>JBAFXB010000008.1:2990529-4485794 GCA_037177825.1 Diaporthe sp. P3_1W
GGGCTTGGGGTTCGACTTGGGCTTGGGCGTCGGCTTGGGCTTGGGCGTCGGCTTGGGCTTGGGCGTCGACTTGGGCTTGGGCGTCGGCATTATATGGCTTAAACTTGGGTGCCTGGAGGAACTGAGAACCAGACCGCAGTCCCGGTCTCTGGAACGTAGGCGGGGTCGGGAATCGGGATGCTCCTTGAGGACGGCGAGAGGCGGGTGTCCTAAATGGAGGAGGCTTGGGGAATTGGTTTGATCTGGACTGTCCGTTGTTGGAAGACATCTTGGAGCTATCTGACAGAGATTTAATAGACTGGGGGAGATAGACTGGACGAGCTTGGAGCTGACTGGAGTGTAGAACGGCGGCTTAGGGGTATGCTTGGAGAAGCGTGACGTGGTGATATGTGGTGTGGTGTGTGGTGTGTGATGCTCTGAGGCGTGCTGTATTGGGTCTTGTCTTTGTGGATTGTCAAGCTCGTCGTCCTTGGGTGTTCTCGTCAAGTTCTCCTTGCGATTTCCCTTCAGCCAGGTCTCCTCTCCAGGGGAGAGTCAGACTGGCGGCTGTCCGACGCGGAAGGAACAACCCATTGTTGGTACGGAGTCCTCACATTGGCAAGTGGCACCACATTCGCGTCAGCGCCTGGAGCGCTCATCCCCTTCCCCTCTGGGAGGGGCTTTCCCTAGAGCCAGCATGATGCAATTTCTTGTGATTGAAGGCCTAGCAGCGGCGCCGCCGGTCGTTAATGTCAATGGTGTGGTCCATCTTTGGTGATGAGTTCTCTGCAGAGTAAGTGCTACCCGTGTGGGCCAGCGATTGGGGCCGCTCAACACCTATTGAAACTTTCCCCATACCAGCTGGCATGTTGGCTGTCATTTCAAGGAATAGAAGAGCTACCGTGTGCTGTTATGACCATTGATTTTGGTTTGGATTGATCTCGGTTCAGATAGACTTTTTGTGAGACTGTAGATGTAGTACCTTCCCTCGGAAGTAGCGTCAGTCAATGATTAAGCACACAGCAAGGCTTCCATGAAGCCGTGTTCCTTTAAGCGGTTAAGTCTTACAGTCAATCGGGTGGATGTGGTCCATGAACATGGCGAACTGTCCACAGCTCGAGGCAAGCTGCGCGTCAGCGAGGAGTGCTTGATTGGGAAGGAGGTCGCCATGGTTGGTGTCCCTTTGCTCTGTCCGACGAAACTTTGCGGTCAGCTTGGAGAAGAAGTGGCCATAGCGAACGTCACAGCCTGAACAGGTTGGTCGTTGCTTCGCGACAAGGTACATGCGCTGAATGAACCCCGCAAATTGACGACCAGCTTGATCTGGATGGGGAAGGAAGCGAAGCAGACACGGGGAAGACTGTTATGCACGGCCTGCAACTTGATGGGTAAGGATTCCTGGAAAGTGAGGAACTTGCACTTACTTAGAAGACAGCAGAATGCGAGGTACCAAAGGTGATTTGAGGTTTGTAAGCACTTGTTGATGTTTGGGTCCCATTGCGTGTTGTTGTTCTGGTTGACGGGGACAGTGGCTACTTGATGCCGCCCCGTCTGGTATCGATAAGAGAGGTCCTTGGGATTTGCATACACGCGTCTTTATTTTGATAAGGGAGCTCCCTTGGTCAAAAGTGCTCACAGCTTTCAAAGCTAGCTGCGCCACTGGCAATCAGAAGGGCAACGTTCTCGTGCAACAGGCAAGGTCAGTGGTGGGCCACAGCTCGATCTGATAAGTTGTGCCTCTGCAGTAAGGGCTTCTGGGGACCCCTTTAGTGGGAGGGGAGGTTACCGCGTCTGGTGTGTCGTTCATCGCGACGTTTGGTGTCCTCAGTGGGTCTTTTGGGCAGTGCTTCGCTTGGCGCTGATGAAGGATACACGATAATTAGCAGATGGTCGCATTTACTGAAGTCAGTACAGGTATAATTGAAGGCAGAAAAAAGTTCGTACTTTTGGCCTGTTTGGGTGTCTTGTCCTTCTTAGCTCACTTAGCAGCTTGCTGGTCAGCCTCCTCCTCTGCAGGGTTGGAACCCTCATAATATGCGTCATGAGATGCGTTAAGTACCTCTGTATCTGCAGTGTCAGCATCTGCAGCATGTGAAATATGACTGGCTGGTCCAAGTGACAGGCGAGTTGATCCAGCGGAAGAGACTGTTGCAGAACCATACGTACGCAGTTGGCAGTTGGGGGCGGGGCGAGCAAAGCTTTCACTGCTTGAAAGACACCCGAAGGGTTGGGTGAAACCTCGCCGCAACGGCACAGACCCTCGGTACGGTTATCATGGTGCTCTGAAGCCTCCGTGTCGGACTTCATGAAGCTTTGACTGCTTGGGAGTGGTCAGTGTGTCCTTGATACCATCTGTTTTATCATCTCAAACATGACATGAACTGTGTATCCAGAGTGTGGTCCTGGAATTTGGTGCCTGCTTCTAAAGCTCTCTGTTCATCACCATGACCCTTTCGATTTACCCCATTCCTAAAGGGGAATGCGAGCCTCTTGATGACCTTGACAACATGGACGTCTAGGATAACCTCAACAAGAAGTACGCTACACACTGCCGCTTCTCTGACGAGCCGTCGAGATCGAGGAGGCCCTTAGTCCTGCGGCCACAATCTATGTCTCATCCTCAAAGAGCCTGGAAAACCCTTAACTGCAATCAACATGGACCCCCAGTGCGCAATCTCAACGAGACGTACACTGTCAACTTCCGCTTCTCTGGCAAGCCGGTTTGCCGATCTAAGCAAAAGAGTTGCCTAAGCAGGACGATATCATCATGGAACTACCTGCTGGAAAAGTTGTCCATGGGTTGGCACACCGAAGTGTGGCAACTACGAAAAGCTCATTCATGGCTGTAAGGACTGCCATGAGGAGACTCTGGGGCCGACAAAACTGTTGTCGAGTGCTACAGTTCAGGGCTTGCTGTGTCCGCAACTGTAAGTCATAAATCCCAGCACCATGATTACGAACGAATTGACTGACTACCCAGGCCCCGACCCCTAATCGTGGTGGAGCAACTTGCTGACGACTGACCTACCTGATGCTCCTTCTAGCAAAGCCTTCCCCAGTTCTTTCTTCCCAGGTAGGCTACACTACATTCCCATCACAAGACTTAAAATCCCGCCTCTAGAGCTTATTGCTCACCCTCCATCACGCAGCCTCTTTCCAGCCGGCCACCTACGGCCCAAGCGCTCTCCCTTCTCGCGCCTGCGGCTTCAGTTCCGATTTCAGCTTCGCGGCTTTGACCACTCGTAATGCCTGAGCCCTCACCGTCTCGTCCGCAGCCAGCACCAGCAACAAGGACAGCGGTACTCCTTACAACCACAACCAGCAGCGCTTCGCCTCTGGCTTCGACTCCAGCAACCCGTTCGCGCCGCTCGGAGACACAAACCAGTCCGGCAGGGCCACCACAGTCCACCGCGACGAGAGTAGCAGCGCCGACACCACTGCTGACGGCAAGGAGGAGCAGCGCCGCGCCCCTTGCAAGCACCAGCACCAGCACCAGCACCAGCACCAGCACCAGCACCAGCACCAGCACCAGCACCAGCACCAGCACCAGCACTGCCAGCACCCCCGACCTCTCCAACCTTCCTTCCTTGACCGGTCGCGAATTTCTGAACATCGCGATCCTGACAAGAAACGTCGTCGAAATGGCGACTCCCAACCAAGACCGCAAGAAGGCGAGCGACCTTCAAAAGGCGCTGGAGACCGTAAGTCAACCATCTTCCTGATCACGCACAGCAAACGGGGATTTACTGACAACCAAAGAGCAGCTGCTCGTCCTTGAGAAGCTGGGGTTCCTCCCCATCCCCACCCCCCGCCGCGGACGAGGTCCGCAACGCCGTCGCGGAGGGGATCGCCGACAAGTTCGGCGAGACCTACCGACCCTCCCCCTGTGCCCGCGAGGGTACCGAGATCCGTCGGGACGCAGTCCCAAAACCGTCCGCTCCCAGAAGCAGCCCTAAAGAATTCAGTACACAAGCACGTTATCCCGAGTACCTCCAAGATCAAGGGCCAGGAAGGCCAGAAGGAGACCATCGCCACCAAGGCTCCCCCCAAAAGGCTCGACTTGATGGGGCTCATCCACTCTAACACGGCTCGACACAATCTGAGCTCCAGAGTCAGATATATGGGCAACAGGAAGAGACCGAGTCTTGTATCTGCACCTGAGAAGCATGACCTCTCCCAACCCATCCAATCAGTCTCACTGAGGATGATACTTCTAAGGACTGATATCAAACTATGCTTGAGAGCAGATATGAGTTCTGCACGTCCAGATACCCCTGCCCGCCTTGGCAATTTCCAAAAGTGTTCCTCCTGTCAATCCGAGAGAAGAAGTCGGACCGAGCAGAGACGGACTGACTGCGGCTATTCTGCCTCTTCGAAATGGAACCGAGGCGCCCAAGAGGACCACCAGGTTTCAAACACACAAGGCTGTCGTCGAGACCAGTTGTGAAGATTCTGATAGTCACACTACTCAATGGATCAAGCATTAATAGAACATGCCTTCTAACTAGTCTCCGCCCGCAGTTGTATTCTTTCCACAGAGATGGATGCTATATACTCCACCTAGTGGCTGCGTGGAGACAGCCTCCAACCTGCTCTCTCCAGTGGCGGGTCGGAGGCCAGTCATGGCTTGCGATCGGCTTTGTAGAGACTATTTCGTGACTCGAACATCAGCGTGTCGGTCGACGACTGCATTATCGATACGGCCCCATGTTTATGTCCATGGTGGGTGGGCTCTGATCGAGGCCGCCCTCAACGGGGTCTTGGGGTGACAATGCCAGCGCGGCAGTCGCTTTGGAAGTTGTCACTTGACAGGGTTACAATGTGGCCGGGTTTCAGGCGCTTGGGTTACTCCCACATGATCTTGCGGTCATCCTGGCAGGTGGAGAAGCTGACGCGGTAGACTTAATCGAGCCTCATCATCAAATATTTTGGCGAGTACCTGTCGGGCTTGCCGAGCCTAAAGACCAACGCATGCATATAGCAGAGAGCTACTTGGTTCGGTGTAGACGCGGGCGTTGTTGCCCTTGTTTACTGAAGGTGCTCGACTTTTAGTCTGACTGGTACGTTCGTTCCAACAACCCGGCTTAGCCTTGTACCTACAAACATACCTAGGTACTACACATTATCATCACCGACATTAGCTCCAGGAGTCATCAGAGGCACTCCAATCATGCTACAAGATGCCATTCCTGACGACATGTTTCGAGAGGTTGTCTCGTGTGATGCTGACTTATTCCTCAGAATGCTCATCTAATCGAGCATCCTGATAGTCTATCCCACTGTCTTCCGACCAGCATGGTAACGGGTTCCTCGCCACAAAGCACAAGACTTCCTGATTACTTCGCCAAAATATACATCGATCGCTGACGCTCTCATCCGGTCTTCATCCACGACCTCACGTTCGACTGGTGCGCGCCCGAAGCCATTCCGATCAGCGCAAGCTATCTTGACTTCTGTGCCTCTCATCTTGTGGCAACACACCTCAAGAAGCTCTTTCCAGGGCAGCTTCAGACGGTGACCTCTTACGTTTTGAGATTTTTAATGTTTCTCGAATTTCTAGCCATCGCGAAGTTTGCAAAAGAAGTCGTCAAAATGGCGACCAACCACGACCAACCACAACCAACCACGGCAAGGATCACAAGAAGATAGTAGACCTCTAAAAGCCGATAGAGACCGCAAGTTAATCATATTCTCAACCAAACGCAGCAAATACGCAGTGGCTAATAGTCGAACAGCAGCATCTCGCTCTCGAGAAGCTGGAAAGCTCTCTCGCCACCGCCGCCCACCACCGCCGCGGAGGAGGTCCACAACATCGTCGCGGAGGGAATCGCCGACAAGTTCATTCAGACCTACCAAACCTTCCCATTTGAATGCAGCCCCTGTGCCTGCGAGGGTACCGAGATCCGTCGGGACGCAGTCCCAAAGCAGTGCGCGCTCAGAGAGGGCACAATCTTAGCGAGCAAGGCACGCCGGCGCCATGGACGGAGACAAAGGAATCCCGTCCGGAAGGGCCCTTCCCGTTTGGCATTGTCATTTCTACCTGCTCTGTCGGTTTGAAGCAGAAATAACGGCAACAGTACCAGTGCCTTGACTATTTCAAAGCCTTCGCCTTTCTTCCTCTCCATCCCAGCTGTACCATGTTGCTATCTCCTGTGAGCGCCCGCGCCGGAGCATTGTGCATTTGTTAGGTTGCAGGGAGTAAGCAGCGTTGTTAGGGCCAACAGTTCAATCGCTGCGGCTGTTAAGATGAGGACCCATTTGGATGGTAGCCTTCCAAACTTACCCATTCCCACCTGGTCATCGATCATTAGCAGCAGAAGCTTAACAAGAGAGATATCGATGAACTCGGGAGATCTGTCTGCCGTAACGCGGCTACCATGATAAAACCACTCGCAGTCATTCAAGACCATGGATTCGGCCTCGTTTTCTTCGTTCCATAGCATCGTCACGAAATTCTGGACTTTTCAAGGGGATAGAGGCGTTCGATTGCTCGTCAATTTCATTCCTTAAAACCCCGTTCCCCCGTCCATGAACATAAAAAGCACCACAGATCTGCCCGCCCGCTCACTTTTGGGCAATCCGTATTCACAGAGGCAACTCTGGTAAGACGTTATGCCTGGAAAAAGGCCATAGAACGACCGATTAGACAGCGCGAGGCGCAATCAAAGGACGACTCCGACCGTCTCAGCATATTAGATGCTGCTGGAGATCTTTCGTAACTCGAGCACGTTTCAGAACCTCTTTGGACCAGTCCTTGATAGTGCCCGGACTTGGCAGCGGCAAAGTTGAACCGGTCGAGTTCTGACGTTGAGCCCAGCGCCGGCGGCAGCTATCACCCGGTAACTCATCAGGCAAGAAGGCAAGTTGGCCCGACTCCCATTCCTTATGACCCAAATGCTGATCATTTCCTAGGGCTCGATCGAAATAAATTTACATTCTTGGGGTGTCAATATGAGGGGAGGCGGTCGGACTTGAAGGCCCCCGCAGTGATCAGGATGCTGGACGTGGCTATGGGTGTCGGGTGCTCATTCAAGTGGATCATACCGCGCACGGGACCAGCGGTACATCATATGATCTGGTAAATTCTCAACTGATGTCGGTGGTGCTTTCAGCTCAAGACTCGTCTGCCTTGATTGAGAGCGATTCAACTCCGTGAGCGTCCCACCTCCCTCCCGCGGTGACAGGTGATAATTGAGCTGCGGCTGATCGGGTACGTATCGACCCGGGTGTTTAGAATACTGATAAAAGACAATTTTCAGTGATGGAGATGGTTACCTGTCCGGTGTCGACAGGAAGACCAAGAAGGGGGGGGGGGCTCATGCAATTTTAGACCAACACCCTTGAGTTGGTACGCGTGATGCCAGAGTCTCCATCAGGAGATCTCACCCACGCGGCATGGGCTTCAAGATCTTCAACTTGAAGCTCGATTGAGGGAGCCAATTTTCGATCTCGGGTCATATGATGTCGTCGTCGCCTCCCAAGTAGATCAGACTACCGCAAATTGCTGAGAGCTGCTTTGTCGATGAAACCAGTCCCCGGATTCAGAGCCGTCGGGAGCTTGTCGAGGGCTGTTGCTATGGCATTAAGAACAAAGTCCCTTGATACCCACCCGTCGGACATGAGGCTCCGACCAGCAGCCCAAAGGCCGTCGATGATCGATACGAAGCAGGCAGAGCAGATACAACTAGCGTGTCGTCACGCCCTCGATTCTCCCACCGGCCGTGCTGGGAGCACTTGTAGTTTGCCGTCAAGAAAGTCTTTCCGTGTCGTCGTTTGTGACGCGACGTCGATGGTCCCGCCAGCAGCAGCGGCTGTCCACTGTACGTCGCCGAAGGCCTCTTCGTACTTTGCTACTTATTTCTCGACTGCCTGGCGGATCTTGTCCTGTTTGGCGGCGTCCGGGTCGCCGGCAGCTGAGAGCAGCAGCAGCTCGATGACCACGGAGGCAACCTCGGCCAGCGGGCGCGGGCAAGTGAATGAACACTGACCCGAGCCCACAGCAAGACTTCGTACCTGGTCTCTATTGCGTGTGATCTGAATGGGAAGTTGGACAGTAGTATACATACAAACCCATGAAAAGTCGCACTTGGCGCCGGGCAGGACCAAGGGTATGACGGCCAGTATCGGAAAGAGTTCGTTGGCATACATCAGTGGGTGTTCTTATGACATGTCAATGAATTGCATGTGCTGGTAGTCTATTCATGTCAAGTTGCATGGTCTTCGAGACAAATCATGAACGCGTTTGGCATGCCAAGAGGCTGTGTTGGTTCATATTAGATACCCTAGGCGTAGGTACAGACACTGAATAAGATACCTGAACAAGACGGCAGACCAAGACGGCAGAACAAGATACCTGAACACGACGGCAGGCCAAGACGGCAGACCAAGACGGCAGAACCCAGACGGCAGAACCCAGACGGCAGAACCCAGACGGCAGAACCCAGACGGCAGAACCCAGACGGCAGAACCCAGACGGCAGAACCCAGACGGCAGAACCCAGACGGCAGAACCCAGACGGCAGAACCCAGACGGCAGAACCCAGACGGCAGAACCCAGACGGCAGAACCCAGACGGCAGAACCCAGACGGCAGAACCCAGACGGCAGAACCCAGATGATGGGGCCGATCCGGGGGCATGTGACGTAAAAGCGCAATGGACCGGGAACTGCTGACGCAAAGCTAGACGGCGGACGGCAGACGGCAGGTGGTGGGGCCCGGTCCGGGGGCACGTGACGTAAAAGTCACGAAGCGCAATGGACCGGGACCCCAGACGTGAACCCATACATGGGTTCACGCCGGCGCAGTGAATGGCAATATGGTTCCCACCTGAAGCATGATGTCTGCCGGCAAGACGGCGCCACCAGGAATGACAGTGTTAGGCGGCAGGTCGGTACCAGCTGGAATGATGCAACCGGCGGGGATTCTGTTTCCTTTTGGCAGGATGGTACCCTTGGGCAGTATGGTCGTGGATACTAGCCGAATACCTTTAGGAATGGTGAAGTTGGCCGGCAGGATTGAGTCCGCGGGCAAGATGACAATCCTCTCGTTATCGACCTGCATGTTGGACGAGGGCTTGATGACCTGACTGACATCCGTGGTGGCGGCGGGAACGATGATTTCATTCGCGAGGAGGAGGCGACCAGCAAGCTTGATCTCTGTTTTCAACTCCATAGAGGATACGAGAGTCAGGTCACCGCCGAGCTTGATATCATCGAGTATTTCAAGCGGATTGGTTGGGTTGATGATGCCAGACATGAGTTGTGTGTTGTTGATGGTATGGTTGCCGCCAAGGTGTAGTCTAGGTGGGAGAGGCAGCGGGCCAGGTAGAAGAGTTGGTCCCCGTGGCGACAGGATGATCTCCGACGGCAATGTGAGCTTATGTGTGATCTTGATAGCATGCTTGAGTGGCTCTGGACGCTTGAGGGTATTGCCACATGTGATGCCTGTGCCACTGGGGAGACCGACTGAGGGGCAACGTGCGGATCCTATGATGATGTTCTCGCCGTCGGGGGCAATGAGTGTCGCTTTGCCAAGGAGAACAGCCCGTTTGTCCAAATTGGGGAGATAGATGACTGAACCGTTCTTGGGCTCGACATGACCAGAAGACCGTGGGAGGATGATGGCCGAACCGGCAGGAAGCTCGATGTAAGAATCAGGAGGATACTGATATTCAGATTCTTCGAACTTTGCCATACCCGCAGAGAGCTCAGATATGGTGATTGGCTTGGGAGACTCTTGGACTTGGCGCTTGGGAGAAGGGGGCTGGACAGGGTAAAGTTGGCCGAAAGGTGCGGATCGTTTGTTGTTGGTACGGACCATTTTGGCTGTTTCATTGTCAGCTAGGGGCCACAACACGTGGAAAGGAGCAAATACCTCTTTGGCTTATGACGTAAAGGTCTCGAAGCGCAACGGACCGGGAATCCCAGACGTAGGTAGCTGACAGCAGACGGCAGATGGCAGATGGTGAGGGCCGGTCCGGGGGCACGTGACGTAAAAGTCACGAAGCGCAATGGACCGGGAGCCTCCGACGCAGGCAGCAGATAGCTGACGGCAGGTGGCAGATGGCAGATGGTGAGGGCCGGTCCGGGGGCACGTGACGTAAAAGTCACGAAGCGCAATGGACCGGGAGCCTCCGACGCAGGCAGCAGATAGCTGACGGCAGACGGCAGATGGCAGATGGTGAGGGCCGGTCCGGGGGCACGTGACGTAAAAGTCACGAAGCGCAATGGACCGGGAGCCTCCGACGCAGGCAGCAGATAGCTGACGGCAGACGGCAGATGGCAAACCGTATGACGAAGGACTGGCTGGCTGACAAAGGGCTGACCGACGATATAGCAGACTGTATTTATTAGCAAATGAAACTGTAATATCCAGCCTCACGGCGCAACACAAAGGGGTAGACCAACCTTGGAGCAGATTGATGAAGGGCAGACCGACGATGGAGCAGACCGACTGATGAAGGGCAGACCGACGATGGAGCAGACCGACCGATGAAGGGCAGACCGACGATGGAGCAGACCGACCGATGAAGGGCAGACCAACGATGGAGCAGACCGACTGATGAAGGGCAGACCGACGATGGAGCAGACCGACTGATGAAGGGCAGACCGACGATGGAGCAGACCGACTGATGAAGGGCAGACCGACGATGGAGCAGACCGACCGATGAAGGGCAGACCGACGATGGAGCAGACCGACCGATGAAGGGCAGACCGACGATGGAGCAGACCGACTGATGAAGGGCAGACCGACGATGGAGCAGACCGACTGATGAAGGGCAGACCGACGATGGAGCAGACCGATCGATGAAGGGCAGACCGACGATAGCAGATGGATGAGATTTGTTGTTGAAGAAAAGAAAGGAGAATGAGAAGGGAACCAGAATGCCAATTGGGGGAGATAAACATTTTGTGCTGTCAGGGACTGAGATGGCACCGATGGAATGTGCGAGTTGATGGCGTGCCGTGGAAGGTGCAATGTGTTGGCGAGCTGTCAGCAAAGTGCAGGAAGAGTGTGGTAAGTTGACAGTGAAGGAAGGTAGTTGACAGACACGCGCGTCAGTTTGAGGAAGCAACGGGTTATTTGTAGGGAAGCTTGGCGTCAGTGGGAGAGCAAGCTGTCAACAAATGGGGGAAGGATGTAGCAACTTGGCAGCGAATGAAGGCACTCGACCCAGGATGCGCGTCATTTCAAGGCAAGCGTCGCGTCGGTTATGGGAAGGCTTGCGCAATGAAGCGCAGTGGTGGTAGAATGTTGGTTGAGACGGAAAGCACTCCAGACGTGTGAGTCATATCTGAGGAAACACAAAAGTTCGGTCAGATTCAAATGCGGCGGGTGCTCAGCGAGGAGTGAAATCAAACGGAAGGAGAGGTGAGAGTGGGCAGGTGGGCAGGTACCTTCACATGTCAAGGAAATGTAGCCCTGAGCAGGCGCAGAAATGCCCTCTTCTGTTTGGCTTGCCATCTCCTGCTGGAGTCGGACCCAGAGGGGAGCCCTGAGGGAAGTTCGTCTGCAAAGCGCTGTCGGTGACGAGAATGAGAAATGGCGTCAATACTGTTGGTCAAAAGAAGGGTGATTGCGCCAACTTCTTGAGTGCGAGCAATTCAATTGAAGCGTGAGAAAACGGGCCAGGAAATGGAGACGTGCCTGTTTATGAAAAACTTACTGAAGTAAACATGGGTGAGTGATGGTGGCACGCGTGCTGTGTGTCTGGCGTCAGGCAGGGAAGTCAACGACTGATGGCGAACAGGTGCTCTGTCCGTAGTAGGGCTGGGCAATGTGCGGGAAGGTATTGAAATTTTCAGGTAGTTGGCAACTGGTACAACGGTAAGTTGCGAAGCGTGATGGAAGGAGCGTGTGACAGTTAAAATTGGAAGTGGCGGTTTCGTGCTCGGTACTGTGCGCCAGAAAGGAATTGGGTGAGAGTTGGGGGAGGCTTCAATCACAGCCACTTTGATAGAAGAGCGAGAGGTGGCGAAAGTAGTTGATCAGCGTGAAGTGTGAATCCAGTCAAGAGCAGACTGAAGCTTGGAAGCTGCTGTGTCTCCGAGCGAAACGATGGGTGAGGCAGGTCTGGTGATCGTGTTGACGCAGAAATGGATGCAGCCCGCGAGCCAGACACAGAGGAAGGAAAGATACTTAGGTACCTAGGTACCTAGGCAGGTTCCCGGAAAGTTTCTTCCAGTGCCATTGCCTCCAGGCTTAGCTAGTCCCAGGGCCACTCGGGCTTGGACTTGGACAGAGAGAAATCGCAGCGCGAGGATGCAGAACGTACCTAGGTAGTAGGCACATGAAATCTGATCAAGGCATTTCTTGGTACCTTGTCATGCGTGACTGGGAGTTTATAACTCATCCCCAGCAGTTGGGCTTGGTCTCGGCACACAGGCTGCCAGGTAAACGGCAATGCCTCTGTCCGTGGGATAGCCCACCACATGGGAGCCCTCGTCTTCACCTTGGCCCCACGGGTCCGTCGATATCATAGGGACACTGGAAAGGGAGGGCAGCTACGATGTCATTGTTGCGGTGGCAGTATGCCAAGGTGCGATAGAACCATGGGCGTTGACGGGACGTCTGTCTCGTCATCTTCCAATGGGTCGTCGCAATTATGGTGAAATAAGTTGGATCCGATTGATTTGCTGTAAATTTCCTCGTTGCTGCGATTGCGACGCCCATCATTTTGGACGGCATTGATGACCTCCTCTAGGGCACAGCTCCTTTTCTGCTCTGCATCCTCCTTCTTCTCTCATTACAATCCGGCTTCTCTATAACGCCTCACCTTGGGTATCACGTCGACATCGCGGCCCACTGGAGGACCTCGGCGTTGCTTATCTGGCCGAGTGATGTATATGAAGTGACCCTTACTCGCTCAATACTCAGAAGATTTAGCTACGCAGCAGTTCCAACTCTACCTTCATGCCCACATCAATCAGCCTTGCCCACAATGGACGGAGCCTGTGCATCGTCCGCACAACGTCTGACGAGCTCCTGTTCGTCTCTGGCCCCGTGGGAGACGCGGGTGTCATCCTCTCGATGGATGCCTTGCCCAGCGCCGTGCCGAGGATGCGGTCCATGGGTTCTCGGGTATTAACGGATTTTGGCTGTTTTTTTGGTACTGTGTGTTTGTTTTTGAGCCACGTGTTTGTCTCTGTGCTGTGTGTTTGTGATTGTGCCTGCCTTGCGTGGCTGTCCTCCAAAGCCGTGATGACTCACTCTGGTGGATATTTTGGCACCATGTTGTCCCTCTTAGAGGACAGCAGCACCGTGGATGTCATACACCAATCCTTTGGTGTTCGCTGTACGACAGCGCCTCGAGTGCGTTCGCCGTACTCTGATGTTGTGGCCCGTTCCCGTGTTTTCCCCTTTGGTTTGCAATGCGGAACATCCGTGCAGCTCCCTATCGTTGCGCTTCATTAAAGTAACTAGCTCCGGGCACCCGAAAGAGCAGCGACCGGCCATGAAGAAGAGCAAGTGCCAAACCGGCTTTCGGTGCTATCCAAGTCCATACCGGTTGAGCCGAGAAACCAATAGTTGTGTTCGTCTCTGCCATCAATGTGGGCAAGTCTCCGTCCAACTCTCATTGGGTGATCGGGCACGGCAATTTGAAGGCCGCATACCGAATGCTCACAGTTGATGGCTCGGTGTAGCTCGAGCCAACATTCCGCCCCCCCCCCCCCATTCCGCCGACTGAGTCGGCAAGTCAACTGGTGTTGTGCTGTTCTCGAGTCGTTTTTTTGTTTACCTCGTGATATTGTTATCTTTATTTTAAGTCACAGAAGGTATGTTTTTTGGACTTCATTTTGCTATGCATTTATTAGCATTTGCTCCAATTCAACGCATTGAGTCCTCACATTAACTTCTTTACTGGCAGCACTGTCCATCGATTGTGAACGTCTATGTTCAAGTAAGTGGTCGAAGTCGAGATTTACCGTGCATGCAATGTGATATATGGTTGAGCTGTTCAGACACAAGCCTCATTACTCAAGGTTTTCCTGCCCAATACTCAATTCAAAACGTTTTGAGTTTGATATTGTTCCATTCGTGACGGAGATCCGGGAACCCGGAGATGCGGGAGCCCGGGTGCGGAGATTTGGTGACGCCTGGAAGCTTGGGGCGCGGCACAGCTTGGCATGTCCTAATTGAAACGGAGGCATTGCTCGCGTAAACACCAGAAACCCCATCACCAGATAGTATTCCAGTTGTTGAATCAAGACCCTCGGCTTGCTATGCATTTTGCAGGCGCTGATGCGTCTTTTTAAATGTTTATTTCACTAAGTACAGAGCGTTATTAGCATCACCAGTCCTGTACATGTGCCATCGTTCAAGGCGGGACATACCTGAGTTCATATAGAGAGCTCCTGTTAGGGGAGCTGCAGCTCATACCTAGGTAATAACAGCAGGCCTTCCTGTAGACAGGTGCAGAGCTCCCTAACCAAATCTACGACAGTAACGGAACGCTCTACATCACTGCACATTCAATGAATCGCCGGATCCATTGCCCACAAGTCAATGGCTGCAGTCACTGACTGCACCTGCCAACCCAAGATAGTAGAGCTCCAGTAGTAGCAGAGCTGCCTAATTAGAGCTCACGGGAGGCGCCCAGGTGGTAGAGCTCCCAGCAAAGCTGCACGCAGGTAAAAATGACAGGGTAGTGGCTAATTGCATCTGCCACCTGCCACTGCAGCTTCCACCACGCGTCCACCATCTTTGTTATGATTGTTGCGTCACGCAATCTCGCGATCTCCTGCCACTTCAACGTTGCATTGACTATCCTCGAGCATCTTTCATTGTTCTAAACACTTATCAAGAAGCTCCACCGTACGGTCGCCCCATGGTTGCTGTCTGTAGAGTCAGACATTGTCCCTCGAGCCATCTTGAGAAGATTTCGTGGCACGCGTCCACGTCCGTCTATCCACGTCCTGCCCTCGAATCATCGATTCTGCCCGTCGACTGGAGTGTTCCTTCCCACGCTGGTCAAGCCCGTTATCCGCAAGGGCCGTCAGGGCTTCATTGAGAAGCGGGTCGAAGAGAAGAAACGCGAGGCCGTCGAGGCTTCCAGCTCCAGCGAGAAGCGTACTCGTGTTGCCGTTCCCCAGTCCGGAGACGACGAGCTCATGTACGAGGCCGGCTTCAACGACAGCAGTGGCTATGCCGCTGATGATAATGATGATATTTTGCAGCCCATGGGAGCAACAGTAAGACTTGCCCGCTCCACCGTGTCTGCGTTCACATTCCCAGAATCCCATGATCCAGCTCCTAGTACTAACCTGAATATCACAGGACATTGATGATGTCGACCTTGTAGAGCCCATTATCGAAGCCGTCCACATTGACAACGCTGCATTCGTTGTTGACTCGCATGCTGGTGACATGAGGGTGGCTGAGGATGATGGACCAGCAGCAGAGGATGCCCTTGCCCTCGCTGACTGCCAAGTTGATGGCGAGGGCGTTGTCGATACTTCCGGAGATGAAGCAGACAACGAGGAAAATGATCTGGACGTACTGCCAGAGTCCACCACTGTCGAATCTGCTCCACGTCCCGGCATGGAGAAGGGCAAGGACATTGCGGTTGGTGAACACACCGAGGATGTCCGCGACACCACGATCGTTGCCGCTGGAGACCCAGTCGGTCCCGGCTAAGCCGTCCGACCCATTCGCCGGCTCCAAGTCTTTTGCACAGGCTCGCAAGCTTCACTATCCGAGCGATTTTGCTATGGCTTTCGGCATTTGTTGTATGGATAACCAAGTCTCTCGTAAGCAGTATAGGAGCCTTCTGGATTCTCTCAATTTGCTGAACAAAGACGGCAGTGCAAGGATCGATGCTTTGCCGGAACAGGTTGATGTCCTTAAGCCTACACTCGAGAGTTTCCACCGACTATCGAAATGAGAAGCAAGGAGGTTGTCTTCAACCCCAAGAAGCTCAGCACAGCCTGCAAGATCTCGACCACCATCAAGAACGTTGTGCCGACTCAGGGTATCTATTAAATCAACCCCCAGGACATGTTCCGTCGTGTCGTATCCTCGAAACTGACTGAAAATATGCTCTACCTGCTGGCAGTGCACGAGATGCTGTTCAACAAAAGCTTGCGATCCGTTCAGGGCTAATGACTCTAGTTACCTTTTGTGTCGAGTCGAGCCGGATCTGTCGCCTTGCCTGGCCGTCGTCCTCGAGCCGGTTCCGTGATCTCGTCGAGGCTCGGTGAAGATGACGTCGAGCCGGATCTAGGGGGAGGCAGTGTTGCATTCAACCGAGGAGGATGTCGCCGACGATATCAACTTGAGCCGTCTCTCGACGGCTCAGAAGGCAGTCAAGTACGGTCAATTAGCTGGGCGTCCGAATGTCCACGCTGGACTGTATGGTGTCGATGATCTCGAGCGGTATGGTCTGTCAGCTCTGCATATGGTGAACCCCGGAGATGTGAAGCACAAGTAAATGAAGCATGGCTATTCCATGACCATCTTCATCCAGCACAACACTGAACTCAACGAACGGAAGGTACGAGATATGCGGGGGACTGGCTAAGTACCCGGCATTTCAGTGTGGGGTGAGAGTCAAATTTGGGGCTGTCTTAGATAACTTACATGTCTCCCTAGGTAGGGGTGCTGCCGGGAGTCTCCGGGCTTATAAGGCATGCATAACCCCTGAATGGCAATGCACGGCTGGACACACAAGGCTGACGTTCGTGACAGGAAACCCAAGCAGTTCATTATTGGAACCAACCACCGCAATCCCGAGAAGGGTTTCTTGCCGTACGAGACAATGCAGCTGTCTATTCGCCTCGTTCTGGCGGACAGTTTTGCTCACGATGAACCCAGTGAAACGGACCATATCATGGACGTGGCGTCCAAAGTGCCCACCATATAGCCTCGATCCGGAGAAGCAAGATGTTGCTGTCTCCACGAACAATCTCACAGGAAGTTAGGCTCACGTAACCCTGTTGTTTTGAATAAGATCAAGACTACGGCTGATGTAAAGCTTGGTCTGCCTGCACGAGAGAAGCATATGTCATCTGGCTTCGAGCTTTTGCCGTCTTGGGCATACAAGATGACTTCTGAAAGAGCATTCTCGTGGCTGGCAACAAGTCTATCTAGTGGTGGAAGAAGGTATCTGTGCCCGGGATCATTAATGTACCGTCATGTTGCCTTTAAATTTATTGCGGCAACCATAGTGTTCATCGGTCTGTCTTCAAGCTGGGCCACTACGATGTTGTTGTCGGGTGCAGGGTATGCATTGCAGGCACTTCGGCTATTCTTTTCTCCGAAGGCTATTATAATAGCTTCGGCTTCCTTTCGTTGCTTTAGATTGATTCTGATCAGAAAGGAAAAATCAACTCCCCTCTATTATTTTTGAAGTTATAATTTGCAGATTTTGTTACTATTTGCTTTGCCCCTAAGCACTATGGCCGTCTTTTATTCCTCCTCGCGTTAGAGTGCCCTCAGGCGCAGTACTGAGGCTTCTAGCAGAACACCGCTCCACTGTATTTGTGGTGCCCGTTTTCAATGTTCTCCGCGGTGACACCATTGGTCGACCGGACTACTTAGTACATTTTCGCCCACGAGGCTTCTGCTGGTCAGTCTGCGTTCTTGATATTGTTGGCTTGCCGTACTCTCTTGGCAATGTCTTGGCTCCCACGCCTAAGTATACCCGCCCTTTGCTAATATAACCCATTATCTATCACGTGTTCCTCATCATCACACCCCTTGAGAATGTGTCTATCGAGCCACTGACTGGCCTGCCAGTTCTCAAGCTCCGGAGCACAAGTGTCTCTGTCTGCACCGCGCAGGACCCGATGGACACTGCTCTAGTGATCGTCGGATTACTTGCCTTGGAATCCGAGAAGATGTACCTGGTTCCATACAGTCCCAGTAAACGTGTCATGGTTACAACTGCAAATATGGGGGACAATGGAACTGAAGTGGATGATTGCGAGGTCTTTCATGTCAATTGATCTGTTCACTTTCAAGTTTTATGCAGTGTAACTGCATATGGCAGCTAAATATGCGTTCGGCAGTTTACTCGAAGGGTTCTGGTGCTCTTTCAACAGAATTGGCGTTCGGCATAGCCTCTGAATGTCTCTGGTTTTCTCTCTTCGTACTTCGGTAGATTTGATAGTCCATCTACTGCATGACAATGAATTCCATGAATGGAACTGAGCGTTTTGGTGTACGTGATGATTTATCATCCCTCATTTCTCAACTTTTGAGACTTGCGCTGATTCCGTGAAGGCATTAGCGATTCTAATGGGTATTACGAGACATACGGTTCGTCACTCGAGAGGCTTGGAGTCTGCTCCTCAGGGGACTATACATGTCAATGCAGAGGGACGAAATCGAGCATGACCAAACTTGTAATCGCGCATCTCAGCACGGGCCCGTACCTCCACATCTTATCGTCCCTGTGATGAATCTCCAGTCTCCCCCATAAGCTGTTGTGGTTGTGGCATTCTTATCAAATTAGACATTGTTTACTGTGATGAAGACGACCTGGGACATGTAGCCGGTCCTGTGGTCAGTCAAGACCGGGTTCTTGGAGGGCCGCCACTTGATGTTACACAGAAGTCGGTCATGGAAGGCTGACAGGAAAACATCAATTATTCTCGGCCAACCCATTCATGGGCTATAACACCCCAGACAACTAGGTACCTCCTCGTAAGCGCGAAATTCTAATCGGGGTCTCCCGAGCCGCAATGGAATGCTTCTCAAATCCACGCAGCTGTCTCACCGGGACGTCTTCGCCAGGAAGGCGGAGATAGAGCTGCGCCACCTCCTCGCTTTCTATGCCGTCTGAGCTGTCTCGGGGGGATACTGTGCGGCCATCGCTATCGGCGTTCCGGATTGTAAAGATCTGATGACGGCCGGAAACTTAAAGAGCACGGGACAAACAATCATGTCCACGGATATAGCAGGCGAATTTTTCACATCTGATCAGACGACTCCAAGAGATTTGACGGGGGAAACAGTTTCCAATAGCTCCCAATTGCGCCTTGCATTGAGAGGCAGCCTGGCCCCCAAGGGCAGAGTATTGCAAATCGCCTTCGGACTTTAAATGTATATCTGCGAAGGTTCATATATTTGAGTTGTATATTAAAGCTCTTGGAAAATGGTCTTGTCCAAAGGCTGTGAAGTACCTCGTGGAGCGTCGCTCTGAGTCAAGGGCAATAGCAAGGCTTGTGCAGAACACGGGTGGCTGCACAAAATCGCATGTCGGAGCATGAAACCGTGCAGGGACCGTATCAAGTACTCGAGTACCAGACCATAGGAACGCTAAGGCGTGTCAGAATAACGCAGGGCCCTCTTGAAGACAAGCTCTCGTAGATAATATACAGAGAGCGTCTCTTCGCTTGCGACTGTACCAACGGACAGGAGAGACTGGATGCACCCGACCTCCGTCAGTCGCTTCCCAGCCCGCTGTTCCGTCGCCCGGGCCTGGGCGGCTAAGGAAAATATAAGGCACGTATGGGATTGCAGGCTTCAAAGGTTACCAGGCAAGGAAAATCCAACAACGTTTTGTGTACACAAACTGACAAGGATCACACGGCGGGTACGTCTTAGGCGTTGTTAGCATGGGCCCTGACGGGTTGTGTACAAAACCTGGGCTAGGAACCATCGGCAGAATTTCACAGTATGATACAATGGGATTGGCCAGATGGTTTAGATGCATGCCGTATTTCTATTTGCTGAGCTTAACATCATTCTTTTGAGATTTGCAGTCTCGGGCGTTCAAATATAGTCATTAGTTAACGTTGGCCCATGATCACATACAGCTCAAAGAGTACTAATCTGGGAGAACGGGGTCTCGTAAAATGTCGTTTCTCGACATTTTTGGAATCCTCCTTTTCAGGTAGGTCGAAAAAAGAATGGGTGGATTTTGGTCCACTCAACTGCCGCTTCGGCAGGCTCCGCCTTTTCAAGTCAGAAGTGCTCAGCCATAAAGACCGCCAGTGACTTGGATATCCCTATGAATATCATACTAGTTTACCCGCATAAGTGCTGTAATGGATTAATGACTTACAATCCGTGTAGAATCTGCATAGGGCATGGGACTTGCCGTGATCTATGACCCCTTTTATCCAAGTCCAGCAGGAGAAAACGTCCTCCGGACTCCAGGCCGGTCAGTCCAGTTGTTCTATGGCTTTCTATATTATAATTTAGTATACAGCAATCACTCACGTATACAGACCCTGCGTAAGTGGGCTCATATATGTATATACGTGGGACAGGTCGATGTCGAGGTCAAGAATATTTCTTTTCTCGGGGAGCGCAGCATGCTTCTCAATGAGTTTCTACCACCCACAGTCAGCATGCACTAGGCTCAGAGCTAGCCAGTATATGATATGACAGATTATGTGTACTCTCATGTTATTGAGGATGGCCTTCTTCTTGTTTTTCTGTAGTGTGATTGCAGTTTGGTTAGCATCCTGCCAAACCTGGCTCGTGTGGGCTGTGTCCTGCCCATGGATCTTTTTGATGATCTGCAGTATATCTAAGCATCTCTCAACATCACCTGTCATACAGGTTGATACGAGAACTGGTGTACAGCCCATGTAGACAGACCTTCTCGTCATGCCGCGGAACACGGCGATGGTATATAACCATCTCCCATTTGAGGGCGCAGTTGAGCTTGCGCTCCTTCTCATTATGTTCGCGACCGGCGTTGGCCGCAATGGCTTCATCTCCATCATCATCATCACCGCCGGAGGTGGCCGGACGCGGTCGGACGCGGGCGCTTGTTTTTGGATTGTATCGATGTCTTTGATACAAGGGCAGCCTCGCGAGGGTTGACAAGAGTCTTTATGAACCGTTAGTATAGACCGTTGTCTCATACATAGCAAGAATAGTGTCTACATGCACACATACTAACTTGCATGCAGGCAATGGTCAATGGGCTCCTCGCCCTCCAGAGGAGCCGGAGAACACAACAACCCAGATTGTCGCGGCATTCCATATATACAGATGTGTCAGTATGTACCTCAAGACTACCCCTTTACATCAGAACGGGTACTCCAGCACTAGAGTATCCGCACTGATGCAAGAGTCTGGACATCCAAGTGGGACTTCTTACGTGGTGGCAGGGCAGGGCAGGCAGGGAGATTCTTGGTATGATCTGCTATATAAAAGGTCAGTAATCCATCTGCATTGAATTGGTTGTTAAGCGTAGCTGGGAGTGATCCGAGCTTGCGAGGGGCGCTCCCGGCTGCGGTTGAGTTCAGTACGGCAAATCTGCAAAATGTTTCTCGTGCGGGGATTGGTCGATCAATGTACCGCTTTGTACCGGTGAACTGTTCCACATGTTCGTCGATTTCATACAATCATTATCTATGTACTAAGATATCTCCGCTGATGATAGCCACGTAAATTGCGGTAACTTGTAGCTACGACAAGGAGGGTATGTCATGGCTTGGATTCTCAGTAAGATGAAAGAGATCCGAACAAACTTTGCACCGGAGATCTTATGAGTACATTGGGTGAAACTTCAAGGTGTAATCCATGATAAAATGCGGCACAGCACTGCTCATACTAAAGACATCTAGATCAAATATACGAAATGGAACACAGGAAAGTCTAGGTAGTATGGAAACTGGGTTGAGCAAAAGTTTCTGACTGTGTGAGATAGGGTAAAGTCCATTTCGGGAACGATTATGACTCTTGATGTCAGCGTCTACTGTTTGTGGTACTGGAATAATAGTGCATAATAATAATAATATTTCCTTTGGGTCAGGAGTCCTCATTGGCGGTTTGAGTAATGATGGAATTTGCTGATTGGCTGATTGGACTCACCAGCCGGTCATGCCATAGCCCTAGTGACTCGCTAGGCTACTCGTTGACTGTTACACCGGGAAACTTATTCATTGGAACAGCGATTGATATCGAATGATTCACATTCTGATAGGGTAACGTTTTGGAACAATGACTGGCCTTCTAAATCTCAATATGGCAGGTATGGGACTGCTTGGATTATGACTGGCTCCCGAGTCATTCGACCATGAATGGCTGCTGGTTCGTATAGTGATTCATTGTGAGCAGTGACTGAATGACCTGATCGAATTGTCTGGGACCTTCTCGGGCTGTGTCACACCCTCTCAGATAATTATTTAAAGAAACCGTCCCTCCCATCGATTCCAATCTTTCCCTCTCTCTCTTTCTTCCGACCAACATCCATCTCCAGTCCATGAGGGACAGCAAACACATATCTTGAGCCTCCCATAAGTCATCATCTTTCTACAATCGGACTACCAACCACAGGACAAGATGTCCTCTCAACAAGGTTCAAGGGGACCTGTTGATTACGACGCCCTCAATGACTATCTGGCTCTCCATGAGCATGGAACCAGAAAGTTGGCCACATCTGACCAAGGTTTCGCCTACATTGAGAAAAACATGTTCACAGCAGCAAGATGCTGCATGTGCTGGAATCACCGACGCCCCGACTCGGAAACTGAGAGGGACTCATATTTGGAGAAGTTCCTGGGTATTGGAAACGGAGATGGAAATACCATATCCCAGATGAAGGAGAAACGACAGTACCAAGAGATTCTTTCGGACATGACCAGAACTGCCAAGAATTGTCGTTGCGTCGCAAGACTCCCGAAAGATGAAGATTTCAAGGAAAAGGCATGGCCTTTTGAAACCACCGACATCTTCTCCAATGACAAGAATGAAGACTCCAGATCCAAGATGCTCTGGAAGGCGAAGGCCACTGCTCGAGGGTACAAAGATCCCGACCGTTCCGACAATTGGATGTACGACGATACCCGTCAAAACATGAGAGTGGGCTCATTCAACGATGAATTTCTGTGGCAACATGTCTTTGGTCAAGCTGGAGATGCTGGTAAGCCATATTATTATCTTCTTCTGACTCAACAACTAATCATTTGTATTTGTTCTAGGCTGTGCCCCCTTGACTCAGCTCAAGACAACCTTCGGAATCGAGAAAGACCCGAGCAAGATTCCTATCATCGTTGCCATTGATGTGGAGAAATCTCTGACCACATTCAAATGGACCGGTGATATTCCTATGATTGCCAAGATTCCCACCCAAGTTGGCATTTCATACTTTGATCCTCTGGAGGCAATGGATCCAAAGAATGTTCAGATAAGCAAAGCCAAGAGGTTCAATGAGAATGTTGCTCAGGGCTCATACATTCCTCCCGGTGATCGCGGACACATCTGGAGAGGATCTGGACTATTCCACACTGAGCTCCACTATGCTGAAGTTGAGGCTCAGTATTACGCCTCTGAGAACAAGATTCCGTTCTGGGCGAGGGCGAAGCAAATGTTCCCCGATTCGGGATCATTCACCTTTCACAAAATTCGTGGCCACAAGATGAATCGAATGAAGATTGCTGTGTTGGAGTCCTTGAATTCTCTTCGAAAGCGCAGGGCCGGCAAAGATCAGACTCGGCGTCTGTTCATTGTTACATGGGATTTCAGAATGGAGGTTGGTGCATTCAGATTCCTGGGACTCTGGGACTTCTTACCTGATGGCGTCCATGCTCGAGACGATCAAATCAAATGGGTTGATCTTCAGCAGCATCAGGCTGTCATGGAGAAAACGGCCATAGTCCAGCAGCCCGGACAGAAGCGCAGTCTGACAAATTTTATTGTCGATGATATCTCACTCTACGACTCAAATGAGCTGAAGCGCTGGGCTCATAATGCAGGAATGGATGCAGCATTCACTCTAGAGGGCTTCATTGCTCTCTATACTATCCCGAGAGAGTATTTTGGTGGAATGCAAGGTTGGGCTCGAACTACTCAGTCACCGTCACCGCAGAACCGAAAACTCCGGGAGGACACAGCAGCCAAGAATATCGTCACTTACGATTCACTCTGGCTTGAGCACATGCCCCATTTTCCTTACACCCAGGAGAAGGGCAGCCTCCCAATTCAAGAACGCAGACATTGATTTCAAGGGGAATGGATTATGGATGAGTTTGGCTTTTTAGTGGTTAATGAGAAGATGAAGAAAAAGAATTGGCTTCAGTGGAATGATGAAGTTATCGTGGTTTGACTGGGAGACAACACTGAAATTTTAATCCGGAAGACTAGTTTAGTTAACGAGGATAGCCTCATGGACGATCCAAATGGGACGCCCTTACTCATGTTCAATGGGCAGAAAGGACTATACAGCTTACAGGATACCGAGGTGCTTGCCGACGGTTTCGTGCAAATACTAGAGTACTTCTCCAATAGCCCGACTGCCTCACTTGCATCCGCTCCAGTCCTGGAGGCCTCGGGACTGATTTCTGAAAGCATTAGTCGAGGCGCCGACGGCGAGTCCGTGTGGTCTGAGACTGTGGTTCATCAGATCGACAAGTGGGTGTCGAGCCAGCCGGCAGCGGTGGCATTGAACGACACCAACGGAAACACACGGACTTACAGAGAGATGGGAGTCAGAGTCAACGACCTCGCTTTGGCGCTCACAGAGCTCGGAGTGAAAGTGGGCTCCAAGGTCTGCGTTTTCCAAGAGCCCTGTATCGACTGGGTCTGCACTATGGTCGCCATCCTGCGCGTCGGAGCCGTGTATGTCGCTCTAGATACCCAGCTGCCAGCGGCCAGGCTCTCGAACCTTCTCGAGCAGTGCGAACCGACTGCTCTCGTCGTCCATGATGCCACTGCCTCGCTGGTACCGGCTCTTGTTCAGGGACGGTCCGAGGTGTCCATTCTAAACCTCTCGACTACTGCCACAGCAAGCACCAACCGGTCTGCAGTTGAGCTGCCCATTGCCTCAACCGTCAAAGGCCCAGCGTGTATTCTATTCACGTCAGGCACCACAGGCAAGCCCAAAGGCGTTGTTCTTTCCCACGAAAATCTGCGGAACCATCTCGAGTGGGGACAGGTCAAAGGGTCCGAGGTCATCCTCCAGCAAAGTGCATGCAGCTTCGACCTGGCACTAGAGCAGGTCCTCTTGGCTCTTATCTACGGTGGCACATTGGTCGTTGTACCGCGTGAATTGCGGGGTGACCCAGTAGGCATCACGAAAGTCATGCTCACAGAGAAGGTGACTTGGACCGGGGCGACCCCCTCTGAGTATCACAGCTGGATCCAGTACGGGTATGATAACCTGCGTCAATGCCAACAGTGGAGGCTTGCCTTCTCTGTAGGAGAGGAGATGCCTCAAGTCCTGGTCAAGTCATTCGACGCTCTTGGCCTGGAGAGTCTGCACGTATGGAATTCTTATGGTCCCTGCGAGACTACGCTGGGGACGACAGCCACCGAGATCCAGAGCGACGGTGGGCGCGTCCTTCAACCCATCACTGTTGGGAAAACATTGCCGAATCGCGCTATTTATATTCTGGATAATGATCTCAAGCCTGTACCGACCGGAGCCGTGGGTGAAGTCGTCATCGGCGGTGCAGGAGTTGCGATTGGCTATCTCGGTAACGACGACCAGACAGCTGCAAGCTTCCTCCCGGATCCCTTCGCGACAGCCTTTTACAAGTCCAACGGCTGGACGCGGATGTATCGGACTGGAGACCGAGGACGCCTCCGATCTGACACAGGAGACATCGAGCTCGTGGGACGGATCGACGGCGACACTCAGGTGAAAATACATGGCGCTCGCGTCGAGCTGCAGGAAGTCGAGGCCGCTATCCAACACCTGGCTGGGGATACAATCTCGGCAGTGGCGGTCACAGTCCGGGGCGGTCAGAAGTCAACAACACCGTTTCTGGTCGCACACGTCGTTTTAGCACCAGGGGCTGCTTCAAATGCCCAGCTGGACGCCGTAAAGAGGGCAATGTCCGATGAGTGGCCTCTGCCTCGCTACATGCACCCTGCCGTCATCATACCAGTGGCCTCGCTGCCGCGTACACCGAGCGGGAAACTGGACCGCAGCGCCATTAGTGCTCTCCCCATCTCTAACGGCTCGCAGCAAGCCACGGCTGCCGCTCAGCTGAGCAACATGGAAGACCAGCTCCGGTCGGCGTGGGAGGAGGTCCTTGCGCCATCCACGCCGGTCGAGGATGGGTTGCATCACCCTCGCCATATTGATGGTGGCAGTGACTTCTTCCACGTGGGTGGCAATTCGATGCTGCTTATCAAATTGCAGGCACTTATCAAAAGGAGATTTGGGGCCAGCATCACTGTCATGCGACTCTTTGAGCGCAGCACCTTGAGGGACATGGCATCCGAAATCCACGACGCCACCAGTGCTCTGGACATCGAGGTGGACTGGATAGCGGAGACTGCCATGGGGAAAGACGTGGTCGACGCTGGCAACTTCAACATAGCGTCTTTGAAAGAGAAAGGAAAATCTGCTTCTTCAGGGCTCGTTGTCATTCTAACAGGTGCAACTGGTTTCCTAGGCATGGAGGTTCTCTCCCAGCTTGTTACATCCCCGAGAGTCGTCACTGTGCACGCCATCGCAGTCCGCAGTGCTTCCAAGCTAGGCGCTCTGGCAGACTCCCCCAAGGTCGTTGTTCACACCGGCGACTTGACACAGGATCGCTTGGGCCTTTCACCCGAGACTGCGCGGGAGATATTCAGCCGGTCACATGTTTTGATCCACAGCGGCTCCGACGTATCCTTCCTCAAGACATACCAGACCCTGCGTGTTCCTAATGTCGAGGGCACAAAAGAGCTCGCGCGCCTGGCACTCGAGCACGGTGTGCTGTTCCACTACATCTCGACGGCGGTCACCGGGAGACTCGACCAGCAAGACAGTTTTGGGGAGGTCTCACTCCGCGACTCGATCCCGCCGCCTGACTGGCAAGATGGCTACATTGCTAGCAAGTGGGCGGCAGAGGTCTTCTTGGAGAACGTGCACGACGAGCTCGGGCTGCCTATCTGGATACACCGGCCCAGCAGCATCACGGGAGATGGGGCCAGTGAGACGGATGTCATGAACAGCGTGGTGAAGTTCGCGAGGCTGCTGAGGGCAGTGCCTATTTCCAACCGCTGGCGAGGACTGCTTGACTTTATCAGCCTCGAGAAGTCAGCCCGGGGTATACTCGAGACTGCCTTGATAGATCCAGAGACAGGGTCTGATATCTCTGGGGATGTGAAATATCTTCACCACTCCGGAGAGCTTCTCATTCCAGTCGATGGGCTCCACCGGTACCTGGAGAAGGAGGACCAACAAGATTACCGGGAGATTGCTCTTGATGAGTGGGTAGATGAGGCTGTTCAGAAAGGATTGAACGTTCTGATCGCAGCCTACCTGTCTGCCATTGACGAATTCAAGCTGGACATCGTATTCCAGAGGCTTACATGAGCAGGGCGAAGAATCGTGTTGTTTACGAGTTGAGAGATATCTCCAGCCTTGAATTTGAAGAGATTGAAGAGTATTGGTATATATAATATGGATTCTGGTTTTCGTTCAGTCGAGTGTGTCCCGTGCTCTATGAAATAGTCAATTCTAAAAAAAAAAGTCCTCTAAGGCTCTCAGAGTGCTACATACATGATACTAAGGACATACATATGTATTAAGGCATCGACCAGTGGGGGTAAGCTGGAACTTGCCGTGGAGCACCTGGCAATCCGCTGATCCTTGCCGCCATCCTGGTTCTATCCCGCAAGCCACCAGCGGCATCTTGAACATCCTCTATCCTGTGAATGGTCGCTGATACGCTTAGCCCAACACTCTACTATTGGACAGCCCGGGGGATGTTGTGTAACGCTTCCTGTCATCGCAGTGGTTGGGCATTTCAAGACGTCAGTAGTAGCCCCGCACGCCTCCCATAAAGACTTGGACCATGCCCAACGAGATGGTGAATCATGTTTCGGCCCTTTTTCATTATGCCAAATCACTGTTTTTGACCTATTTTCTTCGCTTCATGGGACCTACCAGCAGGAATGGCCTCGCAATGTGGACTTCTCGAACCTGGGGATGACTACTGGCCCTGGACATGCCCGGCAATGCCTGGGATGATTTGTTGTCCTAATGGAAGCCTTGGAAATGGAAGCTCCGGCTCAGTGGCCTTCTGGCTGAACATAACCGACTACACTTGCTCTAACTTTGACAGCTGCTGCTGTCCGCCATTGGGCGCCGATGCGGATATCGCTGGAATCGGGGTAAGGTGATCCTTTTTCTGCAGTTATTCCAAGAGCGTGTCAACATCTAATTGTTCTTGAGCAGGTCATACTGGCATTCATGATCACGGCGGGATTGGCAAATGTGTGCACAACATTGCATATGTTGTTGCAACGCAAGTCAACAAACCAAGGTCTTCCCAGCATTAATCCGATTGATCGATTTTTCCGAAGGAAGTTCAGCGAGCCAGTACAAAACTGGTTTGGTCCACGCCAGTCGAGGAAATACGCTGAAGCCTTATATAATCTGGTCCTCTCACTTAGCGACACCCAGTTGGTTACAGGCGTCGCAATTCTATTGCCCTCGTTCTATAAGCTCAATACAGGTACCATCACAGTATACCATCTTAGCATTGTCATGGACCTTGCCTGGACAGCCTCCAACACGTACATCCTCACACTGTTAGTTGTCAGTCGCAGGTACAGAGCCAGGGACTCCACAGGCGCCCCTCAGAACCCAGCAAGAAAGATTCATTTCAGCATCGTTTTGAGGATTTTGTTTATGGTCACGCTGGCTGCGTTGCTGCTTTATCAGTCATGGGTCTCTGCCTATATACACTGGACTGATAACTTCCCCTGCCCTGCGACTTGTGTCATACGGCCGTCGGTTCGAGAACAGGGTGGTGAACCTCTATCCTGGACCATCTCAAACTTTGTGCTCGTCTTTGTTGCTTACACGAGCGCATTCATGCAATTCTCCGCCACTATACGAAAGACCTGGCTTACAAAAGTCCGATCGCAAATAGTTGCGTCACGGACCCACCAAAGGTCTGGACTAGTGTCAACCGGGACTATCAGGAGATGTTTCAAGGCTGCAATATGGGCCGTTGTTAAAAACATCAGAATATATGTTCTGACGCCGATTTGGCATCTTATGGCGTCAGAGTTCGAAGGTGTAATGGAGCAGGTGGCATGGTTTGTTTTGGGAATTTATTGGACCCTTTCGGATAGGTCTTGGGGTCATTCCTTAATGGAGCCCGATGAAGTTGTCGCAGAAGACAGCTGGGGATTCGGACAAATTGTTCCTGTTGTATTGATCCTGATTCCACTCCTACAGTTCATCGTCACCCTCGAAAATGACACAGGATAACGACGTCATCAGCGTCTTCCTCAGGCTGTCCACCCGGAACAGTATACAGCAGGGTCTCGCTGATTGCACAACACACCAAGAACGGCTGGAATGACACAAGAGCGTCCGGAAAATAATCCGGACTAAGCCAAAATGTCCAGCTAAGACAGCGCTCTACGCCGATACACTATAGAGCTGGCGTCTTGAACCCTTGTATTTACGTGGAATTTGCCTGAACGTTATATTGGATATTCACGATAAACAGCCTTAATTAGCTACTGGACCGCTTCTGTTGCGCAGAAGAGGATCGTGGCACCAAATCCATAGGCGCGAGGGATAGTGGTTTGTAAAAGTAGATCAGAATCAATAACATTCCCACTTTCCTTAAAGAACCGGTATATCCCTTCGAAGATATGACCTCCATTCAGGTAGTGTCCTTTTATACTGCCATCCCTCCGTTGTTTGCTGCAAATCCTCAATAGCACTCGCCCATTTGACAAGCTCACCTTCCGCCCACGCGGTCTGCATGATAGCAA
Source organism: Diaporthe sp. P3_1W (assembly GCA_037177825.1). Classification (NCBI taxonomy): domain Eukaryota; kingdom Fungi; phylum Ascomycota; class Sordariomycetes; order Diaporthales; family Diaporthaceae; genus Diaporthe; species Diaporthe sp. P3_1W. The sequence goes on from JBAFXB010000008.1 coordinate 3,020,142, forward strand.
GTCCGAAAGGCATTCCATCGCTTGAGTGTGTGCCTGCTGGCACTGTGATCATCGGGTATCCTGCCTGCGCCGCAACCTGGTACGTCTGCCCGACGTCCGGTGGTACGAGGAGCCCGTTGAGTTTAGCCTTTCCTTCTGGTATGTCTTGGCCGCCTCCTTGAAGTGCCCAGTTGATTCCTTCCCTTGTCTTCCCTTGGCAGAAAGACAGAGCCTGCCAGTAGGTTTCGTTCTTGATTCCACCGGTAGCCAGGGAGGCTAGAAACCCATCTTGTCCCGAGGCGAAGGCAGGCATACCCCCTTCCTCAGGATAAGGGTAACCGCCTTCGCTTCCGTCATTTTCATAGTTGTATTTGACAATGTCTTCTAGGCTTTTAATATTCGTGTTGTTCAGCTCAGAAAGGTACGATTGGATGTTGTTGTAGAAATCGACCGCAACCACTGTGTACTCGCTCTCGTTGGAACGGCCTCTGGTGGTTCCCCAGTCCCAGTCCCAGCCGTCGTTGCTAACCACCGTCTCGTAGTCAAGGATTTCGGTTTCGTTCACAATGGTCGCCCCGGCTGACTGTATCAGCTCCAGTATAGAGACGAGAATTTCTTGTTGCTCGGCATCAGCGTAGACCCAGAAGCTCTTCCAGGGGAGGCCGAACACAGCGCCTTTGAGACTGGTTCTGTCCGTAAGGAACTGTGCATAACCACCGCTCGGAGTATTTCCGTCCTGGTCCAACGTGTAGTTGTCCAGTGTGTCGACGCCGTATATCGCATCCAAGGCGTAGGTAGCGTCTCGGACAGTCCGTCCAAATGTCCCCACAGTATCTTGATGCTCGCACTCGGGAACCACACCGCTCCGTGATGTAAGACCGACCGTAGGCTTGATACCCACGATGGCGTTCCTCGCCGCCGGGTTTATAACACTGCCGTCCGTCTCCGTCCCAAGAGAAAACGCGATCGCGTTGGCAGCAACCCCTGCCGCGCTGCCGGAGCTACTCCCACCTGGATTCAACGTTAGGTTATACGCGCTCCTGGCCTGGCCGCCTCGCGCGGAGTAACCCTCCGAGTACCTATTACTTCTCATGTCGGCCCATTCGCTCAGCGTAGCCTTTCCGAATAGCACGGCACCCGCGTCACGTAGCCTCTTCACTACGAACGCGTCCCGTGGCACGATACTGCCCAGTAAAGCCCAGCTCCCTGCTGTTGTCTCGAGGTTATCCTTGGTAGCGATATTGTCTTTCACCGTGAACGGGATCCCATGCAACGGGCCGCGAACCCGGCCTGCTGCGCGCTCGGCGTCCATCTGCGCCGCGATAGCAAAGGCGTCTGGGTTGGGCTGCAGGAGTGAGTTTATGTATGAATTCGTCTGGTACGTGCGAACGAAATAGCAGGCTACTAGCTGTTGGGAAGTGAGGCTGCCATTGGTCATTGCAGCTTGCATATCATCGATGGTCGCTTCTTCAAGATGAAATGTGCCGCAGGGCTCCATCGGGAAAAGGGCTGCAGAGTCTGCATATTGCTCGAGAGGGAATAGAGGAGGGGTCAAGGTGGTGCTCGATGCATTCTGACCCTCGGTACGATACGCGGACACAGCCGCTGGCCAAGCACATAATATACTGAAGAGGTGGTCGCGCATTTTCATGGATGCTGCATCTGATTGAGATGGCTGGTGGTTGGTAAGGGAGGGCGCAAAGAAGCCACACGTCGATCCTCAGGGCCAAAGATGGCACTGTCGTTGCGATGCCCAACAATCATAGTCAAATAAAAAAAATAACGAGAGTAAACTTGCATACGGCTAATGCAGTGTCAGCACGCCAATCTCTGAACGGCGGGCAAATGCCAAGCCCGCCGGCAAGTCTTAGTGCTTGTTTATCTCGTTAGTAACCCACTGCGTTATCATAGTGATCGATATGTGTCTTGCACATTGGAAACAGCATTGACTCTAGCTTGGCTGTGGCAGGAAAGACTGGGTCTGGCAAATATGCGATTGTTTGTATTCGAAGTGGCCGTATGGCTAAGTTCTGAGCGCAGAAGGGGGCTGCAGAGGGCACCCTACCTACCTAGGTAGGTATTTAGAGAGTGGATATTCGCACCGGTCAAAACGGATAGTACACCGGTACATCACCAGCATTAAACCAACACCCATACACCAACACCCATACACCCAACACCCATACACCCAACACCCAACACCCAACACCCAACACCCATATATCCAACACCCATACACCCAACACCTATACACCTAACACTTATACACCCAACACCCATACACCCATACACCCAACACCCATACACCTAACGCCCATACACCTAACACTTATACACCCAACACCCATACACCCATACACCCAACACCCATACACCCATACACCCAAATCACATACCCAATGCAAATTAGGCGTATATATTAGGGTGCAGGTATAATAAGGGTAGGCTATAAGTACCGGTGTACCATCCGTTTTGACCGGTACAAATATCCGCTCTCGGTATTTAAAGACGTACGTGGGCACGTGACCCCCCCCCCCCCCACATTGACTAACCCCCCGTGACCGCCACACTGGCGTTGGGATTGATTAGTCTTACTTGAGCTTCAGAATGCATCTTCATCGGGTAAATTGTTGGATGCTTCATGAAGTCAAAGACATCATTGGAAGGCCGGCAAGGGCATAACAAAACAAATGTGCCTGCGCCCGCCCTGCACGCGGACCAAATTTCAAATCCAACGACTACATATATTCTGGACTTTCAGAATTAGCCGTTCATTAATTTGCCAATAGCATAGGAACCGTCTCTTGGCCTGAGAATAGATACTACTGCCTTTACCGGCTGTCATGACTATATATTCAAGACCGGGTGACTCCTTGGAGCAAGGACTCATGCGCCGAAGAAAATGGACACGCGTGAAGACGGCATGTGGGCTCTCTCGGCTCCCACCCATGGGGCCACATTTTTTGTCAACGAAGAATAGGAGAGGTGCCTGACTAGAGCCCACCAGGCTTTGGTCCGACCCACCACTCAGCTTACTCCATAGTGATGATCTTTCCTCAAACAACAATTCGAATGCGTGTCGAAAAGCTGTGGGGAATCGCTACGCCTTGCCTATTCTCCGTACCAACGCGGCCAAGCCGTGCAGTACAGACATAGTTCGGATCAACAAAACTGGTAGGAGCTGAGCATGAGAACTCTGCCTTGAGCTGCTGAGATGATTCAAAATGCAATTAGCAGTGTCATGTGAAATGCTACGATACTGAAATTGCTCCATGCTTCTGGCAGGCTTAGAGTCTTCCAATACTTGGGAGCTATTTCGCACACAATGCAAGTGCACGGGTTTCCTTGCTTACTGACCGCCATGTCTTAATAAATCACAGATCTGCAGGAGGTCGTGATTCTTTCCAGCTGACAGAAGGTTGCATGTGAACCTAACCACCATGCAGTATGCCAGCGGTCCGCCGGCTGCTGGAGAGTGGAGGCCACTGAATACGTATTCGTTTCGGCGGGGTCCATAGCCCATACAGCCTCGTCTGGTACATGTATTTTTCGTGGAGATGGATTCACATTCTCATCTATTTATCTTCGCTCATTACGATGGAGTCGCTTGTATATCGGCCTGCTGTGCTTGTGGTAGTGGTCTTGCACAATTAGATATCGAGCTATAATCGGCGTGGCACAACCCTTGAGTGTCGAGATTACCTGGTGGTGCTGGACATTCGGCATCGATTTCTTTCCTTAAGTAGCGTTGGCAATGGTGTCAAGGCTTAGGAGAACCAAGCAACAAGAATACTAGGCTAAGAACGATCCTTAGCCCACTGAGTGACATGGAAGACGCAGTAACAGTATCATCCCGCTCCCGCTTGTATTTTCCTTGCCACAGGAAGCTACCTGGAGGACGATGGGCCAAAATTTGTGTGTCTTTTACGATTGCTACCATGAAATGTTCAACTCCCTACCTGACTTCGTGTTGCGGCGGAACATTCTGAGATGCGAGGTCAGCATCACTCATCGGTTGCGTGCCACAAAGACATACGTTAGTCTCTCAATACACGACCTCTGACTTGAAGGTACAGTAACGCTGCATCACGATGCTTCTTTTTGCATCTAAGATCTTGTAAGCAAGGCATGACACTCATCAGGTTTATTTCGATGTTGAAGCTGTCGTGGCCCTGGTAGACCTCGTGGGTGGAAGATTTCCACTTGACACGAGCTTAACTCTTTCTCTTCCGGCTTTATTTCCGGAGCTTGAGACCTTGCGCATGTTTTGCATCGCATTGATAGTGATGGGCAGTTCATCTTCTCTGTTGGGCCCATGTACACTTCAACACATGCAACGTTATGTTGGAGGCCTGTCTTCTGATTCAGGTGGCAAACTGGGCAGTCAGACACGCCCTGTCGTTTCATTGGGCAGACACAGAGCATCTCGGGCGCGTACTGCAAAGGTAATGTCGTTGTTCTGTAGATGATGGGTGACCGGGAACGAGTCAGGCATGCGGCTCATCAATCCGTGGCAAGGCGGAGGAGGGTCCAGAGGGCTTAATGAGTGCCGGTGGATCACCTTGTCTAAGTCGACGACGATCGCAGGTCAGGATCCTCTTTAGGGGGAGGATGGAGATGATGACTTTGCGACGTTGGTTCTATTTTTGTAACTCGCGGACCTACTGTATACGGAGAAAGACGGCAACACTCTTCCGAGGCCCTTGACATTCGGGTCTGAATGACACAAGTGCTCTCGTAGCTCCGACCCCGACTGCGCTAATTAGTACCAGCCCGATCGACCGTTGTGTTTTTCGGTCGGAAACGTTACGTAGCGAAGGGGTTCGGTCAACGGTAAAGTCCCCTAGTCCCCTGGTATTGCCATCCGAACTTTGACGTGACTAAGATCAACGACACTAACAGGCCGCCAGATCAGCACTTCTTCCACATTTCACGGCCCAATACGAAAACGTCCATTGGTGGTCCAAGCTGAGGGCATCGGAAGTACTCCAGAGGAGCTCTGGACACCCCGACACCTGAGCTGGCTCGCGGTCGGGGCCTGCAAGAACCGATCAGCGAGCGCACTTCGCCTTGTGGGGTGGGTAAACCGGGTTTCCCGATCAGCTTTGCTGTGTGGTCGATCCGTCCCAAGGAGGCCCGCTGTAAAGACAACACACCCACACCCGACACGGGGCAATGCCGAGATCTCTCACAACGTCGCGCAGGAGACCCAACGGTTGTCGGCCAACACAGCTAACACGGTCAAAGGGTAATGCAGATGTCGATTCCGGGTTTACAACTCTGCTTACCACCGACTCGCGTGGAAGATATTTTTGTGAAAATTGAAGCAGGACTGTTAGGGCTGAAGCCCACAGCCCAGTGGCGTCACACGTTTCATGTGAGTTTTTCGGGGATTTAACGTACCCCGTTGCCAGGATAAGATACACTCAGGGTTAGACTTGACATCACAGTTAAGCCAGAGTTAAGCTTAGTTGATCTAAAAGGAGAGGTGGACATGGGCTGCTTGGACGAATTGTTGTTGATCGCCATCCAACATGGTACCTGCGCCTTCGAAATACGAACTGGGAACCACACAAGTTGATGGCCTTCCCCACACAACCACGATACCCACACCGGTGATGTACAGCCGACCTGACCGACTCCCGAGTTCACCATGATCTCAGGGGCCGAGTACCAACTTCGCGCAGCACGTCGACGATTATATATATTGTTGATATTCTTCGTTTCTCTCGGTCTGGATATCTGCTTCATCACTCACCACACTCATCACTCACTCTTAATCACCTCTCAACACTCTCACTACCACTCCAACCTTTTAATTCCACCTTCACTCACCACCAACCTTCAAGATGTACTTCTCCAAGGCCACCATCATCGCCGTCTCGGCTTTCATTGCCCAGGGCATTGCGACCCCCACTCTCATTGAGAACCGCAACACCAACATCACCGACTGCGCCTCGGTTCGCTCCGACTGCCAGTCAGGCCCTGACGCCAACCAGGCTTACTGCGCCTCCATCTCGGCCCAGTGCTGCGACACCCAGGACAACTCCTGCCGCACCGGCGAGATGGCCAACATGGCCACCTGCTCCGCCGAGAAGGCCGCTTGCTACGCTTCGGCCAACCTCCCCGACCCTTACGCCAGCACCAAGCGCGAGGAGCAGAACTGCGCCGTCGTCCGTTCCGACTGCCAGTCCGGCCCTGACGCCAACCAGGCCGCCTGTGCCGCCAAGGCCGCCGACTGCTGCGACACCAAGGACAACGCCTGCCGCACCGCCCCTGATGCCAACATGTCCTCCTGCTCCGCCTCGAAGGCCACCTGCTACACCGACGCCCACCTCCCCAACCCCTACGCCAAGCGTGCCGACGCCGACGGTGAGGAGTGCGCCGCCGTTCGCTCTACCTGCCAGTCCAGCGGTGACCCCAACCAGGCCGCCTGTGCCGCCGAGGCTGCCGACTGCTGCCAGAAGAAGGACAACGCTTGCCGCACTGCCCCTGACGCCAACATGTCTTCTTGCTCCGCTAAGAAGTCTGCTTGCTTCTCTGCTGCCTCCCTCCCTGACCCCTACAGCAACTAAATTGTTGCTTCAGGGTAGCCATGGGATCAATGCTTGACGGAATTAATGCTGAAGAGGACGATGGTGACGGTAGTGGAGCTGTGGAGTAGGCCTCTCGGAGGCAGGGGGAGAGTGTGGTGTACATGAGTGTGCGACATTTGTATTCAAATTCTTGTACATATATATAATTCAATCAGAGTGATTGCGACATATTGAACAGTCTCGTGTTGACATGTGAAGTGCTTGATCGTAAACATTTTCTGATGGCCAGCGTGCCTTGCAGATGGCGAAGTCGGCGAATAATCATGGACGGAGTCTTCGAATGGCCCGACTTTAGGCAGGAAGCATGACTCTAGTCTTTGCACTGAGATGATGTTTGGTGCCTTTTCCCCATGATGAAACGTCAAGGAGCCGGTTGGCCAAGCCGTGTCACTCAACACGGACATAACGCTCGACACCCGCTGACTATTGCCATTCCCACCGCAAAAGGCAAGGAGCTGCGCACGGAGCTTACTGGCGCAGATCATCATCTCTTGGCTCACAGATTCCAGCTCCAAGGTGCATGCCAAGAAGATTTTGGTGTTTTCCAACGGAAAGCTGCAGAAGAGCCTCATCGTCATCAGCCGTGGGCACCACGCATACTGGACTCAAATTTTCAGGTCTGTGATGGACAATTCAATTGCAGCGAAGTACTGAGCGGAAGCAAACGAACACGAGTATTCTGCGGACCACTTGGTCCAGGCCTCTTCAGTCGTGCATGGCCGCCAAGGAGCGAACATCTCCGACCACGCGGCCGGGTGATTCGGATAATGTTTGACTGATATGCTTTCTCTTCCTTTTTTTTCTCCGTGGCCCCGGTCACGGAGACAGAGATGTTGCACAGATACACTTGTATATAATATGACGGAGTCACGTTGTATCTCAAAACGTCGCGATCTCGCCCTCTTGGTCCGTGGATTGTTGATCTGACGGGCAGCCTCCTGGGCATATCCCTGGATACGAGCGGCAACGAATGGCGTCCAGTTCTGTGTGTCCTCTTCTTTTATCTTGTGCAAAGGCTCGTGCAATCTTGTACGGACTGTTGGGCTCGTCATCCACGTTGGCTGCTTGAGCCAATGGCGTGTTGCTTCATCTTTGCCAGGGCTCAGGTACGAGGACTAGGGCCTGCATCTCGACTTGTTCGCTGGTCCCCCTTGCGCTCCTAGCCATGCGCGGACAGGTTGGTCAAACTCGAGGACTTTGGAGTTCGGTTCGCTATGCCATTTCGGCCTCTCGTGTTGCCGCGGCTTGCATATTGCTCGTCTCTTCATGCATGACACAGGGTGTCGCTACGCTGTCTCGGAGGAATCGATACGCTGTCTCGGTGGAATCGCAATGGCGCGAAAAGCAGCAATAGCGCACGCGGTGGACGGATCCAAGGAGCACAGCTGAAGACGGGCGGGCGTTCTCGGGAATACGGTGTCGATGTCAGCGTGAGGTGGAGGAGGACGTGGGCTGTCGTTGTCGTTGAGTCACGGTTGTCGGTGGCGGCGCCTCGGCAGCTTTTCCAACCTGGGAAAGGTAGCTGGAAGCAGAAAGCTTCAGCGCGGGTGTGGCCCGTGTGCAGTGACTCTGACCTGTACCACGTACCTGGCCAAGCCTTTAGCGCAGTAGCCAGGTACCTACCTAGGTACCTAGGTAGACTAGGACAACGGGCTGGGCGGGCTAATGCAAACCCCCTGTCTCGCCGGAATGAATCATCCTGCATCTTGAATTGACGGCAACTGACGACATGCGCCGGCACCTGCGCCTGCACCACCAGGCATCGTGGTGATAAAGTTGGAGTCGCAACTCCCCACATCCTCCAGAGTTCAAGAGATCGAGACTTTACGACACGCAAGACGCAAACGATTGACGCCTATTGCAGGGCAGACTTCGCCCTCCAACTTTTGCCCAAAGCACGCCACTTTTTCACAGCTTGTCTGCTGCACACGCTGGTACGCTCCCTCATCAAGTCGCCAACATGATTTCCACCACAAATCGCCAAGGGCCTGAACGTTCAGACCGACAAGCCACCAGGGCTGCAGATTCAGCTCGCGTTGTGCCCAAACCCGTTCCAAAGGCCCAGTCTGAGGACCCGAGGACTTATCAGATCAAACAGCTGCACAAGCGCTACTCGCCCAAGGAGTCGACCGTGGAAAATGGCGCCGCAACCTCTCTGCTCTTTGACCTGCTGCCTTCAGACCCTGACTTCCCCTTTGAGCTGGACCACCTAAAGTGCCAGCTCCGAATTCCCAAAAACTACCCCAAGGAATCGTCTCCTCCAACGTTGGTCATCCTGAATAAGGATATTCCCCGTGGGTTCGCAATCAATGTTGAGAAGGGATGGGACGAGCTGGTGCAGGAGAGGGGCGAGTCTACTCTTTTGGCGCTGGTGAATGCACTTGACAGGAATCTTGATGAGTTCTTGTCCAGGAAGCAGGTCGACACGGTCAAGTTGACCATGTTTAAGGACACGAGGCATTTGGAAGAAGCAGTTTCAGGCGCTCAAGATTCGTTGCCGGAGAAGGCGACCGCCCATGTCCCTGAGTCCGCCGAGAACCCGGTTGTACGCACGCCATATGTGCCAGAGGATACTTTCACCAAGGACCAAAAGGCCGACGCCAAGGCACGAAGAGCACAGGAGACCAGACAGATCGAAACTCGAATGGCACGTCTTCCCCACTACAAGCGATCGAGCGACGGCATCGTCTATACGCTGCCCCTTGAGCCAAAACGCAGATCTGAGCTACCTGTCGGCTTGCGAGGCGTCAATTCATTTCAGCTCATTATTCCAGTCCTGTACCCTCTGCAGCCACTCCGCATTCTGCTCAACGATGTCGAGTCCGAGGATGCCGAGGAGGTGGAGGAGCTTTTCACGGAGAAGGCCAAGGAGAAACCTGAAATGACTCTGATGAGCCACATGAACTACTTGACACAGAACATTCATGTGCTGGTCAAGCAGGCTCTGGCAAGGAAGAAGGACACTGCACCAGTTGCACGGGTCCCAGAAAAGGCCGTAACTGCAGATTCCACTGTGCAGGAGGCTGCCAAGGCTTTGACTGTTGAAAACAAGGGCAATTTCCAGGTGATCCCTCGACCGCCGGAGTGGGACTACCAAGGCGAAGAAAAGGAAAATGGCGAGGACTCGTATGAATCCACTACCTCTGAGGATGAAGACGGCGGCGTAGCTGTGACCACTCAGCCCGGCGCCTCTTCCATCCCAGCACAGACGATCGAGCGAGGCACGTCAATATCCTTCCCATCCGTTGAGCTGCTCGGTATCGAGCTGTTCCAGATTTCCATCCTCGCTCTCAGCGTCAAGTGTCAGCGCTGCAAGACTGTCAACGAAATTGGCGGGCTGAAACCAAACACACCAAAGACCGCCGATTCCTGCCGCAAATGTGGCACCTCGTTCTCACTGACCTTCCGGCCCGAGCTCGTACACGCCTACTCGACAAGGGCGGGGTTCATCGACGCCACAGGCTGCACCGTCACAGATATGCTTCCATCAACCTTCGTGCCCACTTGTGCTAAGTGCTCAACGCCCACGGCACAAGGCCTGGTCGCAGTTCGCGGTGACGCCATGACCAACGTCTGTCGAGAATGCCACGCACGCTTCACCTTCAAGATCCCCGAGGTGAAGTTTTTAGTCTATTCAGCCGGCTCCAGCGTACTCCCACCGACAACAGGCCCGCGCCGCCGAGACGAGAAACTCGGTCTCCACGCCGGCGAGCCTCTTCCCAACAAGGGCGTCTGCAAGCACTACAGGAAGAGCTACCGGTGGTTCAGGTTCAGCTGCTGCCAGAAGGTTCACTCGTGCGACAAGTGCCACGATGAGACCGAGGACCACCCGAACGAGTGGGCTAACCGCATGATCTGCGGATACTGCTCGCGGGAGCAGAACTACACCCCCGGCAGCTGTACCTTCTGTGGGAGAGACCTGGTCTCGAAGATGCGCACAGGATTCTGGGAGGGTGGCAAGGGGACGAGGGACAGGGTGTTCATGAGTCGAAAAGACCCGAGGAAGAAGAGACGGCCTCATGTCAAGAAGGATTGAGGGCTTTCTGGGCCTGGGTCAAGTTCGGGGGGTTGTGTAGATACCAATCAAAAGCCTCGTGTGAACCACACTTCATCATTGCCAATGGTCAACTTCCCGTAGTTTGAATCCGTCCGAACCTGCCCTGTTCCATTATGTCTTCCAAAATCGATGAAATGTTATCCCATCAGAATAATTAAGTCCGTGTAGACAAAACCGTCAGGTCAGGCCTTGCGGGTAGTGCCGTAAGAGAACATCCTCACTTCTTGCTAGGAAGTCGAAAAGGCTAGACTTATCAAGGCTCCAGAAAGTGCGTTCTATTTCAGTCAGCTGAACAATCAGCACATCTGTGACAATGGTATTTTATAGTAAATAGCCGGATTATACAAAGGAGGCCGCTCAGAAAATACAAGAGTATCAGCAGGATATAAACATGTTGAGGAAATGAAGCAGGCACATTTTTACACATTTAAACAAATTTGGGCAGGACCTCAAGTCGTCCTACTGCGTCCGACAGGCAGCAGTATCGACCGCCACCACCTTTGCCGGCTCACTCCCCGACCCAGTCACGACAAAAGCCGTGTTCCTGCTCACGCTCCCACGGCCAAATGCCACAGACGCCGCGCCCGCCACCGTGGGCGCGTTCGCCGCGCCCAGCGCCACGACCGGAGCATTGAACTGCGCCCGCGCCGCGCCCGCCACCGTCCCGTTCGCCGCCGCGGAGGGCTGCAGCGCCAGCAGCGTGTTCCCGGTGTTGGTCGTGACCCACAGGGACCCGTCGTCGCGTAAGTCAATGTCGTCCATCCAGCTGGCGGTGGGGACGGCAGCGATGGTCTCGACGGCCGCCCCTGGGAGCGGCCCGCTGCCGTCGGGCATGATGGCGATGCGGTAGACGGTGCGCGACGCCGCGGTGGTGAAGTACAGGGCCCCGCCGCGGACCTTCATCCCGTTGAGCCCGAGCGCGTCGTCGGCGCTGCCGGCCCCGGGGACGGGCTTCATCTCGGGGAAGTCGAGCGCCGTCGTCACGGCGCCGGTGGCGGTGTCCACGCGGAACGCGACGCCGAGCTGGCTGTCGCCCACGAGCACCGCCGACGTCCCCGGGACGGCGGCCAGGCCGTTGAGGCGGGGCGCCATGGTCATGTCGGCGATCTTGCGGGCGGTGGCCTCGAGCGGCAGCGCGGGCGGGCAGCTCGGGTCCGGGCCGACGCCCGTGATGGGGCCCGGGGCCGGGGCGGACCCGCTCGTGCGCAGGTCCAGCTCCCACAGCGAGTTGCTGCCCAGCACGCCGTTGGCCGGGTTGCCGCTGAGGCTGATGTTGCCAGCCACGACGGCGAAGACGTCCGGCCGGCTCGCGATCTCCGTGATGCCGTGGGTCCCGTTGCTGCCCGGGACCTGGAACACGGGCACCATGGTCGGGCACGAGGTCATGGGGTTCTGGATGGCGAAGACGTTGGCCTGCGGGACGGCCATTGTGACGAGGAGGTCCCCGTTGCCGCGGGAGGCGATGTTCTCGAGGAATGTCATATCGTTTCCCGCCCCGAACTGGAAGATTGTGCGGGACTGGAGGGGCAGGCTCGGGTCGTTCTGGTTGAGGCAGGAGGAGATGGGTCCTGCGGCGCCCTGGGCAGAGGCTGAGAGGGGCAGGAGAGCGACGGCGGCCAGGCCAAAGAGGAGTGGCCGCCGTGGCACAAGTGAGCTTGGATTATTTGACATTATAAGTGGTTGATTGGGTGATCTCAGATCATCTGACAAGAAAAGAATGGTGTTTACGTTTAGATTGTGCGAGCCCAGCTCGCAATGCCCTAGAAAAGAATGATGGATGGTGACAACTTTGGAGAAGTGAAGGAGAGCATGCTGTCGACGGTGCACCGTGAGCAATGCAAGGGGCAAATGAGTCTATCGCGGGCGTGTCATGTGGGAGTATCCGAGTAGACTGATAGCGTAGATAGTCTTCGTCTCATGTTTCTACTTGTTTCATACTTAACCCAATCGGATTGGGGTCCTCCGCAGGGCTTGTGTGTGATCGGCTTGGGCTCGTGCCGGCATTTGGGGTTGGACCCGGATATTGGAGATAGCTAGACTATTAAATGATTCTTTTCTCCCAACTGCGATAGATCGCAATCCACTGTCCATGAAATACTTGGTGGCATAGTTAATTGCAGGCGACTCTGGTTCATGCGACATCTTAACAAACCCGACAACACACGGAGTGGTAGTATATGGCCGTTGTCGTCTTCCAATACGTGTAGATGGAATCCGGGGTCTTGGGAAACGAGACGCACTGACTGACACACCACACCTTGCACGAACTTCATGCCTTCTTAGCGTCAACCAGAAAATGTCAAGGGGATACTCTGACATCGAGACAACTGCGGGGCTGACGAAACAACTTAAAAACGGAGTCTAGGCCAGGTATATGTCTGCGATTGTTTTACTCTCCACTACAAGAGGCTAATACCTGATGTCCTAAACATACGGCAGTGCAGCTCGTAGTGTGAGGATGTTGAGAAAATATAGGAACCGTGGATCCTTTACTCGGGAGCCCGATATGCCTTCTAACACAATTGGATAGGATTCTCAAATTCTCCTCTGTGTTGGACCACGTCTGTCTTCTGCGCTTTTCAAGCATGTGGCAACTCTTGTAATTGTGAAGGTCAGAAACCAAAGTGCAATAGTCCGTGCAGTATGCCTTTAATCGGGTGACCATGTTGAAAAGCAAACCGCGTTGCAGCAGGTGTTCGACCGTGCTGGCAGAGTCCGCGGCCCTAGAGTCAATGCAACATCAATTGTAAATTCAGAATCTTGCTGGTCACTATTGTCTCTTCAAGCCTTTACTCCCTCGTGAGTAGCGTAGAACAGACTGGTGCCGGAGAAGTCGGAAAGTTCGGTCCCGCGACGAATGCGGGAATGTCATCCTCGCAGGAAACTTGCTCACAATCTGCGCGGCCAAATCACTTGGGGGTGGAGGCAGTTCATCTAGCCAAGCCTGCAAGCGTCCAATCGTCAGCAGTGTTAGTGCCCGAAGGATTGCGGAGGACGAGGTTGGCAGTACTTCTTATTTCCTTCCAGTACCCTTACAATTTACAAAGTCTGTGTCGCGCAAGGGGTGCTCCACTAGAGAGGACGGATTGAATATTTAAACATCATGGCTACACCGGAAAGGAAGGACAAGGCTTGGGCGAGCACTTGGACTAGAGCCCTCTCGTGTGTGGTCAACGAGCAAAATTCGGTCGTCTCACTATCGAATATTGACTTTCATCCCGAGTCATTGTCATTCTAACTCGAAAATGCATTTCCGAAACTCATTCATTGCCGGCATCACGAGCCTGCTGGCTTTGGCCCATGTGGCCATGTCCACCCCAGCTGTGGAGGGTAGAGACGGTATGTTGGAACAAATACAAAGCTTGTAGGGAAACGGACTCTCATCATAGTCATACAGAGACCACACGGCAGCTCAAGAACTGGGGCGTCGTGCTCTTCCGCGCTTTCGACGGCCAAGACATCTTCGGACCCCTAGACGCGCTGCAACTGCTGGCCTTCCAGCGCCAGATGAACCTCTACCTCATCGCCGAGACCTTGGATCCCGTCACATCGGAGCCCGCCTCTGCTGCCATGAATTCAAAGAACTCCAGCTTCTGGCCCATAATCCTCCCGACTCATACCTTTGCCAACGCCCCCGAACTGGATGTGCTCCTTGTGCCCGGCGGTGCCGGCGTCCGCGCCCCGGACGTGAAGAACATCACGGACTTCATCGCCGACCGGTACCCGAGTCTCGAGTACCTCATCGCCGTCTGCACCGGGGCCGGCCTGGCCGCCAAGTCAGGTGTGTTGGATGGAAGGCGGGCGACCACGAACAAGTCGGCCTGGTCGACTGTCACGGCGTGGGGGCCCAACGTCGACTGGATTCGTCAAGCTCGATGGGTTGTGGATGGTAACATTTGGACTGCAGCCGGGGTAAGTAAATGCCGGAATTCCAGATGGTTTACTCAAACTGACGTTGTTGGTCCAGGTCACGGCTGGATTGGACTTGACCTTCGCATTTTTAACAGAGATGTTTGGATACGAGCAGTCTCATCGCATCGCGACTCTCATGGAGTATGTCCCGAACACAAACTCAAGTAACGATCCGTTTGGAGCTGCTCTGAACACCACCGGGTCGTAGTGGACATTGATGGGATGTGACAGAAGAAATAGCTCCTCGAAAGTCCGGAGCGTGCAATTTCGCTTCAATTAGTGATAGCGCCTGTATTCTTCCTACTTACAGCGGCATTTGATGTACATAGATTTGATTGCGATGTAGCTATTGTATATTGTATGTCCCTCCGGCCTGAGCGCATTTCAGATATGACAGACGAATTTTACCATACTTTATATGCCTCTTGCTGTAGTCCAGGTCGCCGAGTTCAGATATACATACCGTCGCACACAAATACTGTGCCAGACCTACCGATAAATCCGGCAACTGTCCCATACCCCTGGTATGCTGGCTCTCGTCCTCGTTCCTGTCACTTCGCTGCTCTTTGCCATTGCGGTAATCTTTGTTTCGTTCTCCAGGCAGACTCTTGAGATAAATGCCATAATGAAATATTCTGTCTACCTTTCAATGTCTGGCCTGTATGTCGGCTTCTTAAGCAACTAGGGATACCCTGAAGCACCAGGTGCATCCATAGCCTGGATCAGCTCCGCCACAGCAGGATGCATTCCAGCTGCTGTTGCCTTTCTCATCCATACCTCCATTGACAGAATGTCAAAGTGCTTCTTCCCCGTCCCGTTCAGCCTGCCATTTTCTGGCACGTTCTCATTCATCTTGTTGACGCCACTGGTCGTCAACAAGTACTCAGAACTCTCCGTACCCACCAGGGGAATCAAGATATCTCCTACCTCATGCACATACCGGTATACCTCCCTGTATTACAACATTATCGTCAAACACCTCTCGTAATATGCCCTCACAATCACTATCAACCAGCACAATATCCAATGCCCCACCGATATTGTTCCCAATCTTGGGGATTGCCTTCAATTCACGCACATATTGTAGCAAAGAGTTGACCCAGTCCAACCTCGATCGGGCCTCTTCTGCGTCCCAGGTCCCCGTCTCGCGAACTATTGTCGAGGGCCTGTGAATGGACACGCGGAGCCTGGGCTCGACATCTTCGACAATGTGCTGCAAGAGCCTCTAGCTCACCCACTTGGAGCACATGTAACCGAAATTGACAAACTCAGATGTTGGTGGTGTGTTGGCCACAGAAACCTCGGGAAAGACGGGAACAGCTTGGTTGTCAGGAAATCCCTTCTCTTGGCCATTAGGAGCGGCGCCGTTATTCTAGGAGCAATACAATACTGCAAGATGGCTTCTCAACTACGAGGATATAACGAACTACACGCTTAGCCGATATGTCCCCTGATAGTGCCTCGGACGCTGTCCCAGAAGCCAAGGGAAGAGCCCCATTGCGCGAAAATACGCAAGCGCGACATAAGAGGTATGCTCCCAGGGGCTGTAAAGGCCAGCATGCAAGACAAGAATTTCCAGCCAAAGTTTCACGTGGTACCACTTATCTCGGTGCCTGTTGAACTGAAGTCCGGTCATGATGCCCCCAATCAGGCAGGTCTACAGGTCGGAGCTGATCAAGGAGAACTCGGCGAGTCGCTGAGCGCCGTAAAATGTGCTGGAAACTACCAGCGCGAGCAAGTATTTCCATTCTTGATCAAAGTCAGCATGTCATGGAGATAAGGTGAGTGGCTTTAGTGTCAACGCAATCTGCGGCTAGTAGTTTGTTTGTTCTAGATCTACCCATGAGCACTTCTACTCTACCCTGCATCCTACCACACTTAAATAGCGCCTAAGCTTTTCGAATAAGGATCTCACCCTGTAACATCCCCAGAATGGCGCCATCAGCACGAGCCCACTCCTCCCAGGCGGCCACCATCTCCTGCAGGTCGTCCTCGGTAGCTAGCTTGGAACTGAGCCCGATATCACGCAGCCGGCCCTTGCTCAGCGCGTCAACCATGCCCTGAGCTACGGAATCCTTCAAGTCAGCCAGAGTCAGCCGCATCGCACGAGTTCAACGAGAGAAGAGGGGAAATCATGTCAGCAATAGCAGCACTATCACGCACTTACCCCAAACCTTCCGTTCCTCCGGCTCTGAATAGCACCAGGTCCCCAGGCCCGGCGTCACCTGCTCCCGGCGGACCCCAGCCTGCAGCGCCCACGACAGCAGCTGCCGGCCCGCCTTGGGGCTACCCCCGGCCATGCGGATAAAGGACGCCGCGAGCGTGTGGAACTTGGCCAGGCCAGGGAGGTCCGGCCACACACACTCGGTCTCGAGGTCGCCCTCGCGCGCCGCTATGACGCCCCCGGGCTTGGTGACGCGCACCATCTCGCGGATGGCGTCGGCGGGCCGCGCGAGGTGGGCGAGCACCTGGTGGCAGTGCGTCACGTCGAAGGTCGAGTCCTCAAAGGGCAGGCCGCCGAGCACGTCGGCCTGCTGGTAGTTGATGTTGGTGACACCCGCCATGTCGGCAACGGCCCTGGCACGCGGCAGGATATCAGCCTTTATGTCGGTGGCGGTGACGTGGCCGCCGGGCTGGATCGTCTTGGCCAGCGTGGCGGAGATGGTGCCGGAGCCGGCGCCGACGTCTAGCAGTTTCAGGCTGGGGTTGGCCTTGTGGAGCTCGGCGAGTGTGGCGAGGAGGTAGCCTGCGCTGTTCTCTGCCGTCCTCAGCTCGTGGTGTATTGCCTGCGGTGGTGGGGTCCCGGATTGAGCCATGGTCCAGGTGTATGATAGTACTAGAACGGAAAGTCGTCTCGAAGTTGACGCTGTTGTCCAAGATCTTGGCAAGTCACGAGCTTAGACGCACAGAAAGAGTGCAACAAAGGGGGGTGTAAATCTGGCAGTTTTTCTAAGCAGATGCTTTCTCAGCCAGAAAGAATCTCCGCAGACCAAAGGCTTCGTTGAGTGGGGAATCTAAAAATATGTCAATACAATATAATCATGAGCCGAACGGGCTCTCGGTCGACCTTCTTTCAGCGAGACGGACTTAAGTCATGATACCACCTACCACCGAGGCACCGTTGAAGATAACGTCCTTCTAGAATCCTTCCCGCCGATCCGCCTTGCAGGCCGACCCTCCCGAACCTTGGACCTATTGTGCTTACCCAGTCTGCGGAGGGGAAAGGACCGAACATGACGCTTGTCAGTATTAGGCGGAAAGCTTGTTGGTACTTACAAGTTAGCGCTGCGAGGCGTCGGACCACCAACAGGCAACCGAGTATTAAGTAATTATGGCTGCGCGGGTGTGTTTTCAACAACATCACCTTGCACTGGCAGTCGGGGAGACAGAAGTAGTCGGACTTTCAACCGCAGCCCAACAGGGGGGTGACAACGTTGCAACACCAATGATGAACGAACACCCTCTGTGCAGAACGTTGCAGTAATCACTTTGGTAAAGTGTGGTGCAAGGACACGAGAACTGCAGGCGCTATTAGACAAAGGCTCACTAAAACCACATTCGGTTCGAGAGGTCACTGAAGGCGATGACTGGGGAAGTCGCATTGTCATATGGTCTGGTAGAGCTGCAGAATGGCGCCGTTAGAGGCCAGAAGTTGGCTGTTCGGGTGAGCCGAGATTAGTATTTTGGACTTGGGTCAGATACAGGCCGACCTTAAGAAGACAATATACTATAGTAGGGTTCCTAGATAGCTACAACTCACATTTATACACCGCTGAGGCTGCTCAAATGAATGAGCGAAAAAACGAAATAGATACCTTTGTGCGTCGATTAATAGATCTCAGTCATAACCACAGCGTAAGCACATTTATTTTGCCTATCTAGTCATATTTCTAAGGCTCGTGAAGGATGTCCGGAGTCTAAAATATTCACTGACCAACTATGTTTCCTGAGGCGGCGTCAATATGGACAAAAGACCGGTCCGCATAGTGTAAATGAAGTCTCAAAGTATTTTCAAAGTTGCCCTCGCCTAGCCTTCATATTTTCACCGAAAGTAAAGCAGTAGTCGATCCAGTGCCTGTCCACATCCTGTGTGGACTGCGGAGCGCAGCTAATATGCCACGGCTTTGCACGCCTTCCGGCCCAGCAACACAGCGCGTCGTCGCTGCACAACAGCCACACGAGCCGGGAATAGCAGCTTTACAGCGGCTCGGTTCCGGGGCTGAGGCGTCTTGAACCCGGTCACGAGGCCAGTGCTCTTGCTCCTCTTCACGCCGCCTCCCATCACCCTCCCATCCCGTCTTATTTGCAAAGCCTCCAGGCTCCTCACTACCCTCTCATAGCTCCCAAAGAAGCGGTGGGCTCTCACATCATTGCTTCCCCTCGCTTCGACCATCCCATGGCCCAGAGTGACGCCCCATAACGGCACTGCCCCCTCCGACCCACCACCAAGCGCAATGGCATGGGCATCGATATCCTCGTCCCTCTCCAGCAACACGCTGTAAATCGCACCAGTGTACCTCGTCAGTTCGCCTTGGGGCACTTCGGCAGGAAACACCCAGCCACGCCGGCAGTCCTGACCAGTAGTAGGCAAGGCAATGGGGTGCCAATGCGTGACGAGGACGCCCCCGAGCCGCACCATGACCTGCCTACGCACGGGCGTCAAGAGCACTGCGGCGACCTTCCGTGGCCCGAGAGGCGTGGCGACACTGTCACCCCTGCGCAGCGACGAGATACGAACATGCTTGCCGCCAGCAAGGCACACGGCCGTCCGCCCCGCGAAGCACGGCGCGCTGGACGAGTTGTACGACCTCATCGAAATGGGAGCGCCGCCGACCCTCACCCCGAAGTCGGTGGCGGCGAAGAACCCCTCGCGGCGCCCGCCGCCGTAGCGGGCCAGCGTGTGCCTTCCCGCGTCGGCGGGGACGACGTTACTCGGCTCCGGGGCCGGGAGGTCGTCAAAGGCGGAGCTCAGGGCGTCGCGGCAGCGGGTGAAGAGCGGGGAGCCGGTGCCGTACCGCAGGGGCCCGGGGTCCTTGAAGCTGTTGCAGGCCTGCCTGGCGTGCGCGCCGTGCAGGCTGGGCAGGTAGTGCTGGCCCCAGCGGGTGAGGTACTTGTCCCTGGAGAGCGCGAGGGAGACCTGGCCCAGGGGCTCGGGCCCGGCCAGGTCCTGCATGAGGGACGCGCAGCTCGCGTCGTCGGGGAAGTGGGCGGCCGGGAGCGAGGCGGTGAGGTCGCGGAGCTGTTGCTGCTTCTCGGCGAGGCCGGTGGCGCTCTGGAGCTTTGGGGCGAGGCGGTGCTCCCCGAGGGGGTCGATGGGGAAGAGGTCGGCGAGGAAGGCGCAGATGCGGGATCGAGAAACGTGGAATGCTATCTCGGCGTCGGAGAGCGTTGTGAAGGAAAGGTCCATGAGGTCCCGACTTGTATGGCTGACGTGCTGCACTTCTGTCATTTTGCTGTATTGAAGGGCGACGTTGAGATATGACGGCTCCACATCGTTGTCTGTGGAGCTGCTCTTCCACTGCAAGTAGATATCCCGGGACTGGGCGTACTGGATACTTCCCAGTGGTATGGTGAGTTCGAAGTTGCCTCCAGGAGCCTGAACAGGCTTCTCTTGGCCCACAGCAATCCCGACTGTCTGCTGTATCGTAACGATGTCGGGGTATGTCAGCCGGAGCGTGGCACTGCTGGCGTAGGTAGATTGCAGGTTTGCAACGGCGTGGACAAAGACAGTGCCTATCATGCCTGCGTCGGGGATGAAGGCGTAGTTACCTCCTCCAAACTCTGAGATGGACTTTAGCAACCCTGATCTGAGGGTATATCCAAACCCAAAGGTGTGGATGGACGGCACTATCTCGCCCATGGCCCTAAGTGCTGGCACGTATCCTTGTTGGGGGCACATGTGGTTGGGCACACCGTCCGTCAAGACCATGACGGCAGGCACTCGGCCCGTGTTTGCCTCGTCCTTGAAGAGCTTGATGCCGTCTCGCAAGCCGTGCCACAGATTTGTACAGCTTTCAAGTTGCATGGCCGCAACCTTTTCCTTGGCAACCTCCTTGTTGGCGTCAGTCATCTCTGTCAGGGGTTGCAGGACGTTGGACCCGCTGGAAAATGTCACGATTGCCAGTCGATCCTCCTTTGTCATCGTCGACATGATGGTGCGGCATGCGTGCTTGACCAGATCCAAGACCGAGAGGCCTGTCTTCTCATCCTCGCCGGGAGCTGGCGCATCGGCACCCATGCTGCCCGACACGTCAATCACCAAGGCGATGTCGCATGGCACATGTGAGAGCTTTTCGTTTGTTGGTATCTTCGGCGGCTGGACTGTGAGGATGACCCCATCTTTGTCGGGCAATGGTTGGATCTTCACCGTGGCACCGTCCTGTGGAGCAGTGCTCGCATCATGCGGCTCAACCTGGGCATAAGGAGGAGGTGCCTCGTGGACGTCCGGGGGATTTCTCCCGAAAACGGGCACAACAACCTGCCGACGTGGATTAGTCTCGGTTCACATCAGTGTGTCCTAGACAGACCGGTCCCTACCATTGTGATCAATACCACAAATTAGGAGTCAGGTCTAATGCGTTGATCAGATTTCGAAAACTCGGGTCACTGTGTGGATCGGTTGAGGGAAGGAAATGGGCATCTGGAAGTGAAAGCACTTGTAAATTTGTGTAACGTGTTCCATTGTATATAGCAAATGCACCCGGATGGATGCGACCAGGCTCCCGTTTTCCATTCAGTCACAGCCCCTCAAGGTACCGGCATCATCCTTTGTGAAGCGGTCAGGCACTGACCGGCCCGAGAGAGTTAGGGAGGTGGTCGGGTTTTCGGCGGAGGCTGGCTTCAGACCAAGCAGGCCTTGCCCTCTAACTACGAGGTTAGCGGCACGCTTGCTGAAAGTCCAACACCTGATGAAGAGGCTTTGCAGTGAGCACATGGATAAAGGTGAGCCTGTCTACTGACTCGACGCCGGAGGCGGTGGCATCTCGACAAAGGGAGGCAGCAGCAGTCGAGCATCTAAGCTTCCACCGCTTTAATGATCTCACTTGAACAGTAAATCAACTTCCGAATTTCTCAGTCTGTCGGTCGGGCCACGGCACGCTTACGATCCTTCGGCCCAGTGTTTGGATGCAGGTGGGCCCGTCTTCCACACCTTGGCATTCTCGTCCCCCTCTTCAAGGTTTGCCCTTGAACCTAAGCAGTCTGCCTTGCCTGGATGCCTACGATTATTTGGCGAGTCAAGCGTCACTCGTAATATTTACAGACAAGACAGGCAAAATCGGCAAAGCAAGGGCGCAGTCGTTGCCGAAAGAAAAACTAAGTCTTTGTCATCTTTAGAAATGTAAGAGTTGGAGTCCTCCGTCTGCCCGCAGGATCTAGCGGCGCACGCTCAACGTCCCTCCAAGGCCGGCTTGTGGGCCTGCAACAGCCACCGAAACATCTGGTCATGTGGCCACGGCCGTCAAACAATTTTCTCACGTATGTAGGATAAGAAAAGCATGGCGTCTTGTTGACCACTAGGACAGGAGAGGGGGATTTCTGGATTCGTGAAAATAGAGTTTTGGCAGCTGCTGTGCAACACGTGCGGCTCTGCACCTGCGAGCAAACGGGGTTAACTCCTTTTTTTAGTGGGGCACCTTGCGCTGGCGGCTTACTGCGCCTCTTGTTGCTCTCCAAGGGAGACCGAGCTGGGTGGCTTGGTATTTACTAAACTACCCAGCCTACCTTTAGGCAACATGATTATTCTTTTGTGGTTCCCTCCCAGTGTGTGTCGTTCCTTCCATAGCCGTCAAGCCGTCTTATCAGCCTTAGGCACGATTCTTCAAACTGACACAGGTTATTACTCTGTCTGCCATTCCGTCACTTAGGCCATCCAATGCCACACCTCCCTACATAGAAGAAGCACTTTGTTTAAAGTATCATACTATAAAATGAAGCTCAGAGTCGAGTCTGCTCGGCGAGGGGTATCGCTTGGGGGAGCCTTCGATGTTATGAAGAGCTTCTTAGAATTTCGTCAATCGTCAACGCATATCGAACCATGGCAGTGCTATCGGGAACAGTGACTCGAGAAAATAACACTCCAGTAAGATCCCAGAGATACAAGCAGTCTGGGATGCTGCTTAAGAGTCTCGCATACTCTTGTGTGCGAAGGAAGCCATCCGAAAACACGTTTTCACTACAAGATTCCAAGGTTTCACCTTCTCCAGGGATCACATTGACCGTCGCGTTGGTCTTAATCGAGATATCATTTCTCATCCTTACTCAATTGTCTCCGTGGGTATCAGGTATGAAAATGAGGGGGGAGGTCATAATTTGTGGTTTGCGTTGAAATCAGACCTGTCTAAGGAGTAGGTTTTCTTTGGAAAGGAGCCCCTGTAACGCCAGTCACCAGGCCCTTCCCTCAATCCATTCAATTGGCCCATTCACCATACAACCTACGGGCAAGCTGCCACAGCATCAGACCTATGTGCTTTCCTATCAATTGAAATCTTAAAAGATGGGAAGGTAGCTTAGCTGGGTAGAGCGGCTTGCAAAGGGCTAAAGCCGTATGCAAGTGGTCCTGCGTTCGAATCGCAGCCTTCCTCTATTTCCATTTTCTTTTTGTTTACATATTTACTGTAAATTGTGCGTTCCATGTGCTGTTTCCAATGTCTACCTGGTGCTCATCCGTAGCCAGCTGCATCTGCCCAGACTTGCCTATTGAATGCGAAAAACAACTTTCCTTGGGTCGTTCAGGACTCGAACTCGAGTGCCCATGCCATCGTGAAACGAAGTAGCAGGAAGGATAGAGACTCGTAGGTCCATTAAATCATCTCAAGTTCAGATAATTGGGAAGGTAGCTTAGCTGGGTAGAGCGGCTTGTGGGGGCGCGAGCCCAACAAGCAAGTGGTCCTGCGTTCGAATCGCAGCCTTCCCATAATTCTTTTTTGGTATCACCGCATTCTTTAGTTCTAAATTCATGCCGCAAGAATTCTTTTGGAGTAGGATTTTGAAGTTTCTCGTGGTATTGGGAAGAGAACCCTGGTATCCCACGCCGCACCACGCTCCCAAGAGCACATCAACCACTTCTTGGCGCGTTGTCGTCAACGGTAGGACATTCTGGGGAGAAATGGAAAGAAATGACCACGTACATGTACCATGCCCTTTCCTTCCGTTCGTTTTTGTCTAGAACATCCTCCGCAGACCATTCGTCACCTTCGGCACCACCTTATCGTTTGCTTCCAGCCATCACCTCTGCTGTTCACTTCCTTAGGTACCTTTTCTTGCTGCTGAGAATGGTGCTGGTTACTTGACATACATCGACTATAACAAGGCTCAAGTCATATGAGAGACGCAGACAGGCATGTGTCACATCTGAGCATGGTATAGGTACAAGTGAGCGCGTATGCAGTGTGATTTGATTTGTTACTACAATTGCTAGCCCAGCCTTCCCAAGGCAGACGTCAAGTGGTAGTCCTGGACGTCATGACATTCCTTTCTTGCATCGCTAGCGGTGCATGGAGGTCTTCTACACAGTACAAAACACAGGCCTGACATTAAAAGTATGGAGCCAAGGAGATCCGCCTCTCACAAATTGGACAGAGTATCTTCCCAATGTCGTCTTCTGACGAGGGGATGAATGCCTGCCCGCATATGCAGAAGCGGACCTCGGTAATCTCGGTGGGTTGGACCATGAAGGGATATTTGTTGTGTATTGATTATGCTGAAACCTTTTTGTTAGCTTAATGGTAGTAGGTACAACACCGTAGGTTGAAAGTGAGGGATTGGGAGCATATTTCCGTGGCTGTTGTCTGCTGGAGGTGGGTAGAAGCAACGTCGTTCGTTTATATCAGCGAACTCTCCATGGTGCATTATTGGGGCGGAGTGAATCATGCCTGGAGGTGAGCAAGTCCGCGGGGCCGTGATTGGCCTCGTCGTCGCATACAATCTGCATCACTTGTGTCCCCGCGGTGCTTGGCCAAAAGTCCGCCGAGTTACTCACGTCGGAGGTGTGGAAGACGGCTGCGTGTCACTGAAATGATGCCTGTCAACTAAAGCTTAAAGGGGGCCGGCGGGGCTGCGTCTCATTTCACCAAGCCATACGGAAACGATGCGATAAGTGGAGTCCGGAGCCGCAAAGCAAAGCGAATCGAAGGCCCTGCGGTTGAATGGACGGGATGATTGGGGCATTGTGGGGATATGCTTTTCCGGGGGCCGCGAGCTTAAAGAAGCATATGACGAGATTCTGACGGTCGCGGTAACATCCCGAGACGTCTGCGCCGACGACAACAGAGACAATAACTGCAACAAATAACGACCGGACGTTGAGGTGATTCTGGCCCGTACGCCTTGGCCATGCGGGAATAAGCGCTGTGCAGCACATGTGCGTGTGCATGTGAGGCGTGTGCCACGGGGACGCTGATCCGGCGTCTGCAACGCGGCTCTCATTTGCAGCAGCAGACCGTGAGGGGGGGTACCGGTGCATGGCGGGGAGCCTCAAAACGGTGTGACGGCGTTCTGGTGTGGCGTATCGGATTGGAGAAGGTTTTGGCAGGTACGCGCGTTGTGGTTTTCGCGACGCGCTGAGCCATCTGTTGGCTAGGGGTTCGTTGACGACAGGCCACACAGGTTGTGGAATGAATGTGATGCGATGTGATGTCAATGCTCGAGGGGATGGGTTTCTGCTTGTGAGGAATTCAGCATTTACTGAATTTATCGATGGATTAATCGATTGAATTTTGGACCTTCTTCTCCATGACTTTCCTTGCCTGCCCGCGCATGTCGATAAGCTCAAGGCGTGCCCATTGCTCACCCGCACACCGGTCTGCCCTGCTGCTACCCTCAAGCCCCAGAGACAAGGAGGGCTCCTCCTGCCCTTGATGCCTGGCTACCCCGGAATACCCCAGGTACTTGACGATTCAAGGGGATCAAGTGTCTCTTGCAAATGACACCACTCGCTCACCGTCATGTCATGGTCCCAGGGGTCGGTCATCTCCTTGTCCATGCGATGGGGTCGGTAGTAGACAAACGGACTGGAGCTCCAGAGACGTCAGCTACACAGTGAGATGGGCCAGCTGAATTCAGGTCGGTCGGCTCGGGTCGGGTCCAGGTCAGGCACATTACACGTCGGACGTGTACCAAGACCGTTACATGGGTCGCCTGCCGCCTCCACAAATGCGGTCTGCCCTGCATGCTGCAGGCGGGCCTGGCCCGGGGAAGGTGGGTCTCTCCTTCCGCCACAGAACATTGTGTGGGGGAGGAGCAGGGAGACAGGGACCTGGGACAGTCCCCAAAACGGAGACGGGGAGAGCAGAGAGCAGAGGCAAACCAACATTAATAAGACATTATGCACATGCTGTCTTGGTATGAGTTTCCTACTTTGGCGTACGGGGCAGCTGCTAGCGACGTGCCCTCTCTTCCCTTCTCTCAGTCAGTCTACTGTGGCCCAAGCTCAACCACCCGCGACTCACTCCGTTTTCGATTGTTTGGCGCCGATTACGAGGCTTCCTCATCAGCCTCCACTGCCAGCATCTCCATTCCATCAGCCTCCCGTTGGAACTGGCTTTTCCCGAGACACTTTAGACGGAAACCCTATCTTGCATGGCTGGTCATGGCCTGCGATTGCAGCCATCGCCAGCCGCTCGAGGACCGAACCAACGACTCGCTCCCGAAGATGCCCCGCCCTGGGCCCAATGTTCCTCCGCGGTTCTACCGCTCAAGACAATGTCTCGTTTCCGAGGCATGGCCCGCGGAGCTACCCGAACACGCTTCTCTCAACATTTCCAGTCTTCTGAGTCCTGCGCATGCGTCCTGCTGTGGCAGCAGAGCCGCATTGAGGTGCCGTGGTCGCGGGAATGAAGCCGACCCGTCAATCCCGTGTCTTCTCCCTGATCTCCCTCTTCCCCGACCCTTGGCGCAGCTGCAGCCCTGGCACCTGCAGGAATGAGCCGCTTGCCGTCATAGGGTTACACTGGGCCAGCCATTTGTTCATTTCGGTCATCGTTCAGCCCCCGTTTTGTTTCCATCATTGGTGATGGTCAAGCAACTGCATCGAACGCCACAGAGCCCTTGCATGGTCACCTAACAGGCAGGCATGATCGACCGCGTTCCTGTTGCTGATGACTGACTGGTTGACTTCGTCTAACCGACTGTCTGCCTGAGAGGCTGCTTTGTCAAGCCTGACTTCGCAACTGTTGATCAAGGGACCCGAGTCACCAACAAGGAGCGTGAGGTACAAGGCTTGAAGATATGAACAACACTCCGTAAACCCAATCAACACACCTTGCGGGTCCCTCTGCGACTCCGTACACCATTCCGTCTCACCGAGCCGCTCCCCCTGCCGAGCAACGCCGGTCCCGTCGAGAAGGCAAGGCTGCAACGAACATCCCAACTCCGTGCCACATATGCAGCCTCGGAGACTTGTCGTCCCTCGGTCGACTCGCACACTTGACACCGATCGGCCGGAATGTTCTCAGGAGCAATGGTCTAGACCGTCATCCCGAACCGGGGCGGGAAGGATCAGCACACGATGCCGCACTATTAGACAGAATGCCAGGACTATCGAACTTTACAACTGGTAAACATTGCATGGCATTCTGTCTGCCACTCCCTCACATTAATGATGGCAAGTAACATGAAGCTGCGGTACACGCCTGACGAAGTGATACGCGAAGTCCATGCATCGAACCTGGATCAAAAGGGCAGTCACCCGCACCCCGCTCGGTTTGGACAGGTATGAATTCCCGACGGCATGTTCGGGGGTAGTGGGTCTCGGTTGATAGCAACAGATATCCTCCTCGGCGTGTCGGCCAGCGGAGCGGGAATCTGATATTATTCTCGGATATCATCCAACGATTCATCTCGCGATTGGGTTTTGGGAGTTGAGAACTTTACGGCCCCGCCGTGACAGAATATTCGGCTGGCATTGGGCATTAACGTAAAGTTACATCACACGTGGGAAGACCCACCAGCACCTCGATTGCCTCGACAGGGTCAATTGAGTGCGATGCTGTCTTGCTGCGCGGCGGAGCCCCACGAAACGGTGCCCGCCCTTTGTCCTCAGCCTCATTTCCCGCTGCACATCAATAAGGAGTCTCGATTCTGTCACTTTTGACACCCCAGCATGCACCGACCTCCTGTCACGATTGACGGGCTCCCGCCAGTGCGCAATGGAAATGACCGAACACAAAAAGCTCCTCGCTAATCAAAATAGCACATGTGACACGCAGCTTCTCCGCTCGTCCGTAGCGTCGGCTGAAGACGACGCATCTCCGTGATGGAGGCACACATCACTCCCGACCGCGGTAAGATGGGCCTGGACGGGGACCGGACAGGGCTTCAGCCTTGGACGTCGGCTAGCGTTATTGCGCATTGCTGGGGCGTGCGAGGCTGCTCCAAACCCCATGCCATTGTCCCAGCCACGCATTTCCTTATTATTAAGGTTTACCCGTCGGGAGCCCGCGGCGCTCGCTCTGGGCGTAGGTGGCCGGAGTGGTATGTCTATTTTTACAAGGCCACGATACACTGGTGGCATTGGCGCTCGGTTATTCTCAGCAATGCCTTTAACCCGCTCAAGCACTACCGCTTTGCAACCGTAGGCGACGTTCTCCCAAACTACGAAGCGCAGCGTGGAGGTGCAAAAGTGCAGCTCGTGGTGTTCCGTTCCAAGCGCGCCCTGTTTTTTCAGCAGGTGTGTGTCTGTTCATCAATGCTTCAGCTTCATCGAAACGGTCATGATGCTCAAAAAGTGTCCTATGGCCGCTGGGCTTCCATTTCGGGTGCAACGAACGAGTCAAGAGGACCCAAGCTCCCTGTCACCGGAAACCCATCCGGTATCAGGGACAGGGATTCAAACCCCTCCACTGCCGCGGCATCTGGACTTTTCAGGGGCGCAAAAACGTGGCACAGTCGAGAGAAAGGGCCGAGATCCCAAACAACGGTTCATCTACTGGCGGTCGATCCCTGCCTGACGCATGGAGCTTCTTGGTTGTCCTTCTGGAAGAATGCCAAACGGTCGACGTTTTCTGCTTCCTCGCCGGTTCCTGGGTGGGAGGTAAATTCGAAAATAATTGTTCGCCATTTTATTGATGTCTGGCTCCCCCATCATTGACCCCGCCTGTCAGACCCTGGCTCACAGGCATGTCGCGACTTCTGGCCTTCCACAGATGTTCACCGTACTCGTCTCCCGCCCGGAGGCCCGCCAACCCCACAGCCGGATCATTGACGGGAACAAGATCACCGGAACAAGGCTGCAGCAAAGAAGTGTCAGCGAGGCTGCCCAGGAGGCCATCCTTCTCATGGCCAGGATCATATCTCACAACGACGAATTCCGAGCTGCATCTCACACGCCATTGGAGACAATCGTCCGAGACATGTGCAGGTATTTCTACAGGCGACTTGGATGCCGTCCATTGCTTTCAATTGAATTTTTTGGGCGACAATACTACACTCAGGCATCCAGATTCGGAAATTCAGTTACCTCCAGCTCGCAATTTCAGCCTGATAACACATGGATCGGTCTCCTTTTTGTGCCCGTCCGCCTGGGAAAGTGCAAAGCCGGAAAAGCCAATCGGAAAAGTGTCTCTGGGCACATACTCCGGCTTAGACGCCCTACACGTACTTGTACAGACTTCCGTCGTTGCCCGACTGACTCGTTGCCCGCTCAGAGCCAAACGAAACGGTAGCGCCGTAGTCGAGGAGCTGTCAGATGTAGCGGATGCGCACCCGAGTGGGGCGCTATCTTCTCATCCAGGGGCCGGGAGGGGTCCCCGAGGTCACAGGTTTGATATCTGGATGCGACCTGAACGTCTAGTGCATCGATCGAATACGACGGGTATGACTTGCCCGTGACTTGGTGGTGAGGGTGCGTCTTACCGCGCTCCCGCAATTTAGAGTCTAAATCTTAGGGTCCCGGGGAGAGCTCAGCTATACTTTCGCAAAGTGCCGGTTGAAGTAGCGGCGGGCGCACTGGAGCTGGGGCCTCGAAGACTGCTCAGGCCGCCCACCAGCTTCGTGGGCCTGGGCTCAATGCGACTCCGGTTCACTGGGTGGTGATTCCGGTGGCTGGCTATTGAGTCGTAGTGGATGGTGACAACACACATTTGATGGTTCCAATTCAGAGTCTATCGTTTCAAGTGATGGGCAATCTCAGGTCAAGTCGTGATACCTGACCGAGATACCGGCTCAGGTCTCGGGGACTTCACCTTGGGCAATGACTCGGCAGCCTGAGAGCAGCGCCGCAGTGGCCAAATGGGTGGTCATGCCTGGTTCCAGCCTGACTCTCCACAGATAGCCGCATTGCATTGCATTGCGACTTCACGCGACCAACAAGGCTCCCAAGAAGTAGCCATCTGCTGAAACCGACGGGAGTGTTTGCAACCAATGCGTTGGCACCAGCACTGACGACTCGCGAATTTCACATGCAAGGCAGAAAGCCCATCTCGCTGCCCCAAACAGAGCAAGCGTCCTGCACCGTTCATGCATCTCTTACCCCGGAAGGCTGACTCGGAAAGACACAATCGAGGTCGTTCACCGACAAGTTCGTTTCGCAGCAAGATCTTTTACGTGGCCGGGCATGAAAGGCTCTACAGGGCCACCGTCATGTGAAAGTCGCATCACCGTGACCTCATCTGCGGCCCCCAGCTGTCGTATGCACGGCCGGTAGAGTGAGCTGGCTATACTATAGGGGGCGTCTGCTCCGCGGCTTTACCCCCATGGGGAGAGCACGTTGAGCTAACTACCCCGTGTGTCGTGGTACGACACGCACTACGACGCATTGTACTCAGGACCGCGGTGCTCGAGCAGCAAGCTGGCCTGGCCTAGCCCCCCAAGAGCGCCAGAGCTTGCCGCAGAGGCTCCTGACACCGCGCATTGCTCTGCGCCCTCGCTTGTCCTGTGATCGGCACGGTGGATTATTAGTTTTTTTATTTCTCGGCCGGGCAGAGACTCGGACGACAGGATTTGTCACATGTATATCCTCGACCACGAATGACTGACTCTTAGCTTGCGTCGAGGCCTGCCTGGACTCCGCAAGCCGCCCCGCGCGGTTGACACGGAGAAGCGGATGCGCACAGTCCTGACAGCGGACTGTGGAGAAAGAAAGACGGTTCCAGTGGCCGGCGCGGTTATTTTGGTTGTCGCGAACGGCCTGAGAAACCCGGGGTGCAGCCGGTGCCATTTTAAGATTTCCTGCCGCTTTTCCAAGCTTGTCTACTTGATGCCCTCCGAGTCGATCTGCAAAATTCCAGGCCTCTCTATCGGCCCCACCGGCTGGGCTCGGGGAAGATTGTCAACCGCAAGCGTGGTCAGCGGCGACTTGGCGGACTCGCTCGTTTTAGTGCGTGGAGCGCCTGTAGTGGGCACTACTTGCAGATCAAACTGCCAGACTGACCATGCTGATATTTTAGAGAGGAGTAGGGCTGATTTTAGCAACAGGTTGCAGGCATTCTTGTTTCAATAGTCGTTGAAACAAAATGACCGACTGCGAAACGGGCCAGCAGAAACGGAGATACAATGTGCTTTGTTGATATACCGACGTCCTCCAAACGGCTTGGTGGCTCACAGGTCGGAAGGCTTCCCTCCCTTAGGGCCGCACGTCCTGCATGTCTATGGACTCTGGCCTTGTTGCCCAGCGGCGATAGATGGCAGGTCGCGTGCGATTTGGTATGCAAGCCTGGATTGTGGGCGAGGCGGTTAACGGCCCGCCTGCATGGGTGCTTCCCACCATCCCCATATGTGGCTGCTATCAGCCGAGAGATGGGGGACGGTCAATCCACACCAAAAAGTACACATAACGCAGCCCTTCGGCAAAGGCCATGTATGTACCAAGGGGCTGTTACGCTACCCTAGGAATGGATTTCTCCGTGTACATCGTCTCGCCTTGCCTCACCGGTCCGAATCCTCCTACCAAGTGGACAGCCATATTGGCGCGTGAATTTCGGTGCACCTGGTGCTATGGTCCGTTCCGTGCTCCCGCGTTGCCGTTGGCGCTCGAATTCTCTTCACTCGTGACGTTGTCTCGTGCTATGATCGCCGAAATCTCGACTGTACCACGCCGCGAAAGCACCCAGTACCGTGTACGTGGGATCTCTGTGGCACTTGGGGCTGCGCCAGCACGCAGAAGGATCTCGCCTCGCCAGATCGCGTAACCGAAACCCCCACCGTAAGCAATGGCGTTCATGCAAGATGACTGCACGGGAGAAGTGGGCGTTCTGCGAACGACAGACATGTCAGCGCGGGTGGTCATGGTCAACATGTGAGCATTGTCTGTGACTAAGACCGGGGAGGGAGGTCGCCGCTGAATCAGCCAGCGTGCTACCGGTATTTGCGATGAGACGCGTGAGAGGCCAGACGAAAAAGGCGAGGTTGGTTGCGATGACGTCTCGGCGAGGTGTTTGGCCCAGATTATCACACATCCCATAGTACGGCCGGCTGAAGTCCAGCAAACCAAACCCCCGGGTCACCGCCGGCCCCCCTGCGCGCCTGACTGTCACAAGATCTTCCGCTTTTGGGGGCGGTCGACGTGATCGGAGTCCGAAAATGGACGTAATAATCTGGGGTAATTGTGGACAATACCCCAGTGTCTCAATCGATGCCGGGGCAGCTACATCGGCGAGGAGACACGTGCGGCGTCCATCATGCTCGGCCCTGGGTGTGTGCCATGTAGAGCCCCGCCAAGTAGGGCCGACAGCCTGACAGCCTGATGGGACGACAATTGCCCTGGCTAGGTAGGCTGGTAGGCTGCACGCCTCTGCCACTCTCGGTTGATGCGATAGCTCACCCTTCCACCCACGCTCAAGAGCGGGAATCTCCCATGATTTGGGATTTTGTGGCTAGAGACAGAGATGCTCGCCAATGCTACCCCACAGGCAGAGCCAGAGGTGAGAGAGGTGGGGGTGCTCGTTACCAAGAAGCCCCCAGGTGCTGACTGAGGGCAGGGCGAGCGTGCAGCCTCCTTTCTGGGAGGAGGTCTGGTCTCCGGGGAAGTATTCCAGCCAGCCATTGCGACGGTGGTCAGGGGCCGTTCCCGAGAGGGTGGTGGCGAGTGACCCCGGGGTTGAAACGTGAAGGAGGTTGGAGGCCGGGGATCTCGTCCGAGTTCGTCACCGGTCCGCCGAATCAGGGAACGGCAACCCTCCATCAGGTCAACCACGTGCGGCGGATTCAGATGCCAGCCTGGCCGCGCGCTGCCCTACTGCCTCCCTCCACACCCCCAATAAAATTCCAATTCCTTCTCTGTCATGGCCTTGTCACCCTTCGCCCTGGCCCTGGCCCTGCTTCGGCCCCGGGGCCCCCCACACCATTACCACACCCTCTTCGGACGCCGGCTAAACTTGGGAGACGGTGTGGGTGTCGCCTGCGCGCTCCTGTCGCGTAGAATGCCTGTAAGCCCCCATGTACATGTGGGCGCCATGTAAGAACCCCCCTCCCCTCGGCTTATCCACAGCCCTTTCCCCCTGTACATGTTCCCCGTGGGGTAGAGACTGACATAATGACAGCCCCATGGAATATGATAATCTTTAGCGGTCGAGGGACCCGATGAATGGGAAACGAGGGGATACACAATGCATGAAGGGTACCCATTTTTTCTTTTTTTTTCTTTTCTTTTTCCCTCTTTGTCTCCCTTGTCTCCCCCCCCCCTTGCCCTCCCCTTCTCCAGCATGCATGTGTGCATGATGAACCAAATTCCCTCCGCTTCCCTCCATCCCCCCGGCCCTCCGGCATGAGTGGTGGCCATACACAAGGTACCGTTTCGCTGCTGCCCAACCAACAGCCACATTCTGCCCACCATCCCCGTGCCCTGTCTGCGCTTTATCCGGGCTGATCTGCCGCGGAGGCGGGTTTGTCTTTGTGTGTATCGCTTCGGCGATCGCCTGACGGTCATGTACTTCGCAAAGGTCATCTCTCACATTGTAGATGGCCGATCGGGGCGTGTGAGATGCCCGACGAGAGGGGAAGGGTGGAGACCTTGCAGGCTTTGTGTATGCCAGTGTTTTGTGTGTGTGTAACTTAGTATGTGTGCGTGCGCGCGCGCATTGCATTGCTGCCCGCATTGGAAAATGGCGGTCTGGAGAGGAGACGGTGAGCTCTCTGGGTGATGGTGACGGAGAACACGCTGGCGCGAGACATGTCGGCTCTGTAGACTATGGCTTGAAGGTGTTGTGATGGCCAGCGGACTGGTACTGAACGTCGGTCCTTTCCGAAACATCCCCCCCTCCCTCCTTCGTCTTGTGTGGGATTGATGATCCCCTGAGGACCTCCCAGGGGCGGAGACACAAGCACCTTGTTGGTAAGAGGTAAAATAATTGTTAATTTATCAACACCAACAGATATTTGCAAGCGAGAGGTGCTCACCCGAAATCAGCACCCCCACCACTTCGGGTACACGTCCCGTCTTTCTGTATATTGCCACTAGTACCTAGATACCACCATCCTGCTGCACGGAAAATGCCGTGCTCACATGGTCAGGAATGCTTACGCAGTGGTCGTGACAACAGTGATACAGGTCCAGCCGTAACAGGCCAGGCGAGAAGGACGTTTCCCCTGGCATGACTGTGGCCTATCAGTTTGTTTCAAGCTGGCGACCGTACTGGTGTTGCTGTCAGCGCAAAAGGGGTAAAATAGAAAAATCCTTGGGTATTATTTTGATTGGCTGGACTTGGAGGGATTCTATGACGGCGCCATCCTTACTCGTCTGGCCGTGCAGTCAGCTGTCCAGTCAGCTGTCCCATCCTCCCGTTTCTATACGATTGTGAATGACCGCCGTGACTATGGTGTGGCAAGCCAACGAGTCTTGTTACTGGAGAGTTGTGGATATTTTGGCGAAAGAGGTATCGTGTCGCTTATATTATTATCCAATTTCGTCAGCCTATGGTCGAATCCTCAAATGTGTAATTTGGATATCAAGTGTATCATCGTAATCAATGGTGGAATCCACACGGGCTAGAGTCCTTCGACCATGAAAAGGATGCTAGATCAACGATTCGTATTGGTCTTATACCAAACCAGCGCTGTTATGTCTTCTTGATCGAATTAGGATTGGTCTTTGCACCCGTTTCTTGGTCGCCCAGAGATCACCAATTCAGTCCTAGCTATGGCTAAGCACATGTATTCTCATGGATTCTCTACGTCTCAGTCATCGACGGGACCATTGAAAAGAATGAAAACACACGACAGATATTTCTTTTATCGCCTTTGTGTGTATCAGCGAGGAGGGCTGGATGTCCCTCATATACTGCGAGGTGGCCCCTTCCAGAGTACTGCCACAATTTTCTTCATACCCAGGTGCCCAACAGGAAATCACAGCATCCAAATTTCCAAGAATTGACTCGTGGAATTCCATTGCGCTTGTCGTTTGTGCCAGTCCTATCCGTTCTGTCCACGTCTGTAGAGAGACCACCCACACAAGAAGCCAAGGGTGCCTATATGGCGGGTAATCTGTAATATGTATCAACCTGCTGCATGCTTTCATCCAACCGATGCTTCACATAGATGGCCTAGTATAGCAGGAATACAGTATTTAGGGCTGTGGAAATCCGGAAGCATCCAGTCAGGTCAATGCGCAAACTACAGGTCATGGAAGGCTGTACAGCCGGTAAAATCGACCTCGCTTCGAACAACATCCCAATGTCTCAGATACTGTAAGACCGATGTGGATGAAGTCGGTCCAATTCTATTACACCCAACAACGTTCTGTCACGCTTTCTTCCCTTTAAGCTCAGTCACAAGACCCTTGATGCCCCTCTTCTCCTTCTCGGTCAGTCGGATGTCAAAGTACTTCTCCAGCGCCCTGACCCGGTCCTCCTCCGTCTCTAGCACCTCTATGATGCGGTCCTGCCCGGTCGCACCCTCCTTCACAACATTCCCGTGCAGTATCCGCTCCCCGACCAGCTCGCCCGTCGCCTCGTCCAGGACGGACCGGTACGCGATGACCGCCTGCAGGAACCAGCTCTGCGGCCTGGTCATGACGAAGTAGTTGAGGCACTCGAAGTCCTCGGCGAAGAACTCGGCCTCGGAGAATGAGTACATGTCCTCCCACTCGGCGTCCTCGCCCCCCTTCCTCGACGACCATACCCACAGCCGCTGGGCAGGGTCGTCCTTGGTGACCTGCTTCCCTATGTGCTTCAGCTCCAGCCTGCCTCTTATCGGGGCGATGGTCGTGATCTCGTGTCCGTCCTCGAGAGGGATGGGCTGCGTCGCCTCCTGGGCGCCAAAGCCGACGTCTACTAGGTACTTCTTTCCCTCGATGGTGACCAGGTTCACCATGTGGCTCCTATGCAGTTTATTAATCCTCAATGAATTGCGCCAGTAGTGACGTGAGGCTGAGCAAGGATGCTTCTCGGTACCGGTAACACACCAAGGGGGCCGGAGTACACCTTACAGTCTCTCATGTTTCACCCTCCCGGCAGCGCTGTAGACCTGGAACCCGAGCGTCCTCAGCACGGTCGCGAACAGCTCGTTGACCTCCATGCAGTACCCGCCGCGGCTGTTGGTCACGATCTTGTCGAACAGGTCCTGGCGGTCCAGCGACAGGAGCCGGGTGGGCGAGTAGTGCAGCGCGACGTTGTCGAACGGGACCCTGGCCTGGTGGTGCCGCACGAGGCCCGTCAGGAGCTGGAGCCTGTCGGCCGGGTGCTTGACCCTCGGGTAGCTGATGTGCTGGAGGTACAGCTCGAGCTGGTGCTCGCTGTAGGTTGCCATCGTCTCGTAGGTGTTTGTCCCTCTGCCGGACTGACTCACTCGAAGCTCGACTATAAGATTCTGAATTTACAATTACAGGGTTAAGTGCAGGACTTTGTTATTGCAACTGAGGAGGTGGTATAAGGCTACTGGCGGGTTGTTACACCGCAGGTTTGCTTTTCACTGTCGCCGCCAGGAGCTTCATAGTTCAAAAGT
The DNA here is from genome assembly GCA_037177825.1 of Diaporthe sp. P3_1W. NCBI lineage: Eukaryota > Fungi > Ascomycota > Sordariomycetes > Diaporthales > Diaporthaceae > Diaporthe > Diaporthe sp. P3_1W. Next base: position 3,056,556 of record JBAFXB010000008.1, read on the forward strand.
GAGGAGTTTGAAGCAGTCCCTCTTTTCCCCCTGCACGCTATATAGACACGTGTTACTAAGCTTCTACTAAGCCTGTAATGACGAGATGAGTCTGAAGATAGTAGTCCACTTTCGGTGTGCACTCACCACGGACTACATGTTCACGTTTCTCACGAGATTTCAAGCTGCCATAGAAGTTCGGATCCTATTATGCTAATCTCTCATGAATTCTATGTCTGCTCAGACCTAGCCCGGCACCGAGAACAAAGAGAAGAGACGATTACCAAAGCAACTGAATTATGCTGACGGTTATGCGTAGTACCGCGCACTTTGCAGATCGCCTAGCATAGTGTATGTGCATAGCCTCGTGACAGACTTGCGGTCATACTGCTCTGACTCAGCCTCGTACAAGATACACCAGCCTCGACCTCCCATTCCAGCTTCCACACAGTACCTGAACATCACGCGAAATTTACAGTCAGACTCACATATTGGATCAAATCGTCCTGTTAATTTTGATTTATTTTGGCCTTGAGCTAGTGCATGGTTTTCAAGCAGGTTGTACCTGTCGGCTTGCCCGACATCGAATGTAGAAGCCCTCCTAATATTGAGCTTGTGAGAGCCCAAGACGCCGAAGTGAAGCAGACCTGACAGCGTCGCCCTGCCTGCGGAATGCTGTACAAAATCATTTGAGTCCTCATCCGTCTTCAGCAGCAGCCTGAAACTCGCTAAAGGGCGCCTTTCGTGCTTCTACGCCGCGCATGAGAGCAGCCAGTGCCCACCTGAGCAGGGCTGGAAGCATGTTTACCCGCATTGCACTTGCAGCCGCGCCATTCGATAGTCTTGGCAGAGAACAAACCGCTAGTATATCCAGGCGGAAATCCCTTTGTCCGTGGTGGCCGCCAGAGTCATTCGCATGCCGGGCTTTGTCTACCCACCCCAGGTCACCGGCGTGTCTATCAAGGTACATGCCAGGGCTAGAGGATAAACGTGCTTCCCTTCGCCCGCCACGTCACGGACACACGCCAATTTTTTATTGATAATTTTTTCTTTTTCCATCGCGGGGCCCCAGGTCTTCGGCTCGCCTTAGTTTGAGACGAGTACATCGGCTCCAAAGGGTGGGGTAGAAGGGGGAAGGGTTCAGGCCCACAGACTCTCACTGCCCTGCCGCCGTTTCGCCAAGGGCGAGTGGGTCAGCCGACGACGATATCGCAAACAGGATCTGAGGACACAGACCTCGTGCCTTCGCTGGATTTTAGCCGACGGGCGCGGCGCAATATCTCGGGGCGGAGACGGGGGGGGGAGGGTGGGAGGGGGATTTGTAAATGGTGGGCCTGAAAGACGTCATCGCAACAGTGGTCACCTCAGCCACCAAAGTCCGGGCCGAAATTTGAGGGTATCGTGAGCCCGGGTCCGGAGTGACATAGCCAGTATTCCCAGTCTTCAGTTGGAAGATGTTGCGGGTCCAGAACAAGAAGCCCCACTCACCACAGCCCTGGGGACTGGACCCCCCGCAGCTGACGGCGCCCCCATGATCTCAGTTGATGGGCATTTGTACGAGATCTCGCTCGAATCTGGGATCTGGGAAATCTGGTATCTAATCCGGGAAATCTCATTGTCGACCACCGCGCGCCTCCCAGTCGGCCGCAGGGCGAACGACGTCATCTTTGGATCAGCAGACTCGGGAGGACCCTGAAATCTAAACTCCTGGGCGGAGCCTCTCCGCTCCCTCCCTCCCACCAAAACCGGGCAGCCGTGAAAACGGTCGTCGGAAGCCGACCAAAACGGTGGAGCGGGTCAATCGATTGTTCCTGGGTCTTTGTTGTAGGCTTTAATGCTGTGAGGTCTGTGTACGCATTCAAGGAGCCGCTGCGTCGGATTCAGCACCCAAGTGTTTCGGGGAGACCAACTGCCGTGACAGCTTCGGCGCCCTAGGAGCACTACTGCTAGGCTGGCAGGCTGGTGGACGTTTTGGCGCTGCGTTTTGGCCCCCCACCCATCCTCTTTGTGTTGGGAGGATTAGTCGGAGCTCAGCCCTACCCACCAATTGACTAAAATTGCGTCATGACCAGAGTCTATGTATCTGTACCAGCCGTCTTGTATCGGCGACATGAAGATCGATGTTGAAGACTCGATTCATGGGATTCAGGTTATGAGCCCCGGGTGATGAACTGGGAAACTCAATGGCAGCGTGTATAGTTTCACCCAAGAAACTGGCCTCGCAACGTGCCTGCATATGCCTGAAGCCATGTGCCTGGCACTCACATTGCTAGTGGCAAAACTGGTGGCTGCTGCTGACTCGCCAGCGAGCGATCCGACTGGTCCCGTGTGAACGGTCTTCCGACTCTTAACCCATTGGCGACCTTGGGCCGAAAAGGATGCGGAGTGACGCCGACGCCACAGCTCCGGGATTCATGGAAAATCTGGGGATGGTCTGAACGTTAATCTTTGTACCCAGCAACCTCATGGAAGAACACTAGGGTCTTGCGCGTGGTTCATGCCCCCCCCCCCACACCCATTGTGGTTCGAGTTCAATTCAGATATCCGGTTCACATCGGGCAATTTGACCTTTGTCGGCTCGATCTGGGGTATTGGGTCCGTCGAAGCGCGGTCCGAAGCTTGTGGCAAATATGAACGGCAGATGATACCAGGCAGCTCCGAGGCCCCATGAGCGCGGCAAACCGTAGCGCGCATCTCGGCTCGGGTTGGACATCGAGTCTTTGGGTCTTGCAATATTGAAGGCTCGCTGGCCCGTCCACAATTCGAAGCTTTCTCGACAGTGGAAGGTGTCTCGTTTGCGCGGACTGATTTGATCACTCCAGCATCTGTACCCGTGTCATGGTGCGGACTCGTTGGCAATGCGACACACTGATTTTGCAACGCCCCTTGCCCGTAAGTCAAGCGGTTGTCGCGACTGTACCAAGTACCCGATTCTGCAAGAATTTCCGATGCCAAACTTTCAGGTTTTGGACGCGGAACTTCCCAAAACACATCCCAGCCTCGACCAGGCCTAGACTTCGTGTCCATCCCTCATGTCACCTGAGACCATCCGCGAGAGAGAATCACTGACAGGCAGATGACGTGTGGATCGACACGGAAGGCGTTCTGGCATGTCTTTGTCTGAGAGACAGGAACGGCTTTCTTGGCAAAATCGTCCTTGTGGAGGTCTGTAAGCTTGTTAATGTGCATCCGACGCTCAGAACTTTTCGCTTCACGACTCAAGAGGGCTGGAACGTCAATCGTCCTCCAGGGTGTCTCAAAACTTCGTCCCACATGGAACTTCAACATGACTTGAGAACGCCACCAAGGGCTGAACATGACGGCATCCTGCAAATCAGACGAAGCTTAAGAAGAGCCTCCACGAGGTTCAGGAGATTTTATCCTTCGGAATGACTCGTGATGCGTGATCCTCTAGCCCGCGCTAGAAGTTTTCTAGAAGAAATTCTAGCACGGTCACCCCGCGAAAAGCTGCATCACGCCGACTCCGGTGACCCGGATTGGTTGGGGAAGCAAGCCGGTAAGAGGAGGTGTGGGAGTGTGACAGCCAGAGTTTAGACTGTCGGCCGAACCTCGCACTCAGACGAGACGGTCAAGCTCAATGCGGAAGTCGCCCTTTGGCCCCCAGGTACCACGGATAGTGAGCTGCCAGCCACGGACCGAACGCTGTGACGCTATCGCCATCGTTTGCGAATCATGTCCGCCGAGAAGGAGCCGGGCGTCGTCGATTCAAACGCACACAGCGACTTTGCGCCCATGTGTTGTTGATGTGCTTCGGGGAGACAAGCAGCGAGAGACCGGAGAGGATGGCAGACTGCAGCCCAGCAGCTGTTCGCACTAGGATGCATCCAGGACAGTCGCGTAGCGACGTTACGCTAGCCGTGATATTGGTTCGGATGGACTGCCGGTCAGCAACCATCTGTTTTGTGTGTCGGCGAAGCGCCGCCAATGATAGGCGGCGGTTAATGGGCTGACAGCAGGCGGCGGGCACTCCATTCCCCAACAGAAACAGATGGGCCAGGATGCTGGATCTTAGAGGCTTCACTGTTCGTACGTGCCAGCGATACAAGTGGTCGATTCGAGGTACTTTGCTCACCATGAGCGATTGTACCAAGGGTGCGCTCGTTGACGACCTGTCTCCCGGCCCAAAGGATGATGGAAGGAGAGAGCGAATGTTGAATTAATTAGTATCCTGTGACATATCTAGGTACCTTTTAGTGAGAGAGCAGCCCCGAGTTCATGGGATATACCCTCCTTTATGACGCTGTGAGCTCGCAATTGCTATGTTCCCGTGATGAAAGTCGCTGCCGTACGCTTACATGAGGATTGTGTATGTGTGCGCTGCGAGATAATCATGATCCTGGGAATACTCCAAGCAGTAGATGCTGCTTGAAGGAGGCTAAAAGCGGCTGCTGACCAGTCCGATCTGGCGCAACCGACTACTGCGATGGACTAAAACAGAAGCCTATGAAGAGGTGAATGGTGAGCGCACAACGCTCCGGGCGGCAGCTTGTCCGGCCGTTGATCCGGGATCGGCGTGGGGCGCGAGCGGGAGAGTGGGTCGGCTGATGGCCGTGAAGTCGACTGCAAGCCGACTGGCTCCAGATCTCTTTGTGCGGAAGTCGTGAGACCCGGAAGATTCTGCCAGCCACAGATGCAGCTGGGACAAAGTAGTAGCGACATGTTGTAGAAGCGGTGAGAAATTCATCTATCCGCAGGATAATGGCAGGGGAGGCATGGTAGCTGGAAGCTCGCAGGTGATAGCGGCGGAGGCAGTGAGGCGAGGCGGAGTGAGTTGACCTAGGGTGTCGTGTTGAGAAACGGGCGGAGCATCCGTTACGGCATGGCACATTACAGCAGAAACAGCCCGTGGATGAAGTCGGGAGAAAAATACCATTGGGCTGAAACGCATGGGACGGGGGATGGTTGCAGAGGCTGCAGATGCATCATCAAGAGTCATAAAAGTCGGTGAGATTGAGCTATTTGGTGTGAGTGGAAATGGAATGGGGGTTTTGGGGCAGTTGGCTTTGGTGTGGTTGTGTGGTTGTGGTGGTGGTGTTGAGAAACAAGAGCTGGTGCATAACGGCCGGCTGCATGATAAGGAAACGCTACGCCTAGACAGGGCTTATCGCCAACAACCGTGCAGCCCGCCCATGTCAAGACATCGGTACTTGACGGTGTACCCCGGTACCCAAGTATCCAAGTACACAAGTACCCCTCCGTTCTGCACGCCAGCGTAGCCAAGCTAAGAGAAAGAGCGTGGGGCATTGCACACCTGCCATCTCACTACGGTTGAATCTTTGACAAAGAAAGAGCTTCTGGTCGAATGACAACCAAGCAGGAAGTCGCTGCCAACTACGTCTGCCAGAAACGGTCTCTGTCTGCCTTGTCAGAGGGCTGAGGCGAAAGATGCGACAATGGGCCAACCTGGTCAGGCAGGCGCATGCATGGACTGCACTGCTTGTAGTTCGTGGAGCTTTTCTTCCTGCAAGTACCAGCAGCAGTCAACTAAGTGGACTCAACTTGAAGCTACAGAACAATGGACCATCTCTCCACCGTTCTGGTGCTGTAAATTGCATTGATCAATTGATTGAATTTATCGACCGTCGGCAGCCATCGCAGAAATCATCGCAGATTTTGTCACGGCATGTGCACCAGAGCCGCAGTCACTGAAGTGTGACCTCACCTCCACGACCCCAACCCCAACGCGATGCCTCCCTCCCCCAGACAAGCCAGACAACGATATCACCTCGCCAATGCAAGCCGCAAAAGCATCATGGACTGGCAGACTGGCAGCATGCAACAGATGATTGACCCTCAATCCTACGGCGCCACGGACGCTGCCGGCACAGGACGACCTGTTGCCTGCCCCTTACATACTGCAATGCCGATACAGTGGTCTAATTAATATATGGCACATGACATGAAGCACAACACATCATGCCTACAGAGGCAGCTCTCCCCAAAACGGCTGCGCAGGACATGTGAAGCAGTGCGAGTCGTCTCAAATGGGGGCGGTGGTAGACCGTTTTCGAAGTCGACCGGTTCGGCTGGGGATACCTGCCTGCAGCCACTGGCATCATCACACATGCATGCACGCTTTCTCCCGGTCCTGCCGCCGCCGCCCTGCCCCTCCCATCCCCTCACCCTCCTTGGGAAATTCAACTCAAAAATCGCCGTCACTCCGCAGTCCACCGGGCGCAGAGGCGTGTGGCCCGGCCCACCCCCACGGGAAAATTGGCTGCGAGAACAACACCATGAAAGACTATGCATCCGTTGTCGCGGTGTGCTGGAGTCTCGTGTGTTGTCCGTGTGAAGGGGACTCCCGGCAAAGCCAACGCATCGAGCTGGGCAGATGTTCAGCAACAACAATGCGGGGACGCCGGTGACAGGAGCCGGGCTGCCACACTGCAACACTTCCCGCACTCGCTCCCCGCTCAGCTGCCAATCAGCCCTGGGCCTGGAACAGATCTGCTGCTCACATGCACATTGCCAAAATTCAGGGTCCTCCTCTTTCCTCAACACCACAGGGGTGTGCCCGCATGCCTTACCTCATTTCTCGTGATGCCGACCAAACGGACGATGAGAGAAGATGCATGATCATCCGCCGAGACAGAAACCCCCCCTTCCTGCTCTGTGGCGGAGAGACAGAGCCCGATGCTCGAGCCTGGCGGAGAAACTGGCAGCCTGGTTTTACTGGTACCCTCCCTGCGCGCGCCAAGCCAGGGCGGGCGTGATGCGATGCTGCTGTGCTTCTGACACCGCGATGTCACAACGCCTGATGCTGAATGAGCCGCCCTGGGGGAGACGACATGTCGGGTTGGGGACCACAACAGATGGGAATCTCTCACCGAGCTGTTGGCCGACCCATGCTCACCAATATTGGAGAGCACAGTAGATGGCCAAGCACGGCCATGTGACGGGCCTGACCTCGACGCGGTGCTACCACCCCGGCCCAAGCCGCCTCCCCATGCCAGACTCCGGTATTTCGTGCGCAGCGATGCAATGCAGCAAGCCTCGCGTAGAGCTTCCAGCGCCCATCACCGCACAGCCTGCTCTGCTTCGGCTCGCATTGCACTGGTAACCGCCTGCACGGCCATGCTCTACGGTCGAGATGATTTTAGGGTGGACCGGGGGATTTTGTGGGGGGTGTGCTCTCTCCTTGACAAGTGTTCACACCGGTTCGGCACGGTCCTGTGCTGGCTGCCCGTCAACACTTGATGCACAGATAGTACCATAATAATGCTGTGCCCGAGATGATCTACGTCTACAGACAATTGACCCAGGGCCAGCGGCTGATCTTCGTTGCTGGCGCTGTTTTTACCCCAGATTGATCGCCAACCTTGGGCCCGAGACGCGCGGCGGATTGGCTTTGGATCTTCACCTGGGGTCTGGCGCAAGGCTGTATGTACAACACGCATGCTGTGATGACCGACCGTCCTTTGGGAGACCCCGGCGCCGACATGGACGTGCAGCTCCGTGACAGCTCACGCACCCACGATGCTGGATCTCGTCGCTGGCCCCTGCTGCACCTGGGAACCCGAAACCGTGGCTCGGGCTGAAATGAGAAATAGAGACCGTTTGACAGCAGGCGGGCACGTCATGCACGGCGGGAGCCGTGGGCCAGATTGAGAGTCTCAGTCCCACCGCGACCAGCGCATGGCCCTCTGTCCTCTCCTCCGCCCGCCCTGCCAGCTTGCCCATCCCAAAATCTCACCGGTCTCCACGGGCGCGTGCTGGTCGCGCGGAGGCCCGACGGACAGCAAGAAGAAAGAGATGATAGACGACGTGGCCGGCCGAGCCCACCCCCGTAGCATCCTCATCCTTCTGTCCTCAGCCTCTTTACCCGCCTTCGAACGGCGGTGAGAGGCAGACATGCGACATGCGTACATGCAACATGCTCATTTCCGACGAGCCTGGGCCCCTAAAACCCCCCATCGCATCGTGATTTGAGTGAGGTGGGCTCCTCAATCTTGGGAGTGCGTGCATGAGCCAGCCCATGGCCCATCGTCACCGACAATGACAGACTCGCTCACCCATCGATGCGGCGGCTCATCATCGGGGTTCGGCGGCCCAAAGGCCAAAGGGGCGGGGCCCGCAAAGCTTGGGAAGATTGCGAAACCCCTCCCCCAAAAACCACATGGCATGGCATGCTCGTGTGGGACCCTCTTTAACCTTGCCCCACCAGATTGTTGGCTTGGATCCGAGCTTGTAAGGGGAGGAGGGAGGCAGGGCAGATTTGCGATCGGGCGGAGCAGGAGCTGTCGGTCACCCGAGACATGCAGCTTCCGCGACCAGGAGATAGCCTCGCATGTCCTTTGACGGGGACGTGCTATCACCGGCCGGGTGTCCAGTCGCGAAATGAAATGTTTCTAGAAGGTTGACGGTCGGCTGGACGCTTGAAATGCTGAGCTGTCTCCCCCGACTCTCCGCCGTTCAATTACCTGCGGCATGGTCCGTGTCACGAAAAAGAGAAACCCCCACCCGGGGCGGACGTGCGTTGGGCCAAGGTGCGTGCGTTTGTGTGTTCGTTGGTGTTTGTGACAAATCACTCGAAACCTGGAACTCGGAAAAGAGGATTCTCATGAAAGTCCACTTTTCTGCTGATTTCTGTTGTGTAAAAGTCCTCCCATGGGGAACAAAAGTTGGCATACCCGACAGCATACGTATCAGCCACCGCCAACTATGACGACCCAGGACTGGAAGTTCCGACCTGGGTGTGCTGGTCCGCCCAAACGACTATACGACGGACGGTCGCTACATCCCAGGAAGGGGGAGAGAAAACGGGGGGGGGGGGGGGGGTTGGCCGTTTGGTTGATTTAATCGTGGTATGTATACATGTTGTCTCTGATCCGATGTGTATACGGTCCGGCACAACACGTGTGAGGATCGGGTGCATCAAGATCTAACACGCCGGTCCTGACAGCTCACGGACAGACTCCGTGTTTTGCGACCAGCTGCCAGGAGCTCCCCTCGTGTTCTGTGGCTGGAGCGCTCGATTAGCAGTAGTCTAAAGTGCACCGTCATTCCCGCAGCGCAAAAGCCGCTGGGTTAGGTAATTCACGAATTTGGGAGGGGGGTCACCGCTGGGAAAACCCATCATGAACTTCCAATTTACAACTGGGTTCCCATCCGGAGGAGGTATCACAACACCACTGTACCCAGCGGGTGGGTACGGGGGGCGACGTCGCCGCGCGGACGGAGGACACGGGCTGCGACGGGGGCACCTCGGGCTGTTCGGTCGATGGCCGTTGCGTGCGGTTCCGTTTCCTAGCGCCTAGCAGCCCAGCGTCCAGGGCGTGGCCATGGCCTGAGAAGAACTGCTGAGCCGCCCTGGCAGCCCGCGACAATCCGTACCATCTGGACCGCATCCGCCCAGCCCTACTGCGGGCAACATACCCACAGAGCGTCATACAAAAGTGTCAAGAGGATGCCCCATCCCCATCCCGCCCTTACAGGGCCTTCCACCGCTTGGCCGAGTTGTCCCGCGCAAAAGTGCGAGAAGGCGGGCTGGCAGTAAGCAATGAGCAGTGAGTTAGCTGAGTGAATGTACGCACGCGCGCAATGGGCCGGCTCCAGGGACGACCAAGTTTGGTTCAGGGAGCGACCCATAGCTAGCGAGACTGGTCTATTTGTTTCGTTTTGCCCGCCAGCCCGGCCAACGAACATCAAACACCGCCGACGGAGGGCCGCGTTTGGAGACGAGGACGAACCAGGCGGAGGAGGGGATACTACGGTACATAGGGTCTCGACTTCGACGTATCATGCCCGATGAGGCAAGCCGACGCGGCCGGGCTGGGTTCTCCAGGCTCTATTGCTCCCTTCTCGTACTGCCCATTTCTCGATCAGATCAAATCGAATCAAATCAATTAATTGACACTGCTCACAGTCGCCGGCAGGAACCTCTGTCTTCACATGGTAGCAACATTCGTTCCATCATCCTCCTCCTCCTCCCACCACCTCCGGCACTCCCACCCCACCTTGAATTGCAGCGCGTATTTCTCCCAAGTAGCAGTCGCAGTGGCCGTAGCAATACAACACAACACAAACACTCGCGTATAGACTACGCATCGCGCCATCCTCCCCCTCCCCCTCCAAGCCCAATACACTAGCCTCGAGCATGTGCCCCGAGCAAGGTTCGGCCCAGCAGAGCAAGCTATGCAGCGTAGACAGCCCATACCTCACCCTGTGGCGCTGCACAGTCAGCAATCACATGTCTGGCGCCTGGAACTGAACTGGTGAGATTATTGAATGTCCCAAGCTCCTCAAGCTCCCTTCCTAAGAGGCTAGGCCCGGCCGGCCCTCGAAACCTCCTCACACCGGTCCGCGTCTTGTGCTGTGTCACGCCATTGGGGGACTACACGTGCATCGCAAAAACAACAGAGGAGGAGAGCGCGTGCCACTCTCACGCTCAAAGTCTGTGCATCAGTGCTGCTGCACCTAAGCTGCCACTTACTGAGCACAGTACCTAGAAGCCACCTGGGCAGGCGGCTGGACAGGCATTGCTCGTTTCCAAAGGACCGACCGATCTGCCTAGCTAGACGCAGACAGCACCGGGGTAGCAACAAACAACAACGCGAAAAGAAAAGAGGGCCCGGATCCCGCCCTTCCGCCGGCGGCCTTTGTTGTGCTTTGCCTGTCTTTCCCTGCCTGAAATGGCGGGCTTCATCGACTGCAGGTACATTTACAATAGTAGACGGCATTGTAGACCACTTACTCGCTTTTTCCAGCGGCCCTTCACACGGCTCTTTTATGGGGCCCAGCATGACAAAAAAGAATGGCGGGAACATTGAAAATTTCAGTGTTTGATTCCCGATTTTTTTTTTTTGGCTCCACGTGGAGAGTGGCAGCCGACCAACCTGGAACATGCGGCTCCGCGCTCATCCCTAGGTATTGTTGTGTGTACCCAGTAGTGTATCAGGTTTTCCCTCTGGGTGCTTTGGTAAGCCAGAGAAGAAAGTGGGGCCGGCGGTGTTGGGGTGGAGGGGGGAGAAAGAGAGAGGTGCGGGAGCCGACGGAACCGTTGGTTGGTTGTTGGACCGGCCACCCCTTCCCTCCTTCCCACTGCCCCACGGAACTGGGCCGTTCATGCCGCGGTCAGCACGATATGCGATCGGGAACACAATTCAACATAGCCGACGACTAGCTCCATGTCAGACACGAAGCTCGCGCAGCAGAGCACATCGCAGGCGAGCATCAGGCACAAGGCACAAGGCACCGTTTGGATCATGATTATGAAGTGTTCATCAGGTTTAATATTTTTTTTATCAAGCCTCGTTTGCTATCCGAGGTCGTCCTTTTGAAGGCGTGCTTCCACTTGTACTTTTGGTTTTGTTCCCCCTCCCCAGTCATACTGTTTTCGGTTTTGCTGCGTAGCAATGAACGCACTGTAGCTTGACGGAAAGACCGTCTTTTTTTGTCTTCCGCCTCCTCCCCGGTCCTTGGTGTGAGGAACATCTGCTGGTTGCCCAACATGCTGGTTTTGTACCCTGCGGGCCGTAATAGAATACACCCTCTTTCCCTCTTTCCTGCCAGTGACCTGATGACGAAAAAATACCAATACCCTGACCAAACCCCATCATGAGGGTATCACGAAGAAGAAAACGAAGTAGCCCGTACTCATGTACAGGAAGACACTGATGCGATTCGGAGACCGTGGTATCATGATCGAAACGAAGAAAGGAGATAAAGCAAAGCACACTCCAGGTCAGTCGACCGGCCAGCCCAGATTAGAGGCCGGTTCGTCCATGTGTGGAAAAAAGCAGAACGCCGCCAGTCATGCTTCGATGTCGTTAAAAAAAAGCATTTCGCTTCGCAATGCTTGCTCGATTGAAATTGTACAAGGGCACATTCTTGTGTGCCGAAGATGTGGAAGTCCAGTTTTCCTGTCCTTTTTGGGTATCACTTTTTGAATGGGTATATGCAGATGTAGAATATCGGGTTTTGCGGGAAGGGCAGTGACGTTTGTGGTATGATTTACCAGCCCTTGGTGTGGTATCCGGCGAAGGCCTCCCGAGTAAAGTCCTGGTCCCAGCTGCTGGCATTGATGTCGTTGTTGTCCCGGTTCATGTGGGGTTGTTGTGGGTATTGCCTCAGGTTAGCGACGTCCTGAGATGTGTGGCGACGCTTGAGTACGGCATTGGCGGTCGAGGTCTTCTGAGACCTCTCCCACAGGAGGTGACGTCGCAGCGACTCGGTGAGCTCCGTCGACATCATGTTGCGGCGGGTCGTCCTGGGAGAGAAGGCAATGGGCTGGCTGACACCGTTGCTGGTAGGTGCAATGGGTTGAGCCGACGAGCGGGGGATCTCGTTGATAGAACGCAGTGGGCCACCACGGGGCTTTCGCTTCATCATTAGAGGCGCGTCATCGGAGTCGTTGGGGGAAGCCACCATGGCAGGGCCGTTGTAGTTGTTTCGTGCACGCTGTGGGATAGCCGAAGTCGACTGCGAGGCAATGTTACCGAGGTGAGGCGCGGGACCACGACGCTGGTTTGACTCGAGGCCCAAGGTGATGAGAGATCGACGCGAGGTCAGGTTGGCATTCGAGTCGACTCGCTGGAAGAACGTCTTCTCATCCACGCTGTTCTTGCTGCTCTCCTCTTCGTTTGAGTCCTCCCAGTCCTCGTCGTCATCATCGATGGCGCTCTCATCGTAGCAGCTCTCCTCGTCCTCGTCGATGACGGCGGACGATGAGGATGGAATCGTAGTCGTGAGGTTGTTGGCGAATGAGGTCTGTTTCTTGTGCACACTCAACATGCCATGGCGTGGGGACGCGAGCGCGCTCTTGAGCGAGCTGTCCTCCTCGGAAGAGCCTCCGATCTGGAACATCTTCTTCTTGGGTGCTGGTGGTGCGAGGGTGGGTCGTGTCTCAACGCTGTGGCCGTGGTCGCTGTAGGACTCCTCTGATGATCCGCCCAGGACGAACTTGGCTCGAGACTTCTTAGACTCGACGTTCTTTGCCGCTGGGGAGGACTTGGGTGCAGGAATCTCGGATGTCGTCCTGGGTGGCGTGAAGACCGCGGGAATGGGACGCTGCGAAGGCGAAAACCCGCGGACAACGGTGGTCTTGTTGTTCTGCATATCGGGTGAGGCAGGCGACGAGCACTCGGAAGGGCTGTCGGAATCTTTGCTTGGGGACTCGGTAGTGGTTGATCCTGATCGGATAAGTTCCGGGGGAGGGAGCATCAAGGGCTCCTCCTCCTTAGGTGGCGACTGGAGGGGTGGCAACACGGGTAGCGGCGAAGACAGAGACTCCTTCTGCTCCACAATGGACGAAACCATCTTCTCGAGGTTCTCGGAAGAGATGTGTCTGCTGCGCGTGCTCGTGCAGGAATCTTGGCGTCGGATCCGTGGTCGGGAGATGTCAAGCGGGGAGGAGTCGGAAGAGAACTCGACAGCTTCGTCGTTCTCAAGGGAGTCGACGCTTGCAGATAATCTGGGGACGTCTTCGGCAGAAGACTTGCGTGCTGGGCGCTGAATGTCGCGCGGGAGCGAAGTGGCGGAGTTGGGGGCAGTCTCGTTGGGGACTTCCTCCATTAATAACCTCCAGACGAGGTTCTCTAGTCTTTTTCCTTGTGGCAGAGCGTCTGCGCACCTGGACAGCACTGGATATCTGGTTAGGCTTGGAGCTGGGCAGAGTAGGGGCCGGGGACAACTTACTGCACCAGAGATTGAAGAGGTTCTGAGGGTTAGAGGTGTCGACTTGATGGATGATATTGGCATCCACCTGCAGCACAGGCGCATTGAGGGTCGAGGGCATTGCGCGGAGGCTATGTTGCTCGAATGGGTCGAGCAAGTGCTGAAGGCCGACCAGGGCAGGGTGGATCGTTAGAATCGAGTCGCGATTGTGTCGCGATGGGCGTGAGCGCAATTCGTTCGGAGGTGAACTCTGAGGGTAGTAGAGTTCGAATCGTCACCGAGGATGGAGTGGACTGCGGCGGAGAAGTGGCCGTCGGACGAGGTGGATATCAGCCGGTGATATTTGTATGGTGTGTGATACTGGTCAAGGTCGATGCGCGATGACGCTGTGGAGAGACCTGGGTTGAGCGGGCACTGATGGCGACAAAGTGCGTGGAGACTGAGGTGGATGCTTCCAAGTGAAGTGGAAGACGAGTGTGAAGATTGCTCCTTGAACAGACCGGTCGTAGGGTATTGCGCCGGAAAGGTGGTCGTCGTTGTGAAGTTGTAATTGTAGGTAGTGAGAGGAAGAGGAGGGCGGGCAGTAGTAGACGGTGGGGAGAGGGAGACGGGATGTAAATGTAATGGACGCCCGTCCCTGGTTGGGTTGGGTTGGGGCAGAGGTACCTCGAGACGGGGAATGATGGGAGAAGGTACTTAGGAGATGTATTTTGCCGGAGAAGCAGCGCAGTACGGGTACCCCTTCCCAGGGAATTTGGGCCTGGGTCATCAGCAGAACGATGGACAGGGGAGGACTGTGGAGCTGGGAAGTGGAGGGGGGGATCTGCTTTGGCTGACCAGGGCCCCGGGCGTGGGATGGGACTTTGTGCGGTGAGGACCACCTCTGGGCAGGGGCCAGGGAGGAGGGGAGGAGCCCAAGTCAGGGCCTGGCCATAGGGACGTTTTCAGATTCAGTGACAGCAACAGCAGTGGCGGGTACGTACCGTATCCGGTACAAAGTACCACAAATCGATACGTACCGATGGGCATGTACTTGGGTACTCCGTTTCGGTACGTACCAGTCCACGTCCCGCCATGTCGGCCATGTACTATGTATCTTCTGCTCGAATCGAGCATAACAACAAAGAGCAGCAGCACCACACCATCCATCCATCCCATCCCATCCCATACCATCCCACCCGTCCACGCCCTGCCTGGGACAATGTGATCTCCCCCAGACAGCATTGGATGTTGGCCATCAAACACGCAAAGCAGTTGATGACGCGGGACGAGAAGCACCGAAGTTTCTCCTCTGCTATGGCGTGTCTGTCTGTCCGTTCACCGGCTGAGCGCGCGCACGCGCGATATCGATGCCTGTCTGTCCAAGCATCTACGGCATCCGACTTCGTTTGACGTTTTGCCGGCTGATGCGAAGCGGAAGCGGCCATGGCTCAGGTACCAACACACGATGCAGAAGCTGTCTTGCTGCCTTTCTGTGCCTCCACTTTTGATACCCCTCTGAGGCCCAGAACATTGGGAGAAAGGGAACTCGGATTGTCTGAGATTCGCCCAAACGGGCTCAGTTCGAAGGACGGGTGCCTTTCTTCAGAGACGGGCCGATCGTTGGAAGAAAGGCACTGTTCCTGATGGAGCAGTATCGCAAACGGCTATGGTGTCCAAAGAGGGCAGTAGTTTGGCTTCCGTTTCGGGTAAGCTGTTGAAGACGGCGCCAACCATTTTGGGTAGCACATATCCGCTCAGGGATTTTGCGCCCCTCGCTCGTCACATGATGGACTTTGACAGCTCGCCAATCCCCCAAGCACCCAAGCAGTTGTCACCGAGTTCCCCTTCGGGTCAAACGCGGCTGGGGGTTACTGCCCCAAATGGAGAAGCCGCCCCTTGTGGCCGTTCTGGCCGTTCTGGCCGACGGTTCGTGGAAATGCCCCCAGACCGGCCAAGTTCCGCAACCAGCGAGGCGGAGGGACAAAACGGTGGCTCGCCTCTCCGTCCCGCCCTTTGTAGGAGGCGTCCCCATGCTCCTTGTTCCCCAGAAACGGATCAACAGCCTCAAAGCCACCGTCCCGTGACCATCCACCCAATCCAGTCCCGGTCCAGGTCCATCCAGCCTGAGGTTGTCCATCCCGCGCCTCATCGCAGTCCCTCCCTGCCCATGCCCTGTCCTGCCCTGCCCTGCGGCCCTGCCCTGAACTGACTCCTCGCTCGGTCACCCACGCACCCGCGCACCTCACCTTGGGGGACTGGGAGTCGTTTCCCGATTCCCCGGCGAATTGACTGGGCCTGGTCCGCCCGTGTCACGGTCACGATGGTCACGTCCCTGGATGCGTCCAGATCTGCGCGCGGATGGCTGATCATGGACCACTTCGTTTGTTGCTCGCCCTGCCAGCCCTGCCTGGCCTGCTCGACCGCGCATTCGTGCGTGTCAAAAGTGCATCACAAGACTCGCGGCGGACAACGCATTGCTTTGCCCCAGCACCGCACCGACCGGTTCGCTTCCCCAGATTTAGGGTTTTGGTTTGATGAGGGCATCCCATATGACCCCCCAATATGACCATCTGCAAACAGCTGCTATTTTTGATATGTGCGGCAATCAATCTGTTGTCAGGTCGGATAATCTTGCATCGGCTCGGGGCCCCAGCCCAGCCCCCAGCCCTGGAAATTTGACAGGCCACACATGGCAACCCTCAACAGTCTAATAACGAGCTTGGATGCCTCGCCAGACCGCAGCATCTACCTCGCCGCGCAAGCAGCCCGTGTGGCAGCCGCTGATTGACCCAAGGTGAAAGAGCTGAGGCCAGTTCCCCGTCGCAAACAAAACCAGTTTCTGGACTCGTCGCCGTCGCCCAATGGACAAGACAGCGGGCAAGGCAGTGCTGGCCAGCTCATACGTGACGTGACAGTCTCGACCGGCTCTAAGGGGTGGAAGACAGGCCCAAAACGGCTTGGAACACCCGCCCCTTGTTGGGGGCAGATGACCTCGGGACACGCTCATAGCATTCCGCGAGCGTCATCAGAAGCGTCAATCCTGTCTGCCTCGGACAGGCGGACAGGCTGTCTAATTGATTATCCGAGGCCTGATATTGCGCTCGCACTTGCCCAGCTGGCGATCGTCGGGTGCACTCTACCAAGTACTACACACTGCACTGCAGTGCTCGCTTCGTCAACCACCGGCTGCGACGCTTCTGGAGGCGCTGCGCTGTTGTTAGGCAGCCATGTGCGCATGCTTGATGATAATGGCAGATGCTATCCGGCATACCTAGGCCGTGTTTTTGGGCCAATGCTGGCGGACGTTGCAGTGGGGGAGACGGGGTCGAGGAGGTCATCTGCCAGAATGAATCCTACCGCCTGTGGCTGAAAAGCGCGGGGAGAGGTAAGCGGTGTTAGCAGCGCACGCTCGCCAGTGACCTGCCGAAACACGCAATTGCTCCTGGATCGCCTTCGCTGCTGTGTATCAGTGGGGGTCCTACTTGCTTTTTTTGCCAATGATTGTTCTCACGGACCTTCGAAACACCACGCACTTTCCTCGTGTTCCGCACGCAGGCCATCCGAACCACATGATAGGAGCATAAGTCGTCGCGAAAAGGGCCTCTCGTGCACCTCTAAGCTTGCCTCACGAGCTTCTTATGTGACGACGGCCGAGCGAGAGCGCCTTTCTCGTGGCTCCCATTCATCGGCTTCAGCGCGCTAACAAACACAATCGACACTAACACTGACAAAGGCGGTTCAACCATTCTCCCCACTGGGCACGCAAAACTGCAGACAACGGCTCTCACAGTTTCAGCTCTAGGATCGCCCTGCCCCCCTCCTCCCGTCTTACCACCTCCCGTGTCTGGCTTGACGTTAAAAAAGCGCCCAGGCGCACCAATCGAGAGCATCCCGCGCTGTCCCTTGCTGATCTGATCAACACCCACGGCCGCACAAGGGTTTCGAGGCCCTCAACCCCCCGGTTTATCACCAGCCCAGGAATGGAGCCTTGCGCCCCTCCCCCCGGCTGTGTAGTTAAAATGGAAAGCTGACAGAACCCCCGCGCGACGGGAAGGGCAGCGGCGCGGGCCATTTCTTACACGTACCATAGAGCGCAACCTGACAACTCATCTCTTGATCCGTCAGGATGCAATTCCCTGGGCCTGTCCCCCGTGGCTCTCGACGAAGGGGTTTCTCAATTCGGATCTTCGAAACGTCTCCCAGCGCCCTATCTCGGCGAGCAGAGTAGCAACGAACCGGCCACGGAGTTAGGGGGGTTCCCCATCTCGTCTCACCTTGGATCATTTGGGGAGAAACGTTCGGTAAAGGTGAAGCGAGCGAGCAGAACCCCAGGGGGGCCCCTCCCCCGCGTTCACCGAGAACCCCAAGCATGGTCCAGGGTTTGTCCGCACACCGGTCACCCAGACGTCCACCTGCGATATCATTATCATTATCATTAACACACTCGCTCGCTCGGCTGAATCCTTCTCGAAGCAGATTCGAAGGATGCCGAGGCCAGGCCATGTTTCTTGTCAAGCATCCATCTCCGCGCTCGCCCGTGGGGTTGCAAATTGCGCAAATGCAGCCATCACGGCATTGAATTCTTCCCTCGGGCTTCCAGGCATTACGTGGTAGCGTGGGAAAGGCTTCTGCCCACCCACCCCCTTTTACACAACCTTCCACTTTGGAAATGTCATGTCCTCCTCCCTGGGAGCGGTGGCGCGTCAAGATCTAAACGTGGCCCGGCCTTTTGAGATTAGCACCCACTCGGGGATGCGAAACGTGCACGAGAGGGTGTGTGTTTGGGGGCACATTTTCTGATCCGTCATTCTCTGTCAGCCCCGGGGTTTGGTGATGGCGACATGATCTCTCTGATTTCTGTGTGTCCCCGTGAGCGTTTGCCTTGGGCCTCGCTTTGCTTCTGTCAGGCCCGTTCGCCAATGGGCTCTTTGCCCGGAATTCTAGATGATCCATCGGCTCATGCGCCGCCATGGTTTGCGCGTCGCAGTGCAGCTGCCTGACAAGCATTGCCAGCGAAAGGAATCCAGCATGCTTGTCTGTTTTCTTCTTCTCCTGCTCTGGCGCCTGTTCCCCAGGTTGCCAGCTTTTCTTGATATCTGAGATGCGGCGCCACACATCTGGCAGCCTGTGACGTCGGCGGCCGAAGTCTGCAGCGGGACACGCCGTCGGGTCCTACTGCACTACCCCGACCAGTCAATACAACCTGCACACCGCTCGCGGAGATGGCTGAAGGGGTTGTATGACAGCATAGTTGCCAATACCATGCAGTATAATGCTGTCTTCTCTCATTTTTTAGATGAGATCTCTCACGCTGATGTCGATGCTGGCTAACAGCGCCGTTACGTGGATGTTGGTTGTCCAATATAACAAATTAGACCAGACCGTATCCAAAACCGGCGGTTCTTGCTCAGTTCGTCCGGTGCGACCGGTCTGGTGGGGGGTGGGAGGCTAGGGATGGGGTTTGCTGCCGGAAACAGCAAGGTGACCATGTTCTGGTAAACCTTAAATGAGAGCGTGCATCACATGGCGAACATGGATCTCAAAACGGGTAACAAACTCGAAGGGCAAGGCCAGGCCCCGTCGTCTCAATGCCGATGGGGGAAGCAGGTTCGGGTTTGTGCGACGGGTCCCTGGGGGTGGTTTTCTTGGACTGCAATCTCGCTCCCAAGTCTCGTTTGCGTGTCAAAACGGGGCCGGGCTGAAGGGGGAACCACCTCGAGATTATTTTGGAACAGTTGATGGCTCACATGCTCGCTCTCGCTGCCCCGGCGGACATGAGCGGCGCAGGCCCCGACCAGCAGCCCGAAGGCCGTCGACGATCGATACGAAATAGCAACCGCCGGGTCATGAGGCTGGTTTACGGTGGGTGCAAATCTACCAAGACTTTTGCAAGACGAGAGGTATCCCAAGTTCCACCGGGATCCTACTCCGAAACGTGCGTGGGCTGGGTTGGCCGCTCGTTGCTGGGAGGACTACCGGGTGAAGCCCCCCAGGAGACGTTGCATCGCCAACCCGACCCTTTTGCCCATTTGCTTGCCTTGCCCGGAGTTTCGCAGGCATCAGCAACAACCTTCCTCCATGCGCTTCATGTCACACCATGTGCTGTATTACTACCGCGGTGAGGGGACCCAGGCCAGCGGTGCCAGCGATCCATGCGGTGCCAGTGGTGCATGCGGTGATCGCGGTGCCTGCGGTGGCCGGAAAAGAACCACGGCACTAATATCCCACGATTCGGAACCAGGACCCGCACCGGTGAGGGAGAATAGGATCCAATTCCCAACTCACCGGCCGGACGTGCAGGATGCGCAATGCTGTGTCCAGGTCGGTCGGTTCTTGACTTTTTCCCCACACCCGGATTCCCGGGTCACCAGACTGGGTATTTTTGTGATTGTTATTGCAGTTACATGCCCCGTGTAATAGGGACATTGGGGAGGGTCGGAGAGGGTCGTGGAAGGGGAGTCATCTCTGGGGCCGAGCATGTGGGTAAACAGGTGATTCTTCCCTTTGAGATTTCGGCAGGGCAGGGAGAGGGAAAGCAGGCTTAGATTTGGCCGAGTCGGCCCTCCCAAGGCAAGGTGTGCTTGGGCCCTGCTGTGGCCGGATACCATCAGCTTGGGTCAGGGACCAAGTCAGGCAGGACAGGCTGACAACATGCTGGCTCGCAGGGCATGGCGCATGCTTCAGGGTCAGCCTGAAGATCCCCAAGGACAAAAATCCGGTGGTACCAGGTTCATGAGGAGCCGGTCTTCGCATAAGCCAGGCCCTGCACTAGGGGGGGGGGGGGGAGAGGACCTCCCCTCCTCTCACAACTCACCCGTTTCCCTTATCCTGCTCCTGCTTATTCAAGAAGTTCGTCCGGGGCCCAGATTGTCGGGAAGGAGCGAAGGGCAGCGCACGCCATTTTGCGAGGAACCCCACACCCGCCCACGCCCATTTTGCCGAGCTCGGCCTGGCGCCTCGGCCGGAAGGGAAGGAGCCCTTTCGCCTAAAAGCTTCGAGCCCGTTTGGCGTGGGCGCGGATGCGATACGGGCGATATACTGTGGTTGAGCGGGGCTGCCTATCACCTGGACTTTTATCTCGTGATTATTTTTGTTGTCGTTGATTTTTTTTATTTCTCCGGTTCTTCTCCGTTTGACCCAACAACCCTCGCGCATTTTACCGCCCGCATGAAATTAACGAGAAGTCGGTGTGCGCATGGTGTGCTCCGACGAAAAAGAAAGGAAGCAGCCGTATCCTGCGGTCCCACGGCACCTGCACGCAAACATAGCGACGGGAAGGGGTCAGGTGGTTCTCCCAGGGTTTTTGGGGGGGTGGGAGCACGAGCCCGGAATGTGCATCAATTCAAATGTGCATCGAAGGTGCATCAAAATGGCCCCTGGGAGGCGGGTGCGATTGGCCAATGGCACCCCAATCTATACCACGAGGTTGAAATGGTTGCAGGTCGCCAATCTGGGGCAGACGTCGGGAGTCTGCCAACCCCACATGCATGAGACCACCCTTGTCGCCTGGGACGAGCCGTGGCCACACCTCTCACCACCAGGGCCTCTTTATTTTTCCTCACCGACCGTCGGCAAGTGAGTGCCCACGCCCTGGAGAGATGGAATGGTGGCGCGCCCAAGACTCGACTGTGTATCAGATCGCTGACTGCATGCTGCGATGTACTGGGCTGTGCCGTGGTGGGCTGGGACGGAGGGAGGGACGCCATATTCCATATTTTGCAGTCGTGTATCGGACGCCCAGAGATCACAGCGGTTGATCTGTTGAGGAATAAGATCGTCACCGACATTACATTATAGCTACATACCTTACCACAGGCAAATAATACCTAGCCGCAATAGGTGCTCCTTCGTCCCTGGAGGGTCAACCACCGGTTCCCGATCAAGCACTTCCAGCTCCTCATCGCATCGAGCACATAGATCCCCGTCCCTCGTGCTCCCATTCCACCGCGTCGCCAACCCCGTCAAACATGTGCGAGACGTCATGATGTCCGGCGTCCGCATAACAGGCCTGGCCGCTTCGCCTGGGGCCGTGGCGTTCCCCGGATACGCACCTTGCCCTGCGTCGCGCAGGCGTGCAGGTGAAGCGCAGGCGTGTGCAGGTGAAGTGCAGACGTGCAGGCCACTGTCACTCTGGCACTTAACTGTCGGAGGGGTGAGCGCCCAAACGGCACGGATGCACGCGCACCCTTGTCCCGCGGTGATCAGCGTCCAGGCCCCGGGGCGCGTTGTGGTGTGGGGGGCCCGTGAGTGGTTCGCTGGGGAAGCTGGGGACGGCGTCCCCAAGCTCCCGCTTGCTGACATGGCTGACACCCATCAACCGCTGTTCTCTCCTCTCTCGCTTTGCTTTGTTCGTGTGTTATGTGTGTGGGCTCAACCGCAGGCAATGTGATGGGCAGGGTGGCGGCGGCGGGCGCGACGCTGCCCTCAACAAACGGTGCCGCCCCCGAGGTAGGAAAGGAGGCACGCGGACGAGGTGGTGAGCTGTGCCCGTGGGTACAGGCCTCTGGTATTGATACATGCTTTCGTCACGTATGTACCGTCTTCAACTGCGGCCGATGGTCACAAAACGGAGCTTGAAAAGGGGGGGGCCTTTGACGTATGAGGCTGCGGCGGCAATAGCTGAGAGAGATTGGCGAGATGGCAGCAGCTGGGAGAGATGGGATGAGATCGATCACCAACGAACGGGTTTGGCGGCACATTTCCGCCGTGCGGCCGCCGCCCCTCTTGTCATCTTTTCTCACTATCATCTTATTTGAGTGCTGACAGCGTTGTGTGCGGGAGCGGGAGCGAAGGGCGCCTGGCGCGAAATCGCCTGAGCGGATGAGACATCCGTAAGATTGCCCTGCTTTGCCTTTCTTTCTCAGGCCCAAGCGGCGGGAGTTGCCAGATGGTTCATGCAGGTAACAGGCACGTCTGCAACGCACGGAATACTGGGGTCGAGGTATCACAACTCGAGAGCGACAGAAGCTGGACTCACAGTTTCAATATCCTTTTCCAAACCCTCCTTTTTGGGAATTTATGTGAGCCTCCAATCGGGATGGGGGAAATGCCGTTGCGATCGGGCCTTGCTTGTTTGACATGGGCGCCATCGATCAGATATCGAATTTCGCCCTAGGTACCGCCCACCAGGTCTCGATACAGCTTGACTCAACACGTCAAGTACCGCTGCGAGGAAGAACTAAAATTGAAAAGAAGAAGAAAAACTGACGGCCGTCACCATGCAACCGTCAAATGGTCTGTCTGATCGAGATTGACGAGCCATCTCCCGCCTTCGTGTCAGTGCAAAAGCATAGCAGACCACGTCACAGCCGTCATGGCTGTCAAATCACGTTGACATATGCTCGACACAGGGCTGCAGGGCTCTCAGGGCTCTCAGGGCTCTCAGGGCTGGTAGCCAGACAAGACGACAGCAATACGAAAGCGAGAGGATAATAATGAAACTGTCGGCTGTTGTGGTCGGCGACACTAATTTACCGACAGGATGGGCATCGTCCTAAGTCGCCGTATCATGACATGGCCAGCCAGCATCACGATTTCATCGGTCGCTTGTTGGTGGCACGACGGACTGTCGACGGTGAGCAGGCAGCCAACAAGGCCTTCTTCTCCGCGCTGTCGGAGATACCCAAGAGGAATAATCCATCCAGGCCCCTTGCCTCTCAGTGTCCCCCTTCTAATCTGGCCAGAGAGATGAGATCCAAGGTCCTGCATCCCACTACCGGTGCGTCGCACCACTTTTGTAAACCCGGCTGCAAATGAGACATGACAAACTTTGTACGCTCGAGGAAACCACCTCGTGAGCCCAATGACGTCTTGCCGCCGCGACGGACATCACGCAAAAGTCCGCAGGGAGATGAAAGTTGTCGCAGCAACACCTATCTCGGTGTAAAGGTATGTGCAGAACGGTTACGCGCCCTATGCCGCTCGCTGGCACGGACGACGACTGCCCCCTGCGAAGGCATCCAGATGTCGGGCGTGTTAGTTGCCTTGTTCAGCTCCAACCTTGTCTCTCGGTCCGGGCGCCCGAGTCTCGGCCGGTTTGTGACCTAGGGAGGAGACATTCCGCTCCATCGAAGCCATCAAATCAGTCAGTAACATGGGAATAAGCCAAATTCTCCAATCCGGGGAGGAAAACAACGGTAGCCTCTCCCGCGCCCAATCAGCCTAGGTCGCTCGCGAAGCCGCGTGTTGCATACGAACACAGATATTCTAGGTCCTCGTCTGTGTCTTCCTCCTACCCAAGATAGCCCCGACCCCGTCCGATGTCAGATTATCTCCGGGCCTAGAACTCTCAAGCCCGGCGCATTCACCAAGGAGGGACCAAGCAGCTCGGTGTCGGATGGAATTCTTCCGTCGGCTATCAGGTGCAACGGTCCCCTTCGCCAGCAGATGCCCCACTGTTTCCCGCCGACAGGATCTGGGAGAAATCCTGGGCATCGAGCGGAATTTCCAAACTCGGCCGGGCCAAAGGGCTGCACTCACGAGACCATCTAACTATAGTACGTACGAGAATTCATTCTTTGGTACGCTTGGTTGTTGGGCTGGCGTCTAGGGATTTCTTCGCTTGGTAGGCGCTCTGGCGGTGGGACATGTGAACCCTGATCGTCAATGCAACGGCAACTGCAAATAGACCCCTCGGCCCTTTCAACCGTTAGCCCGGGCCCGGCTCTCTGGGCACCAAGCGTCCATGTCTGTCAGGTGATGGGTGAGGCTCAAAAGTCCAGGCCCACGGTATCATGCTGGCCAGGCAGGAGATCCAGTGACCCACGCAACTATGCATGCATCGGCGTGAGAAAATCCCAAGAGCTTGTTAGGCAGGAGCCTCTTAACGCCCGGAGTCTTGCCGATGGATCCGTTTGCAGCACCTGCATTTCTCGATCTATCACTTTGGGCTCGCAAGCTTCGGCTCGAGAAAGCTAAGAAAGCTAAGCGACGAGCGCGCGTGGCGCGTGGCGCGTGGTGGAACAGAGGCCCCATTCTACACAGGCAGTCATCTCTTATTTTCTCGCGTCTCAGGGCCAATAGAGGCCTAACGCGCTGGCACTGATATGCAGCTGCTGTGGACTCGACCGCCGTTGCTGACAGTACAGAAACCAGGTGGAAGCCCCTCCCGGGGCCCTGGGAGCTATTCGTCTATATAAGGTTGTTAATTCCCTTATTAATTCCTACAGCCTTTATATATACCTTACAGCTTTTATATATATTATATAGCCTTTATATATGCTTTATAGCTTTTATATATGCCTTATAGCTTTTATATATACCTTATAATCTTTATATATACCTTATAGCTTTTATATACTTTATATAGCTTTTAAATATTTTATATATATTTTATATATACTTTATAGCTTTTATATATACCTTGCAGCCCTTATATATTTTATATATATTTTATATATACCTTGCAGCCTTTATATATACCTTGCAGTCTTTATATATGCCTTATAGCCCTTATATATACCTTATAGCCTTTATATATGCCTTATAGCCTTTATATATTTTATATATATTTTATATATACTTTATAGCCTTTATATATACCTTGCAGCCTTTATATATTTTATATATATTTTATATATACCTTGCAGCCTTTATATATACCTTGCAGTCTTTATATATGCCTTATAGCCCTTATATATACCTTATAGCCTTTATATATGCCTTATAGCCCTTATATATTTTATATATATTTTATATATGCCTTGCAGCTTTTATATATACCTTATAGCCTTTATATATACCTTATAGCTTTTATATATACCTTATAGCCTTTATATATGCCTTTATATATATTTTATAACCTTTATATATACTTTTTAGCCTTTATATATACCTTATAGCCTTTATATATGCTTTATTATTTTTATATATACTTTATAGCTTTTATATATATTTTACAGCCTTTATATATTTTTAATATATTTTATATATACTTTATAACGTTTATATATACCTTGCAGCCTTTATATATTTTATATATATTTTATATATACCTTATAGCTTTTATATATACCTTATAACCTTTATATATACCTTATAGCCTTTATATATACCTTATAGCCCTTATATATATTTTATAGCTTTTTTATATACTTTATAATTAATATATATTTTATATATATTTTATATATACTTTATAGCCTTTATATACGCTTTATAGCTTTTATATATACCTTATAGCCTTTATATATACCTTATAGCCCTTGTATATTTTATATATATATTATATATACCTTATAGCTTTTATATATACCTTGTAGCCTTTATATATACCCTGCAGCTTTTATATATACCTTGTAGCCTTTATATACGCCTTATAGCCTTTATATAGCCCTTGTAGCCTTTATATATACCTTATAACCTTTATATATTTTATATATATTTTATATACCCTTTATAGCTTTTATATATACCTTATAACTTTTATATATATCCTGCAGCCTTTATATATACCCTGCAGCCTTTATATATGCCCTGCAGCCCTTATATATACCTTGCAGCCCTTATATAGCCCTTATAGCCCTTATATACGCTTTACAACCTTTATATATTTTATATATATTTTATATACCCTTTATAGCCTTTATATATACCTTATAGCTTTTATATATATCTTGCAGCCCTTATATACGCCCTGCAGCCTTTATATATGCCCTACAGCCTTTATATACGCCCTGCAGCCTTTATATAGCCCTTGTAGCCCTTATATACGCCCTGCAGCCTTTATATACGCCCTGCAGCCCTTATATACGCCTTATAGCCTTTATATACGCCTTATAGCCCTTATATACGCCTTATAACCCTTATATATATATTTTATAAACGCTTTATAGCCTTTATATATACTTTATAGCTTTTATATATGCTTTATAACCTTTATATATTTTATATATATTTTATATATATTTTATATATATTTTATAATCTTTATATATACCTTGCAGCCTTTATACATTTTATATATATTTTATATATACCTTATAACCTTTATATATACCTTATAACTTTTATATATACCTTATAGCTTTTATATATTCCTTATAGCCTTTATATATATCTTATAGCTTTTATATATACCTTGTAGCTATTAAATATACCTTATAGCCTTTATATATATTTTATAGCTTTTATATATATTTTTTAGCTTTTATATATTTTATATATATTTTATATATATTTTATATATATTTTATAATCTTTATAAATACTTTATAACTTTTATATATATTTTATAACTTTTATATATGCCTTATAATTATTATATATACTTTATAACCTTTATATATATTTTATAGCTTTTATATATATTTTATAACTTTAATATATTTTATATATATTTTATATATACTTTATAGCTTTTATATATACTTTATAGCTTTTATATATATTTTATAACTTTTATATATACCTTATAGCTTTTATATATATTTTATAATTTTTATTTATACTTTATAGCCTTTAAATATACTTTATAGCCTTTATATATATTTTATAATTATTATATATACCTTTTAGCTTTTATATATTTTATATATATTTTATATATATTTTATATATACTTTATAACCTTTATAAATACCTTATAACTTTTATATATACCTTATAACCTTTATATATACCTTATAACTTTAATATATACCTTATAACTTTTATATATATTTTATAACTTTAATATATTTTAAATATATTTTATATATACCTTATAGCTTTTATATACGCCTTATAGCTTTTATATATACTTTATAATTATTATATATACTTTATAGCTTTTATATATACTCTATAGCCTTTATATATACCTTGCAGCCTTTATATATACCTTATAACCCTTATATATACCTTATAGCCCTTATATATACTTTACAGCTTTTATATATTTTATATATACTTTATATATACTTTGCAGCCTTTATATATGCCTTATAGCCTTTATATATATTTTATAGCCCTTATATATACCCTGCAGCCTTTATATATACCTTATAGCCTTTATATATATCTTGCAGCCTTTATATATACTTTGCAGCTTTTATATATGCCTTATAGCCTTTATATATTTTATATATAATTTATATATGCCTTATAGCCTTTATATATGCTCTGCAGCCTTTATATATGCCTTGCAGCCTTTATATATACCCTGCAACTTTTATATATACCTTATAGCCTTTATATATTTTATATATAATTTATATACGCTTTACAGCTTTTATATATACCCTGCAGCCCTTATATATGCCTTATAGCCCTTATATATGCCCTGCAACCTTTATATATGCCTTGCAGCCCTTATATATTTTATATATAATTTATATATACCTTATAGCTTTTATATATACCCTGCAGCCCTTATATATACCTTATAGCTTTTATATATGCTTTATAGCCCTTATATATATTTTGCAGCTTTTATATATACCTTACAGCCTTTATATATACTTTATAACCTTTATATATTTTATATATAATTTATATATGCCTTATAACCCTTATATATGCCTTATAGCCTTTATATATGCCCTGCAGCCCTTATATATACTTTGCAGCTCTTATATATACCTTATAGCCCTTATATATTTTATATATAATTTATATATGCCTTATAACCTTTATATATGCTCTGTAGTTATTATATATGCCTTGCAGCCTTTATATATACCTTGCAACCTTTATATATACCTTATAGCTTTTATATATACCTTATAGCCTTTATATACGCCTTATAGCCTTTATATATGCCTTATAGCTTTTATATATGCCTTATAGCCCTTATATATACTTTATAGCTTTTATATATGCTTTATAGCCTTTATATACGCCCTGCAGCCTTTATATATGCCCTGCAGCGCTTATATATACCCTGCAACTTTTATATATGCCTTGCAGCCCTTATATATTTTCTATATAATTTATATACGCCCTGCAGCCCTTATATATGCCCTATAGCCCTTATATACGCCCTGCAGCCCTTATATATGCCCTGCAGCCCTTATATATGCTTTGCAGCCCTTATATATTTTATATATAATTTATATATGCCCTGCAGCTTTTATATACGCCTTATAGCCCTTATATACGCCTTATAGCTTTTATATATGCCCTGCAGCCCTTATATATACCTTGCAGCCCTTATATATACCCTGCAGCCCTTATATACGCCCTGCAGCCCTTATATACGCCCTGCAGCCTTTATATATACCTTGCAGCCTTTATATATGCCTTGCAGCCCTTATATATTTTATATATAATTTATATATGCCCTGCAGCTTTTATATATACCCTGCAGCCTTTATATATACCCTATAGCCTTTATATATACCCTGCAACCCTTATATATACCTTGCAGCCCTTATATATTTTATATATAATTTATATATGCCCTGCAGCCCTTATATACGCCTTATAGCCCTTATATACGCCTTATAGCCTTTATATATGCCCTGCAGCCCTTATATATACCTTGCAGCCTTTATATATACCCTGCAGCCCTTATATACGCCCTGCAGCCCTTATATACGCCCTACAGCCTTTATATATACCTTGCAGCCCTTATATATGCCTTGCAGCCCTTATATACTTTCTATATAATTTATATATACCCTGCAGCCTTTATATATACCCTGCAGCCTTTATATATACCCTATAGCCTTTATATATACCCTACAACCTTTATTTATACCTTATAGCCTTTATATAATTTATATATAATTTATATATACCCTATAGCCTTTATATACGCCCTACCGCTTTTATATATGCCTTATAGCCTTTATATATACCCTATAGCCTTTATATATGCCTTACAGCCCTTATATATACCCTACAGCCTTTATATATACCTTACAGCCCTTATATACGCCTTATAGCCTTTATATATACCTTGTAGCCCTTATATATTTTATATATATTTTATATATATTTTATATATATTTTATATATATTTTATATATGCCTTATAGCCTTTATATATACTTTGCAGCCTTTATATACGCCTTATAGCCTTTATATATGCCTTATAGCCCTTATATATGCCTTATAGCCTTTATATATACTTTACAGCCCTTATATATTTTATATATATTTTATATATATTTTATATTCATTTTATATACGCCTTATAGCTTTTATATATGCCTTATAACCTTTATATATACCTTATAGCCTTTATATATACCTTGCAGCCTTTATATACGCCTTATAGCCTTTATATATGCCTTGCAGCCTTTATATATACCTTACAGCCCTTATATATACCTTATAGCTTTTATATATAACTTACAGCCTTTATATATTTTATATATATTTTATATATATTTTATATATGCCTTATAGCCTTTATATACACCCTATAGCCTTTATATATACCTTATAGCCCTTATATATACCCTGCAGCCCTTATATACGCCTTGCAGCCTTTATATATACCTTATAGCCCTTATATATGCCTTATAGCCTTTATATATGCCTTACAGCCTTTATATATTTTATATATATTTTATATATATTTTATATACGCCTTACAGCCTTTATATATACCTTACAGCCCTTATATACGCCTTATAGCCCTTATATATACCCTGCAGCCTTTATATACGCCTTGCAGCCCTTATATACGCCTTGCAGCCTTTATATATGCCTTGCAGCTCTTATATACGCCTTATAGCCTTTATATATGCCTTGCAGCCCTTATATATTTTATATATATTTTATATATATTTTATATATGCCTTATAGCCTTTATATACGCCTTATAGCTTTTATATATACCTTGTAGCCCTTATATATTTTATATATATTTTATATATATTTTATATATATTTTATATATAGCTTATAGCCTTTATATATGCCTTACAGCCTTTATATACGCCTTACAGCCTTTATATATGCCTTACAGCCCTTATATATACCTTACAGCCCTTATATATGCCTTATAGCCTTTATATATGCCTTACAGCCCTTATATATTTTATATATATTTTATATACGCCTTGCAGCCTTTATATATACCCTACAGCCTTTATATATGCCTTACAGCCCTTATATATGCCTTATAGCCTTTATATATACCTTGCAGCCCTTATATATTTTATATATATTTTATATATATTTTATATACGCCTTATAGCCTTTATATATACCCTATAGCCTTTATATATGCCTTACAGCCCTTATATATACCCTGCAGCCTTTATATACGCCTTGCAGCCCTTATATACGCCTTACAGCCTTTATATATGCCTTATAGCCCTTATATACGCCTTATAGCCTTTATATATGCCTTGCAGCCTTTATATATTTTATATATATTTTATATATATTTTATATACGCCTTATAGCCTTTATATATGCCCTGCAGCCCTTATATATGCCTTGCAGCCCTTATATAGCCCTTATATATACCTTACAGCCTATTATTGCTTGGCTGGTTGCTTAGCCAATCAGCTTTCGAGTTTCAAGTTCAGTCTGGCACTATTGCTTGGCAGATTGCTTGGCCAATCAGCTTTCGAGTTTCGAGTTCGGTCTGGCGTGTCAAATTTTCCGTTCACTGACTATTCTAGACGAATAGCACAGATCTGGACTTCGTGACCCCCAAAGCCCAGACCTTTCAACCTCTCAGGGTCCCACATATCACTGCGGGCCATCTCGCAAGTACCATCTCTGCTCGCTGGCCGTTTGGACTAGGCAGGAGCGGGAAGGTACACACGGCAGAAAACGGTCTGTTCTTGAGCCTCAATTATGGGGCTGCCGGCCACTGCCAATTACGCAACATCAAATCCACGGGCGCTGCAAGGCACTGAAAGGCATGAATTACCTCCCTGCGCCCTGGGTCCCTCTCATTCGGGAAACGGGGCCGGACTGGGGATGTGACATCAACAAACTGGACCTTGAACGGCGCTCTCAACGAACCAAGGACTGGCGAAATGGAAAATTGTGGTTGGGAAGGTACGGGGTCGGGATACAAGCGGTCTTGTCACTCGACCTTCATCGGGCCGTCAGTGCAAGGTCACTTGGATCTGGATCTCTGCAGATTCGTTCTTACCCCTCGAAAAGCGGGCATCGTCATTTTTTTTCTCACTGCGTGGCCCGCCCTCGCCCGTTCGTCCCAGCTTTCCCAAGCTTCGTGAAGCAGCCCCTGGGCGGAGTTTCTCAGAAAACCCCTCCCCCCTCCCAGAGAGAAGCGCCGAGGTAGTAGCGCCAACTTTCATGCGAAAGATCCCAGGCTGCAAAGAAATGAGGGGACCAGTTTGTCGCAGCGGCCTGCAGGATCACCAGAACCACTGGGCCGGAATAGCCAAAAATGCCTGTTTAAGGCTTGCGTCCTTCCGAATTGGTGCTCCGCATGATCGGCCCACGAGGGCGCCCTGCAGCTGTCAGTGTCCAGCCCTGGGAGGACCCTGAATTTTGTTTGAGCCCTAGGCTGAATGGGCCAAGCACACACAACCGGGACTGACACCTGCTAGAACGGTGCAAGCTGCACACGCCGGCGTTGAGCCCGGCCCGCCTGCAACCACAACCCTGCTGGACGGCGGAGGGCATTCCGTAGGTCAGTCAGTCAGGCTCTGGCGTGCTGCCTTTCACGTGCGACGTGGCGGCTATTCTGTTGGGGCGAGCCAGGCGACAAAGACAGCCGAGCCAGGCAGCTGCTCGCCTGTGTAAGGCAGCGCCACTAGGCGAGCTCACGAGATCTGTGGGGCCTCTGCTGGGCCGCGACGGTGCCTCGCCCTGACCTCCAGCTGGCGTCTCCCTCCACCGTGTGGGAGATGCACGCAGGCATGCAGGCTGGCAGGCTGGCAGGTGGTAGGTCGAGGCCAATGCGACACCAGGTACGAGGACGAGGGTACATGAACAAGGCTGTGTTTCTGCTGTGTCCAGCTGATCATCTATGCCCCTCTCTGATGGGCGGCCTCGACCTCGATGATTATTATTATTATTACTATTACTCCGTTTCGAGGGTTCCTCGATCCCCAGGCCCAAAACCCAGGCCCGCTTCAAGGGGTCTCAAAGTACTGTGGACTTCATAACATTGTGGTCGTGTCGTCGCCACCATGAGCAGTCCGGCATTGGGGCCAGCTGGAGTAGCGCCGGCCCCGCATTTCTGGATGGAGTCATCAACAAACGTTCACGAGACAACAATCAGCGATCAAGGGGCCCCGTCCGCACGGCGGAGGCTGAACCTTTACCCCACAATTTCTCCCCCTTCCAGTGCCGCGTCGAACTCCCCGGGGGGCGGGGCCTGTCAAGTGATGATCGGTTGACCACGAAGGTGATCAGGAAACAGCCCCAAGCCTGAAACTCAGGGCGCGAACTCTATCTCATGCTAGAGGCTGCCGTATAGATGCCGAGATCATGTTGCCAGATGCCGCGGCCGCGATTAGTCCTTCAAGGGACGGGTTGAACATGCGCTTCACGATGGGATGATAGGGGTGCGCCGTCTTGTGAGGGGAGGGGAGGCCTAGATCGCGGGGTTCTGGGATAGATCCTCGCGATATTTCCCGACCGTCCAGCTCCTGTTGTCTTGCGTCCAAATTACCGACCACCGTTAAACCTTCTCGGTCCTCGGCACAAAGCTGGGCAGAAGGCTGCACCCTCCTCTGGATCATCCATTTATACGCGCGCGTGTCTGCGTGTTCTGCGTGTGTATGTCGTGTGCCGAGGACGTGCACGAGCCGAGTTGCCGGGCTTCGGCCGCCCGCAAGAAGGGCAAAAATGGAGGTTCAGATGACCGGAAAAAGGGCTGAACCTTATCTCCGCCGTCAAAGAGACTCAATCGCGATCAGTGGCCTCGTCAAGAGCCGGCAAGCTTTCCCAACGCCTGGGCGCCTTGCCACGTAGGTACTGGAGGGTAGCCCGCTCAGGCAGCCAGCTAAGCGAAGACAGCTGCTAGCCTACAGTAGGCGTTCCGCTGAATCCTCGGAGTGCTTTCGGCAGGGCACACGGGGAGACAGACAGCACAGGCGCTCGGAAAATTGCCGAGCTAGCAAGAGGTAGGCTACAGCTAGGCACGAGCCTTGGGTTGACGATGCCGACGAACCTTCGTGATGACCGCGTCCGCTTGCGAACCAGGCCCCAGGTCCCCGTGATCAATGGGACGGGCTGGGTCTTCAGCAGCCCCGAAACGGTGGTGAGAGGTGCAGACGATGGGGCCTCGACCGGCCTCCGTTACGAGAAGCAGCTGTTCGTCCAGAATTCGAATTTACCTCTAAAATTATCATGATTATATTCCTGCATCCATCTGCTGCACATGCTTTGGGGCCCCGGGGGCACAATGCAACTGAAAGCAGGTGAAACCGGGGGGCGCGCCCCATCCCTCGGTACCTCTGCCGCACGCGAGCAGGAACCCTCGGTTTGGCACATGCAGCCCGGTCCTTCCTCTGTGCTTCCCAAAACAGCTTCACTTGTGAGACCCCCACCCCGGCCTCGGTGCCGCGCCAAAACAAATCCCCCATCACGACCCCCGGGTTGACCACCCTCAACTCGGGGTTGATTCTGTGGTGCGCATTCTGCTATTTGTCTTACATGTCTGGTCTGCCGTCGCATTTTGGGAAAGTTGCCAATGGGTGTGAGGAGTTGGCTGTTGTCCTCGATACATCTGAGCACGCAAGCAGGGAGAGGGAGGATACATGCGGGCAATCGGAGGTTGCGCGACACACCACGATGTAAGCCGATTTTCAGCTCATTTACATTGAGGTAGGCTGGATGCTGTCACGATCGACCCGGCCCTACGTCTCGTAGCACATCGTCATCTACTGCGCCGCGGTCTCGTTGGACAATACCCAGGCACGCATCCACTGCCGACCGAATAGCCGCGGGCGCAATTCTGATCATGGGATCCGGGATGGGAGGCAAAAGGGAAGACAGGCAAGGATGTCTATTCTCAGCCCTGTAGCTAACGTTGTGTTGCAACGTCTGCTCTGTCTGCTGTCTTCCCTCTCTCACACCCCCCAAAAACCCAAAACCAGGGGCACACTCCCATCCAGCCCAGCGCTCGGCACCCAGCGAACAGGATAACGCCATTCCCAGATGAGTCCGCCCCCAAAATAGGCCGCTCGTCATCCTGATGCCACCTGCGCACACCACCCCCGCGATCCTTCAACTCGGGGACGGCTCGCTGTGCCACCCCCGTGGCACGGGCGGTGGGATTTTTGTACGGCAGTTATTTGGGGGTGGGGTGGGATGGCGCTTATCATCTTACCTGCCTACCGACCAACGTGCAGTCCTGCTGCACAGCAAGCAGCGGGAGCGACCACGAGCAGGAGCAGCAGCAGCAGCAGCAACAGCGGCACAGCAGGAAATCCTGTTGCCGTCTGCCCGCCCCGGCCGCCCGTTTCTCTGTCTCCTGACAGGCCCGCCGATGATGTCGTAGCTGTATACTGCGCATGCAACGGTAAGCTCGGAGATGCACTGCTGCAACCCAGCAGCCTGGGACGAAATGCCGTTCGTTGGCCCCGGCGCCCCCGCGTGCCCGGTCTGACTCTTACATGCACCCACCTGCGCTGCTGGCTCGTGGTTGGAATTAGGTTTTTTGGCGGGCGTCAAATAGGCGCGTCCAAGGGGGGGAAGCAAGGTTCCGCGCTGGGGGAGGAGTCATCTCCCGCGACCCGCGACCCAGACTCGGTGGTCAACTGGTACTATTGCAGCAACAATTGCCCTTCCTTCATTCCCACACGCGGTCATACGAGGGCCCTGTTTGTCCGGATGGGAGTCTGGTCTGACTGAGGGACTGCTTGGCTTGCTGGCGGTCGATGCCGACGTTGGGTGATGGACCAGCGATCACGCTGCAGCGCATGCAGCAGCGAGTGGGTCACGATAATGAGAGAGAGACACACACACACTGAAGCTTTACCGCCTGTTGTTGGATCCCTGGGCTATCAATCGAGCCCGTTGTAGGGCGTAGTTTGGCCAGGTCCCCGCCTTTTCGAGAGGGTGTCGAGGCCGAGACAATCTTTTTGCCAGCACATCTTATCTGCCTGCGTCGGCTTGGGACGTGTTCGATGGGCTGATCTCACCCCAGTTCAGGAGGCAGATGATGGGTAGTGCTCACTATCATGTTCATTCTTCAGCCCCAGCTGGTTCAAAGGTCCGAGCCGAGCCTAAGGTCTTAGACTCGAGGCTGGGTAAGCATGCTTTTCCCCCTTCACGCTCAGTCAGCCAGCCGGCGGGTCAGTCGGCCAGGTATCAGACTGCACGATGGGCAGGAGACCACGGCCTCAGGAGACCCGAGACACGACAGACAGACAACTGGGTGGTGCTGGTGCTGGCCGCTTATCGCAAGAAAGAGAGGTCACGAGTCCTGACTGCTGAGAGGCCCCTCGAGTCCCGGCCCCGAGAGATCCAGATCCCCTCGGATTGGCCTGCCATGGCCGGCTGAGGAGGGTCATCTGTCGCCTCCTCTGCTGAGCTGGCAATCCGTGTCTCTTCCCACAGGGCTGGGCCTACCCCGCGGGCGGGCGCGCATGCTGCCTGGGGACCCGGTACGGTAATGTGTGCCTTACAGGATGGGGGGAGGTTGTGCCGCCTGCGGGGGGGATCTGATGATACCCCAGCGCCGGGAACAGCGCAGCTATCGAACAAAAGGACCAGATGACTAAAAACCCTGGCGACCCATCAAATCATCATCTGTCTTGTGTCCCGTCCTGGGCTGCGCTGGGCTGCGCAAGGCACCTGGGTCCGATTACTGGGCGGTGGCATGTCCAAGACGGAATTAAGGGTCTCATCGCAATCTGACCCACTGCCCTCTGCTGTGTGTGGAAAACGAACCTTTCCCCCCCCCCTGTCAATTTGACTCGTGCTCCCCCCCTCGCGGCAAAACAACAAAAACTCACAAAACCAATTATTTCTATTATAACTACCTTTATTTAAATATATATATATATAATATATATATCTTTATAATCCTTATTTTATAAAGAATTAAAATAAAATATTATTAATAATATATTATTAATCTTTTTTAATATATTTATATATTTATATATTTATATATTTTAATAAACTTTAATATATAATAACTTTTTAATTAATATATTTATAAATATAATTTTTATTTTCTATATTTAAATTTATATTAATATATAAAGTAATATAAATATTAATATATAAATTTAATTTAATATAATATTAATTTAAAAATAACTTTTTTTAAAAACTTTAAAAGTATTTATAATTATTTATATATATATATTTATTATATACTTATAATATAATAATATATATAATAATTATAATATAATATTATAAATTATATTTTATTTATATAATTAATATATTAATTAATAATTAAATATATTATTATAACTCTTTATATTTATAATATAATAATAGTTTTATTATTATATATTATAATATATATAATAAGGATTATAAATATATATATTATATAATGATATTTAATTTTGTTGTAAAGCTATAATAATTCTTAGTTGAACTTGAAAATTGAGATTTGGGGGCCGCGAGGGGGAGCACGAGTCAAATTGACAGGGGGGGGGGAAAGGTTCGTTTTCCACACACAGTGCATCGGCCGCCTACTCACTGCGACGTTCGTCTTACGGGTGCGCGTCACCCCCACGGGGGATGAAGGACAGGTTAGGAACCTGGATCCTACTCTGCGCTGACGGTCAGAAAAACCTCGCCACCACTACCAGCACCAACCACGACCGACCACCACTCCTCATGCCTGCCTTTGCGCTCGTGGGGATGATAATTCCTCATCCCCGGCGCGCATCGTCGCCGTGTGGGCCTTGCCAGATATGTGGCTTACTGGTCGACGCTTGTTCACCGGTCTGCAACGGCTGCCACATCATATGACCTGTAGAGCCGGAGGATCATAGACGACATGCGTAGGAAAGGGCGGCAATGTCACTGATATGCCAATTCCCCATTACCAAATCGCCCTCCCAGGATGGTCAGAGAAAGGGGGCATAATCTTTCTCCCGCGCGTAGAGAAAGCTGCCTTGACTTTTTTTCCCCCTGCGCGTTTACTCCCGGAGGATGCCTGATGTCGATATGACTGCATCAATTTTGGGGGGCATCGCCCACTACGAGACGGGGCGAAACGATGATCAATGTCCTCAGGCAGCAGACGGTAAGACTTTCCTCCTTCCTGTCTTGGGAAGGGGTGTCCGACTCCTTTTTTGAACGGCAATACGGGCGCTGGGACTATGGGGAAGAGAGACATCTTGACTCAGAAGGGAGGCTGACCCTATTACACAGGACAGGAGAGGACAGGTACCGAGTCCAAGTCACGGTACTTTGCTCTGTGTCGAGGTTCCTGGAACTTGCCGTGGATGGAGATTGTCGAGAGGCCAGCGCCTTTGAGAACACCCACTGCACCACCACCTAGCCCCAAGGCTCTGGAGTTCCACGAAGGTTTGGTGTATGCCCTTACACATGGCACCCCGCGGGCAGGACGGAGCGGCGGTGTGAATAATGAGGCACTCAGGTGTCCCTCCTGCTGTGACCATGAAGCTTCCCAGTGCGCCCGGCGATATTGCCAATGGGGCGGGTTCGGCCGCATTCCGCCCCGCGGATAGGCGCAGCTCATGTCAACCTTATGGGCGTGCACGGATGGGGCCCCGGAGCCCTGGCAGGCATAAGCCACAGAAGGGGGCGTATATTCGCCGTTCCCCAGCTTACATTGGAGGAGAGCCCGGCGACGAACAGCCCCGTGCTTCAGGATAGAGAGCACGATGGAGTTCATCCGTCAATCACTTGCGCCAGCACCGACGGGCGGCCTCTCCCTCTCTCTCTCTCTTTCCTCGTCTACGCACCAGGCCGAACCGAACTGGAACTGACGATGAGACTCTCCCCCGCGGTCGACCACAGCGGGACTGGGCGTCTCGCGTTCAACGGCCCAGCTTCATGCCGTCCGTCCCGTCCTCAAGCACGCATCCATCCACACGCGACTGCTGGGCAAAGTCAGACTCGAGCCGGGAGCAGCGGTAGCGGTAGCAGCAGCAGCAGCAGATGGAGGAGGAGGAACGCCAACGGCCGTTTCCAGCCATGCAATCCGCCAGATGACCTGCACGCAAGCGCGTTCATCCGAAAAGCTGACAGGCAGTTTCTCCCCCGTCCAGCTGCCATGCCGGTCCCAGGATTGTGTGTGTGGTGTTGCGCGCCCTTCTAGAAGGATTTCACGACCTGTCCAGCTGATCTCGACGAGGGCCGGAGATCCCAGCTTGTGCGACGCTGTCCACTCGAACTGTTTCAGGGAAAGGTTGGATGATGGAGCGGAGCTATTTTATCATTTGCTTTTGTATTTTTATTTACCTTCGCTCTATTTTATCGGTGCTCGTTTGGTCCCGACCCTGTGCCAGTGTCCTTTTTCCCCCCCTTCTTGTGCGACGACCCTATGCCCGGCATCGTCAATGATCGACCGCCCCGACCGTCTCGTCCTCCTCCACCTGCAACGTTGAA
The DNA here is from genome assembly GCA_037177825.1 of Diaporthe sp. P3_1W. Classification (NCBI taxonomy): domain Eukaryota; kingdom Fungi; phylum Ascomycota; class Sordariomycetes; order Diaporthales; family Diaporthaceae; genus Diaporthe; species Diaporthe sp. P3_1W. The sequence goes on from JBAFXB010000008.1 coordinate 3,095,567, forward strand.
CATGGCGGCGCCGTGACGAAAGGCGCCTGGGGAGAAGAAGAAAAAACATGAATCCCACGTCGCAAGATCAGCCCTGGGATGGATTGATGTGTTTCCTTTTGAGCCAGCCTCGAAAGCATGCAGGTTTTAAACCTTGATTGGTATTCCCCTGCAGCAGCAACAGCAGCCACCAGGCGGCGTGCGGCGTTCGGCGTTGCTGGAGTGTACTTTACACCGCTTTCCCCCCTGGTGATGGGAGGGTCTGTCTCCCCCGCCCCTCCCTCGTGTATCTCCGCAATCTTGCGAGTGGCGGCCGTGGGCTGGGCGGGAGGTGCGCTGACACATCAACCAAAGTCCATTACTTTGTGCGACGGCGCACGACAGATGGGGAAGATTGAGGGCCGGTGGGCGGCGGCAGCGGCGATGACGATGGAGATTTGGAGGTGGGCAAAAGGGAGGGGGGATCGAGGATTGAGGGGGAGGAGTCCAAACGAGCGTCTTTTGGGGGAAGGCAGGAGGGGTGCATATGGAATATCGGATGCCCGATTTCCCGGATTTTGGGCCGTAGTCCCTAGACAAGGCAGCACAGCAGCAGTTTAGCAGCAGCAGCAGTCAGGCAAGCAAGGCAGGGTTGCGCTGGTGTGGACTCGATCAATGATGTTCGTCCGCCCGGTCCTCCGCCCATGATGCGGTGAAGCCTGTGTGGGAATGACAGGCTTACAGATCAAGGGTCCTGCGCAGGACGGGACAGGTCGTGATATCCTGCAACTGCATTCAGCCGTCTTGGTCCGGGGGGTTGTTGTACCTGTGCCCACGATGTGGTCTTGGGGTGCCGCTTCCTGCTGGTCACCCTGCGTACTGCTGGTCCTGCTGGTCCTGCTGCTGGTCCTCCTCGTTGGTCACAGGGCTGCCTCGTATCTTGCCGTTTCGAGATGGCCTAGGGCTGCACGATATCTGTCCGCCGGCGCTCGTCCCCCAGGTCAGTCAGAACAGGGCTTTCGCAGTGTCGTATTCTTCCCGTCGCTCTGGCTCTCCCGACTATCTGGTTATCACATGGGACAGGGAAGCGGATGCAACAGGGGGCGACGCGTATGCCGTGTATAGGGATCATCGATCACCAGCCTGTCGCTCTTGATCTCTGGTCCCGCCGTATCTTACTCAATCGGAGGGACATGCATACTATCACGGCCGAAATTAGCATTATCTCGTCAGCAATAAGGCGCTGACGAGCTTGTCATTCGCGGGCCCGGTCATGAGGTCGCTTTCCCCCCATCGTGTTCGAGACTCACACACACGCCTCTGTCTGAGCCCAAGGTGAGCGGGTGAGGCACCCGTAAGAGGGAAAGGGCGCCGAGACAAAGGACGAGGTGGTTGAGAACGCCCCCTCCGCAAGGAACCAGCGGCTGCGGCTCAACTTGCCCATTCTTCCTTCCCATGGCGGGTTGCGCTGGCTGGCTGGCCTTGACCTGCTCTCACCGTGAAGGTGGCTTTTTCTTTTCCCACTGCCTTTTGCCTCTTCGGTCCCCGGGGTTACAGGGAGGCCGTCGTGCCCTGGGCCCGGGGGCTCGTCCACTTGACCTGCGCCATCGTGACACGAGCAGGGTTACCAAGGAAAAAGCAAACCAATGCCACGAGCCTGCAAGCGACCCTGGGGAGACACGGCATCGAGCGAAGAAACCCCTGTGGCCCTGGGGACCCCTCCCTCTGCGAAACCACACCCGGCCACTTGTTCAATTGATTAACGATACCCAAAAGAGACACGGACAATGTGGTATCACAACCTTCTTCTTTTTTTGAGCAGCAGCCTTATGTCGGGGCTATTGGAAAATGGGATGACCGCATGAAGACAAAGGGTGGGCCGGAAGGCATGATGTGACTGTCAAGTGCACGGCTATCAATAATCCGCCAGACTGCAAGTCATCATCTGCTCCCGAAGAAAAAGTCCGCGCCTCTGTCGGGCGTAGATTGGTAATGTGTCTTTGGTCCCCAGCGCCGCCGCAAGGGTGTGCTGTCTGTCGTCCCAGTGGCGATAACCTGAAAAAGAAACGACTGCTACAAACCAAAAGCAACAACCAGGAGTTCCAGATACAGAACCGATGCGTACTCCTTTGCGGCGCCGGGGGAGGATAGGGGGGGGGGGTTCGACTGTGAGCCGGAATCAGCGAGCGGAATAGAGCAATCGTGCACAAAATCTTTTCACGTGCGCCATCAGAGACACCTCCGATGTTCCCCGCAGCTGTGTGTAATCATCCCTGGGACTAAGATTTGCTATACACGCCCGCCTGGCCCAGTGAGACCCGGTGCGACACGGCATTTATTAAGCTTGTTAGGTCCCTCGCGTTTTCTGTGTCTCGGCGGAATTTCTGCCTTTCCCCCCTTCGGGATCTCCCAGTGCCGACGGAGCATGACGGTTTCGAAAATGGATGTGGCGATATATATTCAGGGGAAAAGGAGATCTATTACACGCAGACTATTCGTGGCTTTGCCTGAAAGTTGGGAAACACCACGGAGCCCAAATCCAATAGAAGAGCCCGCGCCTGGTGGCGATGGCTTGAAGTCGAAACCCACATGGTGTGATGAGACCACTGGTCTCGGACATCCGCCTTTTCTGATGGCTCTGGCGCCCGTCTCTCGTGTCTCTTGTCTCTGTCCGTCCATGTTGAAGCTGAAGATAGCCGTGGGGAGGCAATAAAACACGCGGGACTGAGACTAGGTCGGACAGCTGATCTGCTGACTCGAATCCTCGTGCATGAGGCTCTGGGACATCTGCTGCACTCACTCAGGGTGACTCGAGGCGCATCCCATGTCTTGGTCGTAGTGCGCCAGGGACCGTTCGCAGTTGGGCGCGGACTGGAGAGGTACCTATGAAGTTTAGCTATGCTTTCACATCTCCTGAATTAACGCGACGAAATATTTGCTCAAGGCAAGCTGAAAGAATGCGCCGAGCTAGAAGTCGGCTGAGAACTGTGGAACGTGCAGCTCCAGGCTCATCAATATCAAGTTTCCGATTACGGAGAAACACTTGCTTAATGGCATCGTTTTGGGAGTAGAATTTATTGATAATGCGCTTCTTGAACTCTCTGGGAATCCCGATCAAAATGTATTCCAGGGCTTGTCAAATGCCGAGGCAAACCAATAGCATACAAGATATAGCAGCTGAAGTCCGAAATTGTTACACAGTTGGTCAACATATCGCTTAAGTCATCTGATTCGTAATTTGAGATACGAGTAATAGCAATGGAATTGATCTATACCCCAATTTAAGCGAACTGAAGAACAGAATTCATTCAGGTAAGCGAGTTGGAACTCTCGCTTAGGCACAGCAAACTACGTCGACAACCTCTATTCAATACACCCAAGACCTGTTACTCATCCATTCTCCATGAACAATTTATCCCAAGGAAAAGGGCATCGACGGTACGCAACGGGAGAGATGATATAATTTATAGCTTTCTTCCAAGGCAGTCTCGTTATCGGCTCTGAACTTGAAGTTATGTTCAAAATGACGAGAACTAGACTTTCAGTTCACAGTCAATCTGGTCTCAGAGTCATATTTGTACAAATACTTTCAAATCTGTGATTTCGCGCGAACCAGCTTTAATACGGCGAAAGAACATTGCTCCTAGTGAATCAGCTCGTGCTCCAATCATTTTTGATGATGTCCGCTGCCTTCTCTGCAAATGCATAGACGGTAGCCTGCAAATTTGCCGTACTGATAAGCGGAATCGCACTCGCATCCACTACCCGCAGGTTCTCGACGCCATACACCTTCAGCCGCGTGTCCAGGACCCCGGCCTTGTCTTTCGGCAGCATGGCACACGTGCCTCCAAGGTGCCACATCGATATGGCGTTGCCCCGGGCGTAGGCCTTCGCGGCTTCCAAGTCCGTGAAGTCTGCGGCCGGGTCGCGGTGTGCCGGGGGCTTTTCCAGCAAGTTGTTGAAGGGAGAGAGACCCGCAATCTTCTTGGTTTGTAGGACATGGTGGGCCATGATCTCGATGTCGATGGGATGAGACAGGTAGTTGGGGTCGATGGTAGGTTGGACTGAGGGATCCTTGGAACGGATATGAACACTGCCGCGGGACAGAGGCTGGGACAGAATCGAGCCGATCGTGATGAACTTGCCCGGAAGCGCGGCAGGTGGCTTCTCAGCGTTGGCATCGAGCGGGATCGTTATCTGCGCCAGTGCCGAGACGTAGGCCCCTGATGGCTCCTTCTGGTCGAGTAAAGTGCTCTCTGCGACATCATAGAATGCTCTGGCTCGGGCATCCTCAGCGCTGCTGCCAGAAGACGGGCGGTTATGGTCGAGCAGCGTCTTCAGTGCCTTCTGGCCCTCAGCTGACGCGTGCTCCAGAACTGGCAGATACGCGTAGCTGTAGACTCCGCACGACGACAGCGGGCCGCCTTGCGTCGTCCCGTACTCCTGCATTGCCTGCTGCAGGGCTTCTGGCTCTTGTCTGATCAGAGAGTCGAGCGTGGCAACTTCGTCAACAGCTCTGAAGTCGGTGTAAACAATGGCATGATCGTGAAGGTTCTCGCCAACTCCCGGAAGGTGCTCGACGACATCGATCTGATGCTTGTTGAGCAGCTCTTTGTTGCCAATACCGGAGAGCTCCAGTATCTTGGGAGACTGGAAGACACCAGCTGCGATGATGACCTCCTTGCTGGCTAGAATCGTTTTCGATTCTCCATCCTGAGTGAATTGGACTCCTGTAGCCTTTGTAGCGTCACCGTCTTTCTGGGTGAGGACCTTCTCCACATGAACGTTGGTCAGAACTTTAAGGTTAGCTCGCCCCTTGACAGGATTGTAGTAGGCGTTCGCGGAATAGCTTCTTTCGTTCTTCACGGGGTCAATGGTGGCGAGGCAGCTGAAAGACCCAACTGACCCATTGAGGAATGGGTCTTCCGGCATGTAGTGGCCACTGTGCTTGAAGCTGCCTGCCCACGCCTCACGGACCGGGTGAGATATATCGCCGGAGAAGCTCGTCTGGATTGGTCCCTTCGCTGCATCGTTCCTACCAGCCCAACCATCGATTCCGAGGGCCTTTTCGGTCCATTTGTCGACTGTTGGGCTGGTGTAAGCCTTGGAAAGATGCGTCTTGAGATCGTTCCAGTTCCAGCCTTTGTTGCCCAGCGTCTCCCAAGAGTCAATGACTCCTTTGGCGGGAGGGACAAACACATGCGCATTCAGAGCGCTCGAGCCGCCAAGAGCTTTACCCTGATGTAGATGGATCACTCGCCCGTCGAGGCTTTTCTGTTGTTGTTGTCAACATAACGCTCGCTCAACACGACAAAAGGAGAGACATACCTGAGGCTCACTGCGGAAGCCCCAGTCGGCCTCAGACCCAAGCAACGCCGAGTAGAATATCGGTGTCTTCACCCGTGGATCTTCAGTATGATCGGTTCCTGCTTCCAGGACGAGGACTCGATTCTTGGGAGACTCGGAAAGGCGCGTGGCGACCACTAGGCCAGCCGTGCCGCCCCCGACGACCACGAAGTCGTAAGACGATGTCATGATTCCGATAATAATTTGATCTTGACAGCGACGAAGAGCCTTTTTTTTTCGAATAAAGAATCGCTGGAAAGATAACACTCGTCCCTAGGGGCTTGATGGAATGTAAATCACTGGTTTTTGGGCCCGAGTTTGCGCCGCCCTCCTGTAGTAACTATGCGATTGGCCCAGTTGGTCGCATTTGTTGGTGCTATGTTGAGGTCGTTGGTCGAATGCGCCGCAGACCTACTTCTTATACAAGAGGAGCTGAGTCACATAGTGTAAACTTAATGCATGCCGAGGCGCAGGCAATACATGCTACTAACTATTTTTTCATGGAGATCGAAAAACACGCACACATATATAAAAGTTTGGAGAGCCATCCGGGCAGCAGCTTTGCTAATTCTGCGTTGATATCAACAGGGATAAGGATTAACATCTCCGCTCAGACAATAATTCAGGGAGTCTTGACAGTATGTGCACCTTAAATACAATCTGACTTGGAATGAGGGGAGACAAACGTGTGGTCATTCAAATCCCAATTATTGGTATCATTCTGTTGTCATTGGTATCTGCATTTCCAAACTCCAGTCCGCAGCCTTAGCTGTATAGCCTCTATCATCTTGTCTACCTCTAAGTGGGAATACGTCTATAGTCTAGCACCGTCCCAGTCGCAATCCTTCGCAACATCTCTTCTGACGTTAAAAGTCAGCAGTGATAATAAACATGCTACCACAAAAACATGCCCACAGGTCGTCTAATACAGGCAACCTCTCAGCTCATGGTGAGAGCCGGCTTTAAACAGCAACATCTGGCTTGCCGAACTCCTTGATGTACTCATCGGAGTAGGGGTAGTCATTGTATCCGGGCTCGCGCTTGTCACCCTTCTTCTGGTGGATGTAGAAGGTGTTGCGGTCGTACTCGGCCAGAGGGAGACCCTTCTTCACCCTGTAGACCAAGTCTGGCGTAGAGATGAAGCGGCGGCCAAAGACGATCACCAGCTGGTCGGCGTAGTCCTTGTACTTCTTCTCGACGGCATCGATAGCGAGCTCGGTGGTGTATGCACCAGCGATGAAGATGGCCCTCTCGCGGCCCCAGGCCTGCAGGGCAAAGTCGAGGCTCTCGTTCGCGGGGTCCTTGTCAATGACCCCGTGGACCCTCGGCTCGACCAGGTGCAGGAAGGCCAGCTGCAGCTCCGTCAGGCGGTCGATGAGGTAGCTGAACTGGGGGATGGGGTCCTTCATGCGCATGCCCTGGAAGGTGGACCAGGGCGACAGGCGGATGCCGACCTTGTCCTTGCCGACGGCCGCGACCACGGCCTTGGCGACCTCGACGGCGAAGCGCGCGCGCTTCTCGATGCTCCCGCCCCAGGCGTCCTCGCGCTTGTTCGATGTGTCCTGGGTGAACTGGTCGATGAGATAGCCGTGAGCGGCGTGGATCTCGACACCGTCGAACCCGCCCTTCTCAACAGAGTCCTTGGCCGCCCTCGCGTAGTCGGCGATGGTGGCCTGGATCTCCTCCTCGGTCAGGGCGCGAGGCACGGGCTCGCCCTCTGAGATGGGCACTGCACTGGCGCTCACGAGGTCCTTGGTGAAGTCGAAGGTGTCGTCCTTAGGGGGGTTGCCGGAGGCTTCGCCTGCTGCAGCGGCACGGCCAAGGTGCCAGAGCTGTGCGAACATCTTTGACCCCTTGGCGTGGACGGCGTCCGTCACCTTCTTCCATCCTGCCAGCTGGGCATCGGTGTAGAGACCAGGGACGTTGGCATAACCCCGGGCTTGAGGGGAGATATATGTCGCTTCGGAGATGATCAGAGTGCCGGGGACGACACTCCTCTGTGCGTAATATTGGGCTGCGATGTCGAGTGGGACCAGTTCATCGTTGGCTCTGAACCGAGTCAAAGGAGCCATGGCAATTCTGTGCTCCAAGGTCGTAGAGCCGACCTTGATTGGCGTAAACAGCTTGGTGTTCTCAGCCATTTTGGAAGACGGTGTGCTGGTGGTCGGAATGTGAAAGACTAAACGCTGTTGGATATCGAATATGAAGGTTGAATCAGACAAGGTTTAAAAAAGATCTATTGTTGGTCTAACGATGTATGTGCAGGATAAAACCGAGATCTAAGTGCATCCCCCGTCGACCTTTATATATCAGGCTTCCCTGATTTCTAACTTCATCTCCACCGCCGTTCAACAGTTCTCTGCGGGTTATCCTGCTTCTCCTTGCTTAAAAATACAGACGAGCCTCAAACAGGCCATAGTACGACCGTCCAGGGGATTCTGGGTCACCAATGTGGATACTTACTCATCGGGCTGCCCCTGTCTTTGTGGCACCTCGACATTCCGAGGCCCGCCCGAGTCAGAGCCTCAATACCGTGATATGACGTTCGTTTTGCATGTCGCTCTGCCGTCCAAGATAAGTCGGGCTTGAATTAACGATTAGCCTCGCCGATGATATGTTCATTGTATAGAGCCTGCATTCAATTTTCAATGGTATTTACATTTTATAGATGGGTATTCGTGCTTTGCAGAAGGATCATTAGACTCCTGCGCTACATGCATCGCGTGCCGAAAGCATTAATACGATGCTGTATAATACGTAGCCAAGTGGCCTGGATCATCTTGTTCCGTACCAAGAAAATTTCAAAGACTGGGTGGGTCCAGGTGTTGCTCGATCTTGGCCATGGCTGAATAATCCCGGCGGGACGCAGGGGAAATAATACGCCCGCACCAAACGATGGAGTGACCGTCTAGAATGTTCGTAAGCTTCTACGCTAGAACTTTGACCCACCATAAATTGTGCTACCTACAACGCGCAACTGCACCATCAGAGCAATCTCGAAATACAAGGAAGTCTGTTATAGCTGGCCCGGCCTGCTTGCATACAATGGTTTCTCAGCATCTCGGAATAACTTGAGAACACAACTCCCCTTGCTTGCGATAGCAACCTGGGAGTTTCCGGAAACCCCTTCCACGAGACTGCCCTCTGACAGTTACGTCACCCGTAATTTCTTCGAAGACTTATGCTATGCATTGTTGATACCGGGAATAAAGTAGTACTGCTCAGACCATTCTGGTGCACCAAGCTTTGGAGTCTTTATCAGGCACATTTCAGTCCACATTACCAACTGTAAATCCTACAGGCCGTATTTAACGTCCCAACTCAATCGCCGTGTCGGCGAGCCTGTGCACATATATTGTTTTCAAAAAGACTTCTAGCCTACACCAACGGCATTTTGCATCTTCCATGGAATAACATTCTGATGTGGTATGGAAGGAAGAGTACTGAGTGGAGTGGTCGGCAGCACGTTCTAGAATCGGCCATGACACGTCGATTTCCCGCAACTTAATCTGCCCATCTCCCGAGGGTCCTTGCAGCTCATCGCAGACCCCGGAAGTCTCCGTGGCCAGCCCTGTCATCATCCCTGCCCCAAGACTGCCGTGACATCAATCCCGAGAAGGTGGTAAGCACATGCTCTGTGCCTCGAACCATGCTACTACGGAACCTTTCTGCCTCCACTATGTTAGCTTGCTGTTACTTGATGCTCAAGTGTTTCCTGCCCTCAGAGCCTTTGAAGGCATTCGAATCTGGCCTGAATGGTTTGCGTTCTCTGCAACGATGGCCAAGCGGAGTCGCCTCTGACTCGAACATGTGCTTGCCAACGGGTCCTTGACGTCAACACTGTTCCCGACGCCTGCGTCATTACCAAGTTCCCGGTCAGAACGTGCTGTAACGCACGCTTTGGTCTGATATTGTGAGTAGCCCTCTGCGTGATGACCGAACGAGCGGATATGTGGCACTCGATCGAAGGTGCCAGAAGCGTCTAAGGGTTAGATAAAGACATAGAATTACCCGGCTTATAAACTGGGCCAGAGCACCGATCCATTGGTTGCTGGCACACACAACATGAGCTAATTCAGAAACATCGTGCCTCATGTTTGGTGTCAGAGGCAAGGGATAGCCTTTTCCTGGCCGTGCTGTTAAACGTGCAAGACATGATGCAGCTCCTTGTCTTGCTGGCAGAATGTAATGCGTCAGTTGACAGCGAAGTGGATGTCCATTTTCCACATGGCATGTAGTTGGTTGGCTATGTCTGCCATCCCTGTAAAGGAGGTTTTTAGACTATGGTCGGCATGGATTCGAGAGACGCGCATCTCTTCAATAACTGGTTCGAGACCCTTTATGCCAGGGGCTCAGGCCAAAAGGTAGCAGAACATTATTGGATCATTTATTTGTGTTTCAAATGGGTAATTAAAGATGGCGAAGTGATTAAGGAAATTGGGTATGGGTCCGAAATTTGGAAGAGGGTAGCAAATAGCTTGGGCTTTGGGTAGACGCGTGCCCAAGTTCGCAATCAACACCTTTTAACACGACACCTTCTCCCTGGTGTGACCCACAACTGCTATTCTCCATTGCATCCGTCGATGCCGTGACACTCCTGGAGCCCCTCCAGCTTCACTGTGCAGATTTGTTGCACAATTTTCCAACCTATCCTGAGTGCCCCAGTGCAAAGTCATCACCTTGCCCTCTTGCAGCTTTCGCCCACATCAATAGCTCCGTCGTCGAGTTGGCGATTTCCATTACTTTCTCTGACTGCCCTTCCTTGACCCAAGTCGCCGACTACCTCGTCAGTTACACAAATACCCTTCCAATATCACCCTAAGCCTCAGGTCATGTCTTGACATCTTCCCCAAACCAATTAGTGGAACATTCCTTGTCCCACGGCTGTCGTCCCATGCTTTCTTCATAACTGACGAAACTCGACTGTTATCTCAAACGGCAATACGTCCACAGTCCCCCCTCTCATTGCCCGTGGAAGCACATGTGTGCAAAACCACCTGACTCCTTCCAAATTCAGGATCATCCGACTTTCAACACACCAGGTCATCCCTCTTCATACACATATCTGCGACTGATAACAAGTCACTCGCGGTAGGCAACACCTGATACTTACTCTTGCCTGTAGCTGACGGTTTTCTCTACCATTCCTGAGCTTCACTACAACATCATCATTATCAACCAGGCAAGAGGTCACACGAGGAGCGAGCAAACGCAGACATTCCGTAACAAGCCCATCAGAGGACCTAAGCGACTTTTGGAAATCAGCCTTTCGAATCTAGCAGAAATGCGACTCGGCCTCACCGTTCAATGAACATAGCATCACATACTTTGAAGGACTTCGTTCAGAGGCTACTTAGCGTCTATTTGACACTGGCTTTCAAGCACTTCTCATCTCGTGCTTACCTGCCGTGCGAGAGTCTGCTCTCTTTACAAACGAGCCCAGCCGCTTCAATTCTCAGTCACGACTTTCCAAGCCCCAAGCCATCTTTGAGGCTGGGCTTTTCTGGCTTGAAATCTTCCTTTTCATCACAGCATCTTATCCACCCCCGATACCATATTATCCGACCGATCGTTCTCTCCGGCTAAGCCTTATCTCGTTTCTGCATCACTGAAGCGACCAAGGAGTTTTCATTGCATTTCCTTTCACAAGCATCGTCTGCAGTCATGCAAGCGTTACCATGAAGCCCGAACCAGCCACGAAGAAGCCGATCCCGCCGATCCCGGCATCTTCGTCTACGAAAGTTGCGGGAGTAGGCTCGTGCTTGAAAACCGAAGGAGCTTCAAAGAAGCGGCCATTTCTTTGGAAAGACTGTGCAAGCTTGGTCGAACGAGATCGCGTCGATATCAAGCAGCAGGCCGTTCTCGATGGCCTCAGGCTGGGAGAAAGGCTGAGCAGCATATTGAGAGACCTGATCGACGGCAAGAATCAAGGGCTAGGGGCTGAAGAACTTGCAGACTGGGCAGGTCAACTCGGTGAGTTCATATTGAATTATTATGTTCTGTTACCACTTAATAACATGATTCCCAGACAGCGTGAAAGATTTGTACCAAATTCCACACTCGACACTTGGCTTAATCGGAGCCCTCGGATCCGGCAAGACTACTCTTCTCAATGCTTTGCTTGGAGAGCGAGATTTGCTCCCTTCCAGCAATGACAGAGCAGGGACGGCCGTTGTATGCAAAGTCGCATACAACCATGGGCTTGACGGCTACAAAGCAAAGGTTTCTTTCCGCAGCCGACGGGACTTTACTGATGAGTTAGACAAGTTGTTTCAGAACTTGAAGACAAAACGAGAACTCCAAGCCAGAATGGAGGAAAGACTCGACGCTGCTGAGAGACAGGAGATTGAAGAGGAGCTCGAAGAACTGGAAGCGAACACAGCTGATACCGTTCAGACACTGTTGGCCCTCCTGGGTATTAACAGAGAGGAGGACTTGAGATTGGTTTCCACTACAGAGTTCCTCAAAGATTATCCTTTGAGTTTTCTCGGGACTGAAATGGAAATCACAGAGACAGATCGCGAAATTTTCATGGCAAAGATGAAACCTTTCCTGGACTCAACCCCAGCCAATTACGACGGTAAAGAGCTGATGGTCTGGCCCTTGATCGAGGATGTGACCATCTACGTCAAATCCGAAACCCTGAAATACGGACTCGAACTTGTTGACTTACCTGGCTTGGGCGACACGGTAAAGCGCCGGTCAAGAGTCGCGGAGCAGTTTGCGAAACAGCTTGACATAACGGCTGTGGTCGCACCAGCTATTCGTGCGACAGAAGAAAAAACTGCTATTGGATTCATCAGAAAGCGTCAAGAAGGTGAGATGCGAATGAATGGACAATTTGCGCAGGACACACTCTGCGTTGTCCTATCGAAAAGCGAGGACATGGACGCGATTGGCTACTTGGGGCAGAAGAGGACATGCAAAAACAATCCCAGATTGAAGGAAGACCTTGATAGAGCGAAAATGCTCGGCAAGATTGTGCGGAAAGCCGAATCGGAAATCGGTTCATCTGAGACTGAGGCATTCAAGGACGGTGAAGTGGAAACAAACCGGCGAGAGTTCTTCACACTCAGAGAGTCTCTGAAACAGGCTGCAGTGTCAATCCGCAACCATGATGTGTCTGAGCGCATCCAGAAATATTTCAGAGGCCGAGGGCTATTTAATGAGTCACTCAAGGACGACAAAGTTTACGAAGACACCGTGGAAGTATTTCCCACCAGCGCTCGTGCGTTCCATGAACTTCGGCATCCTGGCGGGGCGAAAGAAATAGGGTTCCCGACTGAGAGGCATACCGGAATTCCTCGATTCACACAATGGCTGTTCGAAGTCACATTAAGGAAGCGGGAGAAGCACCTTGATATCATTTTGAATCAATTGTCGGCGTTGTTCGCGAGGATTCAGACCTGGATCTCCATGAACGAGGTCGCGGCAGAGGTGCCGACAAACGACTTGCATCAACTCGAGTCCATACATCAACGGCACCGTCGCGTTCGTATTTCATATCTGTCTGTCAAGAGGACCTTCTGCTAATTTTGAATAGTCACTTACCGCTTTTCTGAGGCAGTTCGGCGAGGAGCTGAGACGGATCGAGCCCCTCAAGACGAAAGAAGTGGCATTGGCCTTGTGCCAAACAGAATATCCCGGCATGATCGATCGATGGCGTTATAGATACCCCGACCGAACCAAGGCTTACGCCAAACTTAATCCGAGTACTCAGAGCTGCATTCTGCGGAAGAATGGTGATTACCATCAGAGCATGGGAACTTTCCCATATGAGTACCAATGGATCGACGATCTGTAGGTATCAGGTCATTCTTTTTTTGTTCCAAAGAAAATTTGCCTTTAGTAGTCTCACTAATCTCGATCTAGTGCTGAGGTTTTCATTGTCGGGATTGTCGATGATTGGAAGCATGCCTTCCAGATTATCGTTCCCAGCTATGAAAACAAAATTCAAGAGTCATTGGAACACGTGTGGCAACGCTACATGATAGCTCTCAACAGCTTCTGCGCGGAGCAGAATGCCTCACACCTCCATTCTACTGGAAAAGTCCAGCAAGCCATCGAGAATGCCGAGGCACAATTGGGACTGGACGCTCACAAGACTCTCAGAAAACTCAAAAACGGCGCAAACAGTGTTCATCCAATTTTCCGGGACGAAATCCAGAGAATAATGGAACCGGTATTCCAGCAGGCTTATGCAATCAAGGGTACGTAAAGATCTTTGTGATGTTCTACCAGCGCTGACAATATCATGCAGGATCGGGGTGTGTGCGTAAGCGAGACGAGCTGTTGAAGCAATTCGCCGCAGACCATTCTGCGGAGATGCCCGTCAAGGCATGCAAGAAAGTGGAGGCCGCGCTGGCGAAACTCATCCAGAAGCAGGTCACCGAGCTCGAGGGCCTCGCAGGCGGCGCCGTGTCGAAGGTGGAGAGGCAGATGAAGCTTCTTCTTGGAATCACGAATGCCTCATCAAGTGAAGCTGCCCGCAAGAACCAGAAAATCCTGTCGGCAGAAATTAGTCCACACCTGAAGTCGTGGAAGCTTTGTTGGCAGATGCCCGCAAGCCAGAGGGAGGATCATGTCATGAGGGGAGACTTGAGCATCCCGGAATCCGAGCTTATCAAGGTCGAAGATGGTGAGGATGGTAGTCAGTGAGGATGTGGGCACTGTCCTGACGCTAGGTGTTGGGTGATGGACAGACTTTGAAGACCGGCGGCGCGAACACTGCGATGATTTTCTCGGGTTTCACAATTGACTGATGGCAAGTGCGGTGATTTTTGGTTCGTTCGAAGTTCGAAGACGGGATGCGTTGCTCGGTCGACGTCGCTGATCGATCGCCTAGCTAGGTTAGCCGACGGGACAAATTAAACTGCGATGCTTTTTCAGCCTCTTGATGCGCGATGGGTAAGTGCTGCCTAAACGTGAACATGGGTATCCCACGCGGCTCATCTTTCATGATGCTTAATTTCAGAGACAGTGAGCTAGGCCAGAAGAGGCCACGGCTGACAGCCAAGGCCTTTTGCAGCTAGCTTAGGATCTCAGGGGGCGAGTTTCCAGACTTCAAGCAAAGAGACTTCCAACCGTCCGGTTTTGTCCACTTCTCCTTTCAAAGCGTTCGTCACTCGTTCATAACTCCATCGCCCCGGCCCGCCCCAACTGCAACTGGCCCACTCTCTGGAAATTCTCCAGCACGCGTACAGTCCGAAAGCCACGACTCCAGCATGTATTCTCACTCGTTTGCAGTGGCCTCCGCCCTCGTTGCCGGCGCGATGGCACAGTCAACTTCCGTCACCAGCATGTTTCTGTACGGCTACGAGGGCGAGAACATTGTCGCCTCCGTGATATCTGCCGCGCCCGACGCTACGTCGTACTACGTCAACTGCGCACCTGGCACTGATGGCAGTGATGTAAGCAGGCTACCATAATCGTTGTGTTTCCTCGCCCTAATGCTGAAGCGTGCAGTGCGGATTCGGACCTGGCGTCACTTTCGTCGATGGCGGTTCATCCGTTGGTCTCCACGTCACCGAAGCCGATGCTTTGTGAGTCTGCCTGAGACACTGTCTTCATACCTCCACAGGTACTCGATAAATGTGCCAGCAAGATGGCTAACCATGTGCAGCACAATGGACGCTGAATGCCACATCACGTCCGACTCAGCAGACTGTACTCAAACGGTTGCTGGTCCCGAGGCCAACAGCCCCGGTATTATGATCGGTGCGTTCAGCGGCATTTCGGACACCTTCTTGCCGGTGACGATTACGGCCGGTCTCGAGAAGATCACAGCGGCCGCCACGGCCACTGGCTCGTCTGCCACCTCTGGCACGGCTGAGCCGACTGGTTCTGCGTCATCCGGCCCCTCGGAAACGGGTGCTTCTGCCTCGTCGTCCGCGACTGGCACTGGGGCTTCCGGCTCCGCTGCTACGTCCACCTCGGCTTCAAACTCGACGGAGAGCAACGCTGCTGTGGCTGGGGCAGGCCAGAACCTCGTTCTTGCTGGGCTCTCTGGCATAGTTGGACTCGTGATGGCATTGTAATTAAACATCGGAAATTATAGTGCTTGACATACCTACGAAGAATGCTCGCAATTATCGGTCTTTCGTTTAAGATCACGTGGTGGTGATAGGAAAAGGCGCTGGTTGCCGCCCGGGCCTCTTCGTCTCGACTCATCTCCATGAACTTTCTCTTGCGGACTATCTGGCCCATGTGTTCAAGGTATGGTATGGGTATTGCTTGATAATGGCCTTGATGTTGGCAGGGGAGACCTTCTAGTAGTGGCTGCGTAAACCCGTTGCTGTTCGCACAGGTGCTCGTCGAAGGCCATGATGGAAAGCCTGCTCCAGTCGAAGTTCATGAAGGAAAGGCTGCTCCAGTCGAGAAAATGAGCGTCTCCAGGCACGATGCGATCTACAATCCTATACTTGAGCTGTGTCTGAAACCGTCAGGCATTCATCGACTCGTCGAGAGACATATGGCGGGGTGAGCCGACGGGTTGGAGGTCCGTGGGCAAGCTGAATGCGGTGAGTGTGAGCTCGGCCATAGGGTGCTGCAGTTAAAGCTTGGGTACATGGAGCATGGGTACACGGGTGCACGAGCACAAGGATGCCGGGGTGCGTGGCCGCGGGCACGGACACGAAAGCAGTTAGTGCCAAGTTGACAGCCAATCCCGGACCAGCCCCTCTGATTTGTTGCGCAAGGCAGGACCAACCATCCTTCAAACACTGGCTGCCGTGCGCTGGTCTGCGCTGGTTCTGCGCTGGCGCGGGCGCTGCACGGCATCCAGGCTGTTGTGCACTCATTCGCGTTCACCGTCTTCCCACCCCCTCTTCCTCACTGCCACCACCACCGCACCACCAGCTGCACCACCACACCACCATCGCCGCTCCGCCGTCGAAAAACACCTTTGTCACACGGCGACCGACCTCTCCACCATGCGACCGTAGTGTGGATATACAGCTCACGCATTTCTCCCTCCCCTCTCCGCTCAAGACGCTCGAATCAACATCGCTGGGCGTGAAGCTCGATTGCTCCTCTCCGCTGTCGCGCGGTCGCACTCGTTTCCTGCCGGCAGAGCATGCTTGTGAACCTCTTGCTTCGCTTCGACCAGACCTAGCGACCATTTCCAATAGAGCGCTGCCCAGTACACCCACGATGTCTGCTTCAGACGCGGCTGTCGCAAGGCCCGTCGTCACGGTCGAGGACGATGCCCCGCTAGACGGGCCCGTCGTGAATGCATCACAACAAAGTCTTGCGAGCCTCCCATCGACCGAGGGACCTGCATCGCCTGTCGAACCTGGCCACTCCTTCAAGTCCGAATTGAACGAAGATCGAGCTTCCGCCTCCGTCATACCCTCGTCCTTGACCCCTCCACCGTCCTCCCAGGTGCCCACCAACGGCGCCAGCAGCAGGGCCCCGCCGCCGAGCTCCCAGAGACAGCGTATGCTATCGCCTCCAGTCACCGGTCTGAACACAGTCCGCCACCACGAGGCCACGCCTTCTGGACTCTACACTGCACCGAGACCGGATGCAGTCGTCGCTGCGTCGCCTGATGCGCTTCGAGCCATGCTCCAAGCCTGCCTCGCAGAACACACCCGTTTGAAAACAGAGACGGCCCACCATAAGCTCCAGTACCAGCTCCTTAGCGTTCGAGCCGATGAAGATGCGCACCGCGCCGCTGTCGAGCAGGAGCTGACCCTTCGTCAGCTCGAGGCCTTCAGCAGGCAAAAAGCCGAGGCCCCGGCCCAACCAAGGAAGATCCCCAGCCCTAGTCCAGAGATTTCACAGGCTATGTACGATGAGCTGAGGGATCTAGGTGAAAAAGCCATTAAAGATAACGAGAAGATCCGCAAGGATTATGAAGAGGCGTGTAAGCGGCTTAAGGCGGCTAAGAAGCTCATTGTACGCCAGGAGGAGGATATGGACAGTCTGCGGGAGGAGAACGACCTTCTCCGGACTCGCTTGCAAGATAAGCGAGAACTCTGGAATCAACTGGCAAGCCCAGGGGGCATGTTTCACACCCCAAAGACTGCACAAGCGTCCCCCTCACAATATAGGACGACCCCACGACAGACGCCTAAACATCGAGACAACGCGCCTTTCGCCGTCCTTCTGCAAGCAGCTACACAGGAAAACAGCAGCGCCCCTTCAACACCAGCTACTCCCAACAGATCGGGCGGGCGGCAGCCATTGAAGCATTCCCGGGGCGTCCACTCCATGTCATCTCTTCCAACAACGCCAAACCCGCCTAGGCCTCGTGGCTCCGATTTGCTGCCAGCAGCCGACCTTGTACCTCAGACCGAGCCGCCCCGCCGCTTCGTCAACCGGAGTTTTATTCCAGAAACACCCGAACGAGGCCTCAGCTTCGCCCGTAATGAACGCCCCGAGCGGGCTCATCAAAGCCGAGAAAGCACGATATCCGCCGACGACAACCAGGAGCTTGCCCGGGCCGCTCTCCAGTCGGTGGCACAACAGGTGGCATCATTCACTTCACGCGGTTCGCCCCCACCACGACGGCCACTCCCGTCGCAGCGCAGTCAGCCCACTGAAACAGACAGCCAAGTGTATGAGAGCCAGGCCAGTCAGGAGGCGTCAGCAATGCTGAGGAGAGATCCTCGAGAGAGTTTCGAGGTTGCGAGCTCCCACAATTCGAGGGATGTGACGCCGACACCTATCGCGACTGAGAAAAGTCAAAGAATGCAGTCCACGTTGAGAGGCCCGATTAACAAGTCCGGACTGTCAGGTAGTGCGAAGCGCAAGTTTGACGCCAGCGTCGCGGACGAGGCGAGACGCGCTGAGCCGACGAGCCCCACTAAGAGATTGAGACTGGCTGGTGGCCTGCGCGAGGGATCGTCCCTCATCGGACTTGGGATCCGAGATTGATTGCTATGATACCCAGACTGTTCGCAACTTTGTTGTTTTCTTCGGCGCTGTCAAGCAGGCTCCAGCATATGGATTTGTCGCTTCACAAGAGTCCGGCCTCACGGCTGAGACCAGAACGATATGATTATGGTGAGACAAGATCACCAAATGCGTACCTTGCTATTGTATCATATTACTTCGACAGGCTTCCTTGGCTGCCCAGGGACAGATTTCGATTCGCTGCTTTACCATTCTTGTTCTTAACCGGCTTGAAGATGCTCAAACTGATGTTTCAGCCGGATCACTCTTCGGCAGCACTCTTCGCTTTGGCAGCGTGTGCGTTCCGGTGGTGGGGAGTTTTTGATACTGTGCACTTCCACAGCTTCATGGAACTGGCGTTATATTTCGTCCATTAAGTCAGGGTACCCAGTCAAGCACCGCCCCCTTCACGCACAGCCGTTTCCCACCAAAAAGCCTGATTTCAGCCTATTTATATTTAAATCTAGAAAAATACCATCACTATATAAAATATATATATATTTAGTGGATTTTTTATTTACTTAGGATATATTTTTATATTATTTAATTTATAAGCTTTATATAGAGAGGTAAGCAGAAATAGGAATTTTGCTGAAAAAAGTTGCCATTTTTGCTGCCAAGACCTCTGACTCGAGCACTTTTGCAGCGCCAGACTATTAACTTTTAAACTTTTTAGCTATTTCTATTTATTTAATAATGTTGTAGCTATATATTAAATATTCCTTAAATATATTCGGAGTAAATAGAAAAGCCTTTAAATCTGTATATATGTTTGGTATATTGTGTATTTTTCTAGATTTAAATATAAATAGGCTGAAATTAGGCTTTTTGGTGGGAAACGGCTGTGCGTGAAGGGGGCGGTGCTTGACTGGGTACCCTGACTTAGTAGTTGAACAGAAGGAAATTCAAGAAAAGTTGAAACTCACCAAAGCCTTCGTTGGCTTTTCATAAGCTGCAAGACTGTAGACATAGCTCACGGGGATCTCAAATATTTGGGTGACTTGAATAGTATTGCGATATATCCACCAGCGAGGTCTGTCCTAAGCTATCGACATCCGTTGGCGTGTGTATACAACTTTCACGGAACTTGGTTCAGGCAAGCAAGCAGATGAGCGCCACGTACAAGAGCCATTCCAATTTGCCACAATAGTGAGCGGCCTTGAGCATATATATGTGTGCATATATAAATAAACACTGTGACAGAAGAATACAACACAGGAGCCGTTCAGTTGCTTTGAGTATTAGATTGTCTCTTCTAGTGACGAAACGAGCCAATGGGCCAGGAGGCTATCTAATTCATTGCCAATGGTCACTACCAGTGGCATCCTGATTATATTTATCATGTCATCAGCTGCGCTGGCTTCTTCCAAATCGTCGTCCGTGTCCCAGTAATATTGTCTATGAGCCTGTATCTTCTTAAATGGTAACAGTCATGATTTTCTTTCCCAGAGCCTGTGTCGGAGGGGTGGGCATCATGATGTCCAACTTCAAGACTTGATTAGCATCCGTAAACTCCAATTGAACATGAAAAACCTACTTGACAGCTCTTTCAAGCCAGGCAGCAAGTCATCAATGGGGCCTTTAGTAGGTTTGACTGTATGTCGTTCTGTGAACTCCCTAAACGCAGGCATGATGATGTCTTGATACCAGTTATCGTTCTGTTCAAGGTCGACCCAGTTGAAATGGTCCACAATTTCGGCCCCGTTGACTTGCCACAGGCACACGTGCTCGTCGACATAATATTGATTCCGTCGTCCATAGGGGTCCGATATCCCATAACTCTTCATCTCAGCCCGGACGTCCAGTATGGGCAGCCCCATACTTATTCGCTTGTTTGGGTCGATAACAGTCAGCGTATGGGGCCCTCGATCTTTTCCGTGCCGCCTTTTCATAACATGACCTTGTATTTCGGCTGGATTGGTGGTAAATGATATGTACGGACCCGGTGTCCGGTCCTTATAGTCCAGATGCTTAGCCAAAGAGTTTCTACGCTTCTCGTACGTATCCAGACGCATGTCTGGCTCCCTTGACTTCATGGTATGATCCTTGCTGGGATGACTTCCTGAGTGCTGGTCCCAGATCCTAAGTAAAGGTACTTCATAGGTTTGCTGATACTCAGGCTGAGCTCGCCACGGATGTCGGTCTTCTTCGCTTTCTTCGCTTTGAGATATACTTCCCTTTTTGGGGTACAGACGGTCAGAAACAGCGCTTTTGTTCAGAATGCGATCGTGTTCCATGACGTCAATAAGCAGTTCGAATGTTTGTAGCCTTGCAAACAAAGCGAGATGCGTTTTAGAGCACGTGGCTTGGCCGATGATACGGACTCGTGGATGTGTGCAAGTCTTGGGCAGAGAGGTTGTCACAGTAAAGAGTTGTGCAACCCAGATTGTAGAAGAGCATGGATGTTCATTCTATTTACATGCGGACTTACCACCTTCATGTGAAATCACATGTGAGTTTATACACACTTAGCCTTATGGTCAATCATGTAGCTCTACAAATAAGCCTCTAGGAGGCATAGGTCCATGCGAAAGGCCCAACCGTGCTAACTCCAACAGGGTACGAGACAGATCTAGTGGAGTCCATGCCTGTGGGCAACTAGCCAGCGTCAATCATGCCTCATCCTTGCCGATTTCTTGAACTGACCGGCTCACGTAATTTGCGCCATGAAAAAAGTCTCTCCAAATAGTAATGGAGGAATGGCAGGTTCACTGGCCCTGGCTGAATGAACACTTCATGACAGCTTCGTCTGCTCGAGATGGATTGAAGACGTCGAGGATCCGGATCGAAAATAGCCGGGCTGGACTGCCTTCCGAATTCCCCGGGCCTGTGTTTTTCCCGACATCCTTTTCCCCACAGCGATGCAGCGCTGCCAATGGCCACTCAGGAGCTTGAGAGCTTCCCCGGAAGAGAGCTTGTCCCCCACCTCGCCCTCCCGACGCCGGGTGTTGCTCCCGACGTCGACACTGCCGAGCTTTATTCCGGACATTATCGTTTGTTCCATGGCACCGTTTCCCTCTCTCCGTCGTCTTTTCTTTTGTTTACATTCCTGTATACCGCTTCAATTATACCCATAGCAAATCTAGGTTATCAATTGGTGTCTTGAGTAGCTGTACTGCAATCCCAAGGCACTCATCCATCACCCAGTTCGACCCGCGCTTCGTGGCCCCCCACCGTTCCGGTCTCGTACGTCACCCTGAACCCGCTCAGAGACAAGATGGCCTCACTCCCCAAGGGCATCTCGGCCGTCCTGTCCAAGGCGCCTACCGACGTCGTGATCCTCTCCTCGCTCCGCACACCCATCTGCCGATCCTACAAGGGCCAACTGAAAGATGCATACCCGGAGGAGCTGCTGTCGGTGGTGCTGAAGGCGACCCTCGAAGCCAACCCGAAGCTCGACCCCTCCAAGATCGACGACGTGGCCGTGGGCGTGGTGCTGTCGGAGCTGGGCGGGTCCAAGGCGGCGAGGATGGCCATGAACCACGTGGGCTACCCTTCCACCACCTCGCTGTACACCGTCAACCGCGCCTGCAGCTCCAGCCTGCAGAGCATAGCCGCCGTGGCCGGCCAGATCCGCACGGGCGCCATCGACGCCGGCGTGGGCGCGGGCATGGAGAGCATGACGCGCAACTACGGCAGCCGCGCCATCCCCGTCGACGTGTGGCCCGCCCTCAAGGACTCGCCCGTCAAGGACGCCCGCGACTGCATCATGCCCATGGGCCTGACCTCGGAGAACGTCGCCGACCGCTACGGCGTCGCCCGCGCCGACCAGGACGCCTTCGCCGTGGAGAGCCACCTGCGCGCCGCGCGCGCGCGCTCCGAGGGGTACTTTGCGGACGAGATCGCTCCTGTCACCACCCGCTTCCAGGAGGTTGACAAGCAGGGCAACAAGGTGGGCGAGGAGAAGACCATCACGGTCACCGAGGACGACGGGATCCGGACCAACGCGTCGGTCGAGGGCATGGCCAAGCTCAAGCCCGCCTTCAAGTCCGACGGGGCCAGCACGGCGGGCAACTCGAGCCAGGTCAGCGACGGCGCGGCGGCGACGCTGCTGATGCGCCGCAGCACGGCGACGGAGCTAGGGCTGAGCGGCCAGATCCTCGGCAAGTTCGTGTCGGCCGTGTCGGTGGGCTGCGCGCCGGACGAGATGGGCATCGGCCCGGCGCTGGCCATCCCCAAGCTGCTGGGCCAGGTCGGCCTGGAGAACAAGGACGTGCACCGCTGGGAGATCAACGAGGCGTTCGCGAGCCAGGCGCTGTACTGCATCCGGAAGCTGGGCCTCGAGGGCGACCTGGCCAAGATCAACCCGGACGGCGGCGCCATTGCACTGGGTCACCCTCTTGGTGCCACTGGTGCGAGGATGACGAGCACCCTGCTTCACGGCCTGAAGAGGAGCGATGGCGAGGTTGGCGTGGTTAGCATGTGTGTGGGCACGGGTATGGGCATGGCTGGGCTGTTTGTGAGGGAGTGAGATAGTGACTGCTTGATTTGCAGAACCAAAATTCAAGAATCTTCAAACGCACACTACAGGCGATCAGTACACTCTGCCAGTACTCTGAACGGATTATGGGCTCAAATCAGTCATCATCTGTGCCTCTAATTCGACCACTGCTCTATTTAGCAGCTTACAATCCGACTTACTTTCCTAACCACCAGAGACGAGTCCTCAACGGAATCATCAACACGAATTTGCTGACACCCTGCAACAACTTTACCGTCACCCTAAGGCGGCAACAGGCCACATCCGAGCAAGCCGTCCCATCTTCGATTCGGGGCCCAGACCTGGATACGAAGGGGGGCGCTTTGCTTGTGGGGTGCTAGCAGCTAGTCATGCTGAGTGGTGACATGGTGGTTGACGGGAGCTCGAGGGGAGCTCTCCAATTGCTCGAACGGGATGCGTGGTGACGTCAAATGAGAACCACCCGTCTCACTGCTGCAGACCATCGCAGGGACGCATTGTCACACTCTTTGAAAATGGTCTGTGGGCGTTCACCGCTCAGAAAGTGGTGGTGGTTATGAACGGGCTCAGCGAGGGAGGCTCACGATGTCCCAGACACATACAATCGAGACCACATCATGACGCGGAGATCCAGCTCCTGCACCAACAGCTCCAGCAGCTACAGCTCCAGCGGCTACGGCTCCAGCTGGCGAAGATCGTCAAACGATCAATTGTATAACCCCTGGGAGACAATCGACATCGACGCCCTCGTCTCCGTTGATCACCACCACAAGCTCTACGTATCCACCTCGGGCCCCGAGCGAACTCCAGGCTCGCCGGTCGTGCTCTTCTTCGCCGGGGGAGGAACCCCCTGCGCCGCATACATACGCTTCCGGAGGCTCCTGTCTTCCCACATCCGTGTCTACTTCCACGACCGCGCGGGGTATGGCTACTCAGAGCTGGGCCGCGGGGATTTGGACTGCAGCAGAGGCACCGAGATAGTCCTAACCGCCCAGCAGGCGGCCCGCGAACTATACGACCTCCTCCAAGTCCTGCGAGTCCCCCCACCGTACGTCCTGGTCGGGCACTCGTACGGCTGCATCTGCGCGCGGGCGTTCCTCGCCCTCGTGAGCCGGGAGCAGGCGCGGGCCGGCGAGCCGCTCGGGTCGGCGGTCGCGGGCATGGTGCTGGTGGAGGCGGCGACGGAGCTCATGTACGACCTGTTCGAGCCGTCCATCCCGCCGCCCGTCTTCTTCGACGTCACGCGGGGCGTCGACTACGGGGCCGTCACGCGCACGCGCGAGCGCTCCGGCCTGACGGAGCACGAGTGGGACCACGTCGCCGCCATGATCAGGCGGACGGCGCCCGCGACCGACTACGAGGACTGCAGGGTCTCGGCGCGGCGGCTCCTGAGGGAGCAGCAGCTTGCGAACCAGGCCCTGGGGGACAGCCCGCTTGTGGTTGTGCGTGCGGACTTCTCGCAGGAGTTTAGGTCGATGTTTGAGGCCGGGGAGGAGATGGGGAACGGGACCGAGGAGGAGAGTCTGGAGTGTAGGGCGTTTCTTGGGAAGCTGAGGCTGCATGACGACGAGCTGAGGGCGAGCCAGCTTCGCCTGTCGAGTGTGAACAGGTATATCACGAGGTTGGACCACGGGCATAGTATCCTCATCACGGGGCCTGAGATTGGCGTGGACGCAGTGCTCTGGGTCCTGAAGCATTGGTCCGAGGCGGAAAGTTGATCTAATGAACAATTTCGAGGCGAAACAGTACTCTATGCGGACAGGGTTACCCAAAGGTAATTCGTGCATCCTTCTAACAGATTGTACAAATTGCATCATGTGATGAGAATGAGAGCAGAAGGGGAATTCATGTAGGTAACTCTATGCCTATAAGCCGTGTTCCTCGAGCCCCTTGTCAAGAATGTGCTGGCCCTCCTCAGACTTTGAAGTGCTGAAGGGGGACAGCTGCCGGATTTGACGGCCCCAAACCATCAGAACAATCAGGAAGCAGAACGCAAACAGGGTAAAGAACGCCTGTTGGCCATAGACCCAACCAATCCCCACAGCTGCGATCCAAGGCTGGATGTAGAAGTTGATAGACAAGCCCATGAACAAGCGCATCGAGTTAAGCAGCAGCGTCGCCTCAACCGTGTTCGTACGGAAGCACTCGCAGATGTAGTTGACAGTGGTAGGGATGCTGACGAGCGAGCCAATCGTCACGAAGAGCTGGGCGACAGCCATGACCGCCCAGTGGAGCCGGAACTGCATCGCCGCGCCGACCAGGCCCAGGCCGAGAGGCATCAGGACGAAGTTGGTGGGCCACAGGGCGTGGAGGCGATACTCGGGCTTCCAGATCCCGTTGTTGCGCGCCGCGAGCCACAGGGGGATACGGTCGCTGAAGAAGTGGCCGTAGACGAGGCCTATCATGAAGCCGGCCCAGTGGACGAATGTGAACGCGGCATTCTCTGTGACGGTGAAGCCGTAGATGCCTCCGGCCTTGAGCGGCATCTGGAGCCAGACTGGTGTAAGGGCGTTGAGGGCGACGTAGAAGCCGAAGGCTATGGTGTCGAAGCCGGCGATGATCAGGATGACGGGGGCGAACATCATCTTGAATGGTTGGATAAACACTCTGACCTGCGAGGAAGTTAGCCAACACGTACCTGGTGTAATACGTTTGCTAAGGTAGAGATTCTTACCATGTCGCCCCAGGACACGCCGGCACCCACTTTAGACCCGAAGAAGAACGTCTCATAGCGATCTTGGAGCCAGGAGTTGGGCTTGATGCGGTTGACAGCGCCGGGCTCGCGATCGTACGTGGTCTCCTCGAGGAACAGGAACACAGCAATGATCGTGAAGGCGCACAGCGCCACGGACCACCAGTACTCGACGGGCCAGTAGCTCCTGCCGGCCACAAATCCCGAGACAGTCGGGCCGAAGGAGGCGCCAAAGTTCAACGCGAAGTGGAGGAAGGTGAAAGCCCTGCCCCTCTGGTGGAGGAAGTACATGTCGACCAGATACCGCGGGCCGAGGACGCTGACGACGATGCCGAAGAAGCCGGAGAAGTAACGAGAGACCAGGTAGGGCACGTAGTCGTCGGGACCCGTCATCAGCGGCGCCCATATCTGGCAGCCCAGCTGCCCGAACAGGGACCAGAAGATGACCGAGGTGCGCCCGAACTTGTGGCTGAGGGGCCACCAGATGAAACCCCCAGTCGCCAGGCCTGCTGAAGCGGCGGAGTTGAAGTATGTGATTTGGACGGTGGTCTTGTGGTAGAGGGCTGCCTGCTGTATGAGGTTGAGCTGCCCGCAGAACGGGGCGGCGAAGCCGACAAAGAGGCCCAGGAAGAGAATTGCCAGATTCAGAGATTTCCTGGAGAAGGACCAGTTCTGTCGTTTTTCAGTTAGTCTTCTGATATTGAGTCCCTATATGAAATCCATTCTTCTTACCAACGGGTCCTCCGCATCGTCACTTGGACGGGGGATTAGAACA
Source organism: Diaporthe sp. P3_1W (assembly GCA_037177825.1). Lineage (NCBI taxonomy): Eukaryota > Fungi > Ascomycota > Sordariomycetes > Diaporthales > Diaporthaceae > Diaporthe > Diaporthe sp. P3_1W. The sequence continues at coordinate 3,121,694 of JBAFXB010000008.1, forward strand.
ACGCCTTCATCCGTGACTTTGACAGCCTCCGCCTTGGTGAGGATCTCGAACGACTTGCTCGGCCCCGAAATGTGGTCATCCTGATGGAAGGCCATCTTGAATACAAACGATTGAATTAGGGTGTATAGGTGCGAGTGTGCAACACAAAGGACAGAACGCTGTGGAAAGAAAGCACCGGTGTGGAAGGAAACGCAGGTGAACCAAATCGCAACAGGCCACACACGATGTTACGTCTGGGGATGCTGCAAGATCTATGTCCTTCTCCACATACTTCAAGCTTGATAGCGTAACGAAGCAGTCGGCAGTTTGGAGTTATAGCATACAGGATAAGCCGACGTCGTAACCGAACGAAGGTATCAGCATTCACCCGGAGGGCTAGAATGCTTCATCGCGCTGACACAAGGCTGAGATTGGCGGACAGCATTGCAGTAGCCTGCAGCACTGCTGGCGAATTGCAGGATGATGATTCATGGCGATCTTTTCGATCCTGTGAAGCAGTTGCAACATCAATATCAACTAGAGTTGTTTGGAGGAGTCGCTTCCGGGCACATGGAATCGTGACTATCAACGACCCCCATGCTGATTCCTCGTCAAGGTAACCCTGTGCGAATGCAGGCCTCACGGATCGCCCAGCCCTATCACGGCAGAGTGATTGGCTTTACGTGTATATCGCAAAGAGAGCGAAGGTTTAACGAAACCGAGAATCGGGTTGCGAACCTTGTTGAGTCGAGCTAACACAGTAGCTCTCCCGGGGTAAACTCGCCATCGATGCCAATTCTCTGGTGCGGGATTCGGGACAGGGACAGGCGTCAGGCGCATCCCGGACGGCTTCCCGTCTTATGGGCGATTATAAGTTACAGAAAGCCTGACCGATCAATGGGAAGCAGATCTCTCGAACCGTACTGATTGATGGGCTTTATATCCACCAATCGCATCTGAAGTAGCGCGTAAAATTTGGGGAAGGACTGGTCTTCCAGCAGATGTCGCGCTTAAGAATGATACTCTGAGCCTTTATCTAGGACGCATGAGACTGCCGTTCGTCCGATGACAGGAAGAACCCGTCACATTCATCGGCGACATTGCTCGCATTCAAAGCATGAACAGAAACCACGTGCTCCCGAGACTGCGGGTCGCGAGTCTGTGTGTTAGTATGAGGCTCCGACAGACAGATTTACTGTACTTGGGTGACGAGGATGGATGCAGGCTTGATGCTTTTCATGTGCGGGCTTGACATGCCTTCAACTTCCACCGAGTCCAAACAGGGCATAATGCTAAGCTCCTTCTCGGCAGAGCTTAAATTTCCAATGCCGATGCTTGACTAGTTTGACAACGGCAGTCGGTTAGTGACGCGGCACGTCAAAACTTCACCTATTGGACGGGAAAACAAACCCCCTAATGCCTGGATCGTAGAGGCTAATAGTAGCTACCGTGGTCTAGAAACCATTGGTCCACCCACCTAATGCAGAGTTGAAACCACTTGCCTTGTGATGCGAAAATTGCTCAAGTTGCCCTTGTGCAGGTCGAGACTCCCTATTCACATGTGCAGTTTGTTCGACCGAAGAGGAGGATAACAAGATGCCAAGCTCAGCTTGAGTCTAGCCTTGTAGGCTGTTTCGACCATCCAATGATTCGGCTGACATCTAAGCCTTGAAATGAGCAGGGGCTTCGTACGACAGGCCGCATAGACGCAGGGTCCATGGATCATGCCGTCAGATCTGAGCCGATGCGACGGAAGGCAAGGTAAAGAAAACAGACAAGCTTCTGGAACATGTGTTGGATGGATGCCAATTGTCGCCTGATCATAGACACGCGAGCCTTGCAAAAGTCCTCCTGGGCTCCCACTTCCCGTCCCGCAGACCAGGCTAAATGTTGATACAACTGATCGAGATGAGACCTGGAGAAATTTACTTACCAGATATGGAAACCTTGACGAATCTCCCGCTGGATTTACCAGTAGCCGTTCCTTTTGATGAATTTGTATGGTAAAGTAAAACTGCCGCAGCAAGGGAACGCATCAATGATGTGCCTTAGACGCAAACTATGGCCAGTGTCAATGACCCTGAAAAGTTTTCCGTAGCATCCTGGATCTACAGATGGCTATTCTACTGCTGTGGTTACGGGGCACACATGTGAAGATTTATTGGTATATACTCCGCCCCACCTCGACCAGAGAATTGAAGTTGGCCCCGCCAGCGTGCCATGCCTTTGCTGCTTCTCGGTCCTCTAGCGCTCGGTCGTTAGATACTCTCCGTGCCTTTGATATCAGCTGGGCTGATCACTGCGCCTCAAGATGTCTTCCTCAGCAGCGGGTGGCACCTGTCCCCCTGATATCCCGGAAGATGTCTACAACAGACAGCTTTTCGGCGTGATCCCCACGACAATCATCCTAATTTTTTCTCTGTTAACGTACGGCCTCAGGATTGTTGCTCGGGTCAAGACTAGCCAAAAAGTCTCATGGGACGACTATTTGATGGGTCTTGGTTTGCTCTTGTCTCTGGAACCAGCGATCTGCCAATACCTCCGTGAGTGATCAATCTCCCACTCCTACGTCTTCACCAAACAAGCCCCAAATTAACTTACAATTGCTGCAGTCGTTGCCAACGGCCTCGGACACCATCTTTGCAATCTCCCGAAAGTCCAAGCGGCGCGTTTTGCCAGAGTATGTCTACAGATCATGCGACAGAGCGCGAAGTTACTGGTCGACCAACAATATTCTTGACCATTGCCGCTGACCTAGCATCAGATCAGCTTCGCTCTTCAGAGAGCCAACCAGCCTGTGCTTTGCTGTGTCAAAATATCCATCCTGATGTTCTATTTAAGAGGTAAGACACCATAGCGCATGGGTCCATATAACATGTTATACGTGTGCCTTGACTAACTGTGATGGGTCTTAGTCTTCTCGACCAAGGCATATGGGCATTTCCGGATCTGGGTATACGTGGGCATAGCGTACACGCTAATCTGGGGAATAACAACCTGGGCCGTCAACCTCACGACTTGTGCACCCATTGCCTTCTTCTACGACCGAACGATCAAGGGTGGCCACTGTCGAGACCAAGTCGTCTCGGGCACCACGGCTGCTGTTCTGTCGCTTGTGGGAGACATTTATGTCTTGGTGCTGCCGCTTCCCGCACTGTGGCAGCTGAAGATCAACACGAGGAAGAAGGTGGCAGTCGTCGGGATCTTCCTGCTCGGAAGTTTGTGAGTAACATTTGGACACGATTACTTCAGTCATACCACAGAAAGACCCTAGCTAATTTTGTATCAAAGTGGTTGTGTAGCCTCTGTCATTCGCATCACGGAGATCCTGAAGTTCGTCCCCTCTGACGGGAGCTACACTCAAGTCTACGCGGCGACCTGGACCACCCTCGAGCAAGGCGTCGCCATCATCAGCGGCAACCTACCCCTGCTGGGCCCCCTCTTCCGCAGCTTCTTCGCCAGCAAAGGAAACACGATGGCCAACTCATACGGGATGTCAAGAGGCATGACGTCTCGGACTGGTGGTACGAGGGCCAGCCGTCTTGGCTTCCGGAATGATGGCCCGGTGAATATTACCAAGATCAGCGCCTCATCGCCTAGACTTTTCACCTTTGAGAGGCTTGACGATGATGAGACCAGCATCTACGGGGTTGGGATGGATGACAAGTCGATTATTGTGAAGAAGCAGGTTGAAGTCAGCGTTTCAAGATGAACACAGCCATAATCTCACGACTGGTGGCCGCACAATTTATAGTAGTAACGTGTCGATATCACAAAAAGGCCGATTAAGAAAGGAAACCCTCAAGCCTTAAGACTCAAATGCATGTTGATCCGTTGAGACGGTGGGGATGACAAACATAGCACTATGGGCGTCGGTCTACTTGTCTCTCTGGGTTAGTCGGGTTTGCAGCTCTGGCTGCAATGGCATATTGAATGCGAGGCTCCATTGTACGCCTCTTAACCCCGTGCATAACGCACCAACAATCAACAAGTAACTAGCTCCGGGTCCTTGATGAATCCTTCGGATGAGGGGAGGCAAGATGCCATGAGATACACGAATCATGTGACAATCATTGGCAGACATGGACATTTCAACCGATGATTAGACATCGCTTTGTATTGATGATTGTATAAGGATATCCAAGATGGAATAAAAGAATTGACACCGTTTCGGATACGTCTTGCAAAGTTTATGATCCCAGACCGCACACGAGTTTCAGCAAAAATCAGGTTCATAACAGCCCTCGATCTCAATCCGTGGGTGCGAGGTAATTATCTCAGCGTTGTTCGGCTCCAGAGTTCGTTCCCACTCATCTGATATCCGAGTCCACGCACGTAGGTTCTTAAAACTGGCGAGTTCTTCTCTGACAACAGCCCAGCCACCATGCTCTAGTGCTTCAATTCTAATTCCCTAGACATCTGATAGAGTGGCCGCTTCGCTGCCCCGATATCAATCCCAGCCTCCTTGGCCAGGATTGAAACTCCCGAACATAGAGCGCCGCCCTCTATGAAGAGTCTGAGCCGCGAGTTCTTCCTTCTCATACGACCAGACATCGTTCACGATTCAGAGAGTTTTAGGGCAATTACGGTCGATAGGGCGAACCAACTCGAGGTCTTCTGGTGAGATAGAAAGCGCCATCGAAATCGCATGAGGGCGCCGAGGAGACTGGTAATTTCACCTTGCTGGTATCCAAACACAATTATGGCAGAGCCCTGATCTTTACATATGAAAAAGGAGATTCGCACCTACAAAAACAGAGGGTACACCGGTACATCTTTAGGGTATATCACCCAGGCCTAATTCACACACCCACACCCAAACACCTACACCTAAATACATACATACCTAAATGCATACACCTAATTTATATAGCTAACCTACTTACCTAGGCTAAATGGATGTGTTAGTTAGGTATGTAAATTAGGCATTGCGTGTATGAATTGGGTATGGGTGTTGTGGGTGTGAGTTTTCACGTGGTGTAGTGCTGGTGATGTACCGGTGTGCCCTCTGTTTTTGCAGATGCGAATCTCTGATTTCTTATATATAAGTAGAACACTAGGGTTTACTCACGCCTTCCCAACGTCAGCTTCGCGATACTCTAGATATTGACCCAATTCCATTGTTGTCAGCCTCCTGGGATCTGTCTGCGATCTCATGAAGGTGAACGTCCGCTCGAGGACCTCGTCAGCCATGTAACGGTCATGTGAACGCGTAGCATCCCAAAGATCCTAGCTGATATACTCGACGGTTTTGTTGCGATCAGGCTGTGCTGTGCCCCGGAAGAGCGGCATTGAGCGCTCGCTGTAAGCGCGACCATCGCCAAGGGACATGTGTTCGACGTAATCTGAAGATCAGTCAGTAATTATGCAAAATTCTCCAAATCCTGCCGTCGGCAATGAGAAAAATGGATGGGATTGAACGTACCGTCCACCAGGAATAAGAGTGTCAGCGATCGACACGCAAAGTGGATGCGATCAGTAAGCGCCTTGACGAAGTACAAGCAAGTTACACGCGAGGACCCCGCGGCGAAGAACTTTTTGACAAGGCTCGCTTACGTTGTGGAGGAGAGGGATGACTATAAGGAGGATTTTCCCTGGGCCCCAAAGTCCTGACCAGGGCCTAACGAAAACCTCAAACGCAGCCATGCTTTGCCCTCAAGTCCACCTAAGCGGCCTTTTGAGCTTCTTTTTGTGTGTCATCTCGGTATCTGGAACCGGCAACAGATCCTCACTTCTCACGATGAATACCACTTTTTTTGCCTCTAGCCCAAATGATGGCCGGGCCGTACTGGCGTCGCCACTTCATCATTACTTTGTTGGCATCCTTCTCCTTGTCGCGAGTCTCGTCCTTGCGTGGAAGCATGTTGCGGGGTCTAAGCAACGCCTCCTACCTGGAATTCCCGTGATTGGCGGCGAAAATGAAAAGGACCGCATCAGGAACCGAGAACGCTTTCGACATGACTCCAAGGTGATGCTCACAGAAGGTTATTTTCGCAACAATATCAACGGGGGTCTCTTTTATGTCCCTTCGCCACTGGGAGAGCGTCTCATGCTGCCGGTTCGTTACCTCAAGGACCTGAAGACTGCACCGACTGATAAGGTCGACTTTGTGGGCACATTCATCGAGATATTTGAGGGCAAGTACACCACGTTTGGTACCCGGAGTACCTTGCACCCAAGGACTCTCAAAAGAGAGCTCAACCAATATCTGCCCGATGTTATGATGGATGTGCAGGACGAGATAGTGGACTCTTTCCACGACATCTTCCCGGCATGCTCCGAGACCGAGTGGACAGAGGTTCCGCTGGTGGATGTCATCACTCGCATTGTCGCGCGTGTCTCGTCCCGAATGTTCGGTGGGCCGGAGCTCAGCCGCAATGCCTCCTGGGTCAATGCGTCCATTGCTTTCACCATTGACGGATTTATTGGTGCGCAGAAGCTCAAGAAGCTCCCCGAGATGTTCAAACCCGTCGCTGCCCGCCTCATCCCGGAGGTGAGGAACCTGCACAAGTACTATCGTGAGGCTGAGAATGCTGCGCTCCCCATACTTGCTGAACGGGCACGCACAGGCGAGCGTCCGAAGGATCTCCTCTCGTGGATGTTCGACGCAGCCGTGGGAGAAGAGACCGATCCGAAATTCATTGCCGGGATCCTGCTCCAAATAAGTTTCGCGGCCATTCACACCACCGCCGCCGGGAATAGCCAACTTATTTTTGATATCTGCGCAAACCCGGACCTGATACAAATGTTGCGGGAGGAACATCGGAACGTTTTGAATGAGGAGGGAAAGGTCGGCCGGCAGGGCTTCTCCCAGATGCTTGTCATGGACAGCCTGATGAAGGAAAGCCAGCGATTTAATCCGCTACTGCTGAGTACGCCCTACTGTCTCACGTTGAACACTCCTTTCTGCGGGATACTTTGCTCACCAAATCGCAGTAACGTTTGAGCGGATTATCACGGAAGACTGGCGCCTTTCTGACAACATAGTCATTCCAGCACACACCACCATCGGTGTGCCGGCGCAGGCGATATCCATGGACCCTCAACTGTATCCTGAGCCCGAGAAGTTCGACGGCCTCCGGTTCGCGAAACTGCGCGGGTCCACCACTGATCCGGCGAAGACGGGCAAGGCTCAATTCGTGGCGACAAACCCTCAGAGCATGGCCTTTGGCTATGGCCAACACGCATGCCCTGGACGTTTCTTCGCCTCGAACGAGATCAAGGCCATCACAATGTACTTGCTCAATAACTACGACATCAAGTTTGCGGCCGGGCAAACGCGGCCGGAGAGCTTACAGGTCGAAATGCAGTATCTGCCAGATCACACTGCAACAATTTTGTGTAGGAAGAGAACGTCTAGCTAGAATGCCTCATGCTCATTGAGGGTGCCTTCTATAGGATTGAGATTAAGGTAGTGGCTACTTGCTTAATAGAGGAGTGGTGTGAATACAGTAGTAGTGTGCTTCCCGCGAATGTAATCCAGAGCAAAGACACTTCAGCTGCCAACCTTGAAACCTGGACTTACTTCCGGAAGTCATCCTGACCGCGGGATGAGCATGCATATCTAGGGTAGCATTATTTCTGTCGGGTACTGCCGACGGCCAATGGGCATGCTCCCATCCTCGCCACAGACTGCGCACCCCTGCTTCGGCTTACATGGTGTTAACCCCACTTCAATGAATAATCAACGTCCATCCTCATCGAATTGAGAAGCGGGCGGCCATGAGGCATGACCCATTCGCGTTGCCGCTCGTCCAGTTAAAGTTTATTGCTCAGTATCTAAAAACTAAACAGCTTCTGGGCCTAAAATGGTCAAACTCGACTTCAAGCTCGAGCGGGACGTGCCCGAGTTGAACGGCAAGGTGCTGCTGATCACCGGTGGTAAGCATACCTAGAGCCGGGTAGACTAGATACTCCCTTGCTTCAAGCGTCGCCCTAACGCTCCGTGTGCTGCAGGTACCAATGGCCTCGGAGCCGCCACAGCTAAGATGCTGGCGAGCCGCCACCCGGCCAAGATCTACATCACCGGCCGCAACCAAGCCGCGGCTCAGCAGACCATCGACAGCATCAAGTCCAGCACTGGTAGTGCCACTCAGCTGGAATGGATCCGCTGCGACCACGCAAACCTTGCCACCGTCAAGGAAGCCACAGACATGATCTTGGCGAAGGAGTCCCGCCTTGATGTGCTCATGGCCAACGCCGGTATCATGGCCCTCCCGCCGGGGCTGGTAAGTCAACCGTTCCCCTGTCCCCTGTCCCGTCCCGTCTATTTCATCCTAGTCGCATCCATGACCTGCATTGAGTGTGCCGTCGATGGGTCGAGGTGGAGCTGCGCTCGCACACTCAAGACCATGTTCACCTAGGCGTGGATCGCTGCTGAGGGCAACGCGTGGATCCAGAACCACCGTGGTCGGAGGTTCAGAATTACTTGTCTCCCCAGATTTTCTCTGTTTGGGTATTACCATATGCTTCTTGGTGCTGATTTGAGACCTACGACAAAGACATCCGACGGTTACGAGCTCCATTTTGGAATCAACCATCTCGCCCACGCCCTCTTGATTCGGAAACTACTCCCATTACTCCAGAACACGGCCAAGACACATGGAGAAGCTCGTATCATTCCTATTTCGAGCCTTGCCTTGGTCCTCGCGCCTACTGGTGGTATCGTCTTTGACGACCTTAAGACTACACAGGCCTATTGGGTCTTGGGCAAGTGGCAGCGCTACGCCCAGAGTAAATTGGCAAACTTACTTTATGGCAAGGAACTTTCACGGAGATACCCTGAAATACTAACACTGATCGCCGATCCCGGTCCAAGCAATACTGGCCTGGTCACAAGCCTGGGGTAAGTGAAATCGTTAGCTCTTACTGGCCACACAAATGCCCGCCACAAGACGTTCTTGCGTTCTATGGAAACTTGTACTGAGCCAATTTTTGAAAGACTCCTTGACAAAGCCATTGTTCATCTGGGCAACATCAATCGGTTCCTTGATGATGACCAGGGCCACTGGAGCCAAGTCTGGACTGTTGGTGTGCCCAAGGACAAAGCAATTCCCGGAGAGTTTTATGAGCCTGTGGGTGTACCAACCAAGTCATACACGCCCTATTGTCTTGATGAAAAACTAGCAGCAAGACTCTGGGAATGGACAGAGGAAGAGCTGAAGACCTACTTGTCCTAAGAGCGGTGCTGGATGGTGACGCCCAGATATGAGGATTGAAGTAGATGCAACACACTGGCAATCGCCAGAATGATACCACCTAGGATAATTGAGGTTCAGGTTTTTCTTTCAAAAATAGCATCCTGATATAATAAGGCGCTGTGTCTAAAATCTGCGTTACCTGACATAAAAGTACTTCCAAAATTTCCAGGAGACTTTCCCACTGTAACTAAATTTCGCGATGTGAAAATTTCCCTACCTGCTAAAGAACTTGGATATTCCTGATCGTTGTTCAGTAACAAGAAGTTAGTATAACCTCTAGCAATCAGACACTAGCCTTTATTATCTAGCTATAGGTTATTAGAAGAAGGTTAGATGACTGGTGCTTGGGCCAATTACACGCCCCTATCTATCTACGTATATACTATTCCCACATGATTATTTGTATTTGAAGTGGGCGTGCTGTTAGGTTTTGATTGTGGAAGGGGTAGAGGGCACCCTTTTTATAGACGTACAGCCCTAATACACACACACCCAATCCAAGGTGAAGTTCGAGGAATTTGCCTTGGTCATTTTTGACAGTCTTCTCAGGCCCTGGGCCGACAATAGTTTCAACCCCTACTTTGAGCTCCGCGAGGCAGCACAGCTCGTGATGATATGGGAAATGTTGGAAAAAGCAGCGCTTGTTATTGATGCGTGCCGCGAATTTATCCTTCTCCGTGGTACTTGTTTGTCAGTGAATGGGGGGGGGGGGAGTTCACGTGAATAGGGGCCTACCAGCAGCCCCAATTTCCTGCGGGCTTGCCCCCTGCCCCTGCCCTCCAGCAGTACCAGTACCCGGTGGCCCAGGGCCCGGCCCCGGCCCCGGCCCCGTTCTTTCCGCCGACCCAGGCATACCTGCCGGCCGCGCCTGCCTCCCCGTGGTCTACCACCGAGCACGACCTGACCAAGATGCAGGCCGACATTCCTGCCATTGAGGCTCGACAGGAGCCAAAGCGCTCCCAAAACAACAACCGTCCCAGCCAGGCCGCTCGCAAGTGCCAGAGAGAAGCAGACAAGATCGAGGAGCTGGAGAAGGAGCTCGCCGAACTGAAGGAGGAGAGAGACTCCTTCACACGCGCGCCACTCACCTGGATGGCACTTTGAAGAGCTCTGAGCAGGGCTATCGAAAGGCCATTGCTCAAATTGGCGAATCGAACATCGAGATGCTATGAACTACAGAAAAATGCAACATAGTTGCAGAAAACTTGTATCAGATGCAGGAAGCCGTTGGGAGATGCTTGGTTTCCAATGCAGGACCCTAGCCGACCCAGCTACACCCCGCGAATCCAGGAAACAGACGACTGGAGCAAGGTGCTCTTTAGGTTGGCTAGAGACGTCCCTATAGAATGCGAAAGGGAGCGCATGTGAGCACTTACACCGCCGTGGACTGACCAGACAGTGGGGACAGACTGTGTTATAAGTAATCCTGTACCCTGCCTCTCGATAGACCCTGACCATGGTATACCCGAACTTAGAATTTAGGACGAACCATGACAGATATGTACCTGACTTGCCGTTTACTAATCTCAGTGTGCATTGAGTGCCAAGGTGACGATCCTTAGTTTCTGTTTAACTCGGTGCCAAGACCAAGAATTCTATTCAAGGCCGCACTGCCCAGTTTTGGCGCGCTTGCATGTGTCAGAACTCCAGGAGACACAAACAACGAAGACTGTCGATCACCATCGGTGCATCCGTAGCGTTGGCGGTGGTTTTCCAAGATGGACAGCTACAATTATATAAATGTTGCTCGTCCAATCTGGTGAAAGGCGAAAAGCAATTATTCCAACCAAGAAGTTCAGTCTTTTCATTGGCATTTGCCATATTCCATTCCTTTTCTTTCTTTTTTTACGTGTCTGTTACCTTGTCATTCATTTTTGATGATTCCTCAGAACTCTGGGTAAATACACTCTTTGATTAAATATCAAGAAAATGTCTCGCTTCAACCTTCTGGCAAGTTCCGTCTTGCTGGGAAGCGCTCTCGTCCAAGCCCAAGACGCATCACAACCATGGGTAAGCAAGTCATGAGATTATCATTTCATAGCTCCGAGGCTTCGCCACTAAATCAAGATGTGTTGACAGGCCCTCGGTACCAAAATAAGTATCATGGCGGTTAGCAAAGAAGCAGATGCTTCGACGACGTGCCCGGCAAAGCTCTCGGATGCCCAAGCGGCGCCCTGGGACTTCGCGCCGGTCCAAGCCAACCTGGACCTCGGCATCATTGTCGCCAGTAATCCCAACCCGGACGGCAAGCTCATCGAGTCGTTCTACTTGACCAACGGCGTAGCCTTCGGCCAACAATCCCAAGCAGAGGCTGCAACGCGCATAAGGGTCGACGGCCAGAATGTCTGCTGGTTCCGCGACGCGAACGACGGTAACGTGCGGCTTGGCCGCTGTGGTCCCGACTTCCCGGACCAGGCCTTCACATTTGCCCTGCCCGCCGAGGGCCAGACGACGACAAGTTTCATTTCCACGACGGACAGCGGTGGCAGCAGCATGGCGGTCATGTATGAGATCCCGGCCGAGATAGACACCCCCATTATCTTTGGCGACGGGAGCCAGATCCCCTTCTGCATCTACGACACCGACACAGGCGTCCCACTGACCACGCCCGCCGACCAAGCCGCCGCGTACACCGCGCAGGTCACCTACACGAACCTGACGTCTACATCATTCAAAGATGGCGCCCCCAAGTCCGAGAGCGAGGCCCCGCAGTGCAACTGGGCGGCCTGGGGCGAGGACGGCCCCAACGGCACCGCGACCAACATCCAGGAGAGCTCCTCGTCGCCGGACTGCATCCTGGCGCGCACGGCGGCCACCATGCCCGCCGAGTGCGCTGATGACCCGACGAATGGCGACTGCATCCTGCACGTCGCGCTCGCCTTCTGCGCCGACCTGCCCGAGTTGAGCCAGGACCTCCCGGCGGCCGAGAGCAATGCCGCGGTCGAGACTTGCCTGCGCAAGGCGAGCCTGGGCCCGTGTGTGGCCAACCCGGGCGGCGCTGCGTGTGCGTCAGGCTTGTTCGCCGGTATCGCGTTTGTGGATGGGACAGATGGCACCGGGAGTGGTAGTGCTTCCGCCCGCTTGAAGCGCAAGCTTGATCTCACCACCTTGTTGTTTGGTGACCCGAACAACCCGGACTCGGAGCTGCCTTTCGAAAGCCAGTTCTTCCTGGGTATCGCCAAGAACCTGTTTAACACCGCTGCGACAACACTCAATATATTGGCCACGCCATTCATGGAACAGCTCCGGTGGAAGTGCCAGGAGGCCTCGATGTGGACACACTTATTCAACAACGAGACTGGCGAGAAGGTACGCGATGGTTGCGACAAGATGTTTGCGACATGGGATAACTCGACTGTTCCCCATCTCGACCCCAGCACACCGTTCGAGCAAGCAGGTAGCATCTTCGCAGACGTGGCGATGCTGCTTTCCGCCGTCGGTGATATTGCTGAAGCCGCCAAGGCAGTCAGCGCGGTGGACTGGGTCATGGGCAAATTCGGGCTCAAGGCCGCCGAGTTGGGCAAGGAAGAGGGCCTCGTGCTGGAGGCCGTCGAGGGCGAGAACACGGTGCAGATCTTTCGCGACGCGGGCGATGGCTCGCCCGCGCTGATCGAAACCGAGGCTGAGGGCGAAGCTCTTGCCCGCGAGGTTGACGAGTCGGCTTTCCGAGACTGCATGGAGTGTATCGAGCCCGGCCTGGCTAAGAGACAGCGGCGGCACGACGGCCTGCTGCAGCCCCGCGCTCCTCTCAAGAAGAGGCTATGCTGTGCCCCAGGCTTGACTTTGAAACTCGATGTCCCACCACCTGTACAGGGCCCTCGGCCCATCAACTTGCGTACCCTTGGCGCTGTCACTGGCGAGGATGCCAACGAAGTCCTCACCTCGATGAGTACGTCTTTCGGCACTTGGTATAAAGAAGGTAAGGCCGTCCTGGGTGCCGATGCCAGCGTGGACGAGACAAGTCAGCTGCTGCTTAGCACTACCAAGACCATCACGTCCAAGAACTCCGAGATGATAGGAGCCCTCGAGAAGCTGTACGGAATCGACGCCAAGGAGTCCTACGCGCTGAAGAACTGGTTCGGGGCGAAGCAGGCCTCGCGCATGCTCCCCGGCCTCGAGGAGTCCATGGCCAAGATGCCGTACGCCACCGGGACCGCCATCCGCTCTACCAACCTAGACGCCGAGACGCTCAAGATGCTCGACGAGGGCGCGGCCGGCATCGTCAGCCAGGGAGAGAAGGGCGTATACGAGGTTCGCGACCTGGTCATCAATAAGGACCCCATGCTCCCCGACGCGCCCGCGGAGCGCAAGATCCTGGCGGCCACCATGGAGCTGGACGACAGCGCGCTGACGTTCAACGCGCGGTACTTTTTTGTTATCAACAGCAAGTCGGGCCGGCTGACGGCGCCGTTCTCGGGCGAGTGGCTGCGCGAGGTGGACTTTGTGCAGGGCAGCTCGGGAAAGTTCAGGCTGGTCGGGAAGCAGGAGCTGAATGGCGGAGCGAAGGCAGCTGCTGAGCCCGGCGCCCAAGGCCCGTTTGGTGTGTACTATTTTGACGAGGTGGAGGCTCCGGCCGCCCCGGCCAGCTTCACTACGGATCAAGTCACGCAGGCACTGAAAGATGCAAACGTGAAATGGGAGGGAAATCCGTAGAATATTCGGATGCGTCCTGTAAATGATGATTTATATTGTTCATACCAAGTATAGTTTACATGACCGATTTTGGACGGTCGTTGTACCGATACAAACATGGTGCCGGCCGGAACAGAGAAGCCTCATGCTCCAGGTATACATTCGGTAGGCTCGTTTTGTCATCACTGTCCGACAACTCGAAAGACTCCAACATGGTGATACTGTTTCCCCAAATTCAATAATAGTCAGATGTAATGGGCTTTCTCTTCCAGGCGAATCCACGCCATTTTCTATCTTATTTACTTGTCCAGCGGCATAGATAGGGCAAGTCAACCGGAACGGGTCGGATGCGGACAATTCGATTGATTGAGGCTCAGACTAGGGACAATGTATCAGTAAAAGATGTTGACCAACCCTCTACCACACCCATATCCATCCAATGCTGACTCATAGGCCAGAGGTCATTGATGGCTACCATTGAAGAACGTATTATCGCCTGAGAGTTAGATTCCGATGGCCAAGTCCCGCTTCTTTCGCTATCCAGAAAGATTGCTGAGCGATTAGAATGGGGAGGAGGCATTTCAAGTATGAAGGCCACGCCGCGTTCCCGTTTGCGAGATACCGCAGCAGCTTGAGACCAAGTCCATGCCGATGGTTTGTCTGGCTGGTCGAGCTTCCATGTGATGGTGAAACTGCTGGAATCGGGAGCAACCTCAGCTGTGGCTCTGGTGCCCCAACTCCAAGCACCCTGAGATGGCTGATCTTGAATTCCGCTTAGATAGCTGGATATTCCCACTGAAATATTCCAATTGGAAGAAAATGTCAGGGCGTATGCATTAATGTACCAAAAGTAGTGACGATGAGATGCATCGTTGGCGATTTGAGCAGGCTAGGGCCATCGCCGCCCCCAATTCAGGCACTCTTTGGTGTCGCATTCCCAACTGGTGGCAAGGAGGATAAAGGAAATGGTTGAAAGAAAAATGAGAAAACATATCGAAAATATTTTGGTGGTGCATCTAACATTTTTCTTGCCTCTGCCGCAATCAGATCGGTGTTTGTTATTCGGCATTTGAGATGGATTTGCTACTTACTCAGGTCTGATCGGCATGTCGCTTTTGACTCCCGGCCTGGAGACCGAGGAGCGAGCGCCCCATGTCGCCTGCCATTGCAGTTAAGGCTCCTGGGCACGATCATGATCACGTTTCAATGAACTGCGTGCCAGTGTGGCCTTGAATCGTCTCGCCGTACTATGCAAACAAGAAACGGCCTGAGTATAACCCCGATCTCATCCAAAGCCGGCGAAACCTAGCGGCCACAGCCAGTACTTGTACAATGCATCTGAATCCGAGAACCTCTGTGTGCATGATGCCACTTCAGGAGGTGCTGAAGCACTACCTACATATCGAAATTGTTTCCCTCTTCCACCCCCGGCTAGGCCAAGAACCGGCAGGGAATCCCAGTCAAATAATCCGGCTACGCGATAGCGAGAGAGAATCTCGGCCCATGACGCCACAGATGAACATCTTTCGCACAACCCGACCTCTGAGCTCAGAGCTCATGCCGTACTGTCAGGGGGAAGCAAATCCCGAGGAGTGGGTTCGGTCCCGCTTCGAATGTGGTTAGAGACTTGCTACACTGCCTCGATGTCATATACGCCTGATAACTCCGTCGTCAAATCCCTCTTCGGCATGACTTCGCGGTAAACGTAGTCCTCTCCGGTCCTAATCACCGGGTTCATTCCGAAAATCTCCACAGATAGCGTGACTATTACAGACCTCCACGGAAGCAGATGCAATTCTAGATGACATCTCAACGCTCGTCACTACGATGGAGGAACCGATAAGCCGCCGGGTCCAGACGGACGTGTCGAGTATATAACTCCTCTAACTGCCCATGCATGTAAGCCTAGATAGATCATCATCCCCTTAAGCACTGTCTAACTCGTCCTCTGGCTATAGGCGCATCATGCATTTGCCTCGAACCCTTTTTCTCGCTGGCGTGGCATATGCCAATGCTTTCTCCTCAAGCAATGGCTCCGACAACTTCACCGTTGCTCTCGTTCGTGCGCCTCCTGCGAACTATCCCTACCCTCCACCTAGTTTGGACTGGAAAGGGCTGAAACATGATTTGAATGCCACCGTTGAGCTTGGAGTTCAATACATCGAGCAGGCTGCGTCGCAAGGCGCAGACCTCGTAGCTTTTCCTGAGCTCTGGTTCCCAGGGTAAGCGCGTCCTCCCAGCCTTCCATGATCGTTCTCAAGAATTGAGAAGCATTTCAAGTCTTTTTCTTTTGGGAGTGGTCACTAATTTCTTCTCGATCAGGTATCACACCGGCGTTCTGGAAGGCAACATCTCGGTGGCTTGGTACGCCGACCAATCCCTGCGTGTCAACAGCACACAATGGGGCCGATTGGTAGGAGCTGCTCGGAAAAACAAAATTTGGGTGGCGCTTGGATTCTCTCTGAGAGAGGAAGACTACATATACATGTCACAAGCACTCATCGACTCAAGCGGACAGGTCGTCCAGATCCGTAGGAAGCTTCGCCCTTCCGGAGGCGAACGTACGATCTTTAGCGACGGGACAGTAGACGAATTCGAGGTCTTTCAGACCGAGTTTGGTCGATTGGGCCTCCTTGAGTGTTGGGAGTAAGCGTCAACCTCGTCTTTCCTTTTCTCAATCCATGCTACGAGATCATTACTTCGACGCCTAGAAGCGCTCCCTGCCTGCCGTCCACGCAGCTGGCAGCCTTGAATCCGGAAGACAAAATGCTAACGCAACCTAAACCAACAGGCACATGCATCCGCCAATGTTCTTTGCCATGCAATCCCAGAACGAAAACTTGCACATAGCTGCCTTCCCCTTCACCCCCGATTTCGGCGTATCCACCTCCCTCGAAAGCACAGAGAATAGCATGGCCGGAGCTCGATACTACGCCATCACCGGCCAGACTTGGACCTTCATGCCCTCTGTTGGCACCGCTGCGGTGTTCTCACCAAACGGCACGATCGTCACGCAAATTCAGGCCACTGAAGATTACCCTGCCCGGCCCATCATTTATCACTCGGTCAACACGACCGGCTTCAGCGACACGCCTGCGTACGATGTCAACGGGGAGTTCTCCTGGTCACAGATGCAGCAGATTGGAGAGACCTATCCGGATTACATACCTCATGTTGTGGGCAACTTCACCCCCAGGAGGCTCAACTCTGTCGAGCAGATGAAGAAGACGGGTCCAATTCCGCTTAACTATTGAAGACGTGCAAATGGTCGGACTTTTTGAGTTTGCATGGGTCTTTAGAGGTCGTCGTCACGGTTTAGGACATCTCGAAACTTACCACCCCTCTTTTGTCCTTCGTAGGAGGGAGTAGTTGGGAAATACAGGTGGCGGGCTGGACTTTGTCTTTGTAAGCGACGCATCTTCGCTGTGAGCATTGCGACCATGAGCACCGGTATTTGTTTTTCTGATCCCCATAAGTAATATAATAACTTGCAGACCCTACCATGGAATTACGGAGCAATACTTCACACAACCTCCTGAACGAGTTATCAGCTTTTACACCAATTGGAGATATGGAAATTGAATCATTATCGTATACAGTAATACCAACGAGATTCCAAGTGGCCATATTTGGCCAACGTTTCCACCCTCAGTGGATCACATACGATCTGGTCTGTTTGTCCTGGTACTCATCACGTTCTCTGACCGCTTTTCCATCCATATATTGATCGATGTAAACGTCACCAACAAATCTGTACCCATCACCCTCTGGCCGTAACACTACAGGGGTGCTACAGCCCAGTGGTACAACAACGACGTCGTTTCGTCTCATGAATCCCGTTCCCAGCCCAACGCGGTCCTCGCTGGTGATACAAAAACACCGGCCCATCATCTTCTTCCCGAAATAGTCCCGGACAAATTGTTGCCGTTTGTTGTAATCCATCTGGAAGTCCATATCAATGTACTGCTTCAGCTCGGGATCTATCTGGAGCTTGGGGAGGCGATTGCGGATTGTAGACGCGAAGACGTGGTAGCAGACCTCCATCCAGCTCTGTGCGGTCTCGTAACCATCTGCTCTGTGTTCAAGACTAAGCGCTGAGCAGAATTCCCTTTTCAACAATCGCTGCACCTCCTCCGGACGGCCATCAAACGCTTCAGACAAACAGGCCCTCCAGTGCAAAAAGGCCATGAGATAGTCGTTCGTGGTGCATAATGTCCCCACAGCGATACCGTGTTTCTTGATCGTTCCCAACGGTATGGCTGATATCTTCAGCTTATTCTTCTCCGTGAAGTCGACTTCCGCCGGTGCGTTTTCCGAAGCCGAAAAATTACGGTTCGTTCCAATCGGTGACACGTTGCAGATATGTGACCAATCGGGCACCCAGCTCGGCAGATTGTTGTTGTTGGTGTAGATTGGGAAGTGAATCGATTCGCATAGCATGTCTAGAGACTTGGTCTTTTCAACCACGGTCCGGAAAACATTCATCTACACGTCCTTGACCGGAATGCTGTAGTCGACCTTGATCTCGTTGCGCGCCTTCTCCGAGAGGACACCTAATATACCAAAGACCTTGTCCCTCGGGTCGAAGGTGAGCTTTCTGCGACAAGTGCGCATAACTCCGAGTAGATCTTGGAACACCTCACCGTCGGAGAGGTTGACCGCGTCCCTGAGGTCAGCCCTAGTACCAATTCCAACGAGGCTGCCTGGGCCTCCATGGACAAGGATCTGTGGGTAGCTTTCGAGGCGTGCTTGATAGTAGCCATTGCTGTATCCAGAGTGGAAGCTTCGTGCGAGCACGTCCTTGTGCACTCCGAATACTTCCGATGCGATGTGAAATGCTTCCCACGGGAGCATCTCTGATCCGCAGTGGACGTCGATAGCTCGCGCGTTGACCACCTCTTGCACGACCCACAATCGATGCCAGTATTCCCTGTCGAAGAGGGCCACTACAGCGGCAAAGTTCTTCTCGCTGAACGGCGCGGGTGTACTCTTCGTTATCTCATGCGTTATCGCAGCCCCATTTGAAACCTCTCTGATGAGCTCCATGCCGAGGTCGCTGTCTCCAGATCGTGGGCCGAGCCAGATTGCTACCAAATCTGCTTTCTGGTAGATTCGCGTCATCAGTCTGACTTGATCAGCCTTCTCGGACGGATCTTGTTGATTGATTGAGATGGCATCTGCCCAGACCAGTATCGACTTCCTCGGATCCCTGAGCGCCCTCAAAGCCGACTCCAAGCTGGCCGACACGTGTATGGTTATATCCGCCCGCCCCATCAGTATTTTGCGCGTGTCGCTGAGATCTCCCCATGCGTAGGATAGCGCGATATAAGGTGGGGGGTTCCTCAATGGACAGGTGAACATATCGCATCTGACGATATCCTCGGGATCATCTCTCTTCTCAGGACGCAGGATGATCAGCCTGAACTCTCCGTTGTGGAGATCATCATACGTGTAGGCCGTGCCATTTGCTGATAGCATAGATGGGGCCAGACGGCGGATCGTGCTGCTCAGCATGCTCAGCGTGCTCAGCGTGCTCAGCGTGGTCACAGAAGGCGTACTCCGGGACCGGAAACTTCCTGGGCCAGAGGGACCAACGCCGCCTCCCCCTCTCGTTGAATTTGGAACCGCCAAACGCTGAGAAGAATGGGTGGAAGGATCTCTTGACGCATCATGTCGTGGTTCAGGGACATTGAGCCGGCGAGTAGAGTCGATGGATCGAGCATCGGTGGCTGAGAGGGAGGATTCTCGCCGAGTAGTACTGTTAGTGTTCCAGGAATGCGGCCGGTCTCTCGTGGATTGAGATCTGCTGTGAGGCTGTCGAATCAAGGGTGGCGATGGAATCTGATGGGCACGAGATTGGAGTTCGTCGGGAATATATCGGCTCTGTCGGTGCATACTACGCTCGTCTCCGCCTCCATCACTCAGAGACATGATCGCTTGACGAGATACCTTGAGTCTGGTGTCTACTGCCAACGTGTAGGTGATTCAGGTTACTGTGTCTTGAGATTCCTACCCCGCCTTGAAAATTTGCCTGCGGTTGAAAACTGGTGTCAGCATGCGAGTCGACCATGCAGACGGAAGTCACTGCCTGAGTAGGTCAAGGCCACTTTGGACATGCGTCTGGTTTGTATCACCTTACATTAATAGGCAGGCCGGGAAACACCACAGCAAGTTGATGACAAAATGCTACTTCGGGACGGCAGAGCAGTGTGCATTGTAGGCAAGAGATGCAGTCATTGGCGCGTGACAAGTCCAGCGGTGTGCCGTACCACCATACAACACAAAATTCGTTCTCAAGCCTTCTAATCACCCGTAGTTCTGTCATTTTCTTCCAATTGATGGGATATTCCTATGACCTTGGATTAATACTCAAAGGAACAACTCATTAATTGTAGGTTTAAGAGTAGCAGGTTTCGATAGTATAGATTCCTGGAGGAAGCGGGTAGAATGTCACAGAATATTACTTGAAATTCTGAAGCGTAGTACACGCAGCTCGTGACGATCTCAGTACCAAAATCAATCTGAAGACACATTTTACAATGTCATTTTTCAGGGATACGGAGATTAGCACCTGCAAAAATGGAGGATACACTGGTACGCCGCCACATCTCGAGCCTGGGACTCCTCCGGCTTCTTTGGGTGCCGCTTCTTCAAATATCGTCGTGCGTGTCCATAAGCTGGACCTGGGACCCCCGGTCCTCGTGGCCAGACGGATGTCTCAGCCCGGAATTTAAAGTCCAAAGCATCCTCATCCAAACCAAGGCTATGCGCAGCCACGGCATAGGTGATGTATTGGTCTGGCTCACCTCTCGACAGGATGAGGTTAATGTATGACGGGCTGTAGGGTTCACACACCCAACACGCACACGCACACGCACACGCACACGAACCGAACTAGAATAGGCTTGTAAATTAAGCGTATGGGTATTAGGTGTGTGCGATTTGCCTCGATTAGCTACAGCCATGGTGTAAGTTAATGTACCTGTATACCCTCTGTTTTGCAGCTGCAAATCTCCGATTTGTTTTTCAGGCCACGCAATAGTCAGTCAAACGATTGTATTTTGATCGCTCTTCCTTAATCACGAGATTCAGAAGTTACTAATACTCTGCCCCAACGCTTAAGCTCCTTTCAAATCCGGACCCGGCGCAGCACTTCCAGGCTCTGCAGACTTGATCCCAGTGGTGCCAACATCATTCGTGGTCGTCAAATTCCCTGTACCGGCCGCCGCCTCCTCGTAGGTGTTTCCCTTGCCTGGCAGACCGCTGTCCGAGGCGACAGGCGCCTCACCTGGTGCGTGGCCATCTTTGTGTGCAGGCGCGTTCTCTGCGCCGAGACCCTGGGCTGCCATGGGATCAGTAAGGCTTGTCATCAGACAAATTTGGGACGGTCGATCAACAGACCTTGTGCCTGCTGCTTCAGAAACTTGTCGCTGGGCTCTTGGCCTCCGGCTGTCTTGGTTGGTGCCATGGTTTCGTCTCCAGTGAGTGTGTTGTCAAGGGCGAAGTGTTCGGGAGATGGAGTTGCTTATGTGGTATTCGAGAGAAGATGTTGTTTACAGTAGAATCCGAATGCTCAAATGTTATCTTCTGCAGATGGTTTTATATATGGCCTGGGATGACGGAACTCATGCCAGACCGTCAACGTCACAATACATCCATGATCAACAGCCTGACGTCACTTGTCACAGCCGGCGTATCGAAGAGCGATATGCGAATCTCGTGGACTTCACCGGGATAATGTGACCGGCATTATTTGAACTTTTCAATTTCTGCAATCTCGGCTTTGAGAGTTCCTGGACACAATCACTCCGGTGCCACTATGTCACGAGACCATATTCAGGAGCTACGGGTCTCAAGTGAAAGGGGTCTGGAAGAAAGGGCGCGATCTTGAGACACAATCCCAGACCCCCGTCTGCGTCAATCACATCAGGAAAGCCAAGGCTCTGCCAAAACCGCCCTTGCAAAGCATCGTCATCCCACATGCCAAAAGTCCCCAGGCAACCACCACCACCGCCCACCGGTCAAACAACCAAGCAGCGCACCCAAAACCCCGACCCCGACACTGCCACACGACCCCACACCCCAAAGTCGCCGTCTAGACGGCGACACCTCGACGCTCGCCCACGATGCAAGGCTTCAACATGGGGCGGTACGTCCCGCCCGAGCTGGAGGGCGTCGCGAGCGCCAACCAGGCGTCGGGCAAGGGCCACGCCCTCGGCGCCAGGGCGTCCAAGCTCCGGAGCGAGGGGATCCTCACTGTGCGCTTCGAGATGCCGTTCGCGGTGTGGTGCGGGACGTGCGCCCCGCCCGTGGTGATCGGGCAGGGCGTGCGCTTCAACGCCGAGAAGAAGAAGGTCGGCAACTACTACAGCAGCCCCGTGTACAGCTTCCGGATGCGGCACCCGGCCTGCGGCGGGTGGATCGAGGTGCGCACCGACCCCAAGAACACGGCGTACGTGGTCGTCGAGGGCGGCAGGAAGCGGGACACGGGCGAGGGCAAGGGGGCCGAGGACTCGCTTGTCGGCGACAGCGGCATGGCGCCCATCAAGACGCTCCGTGAGCAGGCTGAGGAGCGCGAGGTGGCGTTCTCGAACCTTGAGAAGACGATCGAGGACCGCGCCGCGCTCGCTGCTGCAAGGGAGAGGATCGACGAGATCGAGGACGCCAACGCGAAGCAGTGGGACGACCCGTACACGAGGAACCAGATGCTGAGGAAGAGTTTTCGCGTGGGCCGGAAGAAGCGGGAGAAAGACAGCGCGGCTGCTGAGGATCTGAAGGATAGGATGGGCCTGGGGATCGACCTGCTGCCTGAGAGCGAGGAGGATGCCCGGTGGGCCAGGCTGGTGGATTTCGGGACGGCGCCGAAGGGCCTGGGCGAGGACGGGGAGAAGACCCTCGCAAAGCCTCTGTTCGGCGGTGATAAGCCGGTGGTGCAGGAGAAGAAGACGAGGGATGCCAAGGCCCCTACGAAGAAGTTGCTCAAGTCGGAGATCGCAGCAACAAAGATGAGGGAGTCCCTGGTCTCTGAGATTGTCGGCAACACCCGGATGGCCACCGATCCTTTTCTCGAGCCTCGGAGCAGAGATGCATCAAGGAGCACGGCTTATATGCTACCGGGACTAAAAAGAAAGAGGCAGCCTCATCTTGAACCCAGCCCACCGCCAGAAGACAGGCCAGCTGAAAAGGCAGCCGCCACGTCTTCGGCGCTGGTGGACTACGACTCGGATTGATCAAGAGTCAACTTACATTACTTGTTTGAAATCGCGTTATGATACCCCATAGAGTTCTCATTCCAATAATATCACTTGATCATGCAGCTCTTTTACACTTGTTGAGTAGTCTTATCTCCATTGACCAGTTATCTGATATTAGGTGTTGTTCCTTTGTGCAGGGGCTGATATGAATGTTGCCGTCAACTATTTCCTCCCAGCAGAATAGTCCAAGCCTTTACTCTCCTTGCCCTCCTCCCCGGACAAACAACACATACTCACCTCGGGAGAAAAGCAGCGGAGGGTTGATGACCAACCACTCAGTCCACTCCAACGGAAATCGAAAAGACAAAAAAAGCGCATGCCATCTTATAGAATCCAGAACTTCCAATGCAAACCAACCAGGGGTGTGAGACCGATGACGCCGAAAAAGTAGATGATCAAGGGGAAGGCTCCTTTGCCGTGGGAGACGCTGCCTACACATCGTCCATCTGACCTGCAGGCTCATCGTCGTCATCGCCGAAGCTCCCCACCGAGCTCATGTCGTCGTCGTCCTCGCTCTCGGCGCCGGCCTCCTCAGCGGCATCCTTGCTTGCGTATCGCTGGACATACTCTATCCCGTACGTCAGTAACTGACATGACATGCCACGCAACGCCACGCAACGCCACGCAACGGCAAGCCAAGAGCTCCAACATTAGGAATATCGTAACCTACCCCGTACTTTGGACTCGTATCCCTTGGGATCCCTGAGCATCAACGCTGCGGCCTCTCCGTTGAGCGGGTCGGAGGGGTTTGGGTATCGCAGGAGATGTGGCAGGAAGGCCTCAAAGATATTGATCATGTCGTACATTGGTGACCACGTCTGGTTGATCACGTCCAGACAGACGGAGCCTGACCTAAGATCGTCCCCGGTATTAGCCTGCTGCAACTTCCTATATTCTTTTTTCCTTTGTTTCGTTCCAATGTGCCGTCCTCATCCTCGTCCTCAACTGGTATGTGTAAAGGCCCACTTACAGCTCGTCGATGTTTGGGTGGAATATGCGGTTCGTGAAGCCGATGCTCGGAGACTTGTAGGGGTACTGGTCGGGTAACTCGACGTGGACCTTCCAAACGCCGCCTTCAAATGGAGCTATGCATTCCCGTGTGAGCCATGACCTTCCTCCAGTGCTCATCTTTCTCTGTGGTCACTAACTTTCTGTGGGTCCCTTGAACTTGATGTAGAATTCCTGCCTGTTCGGAGTTGTGAGCCGGGAGATCGGGGGGGGGGGGGGGTAGTCTCGTTCGCTTCGAATTTCTTACACTGCAACCAGTCAGTCAGACAAGAGGCCAGCAAGGCCCTGGAGCAGTTGGACTCACTGTTGTCGTTAACCAGAGTAACCTCGTAGTCACTCATCAGCCTGCCGGGGTCAGTCTCTGCACAAGTAACCTTCGATCGTAGGGCCATACATCCTAGCGACAAGTTAGCAAGCTGATCAGGCAACACGAGACCATACCGGCAATTGCGGGGACGTACTTCATGACCTGTCGAGAGACAACAGACGGTCAGCATCTTGAGGACATTCTGTGGCCAGGAGGAGTGGACGGTGGGTGACTCACATCAGTCTCGATCCTGCGGCGTGGGCTCGCCATTTTGGCAGTTGTCGTCACGGCCGATCGTTCTGGTCGTGAGATCTCAGGCTCGTGACAAGTTGGGAGAGGGGTTGCACGGAAGCCGTTCGATCACTGGGGACCTTGACGGCTTGTCGCTGGTACGGTGAGTAGGTAGTCACAGAGGGTGCTAAAAATGCCACGGCCAGGCGCTGGACGTCCTTATATGCTGTGGAAAACGAGAAGATGGGAAAGGGTGGGTCGCGGTGGTTGAGTCGGAAGCACAGTCAGTTGACGTGTAGTTAGCTGGGTTAGGTCAGAGGTCGTGCAACTGACGTTACAGTACAGGCCGGGGGACGGAGAGCGGATAACGGAGAGCCTGCCATGACGAAGGTTGAGCAGGGGGTCGGGTGGGCTACACCTCGGATAAGAGATAACAGGGACCCTTGATCTGGCCGCCCCATTGTCCTTGTCTAGCCCCCCTGGCGCCTTCCCAAGCTCGGAAAGGGAAAGGCGTTTTATTTCGCAACGACACGCAGATAACGCCAGCCGTCTGAGGTCAGTCACAAGGACGTGTTATTAGTAATGGCGTTGTTGCTTCTTAGGAAATGCCAATGGAAAGCAGTGCAGCCACCAAAAGCCACTTCCAAGTTAACTGTAACTCCTGGGTAGCCCTGTTAGCTGCTATTTGCTGCTGTTTATAGATGAATTAGGTCAACATTCAAATGATTGTCGAACATAGCCTCCTTCTGCCGCAACAGGCTGATTTCCCTCTTCCTGCTGCAACACTGTAGGCGGATTGCAATTACTGCCGATGTAGTACAAAGATGCAGGCTGCAGAGATGCATATTCGCCGCGGTCCTGAGTGGCCCTCAGCCTGCATGAAGCTGTGACTAGAATGCATCTGTAAGTAAGCAACAGGGCTCTGCTCCCGACTTTTCAGCAACTTCCATCCTCCCCCTCATTCTTCTTGCCAACGTCCATATTCAACGACAGGCAAATATCATCAGCTGCAGGTATATACAGCTAGCCTCAGCCGCCAAGACGTCGACAATGAAGCAAACCATTTGGGGGTCCAGTGATGTTCCTATATTGCTTCCACACCAATATGAGCCGCTGGTCGCTGAAGATGCAGTGCGCGTCTTACACCTAGAGCGAGCCAAAGACTTCCACTCACCTCTTCGTGGTTTCATGACCCAGCAACAGTTAACATTCGAATCAATCGAGCCGGGTGGCTGCTTGTACTCTGCCGTGTCGTACGCTTGGGGTGACCCAACTCTCTCCCATAAGTTATTTCTTAGGCGGAAAAAGAAGTGGAGCCTCCTCCCAATTACGAAAAACGCCGATTTGTTACTTCGCTACATTCGGGACGCCCGCAAGGAAACCCCCCTATGGATTGACGGAGTTTGCCTGAATCAAGGGGATCATGGAGAAAAGGCTCAACAGGTCCCTTTGATGGGTCAGATTTACGCTCATGCAAATAGAGTCCATATCTGGCTAGGCGATGATGAAATTGAAGACGCTCAACAAGCGTTCTCTCTTGTCCGGAGTTTGGAGATTGAAGGGCGCGGGATGCTACACCCTGGGACCGACGATTTCCTCTGCCTCGAGAGATTTTTCAACAGGCCCTGGTTCACTAGGCGGTGGATCATTCAAGAGACATTCTTCGCACATGACGCCATTTTCCACTGTGGACATCACACGATCAGCCTCTCTCGTGTAATGGCTGTACTGGCCAATGCCCACGTCTTAACGAGCCAGCTGCCAGGATGGGGCTCACGGATGCTGAAAACGAGCATCGGGGTTGGTCAGACACACAGGCAAGGGTTGCTTTCCCTGCTATCGGACCTTCATGAGTCTGAATGCTCCGACGAGCGGGATCGGATTGCAGCGATTTATAATTTAGCTGATAATCACAAGCGCCCGACACTTCATTACGACACTGGAAGCTGGAAAAAGATGTATACAAAGATAGCATCGTGGTATCTTAACAACGACACCGACACAGCGCACGCCTTGCTGTTCCATCTCTGCGACTTTGGCTCGATTCAGTCGAGCACGAAGAATGAGGTTCCATCTTGGGTTCCGAATTGGTCGACAAACCGCAAGGAAGTGATACCATTTCAAGCATTGGAAAGCTTGCCTGAATATTCGACGCACGACAACCGAAAGACTTTTTCAAGCAGCTGGATTGGGATGAAGAATCAATGGCATCCAGTGTATATCTCGCCGCTTGGTCTTTCAAAAAGCAAGCGATGGAAGCAGAAGCTAGCTCGATGCCAGTTGGGAAAAGGCCCAGGAGAAGATGTGAACAGCAACCGTGCCCCTATGCAATTCGAGGTGTCAGGATCCAGACTACGGCTCAACTACGACTTCTTCACATTCACCTACGGATGTGGAACTGTGGATCACGTCGTCTGCCCCGCTCTGTCAGAGGACTTCTGGGAGGAGATCGTGGTGCTGTTCAGGCGGCGGCAGAAAAGACTTGGCTTAGTCAAAGATCACTTCAAGACAAACAGTGTGGTGGTTCAGGCAAGTAAGCGTCACCAAATGGAGATTGAATCTCTCAGCTCGCTCCTGGTCGGTGTTCTTGTGGGAAGAGACTCCTCTCCGGGCCATATTTTGGCTTCCTTTAGGAAGTCCGTCGGGAAACTCTGCGCAGGTCTTCATCCTAGACGTGGCCACGAGAACAACTTTCAGGCTCTAACTAGTGATCAGAAGCTACTCCTCCAAAGGATACGGTCTGCTGTAAACAATCTGGCGATCATGAGGGTCCAGGCAACTATGGGGTATTATTGGGCGATTGGGCCGCCGAATTTGGTTCAGGGTGACTGGTTGATACCGATGATTGCACAAGGGGAAATAGTGCCGCGCAGGCCAGAAATACGAATCACTCGGTTCATGTTTCTCAGACCGATCAATCCGAAGGCACAAGGGGAAACATGGTATCCATCTGCGACGTCCGACCCAGAAGGCCGGCTGCGCGGCTTGCTTGGATTTAGGATGGCGGAAGTCGATGCCGTGCATGTAACTGCAAAGTTTGCTGGTGCTGGAGGAAGCTGTCTTCATTCATTTGATTACAATATAAGGCATGACACGGTAATGTGGAGGGTCTTACGGCAGGCGACTGAGGCAGCCATCAAAGGGGGTCTACCGGGTCCCATTGTCTTCGATATTGTCTGAGCTGGGCAAAGTAGCAGCGCTGAGAGCTGCTATTTCTTCGACATGCCTGACAAAGTGTGTCTGTGGATGAAATGGCAACTTTGAACGTCACTCAAAGTCAAGTTGTAGTAAATCAAGAGACATACGCTTTTGCCAAAATTTTACGATATAGCTGCGATAATTGCGTACATCCTCTCTTAGGCCGTGTAGAAGAAAAAGGCTTTCCCCACGGCGTTGAGATCTTGAATATTGCAAGAGAGCTATATCGATATCTGCCGGTTGATTCAAAGGGCATGAAATGACTGCTCCTGGACTCCATAGGCATACCCAAACAGTAACTTCAATTTCGCCTCAACACTTGCAGATCTCGATGCATCAGCGAGAGCAGATCGACAGTTCATCGCGTTTCACTGGAGATACACTCGAACGAAATTAACCGAGTCGTCACCTCAAAGGGCTCATTAATTTCGGGCGATCGCGTGTCTTCAAGCTGTAATCAACAATATCTCACAAGCGCCACCAACTGCTATGATTCCGCATCTGATTCTGACTTGCTAGATATCGAGGACTTGGAATCTTCGTCCTCGTCCCCACGCTCGTCAACCTTCCCCTTGCTTTCCGGTTCCACTGGAACCTCTTCCTCTTCAAACTGGGGGTTTTTTTGCTCCCACTCGGTACCCTCACAAAGCGGCTCGTGGACGAGATCTCTATGCCAATAGCATTTGTTACAGAGGTACATAGTGCACTTGGAACAGATGTACTCGAGCCCGCGGATTTTCTACCCAGCAAAAGGTTATCAGTATTCATGCTGTGTGTGATAAAGAGACTGGCTTTGGTAGACGGAATAAGGTTGACGAGTTCGAGGCCAAAGTCACTTACATAGTAGCATGCGTTGCATATGTAACCCTTGAACGCACCAATGTGTCCTTTTTTGGATCCATGGTTTCCGACAGCACTACAGGTTGTACTGTGATGGAAGTGAGAGCATCCTCCACCTGTTGAAGGCAGCGCTTCTCGATTTTGTTGAACAAGGCGACGTCACGGAGTGACCAGACGGAGTCTCCAATCCTACCAGTGACGTCGGGCCTGGCACCATTTTCAAGTAGGATGCGGAAAACTCGAACTTGGGGATGTTCCGGCTCGTTTTCGTTGTTGCCTGGCCCTGCATGTGGGCCGACTGTCATCCGATTCCCTCCCAAACAAGCACTTAGCAGCGGTGTCCAGCCATCAATATCTGGCTCGTTGATCAGATCGGTCCCAGCTCCTTGACCAGATCCTCGAGAACTTCTGGCAATCCATGCTGAGCCGCCCAGTGGAACACAGTCCGTCCAAGATTGTCTTTTTCCCTCAGGTTGTGGTTGCCGCCAGCCCTGTATATCTCCTGAAAGTTGAGAGTGCCACCAACGCAAGAGACGTGGATGGGACTTCGACCCAAGGCGTCTACGACGTTGACCGTGGCTCCGCATTGTAGCAAAAAGTTGATGATCTCCGGCGTGCCGAACAAAGCCGCCGCAGAAATGGCGAAGCCCATCATGCCGACCTGCGCATGCATACCGAAGTGCAGTGTTGACGCCCCCAGGCCCTGGCTGATTCGGATCTGCATCGCTGTCGAGAAGAATCCGAACGCTTTTTATATGCCCTCGGGCAGAGCAATCAACCAGGGGAAGCCATCCAATGTCGGATGATGTGAGGTCCTTGTCGTCATATATATCCGCTCCGATCTGAAGAAGAGACTTTATGGCAGCTGACCGTCCGAAAAATGCGGCAAAAGCAAGGGCTGTGTCATCGAATGCGTCGACTTCCGTCAAACTCACCTCACCCTTCTCGAACAAAGTCCTGAAGACTCCGGGACGTACAGAGTATGTGCCAGTGAAGAGAACACTGCGATTATGGAGACTCTTAAAACCTGTGTCGGCCCCGTGCGATAGCAGTACTTCCATAGTAGCAATGTGACCGTGACGCGTCGCCTGGTGCAACGGCGACACAGGGGTTTCTCCGGTCATGGGGCCACCTGGTTCTGGAGAGCATCCATCCTCCAGCAGTGCCCTCGCAACCTTGTCCATTCCCAACCACGCGGCTCGATAAAGCAGGCACGGTGGCCATTTGAATGTCTCCGACCCGGCACCTTTTGCTTTCTTGACGTGACCGAAGATGTCTTCTTGCCCACTTGAGGCAGCAGCGACGAGAGCGTCCAGAAGCGCTGAGTTGGATTGTTCGCACCGATGTAGCAGCTTCTGGACAATTTTGCGCCTACCTTGAGCTGCTGCTCTCTGGATGGCAAAGTTGATGCTGCGTGAATCCCACGTTCCTGTATCTGAATGGGGCAACCCCAAGCTAGCAAGAAGACTATCCACAGACTCCGCAGGCTGCTCGGTCCTCGTGACTGGGCTTTCCAGAGACCAATATGCCTTCAGCCACGCGGCGGTCATCGCTGTCTGCTTGTATTCATCCATGAGAGAAGACAGCCCCATTTCGGCCGGTACCAGGGCAGCATATCGAGGCCAGTAGTAGGCTGCATATGAGCAGAAGTTCGTATACCCTGAACCGGGCACATGATTGTGTTCTTCCAGAGTGGCTTGCTTGAAAGTAAGCTCAAGTTCCTGCTGAACATTAGATCTGCCAAGAAACTGGAGGCAGGATTTGGTTATGTCGTAAGCGGCTCGGGTGGCATCGATGTCATTCCACAGGTATGCAGAAGACGCAGACGGCGTTCTGGTGAGCAGCACTCTCAACCTAGGGTCGCGAAGCCGAACTATAGTATCCCGGATTTCATTTACGCCCCGGAGGCGGGTCTCGCAGATCTGCTCAAAGACCCGGACGCTCTCTGGTTCAGGGCTCGCCTGTAGATTTTCCAGGCTTTCCAGGTACATGATCGAGGCGAACTCCCACAAGGAGAGCGGTCTCGCGCTGTACAATATCCATTTCAACATGGTTCGGGCTGGAAATTGGTCCTCGAGCTTCCGGAAAATACTATCCAGAACTTTCATGAGGAGCTCATCGCCGGAGTCTTCATTTCCCACAAGACCAAACACTTCTTCCATGGACAGCTTGCGAGGCCATTCTGGTATAGACATTGAATGCTCAAGGATGATGCTTTGTATTAGAGTATCGCCGCTGGAGAATCGATTGGCTGACTGAACCCAAGCATCATCGTTCAGCAATTCCGGTCGGTATCTCGACAGAATATTCTTCGATTTCGTGGTGTCTAGAAACTGGATGTCGGTATTCAGACGTTCATCTGAGGCCATGAAGATGGCGAGGCCGATGTCTCTCCACCCTTCCCGTCCCTGGGTTAGACTGACTGCTCTGTGGCTACAAACTGCCACCTTCCACGCTGTATCCTTAGAATTCATTCTCTGATGGAGCCACTCCATAAAGGAGTCACGACCACCCTTCGGACACTCGTCGAATCGGTCAATGACCAAGTAAGCAGACCGTGAGAAAAAAAAAATCGCTATAGAAGCTAAACCATTGCAGTGTGATAGCCGCCTGGTTGCCCGGCCGCTTCGAAGTTCAGTCCAAACGATGCGTCGTCGTCACCATCCGAGTCCTGGAGACTGTCCACATGTTCTTCCTCTTCCGGCCTGCCAAACTCATCTCCAAAGCGTCGTTCTTGATCCTCAGCCATGGCTCTGTTGCGGAAGGTTGCGAGCTAAGCAATAGCAAAAGATTCTGCGGGCCATGAGTGTCAAGAAAAAAAGGTTAGTATGATGGCGCAGTAGATTGTTGGTTCTCCAACGCATGGCTGGACTGCCCAGGCAACAAATCGTAATCGCTGGAGCGTGGTTAGCGCCCGGGCGCGGTGACAACCCCGGTTCTGATATAAGCTAGTATATTATAATTATAAGTAGATGGGCCTTAGTCTTTATAATTTTTAAATTTGCTTTTATTAAATTACTTAATAAATTAATCTTTATTAATATAAATTTATATTTAATTAAAATATTAATTATATTATTAAATTTATTAAGCTTTATTTATTTAAAGGTAAAAGTTATATTATATTTATAATTCTTTTTAATAAAAATATAATATATTAAAGTTAATATTTCTTAATAATAATTTAAATAAATAAAATAATTATATATATAGTTTAAACCTTTATATATCTTATAAATAAAATAATATAATAATTACTACTTAATAATCCTAGAAATAACCCCTTTTAAATAAATTATATATATAAGAAACTTAATGCTATTTAATATTAATATATAAAAATTTATATAATATAAAAATGCTAATACTTAATATTAAAATATTATATTTTATCCTTTTTAAATACTCTTTATTAAAAATTAAATATTAAATTTAGCTATAATATACTTATAAAGATATAATTAATAAAATATTAACTTAATTATATTTAAAAGGATAACCTTAACTATTAATATAATCTTATTAATTAAGGTTTAAATAACCTTAAATTAAAAAATAAGGCTTATATTTAGCTAAATTAATACTTAGTAAAAGCTTTTTATTAAAAGGTATATAAAATTAATAGCCTTATAAGCTTTTAAAATAAAAATAAAATAGCTAAAATTTAAATAAAATTATAAATAAAATTATAGCTTAATATAACCATTAAATATATTTTTATAAAAACTTTCTTATTTTACTTTTAAATTATATATTTAAAGGTTTACCTTTTACCTTTTCTTTTTTTTTTAAAATATTTAAACTTATACTTATAAATAATAAAATAAAAGCTATAGCTATAATAAAAAATAAAATATAAGGTAAAATATTATTTATAAAAAGATTTTATATAAGTTAATTATTATTTTAAGCTATAATATTTATATCTTTTATCTTAATATTATTAAAAGGATCTTTTAATATAAATCTACCTTAGTGTTTATATTCCTTTATTTTATTATATATAATAAAGATATATATTAAAAGCTTATATATTTAAGTAATTTCTTTATTATTAACTTCTTTTAAATATTTTAAAAAAATTTCCTTTTTTTAAAAAAGAATAAAAAAAGGATAATTAATTATAAAAAAAGCTAGTATTAAGGGTATAAAAGTTAAAGCTAGAGTAGGTATAATAAGAATAATTATAAATAGAATAGCTAGTTAGCTATTAAGAAAATATATTACTTAAATAAGATTTATTAAAGTAGGAATTAATTTAATAATTTATTAATAATTAATAAACTTTTAATTATATATATAATTAATATAATAATATATAGAAATATTATATTTTTAATTTATTTAAGCTAAATTAATAATATAACTTATTTATAAATTAAAGCTAAAAGTATATTTTTAATATAAAAATGCCTTAATAATATTAAAGATTTAAATTATAATAATAATAAGGTTTTTTAATATAATTAAGAAACCCTAGGTATTTACTTAATAAGATAAGCTAATTACTAGAAAGTAAATAATTAGAAAGTTTTATACCTACTTAACTTTAGTATTATTAAAGGGCTAATTTAAAAAAAAAGCTTATTATATTTTAAAAATAATAGCTTAAATTATTTATTAAATAATTTAAAGATTTATAATAATATTAATATTAAATTATATTTTATAGCTTATTAAGTATATAATAGGAGAATATATATATAAATATATAAATATATAGGTATAATAAAGGATTAACTTATATATAATAATAAATATTATAAAAGCTATTATTTCTATATAATTATATATTAAAATCTATAAATAAATAAATAAGAATAATTTTATTTAATTCTTTATTTTAATATAAATAAAAAGGGGGTTAAAAAATATATAAATAATAAATTATTATTATATTATTATTATTATATAAATATTAATATAATTATATATAAATCTTCTTTATTTATTAATAAAGAATTTTATTAAGAAATTTTATAAATTAATAGTATATAGCTTATATATTTAATAAGTTGCTTATCTATTTTTATTTTATACTTTATTAATTATAAGGAATTTTTATTATAATGCACTTAAATTACCTATTATATTTTATAATAATTATATAATTAATATATATTATTTTATATTTAAGGATAGTATTTAATTTAATCTTTAATTTAAATTTTATAAATAATAGCTTTTTATTTATACTTTTTATATAAATATATATATTAAAAGTATATATTTTTATATTATTTAAATTAAATAAAAATATTTAAGTTATATTATATTATTTAAATTAACTTATATTTTAAAAAGTAAACTTAACTTTATAATATAATACTTTATAATAAGAACTTTAATATAAAAATAATATTAATAAAAAGAATATATTTATAATTATAATAATATATATAATATATTTTTTATTAAGGTGTTATATAAAAATTATAGGGATATTAGTATTAAGAGGCTAAAAAAGGGCTAAAAGATATAGTATTTAAGGTATTTATATTTATTATTATAATAATGCTGGCTTATTTAATAATAAAGGCTTAAATTAATTAAATAGGTAGAGATATTAATTAATTAGCTTTTAATTTTTATAAGCTTAATTAAGTAATAGTAATATTATATAATTATATTGCTTAATTAATTAATTATTAATTTTTAAGTTTAGTTTGGTA
The DNA here is from genome assembly GCA_037177825.1 of Diaporthe sp. P3_1W. NCBI lineage: Eukaryota > Fungi > Ascomycota > Sordariomycetes > Diaporthales > Diaporthaceae > Diaporthe > Diaporthe sp. P3_1W. The sequence continues at coordinate 3,156,015 of JBAFXB010000008.1, forward strand.
GTTTAGTTGCTTAGTAATGCAATGCTACTTAGCTAATTAGCGTTTAAGCTTTAAGTTTAGTTTAGCGTATTAAATTTTCTATTCACTAACTATTCTAGATGAATAGCAAATGTCGCAGAGGGGAAGGGCTCAGCTTGTCAGGGCATTGCGAAGGATTTAACTTGGGTGGCATTGGGTGCTCGTGTATGGAAGGTGGTAGTCGGCCGTATTACAGACACGGCAACCCCAAGGTGGCGTCTCCTTGGATGTCTGATTTCTATCTGTCCTTAGAAGCAACAACAGTCTTGTCACCAGGTGCAGTACCGCGGAGCAACGCTGCCAGCCCGGTCGAGGAGCTCTAAGACTGGGTTTAAAAGACAGGCTCTGTGTCACTGACGCCCAAATCATGGCATTGATGGAGGACGACCGAGTATCGGAGACTGAAAAGGCTCTGGAAGGAGCAGAGACTGATGATGACAGCCCTTCTGAGGAGTCAGAGGCAGAGGAGGAGGCGAAGCCGCAGCAGCCCATGCCGCAGAAGACCATTGAGCAACGACTGGAAGAAGTAGTGGAGCTGTTGAGACTCGACAGCAAAAATTGGAACAACATCAGCGACGCCGACAAGAAGTATTTGGTTGAGAGAACCACACACTCTTCCGGGCCCACAGCCTTGCACATCCTAGCTGACAAGAAACCGCTTGAAAAAGACGACTTCAAGGACTTGGTGAAGTACCTGGTGAAATCTGACCGGCATTTGCTCCTGCAAGTCGACGACAACTCTGGCTATACGCCTTTGCACTTGGCAATTTACCGGAGAAATAGGTCGATAATTAAGTGGATTTGTGCCGCTTGCGACGAGATTAACACAGCGCAAGGAGAAAAGGGCGAAGGGTACATTGATGCAGTGCTCAGAAAGAAGGGGACGCTGCTGAAGAGAAACTGTATCCACCTCGCCATCGACTCCGCGAAGACTGGCAAGGATAAGACAGCGAGGAGCCTGGTTGACATGGCATCGGCAGAGACTCTGGCTGACAAAGATGAGAAGGGCAATACGCCACTTGCCCTGGCCGTCGAGTACAAGAGGTGCAGTGACGGCCAGATCAAGCTTATCGAAGCCATTGTAGAAAGGTCAGACCACTTCATTCGGAACCATCCATCACTCGACTTCAATGAGAAGTACGAGTCGCCCTACATGCACCATGTCGCCACAATACCTGCAGACAGGCCCAAAGTGGCACCAGCAGAGCCTGTTGCGATGGTAGACCAACGACAAAGATGGCCAGAGCAAGGCTCGCGATCGCACATGCCGAAAGCTAATACTGCTGCTTCCATGGCGAACGCCCAACCGAGCAGGCCCGATGCAGGGGAAAAGGCTGGCTTGGGTCCTCAGGGCAAAGATGGGCCGGAGAAGGTCCAACCTCCAGACCCAGGGGCGAGCTCAAGAGCGGCTAGTGATTCCAACGAGAGGCATGCGAACGAAATCAGGGAGTTCTTGAAGAAGCACTATCTACGTTCAAGGGACCAGGACGTCGCACTGGAGATATTATACGGCAAGAACCCAAAATCTGGTTAGCAGTGCCCACGACCAAAAGTTCCTTGCGGACCTACAGCTAACATCCAGCCTGATAGAAAAAGCTATATCCTTCGACCTGAGTGGATATGAAACGTTGACGAAGAACGAAATCAAACAGCACATTTCAATCCTTGATTTTGAGAACATCCTACAATACGTGGACGTCCCCATGATCTCAACCGAGCAAGTTGCACAGCAAAGATCTAGAGCCCAAAGAGCTCGTATCTCGGATCAGGAGGACGGAGATGGGCGGTCAGATGTCCAGACCGTCTTCGAGTTGTTGAGAGAAAAGGGTGTCAAGACCATTCTAGAGGTCACCGTTGATGATCTTGAGCATCCGGCCCACAGTGATTTGGCTATCGAGCAAGCGCTCTGCTGGGGGAATTCTTCTCAGACCATGAATGTCGAAATCTGGAACTGGAAGAAGATCGATATTTCTCCTGACCTGATCTGCAAGGTGGCTAGCGATGTCACGTCTATACAACTATACTGGAGCGGAAGGAACGCCGTGCTGAGGGCCTGGAGCGAAGAGGAAGGACTGCCAAAGTTGACCAAGTTGAGACATATCGCACTTCATGTCCAGCAAGGGTGTCTCGAGCCCCATCAGCGAGTCGAGGAGAACATCAAGGCATTTCGTGATAGACTTATCAACCACACCGCACGTGCCAGATCGTCGGAAATCCTTGGAGAACTCCAAGAGGAGATGGACAAGCAATTCAACAACCAATCCAGCAGCAAAAACCTAAAGGAGGGAGTTAAGGAGCGGTTGTCCGAGACGGGCAAGGAGTTCAGAGACGCGCTCGAGATTGAATTGGCCAAGGCAATTGCCCAAGTCTCTCGCGCAAAGACTGAGACGCCCAAGGACCATGGAAAACAGGAGAAGAAGGCGGCGGTAGACAAAGCCAAGCAAAGAATCAAGGCATTTGTGTCCAGCGAGAAAAGGAAAGAGTCGGATGATGACATCTACACCGTGTTCAAGCAGGCGAAGCAGCGGGCCAAGATGCAGGCCAAAGAAATCGCACTGGCTATGGCGTCGCCATACTTTGACCTCGACATCGAAATATACTACCCAGGAGGCTCGCGCCGCACATACAACCACACCGCACAGTCCGAAGACGGTTATCTGGAACGGCCACAGAAGCACGAGTGGATCCAGTGCATGACCGAATTTCGACAATTGCTATATAATGCCGAGAAGAGCTTTTGCAAGAGCAACGAGAACAAAGAGCTTCTGAAGAAGGCTGTGGATGAAACAGACGGCCCGATCACAGTCGCACTAATCGACGACGGTATCGAAGTCACCGAGATCCGATTCGACAAGTCCATTGTGATAACGGGCAGGAGTTTCTATCCGAAGCCACAGGAGAGAACCTCGGACAAGAGCACATACCTACCTTGGTACCTATCGAGCAAAGGTCACAGCACTATCATGGCCAGCCAGATTCATCGCGTAGCGCCCAAGGCCAACCTATGCTTTTTGAAATTGCAGGACTCTTACCACCCGCAGTCTAACAAGAGACAGATCACCATCAAGAGCGCAGCCCAGGCTATTCGCGAAGCCACGCGGCGCAAAGTCCACATCATATCCATGAGCTGGACAATCACTCCACCGTCCAACGAGACCGAGAGCGAGCAGCAGGACATCAAGGATCTCGAGGCCGCAATCGCGGAGGCGTCAGCCGAAAACATTCTCATGTTCTGCTCGGCGTCGGACGAGGGGGCCAACCAGACCGCCACCTACCCCTCCAAGGCACAGCCCGGCAAGATCTTCAAGATTGGCGGGGCTGATGCCAACGGCGGGCTGTACGACCGCGTGGGCGATATCTCTATGGTGGATTTTATCCTGCCCGGCCAGCTGGTCGCTAGCGACGACCTGACGGATTCGGCGCTCAGTAAACAGCAGTATTGGAGCGGTAGCTCGGTTGCCACTGCGCTCGCCGCCGGACTGGCAGCCTTGATATTGTATTGTGCCCGTACGTCTACTTATTCTTTTCCTGCTTTCCCCCTCTGCAAGGTGTCATCGAGGCTGACTATTGTTGTTCTCCTGTGCTCCAGAGATCCGCGTTGCTCGATCCCGGACGGACGCAGAGAGGGATACTGCAAAGAAGCACTTCAAGCTGCTGCGCCAGCATGGCAAGATGAAGGAAGCCTTCGGCGCTATCACTTCCGAGGGGAGCACGGGCAAATATCCCGCGGTGTGGACCATTTTTGGAAAGAAAGTCATGGACAGCAGGAACATTAAGAATTCCCGTCAGGTCGAGCCAATCGACCTTGTTGCAGGCGTGGCGAGCTCGTTGTGTTATCGATTCTAATCAATCTGATGAGAAGGTGGCACTCGTTAGCAGCACGGGTTCCGCCATCGTGCCCCTTGTATACATGAAATAGGCTCAAGTCTGTATTGTAAACTCATGGGAGGCGTCGCAGTCAACGGAAAATATTTATATACAGCTAGGAAACAGGGTCCAATTAACCCAAGCATGTGATTCTTCCTAGATGGGATATTGGATATACCACAGTCTCAATTTAACTGTGACTTCAGTGCGCCAAGACCCGAAAATAATCGAGTCTCTCGCCACGACATCCGCATATTCTCCCTCAATCATCTACACCAATTTTTTCAAATTCCAAAGAACCTAGCCACAACGGGCGCCTACAGATTAGCACAGCTGCATGACGCTGCAGATACTGCAGTCACGAGTGACAGACCTGCAATGAAAGTTCCAAGTAGTATCTTCCAGTCTGTCACCCGATGACCTGACAATTCTCTGCTCGTAAATATATGAAGTCCAGGCGAACTTGATGCGGGATTGAGGCGAAGAGAGTAGATGATGAATGGTGAGATGATTAGGTAACTTGTCAGTATTCATGTCGTGACAATAGCTCTTAAATATGCTATATATCCCTACTAACTGATACATGTTATCTCACCTGTCGACGTCTCAAGTACTACAGCAACTATTCCAAGTCATTCACTCGAGTATTGCCGGTAGTCATGAACTTCTTGCCGGAGCCAAGGCTCGAGACAAAAAATCATCCGCAGCGACTATTGGATGCCAGCAGTAGTAGTAACTTCTGCTAGGACATTAGTCCATCCCAAGTCTTAGAAACGTTGAAGCAGGAGGGAACCCCGACAGGTTACATGAGGACCAGCCTCAACGCAGTAAAGTCCCTCGCGCATATCACGAAGTGAACGCAAGAAACATAGTGCAAACCCGTAGAAGACGGCTAATTCGACGATATGTGGAACGACATCAAAGCTCCTGCATGCGGCTGGTAGTCGCAGGATGTCGACAACCAAGGGCACGTGCCCCACCCACCGCTGAGAATTGCCGCGGCTCCTAGTTCCCATCGGACAAGCCGAGCAGCCGACTCGGAGTTTCTGTCTGCCCAGTAAGCCAGCCCCAGTAAGGCTTGGCCCGACGCGACAGGGGGCTGGCTAGACCGCGGCCCCAAATTTTACATAAGACACGGGCCCCGGTCGGGGACGTACAAGGACTGAAAACACCAACACCGGCCGGGCTTGAAAATACACGGCAGTAATCATCATGCCCGCCTCAAATAAAACAACTCGCAATTCTCACCCGCGCCAGAGGGCCGCCGCTGCTGGAACTTGGTCCTCTTCTCTTCCGCAGCCGACGAGCAATTTTGACTGATCCACCCAAAAAATTGCGCGCAATTGACTGCATAATCAATCGTTCTCAACCTGAGCCTTGGACTTTCCCAGCCCTGCATCACCAATATCCGTTTTGGGACATATTAGTGCAGCCCACTTCCACTTTCTCACATATCACCTACTTCTTTCTCCCGCCGCCGCCGCAAGCCACCACCGCCACAACCACCACATACACAATGCACCACCTCCCCACAGCCCTGCGCACCTGCGCGTCCTCGCTGGCGAGAAGGCGGACACCCTCCCTTGCCGGCGCCGCCGCCACAGCACTACGAAGACCCCTGGTGTCCCTCCTCCTCCAGGCATCGCAGAGCAGGTGCAGCTCGCACTCTCCGCTGGGGGCGCAGGGCCCCGTCAGCAACCGGAAGAAGGTCACGCTCGGCACGCTGCGGGCGATGCACCGGCGGAATGAACCCATCGCCGTCATGACGGCGCACGACTTCCCGTCGGCGCACGTGGCCGACGCGGCGGGCATGGATATCGTGCTCGTCGGCGACAGCCTTGCCATGGTCGCCCTGGGCATGGAGGACACCAGCGAGGTCATGGTCGAGGAGATGCTGTTGCATTGCCGGTCCGTTGCGAGGGCCACCAAGGCTGCCTTCACTGTTAGTCTATTCTTCTACTTTGTCTCGTCTCATCCCTCACCCGCTTTTCCTGGTCTCAATCTCACCCTTGGTCATCAACATCTTAATTTTCCTCATCAACTTCTCATAACTGCTCACCAACGTCTCACCCTTTGTTCACCATGATCTCATCCTTCTTCATATTGTCTCAGCCACCAACCCTTCCTAACAAACATAAACATAGGTTGGTGACCTACCCATGGGCTCCTACGAGATATCACCAGAACAGGCCCTTGAGACCGCCATCCGCTTCATCAAGACCGGCCGCGTGCAGGGCATCAAGCTCGAGGGCGGCAGCGAGATGGCACCCTCGATCCGGCGCATAACGTCCGCGGGGATCCCGGTCCTGGCACATATAGGGTTGACGCCGCAACGCCAGAACGCGCTGGGCGGTTTCAGGGTGCAGGGCAAGACGGCGTCTGGCGCGGCAAAAGTGCTCGAGGACGCGCTGGCGGTGCAGGAGGCGGGCGCCTTCGCGACCGTGGTCGAGGCTGTTCCCGCCGAGGTCGCGGCCCTTGTCACCTCGAAACTGTCCATCCCCACCATCGGCATCGGCGCCGGCAATGGGTGCTCCGGTCAAGTGCTCGTGCAGATCGACATGCTGGGCAACTTCCCGCCCGGCAGGTTCCTGCCCAAGTTCGTCAAGAAGTACGGCGACGTGTGGTCCGAGAGCTTGAAGGCCATCGAGACCTACCGGGACGAGGTCAAGAGCCGCGCATACCCAGCGCCGGAGCACACATACCCGATATCGAAGGAGGAGCTTGAAGCGTTCGAGAAATCCTTGTAGGATTGTCGCGATGATACATCGGTTTAATGCATGGCGTTGCGGTTGTTCGATAAAGTTTCGGCCGACACCTCGGTAGCGTGTCTGGCTTAAGCCTGCTGGCAAAGAAATGTTGCCAGCCCAGTAGAGTAGACTTATTCAGAAGCCACGTCTTATCTTGTGGTATCATCTCAAGTGTATGCGTCGTCTCGTCATGTCTCGTCATGTGTTTTTTCCGTATTCATCCAAAGGCCGGCGTCATCGAGTATCCAACATTGAGCTGATCGTTCGAGTCCTTGAAGCACTGCGCAACAAGTCCAAAGTCAGCATCCATCCTTTCATAGCCCACATCCTATATGCACCACAGCAGCAGGAGGGCAATTCCAACGGTTGGAATGGATCAAAGACTCACCCGCCAAAGGTTCCCAACAACCTCATCCAGCGCCGGCGCAAACGTAGAGTTGACATAGAGAAACAGACTATCCGACTCGGCGACCTTGAGCGTCCGCCGCAGGTACGCGACGACCGCCTCGAACCTGCTCGTCGCGCTGATGGTACTGCGCTCGCGGCGCGGCGGCAACGGCGGCGCCGACCCGCCCACGGGCTTGAACCGCACGATGACCTTCTCCTGCGCGAACGTCGTGCCCACCTCGGCCAGAGCCGCCGCCGCGTCGCGCGGGAGGTGCGTGAGGACCAGGGACGCCGTCATCGTCAGCGGCAGGTCGGGCGAGGGGGACCGGTCCCGGTCGGGCTCGGGGATGTCGGGGGTCGCTGGGCCTGGCCCTGCTGCTGCTGCTGCTGTTGCTGCGCCTTGGGCGGGCCCCGGAGCCGGGGACGAGGCGGACGGGGTTCGTGGTGGGGATGACATCGTCGCTTGGGACGCGTGCGCTGTGGTCTTGGGTGTTCGTCGTTTTGGTCAAGGTGAGGAGAAACGATCCGTGTCATGAGACGAGGTCATCCTGGGAAGAAATCGTTCGGAAGCAGAGGCATAGGGCGGGTGGAGGAGCTTGTAGGCGGGCGAGGCTGAGAAACCGCGGGGTAGCTCCGATGAGCTCAACAGCCACACTTATCGATAAGCCTCAGGGAGGTGCCTGTCAGTCGCGCCGCTATATATAGAAAACAAACCTTTCCCCCCCCCCTATCGTTTTAGTTAGCTCTCCCCTCCCATACTAAAATTTAATAAGTAACGTAAAATATATACTAAGATCCTTAAAAATACTTCTCATTAATATTATTACTGCTATATTATCATTAACCTTATTTTATATATATCTCTAAAATAATTAAAAATAGTAAAATTAACTTAAGCTTATTATATAAGGGAATATATACTTTATTAACCTTAACTTAAAATAATTATATTTTACCTAAATTAATTAAAGGCTTATTTTAATAGCCCTTAAAAAGTAAAAACCTAATTATTATAATTATATATTTATTTATAATATTAAATTATATATTTTATTAATAAATACTTTATTAATTAATTTATAATATTATTATATATAAAAAAGTTAATAATAAAGATAAAAGCTATTATTATTATAAAATAAAAGCTAATAGCTTAATTAAAAACCTTTTATAATAAATAAATAGCTACTTAATATATTATTTAATATATTATTAAGAATATTAAAAAGGTTATCTTTAAAGTTATCCTTAATAAAAATAATATTTTAAATAATTTAAATAAAGCTAAGAATATTTATATTAATTAAAAGATATTAAATATATTTATATTATTATTATTAGTTAATAATAATATAAATAATAATATTAAAAAGCTGGAAAGTTATTCCTTATTAAGGAAATCATTAAAAAGAATATATTTAATATTATATATAAAAGTTATTAATATATAGGCTTTTTATACCCTATTTATTAAATAATATAGCTTTAAATTTAATAATAATATTTATAAGGATTTAAATATTCTTATATTATTAAATAATTTTTTAAAAGGGATAAAGAAATAAATTAAGGCTAAATTTAAAAAAAAGAAGGTTATAATTAAATTAATATATATTTTATTTAAAATAAATTATTAATTATTATTATTAAAAATATTTTTATTATAGTTAAATATAATGAAAAGAAATATAAATTATTTAAAAGGAATACTTTCTTATATTAAAATAATAGAAATATTTTTTTTAAATAAAAAATTATATTATCTTTTTTTTATATATATTTATAAAGTTACCCTTTTTATAATATAGGTAATTTTTTAAATATATTTAATATTAAAGTGATTAAGTATTAAAATCTTTTAAATATCTTTATTAATAAGGCTAATATTTAGCTTAATAAATAATTTATTAACTATTAAATAGATATAAAGTATTTTATTAATAAGAGAATTATTATTACCTTTAGCCCTTTAGGCTAAGTTAATTATTATTTAAATATTAATAATAATAAATAATAAGAATAATTTTTTTTAAGAAAAATATAAAGAACTAATAAAAATATAATAATATCTTAAGGGTATTTATTATAAGGCTAATTATTATTATTATAATAAGGGGGATTTTTTATAATAATAATATTATATTATAAAAGATAATATATATATTAACCTTATTAATATTAATTTAATAATATAGGTATAAGTTATTATTAATAAAAAGGCTATAATTTAAAGGCCTTTAAAAAAGCTTTTTTTTAAATAAAAAGAGGCTATTAAAGCTAATAAAAATAATAAGAAACCTAATAATAATAATATTAACCTTATATATAAAAAAAAAAAAGCTAAAAAGAATAATAAATAAAAAAAAAATAATATTAATATAATAATTAATTTATTAATTAATCTTTATATTTTTAGCTTTATATATAAGTATTTAATAATATTATTATTATTAATATATTTTTTTAAAGGCTTTAAAAGGCTATTAGTATTATTATTACTGATAGTTCCTTACTTAAGTAGCCCTATATATTATTATTAATTGCTTTTATTTTTATTATTGCCGCCATAAGTATTTAATAATTAAAAGATTATAAATAAAGATTTTATATTTAAAGCCTTATAATAATATTTTTATATATTAATAGAAAGGATATAAATAATAAAGTTATAAAAGGTGATAAGGTATAAGGGCATTAATCTCTAAACCTTATATTTAAAGGAGGATATTTAATTTAATAAAAATAGCCTAAATATTATTAAATTAATTAAAAGATTTATAAAATTATATTTAAAGAAAAGGGAGGATTTTTCTATACTCTTTAAAAATAATAATAAAAAGAAGGAATTATTATTATTATTATTATTAATATAAGATAATAGTTATAATCCTTAATAGGTCCTTAAGGATATATATAATAATAAAGCCCTTTAATAAATTAAATAACTTCTTTTAATATTAAGTTATTTTTTAAATTAAAATACTCTATTAAAAAATATAAAAAGCCTTTTAATATTATTTAATAATATATTAATAATAAAGAGTAAATTTAAAATATTTTTTAATAATTTTTAAAGAGGTAATTAATATTATTTATAAGGAAAAAAATAATATAAGTAAGAGGAAGTTAATAAAGTTTTTATAAGTAATTAAAAGAATTTTTAAATAAATAATTAAAATATAAATTAAAAAAATTAAATATATTTCTTATAATAAATTTTTAATTATTCCTTTTAATAATTTAAATAATAATTTTTTTTTAATTAACTTACTTATTATTATTTCACTTATTATATATAACTTAATTATAATATTTTCTTCTTTTATTATCCCTTTTTTTACTTTTATTTTAATTATATAGCACTTTTATTAACTTATATTATAATTATTATCTTTAAACCTTTTTTTTAATATATATATATAGCAAAAATATCCTTTAATTACCTTTATATATTAACTAACCTCTTAAGCGCTTAAATATAAAAAATTTATAAATTTCTTATTATTATTATTATTATTATATTTAAATTAATATTAATAATAAATATATTTCTTTAAATTCTTAAAATATACCTTAATTAAATTAAAATTAAGGGAATATAATAATAAATATATTAACTAAATATTCCTTACTTTAATAACTTTATAAATAATATTATTATAATATTATAAGATATTATTTATTATAAGAAATAATTAAAGGCTTAAATAAATATTTATTTAAGATAAAACTTTCTTTAAAAGTTATATTAAAAAGAACTCTTTTATTATATATCTTTTATATATTATAATATTAAAAAGATTACTAATTATAATTATTAATAATAAATAAAAATAAGCACTTTATTTAAAAAAACTCTTTATTTAAAAAATATATTTAAATAATATTTAGCTTATTCTTTTTATATTATTATACTTATTAAATTTTAATTTATTATAAAAAATAAATATCTTAATAATATATTATAATTTAAAAATCTTAAAAAAATAATAGCCTTAAAAATCTTTATTATACTATTAAATTAATATATATATTTATTTATTAAATTAATTATATACCTTAAAGGCCTTTATAATAATTAATATAATAATATTAATTTAATATTATTTAATAAGAAAATATTATATTTTATTAAAGTATATATTTAATTTATTAAAGAAAAGATTTTTAAGCTTTTATATAATAATAATTAGGTATTAATAATATTTAAAAAGCTTATTATATTAAAAAATATTATATACTTTTAAAGCTTATTATTTTAATTTAATAATATTTAAAAATAATTATAAGAGTATATTAAGGATTACCTTATTTATTATAATAATCTTTTTTTAATAATATATAATAATAACCTTATTATAATAGAATTTAGTTTATAGCTATTTATTTAATAGTGATAGGTTTAAGTATAAATAAAATTATAATATTTATAGTTATATAAGAGTTAATTATATTATTATAGCCTTTTTTTTATTAAATTAGGTATATAATAATAGTGAGGAGGTTATCTTTAAGGATCTTGGTATATATTTTATATTACTTATTAAATTTTGGTATAGGAGGAGAGAGCTGATTAAAATGATAGGGGGGGGGGAAAGGTTTGTTTTCTATATATAGCGCTTCATTGTTTAAATGCTGTTTCTCTTTGGGTGATAGTTGGTAGACTACCTACTAATGCTGTGAGCAAATCGCATGGATCTACCATAGTAGACGTGGTGATGCTTAATCACATAGTACGGATCGCCTTCTACCCGCTATTCATTACCTTGACGTCCCTGACTGGATCATTTTGAAGATGCTTGATTTATGTTCATATCCTCGACACAGTATATGGATACGGTTTAATATACATAGGCCTTCGTACTGTGCACGAAACCGAGAGCCACCGCGTTTCAACATCTCATCCACTGTGCAAGTAGGGCGATCCTCACCTGACCGTCACCGGTCGGGATTAGAACCACCCCGTGGTCAAGAACCAGGGGATTTCGGCCCCAAGTCGACCCATGCCAATCCGTCCTATAGCATTCATGTTATCATTCGAGTCCAAGCAAGTATTTGCTGGGAAGAAACTCCATTAACACCTCCTCGCGCGCTCCCCCGTCGCGCTGCTCCAACCTGTCAAAATTCCACTGATGCTCCGCACGAAGAATGCTTCACAAGAAAAGTGCGCGAAAGCGAGCCAAAAAGGCGACAAAATGTGCTGCTGAAACGTGTCTCATGGTGAGGTATCATCGCGTTCCCGTCTCCGTAAATGCTTCGAAGGAGCGTTGGATTGCAAATGCCAACACAGGAATCAAATAAAACAAATGAAATTGGTTCGATGTTCTGCATGACGGCGATCTTGGAAATGCAGTGGTCGCGGAACACACCCGCAGTGCGCAGGATGCTTTTGATGCCGGAGCGATGTGTTAGAGCAAGTGGAGCAATGGTCATGTGGACACCGAGTGGTGCAGATAGGGAGTGATGCTGAGCTGGACATGGATTTGAAGCCGTCACCAGTCCGAGTGTTCTTCACCGAGCTCGTCCGAGTATTTGGGGACGCGCTCGAGTTGACCCAGGAGTGCGTCCAGTTTGGTCCAGTTGATATCGTTTTCGGCGAATTTTCGATGCTTCCTCGAGAGAACATGCTAATACCTTGGTCAGTACTGACTCTGGACGAGACAATCCGGGCTAAACTCACCTCGTCAAAATCGGCAAATTTGTCCTGACAGTTCTCACAATAGCCAGGCTTCAGATCACGCTTCTTGGGCTTGGGGGCGGGAGCAGCAACCGGCACACTCTGGGTTCTCTTGTGCTCTTTTGAGCGCTCCTCCTCGATCTGAGCGAGCTTGCGAGAACTCACCCCAAGGCTTGCCGAACGTTGGTTGGTGCTTGTGTCAAGGCTCATCTCGGCAAGGCGGCGTGAACTCATATCCTGTGAAGTAGGGTTGGCAGATGGCGCATTGCTCTTCTCGAGAACTTGGCGCTGGAGGCCGTAGAGCTCCTTGCTGGTCCCCGCCTTGGCACCACGGATACCACTGGCGGACGAGATCATCTGAGATCGGATGGCAGATGTGATGTTAGACTTCTGTACACCAGACGCGACGGGCTCGCCGGCGAGTAGACGAGCTGAGCGCGCCCGACTGGTAAAGGCGTTCTGAGGCCGGGAGGAGAAGTCGATGGTTGGGGGATTGGCGGCTTTGGCAAGGTCAAACACCTCGGGAACTCGGGAGGAAGTGGAACGAATGTTGTGACCATCCTCCATCTCGGTCAGTGTGCGTTTTGGCACCACAGACTTTGCACTCGGGGCAGGAGGCGGCTTCAGCGTAGGAGCAGCATCGTTGGCAGCTCTCTCCTGGCGTTCCTTGTCCCTTGCGGCCTTTTCGGCCTGACGTTTCCGCTCACTCAATTCGTCATCCTCCACGAAGGGGCATCTGCCATGCTGAGTTGACCGGAACTGTGGCCAATCCCCATCCTTCTTATCGGCAACCTTGGGGTACTCTCTGACCATGATAGGCTTCTGCTTTTCCTCGATATCGTAGACGTAGATGTAAGGCCCCTTGAAAAAGATGAGCTCTTTCGTTGCCACTGTTGGATCTCTGTCAGAGGGACCACTGGTCCGCTCCTTGTTAAGAAGCTGGGCCAGGTTGGCTTCCTCGGCTGCCTTGGGAGCAGCGGCAGTTCCAAAAGGATCCGGGTCATTCAGCATCTCCAGGATCTTGACCAGCTTGCTGAATGCCCAGATCTTCTTGTCCATCTCCCGAGCTCGCACCAGTATGTCAGTCTTCCGAGCCGCAGTTGGCTGGCGAAGAAGGTTGTCCTCGACGGGGGCGGGTGCTGCCAGTTTCCGACCGGTGCTCTCCAGCAATCTCCTCCTGACATCCTTGGTACCTGTATCGCGGCTGAGTAGAGACGGATCAATAGTCCTCGGCATATCATACTGGCCCCGTCGATCATTGCTTTGGTCTGTGGTGTGGTCGGTGGCGTCTGGACCAGAAGTCTTTTTGGCAGGAGGTATAAGACGCGTGGTGATGACATGAGTGATGTCTTTGGAGAAGAACTTCTCCTCTCGCTGTTAATGCAGTGTTAGCATGCGGCCACGGGTGTTGATTGGACGCGTGTTGCACTCACAGCACCATAATGGGCCAACTGCTTCACGATCTTGGACCTCTGGTCGTTGGGGACGCTCTCGAAGTAAAAGACGAAGCCGGGGAAGTTGCGGCGCTGAGCCTCCTTCCACTGGTGGACGCGAGCCCTCTCCTCCTCCCGCTGGGACTTGGAGCCCCTCTCGTTGGAAGCCTTCTCATCCTTGTGTGGCCTGGTAGGGTCCCGGCGGACGACCTTAACCTGTCTGACGGGGGATCTTGCAGGCTTCTCGGTGCCGTCGTTGAGCATCTGCTTCTTGGACGGAGGTGGCTGTCCATAGGGCTCCTCCCTCTGCACACTGGCATATGCTCTCTTCTGCTGTCGCTGCTTGCTCAGGGCGGCAGCAAGGGCCGAGTTCCGGATGGGCGAGTTGGCGACATTCGGGTTGGAAGACAGAGGGGCTCGTCTGGTGGAGGTGGACATGATGGAGGGATAGGAGGAGATGGGCGAGGGTGATATGGATACAGCTGCCATGTAAGGATGGTGTTCTATGTCAACATGCTATTTTGCGGGCGTCGTGCAGTCGCGTCGTAGAGTGCTCCTGCGAAAAGGAGTCTTTGCCTGCTGGTGGGACGGTCGGGATATGGCCGCAGCGGAAGGGCGGCGGGTGCAGGTGAGGTGCAGCGTGATGCCTGACCTCGACAGCACGCGTCTCAATGCACTTTGTTTGGTGGGATGGAGCTTGAAGACGCGGGCAGAAAAGGAAAGAGGAGCAGTCAATTGGGGCCGGCAAGACGGTCAGACGACGGCTCTGACAAGGCACCAAGATGTGTATGTCTTGCACGGCTTGAAAAGGAGGGGGGAATGGCGCGGGGCGTGTCGTCGTGCTGGCTGTTGATGGTGGTGCACAGCTTCCCAAGGTTGAGCTTAAGGTTGCTCTCAGACAGGCTTGGATTGATTGACTCTCTCCTCACGCACGCTCACACAACGCAGCGAAACACACGCCTGGGAAAATCGCGGTGCTGGGACGGGGGGACAGGGATCCCGGGTTGTCTTGCCAAGGAAGGCGCTCGAGCTGACAACAAATACACGCACAGGCCTTGGGCCCCACTAAATGCAGTAGGAGCAGCAACGGGCAACCCTACCTGGTTTGGTCCTGGTGCACAGCAGATACAGCCTAGCCGGCCTGGGCTTGGCACCCTCTGCAAGCTCATTTGAACGTCGCCCGTCGCCCATCGCCAATCTCGGCCACATTCGCGACAGATACATCCGGGACGACGATGAATTCCTCTGCTGTCTGGACATATAAACGTGCGCCCGCCCGCCTGGGCAACATAAGGAAAACATACGGAAAACATGTTTTTCATTCTCTCCCAAATCCAAGGGGCAACGTGATAGCGCCCATGCCTAGACGACTGGTCTGAGGAACCAACAACCGCATTGATGCCGGCTCCCTTCCTCGAGTCCATCTGCAGACCAACAACGATTTGCTGCATGCACAATTAAGGACGACCTCTCGTTCTAGATCTTGCGTTTGGTTTCGGGGGCATTTTTTCTGCACTACGGCTGATCTAACGCAGATTATCGCGTCAAGGAGCTCATATGCCCCCGGATATCGATCTCCCTGTTTGCATGCTGCATGCATAACACCGTGAATTGTGACAATGCAACGAGTGTGCCGCATATGTATGTCTTGCATACGGATATCTAACCCTAGCCACTATTGTCTTGATAGGCAAACGTATGACCGAAGCTCGCCGCCAGAACCTCGTCACTGAGCAGAAACTTGGATTCGTGGATTACTTAGCAAACCAGGAACTTCCGAACCTCTTTTTCCGGCCACCTTCGAAGCAGCATGACTGCAGTACGCCCGCGGCCGGTCAGATGACTCCAGATCACTGTCGAAACAGGCGGTCCCATGTGGACCTCAGGACCATCTGCTCCTACCAAGGCTAGACAAGACGGGAAATTTACGGGAAAATCAAACTAGCAACCACAGTCTACCTAGGTATACACGATAGCCCCAAATGTTGAACATACTAATGATTAATTGATCTGGCCTAGGGAAGGCTGTCCCCGCTGTGAGACATGGTCTCAACGAAAATAGTCAAGGGTCGAGGGTGTTCGGGGAAAAGTTGAGACATCGCCAGCCACGGCCGCCATATTCAGGAGTGCTGCCTGTGACTGTTGTGGCTGCTGTAATTGCTATGATTCTTTGCACAAACTGGCTAACCTTGCTAGATGTAGAGCTGTAACGGTGCCGTACATCTAGGGTTTAAACAATATATATGGGGAGTGCGGGAAACTGCCAGGACCAACTTACACATTTTGGATATCTGCGAGCTCGAAACGCGCCACAGAGCGTATACTCTCTCTCGTCAAGAGCTCTGCAGTTGAGTGTTATGTTGCGTGGAAATGAGAGGCGGGCCGGTGTTTCGACCAGGTGTTATGCTGGGGAAAGGAAGGCTTAACGAGGGGTTCAGTACCTCCTTAGTCGATTCGTCTTACAATTTTGACCACAAAACCAAGCCGGTACGGCGAGACAGATCTCCATGGGTATACCAACGGCTCGATGGCTGCTGGGTCGTGGTCCAGACACATTGACAGGGTCGATGGACAACATTCGTCCGGCAGACCTGCACCGCTCATGGAGACTCTTCTGCGTATCAATCCACCGCATTCTGTGCACATCCCATATTGAGGGGGTAATTGCATCCAATACCTGGCCTAATCAACTAGTTGTTCTTCACTTACACTGTGAGCTACCTAGGTACCTACAGCTAAGTCGATACTTGGTGTCCGTCGCTGTCGAAGCCTACAGGCCGAATTGGGGCAGGGGGGACCAGGGTCCTACCTTTTGCGGAAACGGCCGCCCACCCCTGCACGCCAATGACGCTCCTCGCATTTCCCAGCTCTTCCCTTCGGCGACGACGATCGTACCACAACTTTTTTGCGGTGGTCGAGATGCCAGCCTACGGCCAAGACACCCGGGCCAGTCATCAATCATCATGAGGATACGAATACCGGCGGCCAACTCTCTGGCTGGGCCGTGCCTTGCCCGCAGCTGCCGGCCCAGAGCTCTATCCTCTCTGGTGTCGAGGCACTCAGGCAACCGTCTTGATGCCTGCACGACGAGGGCGTCAAGGAATTATGCCTCCGTCTCGGCGGCACAACTGCAATTCGGGCAGCCGGTGCACGAGACACACCCTCACATCCTCAAGCCCGGCGAATGTAAGCAGACTGGTCCACCCCGAGCCTACAATTCCCTGCGTCCAGGCCTCCCGCTCAAGCCAAGCCAGCAGCAGACGTAGCGGCAGACGCAGCAGCAGCATAGTAACCCGCCTTCCTCCAGTAACACCCGGCATCACGGCCCAAGAGTACTTCGACCGCCGCGCCCGCCTCGCACAGAAGCTTCCCAAGGATGGCATCGCAGTCCTCCGCGCCGCAGATATCAAGTGGCGCTCGGGCGCCGTCTTCTACCCCTTCCGACAAGAGTCCAACTTCCTCTACTTCACAGGGTTCAACGAGCCCGAGGCCACGGCCGTGATACAAAAGACGGGCGAAGACTTCGGTGACTACATCTTCCACTTGTTCGCTCGGCCGAAGGACCCGGCGGCAGAGCAGTGGTCCGGCCCCTGGAGCGGGCTGCAAGCGGCCGAGGACGTCTTCAACGCCGACCAGACGGGCGACATCAAGAAGCTGGACAGGCATCTGGGCCCGCTCCTGGCAGGCTCATCCCGCATCTACACGGACATCGATGTCCGCACCTCGGACGGTCGCCTGACCTCCTTCGGCGACGCCGTCTTCCAGGCGACGGACCACAAGGTCGGCATCGACCGCCTGCAGCCGCTGGCCAACCAGCTGCGCGTGGTAAAGTCGCCCGCCGAGGTGGCCAACATGCGGCACGCGGGGCGGGTGTCCGGGCGCGCCATCACCGCCGCCATGCGCCGGCCCTGGGCCCGCGAGCGCGACCTGCAGGCCTTCCTAGAGCACGGCTTCGCCGCTGACGGATGCGACGGCCCGGCCTACGTACCCGTCGTGGCCGGGGGCAGCCGCGCAAATATGATCCACTATGTGCTCAACAACGCGCGCCTCGACGACGACCCGTCGCAAATGGTACTGGTAGACGCGGGCGGCGAGTACGGCACCTACATCGCCGACATCACCCGCACATGGCCCGTCAGCGGCAAGTTCACGGCGCCACAGCGCGACCTCTATGAGGCGGTACTGCGTGTACAGCGAGCGGGCGTGGCGCTGTGCCGGGCGGACAGCGGGCTGACTCTGGACGGGGTGCACCGCGCGACGGAAAAGGCGCTGCGGGCGGAGCTGATCGCGCTTGGGTTCGACGTCGGCGCCAACGGGTCCGGGCGCCTCGAGACGCTGTTCCCGCACCACGTGGGCCACTACATCGGGCTTGACGTTCACGACTGCCCCGGGTATGGCCGCAACGTGCCCCTGCGCGCCGGCCACTGCGTCACCGTCGAGCCGGGCATCTACGTCCCCGAGGACGACGACGGGTGGCCTGTGCACTTCCGGGGACTGGGTGTGCGCATCGAGGACAGCGTGTGCGTGGATGATACTAGCCCTATCGTCCTCACAACGGAGGCGGTCAAGGAGGTGGCCGACATCGAGGCCTTGAGGGATTGAGGTCGGCTCGGTGTCTGTAGTCCATTCTGCACATACGTGCACACACACTGAGAGTGTATCTCGTCTCCGCAGCAGCGAGCTGCCTTTCCGGGGAACCAAGCGTAAGGGGGGGATTGCATGGGCGTCTCATTTCATCTTCCCCAACTGAGCGGGATCATGAACAGAAAAAGATCCCAGTTATATTGAGACGCATTTTCTCCCCCAATGCGTTGAAATGCCACGACGTTGGGGGATCCCCCCGCAGTACCATTCTCCGTGATCACCACCTATTTACCCACTTCCCCCACGCGGTGGTTCACAAACTTCGATGCCGATTCTATGATGATGCCGCCGGCCGCCCGACCCCGGGCAGTGTCGTGACAATGTTAAAAAGGAATATAGATATATATACAGACAGGCAGAACATGACTTCGTCTCGTCAGATGCCGTCGTCCCGGTTGTTTGCACGCATGCTTCGCTTTTGCTTGCTTGCTTTAGTAAAGAAAAAAGAGGAGAGTCTATGAGCGAGAGTTTGGTCGTTCTGCGCTTTCTTTCGCGGTGCCGGTTTAGGATGGAATAAAAACCACTCCCAAGAAAGGAAAACAAAAAAGCAAGAGATTATTTCATATCATTCGAAAGAGCCGGCTGGCCGCAAAATCAGTCAGCTCGACCCCGCTGTCCACCCCATTTGTTCCCTTTCCTCATCCCCCGGCCGCGCGAACCAAACAGATGTGTGAACGCCGGTGGCTATGTTTTTTCTGTATCAGCAGAGATAGAGTAGATAGCCGCATGCAAATTTTCTTTTGTCCTTCCGTCCTCCTCTTCTTCTCGGCCATACTTGTCCCGGGAGACGACAACGTGGCTTCGATCCGGTAACGTCGGCCCCGTCTAACAGAAAGCCCGCGGATCGAATAGCGTCCTGCTGTAGTTGGGCATCTGGAAGGACGGACGCGCCGTCTGGCTGAGGAGCTGCTCGAAGGCGGCCAGCCGGCGCGACAGCTGCTGATGCTGCGCCATGATGGCCCTGTTCTTCTTCTCCAGGTAGCTGATGTACTCTGTCGCCTTGGTGAGGACCGTGCCCTATCGTTGTCATGACTTGTCAGTCTCTTGACACGTTTTCCATTATCGGCAGTGCATTGTTGCTATTTTCTTCATTTTCTGTATTTGCACAACTTACCTTGCTCACTTTTGGCCTCGCGGGCCCGTTGGCCTCGTCGCCCTCATCGACAACGCCCTCCTGGATCGTCCGCAGCGCGGGCACTGCGTCGCGAAGCTCCGAGATCCTGTCCTTAAGGTTCGTCCGATACTTGCGCTCGATGTCGTTGTGCGCGGTCCGGTCACCGGCCTTGCCTTTGCCCTTGGGATCCACGGACCCTTCCTTCTCCTTCCCCTTGCCTCTTTCATCGCCGCCGCCGCTCTTCTCCGTATTCTCCCGCGAAAATTGTTTTTGCGGGGGCTTCGCGACTGCGGGAGTCTCGGGCCGCAGCAGCGGCGCATCGTCGGTGATCTGCCCGAACCCTAGGCTCCCCATCCCATTGCCTAGCGCTCCTATTCCGCCCATGCCGCCCATGCCGCCGAGGCTAAGGCCCGAGCCCAGTGTCGCGTGTAGCCCGCTGCCCGAGACGTAGCCCCTGTTTCCTCCTCCCATCCCAAATTGACCAGAACCTAGCCCTCCCATGACCGGCCCCGTATTCATGGCTATGGCTATCAGTCGCCTTTGCTCGTCCTCGTTAAGCTGCTGCGGGTTTTGCGTGCTTATCAGAGAGTCTAGTCGCAGACCCGGCTGTGGCTTCTCCCAGCTGAGAGGCGTCGAGTACAACCCCTCGCGGGGTGGCACTTCGGAAGGGGGCATCGTATCAATGTTAGACATCTGGTCGGCCAGGTTCATCGTCGAGAAGTCCTCGGTCGTCATGTCGCCCTCCTCGGATAATGCATAGTCTAGGGCGCTATCATCGAACATGTCCTCTGGCCGCAGCTGTCTTCGCCGGGGGTTGCTGGGCCCTGGCTGTCCAGACCCCATGCTCGATTGTTGACGGTGCCGCGACTGTTGTTGTTGCTGCTGCTGCTCAACGGTTCGGAGAGTTGGTATGGACGACGGCTCGGTCTGCGAGTGTTGCATCTTGGGTCTTTGTATCAACACGTGTCAGTCACGCCACACCACGACGGCTCTGCCCGGTGGGCGCCGGGGGAGAGCGGCTATGTGTCTCACACATCGGCGGGAAGGTCGGTCACCTTGATGCTTGTCCATTCCCACCGGAGGCTCGAGGAAGAGCTTACCGCTGCTGCTGCTGTTGCTGCTGCTGTTGCGCCTCCTTTCCTTTCTGGTGGCTCAGATCCGACCCGCCAGGCTCCCCGGCGCCCTCCTCGTTGTCGAACTGTATCCAGTAGTCAACATTGTCGAAAGGGGTCGACTCGGTGCTCAATTTCGTCCTTTTGCGTTCATGGCCGGACTTGGGCTTTGGTGCTCGGGGCGGCAGGATTACTCTGGAGCCCTGACCAAGCATCTGTTGGCGCTGCTGTGTTCTGTTAGGCTGGTTCGAGGCCTGTCCGAAGGCGTCGAAGTTCAAGTTGCCAGGAGCACTCGACGGCGAGCCGAGGCCCGAGTCGGACGGCAGGCCGGCGATGTCCCAGAAACTTTGCGCCGAGTTGGCGGTGGTGTTCTGGTTGAAGCGGCGCTGCTGTTGGCTTTCCAGGTCGTCTGTCTGTGCTTGGTCAGCGACAGTGACATGCGGCCGGATAGGCATGTGTCCCCCGAGAGCGGCGATCATGGTCGGGGAGAGGGTGAAGGGGACGGTTGGTTGACCTTACTTGGCCGTTTGGCTCGAGGAAGTACTCGATATGTCTAAGGAGGTTGGGGTCCATGATTATTTCCCGGGCATGGCACGCAGGTCAGGGACCTGGGGGCTGATCGTATGATTTTTGGATTTGATGAGACGCCGAGACAAAAGTTCGTGCGGGCGCGGCGCAAGGGCAGCAAGTCCTAGAAGACTCGGTTGCCGGCGCTGCTGAAGTGAGCGGGGACGCGGGTAAATACTTTCTTTTGTCCAGTCAGTCGGTGCGATGTCAGTCGAAAGACAGTATGTGTATGCGAGCAAAGGCCTGGAGAGCAGAGGTGCTCGTCTCTATGTCATGACTGGGGGTCTCAGATGGGTTCAGCAGGGGCGATAGGATTGTTGAGGGCTGACCCTGGGCAGGGCCGCGGCGGTTATCAGATGGGAAATGTGCCCGCCACTGCTGAGCAGGTTTTCGTCAGACAGTGTCAGGCGCCAGTGTGAGCCTCCGTTGAGGGTATACCGCACAGCAGAAGCACAGGGCAAGGACAGCGCTGTGACGAGGGCAACAGGTGAGATGGGGCCAGAAGTGAGCAGTCAGGAGACTGATAGGGCGCGTAGTGGTAGTCCTGGCAGTGTGGTGAAGGAGAAGGGCGAGAGCGTGTGTGACAGCTGAGGCAGTGATCTGCGTGGGATGCTAAAGTCAATCAACCAGCGATCGTATAGGGTTTGGTATGTTGCTGCAGGCAGATGGAGACAGGTGTACTGTAGGTATGGTACTGGACTGGACCGGAGTGGGCTGGGCTGGTCTCGATTGGGGCTGTACATACGCGAGTGTCAAGCACGGGCAGCAGGCAGCGTGTATGAGTGTGAGTGTGCTGCGAATGTCAATGCCAGTGTGCGTGGTCGGCTGCTGTGCGCATGCGTCGACAGACGAAGACGAGGTTGGCAGGTAGATCCGAGGCTGGCTGGTGGGCGGCAGAGGCAGAGACAGCAGAGGAGGGGGCGTGCAGGAGTTCCGGGGCCGCAGACGATGCAGTGAGTGAGTGGGTGAGTGAGTGAGTCTAGTGAGTCTGTCTGAGTCTTGTGTGAGGGTGTGAGAGGTTGGTGAGTGAGTGCCTGCGTGGGGCTCCGATTGGACTGGATTGGATGATTGATGGTTTGTGGTTGGGGAGGGACGGCACGTCAACAGGACGACGGATGGGCGGATGGGCGCTGTTAGAAGCTGTCAAGAATGGCCTGATTTGATGATTGAGTCCTGTGGTACAGTACAGGGAGACGGGCGGACGGGCGGGCAGACAGGGAAACGGCGAGACAGTGTGTGCTTGTGGCTACTACTACCTAGGCAGGAGAAGTGAGAGTGGGCAAGTAGGGGAAGAGCAACTGCGAGCCAGCTGCTTGCTCCTGCCACCGCCGCTGCTCAACAGACAGCCAGAGCTGCGAAAAAGCCAGACGGGACCAGACAGACATGTCACGAAATGCGTGCAAAAAACCAGGCGATTTTACCATCAGAATCAGACCACTTTTCCGACAGCCTTGCCCCAAAGAGGGGCAACGCGCCTTAGCGAGGGCCACCCAACTGTCGGAGCGGGCCGTTGCCCTATTGGCGAGCCTCGCTGTTTTGCAGTGCTGCAGTCTGACATGGGCCCAGATACCTTCCCTGCCTTGACAGCTCTTAGGGGAGGTTAGGTCCAGTGGTTGTGCGAGTGTGAGGGGGAAGGCCAAGCCAGGCGAGCAGGCGGGCCAGACAGGGTGCTCCTGAGTCCTGACAGCTCCTTAGCCTCTGGGTCTTCCGTCCTTTTGGTATAGGTGCAAGTCCATTGGCCGAGTGCCGACGATCCCGACTGCCCCCCATTGCCACTGTCACTGCCACTGTCACAATCCATCCTCCTCCTCCTCCAATTCACCCAACCACAGCCAGGCAGACCATCCTAACAATCCTGACCGTACCGTACGGTAGATCGCATAGTGTTTAATGTTCAAGCGATCAAACGCAACAAGCTCTGTCTCTTTACTGCACTTCCCTTCTACCGCTCCCCTCGAGAGGCAAGGATCGCCGTCGCCAACTCGCAACATAACAGCTTGACAATCCAAACACCATGATCAATCCTTTTCACATATTCATAGCCATCTCATGATGTATGTATCGCATGCTCTCCAGCCAGAATCATGGGCCACGGTTCACCGACCTGCGTGGCAGATACGCAGATACGCACACACGCACACGCAGTGCAACGTCGCAGTAATGCAAACAGGGAGACGAAAAGGACAGCAAAACGGTCCTCCATGGCAGCTGTCGTGCTCCATCAAGCAGGCAATGCCATGAGTCGTGGCTGCCGCTGCTCGGGGCTCACTGCACCGCTCCTTCTCTGCCCGGGGGGCGAGAGTGGGCAGCACCAGGTTTAAGCCGCACGCTACGGAACCGTGTCGGTTTTCTTCCCTCTGGCCGGCGACAGTTGCGATTCGTGCGGGTCGGCCCGGATCTCGTCAGAGATCTCGCCAGTCTGTCCAGATCGATGACCAGAGTAGCAGCGCAACAGGTCGTCGTGCATTGTGATGTGCATGCCCTGCATTCTCGTTGATCGCCGACACCCCCACGGCAAAAATGCGGGTTTTCGCGACTGCCTACTATCCCGTGTGTGCGCTACTCCTACCACAGAGACACGTCTCTTGACTGGGTGGTTCTCTCCAGAAATTCCTTGCTTCACTTGGACTACTTCTACCACGCGCCTCGACTGCTGTGATCCGATGACACGCAAGTGCAGGCCTCTACTGTTTCCGACCGTTGCAGCGCTCCCGCCCCGAGGTCATCGTCTCGTCGCGGAAATCCACTGTCCGGAAGGCTCTTTTCTGTATGCCGTCGGGTTTCCCGTCCTGCGTCAACACCTCGGCTCAGAAAATGCAGTTCACTGCAGGTGCAGGAATACGACGACTACATCACAGTCCGTTGAGACGCCGCTTTTATGCAAGGGTAGGTAAACGTCGTTTGTACTCCGTTGCTCGGCACGAACACCGTCCTCTCGGGCCCCCATTGCCTGGGCCTGGACCGGGTCCATTACTTGGCCCTGGGAACCATCGACGGTGCCTCGCCACCATCATGAGGTTTCGATCCTACGCTGTGCGCCACATACGCCGTCAAGTGAGGAGCTATGTCATCGATCGCTGCAGTGAAGCCTCATGTTTCCTTCAGCCCATGTGCCTAACGTCGGAACGAGCACGCTGGAGGTTGCTCTTCCAGGACTTGGTCGGCGGCTCATCAAGATTGACGTTGATTTCGGCCCTGTGAGCGAGACCAGCCACTCCCGTTCCGACCATCATCTCGTAGAACGGCCCGGGGAAGGGTTTCCTTCAAGCACGGTAGGGGTCGTCGTCCTGGCCGAGGTACCATGGCCCAACAGACCCAATCGCGGTGCTTCCTGGGGACTAGTAGCAACCTTTTCCCCGGCCCATCCATCGTTTCCCGCGCCAAGATGGCGTCCAACCTTGATTGTCCCGGTATATGGACTCGGTAATAACTTATCTCAGCAGAGGGCACGGCTGGGGGTGTGACCATCGCGGGCTGCGTGGTGGCTGTTTTACCTTGTGAGCCCGGGTGATCTAGGCAAGGATCTCGGCAGCTAGTCGACCTGACAGGGTCTTGCCTGTGCGCATGCATGGTGCAGATCCAATAGCGCCCCTCCATCTCACCCCTCCTAGCGCCGGCAGTACTCAGGCCCGACAGGCCGACCACGACGTTGCAAGGGCTAGCGACATGTATGGCAGATTGCTGGTTCATATCTAACGGCGAAAAAGTCAATGATGAGATCTGCGGAAGGGCAATCTACCTGTTCCACATAATGGCTAACCTACCGCGATCTGTCGTTGCTCGTGCACTGTCGAGTCCCGGCACATCCAACTTCCAAACGCCACACGACAGGCAGAAGTTGTCACCACTGTGAAATCCAACGATGCATCCAAAATCCCCCATTGACAAGGCCGTACACGGTCTCAGGCGAGTTGTCGGGCCAGCTCCGCGCTACAGCGCGATGTGCGGACGTCCTCAAGCCACGACAGCCCGCTCCCCAGCTAAGTTCCTGGGACATCTGGGTGGGCCGGGCCCAAGATCCTCGGCGAGCGTAGTGCAAAGCCATCGACAAGGCTGTTCCCACGGACCTCATTTTGTCTTTGCACAGGCTCCCGTGTTCATCTCACCGACACGGGTCATATCCATATTAACAGTCTCCTACCTGCGACCCCTGCGGGTGAGCCTATCTGATTAAAAGAAATTGTCTTGCTTCTTAGCCCGCCTGGTCCGGATGTTCAATAACTTGAATTCGTGAACTCAGAAATGCCCAGCCGAGCTTACACGCGCATCAATGCAGCTCAGCAGGCGACAGGTGCTCGAGTGATAACACGGCAGTGACGTCCAGGTAATACTCGTCAATGTTTTGATCAAGCTTCAGTACCACTAAACAAGTCGTCACTCCCTTCATATCACTAGTATGTGTTCATTGTACAACCCAAATTTGGGCAAACCCCGGACTCACAGTCAGTCCACCCTGTACTTCTTCCAGTTGTTCCCTCCTGGCATGGCGGGATGACAGCATATAAAACATGCATTTGATTTTCACCGCCCGAGCACGGCTGGATAACAGCATATAAAACACGCAGTCATTTTTCACCGCCCAAGCATGGTTAAGAAGCAAGGTGACGTGTGCGACCAGCCCTCGTACCGAGGAGGCCGAGTTGCTCTTCATGCTGACGCGACCAGTGTCACGGCCTGAGTTGAGGATTCCAAATCACGTCGGCAAAGATGTTTCCAGAGCTGGACCATTTACTCCCCCGGGCGGAAGAGATCTGGATAGATACGGTTGTGTCCTCTCCAGAGTGCACAAGCCGGCGTTTTTGAATGCTGAACCATGATGATCCCAGCGACCAAGCCGATTTGGACTTCGGCGACGGTGACGAGCCTCAAGCCTCGATCTTCGGCTGTTTATTCAAATCCAATGAGGGCTTTGGCAAAAGCCTGTGCAGGCAGTCGTTTGGTATAATAGTGTTGACACACCAGCGTGTAAAGCAAGTAAGCCTATCGGTCGCCCGGCATCAGCAGAGAATCAACGTCGATCTCGGAGGCAGGATGCTTCGCCTTCCTGCTCGTCTTCGACGACGGTGCTGATTCCAGATCATGCGCATCTCCAGGAATAGCGAAGCAGCTCCAAACGTCCCCACTGGTAGTCTCGAGTCCAGCATCACCGTCCATATCACTTTGGTCTTGTGACAGCGGCTTCTCCCCCCGAATAAGCCGTAATTTGATTGTCGCAAGCCCTTTACTTAGTGGCTCAGCGCCACTGGTCTCAGCCGGGGGCACGAGTCTGTCCAGCTCTGGATTCCGCGTCGTCCTCAAGATTGTGGAGAAGGATGTACCGAAAGCTTCTGCCGAGGACTTGGAGATGCAGATGAAGCCCACTACCACGCATATCGCAGTGGCTGTCACTCCACTGATATACGAGATCAGAAGGTTGCGAGGGCGGTACACAAATGCGTTCTGTGGGGTGAGGACCGTGACTGGCACAATTGCCGCAGCTGTCTCGTTTTGTCTATTTTCCGGATACGTTAGACGATTTGCAGTATTATAACGGAGAAAGTAGAAGAAAACCATCTATTCGATACGTACAAAAATGACGTCTTGCTAAAGAGACTGAGAGTAGCATTGGTGAATACTTCTTCTAGTGTCTCGGCCATTCCCATAGCATCGGCGGGTTGCGTATCTGCATCCTTTCCATTGTTCATATAGTATTGAGCTTCGTATAACTCTTTGGTGTCCATGAAAACAGTCTTGGCGACTTGTGTTTGGAGAGACCAGATGTGACCGTAGTGTGACTGTTCAAGGTATCCCAGAAGCTGCTGACCGAAGGCGTTCAACAAGGCAATGTACGCTACCGCTTCCGGTGAGCAGACCGATGCCTCGTTGCGACTGGTTCCGGAATTGCACATGGCAAGTGCGGCATCGCTGGCTACACCATTCAGACGTGTGGTGTTGACAATAGTCAGGCTCGGCTGCCCGTTGCTGAAGGCGAAATTCACGTTGTAGGACGTGTTATAGAGGCCGCATTCGATGGTTTTGTTGGCTGCCCACCCAAGATTGCCGCCTGAATTGTCATGTACGACAACGTATATTCTTCCATGATCCTCAGACACCGCGTCATATGTCGAGCTTTGGGCCGCAGTTGACCCTCCCTCGAGGGTATACTGCAGGCCACTAAGTGCTGCATCCGTCTCGTTCTCATAGCCTCTGCTGAATGGCACGAAGCTGACGAAAGGCCTTATATTTTCTTGGCCTTGAGGATTGATGATCTTGGCTATCCTCGTAGTGTTGGTAGATGTTGTGGACCCGCAGGAGAGGGATGGCCCATGAAATTCAAGTTGATAAGAGCAGTTGGCGTATGGAGCTGGGGTGTTGAGAATAGAACCTTGGGCTGCTACTGTTGCCACCAGGCGTGAAATTCCGCTAGATGGGCCCATGAAACGGTAATCAGCGCCCATGCCAATTTGGCCAAACTGTCGAACTGCAGAGTAATTCAGGCTGGATATTGGACGCTCCACAATTGTAATATTGGCTCTTGTACTCAACTGAACAGTCAGTGTTCCGGGTGTGAAGATAGCGATGATAGGGATGGCCCTGGAAGGATGTCAATAAATCTCTGTAGCTGCTAGCCTGTTGGAACTACTTTAGCCAGGACTTACCAAACAATCACTGCCATGACTACCAGAGGCAAGCCATTTAACCATAATTCCCAGTTGAAGAAGCTCCACAGATCTTTGACAACAGAAAATGATGCGTCCACTCCAGCCAAAGTGAACGTTTTGGATCTCAAAATGTACCAAAGGAGCTGCGTATAAGCAAGTCCAGCCGATGCTGTCAGGAAAGCCCTAGTCAGAAAGGCAAGCCCGGTCACGATTGTGATATACCACTCCTGTTGCTCGCTGCTTTGGACGGCATGCCCATTGATTTGTGTGGCGAAAACATGGTGCCCCACGGCAGTGACTGTCCCGAGGGTTAGACCACCGGCCATTAGGAAGTGGACAGATGTAAATAATTGACCGTGGGGCGGTTTAAGGGACGACATCCTTGCTAGTTATAAATAGTATCTTTGCAAAGTCAGCAAATTCTGCGAAAGTCGTGAATCGTAAATGAGCCCGCGGGATGTTGGGAGCGTTGTTGCCTTAAATTCCTCTTGACCGCTGAGGCTGTGTTTTGGTGTAACGCGGGAGCTGAACATCATCTGTATGGCAATGCAGGCTGAGCTCTAATGTGCCACAGGGCTTAGGCACTGGGACATTTCTTGTCGTTATAAATAAGAGCGCGGCCATTCGTACAGACTAAAACGGAGGGTGCAGAGATACATGACACCTCTGATGCACCACACTGGCATAGCAGTTTAACTGCACACTCAGGGCCAATTCGCACACCCACGCCGGCCTAATTTGCACACCAGACTCGCACGCCCAATTCACACGTCCAATTCGCATACCCAATTCGCATTCCGAACGCTGATTCTCATACTAAAAGCTAATTCACGTACCAGGATCAACTTACACGTTTGAAGCTAATTATGTATGCAAATTGTGTGTCTAAATTGGATATGTGTAGATTTGCGAATTGGCTTTGGGCGATTGGCTCAGATGTGAGGTATCTGTGTACCCCCTGATTAAGTCTGTACGAATCTCCGTATTCATAAATAATCAGCGAAACACCACAGAAGGTGTGTAGGATACAGGAAGAAGAGGGGGAAAACAGCCAACGGCGAAACTAAATCCATCTTTAAAGTGCTCGGTTGGCTTCTATGCTATTGTATTTGAAGTACGTATCTCTTCCCAAAGCCGATCACATATTCACTCCACCACTCCAGATGTACATGGTTGACCGACCACGGTAGAGACTCAGCCAGAGGTTTGAAATGTGCCACACGAGGCAAACGACATGCCGTAGGAGTGCACAGTCCTGGGCCAAAGTCAGGCGCATATGTGGTCTCGTCTTTAATCTGTACACATATGCCTCTTAACCAGTATGCATGCAGTCCCTTAAAACAGTGATTAACGATTAAACATCGCACATAAGTGTGATGCAACCAAGCAGTATCTTACAACGATATAAGTATTCTTGGAGGGAAAGAATGGCCTTGTAATGAAAAACAACCCCGACAGGATATATCTAAAATTACATGTATTCCTCAAACACGGAGAGGACGGAGCACTTAACAAGGCTGATGCAAATTTCGAGGCAAGAGCTGAATGGTCGTGAATAATGTGATCCGTATGTATCTGTATGTTGAACCGTTTGCGAATCCATCATTTGCTGGGTTTTCAGGCCCTTCCGGAGCCCTAAAAGCGCCACGCGAAAATTACCCGCTAATTGAAGATTCTTGGAATGCCCATGAAGTTTCAGCTGGTCGATAATTCCTCGGGACGCCTAAGTCACAAGACCATCGCTTACTAACAGCCGCTCTGCCACTGAACACAACAAGTGATAGTCTATCTGTATTCTTATGGTTTCCGACGTAAAGGGGCCCGACTGGAACCTCAAAAGCGGCGCAAAAGTATAGTAGGAGACGCTCGTTTTCTGATTGGTATACACCAGCCTGAGGCACAGATGATGAACTTCGATCTCAGCTATCAATGGCTTCGGTGGACCAAGCCAGCCGGCCCACCACCTGCACTTCCCCAAGGGATCGAGCGCCTCTTTGTGCCCACCACAGGAGGGCCGCTCGAGGTTCTCTATGCCGCACCTGGACCATCAAATAAGAAGAAAACCACGCCCGTCTTTTTCATTCATGGTGGCATGGGTAGCGCATGGGTCTGGCTCGAGTACATGCAGTTCCTGTCGTCTCACGGCATCCCTTGCTACGCTCTGTCCCTCCGAGGCCACGGCGAGAGCTGGCACCCGTCCTTCCTGCGCATGGTGTATGGTACGACCAAGAGTGCCCTAGCCGATGACCTCGTCGCCGGCATCAGGTAGGCCGAGGAGCGGGAAGGGTCGCAGGTCGTCCTTTGCGGCCATAGTAGTGGGGGCGGGCTCAGTCAGTTCGTGCTGTCGGAGCGCGAAGTTCGTGTCAAGGGCTTGATTCTCATGGGGGCGGTGCCGGGCTTTGGATCGTGAGTTCTTCGTCGTGTCTTATTCAGTGTTCACCTGTCTGTCACAGAGCGGCGCCCATTGATAAGATATCTCTCTTCAGGATGCGAGTCTATATCAACTGGTGGCTGCTGGATCCATGGTTCTCGCTAAGACTGCTGTTCCACGGGTGGCATCCTAACAGTCCACTGTCCCATCCAGCCCTCACGCAGCGGGCGTTTTTCAGCGACGCCGTCTCGGACTCGTATGTGGTGGAATTCCAGAAGCACATCAACGCCTACGAGTCCTTCCTCT
This sequence comes from Diaporthe sp. P3_1W, assembly GCA_037177825.1. Taxonomy (NCBI): domain Eukaryota; kingdom Fungi; phylum Ascomycota; class Sordariomycetes; order Diaporthales; family Diaporthaceae; genus Diaporthe; species Diaporthe sp. P3_1W. Next base: position 3,186,899 of record JBAFXB010000008.1, read on the forward strand.
GGCCTCTCGGCATGATGGTGCCCTTCGCGAACGCGGCCAGCGTTATCCGAAAAATTACGGGCTGGGCCCAGGGTGGTGGCCAGCGAATTTTAGTGCTAGCAGGCGGACGAGACAGGCTCATGACTATAGATGTTATGGAGAAGCTGGCAGGATTTTACCGTCAGTCATTCAGACTTCTAAAAACCAACAAAAGGCTGGATGCAGTGGATGGCCCCGTGGGGCAACAAGACGATGAGGAGGACGGTGTGAAACGGGGCGTGGATACTTACGGTGATGGTGTCAGGCTCTGCCTAGTGCCCTCTGCAGGGCATCATATGCAAAACGATGTTGAGTGGGAGGTCGGAGCTGAGAAGCTGCTGACATTCTATCGTCAGCTGTAGAGTCTGAGCGATGGGACTAATCAAAGTTAACGAGGAAATCATGTATTTTGTTGCGGGACCTACAATTATCTACTGCGTTCACACCGAACAAGCGACACAGTCACCAATCAATACAACGTATTTCATCTGATACACCGTGGCCAGCATCGTTGCTACGTCTGGACTTCCCTGCTCATCATCTTTCGCAAGAGGGCCTTGGAAATCATGGCCACGTACTTTCCACCTGCCTGGACTGATCATGTCCCTATGGTCTTCATTTTGCTGACATCAGTGAGGATAAATGGATGTGCTGTCTGAGATTTGTGAGACTGGCTAATTGAAGGCATACTTGTCGAAGTATGTATGCCCAAGCTACTTTGGAATCTGGCTGTACCTCCTTGGCTCAGCATCCCGATGGGGGGTATGTGAGTGTAAGGTTGTTGATGGGAAAAGACAGCATGAGCTTGCCATGAGCTCAAGGCATCACCAAATTCGAGACTGTGAGGAGCAGTCTTCTCCAAGTCTTAGATTTGGGACTTCTGCCTCGAGCTTGAGCCTCGGGCCTGTGAAGCCCCAAGATGGACCAAAGACTGACTAGAAATTTATGTGAAGTTGCACAGGCTAATGATCTGATCAATTTGGCGTTAGAGATCCAAGGGTCCAAAGCGCTGTAGACTATACAGGGACATGGATCCTAATGTAAAGCAAGGATGAAGTTTCTTCCAGATGCCATGGTCACAGCAGGGCATGCTCCGGATTCCGAGTCAGCCCACTTCTCTCAACATCCACATCGGATGGGCATGACGGAGTTGCGGGGCATGGGATGGGTCGATTGGGAAGGTTCCGGATTCCGGAGATCGCGTTGAGCCGTGAGATCGGTTCATAATGTGAAAAGTTTCTATGGATGGTTGGTCACTGACAAGTTCCGGCCTTAGGCAGATGGAGGGACGGTGACACCGTCGAGGCGGAGCATATACCGCCACATGGGATGATCATCGTGCGAGAGACCGATGTCATAGTTAATCACATGCCATGGGACGCATGGCCTTATGAACAACATACGGTTAGATGAGGTCCTCGTATTTGCGCATTATTCAAGTCTGCAAGCAAACTTACATATGCAGTGTTGTGCGTCTAATATCAGACCTCATGAGGCTGAAGCTCGCTAAGGTCTTTTCAGCATTTGACGAGGCTTTTCTACAGGAGGAAGGGAATCTCAAATTTGTATACACCAATGCAGGCATTCTTAGTGGTGCATTTTGTCAGGGGGTGGGGGATGCTTACGTTGGATTCCCAAGAAAAGGTCTCTGAGCTACTATTTAAACCGCTCCGGGGTGAGCAGGTGGATTGAGGACCTTTGCATACCCGGGGGCCCGTTTGTCCCCAGGGCTTGCCCGCAGAAATCAGGTATATTGTAGATATATGGGATGAGCTTTCAGAGTGTCCCGAGGCGTTTCCATCCCACTGTAGCTGTTACCGTAAGGGGCCATTTTGAGAAGGCAAATGCGTTCACTCACAGATGCTTTTCCAAATAGTTTCACTCCACCCCTGTAAGGGACACAAGGAAGATCACCTCGAACAGAGTGTTAACCTCGAAAAGACCAGTCACCTCTCTGCCGTGGAGATCAAAGTGATTTACTGGTGGGGCTGTACTACCAAAGATCTGCCAACCACTGCCCCTTCGGAGCATCATCAAATCATTCGTTGTCAGCTTGCGTCTCATCTCAGAACCAGATTCTCAATCTCACATAAATCAGGCAATAGTAATCATGGAAGGCGGTCACGCTGGACCCTGGGCAAGCCAATCATACCGTGCAAGTCTAAAATGTTTATGACGTCTCAATCCACTTTGTCATTCGTCAATCCTCGGGTTCCCATTCAAGTGCCCGGCATCGTCTAAGACGATGAGATTTTACATAAATAATTACTCGAAATTGGGTAAAATTATTCGATATTGCTAATGACCAAAACAGACCCACATGTATTGAACACACCCGACAACGTTTGCCTAGGCCAGCTTGATATCTACCAGTAGGTTCAGCGCGGCGACATATTTGATACCGATAAGCAGTAGACGATGAGAGAAGTATCTGATTCCATTATAATTACCGAATTGTGAGTAATAATCGGAAATCAAGTTTATCTTGGTAATTGACGAATGTACTGATGAAAATTCATCGAAGTGTCTATTTATCTAGGTAGTTCAGAAATCACCAACCATTGCGACACAGATCCCTAAAGTCATCTGATAGAAGATCTGGGCTTTAAATATCTGGGGAAGATGCAAGATAGATTCAAAGTCATCCGGTCGCGCCGGGGAGGAGGCTGCCTCACAACTCGTTCTCTGAATGATGCCGGCCTCAACGTTTCACAAGTCAGCCCTACGTCTCACTCAGCTCCACAGAGATCGGCATTCCAACAGCTGATTGATTCGTTTTCCAGGAAGGGAAACAATTTGCAGTAGGAATGCCGAGCCGACCAGACAGCCGCAGCTGGACACCGAGAATGGGCCGCGATGATGCTCCATTGGGGCCCTTGATGACCATTCTTGCACTTTTGAGATGAGAGAGGATTGCTGCGCAGCCGTTGTGCTCTGTATATTGTCAGAGACATAACAAAGAATCTCGGGATTGCAGCCATCGCATTGGTGTACGCTCTGTCTTGGCGTTTTCAGCCATCGTCTAAGCTGACTTGAGAAGATACGAGCATCGTCGCGAAAGAAATTGGTCCTTTGACCCTTACAATCTATGAGATGCTCTGAGTGTGAGGGGTAGGAATTGGAATTCATGAGCCAGATGCTGCACAGAGCGGAAAGGCTTCATGTATAAAAGGGTAGCACGAGGCACCTCGTTGGGAGATGAGATGAAGAAGATACCAAGGCATCTTCCAAGACGACAAGACGCACGAAACCAGGGGCTTAGATTGATCCCAATAACCTGTATTGAAAATCCAGAAATACCTGCTTCTGCAAGATGTTGTCCCGATATCTTTTCACCTCGGCCCTAGCACTGGGTTTCGCATCCGCGGCTCCGGCAGAAACTCGTCAGGCCACAACTATCAACATCCAGCTGAAGCACAGCATTCTCGACGTTATCAAGACACTAGATAATGTACCATTGACCGACGTTTCTGTTCCTGTCGATCCGGCTTTCACTGCCGACATCGTCAATGCCGAGTGTGACGGCGGATGCAAGATCGGATTCCACTGTACACTGCACGGCGAGAACGAGAACGCCCAATTTCAGGTCGGTCCTGGTGAGACCAAGTTCATCTTCGATGCCTTCGCAAATATCACTGCCGTTTCTTGCGCGCCTGGCCTCCCCGCTGAAGCCGAAGAGAAGCGCCAGGCTGAGGGAGAAGGAGGCCTCATTGTCGAGTTCACGAATCACCCCCTTGAGGTCACCGAGACAATTAGACTTGATGCTGATGGCCAGCCCTGGCCGGTCAATTTCGAATTCACCGTCAGTGTCGTCTCAACTCGCTGTGCGGAGATCTGCATCCCCGAACTCGCCTACCACTGTCAACTGTTCGACCGGGCCCTGCAGCCGGTTGGAAACCTGACCGGCCCGGGAGCCCTGAGCTTCCCTCAGGGAAAGCAGCCTTTCATCGGCCAAATCACTTGCTACGACGACTTTGGCAAGGGCAATTCTGTGGCCGAGCGCTCAGAGGAGAAGACAAAGGCTCGCCAAAGCGACGACGTGGTTAAGGGCACGGTTGTCTTCACCAACGAGGAGGGAGATAGGTACGAGCATGAGCTTGTGCTTGACGAGCTGGTCCAGCTTCCGTTGAACGTCCTACCCGTTTTCTACACCGATGCCACGGTGATCCTATCGCACGACCCTCGGAACAGGTTCTGGGCATGCAAGGCTTTTGCGCTGGGGCGCGCGACCTTCGACGACCTTGGGACTTTCTACGCCAATGAGAAATTCATCAAGACATTTGAGGGAGGTGAAATCTACAATTGGAAATGCGAGTAGATAGCTATCTATCATCTCCAACCTCAAGGGACAGCCTTACACACCTAAGAAAAGGAGAAGGAAGTTGGTGGATTTTCGTTATCTCCAGATGTCAGGTCACTTGCCTTCAGTGCCTCTGGAAGAGAGAGACCGATATTTGGATTCTTTTTTTTTATTACCTGAACCCCCCCACCAAATGATTTTCTTTCTTGGAGTTCATTGTTTGCCCTCGTGTACTTAGACTATCCTCAGCTGTGGCCGTCCATAGCCCAGGATACCCTAATGGTCAATTTAGGAGCCTACAGCACTTGAATAAATCGTTCCCAGCAACTGTCTTGGTAGAAAGTCCGGCGTGTCTGAGGAGTTCCCCCAGGCCTTCTATGTGCATGCAAATGTTGAAATGGAATTATTTCATGATTCTCGCTGCAAACATGTCCGATCATCGCAGTCGTAGATGGCCACTATCCCACAATTGAATTGTCATTCATCCGCTGTCAGCCTGGGAGCACCTCCACAACCTAATCCTCGATGCGCATCACTCCTCCGGCAAGTTGACTCGCAGTTACAACTGTAAAGAAACTGGAGACGAAGTTCAAGGTGTTACCGATATTCTCAGCCAAGGCACGATTCCTCAGCCTGGCATAGAAAATCGGCGCCGCCATCGCCGCACAGAGCGTGGCGACGGAGGAGAAGATGAAAACCACGGTAGGGGCGGGGAGCTGGACGCGAGAACGCTTCTTGGTGAGGTGGTTGTGCAGGACAGGGTGCACCGTGCACCAACTCGCGAGCAACGTGAGGAAGGTCTGGCTGAGGAGGTTGTAGAAGCCGCCGTCGAAGTGACTGTCGTCATCCGGTTGGGAGCGCCATGATGCGGAAAAGGTGCCGGTGCCAGCGGCCACGAAGACTGCGAACAAGAACCAGAGAACGGAAACGTGGAGGAAGCGGGTGACGCGCTTGCTTCGCAGATTAAACATTGCGGTATCTCCAAGACGTCTTGATATGCACGTCTCAGGCGCCACCACCTAGGTAGTAATCGACTGATGGTTTTGTTGGAGATACTCGGAGGTAAATGAGATGATATTTGAGTGGATATGAGGAGGCAAAGGGATCCAATGCATGCCTGGCATCAATCAAATGGCCGCCTCCGACAAGAAGCAGCAGAAGATAAATGTTTTAAATACACTCGGTGGTAGGTTCAACTGAATCTCCCGCTTTGAGGTTGTGGACAAGTAGTACAGGTCTCGATGTCTTGGGCTAATTGAGGCTGAATGATCTCTGGGTATCACAGCATTGTACACAAGAGATGAAAGCATGTCGCTTACTCTCTTGGTGAGGCAGTTCCCCCGAGAACGGTTGAATCTCACGTCAGTGCGGCCACGTACTCGTTGGATTCATGTACACCACCATTATACTTGACCAACTCAGGCTCCCTAGGTCCAGTTGAATATTCCTTGGACAGATAAGTGGTTTTGAATATGGGATGTGGGCTTTGACACCCTCCATCGGCATGGTTCTCGTCGCTAGGAATAGTCCTCGAAGCATCTCAAAGTCATCTTTTGGGAAGACTGCCTGCTCAAATCAGCGCCACCTCCATGGAATCTCTAGGCTGAAAATATCAATGGCGAAGCTGTGCACTGCCCAGACTCGAGTTCGGTATCCAAACTAGCTGGCTGTTTGTGCGACTCCTGGCCGCGTCTAGGCCCTAAGCTTTGCCGCGCTGCCGTCGAGATTTCCGGTAGCACAAATCCTTCTAGAATTTTCAGCTAGGTCATCTGTTGCTGTTGGGCTAGAACAAACACTTCATCGTCTGGGTGATATTGCCTCCCACTCAAACGACGCCGACTTAGGTCCAGGGTCCCAATCTGGATTTCTTTTTCCATTTACCAACGGGAGGCAACTTTCACGCAGATGAAACTCTCTTGTGGGGACTGCGATTCTATATTTACTGCCCTGATAGGTGAAAAAAGTAGGGAGCCCACAACTATTAGGACGCGTAATACACCGGTCTAGATGTGTCGATTTGCACAGCAGGTCTCATCGGGCCCTGGGTTAAGCCACCGAACTTGGCCCCCAATCTGCCCTGGCTTGAACACTGAAGATCACAGATTCGGCTTCCTCCTATTTTGAGAACACTGCTTCTTGAAATGGGGTCTGAATCGTACGTGCACGAAGTCTTTCAGAGATGTCGCTGAACCCCACGAGATAGTATTATGTACAAAATCTTTACGCAGGACTGCGTGTTTCTTGACAAAACCACCCAGTGGGAGCCTCACTCTCTGAATGGCTAATGCTTGCATGATGTTCTCAAATGCCTGCAGAAACGGTGTTACCTGGTATCATCTTCGACTACAGGTTCTGCCGTGGCTCATACAAGTGCCCTGACTCAGTGACAGGCATGTCGCGTTGATGACACCCTAGCAACATCGCGACAAGTAGCTCGCTCATGAGGGAGCCTTTTCCTGATGCCGACCGACTCAAGCGTGGTCGGGTTTCACCTCCGCAAGAACGCATTACCAGTATGTAGATCCGTACTGCCAAGGCCAATCAAGAGCCGAATTCTCTCCACTTGCGCTCCTATCACCCACCGTACAACGTGTACGCTCCAATGCTTACGGGGTGTGTGGGGCTAGCAAGGTTGCAGTTAGATTTTAAAGAGCTGTGCCCTCTTGCCACTTGTTCCTACCTCGACTTCTCAAGCTCCTCTATCTTGCACGCATTCCAGTCACGATAATCTGGCATCATAATGGCTGCCGTGTTCAAGGAATCCCCCCCTCCCCCGGCCGACTGCCTTTACGAGGCCGGCTTGGCGTCCCAAGTCCTTCTACCTAAGGACACCGACTACGCCGTTCGCGAGGATTCATACTGGTGCAATGATGCCAAGCTTGGGCCAGCCTGTATTGTCAGACCACGCTCAGCAGAAGATGTCTCCAAAGCAGTGAAGGCCCTGGTATCCGCGGGACAGAAATTCGCTATTCGAAGCGGCGGCCATACTAATTGGGCTGGATCAAACAATATCGCCGACGGAGTCACCGTATGCAAACCTGTTTTCCCTCTTTTAAGCCACTAATGCGCTGACTCTGACGGCCATAGATCGACCTGGGGTTGATGAACCACGTAGTCGCTGACACTGCGTCTGAGACGGTCGATATCGGCCCCGGAGGTCGATGGCGAGATGTTTACCACGAGTTGCACAAGCATAACTACACAGTCGCAGGTGGTCGGGAAGCGAACGTCGGTGTTGCTGGCTTTCTCCTTGGAGGTGGCATGGCGTTTTTGAACTCGCAAAGAGGGTTTGCATGCGACGATGTTATCTCGTACGAGGTAGTGCTGGCGGACGGAAGCGTTGTCACAGCCGACAAAAACAACCATGCCCGCCTTTTCCGGGCCCTTAAAGGCGGCTCCAACAACTTCGGCATTGTCACAAACTTCAAGATGAACATGCTGAGTAACAATAAGATTTGGGGCGGGTTGACAATCTCCTCGAAGGAGTTCATCCCCAATTCCATTGATGCCATGCACGACTTCACGACCAAGATCAAGGACAACCCCGACGAGACCGTGTGGACTCTGTTCATGCATTCGCCCGAGCTCAAAGATACTGTCATTGCGACCGCCCGTGAGTAGCACTTCTGGAGAGACTGCCTCACAGGCACTTCCCTTTGTAGACATTCCAAACGTGCTAATTGTTCTTGTTGGAAGATGCAAGCATGGTGGGAAAGGAAAAGGCACCAGCCTTCGAGAAATTCCTGGAAATTCCAACGATCAGTAGCCAACTCGGTATCAAGACGGTCAGCGAGTTTACGGTGGAGTATACTCAGTCAACCCATCATCAGTGAGTTGTCTCCCAGTCTTTTGGTGTCGGTATTCTACAAATGCCCCTCCACTTCGGCACACTAATTGTCCTGTCCACAGCGTCATCTGGCTTACTTCGGCCTTCAAAAATGACAAGCGCATCATGGCCAAAGCCTCGGAGCTACATGACAAGTTAGTCGAGGAACTGAAGGCCGTGGTACCTGACGAAAACTTCATCACACAATGCACCTTCCAGCCAATGCCAACACTGTTTGCCGAAAAGTCCATTCAAGCTGGCGGGAACGTCATTGGTCTCGAGCGCTACAAACACGATGGTATACTCTTCCTGGCGACGGCTTTATTCCGAACGAAGGAACTGCGAGACACCGCGTACCCCAAAGTCCAGGCTTGGGCTGATGGTGTAAAAGAATTTGCGCAAACGATCCCTGACGGGCTAGCTGATTTTGTGTACCTCAATTACGCTGACCCAAGCCAATCGCCATTGGCTAGTTATGGAAAGGACAACATCAAGTTCATGAAGGAGGTTGCAGCTGAGTACGACCCTCAGGAGGTCTTCCAGAAGCTATGTCCTGGAGGATACAAGTTGTCGGACGTTTAGCTGTGAGTTTGGAACCTAAATTAGAGACTTTAGACTCATGTAAGCATTTTCAGTACTAGGAGAAAATGCGAATCAATCCCTGCCGGACCAATTTGTGACAGTAATTGGAAGTCTTCGATGCTGACAGCAGCATTCCTCGGCAAGGTTCAGCTTCGTCCTAGATTAGTATGAATGGGTACTCACTTCAACGTATCTCCCGTCACACCTTTCAGTTGGTACAATGACAGTACTCTTGCTTCTGGGTGTAGACTAAACAGCCTCAAGGCATTTTGCAATGTGCAGTCACTGTCTGTGAACAAGCGACTGCCGTGATAATCGGATTGATCACTCTTGCCTTGCGCGCTAGGACCATAGCATCTATGACCAAGGTTTCTGCCGCGGGCCACTGCACGATTCCGCTCAATTTATTGGATTTCGATGCGTGCAAATGAAGTTGCACAACATGTGAGCTACAATTACAGCCTTCTGCAACCTACATGGCAGCTGCCTGTTGATCTGTATCACTTCGGTACACTATTCTGGGACTTCGTAAGGTTCAGATTAGGAAAAAGGTCAAAGCACGGATACAAGTAGTATACGCTGTAATTGAAATCATTTTGTCGAAAAGTCAGTTCGAAGACTCTCCTCTCCACTGACAGATTAAATAAGCTGCACGGATGTCTTTTTAAGGCTGTGCCGGTCGAGGTATTTCGCTTACATGTGGAACATAACATCCCCTGTCATGTCTCTCCACCCTTTCTGCCTTCGGCTATACATGGACTGAGTTCACTAGACCTATGAAATTCATCGCAAGTAACTCTTTTTCACGCATCCACCTGTGGAAGGCTTCCTCGTGCAGAGCAATGGCTTTGGTGTTATTCGGAATCGCTGAGGCATGTGTCATGACATAGGTTGACTTATTACTCGCAACAGCCGTCAAAGCCATCACACGTACCTTACACAACAGCCACGCTGTTTGCTCTATGGTACCACTACTGTGAAGCAGTCATACAATAATCTAAATGCAATGCGCTAAGAGGGGTGGTGCTACCAGGAACTGATTCGGGCAGCCAAACACAACCGAGACAGATGCCTTGGCATTCGAAGCCTACCGCTTTAAAAGATGGCAGAGATCGAAGGGTGTTCGACACCCCCATCATCTTATAGGCTTCTGCTTATGCTGTTTCCGCTTCTTCGTTGTCAGTTCTGGGGGCTTACGGGAACAAAGTCTGGTCTTCTAGTTCTCCAGAACTTCAAGGAATTCGACTTGAGATCTCAAAGAGATCATTATTCTGAATCACTCCTCTAAATATGTCTGAGAATTGCGCGGAGAATCCAGCGACACCGGGCTCCAGTCCAACTGCATCAACCATGCCAAAATGGCACTCGGTAAAGCTTGCTCTAGGATCAGTGATCATGCTTGCTTCTTTGACGTGTGCTGCAATATCACTGGCATGGGTGAAAGTACCGACAACCACCTACATGGGCCATATTTCTTTTCCACTTTATGGCTTGCCTTACGTGCGTGAGAAGCATTCCATGATAGCGTTCAAAAGATGGTAGCTAATTGGTGTATAGCCAATCCTCAGTCTCCTGTGGCAGTCAGCTGAGTTCTTCAAAGCCGCAAGGAACAACAGAGATACCGGCTTCTCTGCAGCAAGTCATTTGATATGTGACCTGTTTCTCGGAGTGGCCGGCCTCGTGCCTGCAATACTTTTCACAGTTGTCTTCCAAGAATTTGCCATTGTTCTCGATGAGAACATGTTGTTTAACTCTGATGGGAACGCTTTTGGTTTCGAGATTGTTCACGTGGAACTGACCCTTGGTCATTGGATGAGCACGGTATTCATATGGTCTGGTATGGCCCTGGTTGCAGCGTATTTGACACCTACACTCGGCCCCGACGTCAGGAATGCTTAAACTAACCCGCTACCAGTTTATCTCATTTCATGATTTCCATTGTTTCTTATTTGGAGATACGAAGACGATATAAGAACCTCGAAAAGCAGTCCTACCACGAGCCAAGCTCCAAGCGGGTTTTGACGGTTGGTCATGTCGCAGCAACCCATCAAGTCTCATCTGAGGTACTCGCTCAGAACGAGCCCCAGGAGGTCGGTGACAGTACTAGGGCCGTCGAAATGCCTGGGGCCAATCCGGATGAGATGGATATCTCTGTGGTATCTGTGGGCGGAACGAGAAGGAGCAATGAGCAGGACTCACTGCAACAGGACGCGTAGCTGAGAGTTTCGCAGCAAGAATCAATTGAGATGTTGAGATGTATTGAAGGTACATCTGTCAGGTCTGAATAGGAATGATCGATCACAAAGGGCTGGGCGGCGGTGCGGAGGGCGGTTTGGCATTAGGATGCAATATTGGGTCATACTAGTCGTGAGTCCACCAGTGTGTAACTAATGTAATTGAGGGATGAATCATGCAGAGTTACAAAGAAATCCACAAGATCCAGTATCGTACTCGAAAATATCAGGCTGTGTTAGAGTGTAAGTCTTGCTAGGTACATTCCAGCTCAGAAATTGCTGCTTCTCCTCTTTTCACAAAGGTTCCGTTGTGGACAACTAAACGCCACATACCCGGTGTATTCATACTTGAGTTGTAATCATTTCTTCTGAGACTATAGACTTGACGTCAGGCCAAAAAGATTCGTTCTCGATCTAGAACTCGCTCAACTCTACGTCTATATTGCCGGTGGCTTCCAAGAGTCTCCTCAACTGGAAAGGGACTTCATCAAATTCCCCCAAACCCAATACTCTCTAGAAGTTCTGATCAAATCTCTCAACACCACCTTGGTTGCTGGAGGGGAGGCCGAACAATCTATTCTGGAGCCACTGACTTGGAGTGCTCAACTTGGGATTAGGCATATCCTCGCCCTGAATGTAGTATTCAGCGAAGCTAGGAAGCCCTCGATTCCTGCAGAATACTCCAATCCCCCAGTCATCCCTCGTGTGGCACTCCGCCCCGCTCTGGAGGCCAAGGCCCACGCGAATGCGCCTGTTGCGCAAAGTGTCGAGGACGCCGGCCCACGTGCCGCCGAAGAGGTGCACCTCATACATGATCAGGACTCCCTGTGGCCGGGATGCGATTGGTGCGGTCAGTACCTCGAGGTTGGATTCCGAGACGGGTAGCAACTTGAGCACCGTGTACTTCAACTTTGGCCATTCTCGCGGGCTGATGAGGTTTTCTTCCAAAGTGGTCCACAATTTGGGGTTTATGATGAGACACTCAAGCTGTTCGGACTCCAAGCAAGCATTGAGGAAGCGTGCGAAGGATCGAATTGCTCGGCGGTCACGGCCAACGTTTGAGGGTGAAGAGTTATGATTTTCGAACCTAAAGGACCGCAATTTCCTCAAGCTGGCTCTCAACAGGTCATCCTGTAGACACGATAATGAGAGCTGTATGTAGGAGTGATAAAATGATGAAATCTGGATGTTTACCGAGGTGATGCCCGTCTCAGCTGGTTGATGCAAGCCTTTGCACAAGAGTCCGGGGATCAAGGACAGAAGTAGAGTGCCCTGGACTTCACCAAAGGAACTGCGCCATTGGGCCAAACTGTGGACTAGTGCTTCGTTGTTCGAGAGATTCAGGCGTGGCACTGGGAGTCGAGACCGTGATTCGCAGTGAACGGTCTTGCAATCGTTCACCTCAAGGTGCTCAACAACTGGCAGCCTTGCCATTGAGGCTGCAAATCGGACGGTAAAGCCATTATAGCCGCTGGCCTGAAGCAATCTCTGCTGTGCTCGCAGGCCTTGTTCCCATTGATAGTACCCTCGCACGAGAGCATGTATATAGGCGATTTCTTCGCGGTCGAATTCGTCCAGAAAGGTGTCGTCCCGAGAACCATGGGGTTCCAAATATTTGCTCCAAGCACGAGAAGCGGACGCAGCCTTCGTAACAGTCTCTTGTGAATGGACATAAGGGGGACCGATGTTGTTCATGTGGTGTCGGGCAAACTCCTCGAGGTTATTGGCCAGGCCATCATCGTACTGAGCCAGGCAGACCTCAACGGCCTGCACATCCTGACGGATGTCTGGATGGTGGGAAATCTTCTCAAAACGGGCGAGGGATTCCTCCGAAAAGTCAATGCTGACAAGCTTGAATAAATGTTTTGAGGCATTTGCGCTCAGGGCTCGGCAAGAAAGACGGACGTTCTTGATGTCCCGTTTTGAATCAGGCGAGATGTCCCAGATTGTCTTATTGTTGTCGTGCCATTTGTTTCCGCCGTAGAGATAAGACATAATGATGTCCAGTATCTCGTTTGGGAGGTCCGTAATCACCCGTGGATCGACTGAAGGAATCGTAGTGGTGGCTTCATCAGCGATTTGCCGATGAGGAGTGGATGCGAACGGAATCTGAGACATTGTGTCACCTTGATAATAGGAAACTGTGTGTCAGCATTTCTTTTCAATTTACTGATATTATATATGAACTAACCAGTTGTGTATTTGCCAGGGCGGGCAAGGATTGAGTTCTCCACTGCTTGGATTTGTCTCAGCTCATCATCGAGCGAGGACAGTGGCTTTGTTGACTGTACGCTTCTGCTGTGGACTCCAGACATGGAAGAGATAGCGGTGCCAGCAGTGGTAGCCTCGTCCGTAGTGACAGCCGTGTCTGTAGTGACAGCCGTGCGAGCAGTGACAGCCGTGTCTGTAGTGACAGCCGCGCCTGTAGTGACAGCCGGGTCGATAGTGGGATCTGTACCAGTGCGAACAGGCAAGTCATGGCGACCAGCGTCGTCAACAGGAACAATCGCACCAAGAGAGCCAGAGTCGTTCTCGTCGCTGGGAGAGACCCTGTTGTCATGGGTCGAGGCTGTTGAAGACATGGTGTCTTGGGGAAAAGCCTGGGAGGACTTGAGAATTTTGTTAGCTGTGCATATTCTTGATGAATAAGATCCTCGGGAGAGGAGAAAACAAGAACTATGCAGTGACGGACTGCCTTGAAGTGTTTGAATTTTATGGGAAGAAGTATGGCATCAAGTCCCGAGATCTGTTTGGTGGGGCAGCCAGACACAAAATGGTGTAACCATGGGTGACCTGCCAAAGGCTCGCCTTTGACGCGTACGTAGTTGTCTGGAGACCTCGTAGCACTTCAAAGCTCTGCTCTTGGGTCTTTGCCTTGAATTTGAACTTGTATGTGGTGATGGTGGTGTTCGGGTCTGGTGAGAAGCGGGTGAAGCACACAGGTGTCTTCAAACAGTATGCAGAGAGTGGTCGACTGGAGGAGAAATACCCACAGAGGATGTTATATCTATAGCTGCCTTGGGGCCTTTCTCAACGTTGGTGGTGAGAGGATGCAGAGCTGGCGATGGGTGCGGATGTCTGCCTCTGTGGATGGCGATCAAGTCGAGGAAGAGGATGGGACACTGCTCACAGCCTTCAAGATGAAGCGGGACCCGAGTGAGATTTGAGGAAGCATCAAGACAGAGGATCGATTTGGGGCCCCCGCCTTTTAATGCGGTGGTAAGGAAAGAAAGCAGATCTCGAGGCTGATGGAAGGCAGAGTTGAGAGGTTTTATAGCAGTGAGAAAGGCAGAGGGCCATGATTGTGTTTGACCCACAAGGTGCGAGTCTCAATTGTATTGTATGTTGGATTGTTTGGAATGCTCTCAATGGACCATTGAAGACCTCATCCCATGTTAGATAATAGAAAACACAAAGTTCAGCGAAATTCGCCAAACCACAGCAGCTTCAGACGTAGAAGTTGGAGTCAGTAGCTACAAGTCTCCATTGTACCATGACAACAGTGATGGCCTGCGGTTTACAATGACCCACAGGGCAGTAACCGAGCTTTCTCGACTCGGAACGAGCAGATTGGATTTGGTTGACACAAGCCATGTGTTGTCGATTCAGATTTGAGCCCTCGATCAGCCAGCCCATTCAGATTCCCAATTATGATGGCTCACAATACGCCTAAGTAAGACCAGTGTTTGTCATGCACACTGCATAAGCTATGTGATCACAACTGGCGTCTGGAATCCCAAACAAATTCAAAGCCATCATCAAAAGGGCTGCTTGGTTATACCTTGTGATAGCGGGAAGACATCGATGTTGAATACAGAGCAAGAGACTTTCAGACGAATGGACATGCGACAGTAGTATGCATTGTTGCGATGGAAGCACATTCGATGGAAGCACATTCGATGGAAGCACATTCGATGGAAGCACATTCGATGGAAGCACATTCGATGGAAGCACATTCGATGGAAGCACATGCAAACGAAACGACATGCGATAAAAGCACTTGGGACGACAGCAGTCAGGACGGTATGACATTGAGTATGGGAATTTGACCCAATGCATTAATTATGAGCACACGGAGATGTGAATTTTCCACGCCAACAACAACTTGCTAACACCACCGCCCGCTTGCATGTTTGCTGCCGTTTTGTTTGATCAGTAGGATGGAGGTTCCGCCCACATTACCCAACCTCCTCAAGCTTCCTCAGCCCATAGTCCTCCACAGGTACCGCATTCGCCGGTGGTCCAAGGCCGAGTGCGAATAGCAGGACATGGATTCTGGAGGCCCAAAAGAGGTAGCCGATCCAGTGCAACACCGAGATGCCCCACGCAGTTTCCGGGTTGACGAGACGCGGCATGCCTGGGGCCAGTTTCTGGGCACGGTCCACGAGGGGGCGCATGGTCGTCTCGTATTGGGTGAATGCCGCGCTGAGGTCTTCCGGGTGCTGGAGGATGGCGCCGGCGAGGTTGTATGCGCCGTTGAGGGCGAGCGTTGTGCCCATGCCAGACAAGGGTGACGCACAGTATCTGGGGGTTTGTAAGCCGAGTGAGTCACGAAGGCGTTTACTGTAGGGGTGGCCGAGGTGGCAGAACTCACCCAGCGTCGCCGAGGAGGACGACCCTGCCCTTGCTCCACTTGTCCATCTTGACCTGTCCGACCATATCGTAGTAAAAGTCCTTGGTTGCCATCATCTCCTTGATGATCCTCTCAGATTCCCATCCAGCATCGTGGAAGTACTCTGCCATGATGTCCTTCTGCGCCTGGACTGCATCTCGCTTCCCCGCCAGGCTGGGCAGCCTCTCGTCGTGGTCGTTGATGACGTGCGTAAAAACCGTCGTTTTGTCCCTCTGCTCGTCCGGCCGGATCATGATTCCTCTCCTCCCGGGGGCGTGGAACCATCGGCGCCACTGTGAGTCAGTCTCCCCCCTTAGCATGCTGAAGAATGCCGCATACATGCCCAGCCTCCTCACCCTGTCCTCCTCGCCGTCACTGCCCCAGACCGTACTCCGCGTCCGGCTCTGAAGCCCATCGGCCCCGACCACCAGGTCGAAACTCCGGCTTTTCCCGCTCTTTGCGAAATGCACATTCACCTTGTCCCCAATCTGCTCAATGTCGTCCAGGTAATCCCCAAACAGATACTCGATCCCTGTCCCACCATCCCTCACAACTTCATCACTGACGCCCTTGCTCCTCTTCCAAAGCAGCTCCGACAGCCGGCCCCTCAGGATCTCAATGTCGCTCGTGGGCGTCTGGTACCTCCCGGTCTTGTCGGCCGCAAACTGTGACCACACAGTGTTATCGCTGTCGACGAGCTGCACGCCCTCCTCGCCCGTAGTTGAGGCCCTTACAGCGCCCTCGAGACCCAGGTGCCGGATAAGTGTGACTCCAACGCCGCGAATGTCAATATTTTGGCCATCTGTACGCAGGGCTGCCGAACGCTCCAGGACGGTGATGTGCGGTTTCTGTGAGGCTGGTAGAGGGGAGAGGAGGAGGAAGGTCGCTAGTGCTGGGCCTGCTATGGAGCAGCCGACGATGAGGATTTCTAACGGCGCCATAGTTGAGCTGGCTATGTTGCGGCAAACAAGACCTATCAGAACAGAGAAGATGGTGCACTAATTATTATTCTTACAAATGTCCAGACAGGAGTCTAAGCTACACATGTAGGGGAAGGGAAGACGATGAGGCGGAGGGGTGACTTTATATTCCGCCATGCAGAGCAGACTTCTAGGCCAGGAACCATGGTCTCAATATAAGACGGGTAAATATCGAGCAATGTCGTAGTAAGCAAGTATTGCGATACACTAGATGCATAGATCGAGTACGGATTCCGGAGTTGAGTGGCTGTGTTAAACCCGAACTTAGCTTGGCGGCTAGCCTCGTCAGACAGCAAGGGAAACCGCAAGCTGAAGGATTGGTGAGGTCATCTAGTGCGCCTCATATGGCATGGAGATACAGGAGGAATGGATAACGTTCCGAAATCCTTGGCAAGGATCCAGTCACCGACGTCAGCTACCTGGGTGAGTCACGGGAGCCGCAATGCAAGTGCAAGATGCGCTGCTGTGTGCCACCTCTCCATGTAATCCAAAGCCCGGAGGTACTGACAGAGCTCAAACATGGGAGTGTAGAGCATACTGAAGACGGGAGAGGCCAGCAGGCCGGGAGTGATGGGGGCGAGGTACAATTCAAGCCGATGTGCACTCATGGCTCCACTCGTGCAAAGAAGAGACAGCAACTGTTTCTAATGTTATATGTTTTCCTGTTGAAGCTCATGTTTTGTATAAAAACCCGCTCTGCTATCTCCTCCAGTTGTGAACAACTGTTGTGGCATCTATCCAGAAACTCAAGACCATCTCCCACTCCAATTATGGAATCTCATCCTCATTCATGACCATAGCGTACAGGGCCCCGATAGACAGTAGCAACAACCTCGAGCACACGGCAAAGACCTTGGCGTAGGAATCCCCATCGCCGGTGAAGTACAGTGAAACCACGACAAACACGTTCAGCGGCACCCTCAGGATCCCATACAGCTGCGCGCGCACGCCGTCGTCGATGAGCTGGCCCTTGAGGTACCCCATGCACGGCCAGTACATGCCCACGCACGCCTCGAACAAGCAGAAGAGCCAGAAGGTGAGCTGCTCGGAGCGCGGCTGCTCGAGGAGGTAGAAGGCGAGGTCGGCAACGGCCAGGATGCCGCCGAGGAGGTAGGTGTACTTGAGGAGCTTGTTGTCCATGGCGATGTTGAAGAGGAGCGACGCCGCGAGCACGGACGCCATGAAGCTGGCGAAGATGATTCCGTATGGCAGACCGGCGCCCGACGACGCGGCGGCAGCTGCCGACTCGTAGGCGTGCGCGGACTGCAGCGCGGGGCCCCACATGAAGACGAAGAGGTACATCGAACCCTCGAACATGGTGGACGACAGCCCGAGGCATACGATGCGCGGGTCCTTGAGCATCTCCCACAGCTTCGGCCGCGGGGGCCCCGCCTCCTCCTTCCCACCGTCCGCCTTGGGCTTCTTGTCCTTCGCAGAATCCCCATAGTTCTCCTCCCACCGCGTGGAGATGACCCAGAACGCCACCGCCAGCAGCGCGACAGCAGCAGCGAAGGGCGCCTTCCGCGTCCCCGAAACCCCGACAACCCACTCGCTGAAAACGCCGCTCGCGATGGCGACGACGCTGTTGAGCGTGCTCATGACGCCAAAGGTGCGCGAGAGGTCGCCGCCTTTCTCCCCCAGCCCGCGCGCGTGGAAGTCGGTGACCATCCAGCTCTCGAAGACGCTGAAGAGCAGGCTCGTGCCGACGCCGCCCAGGACGCGGCCGGCGAAGAGGAGCGGCAGCGAGGGGACCATGGTCAGGGCGCAGCTCAGGGCGTACGCGGCGCAGAACACGAGGCAGGCGAGCCGGCGGCCGTGGCGGTCCGCCAGGGTGCCGGTGGCGTAGGCCGAGACGGCGCCGGAGAGGAAGCCGGTGGTGAAGAGGGTTGACACCATGCCTGAGGAGACGCCGTGCTCCTCCTTGTAGAGGGAGTAGAGGAACGGGCCCTGCGTGGGTGAGTTAGCTCTAGGTCCCGGATGCTTGGGAGCGTGGGCTTGTATCTTGCCTGTAACCAATCTGAGCCCATCACCAGGGCAAACACCACAAGGAATGGCCACTGAGATGCTTCATCGCTGTTTGTCTTCTGCTTCAGCTTGGAGTCCGTCTTCGATTCTGACGACTTTGTATCCTGCTTGGGCTGGGCTGGCTTCCTCCTCTGTGCGATGAACAGGGCGGCGCACAGGCCCAGCAGCCCAGTGAAGTTGAGCTGGTACGTGTCCATGATAAGTCGATCTGTCGATGGCAACCACAAATGCGCAGGAAGTGTGCGATGAAAATCAATGCGAGGAATAATTTCTCGATCAGGTGGAGAATTGGATCTAATCAGACGAACTCTACAGCAAGGTGTTCTTTCATGGTTTGTTGGGGAATGTCGTCGTCTGCTCACTGCCATTTCGGCTGTAACGGTTGCTGTTTTGAACACGGCCCCTGAGCTGGCTCCGTGCGTAGGGCGTTGGACTGGTGCGGTGCACCGATCCTCCAACCCGGAAATGGGCCATGACAGAGAGAAGCCCCTGATTGTAAAAGTAGACTGTGCACTACGAACAAATCAAAGTTTTCCCACCATCATCTTGAGATGCAATCAAATAATGCCTATTGGGCATGCTCGCAAGATGAATGGATGCAAGGCGGTGACCTGCAGATCTGAGCAGTGAGGTTCGGTTCAGTCTTCACGGCACCATCTCCGCGCCAGCATCTCGGACCCCACCTTCGGCTCCGAGTGCCTGTGGCCACTTCTCCTCAGGCCAGCCAGCACGGCGACCGACTTCGTCTGCCCGTAACACAGACTCGATGAGTTCCTTCGAATCCCCCTAGGACTCCGCCGCCTTCTCATCGAAATCTGCAGCATCGGCAACACCAGCAGCGCCCTTGACCTTGTCGTACAAAGCAACCGTCACGGCCATGAGGGACATCGGGTCAGCGCCCCTGATCCTCTCCACGCCCCCGTCCACCACCACGACAGAAGGGCCCTGCTTCGCCAGCTTCACCTGCACGGGCGTGGGCTTTGCGCCCTCGAAGAAGACGAACGTGGGCATGGCGGAGACGCCGTAGCGGCCCGCGACGTCGTTGACGTGGTCGACGTTGACCTTGGCGAAGGCGAGGTGGCCCTTGAGCGCGTGCTTGTCGGCCAGCTTGGAGAAGATGGGCGCGATCGAGCGGCAGGGCGGGCACCAGTCCGCGTAGAAGTCGACGACCACGTTGCTGGTGGACTTGAGCAGCGCGTCGAGCTCGGCCGCCTTGGTGATCTTGTGCACGTTGCCTGACGTCTCCGGGATGGGTGAGTTGTCCCTGAACAGGGCCTGGAGAGAGGTCAGCCTGGCCACTCGGCGAACTACTTGTCGCAATGAGATATAATGGGCGCGTCTTTGTCGAGGCGCCTTCCTTGGAGCTGCCATCTCCACGTCTTCAGCCCCGACAGGTTGCCGTACGCAGAACCGGATCCCAGGGTTCATCGGTGGCGGAGCGGGGTGCTGAGACTTACCGGGCCGAACAAGAAAATGGCGAGTAGCGCCAGAATTATGTAGGTAGACGTCTCCATTCTGTGATGCAATTGGATATCAGTGGAGTGTTGTAAGTTGCGAGCCGGGGCAAGGCAAACGTATTTGAGATGCAGCGACGACTTGAGGGGTGGACCTTAACGTCACGTTAAGGCGCCGAAAAGCACTCGTGCTGCTGGGATGGTGGCACCACCGTCGGGTTCAGGGTTTAACCCTTGAGGTCGTCCGCCGCATCCCCACCCACATACACCATGTATCCGGGCGCGGAAAAAGAGGCACACAGAAAGACTAGGCATCTGAGAACGGTTCGCTCTCGATATGAAGAAGCGTGTCTGAAGAAACTAATTTACTTTCAAAACAACAGAATCTCACGGCTGATGAGGTAGCGACGCCTCGGGTCATAGGCCCCAGGAGTGACGAGTTCCTTCGAGCGTTAGAAGGGAGAGTGGCTCTGGCCACTGAGTGATGGCCCTAGTCATCTCTGTAACTATCCGTCGGAACCTTAGAAATTCCTATTTCTTTGATTTGAGGCTCGCTCTAGGCGAGTTGGCAATGATTGTGGACCAAACCCAGCGGCCTGGTCCAAAAAGCCCTTGTGCGCGCTTGGCATTCTGAGCTACGATAGTTGCAAGTGGTAGCATTAACGACATGGATTGCTTAAAAATACCCTGAAAGATACAGCTACGTCTCGGCCGAACCTAGCTGTCATTCTTTACGGTCTTCATCTATCTCCATGACCGCCTTTCAACAGGGGAACCCATGAGAAGGAATCGCAAACGAGTAACTCGCCCAGTCTCCCACCTGGCAACCAGTCGCTCCCGTAGCCAAGTACTTGGTCTCCTGCCCGCACTCGCCGTCCGCAAAGAGATACAAGCACCAGAAATTGTTGCCCTCGAAATCGGCGCTGTGAACCGTCTGGTCGAACGAATAGCAGGTGAAGTTTACGCCATCCGATCCGTTCTCGTACACAGCAGTCGCGCTGTCGCAGCTGTCCGAGCTATAGCCTGTGAGGGACCAGTCCACCGCTGATGCGGCGGGGAGCACAGAGGCAAGCAGGGATATGACCTTCATTTTGTGGTATTTTTTCGGGATTTTGATGAATTGGGCTGAGCCTGGAAACCTCGTCAGTAAGCACTGTACAACAGAATTGTGTGTCGGCAAAGAGTGTACCTCTGGATCAATACCAGTGTTGAACGTTGAAAAGGTGATTATTGGGCTTGGAGATGTGATGAGGAAGAGTTGCCTGTGCAGGATCCATCCATTTTATACCTTGATGCAGACCAGTTCCGTTCTTTAAGTAATAAACGGTAGCGAAATCTCATCAACCGTAAGTTTACTAAGTAATAATGGTCTCGAGCTGAAACAATGCAACGTAGGACATAGGAGGTATAAGCTGACTGAAAGCGCTCGTATTCTCGACTTACGGTCAGCGGAGCGAAAATCCATGGCGTATCTCACAACCTGGTAACTAGCCACTCACATGCCAGATCTCGCGGGATCAACAAATTGCATAACCTGTTCAGCTCAATAATCTCGAAAAATCTTTTAACCCCCCAGTCCCTTTGACTGACAGGCTCCATATCGTAGCAGATATTACAACCTATCGCAGGGTAGAGATGTTGGTCCTACCGCCTCGCGTGCCGGATTCTAGACGCCCAAAGTGAGCAGAAGCGGGTGGCAATTTGTACCATCTGCAGACTTTTCCTTGAATCGGACTAGCTAAATGCTATATGTGCTGACTGCCACTTTCACACCGGTTGGTCAGATCAACGGTCGGAATGTAGGCTGACATGGCTTTTGTACAGGGGAGCCCAAAGCCGCTCAGTTGATTCCAAATTCAGGCTCCGATGCGCACACGCCCATTGTCACCCAAGTCCCGTGCACTGTGAATCCTTGGCTTGTATACTTGTTTCTTTCTGGCGATCACCAATGAATGACTGACCTTGGTCCCACAAGCTGGGCGGGATGCAATTTGCTCAGTTAGGAGATATGCACTTGATGCTTCTTATGAGAGGAAACATCGAGACCAAGTAAACTCCTTCTGCCTGAAGGAAGAAACATATAAGCTAAGGGGGGTTTTGTAAAGAAACGATGCACAGATTTCTGTTTGCACTTTTGGTTCACAAAGTCTCAGAATGCCCACATGCACTCATTAAACACCAGGTCATATATGTAGCTGATAAATATTGAGAGTCACTGTTGCTCCGAGGCGCTTACAAACTTTGAGTAGCTCCATTTGAGTTGACAAAATTTCAAATCGACAGCTGACCACTCGCCCACTCCACCGACTTACTGAGATGCATTCGTTGGCAACTTGTAGCATCCCTCACTTGGAATCCTCTCGCCCTGGTCCCACTGCAGTCCGCAAGTTAGAGTCGTTCCACGCTCCGCCTATGATGCAAGGAACTTACGTGTTCATGGACACAGCCGTCGACCCAACGCCATCTGTCCGTGGTCGAGTATCGCGCGTATGACATGTTGGTGGATTCAACAAAGCACCAGGCGGTGCTGGCCTCGCTTCCTAGCTTGTTACCGCTGCAGAAAAGGGGCCAAATGTTTTGAGGACCACTCGCGTAGCCTGGGTGATGTTGCTACCATGCGTTGAAAGTGTTAATATCATCATCCACGTCATTTTCTTTGCACATCGTGTCACTACACGCGCATATTGGAGTTAGACTGGCCGACGTACCGTGTAGGTCGAATCAATGAGCGAAAACATGGTCCTCGGATCGCCATCGACGACAAATGACCGGTAGAACGCATAAGCTCTCTTTGCAGTCTCTTCTACCGTCACGGAGGGGTCCGGCTGGCATAGAGCAGGGGGTGCTGGAAGATTGCAAAGATTCTCTCTCTTTGATAGGGCTTCATTCTGTGCGACTGGAGCCGCAAGGCCAATGGCAGGTGCCAAGACGCTGGTATAGAACAGTAGTGAAAGTTGCATGTTGGCGGCAGCGTGATGACAATGCTAGGTCAGAGAAATTCTTTGGTATGGTTTCATGGGAGCCCGAAGTAATTATATAGGCCATGGTAAAGGAGAGGAGCATTTCGATAATATACTATGATGCAAGTGGCATGTCAAGCATGATTCGTTGGGGTGCTTTCTTAATTTAGCCGCCTCTTTCCCCACTCTACAACAATCTACACAGATCATCCGAAGGAAACCTGATTGTGTCATCCAAGGAGAGTAGACTGGCTGTGGGAAATCCCTGGAAATATGCAACCGTGGGTAAATTCCACCTTTTGGGAGGTCCAATCAGAATTGTCACAACCCCTTGGGTGCGCAGCGGCCAGGGTAGTTCAGATCTGCAATGGTCTCGATCTGGAGTTCCTGGGTGTCGGTTTTTCAACCCCCGTGATCTTGGCCTTGCCTTTTTGGTGTTTCTGTCGGGTGAGGCTCTAGATGGATGGTGGGACGAGTATACAAGTCTGAACCAGCAATACGATCCTAGCTGATAAGAGTGACTACTAAGAGACCCAGGTGCTGTTACTGCCGACAGAATACCTTGCGTAATCACGATACAGATTCGGCAGAAGGAAATTGCACATATATCACCCTTTCTTGGCTCAACCATCAGGCCAGCTACAGCACTATAATCTCAAGGCGTCCAGGCATCCATTACGTATCATTGAGCGGGATGAATCCTGGCGCACACATGGTATTGGTGGGAATGTGCACGATCTTCAAGAAAAAGTCCGATTTCACTCTGAGAGGGTCGACCTTCAAGAGTTCGGGTAAGCTGGTCACACAGATAATCATTGAGGCGTGATTTAAAAAAAATAGATCCTTTATCAGATTCAAAAGGAGACGCCTGAATGCTCTGGATGGTTCATCATAAAGTCTCTGAGAGGTGTGACTGGGAAGCGTTTCTTGTATATTGCGAATGCGTGCCGACTCGTCTCTGAGCACGAAGACCTGGAACCTGGTGTCCTTGCTGAAGCGGCAGGGAGCACAGAGGCGAGCAGGGGTATGGCCTGCCCTTTTCAGGTTCAGGATTTATAGAGCACCTCCTGTTGCACCTTATCATAGGGTAGAGGGTCTTGTCCTATAGCGTCCTGTTCCAAGGTCTTGGACTATTAAAGGTGAGTAGGTAGCTGGCAGGATGTAGTAATATCCACTAAATGCAGATCATACCTTGAACTGGGAGGTCTGAATTCCATCCGCTTACTGGTTGCTTTTCCACCGGTTGTCGGATTCGGATAGTTCTGATGCAGGCTGACATGCCATGCTACTGGGGCAAAAGCGAATGAGAGATCCCAAAATATGTCCCGTTGAGGAGTATTTGCATGATCCTAAACCTAAAGATTACTTTACAATGTTGTTGATGGCTGTTGTGCTCTTAACTTTGTAACGGATGCCGACAGTGAGCTTCGTTCCACAGGTCGGTAAGAACGCAGACTGCTTTGACAGTACACCTCGCTCTGATGCTTCTGGTACATCAGGAATTATGCGTCAAGTAAGACCCTGCTTCCTTGAATCATTATTCCCTTTATTAAGTCACCTCTGTTCCACCGAATGCGTGAGGCAACTGTCACTGTATTGGCGCTCGGAACGATGCCAGCAAGTGTTGAGGTCTACTCAGGCTTGTGTGCAGCTAGTACCGTCAATCAACAGAGACTGAACCAATGGGCAATAGCTAATGGACGACATTCGTGTTACTTAGACAATGTCTTTTCCTGACGAGACATGCACAGAGCTTCCTCGTTGCAAGCGCGTAGTGAACGGCAGCCTGATTTTTGCGGGCCAACTTCCCCGTGGGAGGGACTACTACGTATGAAGAATCGATTTTGAGAGCGTGATGTCCAACGATGCTAGAGATGGGCTGTTCTAGAAATTTATATTCACTTCTGGCTGACAACTACTCACTTCTAAGTGTTATACAACTAAGAAGCTACTCTTATCAAGAACAGCTCAAGTGTTGATCTGCACGTTTACGTATCAGGCATAGCTCAAATGCACCCCCTGCATATGGTACCACAGGCCATTTCAGGCGGCCATCAAGAGGCAATCGCATTGTCGACCCCTCACGGTTGCTAACCTTGCATTAAAGAGAAATCTGATCCTTTCTTGGTCTTGTGGGGTCTCTCGGCTCTCGAGGTCTATTCCAGTTTTCGGAGCGGCGAGGCGTGTACACCCACAACTTGCTTGAAGTGTTCGAAGCATGCGTAAACTGTCCAGAAGGCTTTTCAGGCCCTTCAAGCGGTCTACTAAGACGCGTTCTGAAAACGGATCAGGAACTACAGTAACTACCGAAACATTTGGAGGGCCATCGTATGTCCAGCCTCAGGTATGATCATGAAATCTCGTCTGACTGCACGTTCCGGCTGTAATGACTAGCTGACACAACCAAAAGAATAATAGGGAGAAACATGGTCTATTTGAGTTGGTGTCGGCCACATCTGATGATGAGATTTCCCTTGAGTAAGCCGCTTTCACCGTCGGGAAACCAAAACACGTCGATCTAAATCCAACATAACAGCATCGTGGCTGTCCATGGTTTGTCAGGAGACTGGGAGTCAACTTGGACGGATCCTCAGAGCAAGAAACTCTGGCTCAGGGATTTCATTCCATCGCAATTCCTGAGCACTGGTTTGAGAGTATGGTCCTTCGGATATGATTCTGCCACTGTCTTCACCAACAGCGCCGCGGACATAGATGATGCGGCCAAGGCCTTGGTCAATGCATTGCACGGAGAGCGGCAGACGAAGAATTCAAGAACGAAACCGATCATTTTCATCGCCCACAGTCTTGGGGGGATCATAGTGAAACGGGTATGCCGCAGAGTCCAGTCAAGGGCTATCGATACGCAGAACAAGTCTAACAAATCGACACAGGCTATGAATCTGGCTAATGAGCGTTCAGAATTGTGGAAAAATGTTGTTGACAGCGTCTGCAGCATTATCCTTTTTGCTGTGCCACATCGCGGAGCTGACGCTGCCTATCTAGCAACAGTGGCTGCCAACGTGTACAGTTTTGCGACCTTGGGTTTTGCAGGGAACAAAAACTTCGTCGAAGCTCTGAAACGTAATTCACCAGAGTTCTGGAAAATTTCCAATGCCTTTATTCAGCCAGCATCGAGGTTAAAGATTATTTTCAGTTTCTATGAGACGGCGAAAATTGGAAACGATATTGTAAGTCCTGCCATAGTTCGAAGGAGCGCAATGATGCTTTGATAGATTCTGACTCAGCCACTAGATTGTTGATAAAGGCTCGGCAATTCTGGAATTGAACCACGAGCGAGCCGTTCCAATCCAAGGGGCGAATCACCGAGATATCTGCAGATTCTCTTCTGACAACAGTCAAAAGTACCGACCTGTCAGGAATGCATTGCGTGACATCATCGAGCTTGCCCTGAACCCCGAGGATACGAGTAAGTGACATATTTAATATTAATTTGACCAAGCAACTGCTAATTGGGCAACGATCCCAATAGATGACCAAGAAGACGGTAGGCCGCACCATTGAACATGTCGGCAGAATATTAATGGTTGAATCTCGCCAGCTTTCTTAGATGCACTGTGCTTCCCCCGCATGTTGGACGGGTTGGGATATAAGCATGATTCGGAACACCATCAGTGGTTGTCTCGCAACAGCACTTTTGAGAACTGGGCTAGAAATCGAGATGGGCCTAGCCATTCTAGACTTCTCTGGATCACCGGTGCGCCGGGATGTGGAAAGTCAACAGCCATGCGGGGCGCATTCCATCAAATGCTCGGGCAACAAGATGTGCGTGAGGGGACACGCCAACTGGCGGTGTTCTTTTTCAACAACAATGACGAGCCTCTTCTACGAAATCCCAATGGCATGTACCGGGCGCTACTGTACCAGATTCTCAAGGGTCGAAGAGACATCATGCGCCGAGTCATTAAAAGGTATTGTTCGGACGTGAATGGAGGCCGAGGGAAGAGAACCCATCAATACTCCGAATACGACTACCGAGGCTTGCTACTCGATACGTTCAGGGATAACTGCCAACATTCTCAGTGTACGACCATTTTCATCGATGCATTGGATGAGTGCTTGGATAGCCACAGCCTTCATTTGGATCAATTCTTCCATGATATTGTGACTACCGAGGACTTTGCCAACTTGAAAATCTGTATCTCCAGCAGGAACCTTGGCGGCATGCGTTGGCTCTGGCTTGGCCAGCTCAGTACTTCTCGAAACGGCAGATCAGTCAAGAGCCACAGTCCGACGATTGAAGTTGAGAGAGAGAATTGTGGCGCAATAAGTGCATACCTTGACGAGAGATTGCAGCTTTACAGGGCTGAAGCTGTTGATCTCAGAACAGTCAAGGAGAAAATTCAGAACATGGCCATGGGCAATTTCGTTTGGGTGGATACAATTACTGATCGCGTGGTCGAGGATCTGCGCAAGACGAAACATGGTCCATTGGGCGTTAGGTTACAACCTGTCCCAGGTGCTTTGAAGACGCTCTACACTGATGTTTTGCTTACAGCAGAAGATCGTGCCAAGACGTGGCGGTTCTTCCAATGGCTTTTCCTGGCGCCGGATCTAAGCCTTCGTGCTTGGAGAGATCTCATTCCCTTTTTGCAGGAAGAGCCACCTCGATCATTGAAGAAAAGCCACAATTCCGAGGATTGGGCCACTGGACTGGATGATTTTATCGGAGACGATTCTTGGATACAGGACCTCGAACGAATCGTTTGTCAAATTTCGTGTGGACTTGCCCAAGTCGCAAGGGTGTCCGACCGTCTAGAGCAGCCCGAAGAGTCAACAGGTGACCGCCTTTCAGTCGCAGGAGAAGCCGGGTCTTGGTACACTGCAGACGGAGACACGCGAATTGTCCGACCAATACATGATTCTGTGAGGCAACTCTTCCAGCATGAAGATGGCTTCGCTGTTTTGGACCCTACGACAATAGACCAAACTGGAGAAGGGTTGATTATGGCAATGATCACTTGCCTCGACTTCATTGGGGTTCGGGAATTCTCCAGATTTGTCGAACCAGCGGAAAGTCAGGACGCCCCAGAGTCTTGCAACAGTAGCGCTTCTTTGCTTTCAGATGGCGACGGTCCCGCGTGGACGAGCATCAGTCGTTTCTCCTCGGCCCGATCTATCAGACACAAGGTTTTCGACCGTAAGATCAGGTCACATTCAACTCAGCGCAGTGTAAGCCTAGCATCGACAGAAGAAAGCGATTTGAACAAAGACAGGACGCAAATGGGACCCGTCCTGGTGCGTCTGAATCAAGAAACAGAGCGCTGTTCAGAAAGTCTTCATAACGAGCGGTTGAATGTCGACCGTTGGCGCAACCTTGAAGGAGACCCAATACATCCTGAAAACGTTCCGAGTCCATTCATTGGGCCAACTCTGCAACTCTCCGGTCGAAACAGAGAATGGGAAATTTGGTACTCGGACCTGCTTTCCTACATTCTGACAGCATTTCCTGCGTTCGCTTCAGCTGCGGAGGCTGCGGGTGTTGACGCCAGCATCGTCCTTATTAAGCTTCGCGAGGGTCGACTATGGGATCGCTGGACCTGTCTTTCAGAGGAAATTGCGGCGGAAACGTCATTGAAGCAATGGGCAGAGTCCCAACAGCTACATTCGTGGATGAAATATCTGTCCCGCGCCAAAGACAAACCCTACACTACCGTAAATTCTGGCAGTGGAAGCTTGCTTGGAAACAGCAGACTGTTCAATATCGACGTCACTCTGAATTACTGCTTCGACGGGGGGCGCCGTTTCATCAAAAGGCTCGAGTCCTTGGACTTGACTCAGCCAACCGACCCAGACTCTGACAACGACTTAGTAGCAACATCGGACTCTCTTCTGGAGTTAGTTGAGGATCGCCTTAGGTCCGCCGAGATTCAGAATCATCTTGGTGGAGAACGCTCTAGTTTCATCCCATATCGACTACTTCGGTCTATACTTACGGAAACAGTTTTGGCAGCCATACTGGGGGAAGAAGCTGGACTAGCCTCGAAGAAAGCCCGCAAAGTTCGAAGCTCGTATATCAGAATCTGTGGAGTCCTTATCTTGATGAAGAAATTGCCCTACATGAAGCAAATTCTTGACACAGATGTGAACGATAGATGTCTTCCGTTGCGACTTCACAGGCACCATGGCGACAAAACAGTGTTGCTGATTTCCCACATCCCGGGAAAGAGTATTTCGATCCTGAATGGAATGACAGCAAATGAGTCTCGCATGTTCGAAGAGTTTCAGTGGTGTTTTTTGAGCCCTTTCTTGGCAAAGCCGGCAGGTCGCCTCCAGCATTACAAGCTCGGATCGGCAAGGGAGCCGATCCCAGTGATACAACAGCGCTCGGTAGAGGAAGATAGAACAAGGTATACAGGTCATAAGACTGTATTTGAGACGGATTCAGAGACCAAAGTTCGATTCGATCCTGACAGCTTTGATTTTGGGAACTACGGGGTGAGTCTACGATAATTCATCACCAAACTGGGTCCAAATGTTGACTTTTTACCTGGCTCAAATTGAAAAGTCCGGATCCTCAGAATGGTTTCTGCTGAGGCGCTTGCGCATCTCTTGGAAGCGCTTCCTATCAATTGTGTACGCATTGAAATTGGTCGGCGAGCGCGGCCATACCGGAACACTGGGAGCCCTTCCTCTATTATGCACCATCGAGCGACCGAGCCCAGAGACTCCTTACGAAGTCGAGTATTATCTTGTTTTCCCATATCCAGCTGGAAACCTGTCGGACTTAACTCGTATTGACTCGGACTATTTCAAAAGGTCAGGAGAACTCACAGACCGCTGGTTGGCTTCTCAATGTTGCAGCATGGCAGCTTCTCTTTGGGAAATTCACAGGATTGCAGCTCTAAAAATGCCTCACATACCTCGAATGCGTTTTCTGGGATCTGGAAGACTTGCGTCTGACGTGATCTATTGGTTTTCGTCTTCGACAAACCAGCTTGGCACACTGGTTATAGCTGACCACAATTCGAGCCCGCCGACGATGTCCGAATCAGCCCCGGAATACTCCATCCATCAAGAGAAAGTGTCGGAATCGCCTCTGCACAAGGAATCGGTCTTACAATGTCAACCCCCAGCCAATTTTGATTGCTGTGAGCTTACATATGTCGAGCTGCGACAGGAAAATGTGCAGCCTATGGTTTTGGCACAAGCACGCCCGCAGTCACCAGAGGTGGATCCTCCAGCAACAGACTGCTCACGATCCACAGTGCATCGCCTACGCGACGGCAAGCCAGTGGACGACGGCACAAACTTCAATTCACAGACCTCTCTTGGTGTTCTAGGACCCAGGTTTCCAATTTCTGCATCTCGATTTCATGTCTGGTGTCTCGGAGTCGTCTGGCTGGAGCTGATTACCTGGTACATTCTAGGCCCTAATGGAACGCTTGAATTTGAGCGGACTTTCGCACATGTCCCCACGAATGGGCAAATTGCACAAAGTGGCTTCTTTGAGGAAGTCCACATGGATGACGTCAGCGGGTGCGGAAATCCATACAGGTTGAGGCATGTCGTCTCAGAATGGATCAAGAGGCTCCAGGAAGACAAGAACTGCAGTCTCTTCGTTGGGCAAATTCTTGAATTCATAGCGGAGCGAATGCTGGTAGTAGACATCACGGCTCGAGCCTCGAGTCGTGAAGTGATGGAGAAACTCGAAGAAATCAATGACAGAGTTGAGGAAAGCATCGATTGATGAATGTTGTCCGAACGGAGGCTCAGAAGAAACTTTAGAAATACGAAACCATTGCCCTGCTGTAATCGTAATCAGGATCCGATCTGGGCAGTAACAACACCCCTCAACACCATACCTAAATAGGAGGCTAAACATAGGTAAGTGTACATGTACAGTGTGAATGCTCTATGTTCCGGTGATTGCTATTTAGGGCGATCAGGCAAGGACCTGTTACTATTCGTCCCCTCCCTCCTTAACCTGAGTCACAAATCCACTCCTTGTCACAATCATCACCGACAACAACCTGATACTCGCTACCTCCATAAGATCAAACACGGCCACATCGGCGTTGAACTGCCTCAAAATCCACGTCCGCAACTCAACAGCAACTAGCGAGTCAACTCCCATCCCGTGTAACGGTTTATTGGGATCGACCTCTTCAACGGAGATATTCAGCGCTTTGACAAGCTTGATCTTCAACCCATCGTACACAATCTCCGCCGCCGCCTCAGGGCTCTCGGCCGCCGCGAGGAGCAAGCCGTAGTTCGCCGTCTGCGCCTCCGTCTCGACGGCCCCGGAGCGCGTGCGGATCTGGTGCAGGTGCCGCACGAGCGGGTCGCTCATCCAGTCGCAGTACTCCTCGCCGGCCACGGCGCGGGTCTCGGGGAGCTGCAGGCCCAGGGAGATCTGGCTCTTGAGCAGGGAGGACGGTGGCGACACGCCTGGCGGGGCGCACAGCTCGTTGAGGATGGCGTGCAGCTCCTCCTCGCGCATGCCCTCGGCGCCCATCTTGCGCAGGTGCGTGACGAGGTCTGCCTCGTTCTCGGCGACGTAGCCGACGCTGAGGATCATGCCCAGGTCCAGGACGGTGGCGGCCTGGCCGTTGAGCACGCGGTGGCGGGCGAGGGCGTCCTGGAAGGAGTTGCCGGCCGAGTAGTTGGACTGGCCCCTGTTGCCCCATATGGTTGCGATGGAGCTGAGCAGGACGAAGAAGTCGAGGTCTTTGGGCAGGGCATGGTGGAGGTTCCAGGAGCCGGTTACCTTGGGTCGGATGGCAGTGTTCCAGTCCTGGAGCGTCATGTTGGCGAATGTGCTGTCTTTGAGTACCATGGAGCCTTGGATGCAGCCTTTGATGGATGGCATGTTGCAACCCTTAAGGGCAGCTTGGAGAGCAGAGAGATCCGCCACGTCGCAAGCCGGTGTTGCCACGTTGACGCCCTGCGACTCCAGGTCCGATACCAGTTCTCGTGAGGTGTCGCTCGTATTGCCAGAGCGAGAGAGTAATATCAGATTCCTCGCGCCACGTTTGGCCATCCACCGTGCCATGCTGCGACCGAGGCCGCCCAGACCTCCCGCGATAACGAAGGACACAGACGGATCAAAGTCATAGGACTCCTTCTGGCTGGGTACAACCTAGAAAGAAAATAGCGTCAGCATTTGTCTTGGTGGAAGGGATAATAACGGTGATCACCGCGCGGGAAGGATAACTCACAGGGACTTCATCTTCTTCTTCAGGCACCAAGACGATCTTGCCCGAGTGCGCACCGCTCTGCATATACCTGAAGCTCTCCTGCATCTTTCCAAAGGAGAATTCCTGCGTCGGCTCAAGTGGCCCGATCTTGCCAGCTTCAACGAGTGACATTAGACTCTCGATAATGTTCGCAAACCGCGGTGGATCGTTTGCGTTAATGAAGCTGATATCCACAAATTCAAAGCTGACGTTGTTCTTGAAGACGGCCATGTTTAGCCGCGCCGAACTGTAGATATCAATCTTACCGACCTCAACAAACCGGCCAAAAGGCGCCATGCACTCCCACGTGGCGCGCAAGGCATCACCCGACAGCGAGTTCACTGCAACATCAACGCCACGGCCTTTCGTGAGGCGCTTGATACCCTGGGCGAAGGTGAGGTCGCGACTCGATAGGATGTGGTCCTGGGGTATGCCGTAGGTGTTCATCAGCAGGTCCCGCTTCTCGACGGACCCAACAGTCGCGAAGACCTCGGCGCCGCGCACCTTGGCAAGCTGGATACAGGCCTGGCCCACACCGCCGGCTGCGGCGTGGATAAGCACAGTCTCGCCTGGCTGGATGTTTGCGATATCCACAAGTGCCGCGTACGCCGTGACGTAGACGACAGTAAAGCCCGCGGCACCGGCCATGGACAAGTTGGAGGGGATCTTGGCGAGGGAGGTCTGCCTCGTGCGCGCGAACGTGTTGAACGTGCCCGGCGCGAGACCGCAGACCCGGTCGCCGACTGCGAACCTGCTCGTGTTGGGGCCGACGCGGGTCACGACGCCGGCTCCCTCGCAGCCCAGGTTCTCGCCGATGACTTGGCCCAAGGCAATCATCACGTCGAGGAAGTTGAGACCCGCGGCGGCCACCTTGAACTCGACCTCCCCGTCTTGCAAGGGGGTGTCGTACCTCGGGTCGTCGATGAACTGCAGCGTGTCTAGCAGGCCGGGAGACCCAATTACAAGTTTCAGGGCTTTCTCGTCCCCGAATCTTCCAGGGTGGGCAATTTGCTCAGTTGTCTTGCGAGCCACGGCGCTGTTCATGTCGTTTGCCTCCACTAGACGCGGGACGTGCATCACACCCTCGCTCTCCCAGAAGCTGTTGTCGGGGGTCTTTCCGGTCCTAGTCTTCTTTCCCAACACCGAATCGATGGTGTTGACTGTCGTTGCAGCAGCTGCTTGTGCGGAACGGATTTCATCGATGGCGAGTGTGATAAACTTCAATGTTGGGTTCTCCTGGCGGATCACCCGAGCGAATCCGGTGACCATCTCGCTGTCTGGGTTACTTGGTGATGCGCCCCCGCCTTGGGTCACCCACACGAGTGAGTCCAGGCTTGTCGTCATGCGCTGGAGCGCTGCGAATGTGGCTTCGTCGAGGCGGTCGAGGAGCGGGCTATCTAGCTCAGCGAGAAAGATCACCAGCTTGTCGGCAAATTCGGCGCCAGGGAGATCTGTAAGTGAAAGACCCTGGGCGGTAGGCATCTTCTTGCGGATTTCAGACAAGACATCATTCTGGAGTTGCGAAGTCTCGTTGTAAACCACCAGAGTCTCTGGGAGCACCCTTGAGGCAGTCCTGGCCTCGTCGTCCAGCTTCGTGGCAACCAGTACGCCGTTCAAATGATCCGCTTTGCCGGCGTAGTCGGTGAACTCCAAGTCAACACCACTGAAGCCGACGCGTTTCAGGTGCATATCCCATTGAGCTGCGCTCATCAGAGGCCCCCATTGGCGATGTGGCTCTTCGGATAGCCACCAGCCATAGAGTAGGCCAAAGCCGAACCCCGTACGGATGGCATCAGGGTTGGTGAGCTCGTTCAAGATCAGCTTACCACCTGGCTTGAGCATCTTGAAGCAGTTCGTCAGCGTGTGATCGATGTTGGTAGTGGCGTGGATGACGTTGGCCGCAATGATCACGTCGTATGTATCGGCCTTGAAACCCTGCTCGATAGGGTCGTTCTCAATGTTAAGCGTCTTGAATATCACTGGTTTGGGTATTAGCATGTGTCGGTGGAAAGGTTGGACCGTAAAGGGCAGGATCCTGTTTTGACATGAGCAGAACTTACTTCTATCGGCAGTCTTCGAAAACTTCTTCTCCGCCTTCTCAAAGAACGCTGGCGACAGATCGGTGAAATCGTATCTCTCAAACCGGGGAGCACCCTGACCCTCGCCATGCCTGCACAACGCTTCGAGCATCGGCACAGTCGCACCTCCTGTGCCGGCACCGACCTCGAGGATAGTGATGTCGGAGTTTTTGTGAGCAATGTGATCGATATACGTCACGACATACGAGTACCCAAGCTCGGCGCCCGTGCCGTGCGAGTACACCTTGTCCATAAGGGCATCCTTGAAGAACACCTCCAGAGGATCGATCTTGCCTTGTAGACACTCGGCAAGTACCTTGCCCACTGCAACGGTCATTATGGCCTCAGGCGTGGAGTTGGCTAGCTTTGCCTCAAGCGCGTAGAAATATTCGTCATCTTCTGCCAGCTCGTCCCAGTTTTCGTTGGCAGTGACAGCGTGGATCAGCTTCCCCTGAGCAAAGTTCTCGATCTGGTGGCGCATCCAGTTGAGGTAAATCTGATACCAGGGTTTGCTGGCGTCGATCTTGCTCTCTTCGTGAGTCTTCATGTAACGCTTCAAGTAGAGGTAACATAGCCGCTCTGTGTCAGCAATGACCTCGGTAGGGTTGAATTGCGTCAGCTCCTCGGGCGGAACGAAGAGCCTGACGGCGCCGTCTTGGGTCAGGAGATCAATGTCCAGTTTCCAGGCTGTGTTGAAGCACAGGTGATGGTGGGCTGCATCTTCTGAACTACTTTGTTTGTCGCCGCCAGAGATGGCTGTCGAGACAAATCCGTCAATGATAATGAGTGGTTTGCTGGTGGCAGGGTCGATTCCTGTCGCGGTTGCAGTAGCCTGACGAAGACCCAGAGTCTTCGCGTTGGCTACAACCCGGAGCTTCTGGTGCGAGGCTTCGGTATCGGCTGCTATCCAAAGCTCTTTGATAGATGTGGGCACCATTGCATCAGCCGTGTCTCTTCCACCTTTGGTCAAGGCCACGATTGCACTCTGAAGAACACCATCCAGGGTGGTGGGGTGGATCAGGTGCGGCTGGACATAACCGAGCGGCATTTTACTTCTGATATCAGGGGCAGAGACTGTTGCGATGGCACTGCGCTCATCCGCATTCAACCCAACATCTGTGAGAGTCTGGAACGTCTCGCCAAAGTCAAAGCCGACTGTGTGCAACAGCTCATACAGCTGAATGGGCGCTACACGTGTGCGGCAGGTCTTTTCGCCCTGAGCAACTGCTTCCGCAGTCGTTTCGAGGAACAGTCGTTGCTCCAGCCCATTGTCGATGGGGTTTAGAGGCACCTCATAATCAGCTTGAACCAGGCCACGGCAGTGGTCACGCCACTCGTCGCCATCAATACTCGAGAGCTGAAACTCGCTCCAATTGGATGACGTGCTGGAAGTACTATCAAAGTACGGGCGAACATGCAGGTGCGTCTCGATACCATCAGTACCAGTCGGGATTCTCAGTGCGACTTGGAAAACTACTTCCTTGAAGCGGAATCCCCTGAGAACCTTTTTCGGGTTGGCGAGCTGTCGCATCGCCTCGATCGCCATCACGAGCATGCCCGCCCCCGGGTATAAGAGACTTCCAGTGATGCGATGATCTTTGATCCAAGGATTCTCATTCAACCGGATGTAATTACGCCAGATAGCGTTATTCTTGTTCCAATCAGGCACGGGTGCCCCGAGGAGCTCATGGCGTGGGGCTTGGCGGAAGCGATAGCCCTTGCTAAGGCGAGACTCCTTCCAGTACGTCTTTGTATGGTTGAAGGGATATGGCGGAAGGTCGACAAGCATCCGCGGTGGGACTTGGCTGCCATCGGTATTGCGATTGACCGCATCCACGTCAATGGCTTGGCCACGAGAGGAAAGAAATGAGGCGGTCAACAGTGCCGTATCAACGGCGCCCGTATTTCGTCGGAGCAAAGAGATATAGCTCGTGCCCTTGGAGCTGGGGATCTTGTCCATGATTTCGCGCAGAGGCCCTTGTAGCGCCGAGTGAGGTCCAACTTCAATGATCTCAGTAACACGGTCAAGGTTCAGCTGGACATTGGACTTTGCAGATGCCGGCGAGCGATCTGTCAGAAGGCTGGATACGGCTTCAGAAAATCTGACGGGCGAGACCAAGTTGCCAACCCAGTAGTCGGCTATTTGCAGCTCGTGTACTGGCAGGCGATCACCTGTCAGACTGGAATAAAACAACGGAGACCCATATTCACCGTCCAAGGCCTGGGCAGGGTACTTCTCGATTTCTCCAATCAGTTGCCGGTACTCTTCTGCGATGGGCTGCATGAACTTGGAGTGATACGCATTTTCCACGCGCAGCTTGCGGTTGAAGACGGTGTCACCCAGCCTTGCCTGCAAAGCCGCGATGCTCGAACTGCTCCCGCTGACGGTCACATTCTTGGGGCTGTTGAAGCAAGCAATGACCAGATTTCCGCTGTCGTCATCCACGGCGCGAATATGCTCAAGGGCTGACTCGGGGTCAAGAGCGACAGAGACCATCCCCATGTCGGCGTCGGCACCAGCTGTAGCAGGCGCGAGCTTGGGGGTGAGAAGACCGCGATAGTATGCAATTCTCCATGCATCCTCACGAGACAAAGCGCCCGCAGAATGTGCGGCAGCGATCTCGCCAGATGAGTGCCCGACGACTGCCCCTGGCTGGACAGACCAGCTGCGAAGCAAAGCAATCAAAGCCACTTGCAGCACGGTGCAAATCGGCTGACTGTACTCGGCCTTGTTGATGAGCTTGGCATCCTGCAAGATATCAAACACAGACCAGGAGCTTCCCAGGCCTTTGAGGTACGCATCCGCATCCTCTAGACTCTTCGAGAAGACAGGATAGCCAGAGATGAGCTCGCGACCCATGCCCGCCCACTGGGCTCCCTGGCCGGTGAATACCAGCGCAAGCCGGCCGTTGTCAGTGCCGATGCGCACAGCAGCGGGCGCGCTTGTGAGGACCTCCTTGAGCTGCTCAAGGCTCTCAGCCTTCACAGTTGTGCGCCAGGGGAAACTTGTGCGCTTGGAAGCAAGCGTGTGGCTCAAGTCTGTGAGGTATTTCTCCTCTTCCTTGATCTTGGGGATCTGACGATCAAGATATTCAGAAAGAGACTTTGCCAAACGCTCGACACCCCCTTGGTCGTGTGCCGAGAGGGGGAAGATACGCTGCTTGGGCTTTGTGGATGCATGACCGTTCAGGTGGCCATTTCCATTCAGGTTCAGGTGCCCGTTGCCGTTTAGGTGACCATTGCTGTGGTGTTGTCCGTTTCCATTGAGATGGTGGCCATTACCATTGGCATGTCCGTTGCCGTTTGTGATCCCAGTACCATTGATAATCGGTAACGTGGATAACGTAGATTTGGGTTCAATGATAGTCCTGTGAACAGCAACCAGCCCGCGTTCAGCGAGATAATGGTACGCATCATCCAGGATAACATGTGCGTTAGACCCGCCAAATCCGAAGGAGTTGACACTCGCCCGCCTGAGCCCTGAAACAGGCCAGGCAGTTGGCTGCAGGGGAAACTTGAGCTTCCATGGCCCGGCGAGCACCTTGGGGTTGATCTCCTCGAAGTGCAGATTGGGAGGAATCACACCACTCTCAACGACATGGACGGCTTTGATCAAACCAGCCACGCCCGCAGCGCCCTCGAGATGACCAAGGTTACTCTTCAGGGCCCCAACGTACATGGGGTCATCCGCCGAGCGATAAGGCGCGAAAACATCCCCGATCGCGCCCGCCTCGATCGGGTCTCCGATCGGCGTGCCCGTGCCATGGGCCTCAAAGAAGCGCGTCTGGTCGAGCGAGAGGCCTGCGCGCCGGTACGCGGTGCGGATGAGGTCTTCCTGCCCGGCACGCGTGGGCTGTGTGATGCCGGGTGACTTGCCGTCCTGGTTGGACGAGGAGCCGCGGATCACGGCGCGGATGGTGTCGCCGTCGCGGATCGCGTCTGAGACGCGCTTTAGAATCACGACTCCGAAACCTTCGCCGCGCGAGTAGCCGTTGGCGCGTGAGTCGAAGGAGTGGCATTTCCCGTCTGGTGATAGGAAGCCGAGGTTGGACAGGGGAAGGGTTGTGTCCGGGTTGTCTGGTCTCAGTTAGCTTTTGCCTTCAGGTGGAAGCCGGGATCAGGGGTTGAGGGAAACCAAAAAGAGCCATAGACGGTGCCAGCTTACAGAACAGGTTGCATCCACCAACTACGGCCATATTAACCTCACCAGACCTCAGACTGGCGCTCCCGAGATGTACGGCGTTAAGACTGCTCGAGCATGCCGTATCGAGTGTCAGACTGGGGCCCTTGAAATCATAGAACCAGCTCATGCGGTTCGACAGCAGACAAGCGCTGACACCCGTTGCAGAATAAGTCAGGTCTGCATCAGGGTCGCGCGTCAGGACCGTACTGTAGTCATTGGTGAAGCATCCCATATGCACTGAAGTATTGGATCCGACTGCGGCTGACATGGGAATACCCGCTGCATCGAATTAGATGACGAACGAATATCAATCATATATCCGAGCAGGATGTTGCTCAACAGGTGAAAGGAAGCACGAACCGTTCTCAAGTGCATGGTAGACAGTTTCGAGGAGACCACGCTGTTGTGGGTCCAGGAAGACAGCCTCATTTGGTGTGATGGAGAAGAAGGGCGCGTCGAAGGCCGCAATGTCTTCTTTCAAGTAATGAGCATGCCTGACGTTGACCTGGATCGTTGATCAGACACATGATTCCAAATTTTGTCACAGTTAGGGTAACTTACAGCCCCAAATCTCTCATGATCAGGATGGTAGAATGCATCGATATTGTACCGGTTTTGTGGGGTCTCTTGGAGAGCTGACCGTCCCTCCAGGAGCAGATCGTAGAAGGCCTCCGGGGTCCTGGCATCACCAGGAAACTTCAGGCCCAGCCCGATGACAGCAATATCCTCTTGTGCGTCTACTGCACTACCCATGATGAGATTTATGACACTGAAATTCTCTGGAAATTGATATATGTCGACTGTGGTTCCCGAAAATGGCAGAGTGTAACTTTTGAAAAAGAGAAAAGCCCGACACAACAATGGTGTTTTTGGGTGATTTATATCTGAGTCCCTTAGAGTCTTAACCCTTACAACCTGCCAGATCAAAGTATCAAACCTTATTGTAGTCGATAGCAACCCAAAGCCGCGCAGATAACGGCTTACTGGACGCTGACTTTGTCGCCGTCAACAAGCCGCCGATCTCCTGGTGAGTCAAGGCAGAGTTGTGATGGCACTCACAGCCTCGCGTAGTCTCGACTCTACATCCATGGTACTCTACAGTACTTATCATTTTGATCCATGTAGCATTTGTTACGTACTCCGTACTGCAAAATGCACTTGTTTGCTATAATTCAAGTATTGAGATGTAGTATACAGTAAAAATCAAGTCCTCTTCCATAATTGTTCAACACAACGTCATGGCATTCTCCGGTTCTTCCAACATCCTTAAGCGCTCTAGTAATGTTGGCTTTCTCAAGGACCATGATCAAGACCTCGATTCTGTATGGGCCTTTCGATCAATCGATAGTCTCAGCCAAGCCTGCATATCTTGCCACATGTTTAGGATGTGATGCGGCCCTCCCGTTTTGGCGCGGTTTTATACCTAGGTACTTAGCGCCTGTCGCCCCTCCACGCGCCTTGAAACCAAGTCAGACAAGTTGTGCTGTTCCAACATTCTGCAAAGTCCGTGATAGATAAGGAGGTTCCGACAATGTACACCAACTTCAAGCCACAGCCTGGTTCTCTGCGGGTGGTGTCTTGGGCTGGGGAAACTAGTGCAATGCCAATCATTGCGTCAAACAAAGCCCGCAATATTAATGTGCGGCTTATGTGAGATCTTGCATCACAGACAGGGCGTATACGCTTATACGCATTTGACGAGACATAATCGGGAGGGCTGAGTGCATCTTGTGATGATCTTCTGCTTAGTGCTGGGGTGTAATCCAAGCCAGCTGCCCATTCTACTTTCAGTCTATGTAGTGTATCGTTGTGGGTTTGTGAAAAAAGAATATGCTAGATCTAGGGTCTGAATA
The DNA here is from genome assembly GCA_037177825.1 of Diaporthe sp. P3_1W. Taxonomy (NCBI): domain Eukaryota; kingdom Fungi; phylum Ascomycota; class Sordariomycetes; order Diaporthales; family Diaporthaceae; genus Diaporthe; species Diaporthe sp. P3_1W. The sequence goes on from JBAFXB010000008.1 coordinate 3,227,201, forward strand.
CTTAGCTATGTCGACGAGTCACAAACTATAGTAAAATAAGTGCGATAGTGTTTCTGACTCGAGACATTTGGATACACTAAGGCTACACAGTTACAAGATGCTAGTGGACTCGTTGCATTTCTGTGGGAAGGCATCACCCAGCTGACACGATTAGGTGCATCATCAACACATAGACATATTCTAAGTGAGTGAAAAGAGTTTTGCTCGAGATTGGTTACCATTGACTAACAACGTGTTTGATGCAGTGTGACTCTGACAGTGTGTCCTATGGCCCAAGCCAGGTGGCTGCCTCGTCCAAGCCCGAGCATAACGATTTATCCGATTCGGTCTCAAATGCACTTGAAATGTGGCCGATGTGTTACAAAACCTTACTTTGTATAAATGGGCCGCTTAGATCCGGCCAGTAAGAACTGCCCGGGTGTTCAAGAACAGTGGTGCCGAGAACCCGTAGTAGAAGGCGGCAGTAAAGATGACTGCCTTATCAAGGACAGACTTGGCGTGACACGCCCTCCAATTGGGTCACTCGGATCGTATTGCACAGCCTTGAGACGCTCAATACCGAATGGAGATGAAGCAAGCTCCAAACCAAGTAAGAATCGTCCCGAAAGCCCCGGGCTTGACACCCTCCATTTAGGCAATCAAGAGATCTAGTTGCATATCTGGTGAACGAGTGAGCGGTGCAGATCTAGAACGCTCCGTAATACGATCCCCCACGTTGTCTCACCGGCACGGCACGTATTACGTGTTTCTCGGCTGCTAACCCGGGGTTCCACTGTCAGACACATCCAAGAAAAATGTATCCGAGCGGGCCGGACTTAGCACAAGCCACCGATTTGCTCCTTTCCTTTAGGAGTCGGGCCGCCAGAGATGGTGGGAGGCTTTCTGCACTTCAATCTCACCTACATGTATAGGATGATCATGAGCGAATGTTCAATCGGCGTTAGGCTTTGATTCTCATCAACATCAACAGCAGCCATGTCGTGTCAGGGTCAAACGCACACCCCGCCGAGTTTCTATATTCTGCTTATGGTTCTTATTGAGAATGTTGGGCGAAGACAGAAGACCGATTGAACATACTCCTTATATCAACTGGTATGATCGCCAACGACACGTTTGCATAAGATGTGTGCCATATTCTCACAGCCTACCCCTCATCGTTCTCTCTTCAACGCAAGCATACCGTCACCATGGCAGCCTACTACACTTTCGCCTCATCCTTGATTATAGCACTCTTCATCATCTTCTATCGTTGGGGCTATCCACGTCCTTATCCTGGCATTCCTCACCACAAGTCCTCGGCAAAGCGCTTATGGGGCGACTTGCCAGACGTGCTCGCCGCAGTTTCCAAAACACAGGACCCGGCCAAGTACGTCTTCGCACAATGCCGCAAGCTCAACTCGCCAGTCATCCAGCTCTTCCTGCGACCCTTCCACCCTCCCATCATCTTCGTCGATGATGTGCGAGAAGTAAAAGACATTCTCGGAATGCGGACGAAGGAATTCGATCGCGCTCCAAGCACCCAAGCAGTCTTTGCGCCTTTTCTCGCCCAGTCCAGCATCACGAAGCGCACCACGGTTGAGTGGCGTGCCCAGCGCCGTCTCTGGGAGGGCGTTATGGGTAGAGACTTCTTGAGGCGAGTTGCTGCGCCTAGGATGTATACTTCTGCTTCGGAGCTGGTTGATTTGTTGAAAGAAAAGGCGACTGTGGCTGATGGCCGTCCATTCTCGTGCTTTGAGGATTTTGACCTTGCTGCTTTTGATGTAATCTGGACTGTCATTTTCGGCGAGAAATTGCAGGCTGTCGACGGCGAGCGCCGAGGAGTAATTGAGTGTGCGGGGAACATTGCCCAGCCCGATTCCAAGGATGAACTGGCTGTCTTGCCAGCGTTGCACAAGCCTGAGATTTACGAAGCTGTTTCGTTCTTTGTTAAAAGTGTCGAGAAGACACTCAAGTCGTTCAATCAGCCCCTGCATCATTGGGCGCTGAGGCAAATGCCGGCTTTTAGGAGGTATTGGTCTCTCAAGCAGGAGCTCGTTTCAGGACTTATCAAGGACACCCGCGCTCAACTCGCTGCTTTGCCAGAAGATCAACTGGATGAATTCGAGGACAAGTGTGCGATGGGATTGGCGCTCCGTCGCGAACGTCTGGCTTACAATGGAAAGTTTGAAGCTTGTCCTCCAACAACTCAAGAGATTCATGATGAGTTGTTTATGTTCCTGGTTGCTGTTAGTGTCGCCCTCCCCTGCTTTAATCTTCTCATTTCTTCCCCGAAAATGATACTGACCAAGATCAGGGCCATGAGACAAAAGCCGTGACTCTTTCCTGGACGGTCAAATTCCTCACCAACAACCCGTCCAAGCAGGCCAAATTACGAAAATTTCTCCAGGAGGCACTGCCAAATGGAGCACAATCATCCGTAGAAGATATATTGAACACGCCCATCCACTACCTCGAAGCCACCATGGAAGAAGCAATTCGCCTGGGCAATATTCACCCACGTCTTGTCCGCATTGCCACTGTTGACACGTCTATCCTCGGCTACCCGATCCCAAAAGGTGCTCAGGTGGTCTCTAGCTCATATGTGGGTGAGAAGCCGCTCGGAATCCCGGAGGCAGAACGCAGTAAACGAAGCCAGCAAAGCAAGGTCAACTTCCGCAAGTATTATGAAGATGGCATGGACAAATTTGCGCCAGAGCGGTGGCTTGGCGAAAACGGAGATTTTGATTCCCATCAATATCCTACACTGGCATTTTCCGCTGGCCCGAGAGTCTGCTATGGTTCGTGCCCTCGTGTTCCCTTCCGTCCACATGCATCAAATACTGATTGAAATAGGGAGAGCTTTGGCGCGCCAAGAACTACGTATCACACTTACTTTACTGATTTTGAACTTCGAATTTGAGCCTCTGCCTGAAAAGTACAATAGTATGGGGGCACACCAAAGGATCCTCAGAGTACCTCAGCAGTGTTATATCAGATTGAAGCCTTGGCAAAACACTTGATTATAAGTCTGGGCCACTGCATGGGGGATGATGCATCTCAAACTGTTATAAAAATACTCCAAGACAATAAATGAAACATTGAGGATGGCGTGAAAGAAATGTCAAATTTAATTCCAAACCTTTTGTCGTCACCAACTTGCACTTTCTATCTGCGTTGCCAACTGTCTAGGTTTCCTTTCAAGTGGTTTTCTCGTACGGCAGTCCAACATCAGCCCCCTTAGCAACAACAGCCGTGAAACTAGACATGCCCACATAAACAATCAGATGGAGAGTCTGCTCCTTTCCAATACAACTCACGGCCTTCTCGAAGGTCTCATCAGTAAGTTTCTCAGATCCGTGTAACTCCTTGACCACGTCCCACGCCACGGCTTCCTCCGGCTTCAAGTCCCCGGGGCGCTCGCCACGACCCAACACCTCCAGCTGCTCAGCTGTCAGTGTCGATCCGTTGTGCTTGGCGGTGGTACCATGCACGAAAGCCTGATACGGCGAGTGAAAGTGCGCGCACGCAGCAAAGAGCGCCACCTCACGCACGTTGGGTGGGACGGAGAGGGCGTAGACACTAGCGATCGTGCCGAACAGGGGCTTGACCAGCCCGGGAAGGTAGCTAAAAGTGTTGAAGTGGCCAAGGACCCGACCTTCCGGCGAGATGAGCTGGGAGAGGTCAGTGGGAGAGAAGATCGGCATGCAGGGTATGGTGACTCTTCGGCTTACATGGTCGTGAGGCGGGGGGTGGCGGCTCAGGACCACCTTCAGGAATTCGTAGGCTTCCTTTTCCTCCGGGGACAGCTCGCTGTCTGAGCGGACGGGGTAACGGTTTCCTGCAGACATGATCGGCCAATTAGAAGTTGAAGGGCAAAGAAGTCGATATTGGTTGTTCCTGCTAGTGGACGAGGACTGCTGCAAGCTCATCCTACTTTATAGAAGGGCACAAAAGTCTAACTCAAAAAGGTTTTGCGTACTTTCCGTTGTCTCAAATCAGCCACTACGGTTCTCACACATCAAGTACAAGAGGAACGTGTCAACACGTCCTGGTGGTGGAAGAGCCTGAGGGCTGCTCAGGAACTAGTGTTTGTTCGTCACAGTTGCACTGCAGTTGTGTCAGACTTGAGCTTACTCGGCGTTCACACCAGAACTCAATGCCAAACAAACACAGAGCAACTATAGGCCGAGAGTTCCCGCAGAACAGCTATTGATCCACATTCGGAACACATACAATCTACTTTAGCGGGGATAATTCGAGATTGGTTGCTGACGTCGGGATGCTCTTCCGGCCCATGCACCGCTTATCTTGCGCAGAAATTCAACGGCTAAGTTCACACGTAAGTCTTGTGCATGAAAGCGTATTCGACCGCTTGAAATATCTATGTCGACATCCACACGTATTCAAGGCACAACACGGTCCAAGAATCATCCGTCTCGTGCTCCAATAATTCTGAATACGCGTTCCAATAATTCTTGCACTGATGGCCTCGTTTCTATCTGCTCCTTTCACCGGCCTCGCTCTTCGGACCAAGGTCCTCGGAGTCGGCCGTCTATTCCGACCAATCCAGAACATACACGGCACCCAAGAGCTGCAAGTACTTCCAGAAACAGGGCTCACGGAAGATCTGCATTATCATGCTGCATCGGGTCAGCTATTTGGTGCGTCCGAAGGAGATGACACACTCAGGAAGTCTTGGTTTCCTCCGTGAGTCTTTCCATTCTCATCTTCCAAATTCCTAGTGCCATGCTAACATTCGCAACCGTACGTACAGCTTGTTGATCTGGAAGGATCATAAAGCCATTGGCTCTGGAACCATTGTAGTCATCGACATCAAGGTACGCCAAATAGCCTTCTAACTTATGAACAGCGAGGCTGATAGTGTACCTAGACCTTGTCGGTGACTCGTCTGAGCCTTCGCAATTTCACCGGCCCCTTCAACACCCATGGTATCGACATCATCTCGGACTCGAATGACTCAAACTCTATATACATAGTTGCAGTAAATCACTTGCCGAATCCAGACTACTACGGCAGTCCCACACCACTCAAGGACTCCACTATTCCCAAAGCCCGCTCGCGCCTAGAGATCTTCCACCACAGAATCAACTCGCAGGAGGCAACACACCTGCGTTCTATCTGGCATCCTCTGCTTCGGACTCCGAATGACGTCTTCCTGAAGTCTGTGACCGAGATATACGTCACCAATGACCATCGTCACCGCGAAGGGCCCTCGCGGCTTCTAGAAGAAGTTGCGTACGGGTCGATGGGGCAGCCAACGGATCTGGTTCACATCCAACTAGCTACCCAGCCACACTTGATTACCCTGGTCACAAAGGATCATGCCGATGACACTGCAGGAGTTACTGCAAAGGTTGCAAACATAATCGACATGAACAACGGAATCGGTCATGGGAAGACGCCCTCGGAGATAATGATCGTCCGCGCCTCAAGTGGGCAGCTCCTTCTGGGCCACGTGGATGGAGTGGAAGCTCCCAAGGTTGATATTGACGAGATCATACAGCTAGACTCGACTTTGGATACCCCATCATACTTCTCCGATACGTATGCAGTAGAGACCGGCAGGGATGCTAGCGGCTACGTTGTTGCAGGCTTGGCTCGGGCAATTACGTTCCCCGTTGCTGGCAAAGCAATCCCAGTCACCATATGGCTGGTACAGCCGAATCAGGGACTAGACTCAGCAAGAAGTGGAAGCCATATAGACAAGCGGACAAGGAAGGTAATATTCCAGGATGATGGGCAGACTGTGCGAACCGCATCCACTGCAGTCATGGTTGCGATTGACCCGAGTGTGAATGACGGAAAAAAGCAAGCGCACTTGTTCATTACCGGACCTTTGAGCGAGGGTATTGTGGTGGCAAAAGTTGATATCTGAGAGGCTGAACGCATTTAACTTAGTCGAAATACAGATTGACATAGCACGGATGACGCCAAAGCGAATATTGGATTGATTTCAAAGCATTTCAATACTACCTCAGGAATCTTACGAACTGGTCTTAGACATACTACAAGCGTTGTAACACTGGGGCTCGGCTCTTCCCGGCGTGGAGTATGGCCGGTTTGGGAATTGCTGCAGAAATCGCCAATCATAGACTTTGCCTGATTATCTCTCGGGCTCCCACACTTTTTCTGACTGGAGAAGTAGGTGTTCTCTTCGGCCGAATGGAGCGGTGGGTGGTCAGCACCGGATACGCCTCTGCCGCCGTTCAGATACCTGTTGCCTGCCCAGCCTGCAGGTCTCGCGACGCGGCAGAGCTCACAGAGGTGCTGTACCTCAAATGAATCGTCAGCCGCGCATGAGTGCTTGATTGGTTACCATGAGATGCGGACAATAAGTGGTTCCCGAAGCTCTTCTCCTTTGAGTGATTTTTCTTCCAGGGCGTGTGGGTCATTTTGCTTTGGGTGACATTCACTCCACCCATTTTGTGGCGTTTTCTGCGGTCAGCACATGATAAGTGCATTGCTCGGACGAATTCTGTGTGACGTCGGACTTCGGCAGGAACAAATCCATACCTACGGACCGAGACGCATCGTGATCAGCATGATGATCAACAGCACGAAATGGGTGAACAGCTGCCTGGCGAAGCAGCATCTCCCGGGAAACTCATGTTGAAGTTGGATGGAGCTGTCATACTTGCTCGGAATCCCCAATTTTGCTTTATGATGAATGACAACGACAGCCGTGGAACACAAATCTTCACATCTACGAGACTGTGCTCAGTCGCGCCCAAATTCAACAACTACTCTGTCTGCATCTATGTCACCAATTTTTGCAGCAGCCCAGCTGTTGGGCCTGCACCCGGCTCCAGCGATACTGAGTCTTCTGGTAATATTGGTATAGTACCTTGATTGCCACTTTGTGATTATTGGTGAACGCATTCGAGGCTAACCGAACAACCTTGGTAGCTCATGAGCTATGTCGTCTCATCCGTTATTCACAATCTCTTCATTTCGCCCCTTCGATCAATTCCAGGACCGAAGCTATTGGCTGTTTCGGAGATATTCTTCTCACGTCTTCTCATGTCCGGAACTGGCCACAAGCAGCTTGTTGAACTCCACAGAAAGTATGGCGAGGTAGTTCGTGTCAGTCCAATCCAGGTCTCCTTCAACAACCCGAGCATCTGGAAAGAACTCTACGGTCACCGCAAGGCCGGTGAGGAGGAAAACCCCAAGGACCAGGTCTTCTACAAGCTCGCTAGCCCAAGCGTTATTGAAGCCGAGACCTCAGAAGACCATGGCCGCCAACGTCGCATCATGTCACATGCCTTCTCGGCGAAGAGCCTGCTGGAGCAGCAGCCTCTGATAGGCGGATACGTTGATCTGCTCATCAAGAGGCTCAGAGAACAGGCCCGAGAAGAAGGCACAGTGGTAAACATTGTCAAATGGTATGACTTTACCACATTCGATTTGGTTGCAGACCTGTCATTTGGCGAGCCATTCGGATGTTTGGAGCAGTCAGACTATCACCCCTGGGTCTCGTTGATCTTCGCAGGCGTCAAGCAAGCCGTCTTCCTCATACAAGTCAGACGATTCATCCCTAGTATAGATCTCCTGTTGCAGAAATTTGGCAAGGCTCTCCTAGCAAAGTTGGAGCAGCACCATGAGCTCACCAATGCGAAGGTGGCCAAGAGAATGGCCACCAAGACGGATCGTCCAGACTTCATGCAGGCCATACTGGTCAAGAACACTGATGGGAAGGAGGTAAGCAACCTCAATCGACAATCCTGCCCCACCTCTGATGCCAGGTCACTTTCTAACAGCCTTCGTTGAAAGAAAATGCCACTGGCAGAAATCCGACAAAACGCTAGTCTGCTTATCATCGCAGGTTCAGAAACAACAGCAACGGCGTTGGCTGGAGCAACATATCTCCTATGTACCAATCCTGAGGCCATGAGCAAGTTGGCCACAGAGGTGCGATCAGCGTTCGCGTCTGAACATGAGATTAACCTACTCAGCATACAAAAGCTCAAATATCTGTCTGCAGTACTGGACGAAGCGCTAAGAATGTTCTCCCCTATCCCCGGCCCAGCCCCTCGAAAGGTCCACGCGGGAGGAGATGTCTTCTGTGGCCACTTTCTTCCTGAAGGTGTAAGTCGACCTTGCTTTATCCCTTTTCCTTGCCACCATGAGTCCCGAGAACCTCGCATCTGATCGTACCTTGCCTAACTTGTTAGTTCAGACCATCGTCAACAATTGGCAGTGGATTCAAAATTACAATCCAGAAAATTTCAACATGCCCAACTCGTTCATTCCGGAGCGGTGGCTAGGCGATGCACGCTTCGCCAGTGACAAAAGGGACGCATTCCAACCTTTTTCCTGGGGGCCTAGAAATTGCATAGGCAAAAAGTGAGTTGTTCGATGGAAACTGTGCTAGATGACAATTGCTGATTATATTCAAGTCTGGCATATGCGGAAATGAGATCAATTTTGACACGGGTTATTTGGAACTTTGATATCTCTCTGGTGAAGCCAGAGGAGGATTGGATCGATTGCAATGGCATGTATGGACTGTGGGATAAGAACCCCCTGAATGTGTATCTGAAACCTAGACAAGTAGCGTAAAACACACGGACAGGGCCTTGATTCTTCTTGGGGAAGCACCAAAGCTGGAATGGGCAATGAACTTCTAACCCACAAGGACGTGTTTCCTTCATTTGATGCCGACTGATTTTAGGGACCATTTTACTTCGATCCCACCATCATTTCCAACAACATCTTCGTACTACTGTAGTCGAGGTTATTCTTAGCAGATAATCACCTTAGGCAAGTGACTTGGATTTTGCCATTACGGATTTTGAGAAGAGAGAGGAAGTCAATAGTTCGGATAGCAGGTCAGAAAGCGGACTTGGCAACTCGACTTCAGGAATGGTACAGCCTGGATATTGTTGTTCTTTGAGAATCCGGGCATGGATTTGTCTCCCACATCGTATGCACCATTCCGTGGACTTAGGAACAACAGGCCGCGGGAAGTGCCGCCTCCTGAATAGCACTCATTGGTCACACAAAGTTTCGAACTGCTCTTCGGGTGCCCGAGCTGACTGCAGATCATATTATGATCACATTAGCGGGGAGAGGTAGAATGGGCCGGGAAGTACATCAATCTACTTCGTGATTTAACTTCCCTCATGTGCATGACAAATAAGACACTACCATACTTGCGCAAGCTAAGCTCAAGATGCATAAGAAGGTTGTATTTGCATATGCAGTACCTAGGTATTTATCAGCATAAGTTGGTTTGGATGGAGGACTGTGGGTGTATGCCAGGCGCATTCATGTGACACAAATACTTCGCCGTGCTGACATCCACACCTCGCGACTCGTGGTTTTGAGTCCGAGATTGGACCAACATCGAGGATGCGTCACAGCCCACTGGTTTTAAGATAGCACACGGTGGAACTAACAGTCCGAGACCCCGTGTTGTCATTCACAAAGTAAACATTGCCTGATTCAGACTAACCCTGTTGTCCATAGTCTATCATTTTGTCCATGGCCTTTTACCTGGCTGTTTGGCGTTGACGCCTTCAAACTTCGACATCATGTCTCCCCATTGACGAAGCGACTACTTTGGCAATTGAAAGTTTTCAGGTTGTATACAGACCTTTGCAAATCAATACCACCGTAAAAATGTTCGAGGCGTTCTTCCGTCCGGTGGTCTTTGCTCCTCTGTTCGTCCTTATGAGCCTTATCGTTCACAATTTCTGCTCAAGGTCGAAACTACCCAACCTTCCACTTTTGAACTCAAGGAAAGGAGAGTGGTTCCCATATTACCGCACAAGGCTCAGAAATACCACTGCGCTCAAGGATGCCCTAAGGTTGGCGAGTGAAAAACACAAGAACGAGACCGTGCTCTTGGCAGTGGGTGGCCACACCGATTTAGCGCTGCTGCCGAATCACGAAACGACAGTAAGTGCCGAACAAGTCCCTTTTGTTGATTCTCTGATAGCTGAGTATCAGTACCGCAGTGGGTCATCAAGCAGCCGGAAAATGTTTTGAGCAGACATGCTCAGACTCGAGAGGAGCTCGCCATCGATTATGGCACCTACTTTGATGAGAAAACATTCCATGAGTCGACCCCAAATCAAATCATCAATGGGAAGCTGAACGGCCAGACCGGAAACCTTATCCCCATTGTCCTGGAGGAACTGAATAACCACATCATTCGTGTCTTGGGGAGTGATACGAATGACTTTCATGATGTTTGCGTGTATGAGGCGCAGCAAGCGGTTGAGTGCCAAGTCTCTGCTCGTGTCTTTTCAGGCCTTCCTGTATGCCGTGACCCTGATCTCCCAAAGACAACCTTGGTTCGTGTCCTCCACTTCAAGTCTTCATCTCTCTAGGGCACAGCTTGTGTCGGCACTGTCTTTTTTTCTCTCCGGACCCTAACTTTGCGATTGGCCGCTCGAAGGACTGACGACTCCAGCAGGGCTTTATCATGTCATTTCTGGGCTCTGGGGTCTTTCTGGGTTTCGTGCCCAAGCCATTCAAGGTTCTTGCGGCACCTTTCGCAACGTTTCCGACTCGAAGATACGAGAAAGCCTTCACTCGTCTTGTTCGGCCCGGTATAGAGAAGAGGCTGAAGCAGCACCAGAGAAGGCTAGCCAGTGATCCAGAGAAAACCGCTATGGACCCTGAGCCCAACGATTTCCTGCAGTGGACCATCAACCACGCGATGAAGACCGGTGATTCGCACTTCTACAAGGTGGAAACCCTCGCTGGTTTGCAACTGCTTCTCAATTTCGCCTCTATTCACACGTCGACATTCGCCATCACCCACGCCATACTAGACTTAGCCTCGTCCAAGCAACAGTACATTGATGAGCTTCGCGAGGAAGTTACCACCGTCCTGGCACAGCATGATGGCGAATGGAGCAAGCAAGCCCTCTCGAAAATGGACAAGCTCGACTCTACCATGCGCGAGAGTCAACGCCTCAATATGCCTTCTCCCATCGGCGTGTTACGCAGAGTCGTGGCCCAAGACGGGGTCACAACGCCCTCGGGCATCCACTTACCCCAGCACTCGGTGATCGCAGTGAATGCCTGGGCCATCCACGATGATGAGAAGATCTACGGCGCCCACACGGATCAGTTCAAGCCATTCCGCTTCGCTGAGAAGCGCGCCGAGGAAAGCAGCGACTATTTGGAGCGAGCGCGGCTGAATTGGGCTACTACTAGTGCTGAGTATCTTTCGTTTGGGGCAGGCAGGAGCGCTTGTCCGGGACGATTTTTTGGTGCTGCGAAGGTCAAGTTGATGCTGGCCTATATCCTGATGCATTATGATTTCGAGATACAGGAGAAACGGCCAGAAAATGTTATTTTTGGCTTGAATGTTCTCCCTCCGATGAAGGCTACTATAAGAATTAAGAGAAGGGAGAAGGTGCCTGTACTTGAATGACTTGCTCAAGCTACTGTACCTGATATGCTTGATGGGAAATTTAGGAGTATAGATTCAGCAACGCTTTATCTCGTAAGGAGATCCTATACAGTACGAGCATGATCAATCCATAACTTTGCATGAAAAAAACTGCCAATGTTGAAGTACTAACAAAAAGTAGCGATGGTAAGGCGTGTCGTAGTTGTGTTGTTAGCCGCTTCTAAGCGGCTGTCGGCGAGCACCGTGGGGCCAAGACCGTTCGAGGGAACGGTGCTGCCAAAAGAGGTTAGAGAGGCCAGGATCATGGGACAGTATCACAGGCACCTCCCTCTTACGGCACACGCGCCGGCGGGCCATCGACTCATCGACTCACGCGAGGGGAATTTCAAATCCTTTGGGCTTCAGATTAAATATTTTGTGAAAGCTGTGACAAGAAGATCCACGGACGAGTTGAAGTGGAAAGACAACAAGACAGACAGGCATCACGACTCTAGTACCGAGGTTATTCCAAGATTCAAGAAAGCCGCCAAGATGGCAACTCACGAAGTGTCAATGGACCTCCCGATAATCGACCTGGACGTCTTCCTCAACTCGCCGCACGACTCGCCCGCCGCGGTGGCCGAGTGCCGCAAGGCGGCCGAGGCGCTCATCACGTACGGGGCGCTGGTGCTGCACGACAGCCGGGTGTCGCCGAGCGACAACGAGGGCTTCCTGGACCTGCTGGAGGACTACTTCGCGCAGCCGGCGGAGCAGCTGCAGAAGGACGAGCGGCCCGAGCTCAGCTACCAGATCGGCGCGACGCTCGAGAACACCGAGAAGCCCAAGTGCGCCGTCGACGAGCCGTGCCTGGACGTCATCCGGCGCCTCGCGCCCGACCAGAGGCCCCTGGACATCATGGGCCACCAGCCCGACCCCAAGTGCCGCTTCTTCTGGAACATGAGGGAGGACCCGCCGTATGAGACCAGGTTCCCCGGACTCAACGCCGCGAATGTCGTGCCTGAGGCGCCGCAGATCAGGGAGAGGTGGACGCCGACTATGAACCTGTGGGGCAACTCGATGAAGAACGCGTGAGTGGATGTCCTTAATCCTGTGTTGTCAGAGTCATTTTGGGACTGACAAGACAACACGCACAGCGTATCAGGCCTGGCAGAGATGGCAGCAGCCGGCCTAGGCATCCCAGAGGCGACCTTCAAGGACGCAGGGCGGTACGGGCCCCACATCCTGGCGCCGACAGCGTCAGACCTCGTCAAGTACGGCGAGAAGGACACCATCCTGGCTGGGTTCCACACGGACCTGAACTTCCTGACCATCCACGGGCGCTCGCGCTACCCGGGCCTGCACATCTGGGCGCGCAACACGGGCAAGCGCATCGCGGTCAAGATCCCGCCGGGCAACTACCTCCTCGTCCAGGCCGGGAAGCAGCTCGAGCACATCACGGGCGGGCTCGTCAAGGCGGGCTACCACGAGGTCGTCGTGAATGAGAAAACAATCGAGACGATCGAGAGGAGGAGGATCGAGCTCCCCGACAGGCCGCTCGTCAGGATATCGAGTACCTTCTTCTGGCACCTCGCGAGCGACTTCGACCTCAACCCCATTACGGAGCTCTCTGAGAAGGCCAAGGCCCTGAGGCTGGAGCAGCTGAATCTGGGTAGAGACGAGGGTGACGAGGTGCAGTACCCTGCGATGAAGGTCGGGGAGCAGGTTCAGAGGTAAGTTGAATTCCACCACATCATCATTTGTGGATCCGTTGTGCTGACGCTCCTGCAGTGAGCTTAAACATATTGCGCTGATGGCATAGAAGTTATATATGTATATAGATAAAAAACGAGACCACTTAGTTGCGCCTTGGCTGGTCGTTTTGAGAATAGGCTGTGGCGGAATCACCTCCAGGTGCCTACCTGACCTCTCTATTTCTCTTTACATTTAGAGCGAGTGGGTTATGTCCAATTAAGTTTCTCAACTTATTCAGCCCATCTGCAGCATGACCCATTTGGATTATGTGCAGCTGATCCACGCCGCCCTGTTCTAATCAAGACGTCATGTGGATGCAAGATCCGAACGAAAAGGAACTTTGAATAGCCGATCACGGAGGCGCCTGAGCTGAAAAAACTAATTAAAAAAGTGGGGAAGGGAGGGGGCTGATGCATCTGCGCACATGGGGTTATATAGCAGGTGTGATCGGAAGAAGGTGCAACCACGTTATTTTATACCTTTCTGTTATAGCTCAACTGCTGACATGCCCACAACAAATACAATCACTAAGTAGCCCGCCTCACTCGACCTGGGAGAACATCAAGGGCAACACAAACGAAAGACTTCTTGAGATGTCTGAGCTTAGCATTGTCTATCCTTCTTCGCAACTATGTGCTCACTGCCAATCTTTTAAATGGCCTCCGCTCTCGTGGCCACCGTATGGCCACGGAAACCCTTCATACGAGACGTTCTTCCTGCTGCAAGAGTCGGCCGAGTGGGGCTGTACCCTATGTCGATTCTTTTGGTCGTACATAGTCAACCAAAGCTCCATCACCAAGGACACTGTAGGGTTACTCACCAAGGCCTCGCTAGATGAAAGTGAATTAAGGACTTGCTACGACGGTCTGGAAATGTTCTTGCATGCTAAGGACCCGAGCACATCGTTGAATGAATTCCGCTCCATTATTTTCCATACACTTGAAGACCACAGGGTTAAGAGGTACAATTACTGGAAGGCTCGGCAAATAAAGGGTACGACATGAAATCCTACCTCTGTGGACCAGAGATTGAAACTTGAAAGCTTACATGTTGTTGATCAAGGTTTTGAACCGGATACTATGATTGATGATCTGGAATCTCTAATCATGGAACAAATCCAGCCTTGGATGAAGAGCTGTTGCGAACAACAAGGAAGCCATGGCCACTGCGGGCCAGAAAATGATTCCACAACTCTGCCAACGCGACTGGTTGATGTTGGTGTATCTCAGCATCCTCTCATCAAGCTTGTCGAAACACATCAACATGAAGGAAACCATACAAAGTGTCCCTATTTGATCCTCAGTTACTGCTGGGGCCAAGGCAACGCGCGCGCCAAAACAACCAGCCACAATCTACCACGACGTCTGCGGGAGATTTCTATAGACGAGCTTCCCAAGACTATACAGGATGCAATTCTCATAACACGGATGATGGGCTTCCAGTACATTTGGATTGATGCAATGTGCATAATCCAGGCTACCGACGAAAACGACCCAGGAGACTTTACATCAGAGGCGCTCAAGATGGGAGACTATTACGCCAACGCGGACTGCTGCATATCTGCATCACTGGCGAGCGACAGCGCACAGGGTTTTCTCACACAACGTCCATTGGCAAAGTTTCCCATTCAAGATATAATCTTCAAGCTTTCAGACTCGTCGAGCACACCGTCACACTCTGTGGTTTTCTGGGCCCATCAACGGGATTACGATCTTAAAAGGGTTCTTGTAGATACGCCATTGATGGAGCGTGGATGGTACCTACAAGAGCTCATGCTTTCGCGAAGAATACTGCATTGGACGTTTCATGGTCTCTACCTGCAATGTAAGAGCTCGACATTGTTGGAAGGCAGTCCAGAGATATGGCCAGATTACACTTCGATCGACGATATTGACCCCCGCGAGGTCCTTGCACTGCCACACGACAAGGTACTTGCATTTGATGGCTGGCACAGACTTCTTGGAACCTTTTCCAAAAAGCGGTTAACATTTGAGAGGGATCGCATGTATGCCATTCATGGTATCGCCTGCATGCTCGTGCAACGCTTTGAGGCAGAGTACTTTTACGGCTTATTTCGACGGCACCTTGCTCAAGGGCTTGCATGGGCCCGGGATGATGATATAAAACTTAGTCACATCTTGGACAGACCGTCCAAGCGGAGGAGAAGGACTGAGTTCCCCACATGGTGCTGGGCATCACACTGTCCAGTGTCGTTTTGCTCAATCGATGAGAAGCACATCTTTGTTCGCGACAATCATCCACAGAGGCCGCGACTGTTTCCGACACACCCAGGGAACATGACTTTGAGGGCCGGTCTGGACTCAAGACTATACATTAAAGCTCCTTTGATTCACGTCAACTTGAACCGTCGTACCGCGTGTATCACACACAAGCGCAACAACCGACGGATTGAGAATTATTATATGTGCATACTGGACAATCAACTCGAGGAAATAGCTGGCGCTTTTCCTAGTCCCCTATATGATCCTAATTCTACTGGGCCTGACCGAAATGTTGATGTTCAATGGATGCTCCTAGGGTTTGATGGTTATGTGGGTAGGCATTTTGTAGGACTGTTGGTCCATGAGATAGAGGAAAAAGGGATGAGACTGTATCGACGGTACGGAAGGATGATGATCCAATGGGACACGAGAACAAGCATCCGGAATTTCTACAATGAGCTAGAGGAAATTATATTAGAATAGGATTAAGCACTTAATATCATTCTAGAAAGTTGGCCACTGTGACAGCACGACTTATAGGCTGCTGGGTGTATTTCCAAGGGATTGGAAATTACTAGTCTTTTGGCTGAGCAGTATATTTCGCCAGCAGCAAGTGTATTGTCATTCTTCCGCTTACTTAGGTATTTATGCAATCAATACCAACCACTTGGAGCAACGTGCCGCCCAAAATTGGAGATAGTCCAGTGCCCTCATTCCTTGGATCTACTGAACGGAGCTTCCACTCCTACATGTGACTCACCTGTCGGCAGATTCTCGTGCCAGGCGATCCAGGTGAGCCATTTTCCGACCAATAAAAAAAGGGTGCTTAGCGCTTCCTGTCTGTTAGGGTGACAGATGCCGTGTTCATGTGTAGGTCATTGGGTGCCACCACAAGTGAGACTTATGATGGTCGTACAGCTTGCGCCATAGTAGAACCTCTCATTGTGTGACAACACTCTTACCTTATCAATTCGCCAATGAAGTAAGAATGAAGCACAACTTGCAGGAGTCCACTAGAAGAAGTATGTTCAAGTCGATAAGGCTACTCATCTTCGTCTTACCTCCTGGACTGCTACTGGTTGCTTTACTCTACTTATCGTATTATCACCTATAAGACTTCTTCTCAGCGTTCCAGTCGCTCCAAATAAAGCCCGTTGCTCCGTGACCTAGTTTCCCTTTTCGTTCCAACCAGTCTCACGACATTCCACATTGCGGCTGACCAGCCTCCTTGATTCTGTTAGCTCTCGAGTGGTCAGTCAAGTATCACAACATGCGCCAATAGTGCAGATATCCATCATTTCGGTGTCAGGGTTTTGTAGATAAATATGCAGCCTTCTGCTGATGCCAAGTCTGAGCACCTAGATGAGCTGAGCCATTCACTCCGCATCTTACCAACCTTCATCTACTTCAAACAAAGCAAACATGAGAGTCCCAACAGGTCACGTCTTCTTGGTCGCCGCGCTCGGCTCCCTGGCGATGGCTGCGCCAATTCTCAAGGTATGCCAAGAACAACACCAGGAAACCCAAAGCATTTTGATGACTGTGTATTGACAAGGCGCACCAGGAGCGTACTGACGCTGCTGTGGATATTATCCCTATCATTGAGCCCATTGAGAAGCGAATCGAAATCATCGAGGATATCATCAACCCCGTCAAGCCTATTGAGAAGCGGATTGATATCATTGAGGATATTATCCCTATCATTGAGCCCATTGAGAAACGAGTCGATATCATTGAGGACATTATCCCTATTATTGAGCCCATTGAGAAACGGGTCGACGTCACTGAGGATATTATCATCCCCCATATCAGGCCTATTGAGTAGCGGAACAACGCTGTAAGTAGCCTCCGGAGCTTGTCTTGTTGGGTGCAGGCCCTTCCTACGACTCCTGTGGGTTTCCCTGGCCGTCCGCGACTGCTTGTACAGCTGCAGGGGATAGCTCTTTTGACAGCCAGCAACGGAATACTCACCAATGCCTTCATGGGCCTTTCTTGTTGATGACTCTGAGACTGATTGGCGACGCTTTAGGCCGAAGACTACCAGGTCCATGGTGGCATATATAGTCATCAATATGCTCGCATAAATAGTCGCGAAACCTTGCTAAGGATTCTATTCAGCTATCATTTTGGAGGGCTGGAGCTTGATGGGAGTATCATAACCAAGAAAATGAATTATGAAGACACGCACAAAACGAGAATCCCTGGCCAAAGTCACCACAGACCACTGCAATTTGCCCAGTGCTTGAACTCCGATGTTTGATGCTATGATTCTGCTTACTCTTTGAATACGTTTGTTAAAGAAATGACCCCCATTCAACAAAAGACTGTAGCTTTGCCGCAACGTGCTTGCAGGTAAAACAAGGAGGGCGTATAAAACTGATGGCAGCATGGCTACAGAATATCTTCACGCAAAGCTGCAAGCCTCTAATAAAATGGCCTGGAATTATTTCGCTTGGTCCCGGAATTCCGGTATGAATTGAACTCTGTGACCGAAAATAGCAAAAGTCACGTTGTTCGACAGTGGTCATATCCTGGTAGAGCTGCAAAGATGGGAGCTATACGTAACTGAAACCAACCGCGACGCCGGCACTTGGTCACGAGGGCGTAAGCGAACCTACACCAGGAAGAATGATTATACCTCTCGGCGTGGAAAAGTTATACCAGGTGATCCTTTATGAATTCCGAACCCCTCCCGAGGAGTTTGAGATCGCGGACAAGATATCTTGTCAGTCTAAATCGGGGTTGGGGCGTCCTCCCATTTGGTGGATCACACACAGGTGAACCGATCTACGGGTTCCCTAGCGTACTCCGCATAGCAACCACGAACTCGGCAATGATACAGTATGCGGGCGCGGCGGGCGCGGCGGGCCAGCGGGCGTTGCAGCAACACGCGGTTCCCCGAGGTCTCCGCACCTTGGCTGGTTCATGCAGCCAGATAAAGTATCGTGGGGACGACACCGCGCCCCTCACTCACCTGAAGATGATTTTATTTTGCTCGTATTGCTTGTGAAACTGCTAAGTGGCATCTATTTCTGAAATCATAGTCCTTCAAATCGACACAAAAAGTCCTCACAATGGCTGCAACAATGAAGGCAGTCAATTACTCGGGACCGTTCAAGGTGACGGTCCAGGATGTGGAGAAGCCCGGCATCGAGCACCCGGATGATGTAATTGTCAAAGTCACGACTTCAGGTGAGCGCAACGAAGAAATGCAACTAGCCGAGCTGCCAGGTCATTCTTACTCCGAAGATGCTGATTTTCTTGTATAGCAATCTGCGGGTCAGACTTACATATGTATGAAGGCCGTACAGGAGCTCAGCCAGGAATCACTTTCGGGTATGTTTACTGGTGGTGCTATCTCCTAGTAGTCTTATGCCGGAGTCTGACTATCCTTTCAGGCACGAGAACATGGGCATTGTAGAAGAGGTTGGATCTGGAGTGACCCTGTTGGAAAAGGGCGACCGCATAGTAATGCCCTTCAACGTTGCCGACGGTCGCTGCCGGAACTGCGAGGAGGGGAAGACGGCCTTTTGCACCGGAGTCAACCCTGGCTTCGCGGGCGGTGCTTATGGATATGTGGTGAGTGCCTCCGGGCTGAATCTACCGCTGCGGCCGAATTTCGCTGCGGGAGGAGTGAAGATGAATCCTTCTCCCCGTGTAAGCCACTGGCACCCGCTGACTGTCTGGACAATTAGGCTATGGGCCCTTACAGGGGAGGCCAAGCGTAGGTCCTCCTACATCCCGTGGTCTCCAGTAGTAACTCCTCTAACAATGTGAACCAGTCAATACCTTCGAGTCCCTTACGCGGACTTCAATGCGCTCAAGTTGCCTCCAGGAGGCGAGCACGAGGCAGACTTCATCCTCCTCGCCGACATTTTCCCAACCGGCTGGCACGGAATCACCCTCTCGGGGTTCAAGCCCGGCGAGAGCGTTGCTGTATTTGGGGGCGGGCCGGTGGGTCTGATGGCTGCTTATTCCGCTGTCTTGCGTGGCGCTAGTCGTGTGTTGTAAGTTAAGTCTGTGGCACATCTGATTCTGATAAATCGTATGCTGTGAGTACAGCCAACTGACTCGATTATTTTCAAGTCTTGTGGATCGTGTTAAGGAGCGGCTCGACGCAGCGACCAAGATAGGCGCCGAGGCGGTCAGCTTCGAGGAGTTTGATCCTGTTGAGAAGATCGTCGAGTTGAATGGGGGCATGGTGGATCGATCCGTCGATGCAGTGGTAAGTTTGGTACTGAACCAAGGAGGGCCCGGTTGACGGGAGAAAGGCTAATGAGCTCTCGGTATAGGGATACCAAGCTGTTACCAAGGGTGGATCCAGCGAGGTCCCCAATATTGTCCTGGAGAACATGATCAAGGTCACGAGGCCCTGTGGAGGTCTGGGTATTCCTGGTCTTTACGTGCCTACTGACCCGGGTGCACCCGACAAGGCTTCAGGCGAGGGAATGATCTCCCTGAGTTTTGGAAAGCTTTTTGAGAAGGTAAGATCGTCTCTACGGGGCGGAATTCTCGGAATTGATGGACTGGTCGAATGACTGAGGGCTAATCAATGACCACAGGGCTTATCGCTTGCAACCGGTCAATGCAATGTGAAGGCGTACAATCGTTATTTGCGAGACCTGATCATCGCAGGAAAGGCAAAACCTAGTTTTGTGGTGTCTCACGAGGTAAGATTGCGTTCGAGTGCCTGTTATTGACGTGGATAGTGAGACTGACTCGTCTATGATCTCAAGATTGACATTGATGATGCCCCGACCGCGTATGAGAAGTTTGACAAACGAATCGAGGGGTGAGTCAATTTATACGGGTTACAAGGAGCTAGAAGCTGGCCTTCGATCATTTACTAATAGTGTACCGTCGCAGTTACACCAAGGTCCTAATTCACCCGAATGGACCCGTTGCCTCAACTGGTGAAGGCGCCTCTAAGGGTGCCGGGGTGTGGGGCGAAGGTGGGAAGGGGATCAGGAGTGTTGAGAAAACCATCAAAAGCTGGGTTTAGGCAAACGAGTGAGCTATGACCGGAAGGATGTCTCGTCTGCAACAAGGCTGTCTGTCGAGAAGGGATTGAGGTCGATAATTGAACTCAATTGTTTTGATTATCCACACCCCTGTTGACCTATCGCCCGGCCTTCACTGCCCCAGATTTAGTTACCAGTACAAAATGATGCAAAATGTTTCCGGCAGTGCCTCCTATTCAGTAGACATATACGAAATCCTCATTAGTGAGGTCCGTCAAGTCGAGCAGTCCCCTGTCCTCAGCCAAGGTCCTGTGCTGCGGGATCTGCGCATCCTCAACCTCGACAGCTTTGCTTGCCTGCATCTTGTCCTTGCTGATCATCGACTCATCGATGATGGTGGCACTCTTGCCCAGCTCCTCGCGACGCTTGGCATGGCGCTTGTTCAGGAACATGAGATAGAAGGGGATGAGGGCCGCGATCACCCCTACCAAGACGAACATGATGAGGTTGGAGATGAGCCCGGCGCGATACAGAGGTGCCTGATCCGTGGAATATAGAAGAGGGCCGATGACATTCCCTGCACACATCCCGATGAACACCACAGCTGAAGTGCACTTCTTCTTCGTGTCACCCCCAGAGTTCACGGCCTGCCAGTTGTAAAGCATGGGAGTGATGGCAGCAAGGCAGGATACCTGGCGATTTTTGTGAGTTAACAGCATCAAAGGTGGATCAGTGGTTAGACACTTACAAGATAGTAACCGAACAGCAAGACTCCCTTCTGATGTCTTGGAACGGTGAGGAGGAGAACGGTTCCGATGGTGGGTAGGACAGATGTGGCCGCGATCACCAGGCCCTTCCTCTGGATTCTCTGAGCGATCCACCCAGTCCCGATAATAGCAATCACCTGGATCGCCCCGAACGGTATGTTGAAGAGGATAGTCTGGAAACTTGAGTAGCCGAAGGATTTGACAATCAAGCTGCCGAACGTCGTTATACCGCCACTGGAGATGGAAATGGCAATGATAGCGATGAACCACAACCACGTCTTGAGATCATAAGCCGTCTCCCAGACGTGGTCCCATCGCCAAGTCCTCGACGCGACTCCCATCTGATTTGCTCTCAGCCGTTCCGTGGCGATGACCTTTTCCCTTTCCGAGATGAACTTCGCCTCCATAGGGGAGTCTGGCATGAGGGCAAACACCAGGATGGAATAGGCGACGGTGAGCAGCCCACAGAACAAGAAGATGATCTGGTACTTGAACATGGTCTTGCTCTGGATGTGGCCCAGGCCGTACGTGAACAAGCTGCCGATGATGCTCGTGACGCCGTTCATGGCGTTCCAGTAGCTAGTCCTCAGGGTCTGCTCGCCTCGTCGCCACCACATCTGGGTGATGGCCACGCAGCAAGGGGCTATCATGGCCTCGAAAGTTCCCTACGGGACTTGAATTAGCAGCGTACAATCATGTGTGGAATCTGTTGCGACAGTATGCCAGTGCTGTCGAGCCTGGGTGATTCCACTTACAAGGACAAATCGCAAGCCCAGCAAAGAGGCAAAGTTCGTGCAGGCAGACATGATGCAAAGCGCTGAGCCCCATAGAAACACAGCAGATGCGATAACCTTTCCGTTGGGCAGTTTGACGAGGAGCACAGCAGCAACCGGCTGCATGACGAGCTGCGCAAGGTACAGAATGGAACCGAGCCATGAGTATTCTTTACCGACAAGGTGAGCATCGTCAACAATTCCGAAGATGCTTGTGACTAGATGGTGCGTTAATTAGCTATAAAAACAAGGGAGAGGAGGTTCGGCAAAGTTTAGAGATCAGAGGAGATTCATTCTCGGGCGCTTCATTAAGGACTGAAGTCCTTAGATGGTAAAGATATATCAAAATAATCACATACAGCTGTTGACAAAAACCCGTCAACAATCCGTAACAATGGTTCGGCCAAAAAGGGTAAAGACAAACCTAAGGGTGCTCTTGTCAAGCTGCTGGAAGAAATAAGCCCACAAGAGCAGGACTAGGACACGCCTGTCGATCTTGCGCAGCACGGCTTTCTCCTCTTCGACGGAGAAAGTAGTGTCTCCATGGCTGGCCAGGAAGTCGGCCGCCCGGTCGTGGTCCCTCTGTATCTCAGGGGCGGGCGTAATCACGTCGGCGGAGCTTTTGGAGTCTGCTGCAGCCATATTGCTGAGAGCTGGGTGCCACAAGAAGTGCGTGTCTGCAGTTCACTTGTTGGAAATGAAATAAGCACGATCGTGTTGTGTGTGGTCACATCGATCCGAGGTGCTGGGTCGTCCCCAACTGGTCGAGGCAACCAGGCGGGGGAAGACATGATATCTATCCCTTTTCCATCGCCGGAAAAGCAGTCATCCCCTCGCTCATATGGAACGTTGACCGGCTTTTGTGCGACCAAGAGCACAACAGGCCGTCGGGTGCTTCCCAAGCTTGCGGCATGACCAGCCACAGAAGCTTGATTGGGTAGTAGCCCGCGTGGCAGGGGCCCAAGAGGGAGTCGAGACAAGGATACCGGGCTGTGATTCTTTTCTCCGCAGATATGCCGGAGATCATCTTACGTGGACTCACCGGCGCAAAGATCATTACAGTATTAGTGTGGTGGTGAGGGCAGCAGCACCTGAGCATCAGGCCATGGCCCCCCCGCTGTTTCCCCACGGCCCGGCTAAATGCATTGGGTTCCCCAGATTTTACCCCGGACTCGGGCTCTGTCTGACAGCCTGCACCACTCGAACCTAGCGATTGCCTAGACCCTGATTGACTTTAGCATCTCGGCTTCTGGATCATTGACCACCGAGATGCAGGTAGGAATGCGGTGTTGACTAGCTCGTGGGATCACAAGTGACGTTCATGAGTTTCTAAACGACCCCTCTTCAGACTGCATATTTATTACATGTCTGTACGGATTTTCAACTTTCTGTAATTACAGAATTCTGCAGATCGTTACTTCAACACATTGAATTCCAAGTCCAGTTTATTACTTGCCGCGATGGGTGAAAAGGAATCGCAGAGGAAGCGGTACGCCCTTGTCGGCACGGGTGGGCGGTCCAGCTTCTACTATACCGCCATCGCAACAGACTACAAGGCGACCTCTGAGATTGTGGGGCTCTGTGATACCAACCAAACTCGGATGAATGTCGCGAACGACAAACTCGAGTCTTTGGGCCATGGCAAAGTTCCTACGTATCTGGCAGCGGACTTCGACAAGATGATCACGACGCTAAAGCCGGACGAAGTGATCGTGACTGCGGGGCCGGATAGGCTGCATAATATCTACATCGTCCGAGCGATGGAGCTGGGATGCAATGTAGTTACAGAGAAGCCCAGTGAGTTGACCTGGCGAACATGTGCCCTTAAGTTTCTCAAACTGGGAGTGGACGGAATTTCATCGATCAATCTCGCTTCCAGCAACGCATTTGATTTCAGTTCCTCAGTATCTGACCACAAATGACTCGGCAGTGACCATCGACACACCACGCTGCAAAGAGATCCTGCGCGCCGTCGACCGGACGGGCCAAAAGGTGCGCGTGACCTTCAACTACCGGTACGCGCCGCACAACACGCGCGTCTTCGAGGTGCTGCGCAGCGGCGCCATCGGGAGGGTGACGAGCGTGCACTTTGAGTGGATGCTCAACACGTCGCACGGGGCCGACTACTTCCGGCGGTGGCACCGCGACAAGCGCAACAGCGGCGGGCTGCTGGTGCACAAGAGCACGCACCACTTCGACCTCGTCAACTTCTGGCTGCAGACGCGGCCCGAGACGGTCTACGCGCAGGGAGACTTAAAGTTCTACGGGCGCGAGAACGCCGAGGGGAGGGGCGTGTCGAGGTTCTACACGCGCAGCCACGGCAGCGAGGTCGCGAGGGGGGACCCGTTTGCGCTGCACATGGAGGAGAATGAGGGGCTCAAGGCGCTTTACCTTGATGCTGAGCACGAGGATGATTATCACCGTGACCAGAGCGTGTTCAGCGATGGGATTTCCATCGAGGACACCATGAACGTGCTCGTCAGGTACAAGAACGGCGCGGTCATGACATACTCGCTCACGGCGTATGCGCCCTGGGAGGGGTTCCGGGTGAGCTTCAACGGGACGGGAGGGCGGCTCGAGGTCGAGGTCGTCGAGAACAGTTATGTGAACTCGGGCGGCGACCAGTCGCTCGAAGGGTCGCTGGAGAGGCGCACGATCCTGCTCAGGCCACTGTTCGAGAAGCCTCGGGAGGTCGAAATTGGCGAGAGTAAGGGAGCCCACGGTGGAGGCGACTCGGTCCTCCTCCAAGATTTGTTTGGCGAGCCCGTTTCAGACGAGTACAGACGGGCCGCCAGTCACATCGACGGGGCGGCCTCGATCCTTACCGGTATGTTTTAGCCCCCCTTCCGACCAAATGCGGAAGTCTCCGGGGATTAGGAAACATGAAAATTTCCGGAAGCTAACCGTGACAGGCATCGCCGCCAACATCTCGATTGCGACGGGGCAGGTGGTGAAATGCGATGACATACTGGCTTTGCCAGAGTGAGAAATGCCCAGTACTTATTACGTGGCCCGGGCTATAGTGGGCAAGAAGAAGAGGTCTACTCCGTACCTGGTCCTAGAGACCAGTGGAGGAAGCAAAAAGCTTGGAAGCAGAGTAGACCGAGCAGTCGGGTCGCTTTGTCATCTGCTTAGAACGACTTAGAAATTCAGTCAGTGCCGAGACTAGAGGGAAACTACATGGGTGTGAGCAGAAAACCAGAGATTACCCGCGCGTGCCGCGAGTCAATAACCTCCGATTCCTGCGCAGAACAAAAGGGGCTGAGGCGATCATGGGTACACCCCATCGGCGGTCCTCAGCCCACAAAGAAACATTCACTCCGGCATCCGGCCCTCGCCTTCAGAGTTCGCGACTGCGATTGCGACTGCGAAAGAAAAAAAAATGAAAACCATACCCACCTGCGCGCCCTCTCCGCCCTCCTCCGATGGGCGCCGGTGATTTCAGAAGGACAAGCGAGCTTAGGAAGGCTTAATAAACGCTTTGCCCCCCACTCCGCGCTGTGGAGCAGCGAGCAGCGCCCGCCCCAAAGATCTTATCTGATGCTTCTGTAATCCGGATCGGCGCCTGGCTAGACTCTACGTTTTGCGCTGGATCCGGTTCTTGGAGCACCATCGGAAGTGGGACCGGGAGCTACACTAGCAAACAAATTTAACGGACAGGTACGGAGTGTACCTGGATTCGGCCGTTCGCGTAGGGTTCGGCAGGTGACACCTTGGCGCCGGCTTCTGGACGTCAGTGGATGAATGGCAGCGTTTCACGGAGAGTGGCTTTATTTCAACAGTAAACGCCAAGCCCCCTGCCAGGCCCCACACCCGCAATCTGGATGCTTCACTCGCGAGGGTGGCACGGGGGTGGGCAGGCCGCAGGGCGAGGGACTCGCCTATTGGGCCTCTACTCTAAGGCGTCGCATGGTCAGCCCTACCGAGTCCGCTTTGGCTCTGTCATTCGCGCATGATGGGCGACACTGGGCGTAAATTTAGGTACGCGAGCCGAGACCGAGGCTTGCCACCGTTGCAACCGAGTGGTTCGCGCGCGCCCGGCACTGCGATGATGAGGCTCATGGCCCTTTCTTGCCCACAGTTTATGTTATTATTCCCCGGTCTCAGGTTAGGCCAGAATAGGAGTCCTCTCTGGGTCACGTCGGAAGGGCCATGGCTTTTGCCGTTTGGTTCAGCTTATCCTATCCCCTGCAAGGATGTACGTGCTGTAGCATTTGTTTCTCGAAACAGCAGCTCAGTTAGCCGTTTGCACAAGTAGGGGATGGCCAAGCAGACGTTCCCTTGCCCGGCGTCGCAGGATCCTCGCCCTGATAGTCTCAATGCGAGTCACCCTCCAAGCCCACTAGCGGAGATAGCGATCCCTGACGGGAAGGTGCAACTTTACTCGACCTTAATTTTTTTTTCCCTTTTCGTTATTCCCACCAGATAGATGGCCGCGTGCCGGCTCAGCTTGACTGGATTCTTGGTATGACGTCCCCTCCGAGTTTGTTTCGTGCTCCGGAATGTCGCCGACGGCGGTGGGTTCCCCAATTGATTGCAACCCCGTCTCGTGGTTTGGGAAAAGCTTGGTTCCTTGCGTCTAAGTGCCCAGTAAATCGAGGATTGTAGGGGCCTGCCACCATGCCCTGGTGAGTGTCAAGGAAAATAGACGACGGTCTAGAAGGCGCCGTGGGGGTTGGGATGGCAGCATATAAGGACACCTGCCCGATCACGAACGACCTGGTCCTGGATGACGATAGAGTTCATCCCAACTTGAAGCCGGATTTCCTCCCTCACCTTTCGTCACTCTTTGATCCGCGATCAAACAGCCTTTTTTTTATAACAAACGCCGGCCTCGTTTCTTCCATACCATCCCTCGCCTTGAACCAAGTCACTGCAAGGTTCCGCAAAGAACAAAACAAACCTAAAACCCCACGATGCTGTCCTCAGTCTTCACGGCTGCCGCCGTCGCAGTCGCCGGTGTCTCAGCTGCCCGGCCTTGGCTTAACGAGCCCGACACTGGTCTCGAGGCCGTCGTGAGCAACATCTCTGTTGGCCAGCTCCCTCCCCTGGATGAGATCGTCGGTCTGCCTGACTTTGACTGTAAGTAAATCTTGATGATCTCGTACCATTTATCACACAACATCGAGTCATCAGTGCCACCTTTCATGAACCAATGCTGACTTTGCACATCACAGGGGCCGCTCGCAACTACCTCCCTGCGAAGAACGTTAGTTTTGCTCTGTCTGAGGATAAAGTTTGGGGTTTGTGCATGTGGCTGACTGATTTGCAGTACACCTACTACCGAAATGGCGCTGCCGGCGAGTGGTCGTACCGGAACAACCTCGAGGTATGCGCATGAAACACTGCAACGTGCCCTGTCCAGGGCAGACGATAACAGCTGGCTGACATTCCTCTTCAGGTCTTCAACCGCTACCGCCTGAGGCCCCGTGCCATGGTTGATGTCACCAACATCGAGGCCAGCCTGAACACGACCATCCTCGGCTACGACTTTGCCAACCCCTTCTTCATCTCCCCTGCCGCCAAGGCGCAGTACGGCCACCCCGATGCCGAGCTCAACCTGATGAAGGGTGCCGGAGCCGGTGGTATCCCCTACATCGTAAGCCTCTCTTTCTCTTCCCGCCATCCTAAATCGAAGTCCAAGTTTTACTCACCACGAACCAAAAACCAGGTCTCGAGCTACTCGTCCCTTGCCCTCGAGGACATCGCCGCCGCGGCCCTCCCCAACCAGACCTTCTTCAGCCAGGTCTACTTCACCCTGAACGACACGCAGAACAAGGCGCTGCTGCAGAAGTCGGAGCGCGCCGGCGCCAAGGCGGTCGTGTGGGCTATCGACTCCCCCGGCTCGCCCGACCGGCAGCGCGCGGCGCGGTACGACGTCGGGTCGGCCAACACGCAGTTCGTCAAGAACACGTGGGAGGTGTACCAGCAGTACCGCAACTGGACGACGCTGCCCATCGTGCTCAAGGGCATCCAGAACGTCGCCGACGCGCGCGCCGCCGTCGACCACGGCGTCAAGGCCATCATCCTGTCGAACCACGGCGGCCGCAACCTGGACGGGTCCCCTTCCTCGCTCGAGGTCGCGCTCGAGATCTTCAACAACGACCCGGACATCTTCAACGAGATCGAGGTGCTTGCTGATGGCGGCATCCGCTACGGCACCGATGCGCTTCGTCTGTTGGCTCTCGGTGTTAAGGCTGTTGGTATGGGGCGCCCCTTCATGTACTCGAACGTGTACGGTGAGGACGGCGTGAAGAAGATCATCTCCCTGATGAGGAACGGCATCATGAACGATGCTGCCAACCTGGGCCTGGGCGACCTCAAGTCTATCAACTCCTCCTATGTCGACTGGACCCCGAGCCCCTTCTGGGGTATGTAAGTCATCCTATCGCGAGGACGGAGTTTTGGTCTTTGGAGTGATTTTTTTTGGAATGCCCTAGGTGTGGGCTCTTCTTGTAAATAGATATGTAGACGCGCGACTGCACATACCCAGCAGGTGAAGAATACAGCGACGTTCCAGCCATTTTTATCTATCTCTGTTGTCGCATTGCGTATTGATGGTCCACCCAAGTGGATTCGTTCGTATCATCGACCAGGCCGGCAGTTAGTGTAAGGGTCCGAGGTGCTGTTGTGTGGGTCTAGAGGATAGATCTCAGATGCGCATCTGCAGGCTAGCCATAAAAGGCGATGGGATTTGTGCCCCGGTCATGGCAAAGCATAAATCTTGAAGCACTTCAGATCGGAGTCGATGATGATGATTATTGGATCAATGAGAAGGTTGGCAGCCAACCTCCATTTATTTGGCAAGTGCATGCCGGACTTTACATCTGAGGCCCGTACAAACTCGTGCCAAGAATTGCAGCACCCGTCTTTGGTGTCACAGCAGCTCGTGTTGGGGGGCTGCGAGAGTCATTCAACAGTGTATGGCCTAGCCCTAGGGATAACCTTCCGCCTCGGAATCTGGGGCTCTGCAAGTGAGATGAGATGAGATAGGAATCCGTGGGGTCGCGGGGAAGACACTGTACTGCAGTGCAGCATCGCACTATGGAAGTGCGAGCGCACCCGTGGACCCCCCTGTTTCGAGCTCGACCCGAGCTCCAACCAGCAAACAGCCGCCCCGGGGATGCAACATACCGACTTGAGCCGGCGGGCCAAGGTACTATGGTAGTCGGATCCGCGGAACGTGGGCCTCAACACGCCCGATCTCGTTGCGGACTACTTCACCTCAACCTCTAGACGGCTTCATCTTGACGCCTTATTCTATGCAAAAACACTCAATTTTTCTCGATAGACATCGCCAAAAAGGACAGACCAACCTCATCCACTCATCAAGCATCACTTGATAATTGACGCAAGATCGCCGTGAGAGCTGAAAGAGACGTATCGAGCTGCCATGTCTCAGTCCAGTGACACTGTGGCGCTAAGCGGCAGCGCCCCCAAGCAGTACCCACGTTCCAACATCTTCGAATTCGTCTTTGGGAATCCATTTTCACAACAGTCCGACTTTGTCCCGGAGTCTCAAAGACTTCCCCATATAGAGGACTCACGGCCCATCTTCGTGGACAACAACAATGGTGAGAGATACCTTCATCTACCGAAAAAGGCTCGGCTTACGCGATGCCCCCCACCACCTGGGAATTGAGAGAACCTCAAGCTGACAGCACTTTCCAGACCGTACACTCACCTTCGGCAGAGCCAGGGACGATGCCCTCACAGTAGCCGCGAACCTGCGGGCGTTGGGCCTGGACCCGGACCAGATCCAGAGCCTGCCCCCAACGGCGACATGTGCACGCCCCGAGCTGGCGCCGGTGGTGCTGATCCAACTGCCCAACTGCCTCGCCTTCGCGTCCATCCTGTTCGGCACCTTCGCCTCAGGCCTGACGGCGTCGCTGGCGTCGCCCGCCCTGACCGCCACCGAGCTCGGCTGGATCCTCCAGAACGCGCGGCCCCGCGCCATCATCACGGCTAAGGCGTGCCTGGGCGCCATGCGCGAGGCGCTCAAGGCCCAGGAGGACTCGGCCTTCTTCGCCAAGGTCCCCGTCTTCACCGTCGACGTGGCCGGCGACGCGTACCTCTCGGGCGCGGAGCCCCCCTCGCCGTCATCATCGGTGCAGGAGCAGGACTGGTCCGCCCTGCTCAAGAGCCCGCCCTCACCGGCGAAGTCCTACCACCTGTCGGCGGTGTCGGCGCCGAACCGCACGGCCGTGATTCTGTGGTCGTCAGGGACCTCGGGTCGGTCCAAGGGCGTGCTGATCTCGCACGGCGCCCTCGTGTTCGCGACGGCGTCCATCTGGTACGACGCCGACTACCACCGCCCCGGGCTGCGGCAGAGCTGGCTGGGCTACGTGCCCTTCTACCACGTCTTCGGCCTGTGCAACATCTTCCTGCTTGCCCCCAGCGTCGGCGCGTCCTGCCACGTCATGAGCGCCTTCAGCCTGGAGGCCATGCTCGCCGCCACGCAGCGCCGCCGGGTCACGTACCTGCACATGGCGCCCCCCGTGGCCGTCATGCTGGCCAAGGCGGCCGTGGTGGACAAGTACGCGCGGGAGGGCGGGTTCAGGACCGTCGTGGCGGGTGTCACGGGCGGGGCGCCGCTGGGCCACGAGGTCGTGCTCGAGGTGCACCGACGCCTCGGGTTCCGCGTCAAGATGGGCTACGGCCTGAGCGAGACGTGCAACACGTCGCTGCAGCGCGGCGTGTCCGAGGCGGACATGCACGCCGGCGCGGGCGACAGCGGGAGGCCGCACTACGGCGTCGAGCTGCTGATCGCCGCGGACGGGCAGGACTTTACCAAGGGCGGGGACACGGTGCCCGGCAAGATCGGCGCGGCGGGCGAGATCCTGATCCGCTCGCCGTCCCTGATGAGCGCGTACCTGCCCATCGGCGGCGTCGGGGCCGGGGCAGGGGCAGCAAAGGCGCCGGATATGAGCATCACGACCGAGGCGCTGACGGCCGACGGGTGGTTCCGCACGGGCGACGTCGGGTTCCTGGACGCGCGGGGGGCGATCCACATCACGGACCGGCTCAAGGAGCTGATCAAGGTGCGCGCGTACCAGGTGGCGCCCGCCGAGCTCGAGGCGGTGCTGTGCAGCAGCGAGGCGGTGGCCGACGCGGGCGTCATCGGCATCTACGACTCGAGCCAGGCGACCGAGTGGCCGCGGGCGTACGTCGTGCCGCGCGACCCGGAGCTGGTCAAGAACGGGGACAGGGCCGGGCTCGAGAGGCTGGCTGGGGAGCTCAAGGCGCTGGTGGAGAAGAGGACGGCGCGGTACAAGTGGCTCGTCGGGGGTATTGTGTTCGCGGACGCGATCCCCAAGTCGCCTAGTGGGAAGATACTCAGGAGGGTGATCAAGGATGGAGGGGTCAAGGGCGGGATTGAGGTCTCGGTATACCAGAAGAAGAAGAGGGATTCCAAGCTGTAGACGGTCACGACGTTGCTTTGTGCTTTACGGCGTCCCCGCGGGTAATGGTATTTTAGACTTTTCGCTGTATCTGTGTGGTCCCTCGCTGCTGCATCTAAATGTCTTGTGTGTAATACCTTTCTACCAGAGCACTCACAACCTTCTCGGCTGCCATCGTCTAAGCGGTAACACAGAGCATGGCCCCAGAGCACCGGTGTATCGGTCACTACCTGAGGCGAGCTCTTCTCACAAACATATCCCAGCATACACACCGACGTGGCTCTCGCGCATCTGACCCATTCCCTGACGATGATCTAGTCTTGCGCAGGGTGATGTCAGATAATGGCATCTCCACGACCATCAAAACTCGCAGTGAGGCATGTAACTCATCTCCAAAGCCATGGCTTCACAGCTTCAACCGGCAGAAGCAAGACGACCGGATCGGCACGTCAGCCACCTCGAGAGCAGCCTTCAGCTGCGGCTCGACCTCGCGCGCCTCGTCCTCCCTCCCAAGCTTCAGCAGGCTCTCGTGGTACCCGTGCAGCGACCACACGTTGTTCCGGTGCTGGAAAGTCCGCGGCAGGGTGTCGTCCACGCCGAGGTCGGCCCGGTATATGGCGACCGCCTCGCCCGCGCGCCCCTGCTCGAGCAGCAGCGCCGAAAGCGCGTGCCGCGTGGGCTGCATCCACCCCCACGGCTCGTCGTACTCGAGCCCGTCGTCGCGCCGGATCGCCTCGCGGAGGTGCTCAAAGGACGCCTCCACGTTGCCCCTCCGGTACTCGACCTCGCCCGCTAGCATGGCGCTCGCTATGCCGAGGATGTCGACGCACGTGTTGTTGAAGAGCGTGCGGGACCTCGGCACCGTCGCGCGCTGCGCCTCGAACCGCTCGCGCTCCCGCTCGGCCTCGTCCACGCGGCCCAGCGCGGCGAGCGCGATGCCCTTGGCGTAGAGGTACACCGCTGTCGTGAAGCTGTAGAGCCTCTGGTCCCCGGGGAGCGGGAGCGCCAGGATGTCCTCCCACCGCCCGAACCGCACGTACACGTGCACGCGGACGGCCACGAAGGCCTCGAGCCAGTTGGCCATCGGCGGCGACTCGACGCGCAGCAGCTCCTCGGGCAGCGACGCCTCGAGCTGCGCCACCGTCTCCAGCGCCACCCTCGACTGGGCCGAGAACATGGCCGCGTAGATGCGGAAGTGGTAGTCGTGCGAGCGGTACAGCGTGTAGAAGTTCATGGCGCCCGCGCGCGCCAGGAACTTCTCGTCGGCGATGATGGCGGCCGAGTTGGCGTCGACGGCGTCCTTGTAGTGCCCGCAGAGCACGTCGAGGTGCGAGGGCATGTGGTTGAGGTGGCCCCCGTCCGGCACGAGCTGGCGGAGGTTATTGGCCCGGGGCAGGGCAGCCTCCGGGTTACTGCTCATCTCCATGAGGTGAATCCACAAGTGTAGAAGACCCGGGTGGCTGTCGCCGCCAGTCTGCGTGATGGCCTTGTCCAGGGCCTGTTTTGCTTCTAGGGTGTAGGCACCAGGTGCTGGTTCTCCCGTCCGGATATCCCACAACTTCCAGGGCGTGAGGTTCATCAGCGAATCGACGAACAGGGCCGCAACGTCCAGGTCGTGTGAATGGGCCTCGTACACGCCACGCATTGCATCGGCGTAGGCCTTGTTCCAAATTGCACTGTGGGCTGGATCCTTTGTGTCGGGGGGGATTTGGTGCTCCTGAGGATAGCGTTGCTTGAGTGCTTTGATCAGAGCAATCTCGACGGGTGTCGCCTTGGCCGAGATCTCGAGTGCGTGCTTGACTGCCCGATAGGACCTCTCAACTGTAGTGTCCATCTCCCGCCCCTCGAAGAATTCCCACGGTTTGTTGTAATTTGGGCCCAGGGAATAGGCCAGCCCCCAGTAAGCCATGGGAAAGTCTGCATCGAGGTCGATGGCCTGCTGGAAACAGGCGGCGGACTCCTCATGGTTGAAAGCGTAGGACCATATCAGGCCCCGGTCAAACCACGTCTGTGCCTCCTTGTTGCTGGTGGTCACATCTCGGTGGTACGTGCCGAGATCGTAGTATGATCCGTCGTCTGAAGCAGTCGGGGCTGGAGGTGGTCGGGTCGTCATGACGGCAGTGAGATGTAGTGGGAGTCTTGTGAGCGTGAGTTGTGGTTCTGATGTTGAAGATGAGTGAGGTCGACTGTTTATGGTGAAGTCCCTCCAGGGTCCTAGGGTCGTGCCGTGGACCGGGAAACCCCCTGAGCTTGAACTGATCTCAGTGGGGGTGGGGTCATTCTGGGTCCAAATGGCGGCAGACGAGGGGTAGGAACAGCTAGCTGTGCTCACCTCAGTGTGCTTGACGGTTCACCCAACACTTTTTGTCTCACCCATCATTGGCACCATAATTTTCTTTTGAAAGGTGATATTGAGCACTGTTGGTAGTTTCTACTTACAGACCCTGCTTTCGTGGACCCTTCATGATAACCGGGCTCCCCATTGAGCTCCCATACGAACACCATATCCTTAGGCAGATGCCATCACATCACATTGCCTCCGCTCATCAGAACACTACACACTCCCAACAGTTCCGTTCGGGGGCGAGGTGATATACCACATATCGATCCAGACCCAGTCACCTCCACCGCTTCGCAAGATTCCCACAGCCGTGACATAATTCAGCCAGAAGTACTTCTCCGAGCCCGTCTCATAGATGCCCCGGAGATGCGTCAGACCGTCGCCCTGGTTGGAGCCGGCTGTCTTGATGTAGATGTTCTCGCCGTCGTCGGTCCTCAGGGAGTACCTGGTGTCAGGATGCGAGACACCCTGGTTGTCGAGGTAGTTCCAGTCCGCGCCGAGGTTGAGCACCTCACCTGTGGAGAATGTTGTGAGCAAGTAAATCAGACGGAAAAGTTAAAAAAGATTTAAGGTCACGCATACCTTTGATCTTGGGCCCTTCGAAGGTTCCGCCGGTGATGGGAATCACGCGCACATCCCCGTACGGACCGACCCCTGTGCTAAACCGCTCACCGAGAGTGCAGTTCAACGAGTACAGGAACTCAAGGCCCGGTGGCGTGGGCGTGGTCAGGCCACCCACGGCTGTGGCCAGGAGGAACAGGGACGTTGAGACGATGGACTTCAGCATCTTGACAGAATGACTGTTGACTTGTCTTACATCCGCGTACTTCGGTTTGGCTTAGGGAGACGTTGATATAAATACAGCTGCCCAGGCCGGGAATTCCGGGGCTGGTGTTTTCTATCATATTTATAACAGTAACATCGTCACTCCAGCTTCCCCGAGGTGGCCAGGCGCGAAGCAGGGTTGAGGCAACATTGACTCGCACGAGTGCACCGCATGAACTCCCGGGATGCTACACCGCGATCAGCCAAGTGGGGCTAGTTAGTGTCGTCGCGGGGAAAAGATGGGGTTGATAAATTGCACTTGAATTCATGGCAATCGATCCCGGCTGGTCTAGGGGTATTTATTTTTCCCGGATGCGCGAGTCTGGGCCAAAGATGCTCGTGGGGACAACCTCAAGAGCTCACCAGAACACCATATGTCCGTCAGATGGAGGGGATCACCGATGCATCGGGAGGGACTTGACGACCCGCCGGCTGCCCAATCGTGGTCGTAGGGAACGGCTGTAACTGAGAGGTCCGGAACACACGGAGGACAGAAATCCTTATATCACCATCACCGCAGAACTCATATTCTTTGGATGTCGACGAATCTCTTGGGGAAGCGCTCGACCAGGCGCTTTCGGTACACCACATCGTGACTCGGGCAGCCGTACAGCGGGCCCTCTCTAGCGTCGCCCCAGATCTTGGCCTCGCCGCGGGCCTCGAAGCACACGCCAAGCTCGTCCCAGGTGCTGAGGAACTGCAGCACCCAGGGCTGGTGGTCCAGCAGCTCCCAGCTCTCGTCGAGCATGAACATGTAGTACTGCATCCAGTCGTAGAGGGTCTCGCTGGTCTTGCCGGCGTCGCCGTCGAGGTCGGCGATGCTGGTCCAGTGCACGAGCACCATGACCTCGCGGACGCGGCCCATGGACTCGACCATCTCGAGCAGCTCGCGCCGCCGCTGCTTCTTGTCGGCGCCGCTATCGTCGAACCGCTCCACGTCCTTGAACAGCACCCGCTCCACGCACCCCAGGCTGGCCGTGTCGAACTGGCTCAGGTCGCGGTGCAGCCACAGCACGTCCCGCGCCGGGTCGAAGTAGAAGGCGCAGTCCGCCACGGACCCGTGCTGCAGCCGCCGGTACGTCGCCAGCGTGTGGTCGCGCGACTCGCGGCACACCTGCAGCGCCGCCGGGTGCGCGTACGAGCGGCACGACACGTCCTCGAGCCGCTTCGCCCGCGAGTCCCACGCCGTCACCTTCTCGGCGCCCACCTGCCGGCTCGGCTTGATGCGCCGCGGCGGCGCGGCTGTGGCATTGCTGCCCCCGGGCGGCAGCGAGACCTCGATGAGGCGTGCCGCCGGCCACGTCTCCTCCCAGATCCTGAGCCGCAGCTCGAGCGGGAGGCCTGTCATTGCGCATGCATGTGAGCGGAACTAGAGTGGCATTGTCTTGTGTCACCACGCCTGTGACTGGGGTTGAGACTCACGGTTTAGGCCCGATTCCCTGGTCGGTTGCGAATCCTGCTCCGCCATCAGCTTGCTTGTGGGTTGAGGGGTCCTTTTACTTGGTGAGTTGAGGTTTTGTCTTTGTCCTGACTTGACTGCTTGACTCGACAACTTCGATGACAAGACGAATGATCTGGTGACTGGCTTCGTCCAAAACGTGCCCCCGCAGCACTGTGTACAAAAACGGTCACGGCTGTCGGCGGGGTTTGAGCTTAGGGTTGAACCCTGACCTTCCTCTGTTTCCTCTGTCGGGTGCAACCCCCCAAGGTCGTCCTCTTGCTTTCAATTCGGCTGTCAACGATTTCATTGAAGCGGTCGGTTTCTCAAAATCCATGGAATTCGTCAGATGATATCTTTCTAATCCTAGTATGTCTTCCATGAGGATTCGAATTCGCAGGTTTGGCTACAGTGGGCTTGATTTGGGGCTGGGTCATGAACCTCAAGCCTTGCCCCTGACCACAGTCCCATGTGGCATATCCTGTGTTCAGGCGAGACAGCCGTCTCTGGTGATATCTTTTTAAAGGACGGTAAATGTCTACTGAGGGCTGTGTATCGGGGCAGATACCCACAACACGACATTCCAGCAAGTCACACGAGTGGAAGTAAGACATCTAGATTGTTCTAGAAGGACAAGAACGTGTCGGAGAAGCAACACTTGGGAATAGGCGGAGGAGAGAATAGTAATTGGACCTCATTAGAGCCGGAAAATGCCGAAGCATTTTCGTAGTACTGTGTAGTCTCTTGCCTTGCTCTCGCTTTTTGTTCGATTCATTCCACAACCATTATGCAAGTCCCGGGCCTGTGGGTCGATAACCCAGCTTAAGCCATTACGCGCTTTGGTGTGTCTGAGAGAGGGTCACTACGGCACCCACACACTTCCCAGCCCATTTTGCCCCTTCAAAGCCTTCTCTTCTTGCCTAAAATAATCATTATAAAGACCCTTCCAGTTAAGTCTTTAACTTACTTTAAATTATCAAGCCTATATAAATTCCTAATAAATTAAAATAGCTTTTAAAGGCTAAAAATAATCGCGGAGCAGAAATAAATTCTAAATAAAGGATAAATTTAGTAGGAAGGTACCCTCCTTCCAAGCAAATCCCCTCCTAATTTATATAAAGTGGCTTTCCTATTTTAAAATAAAGATTAGCTAAAATAAAATCCTTTATTTTATCTCCTAATAATGCTTCCTTTTAAATTTTTACCTTTTAATAAATTATAAATTAAATATTTATATTAAATTTAATTAATTTACTTAATTTAATTAATTTAATTAAAAATAAGTAAAAAGTTAAAATTAAAGAAAAAAAGGAAGGAGCTATTCTTTAAAAGGTACTTAAAAATATATACAATCTATTAATAAAAATAAGTATTAATTTAAGATCCTATGAGTTTAATTTTCTATTCCGCAATTACTTTTTTACTCCATAACTATTTACCCTTCGTAACTATTTACCCTTAAAAGGCAATTAAATAGGCTTTTAATTATTTTCCAGAATATAAGGCTTTTGAGTGTAAATCATCGCTAGATAGATTTGCAAAAATAATGATTTATTAAGCAGATGAAGGTTATAGTGACCCTCTCTTAAATACGCCAAGGCGCGTAATGGAGGCACTACTGTAGGTGCAGTGCTCTGATATGATACATGCAGCATGTGAGGACATCTCGTCCTGTTTTAGATGCCATTCTGGCTGGTGCACAGCGCTCTATACCATGCAGAGACTTTGACGCTACCCTCATTTCTCAAAATCTGTCTCGCTTCCGAAGAGCATATATTTGTGAGTAAAGATCCATATACAATACGTCACGGGGCGGGGCCAGTACTCATCGTCGACAGAGACAACATTTCCGGAAGCAGGAAGGAACTGGTGAGTGCCTGCAATCGCTTGGGTACTACAACTGAGACATTGGCATTCCGGCAGTGCATGCAGTGATTGGACTCACAGTCCATGTCAAACAAGCTTCCGACTGAATTCCCCAAAACTCTTTATCCGTGTGTTCTGAACTCAGGCACGTGAATTTTTTTCTAGCCTTGAAAAGCTCAG
This sequence comes from Diaporthe sp. P3_1W, assembly GCA_037177825.1. Taxonomy (NCBI): domain Eukaryota; kingdom Fungi; phylum Ascomycota; class Sordariomycetes; order Diaporthales; family Diaporthaceae; genus Diaporthe; species Diaporthe sp. P3_1W. The sequence goes on from JBAFXB010000008.1 coordinate 3,265,077, forward strand.
AAGGCACACTTTGCACAACTCAAGAATTGCCGTTGTTTCCTCCCGGGGTGATTAGAAAGCTCTTTGTCCTGGACCGGACTGTCGGGACGACCACTTCCGTTGCTGACAACGTGTTATAAATCGCTTTCTAGTCTATTTCTTCAACAAGGGAAGAGGTGTCCAGTATGGTAAGATTCATCAAGTCTCCGGGTTTTCCGACACCATGTGACCCAAACCAGATTCACAGGCCCCAGAGGCAACAGAGATGATCAGTCATCACTCCCAGTCACTGAACGAAAGATCTCGACTGCGCTAGTCTCACTCGCCGGATCTGGATGGTGCTGACTGACAGCTGCCTGTCTTGCGTTCACGCCACTAGCAGACAGATGCACGGTCCTTGCAGTCTTTGTCTGGACCGCGACGGCGCCGATGCACGGCATTTGATCTTGACTAGGCGATAGGTCTTGGACGCTCAAGATCTTGGACCGCACCTGAGTTCTGTTCAAATTCCATTGCGCCCATGAATCGTGCGTGCGCAATGCTTTGAACATTGCGTAGCGCAGGTTCACGGACATGGAGACTTTCAGCCCGGCCAAGACACCGGCCATGGGCGATGCCCTGATTCTCCGGCCCTTTGGATTTGGCTGTCTGTTCAAAATGCACCGATGACCCAAGAAATTGGTGCTCGAACAGTTCCGGGGCGAGACAGACCTTTTGTCACACACAACGTCCTCGAGACACCGCCGGTCGACATGGTAGTAGGAGATTCGGCTTTGGATCTCGGTGGCTTACCACCCTGCGGTGTAAGTGGACTCTGTATCACAGGATAAACTACTTATGAGATTTTCAGTTTTACTCACCTAATTCCAAACACAGGTCCAATGTGTCACTTCACTCCTAGCGTCGTCGGCTTGCGATGCGATGAACGAGACCTGTCTCTGTTCCGAAATGGACCTGACGGTACCCAATCCCTTTTTGCTCTGCGTGACGGGAAACTGTGCAGTAAAGGACACATTAAGTATGAAATTCTTCACCAACATCCAATCCCCCTGGCTCACATGTTCGCAGGGGTAAAGAACTTCACAGTCACGACTTGCGAGCACCCCGAGCCACCCCACTTGACTAGCATCTCTATCGCCTTCCTCGTTCTCTTTGGGATCCAGACGGTATTTTTCATATTACGAATGCTCACCCGGGTGATCAAACTGTCCAAGTGGGGGTGGGATGATGCTACCATCATAGTGGCCTTTGTAGCTACCATCGGCGTCATCACAGGCCGTCAACTGCAGATACGGGCGGGCATGGGCAAGGATATCTGGACACTGACGCCCGACGAGATCACCAACTACATCAAGATCTTCTACGTCTTCGGATTCATATACACCATCACGCTGGCATTGGTCAAGGCATCCATCTGCTTCCTCTATCTGCGGCTCTTCACGAACCTGAAATTCCGCCGGATTGTCTGGGCAACGCAAGCCTTCAATGTCGCCCTCGCGATCACTTTCATCTTCGCCTACGCCTTCCAGTGTACACCGCCACATTATTTCTGGGAAATGTGGCACGGCGAAAAACCGGGGAAATGTTTGAGTTTCAGCGTCTTAACGTGGACACATGCGGGACTCGGGATCGTACTAGACATTTGGATGCTCGCATTGCCGTTCTGGCAAGTCATCAAGCTGAACCTGCCGCTTAGGAAGAGGCTGGATGCCTTCGTCATGTTCGGATGCGGGATATTGTGAGTGCCATTTTCTGCAATGATCCTCAGGCCCGAGCGTTTGTGGTATTTATCCCACGATCTGTCCCAAACGACCTGCTGACTTGTGCTTTGCCCTTGAATAGTTTGACGATAGTCAGCATCTTGCGTCTCCAATGCCTGGTTATTCTTACCAACGGCCATAACCCCACGAGTAAGCACGCCGACCCCATCCCTCCACCACCTGCAAGTGATCGGAGGCTGGATCTTTGACGTGACATCGTCCGATGCGGCTGAACCATGTGGACTAAAACACCATTCATTTTCACAGAGGACCTGACCTGGCTAGCCACATGGTCCAACGTCGAAATCACAGTGGGCATCATCATCGCCTGCCTCCCAGCCGCACGGCTCCTCATCCTCCGCTATTTACCGACCAAGATCGCAGCGTGGAACAACGCCTCGCGCACGACCCGCTCCAGCCTTCCAACGCGGAGCTCAAAGGGCGGGTCCACGGCGACGTGGGTGAGCGGCCTCAGCGGCAAGAGGGAGAGCAGCGGGCAGCCCTCGGTGCCGCTGTCGGACGCCTCGCACTTCGACAAGGACCGCGTGGGCTCGACGCAGGTCTCCATCACCGGGCCCAGGGGCTCCAACGCCGCGCAGCACCCGGGGGCAGGCTCCAGCGTCGCGTCGGGGCTCGGGCGGAGGGAGTCGGAGCTCCCGCTCGTCCCCGGGTTTGAGTCGTCCCAGCCGGCTGCGGTTGGGCAGTCTTCAGGCTTCGACGAGACCCCTCCGGTCCCGATGCCGCTGCCGAAGGATAGGCGTATCTGGGTGGAACAGCACATCTACGTGTCGAACGAGCCTGTGACGGGGTTCTCAACGGAGATATCTCGTGGGGATGATGCGGCCTCGACAACGGAGCCCTGGATTTTGAAACCTCATAGATCTCAGGATACATGATTGGTGCTGGAATAAAAAGAGTATACAATATAAATCCAGAGTAGTTTAGCGCGAGCCGTATCCCGTCGTTCAATTGCCTGACACAAACCCAACACTAAGCAGCGCAGTTGATGTCGTGAATGACAATAATGTCCCGGGGAAAGGCGAAGTTTGAGGCTGTCGCACGGCCTTACTCCCCGTGTGCTTAGTATTCACGGGCATGGAGATTTGGTCGGGAATTGATTTGAGATTTGAGCCTGACGGGCTTAGTTTGCCCAGCTGACTACGGGAAGTGGAACAATTTCATCCTACGATGATGGGGAACAAGGAGTCCCTTCACTTTGGAACCGCCTTATTTCCAGCTGAACTATTTTAGTCCTAGCACTCATCTTTCAGGCTGAGCTAAGAGAAGAGCGTGATACAGGTGAGATGGTATGGAGGATGGCCAAGACACGTCAACAATGCTTGACCAGAGCTGCCCAGCCGGCCGGATTCCGGGATCGTCAGGAACAATTGCTTGATTCTGCACACAGCCTTCTGGAGCAAAACTTGGGTCGACGGACCCATTGCGTGCAGACTGCATCAAATACGACCGAACGACCCGTCTTACATACATTCCTGCCTGCGTGCACCGCGTAAACTAGCGCCAGGCGTGATCCTTTGGTTGCACGCCGCCGCCTTATTGGCCGGCTGACGCTCGTGGGATCTAGCTCTCTACGCTTGATGACACTTCTGCTCCTGTATGTACAACAGCCGCAGGGCGCAAGAAGGGTCCCCCCCGACGTTCCCATCGACCCCATAGTCCCTCCGAAATTGAGAATTCGAATTTCCGATTCGTTGATGGCACCTGCAGGGTGCTAAAATGCCATGTGGCCGACACATCAGAACCGGACCCTGACCCAGCCAGCGCAGCACGGGCGTGCAGGGGCCTGACTGCGCGTCACGAAGCCAGCCACGCCAACGTAAGGCAACCCGTACCTCCGAAATCCGCAGTTCCGGGGAATGGGATTTCGAATTACCATATGTCTCAACCTGCGGCTTGCTCTTCATGTCAAGGCGTGATTCTATTGGTGTTTGCCGGTCAGGCAGCTGATTCCCTGGTGGATAATCGCTGACCTGCTCAGCGGGCTTCCAAAGGTCAACGAGCTTTTGGAATTTGTCCCCGAACATATTGAATGCTGGAGGACAGTATCGTGAGAGTATAGAACCTCGAGATATAAGATTGATCAACATCGCCACAAGTTAATCTTCTTGCCACAGTGGAACAGCATCATCATCCAGATCCAAGACCCTGATCGACAAAACATCCATCCATCCATCCATAGCACACTCAAGCGTCAAGACCCTGCATAGAGAGCACCGACCTGTCCAATCATCCCGCCTCCAAGTACTCTTCCAGAATCTCGATCATATCATCATTGTTCGATCCCAGAGCTCTACATCGATCACCAAAGACACCCTCCATCCGCGATCCCTGCGCAGCCCCCACGTGGCCACCATCCAACCACACAGCCTACACCACACCAAACCCAAGCAGCCAAGATGCAGTGCATTTCCTCCTTCATCCTCGCCCTGGCCGCATCCGCCTCCCTCGTCATCGCCGCCCCGGCACCGGCGCCCACAGCCACCGCCGTGCTCGCGGTGGGCGCCGACGAGGCTGCCTCCGTGACCTCCACAGTGGCCCAGTCCGTCGCGACCCCCGCCCCGGCGTTCAAGGCCCGCCAGGCCACCGTCGACGCCTTTGCTGCCCAGTGTACCGTCGGCTCTGACAGCGTGGCCACCTGCACCGGTGCCATCCACGCCACCAACGTCTGGGAGGGCATCCTCGCGGCCACTGTTGACTCGTCCAGCGTAAGTAGTAGAGCGGCTCGCTAAAATTCGGGTGGACAATTCATGCTAACTTTTGATTTCTAGTCCTGATGGTGAAGCTATAATACTGTTCACGCTCTTGTTAATGACTTTTTCTTGTAAGTGTGGTTCTCCCCAGCCGTTGGATGGCTGGTTGCTGCTTGCTTTTCGGAGTCTTGCTAACTATGACTGGCAGTCTTGCACAAATTCTATAGGGATGGGCTTTTAGTGATGTTTCTGGTACAAAATATGTGACATGAAGCGAGACCTCGGTGAGAAGAGGGCATGGAATCGGTTTGTTAGACGCATGAAACTACGGGACTTGGTCACAGGCGCAATGGCGAGGTATAGATGTTGGTTGCACTAGATACGGGGGGCACAAAACGCACCAAGCGGTATAACACTCGGAAATGCATGAAATGGGGCATATAGATGCTGCACAGGTAGACTCGGAATCAATAGACTTTTGTACCTATCATTATTGTCAATCTCGTACTTTGATGGCTGGACTTGCTCAACACAATCTTCCGAAATCGGGCCATGCAAGCACGGCAGTGAAATCGCCACAAAGTCAAAGTTCAGAACGCTATTTCAAAGGTTCAAAAGGAAGGGAAGGATAAGACACGTCTTTTCACCCGTATGGAGCATCAACAACTTGAACCACGTGCATGCGTGAAGTCCCAACCAGATAGCTCGCCCAGCGGGCCCGTCTTCTTCTCCACGCCCTCGAGCAGATGCGGCGCCAACATGCGGGAGTTCACACCGACCTTCTTCCAGGGAGCGTCAGGCCCCTTGGTCCTCCTCTCCTCTTCCAGCCATGCCAGTCCCGCCTCGCTAGGTGCCCAGTGTGTCAGACACCCACAATGTCCGCAGAAATAAAAACCGAGATATCCATCCGAGTCATCTCGTACGTAGTAGGGGAGACTACTGCTTCTTTCATTCCCTTCTGTTGCTGTTGGGCGGTCTTGTTGAATTGGAGTGGCCTTGGGAGCTGACCTCGACGCATTGACGTTGACGACGACGTTGACATCTTCGTAGTGGTAGTAGGCCCACTGTGCGCCGTAGCGGTAGCAGATGCTGCAGCGGCACTCGTTAATTTTGGTCGGAAGAGAAGGGATCTCGACGTTGATGCGGCCGCAGTGACACTTGGCGGTCAGGCTGCTAGGATGTGCTGGCTCTGGAGGCGGCAGCTGATCGTCAGAGGAGCGCAGGTTGGGATTCTCCGTTTGGTTGTTGGCTGCCATCTTGGATCAAGTTGCCGGGGAGACAAATGTTGAGACTTTTGCTGATGGTGATCTATTGGTAAATCCCTTTTCTTTGGGAAACCAATTTCTTTGCTATGTGTAGGATGGTTGTGAAGCGGGGATGACTAGATCAGATCCAACTGGCAGGGGTTTTTAATTAAGTGGCGTTTGGGCGCACCGTCAAAGGAGCGCTGAGCTCTCCGGACAATCTTGTTACCATGTACGGACCTAGCAAAGAAATAATCAAGACCATATTTCTACCCCTAGTCCAACTTACACAGTGAAGTATTTTGGCAAAGGTCCCACGGGTGAATCTCAATTAGGCAGCACTCCAACCAGGCACCAGCAGTTAGATAGAGCGGGATGATACTGCTTGCTCTTTAACCCTAACCCAGAAGAGAGTGGTTAACGGTAACAAAGGAGGGTTTGCAAAGCGCATGCCATGACCCCCTTTACTATCATGTATAAGAATTTCTGGGTGCTACCGCTTGCCTTTTTACAAGAAATGATCGGTCTTGAAACCTGAGTGACAAGTAGTTAAAATGGATTTATTTACCCAATTGATCATGTGGGTTCTACTAATTGCTGCTGCCAAGCGGGGACGTAGCCTCTCGAGGTCCGCCATCCAGTGCCCTGGTCCTGAAGTCTACATATTCTTCATTTGTGTGGTCACCTCGAGGTATTCTGGGTAAGCGTTGGCCCCCATTCTAGTAGTCTTGGAATTGTGTACTGCCGTTCCAGGGACGTGTACTGATCAACTTGGGCATAGCCTCAAGCATCGAGGATCAACATCCTTCGTCCACTTGTAATCTGCATGTCGGCTTCCTTATTGATATGGTGGCGCTGGACATCAACCTTCTGCGAACCCCTGCGTGTCGTGGTCAGGAGGCTGGTAGCCTTGATAACATAATGATCATTGAGCTTCTGTTGCTCAACAATCATGGCTTGGGACCACTTCATGCCAGGAGTTTTGTCCTCTTTGAGTGTCGAAGGATTTACTATGCAAATCCGTATCTTCAGATTTGTCAAGCCATTCGATTTGGCCCGATCAACCTTTCTCTTGAGCGATTGCCAGGTTTTCTTCATGAGCGGGCCGTCCGCTAGATGGGCAAGGAATGCATCGTAGCGGATCTCGCCCGGTTCAGCCTTCTGGGCGTACGTGCCGCAGATACTGATACCTATGCAGCAGGCCAGTCCCAAGGTGTAGAGGCCGGCGCCGCCCTCTTGGTCTTGCTTGGCCTCGTCCATCTGGACCTCTGTCCCGCAATACATGATGCGGAAGGTAGGACTGGGATATTGAACCGGTGAACTATTCGAATTTTTCTGATGGAGCTCGTTTAGTATAGTTATGAATATTCTTCTTCGCTTTGGAGTGGTGGCGTCCGGTTGAATGAGAGTATGGCGAGAGGTTGAAGATCGCTGATGTGGTGTGGTGTGGCAGGAAGGACTGGGTCTGGCAAATACGCAATTGTTTTGTATTCGAAGTGGGCGAGTGGCTAAGTTCTGAGCGAAGAAGGGGCCATATTGCACCCAATTTAAAGACACACGTGCATCTATTCACTGTACCCCCTATTCACTGCTATACGTGGTGTCCAAATACCTGGAGTTATCGATGAAGCTTTTGTTGAAGTTGCAAGCAAGGAGGGCAATGTCACTCGTCTGAACAGGAAAGTGAGTTGGTCAATGAATGGTTTCAGTCACACAAAATACTATTATAAATGCCGTCACTCGGGTATGATGCGATGATACAGTGAAAATGCTTCTGGCAGAGTCCTCGGTCCAAGCCAGTGTCGAGCCAATCGCGCACCTATTGACGGCTTCTTTGCCGCAGTCTTAGATAATTGAGATTCAATGATCTAAATATCAAGGACTACTCCAAAAGTACCAATATGGATATTAGTAACGTGGATATCAACTACGCAGGAAGCTTTCTGGGTGGGATTCACTTTTGTCGGATGAACTGATCCCGTGTCCAATAAATTGCAATAAAGTGAATCTCAGAAGTGAATGCTCGTCAACTCCCCACTATTCCCATTTCACCCGTGGCTCGAACCTTTGTCATGATTTAAAGTCGCACCTGAACCGCCGAAGGACGACTGTCCATCCCACAGTTTCGAGCAACTCGCCCAACCGTCTCCAAGAAGCCGTCGTCAACATGCTGCCGGAGTCTCTCAAGAATGCCTTTCAGCTGTATAAGCGTGATACCAACGCCATTGCAACATGGCTGGCCAACACCGCACACAACCATGGACGCTCAGTCCATAAAAACAACAAGGAGCCTCAAGCCTACTTGCTGCGCCTCAGGGACTTCATTCCCCTCGCCACGTTCATCGCGGCAGTTAAACCCCAGATCCATGTCCCTCTCTTTATGTCGGTCACCATCGACCGTGTCATCGAGGTTCGAAGGACAGTTTCCCATATCATGGGAACAAAGGACGACATTGTCGATGAGGAGTCCGACGCTAGCCACCTGCATTTTGTCGGTGTCCTGGAGCAAATCCGCGATATTCTCAAGCAGCAGATGCAAATCGACGGACTCGATTTATCGACACTTCAACTTGGCCCTGACTACACTGGCCCCAATGCAGGCACTCGTCCCACCGAAGAAATTAATGAGAAGGGCGCCTCGCAAAACCCATTCGATATTCTCAACTTGTACGAGACGAACGAACAAGCCCCCGATTCCGTTGAGGCTGTCTCATCTTCCAACATCATCGTTGAGTACGAACCCGAGTCTCATGACCAGTATGAAGAGGCATGCCTGGCCTTCATGTCCCTCCTGAAGGCGGTCCTGCACCAGCGTCAGAAGGTGCGAGAACTGTGGCACAATTACAAGATTGGCAACGTCTTCCTTGGTCCGACTGCGATCGGCACCAACGAGGCCATCGAGATTTGCCGCCGAATGGAGGAAGACGTCGCGTCGGTGATCAACAAGGGATCAAGCGTGAGCAACTTGGTGGAGGTGGTGTTCAAGATCATGTGTCAGTTAGAAGGGCAGGATCTCAAACTACGAGGACGCAACAAAGGCCTCAAATCCGACACTTACGATATTGCGAGCCTGACGATGAAGAATGTGAGCCGGATTCTTCACCAGTTCATGTCAGACAACAACCAAGACAGGGTTAGTGTCTACAACGGCTCCTCGTACGACGAAACCATGGACAGGGCCTCTTCCACAAATAAACAGAAGTATTCCCAGGACGAAATGGCTCTCGCCGAAATCCTCTCGGACATCAGGGTTTTTGGTATAGTCTCCGACCAGAGAACCATCGAGGACGAGTTCACTCGTAGCGTACACACGCTCCTCGACACCAATAAGGTAACGCTCTGGCAATGCTTCGCTGCCCAGATCTTCCTTGACACACTTCACGAGCTCCACGGAAACCTTGATCTGGCCTGGAGCGAGATGGCTGGTACGAGCGCTGTCATCAAGTCCAGCCTTGCCAGCGCTCTCGAGCAACCGGGCGATGTTCGCCTCGTCGAAAACTGGCGGGATAAAGAGGAGTCCCTGAAGGAACTGAAGTGGGCCGCATCTGAATGGGACTCTGACCCCATAGCTCGTTACAAGACCGAGCACGGATTTCCCGCCCAGCCGAATCAATTCCTGCAACGCCACCCACTCTACTGCGGCGTATGGGTACACGAAATGCGGACCAGATTCCATGAGGCCGGGGTCAACTTCGCCAGTGCCTTTGGCTACGTCCACCAGACCTACCAACTCTACCATGCGCTTCAACGAGAGGGATTGCTGGGTGCTTTCGCATACTGGATGGACATGATGACTCTTTTCGAGACGGTGAGTTGATACCTATGAGACTCTATTGAGAGGGCTGTGTAGGGCAGGTGATGACCTGTTCCACTCTTCTTCCACCTTGAATTTCTTGGCTTACTGACTCCGAATCCTACAGCAAGGACATGACACATTCTTCGCCGGCAGTACCCCAATCACAGTCCAGGAGCATCTCGAGAACCTGTGTCTCAAATCGGGTCTGTCCGCAACTGATCGGGCTCAGGGCAAAGGCAAGAGCAAGGGGAAGAAGACGTCGGCTCCGGATACTGAGCGAGGCCGCTTGAAGGAGCTGGGCGCGTTGTCCATGCTCTTCAAGAAACGCTTCAGCAAGACGTCCCGTCGGGAGATGACGGCCGAGTACCTCCAGAAGATCATTGAGTCGAACGGATTCCACTTTGTGCAAAAGGATGACGGAGCGTGGGGCTTGGAGAAGCCCAAGGCAGGCATCGTCTCGGAACGAGCTACTACCGATATCCCAGCAACCCACATCGTCACCTGCGTGACCATGGCCATGCGATCCGAGGCTCACCAGCTGGCGTTCAACCTTTTCCTGCTGCACGTGGACTGCCTCAAGATCCTGGAAGAGATCCGCAAGACCATAGACGAGCAGACCGTCCTAAGGCTTGCCCCCGAGCCTTCCAAGAACAAGGAACTCCCCGCCGTCGTTACCATGGTCTTGAGGGACGCTGCTGCGGACAAGCCCCAGGGACTGTTGCAGCATGCAGCGTCCGTCATATCGAAACACTTGCTGGAGCCGTCCTCGATGGCTTCCACGTTGGGCATGAGAGACCTCGGGTTCCAGCCCTGCCGATGCCCACAGAACACTGCCAGGGGCAGTGCTGCCACCCGCAACTGTATTAATCTCAAGTGTGGGAAGGGACTGTGAGGGTGAGCATGCAGGAGAGGAATTTTGATCAAGTCAGAGATGTCATGATTTGCAGACAGAAGCCAGGCGTCCTTCACATTCATGTAGGCACACCTAGACCAAGAATTCCTGAAAAGCCATGAACCCTGCTAATAGTTTGGTGTTTTTTAAGAGATCGAGAAAATTGTGAGACAGGAGAGAGACTAAAACGGGACGGGATGTCCATGAGAAATTCCAGCAATATAATCAGACTTCCATTCTTGACCCTCTATTTAAGCGATTCTGTGGGATGTCGGCTTGATCTGGTCCGTGATGCTGTCTCATCATCCGCGAGCACCAGTATCGGAGCCATGGGTCGGCTGCTGTAGTCCGACTTTTCTCTGACACCAACCACATTGGCATCGACTTTCTCTTCGGAAAGTTTCGACATATGCATTGCTATGTGATATCCTACAAGCAGATATTCACCACTGAGAGTGAATCTGCCCTACGTCTGAGACAATTTTGCCTTCATGTGCAGTTGCCCGAGTGTAGTGCAGGAACAATTTACCGGATGATTACTGCCTAAACAGGTTAGCTGCTGCTGACTCTCCCACACCTCACCCCACCCCCACCTTTCCCCCGACGTTGCTACACCTGCCGGAACCTCAAACGTCATTAAAAATCACCACATCCATCCTGCTGCGACCGCAACTTGAAGTCTACCCATTCAGAGGCAGCTTCTACCAGAATCGCCACAGAAGAGGATCCCAACTATCTACCGTCATCATGGACGAGTCGACGCAACTGCTGCAGCTTCCAGACGAGCTTCTGGGTGTCGTGATCTGCCATATCCCAACAGCAGCCGATACCGCAGCATTCGGCTGGACCTGTCGACGCCTTCACAAGATCGTCTGCACCTCACCGGTCTGGAGACAACATTGCGTGACAACATGGCAAAATTGGGATCCCCGACATGGGCTCTCAGCCAAGCTCGCCCAGCCACCGCTCCAGGTCGACTGGCGACAGCTCTTCCTCCAGCGTGTGGACAAGGACCTTGAGGCGGCGCTCGTCTTCCAAGACCTAGTCTCAACGCAACAGAAGAAGCTGCACCGAATGCATGAGATAGCGGAGAAGGGACACGACGTTCAGGATCTTCTACTGAACCTGAGGGATCGTACTCCAGATCAAGCCGAGGACGTCTTGGCCAGACGGTGGCATGCAGATGCAATACTCAGGATGATGCATCGGTCGAGGGCCATTGAGGTATGGAGGAGGTTTCGGATGGGCGACGACGTCAGCACGGAGGAGGCCTTGTGTGCTTTCGATATGTTTGTGCTCGCGAGCGGCATGGGCGATTTCTCCGCCGTCGAGAGACGATTCGACAGCATTGCGCAGTCCATTCGAGACAGAAACGTCGACTTCGATGACAAGACTGTCCGGCAGAAGGCACTCCTGATTGCAGCATTCTTATGGTCGGAAGGTCTTGTCGGGATGCCTGCCCTGCTGCCTGACGAAGGCAACTATCACGCATTGAGGAACAACTTCATAACAATGGCGCTGCTTTCACCTACTCATGCCTCGCTGCCACTGCAGTCAGTGGCAATCTACTGCGCAGTTGCCAGGCGGTGCGGTGTCATAGCGACCCCTTCCAACTTTCCCAGACATGTTCACGCCGTCGTTCAGGCTCCACCTGATCAGACGCTGGACGGGCAACCGAAGACGACAGACACTGGCCTAGAGTTGCTACATGTCGACACGTGGCAGGAGCCTCATCAGCTCTACGAGGATCAATTGCGCGTCCGCCTTTTGCAGACAGGCATACCTCCACATGATCATGATCGGCAGCTCGGGCCTGCCGACGGCAGAGATACCTTGATCCGTGCCTCTCGCAACATTTTGGTTTCTGTCAACAATGCGCGCTTGCACCACGAAGGCGGTGATGCACCTTCCAATAGGCAGCCCTTCGCCCCAGATCCTGCGGCTGCTCAGTACGCAGCCTTCTGGGCAATGTCCATGCTCGTCGATAACAACGATGCCCTAGCTCCGCAACGGCGGGAGTTCCTCCAGGTCCTTCTGCAGCAATTCCACAGCCAGTTCCCAGAAGACTTTGCCTTGATCCAAACTTGGGTTCTGCCAATGCTCGAGGGTTCCCTAGGATACGGCCATATGGAGGACTTCATCCAGGAAATCATAGATGACGACTCAGAACAGAAAGAAAAGAAGCTCCGCGCAGCAGAGACTGGAGAAATCCAGTATCGAATCGGCCACTACTTCGAACATCGCCACTACAGCTACAAGGGCTTCATCGTAGGCTGGGATGCACAGTGCGAAGCAAAACCAGAATGGATTGAGAGGATGCAGGTTGACAACCTACCCCGTGGCCGATGGCAACCCTTCTATAACATCGTGGCTGAAGACAAAAGTCACCGATATGTCGCCGAGGAGAACGTACAGATCCTCAAAGAGCGGCCGATAGAGGAGCTGATGCGGGTTGCTGGGCGGTACTTCAAGCGCTGGGATGACACCGAAAACAAGTTTGTGAGCAACCTCCGGGACGAGTATCCGGACGACTAGAAACAACTATTGGCCTTGCTACACGGCAGCCTGCATTAACATTTGTGCAATTTGCCGGCACCAGAACACACGCGCAAAACAAGATAGATTGGCCCGGGAAGGGAGGGGGGTATATTTCTCATAAGGCATATGATAGGACTCAGTGGCACCATAGCATGCTTGACGTGACAAACTGCCAGCGTGGGCCATTTCATAATACCTGCTACCTGACAAGGGAACGCAACCGGGGTGGGTTCTTTTGAGGCCTAAAGGGGCAATGTGACGTGCAGATTGCGGAATCGCGACGGTACACAGCACCTCAGGTGCTGTGTGGAATACACGCCAAGCAATCATGGGCAATTGAGGCGAATATGACTGAATGACGTAGCGACCCATCAGGTTGCTGTTATACGACTGCTAATTAATCAGTAATTGTCTCGTTTTGAAAGACGTTCTGTTCATTCGCTAGCCTTCTAAAACACGCAGATGGCTTCGATTCGGACCGAAGACGCCTCGGATCGCTTGCACCTTAGCTTGCTCTCCTCGCCCCAGGACCATGACAACCCAAATACTGGACAGTACTCGTACAACGAGGCTGCCCAAGGCCAGGGCACCTGGATTGTCATAATGAATACGGGCTACAATTGGGAGCAATTCCCAGAAGTGAGTCCGAGGGATGCCGCTGCGCGGCTGAACCCACGATTGTTGGGACCACCGGGCAAGCGTGAGAACGAGCCGCGCATGTTGCTGGACCGACGAAGCTGACTACCTAACGAAAACAGGAGTTTGGTAGACCTGACGAACCCCGGCCTCTGGTTGTCTGGAGAGTCCCGGAGCAGACCAGGAACCGCGAGCTCGAGGAATGGGAAATCGCGGCCGGGCTCCACTGGCCGCCGGACAACGATTCTGACTATGGTTATCCGTTCGAGGGCGTCCCCGAGGGCCACGGCACACAGACTGCCATCCTCGCCGGCGGAATGCGGACTGGGGTCGCACCCCGTGCTGGGCTGTACCTCATCAAGGCTGGCGGGGCGGTGCTGGATAAAAACGACGAGGTGGTGGAAGAAGACGTCTGTGCCCCGGCCCTCGTGGTGTCTCTGCACCACGTCGTGGACAAGTTGAAGGACGGGAGTTTGCCCCCTGGCAAGACGGTCATTATCATTGATACTAGTGAGTAGCTCCACGAGTGTGCTCTCAAGCAGGACTTGAGGTGCTGCCAAGATTCCGCTCCTGACAATTGTTATTCGCCAACTTGTAGTCTGGAACATCGAAGACATGAAGACGGAGGGTTCGGACGGGGAGCAGACTTACATAGACTGGTATGATCAAGTTGACAGCGCCCTTCAGGAAATCGACCAATATGGTGGGGTCTCGATCTCGGTGGCAGCTGGGAATGAAGGGAAGTTAGATCCACCAGGAGAGACCGGGGGCTTCATGCCAAACATACTATCCGCACAAGAGGGCTCGCCTCTGGTCATCGTGGGTGCAGTCACCAGGTAAGACCCGTGGGACCAGGATATACCATGAGCGCCATGGATTCTTGTGTAATGTGGCTGACTTGATGAATGAATTAGTCAAGGGCAACTTGCGAGACTAAGCTCGCCGGCTTCACTGCGGGTTCCGATCACCTGCTTCGCAATGTAAGTTTCCCCGGCATGATGTGGTCCCCTCGTTTCAGGAAAGGAGACACCTTCACCTGGGTGGGCTGGACGCGGTAGGCAAGACCAAAGCTAAGCAGCTCCCAACGCATTAGGGGCAAGGACATACTTTTGCCGGATCTTTCGGTCGAGCTCAACACGTTGCAAAGCGGGACAACCTTTTCAGCCGCCATAGTGGTACGGAATTTCTCCTCCCCACGTCCTTCCCAGATGCCTTTAACAGGCTGATGTTCCCCGATAACTAATTGTCATCAGGCTGGTCAATCTGCATGCATGCTTTCCGACCCCGTCCTGAGTGGAAGTATGAAATGGGACAAAGACGATGCAAAGGGGCACACCGTCGGCAGCCGCGTCAAGAGACTCCTCGATGAAGAGGGCAGGGGAAGCTTTCAAAGAGTGGACAAGGAACGAATGGTCGACCCGGCGAACACATGGGGGCACGTGCAAAACATACATTTCCCTCTCAATCATTGTCAGCCGCATCAACTAATTTGGTTTTCACAGAAACTATCCCATTCCCGAAAGATTGAATGTTGTGTGTAACAGCTGTGCTACCGATAAGGATCAGAAGTGAATATTGAAACTAGCACGGTTTACTAGGCGGTCATTTACCCAATCCATTTGATTCTCATAGCGACGGTGAAGCGGCGAATGGCTGAGATGGGGAAAATAGATTGATAACAAGGAATACCCAGGTAGAGCGACGGCTCATCCCAATAAAAATCATATTTTCGATATTGGCTTGAAAGTTTATATCAATTCTGAAGAGATGAAGCACAAGCCCTCCTTTTTGGCCGCATGTTGTTCACGCGTTCAAACCCTCTCAAGCCGCACCTCCATCCCCGCCGGACGCAAAGTGAAGCTGGGGTTCTCGACCTTGAACGGCTTTTCGACGCCCAGGAAGCGATAGTTGCGCACCATTGCGGCCAGGATGATCTTGATCTCGAACATGGCGAACAGCCTCCCTATACAGATCCGAGGGCCATTTGAGAACACCGAGAAGGCGTAGGGGTTCTGCTGGTCGCCCTTGAGGCGCTCCCAGCGTGTCGGGTCAATCTCATCGACATTGTCCCCCCAGATCTGGGGGTTGAACAGGGTCACGGATGGACAGATATCGAGGAGGGTGCCCTTTGGGATGGCAACTCCCTCGACGACGACGTCCTCGCCGGCTGCGCGGTGGTAAGTGGTTGCTGAAACCGATTAGTAGCTGCGAAAAGAAGATGACATCAACCCACAGGTGGTTATATTAACCAGGCTCAACACATACCTGGGCAGTAAACCCGCATGCACTCCTTGGCGAAGCACTCGAGGTACGGCAGCCTGTCCAGCTCCGCGAACGGGGCGTCAGGCGGGACGGCGTCCAGCTCCGCGCGGAGCCGGTCCTGGACGTCCCGCCTGGTCGCCAGGACGTAGCAGCTCCACGACAGCATGTTGGCGGACGTGTCGTGGCCCGCGGCCATGATCTCGAGGAGGTGGCCCAGGAACTCGTCCTCGCCCATGCCCTCGGCCGCGCCGCCGGGCCCGCTCTCCTCCACGATAAAGGTCACCAGGTCGCGCGAGCTGCTGCTGCTCATCTCGTGCGCCGTCGTCCCCTCGGCCTTGGCGGCGGCGGCGGCGGCGGCTACCTCGCGGCGCCTGGTGCGGATGATGGTCCGGAGGACGTCGTTTAGCCAGTCCATGGCGGAGAGGAACTCACGGTTAGCTTCGAGGGGCAGCCAGCGCAGGGGCACGTGCGCGTTGGCGAAGAGGAGGATCTTGCCCGTGGTGTTGGGGGCGAAGAAGACGTCGTAGGCCTCGTGGAAGCTGCACTCTCGTTTCGCATTGCCGGATTTTGCTGTGTCGAGGCTTTGGCTGGTTTCCACCCCAGTCCCGGGTTTGACGTAGTCGAGGTCAACGCCCAGGATTACTGTTCCCATGATGTCCAGGATGGCTCTCATGAAGGTGTCTATGCAGTCGAACGTCCCGGTCTTGCCATCGTTCTTCGAGATGCTTTGGTCAAAGAAACGGCAGATGTCCTGAGCCTTCTCCTTGAACACTGGCTCGAGCTTGCGGATACTCTTCAGCGAAAATGAATTTGTGAGCATTCTTCTGTGAGCGCGGTGTTCCGCCCCCTCCATAAGAATGAGCCCATGACCTGCGACCTCCTTCACTATTCGGAGAAACCACGGCGGTTTGACGAACGTGTAGCAGGTGTCGTACAGGACATTCTTGTTCGCCGCGAGGCTGTTCGGCACCAAGACCTCTGTGTTGAGAAAGCCGAGATAGCGGATGAATGGGGCGTCAGGGTTTTCCTTCATCCACTCGATGTACAACTTCGTAGGGGTTTCGGCGCGGATGAGATTGAGACCCTGACCGAAGATGGGATTGTTGTTCTTGCATCCTGTCAGACCACATGCAAATGAATATCTGCGACAAGAAACCGAGGCGACTTACCGTAGGACCAGGCACATGACGCAGGGGCGAGAAGTATCTATGGTACAGAAAAATACGATAGAATTTGAGCGTCGAGTACTGTGCCAAGAACGTGAAAAGAGCGGTATGCAACACAGGGAGCGAGTGCTGTTTGAATCCTTCAGACCAAAGTCTGTCGACGACGAACAGCTCGGCGGCCGCGAGCCCTGCACAGATCAGGAGATCCATGTTGGTGGCAAGGGGAACACTGAAACCTGTTGATTCTTTCGCACAGGAATGACCCAAGTAAATAACAGACAGATCAGGGAGTGAGGAGAAGCATGCGTAATCTTGAGAAATTCCATCGCTTCTGATACCTTCTGTGCGTAGCCTGTGCACTTATGACATGTAGCATCGCCTGCCAGCGGACGCATCATCCTAAGTGACAGGTCTACCACAGATCACAAGAGTTTGGGTGTGGCGGGCCCCTCAAGGGCCTGGCTCACCGGGTAAGATGCACGTTGGTAGCTAGTTTCCTGCCATGGAACCTTGCCAGCCTGCTAATAACCACTCGGATGTGGGACTAAGCAAGCCGGCACTCCTACGATCCCACGTTCTGAGATTTGAACCCAGATTCCAGGGCCGTTGCACATAAACAACCCCTTGACCCTGCTTTGTTGACGTGCTCCTCGCCCTAGTAGGACGTTTGGGCCGAATCCTTCACGTGGACCCTGCAGACCGGAATCTCTTTTGGGAGCTTGATCGTCCCCAACCCTTGCATGATACCTAGGTATGTTTTGGAGAGCCTAGGATAGAGACTTTTTAAGGAGCAGATTCGGCACTTCCTATTTATCTCAGAGTTAGTATTTGACAATGGATTTTCCAATGTCCATTGCCAAAAGCGCTTTTAGGTGCTGACCCCCAAATTCATTGCTCATCCTCGATGGCCCAGTTCCTCTTCTTTCTGCACAAGTCTCTCGGTCTTTCAAGAGGGTGGGCTGAAGTCGGGCTGCATTGGTAGACGCAGACCTCTCCTTCGGCTCGGTTGCATTGCCGAGTTCTTCCATGGCGCCGAAAAAGATCACTGGTCAACATCTCATCGACCTTGCTTCACAGCAAAAACCGATCGAAATCAGTGGTTTTCCAAAAGTTGTGATAGGCCTGGCTGCAACGCTCTGTATTGTGAGCGGATTGTGCATGATACTGCGTATCTTCGTTCGAGCCTGGATCTTACGCAGAGAACGATCATGGGGCTGGGATGACACACTCGCCTTGATGAGCTTTGTGGGTATCATTCTGGACGCCCTTCACCGGAATGTCCTGCCACTAATCGAACACTTTCCTGCAGCTGACCTTCGCGCCCGAGTGTGTGTTCGTCATTATCGCAGCACAGTACGGTCTGGGCACACGGGATGCCGAACTCGATGAGTTCGTGACCGCACAGGCTGCCCTTATGCTGGGGAACTGGCAGATGTTCTACGCAGCATCTACGAACCTGATCAAAGCTGCAATCGCGGTGACACTGTTACGTCTCGCTGACCAGCCTAAATACCGCTGGCCGATCACGGCATCCTTGATAGCAACGCCGATATTCACCGGAGCTGTGGTCATCGTCCTCATAGTCACCTGCCGTCCTGTCGGAGCCCAGTGGGACCTCGACCTCGGGCCTTGCCCTTTGCATAACTGGCTGGCGATACTCAGCTACCCCTTCACTGCATTGACGATCATCCTGGACTGGGGTTGCGCTATCATTCCCTGGCTTCTGATACGCAAACTTCAATTGAACCAGCGGATCAAGAGATCCCTGATAATAGTCCTCGGCCTTGGTGGTATTGCCAGTATTGGTGCCATAGCCCGCTTGCCGTATCTAAAATACTACACCATTCCCGAAGATCAACTATGTAAGTCAAGGTCACATATGGCAGTCACCAGCCCAGTAATTTTCAAGGCAGAATTCCTGGCTCATACGAGAACAAGATCACATG
The DNA here is from genome assembly GCA_037177825.1 of Diaporthe sp. P3_1W. Classification (NCBI taxonomy): domain Eukaryota; kingdom Fungi; phylum Ascomycota; class Sordariomycetes; order Diaporthales; family Diaporthaceae; genus Diaporthe; species Diaporthe sp. P3_1W. The sequence goes on from JBAFXB010000008.1 coordinate 3,284,007, forward strand.
GCCAACATAGTAATCTGGTCAGTCTTCGAAAACGGCGTTGGCATTATAGCAGCATCCCTACCGCCTATCCACAAGCTCTTCAAGTTCTATGACGACTCGTCCGTGGAGGATAGCACACCCGCCGGCGCGGGTGCCTTCGAGACCATCGGCGGGACGCCCCTGAGCCAGCCACACGGGGCCCAGGCGCTCGAGCTCAAGCCGCTGCGGAGTACCTCCAGGCTGGCCATGACCAAATCCGGGAAGTGGGATCGTCTGGATGATGAGGCTCCCGGCCAGGAGCACATTACGGTGCGCAGGACGTTCAGCATCGTGGAGGAGAATGATGAAGAGGAGGCGCGTAAGGTGCGAAGTGAAAAGTCGGGGAAGGCCGTCATTGTGCCCAAGCTGTGAAGATGTTCTAGTGTATCACCAGCTAGCCAACGCTGGATTTGTACGTCGCTGGGTCAAACTTGAAGAATATCATTAAAGGCTTGACGAGAATGGTGACATGGGTCCTTTTGAATCCCTTCTGGAGGAAGATGCCCTCCCAAGTAGTCCTGTATTGCACAATGTCAGCTTGAGCACTCGGCAACAAGAGGGAGGTCGAGATCTACTTCTCAGCGGCCATAGCTGTACCCTCCAGCAATCTTTCCCCCAACCTTCTCCGTGCCATCACGAATAGCATCCCGCAGTCGAATCCTGGTGGCGGCGGAATTACTGCTGAGGGTGCTAGTGCTGGTAGCGGCCCTCGAGGCAGGGCGAGAGACCGGCCCCTCAGGAAGCCACTGTTGCATGAACTTCTGCTTCAGCACCTCAACAGTCAGGCTCTTGCATCCAACGTCTCGAAGCAGGTGCCAGGTACTGTACACGTTGTCGGGCTTTACAAGGCTCTCCATTATGCGCTGGAACTCCTTGATCGAGCTGGTCATGCAGAAGTCCGTGAGGACGAGGAAGACCTCGATCCAGGCGTCGACGACCTCTGCGTCTATCGTTGACTCCGTCTTGCGGAACTCTATGGTCTGCTTGTCGGAGACCTTGAACAAGTTGAAGAAGTTGTAGGCTGGATAGTCGTGTTTTCCGATGCTTGCATGGACTCGGAGTAAATCTCGCAGCTCGTAACAGTCGCTTGCCCGCCATATGGTGACGAGCTTCTCCTCCTCGCCCCTAGCAAGTTTCACTGGTCCCAAGACGGTGGCATAGTCGTCCGGACGACCTGTTGTGGGAGGGTCCTTGTCCAGGGCCAGGTTTGTGTGACGTCGGAGGGAGCGGTGGAAGGTGCTGTCCGGGTTGCTACGTGCCGGATGATAGAGCTTGTCGAGTCGCTCTTCGGCGAGCCAGAGCAGCGAGGCCATCTTCTTAAACGACCGCAGGTCGAATTCTAGCATGGTCTGCGGTCGGATATGGATGTGCATACTGCACTCCGGGGTCAAGTAGATGCGAACTTGATTCTTGATCCTTTCGATGCATTTCCCCGGCGACGGCAAGGTGAGCCATTCGAGGCAGGCGAAGGTCTGTTCCCGGCGGATGGAAACCTCTTTGACAACTATTGTCATTTCGACGGGCAACACGCCGTCGTAGCCTGGCAAGGCGACCTCTGGCAGGTCGCACTTGCTCTGCACGATGCTGAAGTGCCTCCACGCCTTTGTCTGGTCATAGCGCCCCTTCAGTTGACGCTCGGTGCAAGTGAGGTAGTGCTCCTCGTCGTGGACCAATTCTTTTACTTCAGAGGTGACGCTTTCCTCAATCCAGTCGTCCCGGAACTCTTCCGTAACTTCAGGAATTGCTGTGGGTCGAGGAATTCGAATGACCTGTCTGTTCGGGTGCAGTTTGTCTCGTGGTGGCTCTGGGCTGTCGTCCCACAACCAAGGAACGTAGAACTGGAACTCTTGGCCCGTGGTCCAAACAGTGGCGGGGTCCTCCTGGCCATTGTGGAGAGCGTCATTTTCCTCAGCCACGGATTTGGATTCTTCCGCACCTTGCGAAGTTATCTTTGACATGGCGTTCTTGAAAAGCTTCATTTTTTGGGTCTTACAGTGATGTCTTCGGTGGGGAATGACTCTTGAGGGGAATGGTTGGCTTCTTACTGAGGACTTTCGTAACAGCTCGAATGGTGGCGTTTGATGAGAAGGACTGCTGATCAGGCCAGTATTTATGCCAGAAGAAGATGTGAAAAAGCGTGTTTGAGCGCTCAGTAACGTGACAGAGGAGGCAAGCAGAAGCGTTTCCTGAAGGTCGACAACAGGCTCTCCTGGGCAGATTTACGCAGGCAAATGAGCTTCACCAGATTAATCTCAAGAGCTTGCTGCCCTGGTTTGCATCAGTGCCGTGGTGCGCAGGGGAGGTGGGGCCGACCTGTGGCCACCTGGACGAAATCTCACATCGAAGGCACTAGGACTAAAAAGCCGCTGAATTTAGCATTACAATTTTTGGATAAGTGTTCTCTGGACTCCGTATGCTGATTATGCTGAACACCTAACCGACCCTCCTGCGACAAGGAACCATAAAAGAATGCAGGAAAACAAAAGCTCAGCCGTTTGCTGTAAGAGGTAATCACCAAAACACCTTAGCCTCAGACATTGGTTGTGAGTACATCAAATATGCCGTTCCTCCAACCCTGGTCGCTCTCGCCCTCCCGAATTCTCTGCTTGGCTTGAGCAGCCTCCTCATTCCAGACTTTGACAATGCTTCCAGGAGCATACACCCCCTTGAAAACTCCAGTTCCGGGCTCCACGACCCCCACTCTGGTATAGAGATCTGGATCCTCCTCTGGAACCAGTCTCGCAGCCACCGCCTTGATGAACGTCCACATATCGGCCGGGTCGGCAATACGAGTAGCCCGCAGCCTCTCACGAGCATACAGCAGTTCCCGATTCGCCGCGTGGATAAGGTCCCCGATGGCCGTCGACATTTGCACTTCGATGGCTTTGCGGATGATGGGAATGAGGACAGGCTTGAAGGCGAATGCCGCAAATGCGAACTTGGACTTGCGAAGATTGTAGTCGAGCTTATGGATGCGCACACGGACGTCTCGGAGGGACAGTATACTCTCAAGACGCTCCTTGGCGATTTCGACGTCGATCTCAATGTCGATTCCCTTTTCATCCAGCTCGAACGATGCGATGCCCTCGTCGGCGACCTGGAACAAACCCGAATGCGCCCGCAGCCAAAAGCCCACCTCTTGAGCACGAATAGACAAGCCGTCGATCTTGATGGTCATGAGCGATTGGACATTTGAGGTTGTCCTGGTACGAGCCTTCCGTATCTCTAGATCATTTCGAGTCTCGATTCGGAGCCTATAAGGAAGGAATGAAGTGTCGTTGACAGTGACGCCAGGCTCGATGATGAGGTTCTCGAGCAGAAGGTCGACCTCGGGAGTCGAGACCTCGATCCTTGGTATCGGGACATACTGAATCGCCTGCACGAACGTCGGGACAAAGACGTTAATGGCATCGGTCACCAGCTCCGTGTTGGTGTACTGGTGCGCAGGCGACAGTATCTTGGCGATGTATGTGGACGTTCGGATCAGCTTCGCAATATCGGCATCTCTGAGGACAGATTGGAAAGTGGACTGCAACTTGGCAAGCAGACCGTCGACCTCTTCCCGTAGAGAAGAATCCGAAGTTAGCTGTCGTGATTTGCTTCGCAAGTCCTGGAACCTCTCCTCAGCATGGTCAAAGAAACCAGGGTCGGTCAACATCTCTTGGAGTGCGTTTCCGGCTTGTCGGACGAGTTGGTCAAATTGAGGGTCACTCTTTCCTTGCTCCACGAGTTGTTTGAACCTCCGCTCCAGTTCGCTCCACTCTTTTGCATCACCGAAAGACTTCACAAACGTCCAAAGGTTCTCGATCGCCTTCTGGGTTGCACGGTTCGTCTCCACGTCCCGTTCAGCCGTTGCTGCCGTTTCCTCGAAGGCGTGCGAGTAGACCAAGGCATAACGCTGCAAAATCTTGGCCAACATGGACACCGACTCGGAGTAATCCGTGCGTCCTCTCAGCTTCGTAACCGCCTGCTTCAGTCGATACAGGAGGGTGCTCTTCTCATCGCCCTTGATCTTGTCGACGAAGCTGTGCTCGGCCTCCTGAGCCACTTCTGCAGCACTCTCCGCTACAACATTGGCGACTTCAGTCACGTCCTGTTGCAGCTCCTTGTCTGTAGGGGCAGGACCTGCATCTCCACCGGGCTTCTTGAGGGACTCTTGCTCTTCTCTAGACGGCTCGATGCGCTGTGCTGCTTTCTGGGATACATCTGAGAGAGTGAAAGCTGTGTCACGGAAGACCTCACGCCCGATAGTATTCAAGTCGGACAGGAATATCCGGAAGTCAGAGTTGGTAAGCAGCAGTGTGCCGACTGTTTGGAGGCTCTGGTACGCTGTGAGGCTGTCAGTGGCTGAGGGAGATCCTATGGGCTTGCGTCGATCACGTACCAGCTGCAGTCTGGGCCTTGGAAGTAGCTTTGGCGGTTCTGTTTGCGATATCCTCCACGTCAACTGAGACCCTAGCTTTGGTCAAATACCAAATGAAGTCCTCAATCTGATCATGGCCATTCTTGTGTATGAGCAGATCCATGAATTGCTTAAGCCAGACCTTGATGTAGTGCACCAATGCCCGGCCGGAATCACTGAGATCCTCATTTTCTGGGTTGAGGACGTCAGCAGCAAGGATCGTCCTGAGGTTAACGATGACCTGCTCGTTGGATGGCATGAAACCCTGTGATAGGGCGCGGAGCATCTGATAGGTATGGAGCTTCTGGTGCAGCTCTCTCTGGAGGACAGTGTCATCGCGATACTGGGGGAGGAGAGGATCACGATCTTCATAGTCTTCGGGGAGCGAGAAGCACGGGAGGCACCAGCAGAAGACGCTCAAGACCTCCGTGAGTGACGCCATGACTGACGGCGTCGGTGCCGAGGCTTCAGGACCGGACCTGACCCGGATCAATTTTGGGCGTTGCAAAGTGAACGAGCTCTGAGCTGTCGGTAATGAATGGCAGGTTTGTAGGGAGCTCGACACGTCCTGCACTGTCCTTGTGTCGTCGTTGTTGGTTGATGTTGCAGGACCATGACCTTATGTTGACGGGTAGCTCCTGGGTTGGTCAAGGGTTGCCTTGCAGTGACCAGGCTATGACGTCGAGTGTTGAAGCAGGGGTAACCCAGACGGTCACCAAGCTTATGTCAGCAGTGCAACGACATCCCATCTTAAAGGCTGCAAAATGTGATGACAAGGACGTTCAAAGGCTTGAAAAAGATGTATATTTGTGAAAACCTTGAATGGAATCAAAAAGTTCCTATTGCACATGCTTTTCTCTTACCACTGTACTGGTGACAGAATTACCATGTCGGGTTAGGGTTTGGCTGCACGCATGGTTTGGGTTTGATTGGAATCACGCCTTGAGGCAGTAACCGAGTGACACAAACGAATCACATATTGTGCGGAACCGAGACCTCACAATTGACTCGCTGACTGATACATACGATAAGTGGCAGATTGAAATTCTTGTGGAGGATGATTCAGGTGACGGTGACCAAATCTTAGCACCGAATCCTGTTTGCTTAGACTCACGGATAAGATGTTCTTGTGTAATCATCCGGACAACTAAAATACAATCCAGCAAGCTATCTTAGAATGTTAACAAAACATGGATATGGCCAAAGAATCCCACTGCAAGAATTAAGAGCCTCAATGCATTTCCGTTGTGTTAGGTGGATAAACGCTTCATATTATTGTCGTGCATTGATCCTACGGTCCTATGGCGTGGTTCTGCATTGGGAAAAAATCACATCACGTTGTGGGTGGAGAGTAGACAGCTAAACTGTAATTATCTGCACCAGGAAAGTCTGGTTTCTTTACTGTTTTCTAGTTTGAAGTCTGAAATTGAGAAATGGAATGGGGATTCTTTTTCCTTTCATAAGCCATTTTGCGCTGAACATGGTCCCAGATCCCAAGTCCAGAGTCACATCATACAGCCACTGTTTTCCCGATCACTTACACTTAGATTAAACTTTTCATTTCATTGTTCCTCGCTCTGGAGTTGTTCTGGATCCAAAGTCGTCACAGGTTGTAGTAGCACAAACAGTCAATGACTGGCGAATATACTAGTAGTACTAGTCAATTTAGCTTCGTGTCACACGATCATGCCACATATATGAGTTTGACATCAGGGGGAGAATCAGAGAACCAGATAGTTTTATTATTGATATCTGTTTAATTGCCCCAAAAAGAACTACCATATGTGTTCTTCAGGGTCCCTGGTTCACTTGTTCGGAAATTCGCCACTGAGTCGCACGTGGTGTAACCATCAAACATTGAACTGAAGGCTCTCAACCGATGCGGTTGGAATGGATCATCATTAATAATCTTTTGCAGCGCGGTTCACTTCCAGAGCGCACACAAGAAAGTTTCAATGAGCTCAATGTATTAATTAAAGAAACAAAGATATCACTAGCAAACTACCAGTTATTCCTTGCCAACTAGTCTCCAGCAGAAGCCAAAAGAGTGGATGAAACAGGGCATCGTCATGCCATGTGTCCTTGTTCATTGTCCCGGTTGCAGTCCAAGTCATACGACATCTCTGGCACTCCGTCAATCCACAGTTTCCTGTAGCGGTCTTCCTCGACGGGTCTCTTAGAGGCCAACCGGGGTCTGGCAGACAAGGGAGACTCCGACCTGCCACGATTGTCAGCTAATCAGCACTCATGTCGCCAACTGGAAAATTGTACTTACGACGGTGAGAGTACAGCACATGGCAGTCTGGCCACTCTCGGCGCAGGTGTCCTTGAAGGCTTCGGGGGAGGACGGGACCGAAGTGACTGTGGGACGAGATATTGTCAATATTGCGAACATTGTTCAAGACATATCAGACTTGTCTCAAGCCGTGTGGAATAGTCTTACCCGATGCGCAGGTCAGGTCGGCAACCCCACCGACATCAGCGGAGCAGCACTGAGCCTGGGAGTACACAAGAGACGTGCAAGCGGTGTAGGGGGTGGTGCTGCCACCGCCGTCGCCACCACCACCGCCGCCGCCGCCCCCAGTGGGAACAGCAATGGCGAGCGAGGCCATGAGGGAGATGAGAAGAGTAGTGAACTGCATGTTGGCGGTGAGAAGAAGACTCAAAGATTGAATAGTAATGGAGTGAGTGTTTTGCTAAAGACTGAAGACTGCTGATAGATGCTGATGATGATGATGAGAAGGAAAAGAGACAACAGACAGTGGAGATGAGCCTTCTTTTATAATCGAAGTCTGACCCTCGTCTTCAATTCGAATCGCTCAGAACGAACAAGATCGTCATCGCACATGGCCAGACTATCCATCCAGCGGCCAAGACAAGCCGAAGGTCACGGTCGACCTCGCCGACTCTGAATTCATCGCGGTCCAACGGATGCTGCCACCTAGCCGAAGGATTCATGAAGCTTCTTGGAAAGAGGAAACGATCGTCATGAGAATCATCCCAAGTGGTTGGCTGGCGCCGCCTGCCATCCGAACTATCGTTACATTCGCATGGCGAGCCCATAGATTGTATCTGCTGTACATCATCGGCAGCGCATCGAGTCTAATCGGCAGCGCATCGACTCGGTCTCCATACTTAGAGGCATGCCAAGCACGGAAAGTATGCTGTTTTTCAAGCTTTCATGGTTGTACAGCTGGCCTCGGTTGGAGACCACACACCGCTCATGCCGGGATAGCGCAGGCGACCATCTAGGAGGACTAGGCGAGATGGCCTGGCGCAGGGGGAGTTCGCGCCACCCAAGGTCCACAAACGAGTGGCTCCGATCGGGACTGGCGCCAAGGCGATTGTGTGTATAGATGCCGGACTGAGCAGCTCTTAACCCAATTCTGCAATGTGATTCGGAGGCGGCCAGCCCCAATATTCTCAGCTACGTTGAGAGTGATGCTGCTCCCCATGAGCAATGCTTCTACACGCCACAGCTGATTCCTGCACAGCGGATCCGTATAGGACGAACATCTCAGTAATCGACCATTGAGTGCTCGGTTATTCGGATGCTACGGTGTTGACGTCGCCCTGGATTTCACATCTCACAAGATTCCCTCTCGCCAATCTGATTGCCCCGGCGCAGCGACATCCGAGCCGAGTTGCAGATTGCAGAATCCCGTGTAAATTTCTGGGTACGCGCGATCGCATCTCCGCTCGGGGAACTGCCCAGGTCGGCACATTGCCAACAGCCGATGATTGCAGCCGCACTAGGAATGTGGTTGGAAGACGGATCCGGCTTGACAGGGGGGCCAAGCTGTCAAATTGTTGTTGCGTTAGCGGTGCGCAGCCGCTGCAGACGCAGCCTCGTGATTTGGCACGACCCTTGCTGCAGCACTATGTAATTACCCGCTGCATGGCGCCCAAGCGCCGCGGCCCTTGCAGTCCATCAGCTCTGGGCCCATTGAAGCAGACTCCCGAGGGGCGGGTTGTGCGGTACGTCAGACTGCGATCGACGGTGGACCCCGGGCCACGGTTCTGGCCGGGGGCTGTGCCTGACTATCACCCGACAAAGCCAAAGTTTGTGATTTTTGATAGATATTCTCATGGGAAGATCCGTTGGGGCTCTCCACCAGAAATTCAAAATTGTGGGCTGCATGACCGGTCAAAGTTCAGCTACTCTGACCGAGTAATGATATTCCTATGGCAATGCGGCAATCTCGACGACATTCACCCTTGGCACAGTGTCATCAGGGGACTACTTGGTAGTTGCACAGTAAGCAACACACAACATGGAAAGTCTATGTAGATACAGGATTTTGACACCTGCACATATCGACCCCAATAAATCGAGGCTCGGCTTTCCTGCAGCCACACCGTCAGCACCACCGCATGAAGTTGGGCCTCGGACGTGCTGGTGCGGCTAGAGCCCTTCAGGACAGTACACGCGGCAGTCAAGAGGACAAGCATCCGCAAAATATGATTGGCGGGCATTGAGCCGAAGCCGATAGCCTACCATCTCTGGATTTTTCGTCTTCGGAATGTTAATAATTTATCATGCTGGAAAATGTCATTGACCGGTTTCCTTTGCCGCGCCTCGTCCGATGCATGGCGCCGGTTGCCCTAGGTTATTGAGGTGTGGTCCAAGGGCTGCAGATGGTGATACGCGACGGAAGTGCACAAATCTAGACGCGCCAATGGCTTGCGGCGGCATGGGGGTTCCATTTCCATGCAACATGTAGCCCGAGGCCTTGGGAGGTCAAGAGAACCAGAACACTTGATATACAGCGTCGTCTTTCTCCACGAAGATAAACAAGGTGTTCCGCTTCAGGATGTCTCTGACGAGGTGGCTTGGAATGCAAAGGGCGGCTACTTGAGATCCTCATCTACCCTATATATCTCAAATGAGGTTATTCCGAGATCCTGCATAGTAGCGAGATATTAGGCGGTCTGCACTCTTCTCAGACTGGCTTGAATTAATTGTGTGTAAGCTAGTGACGACAATGAGCATGAATCTTTTATTAAATGCATCTTTGGGGGCTATCCCGTGATGGCAGGCCGTCGAGCAGGAGTCTACAGAAATCTCCAGGTCGTTATCTGCCCAACCAGCCGCGTTGCATTTTGCGATGTTACATCGGGTCATGTGGCCATTGCCTCGCGCCTGCAACGGCGGGCCATCGGATGGTGAGCTCTGCGATGCCAGCATGTGTCGGCCGCCTCAAACTGCTTACATAGTATTCATATATGGTTAGTATGGGGAAGATCTCATTACACGGCATGAAATGACAGTAGAGTGACTGCACATACATTTACATCCTCAGAGTCCTTTTGCATGACACCACTTGAAGAGCTCTGGGAGCAGAGACTTCCTGGTAGCGATGTTGATAACCGGGATTCTCCAGTGAAAATAACTATTTCGGGGTACGTCGTTACATGACCCGAAAGCTAAATGCGGCCCGCTCCATCACCCGACAAGGGACCTCCCATTTTCTCCGCATGTTCCTTGTCAGCCCACAGTTGGACCCACCGCACCCGCCTCCTCAACCACGGTTGGATCTGTGCCGGCCGTCCGGGACAAACACCTCGTCTTGACTTGCGCCAGCGCAGACTGAATACAGGCCTTCCAGGCAGCAGGGAAGCGCGAGATTGTCCCAATCGCAACTCCACCATGAACGAGTGGCATCCGCAGACCCCGTTGAGGCCAATGCAGAGTCTGGCTTCCGGGGTTGCCGTGCTGGGGGCATTCACGCTTGCCATGAATTAGGCTCCCAGGAAATCTCTATCGGGAATTCTGCTGGCGAACGGCCCACATAGCGCACCCAGATCGAAGCTGAAAGGTTGAGGCTAAGATGATCCTTTCGTCGAATGGGTCGCCCCAAGTATGTCATCGTGGAGAGCAGATACGACGGGCCCACTCTGGGCGCACATGTACCTATGCACACCACCTGCTGGGGCCCAGTGTTCAATTTCTGAAATGCGGCTCATACATAGTGTTATTAACTTCCTCTGTCCAGGTGGGGCCTTCATTGGGTCCTGCGATGCGGGGAGGGTTGGCCGCCTTGATTCCCTGCCGCTTGGCTTGCAGAGCTGGATCGAATCTGGTCGCCTACTTGCTAGGGGTCAGCGTTCCCTTCGGTAATCCCTTCCGCGTTCCTAAACCTCAACATAAATCGCTGCTGTCGAGAGTGATCGGCGAGGTACCAGAGAACTGCTACAGTGCGCCCGCAATCCTTACTCGACCCGTTCGCGCGCCAACGCAGCATCGTCCTAGCTTCTACCTAGGTACCCACTGCGTATTCGTTTCTGCTGTCATGTTTGCTTCTCTCCCCTGCCTCATTGTTTGTCTCACTCTCTCCCGCTCTGCGCAACGTTCAGCTCGGTTCTCGCTGAGGGTTACTCTCGGGCTTCGGAGATAATGCAGTTCGGCTGCACCTTCCACATTCTTCCTCAGTGGCTTTCTTCATGTACACTGTTGTCTGTTGAGGATGATCAATTAGACTCGAAAGATTGTCCCCCAATATCTTTACACTGATTACTATTTTCGAGCTGGGGGCTGGTCTGGAAGAGAAGATCGCCGTCTTGGTCTCTTTCATTGCATGTTTGGCAAGGCTCCTCCTCAACTAAATGTACGACCGAGAAAATCCTCAAACAACTCGGCATCTAAATCAATAGTCAGCCTGAGCATCTCCGAGCCAAGTAGGGAAGATTGGGGTGCGGCATTGAGAGTGACAAGCAGTTCGCTTAGCCATTACCGACAGGAAAATTCCAGAGCGCATGTTCTCGGCACGCGAAGTCGATGACTGAGGTCACTCAATCGTCATTCTTTGAATAATACAGGGAAATAAATCTGACTGCATGAATACCGACGGAATGGGGATGAGCTGAAATGATGGATGTTTTTCGGGTCACAACATTGACGCCGTACACTACTGTTTAGGTATGCCTGGGTATTTCCTTACCCGAGTAGACGGGCTGGAAATGCCTTGGACAAACACACCAGCTCCCCGCAGGCGCAATTTATTTATCAATTGAGCCTGAAGCATTACAACACACTAGGTATGCGTAATAACTTCAGCTGTCTTCGTTTAATGAAGTCCTCCCAGCTACCAGCTGCTCCAAATGCACTTCCTAATGCGGTTTTAATTTGGAATCCAGATGTGAAGCTTTTGGAAACAACATGCAATCACCATTTGTAGATGATTTAAGCTGTTTCTAGCGTAGCCCCGGGGCTGGATAGCGTTTCGGTCCATAGTTCGTCCGAGCTTACCTTGTTGGTAGCTAGGTCCCGTCAAGGAGCCCGTTGCTCCTCAATTCTTGGCATCGCCATCTATTCTGCGCGCTTCTTGCATTCTGTTTCTCCTCCACTTGTCGAGCCTGAAGTCGAAGACTAATAATTACTGTCCACCATGGCATGGACTTGTCTTCTACTGGCAAGCCTCACTGGGCTTGGCGTGGCTCAATTCCCTCCGAAGCCAGAAGGAGTTACAACATTGAAGTCTAAGCTCCATGAGAATGTCACGCTCTCTTTCAAGGAGGTTAGTGACGTTTTCTGCACACGCTGCCAATGCTGCCAATGGACTGACAGTCATTTTTGTACTAGCCTGGCATCTGCGAGACTACTCCAGGCGTCAAGTCATATTCAGGATATGTGCACTTGCCGGAGGGGTTTTTGAACGATGGCAGCGGTGGGGAGAAGCAAGACTATCCAATCAACACGTAAGCTCATTAAATCAGAGACGCAGTGATCGACCTCGACTAACTGCACCCGACCAGCTTCTTTTGGTTCTTCGAGTCCCGGAAAGACCCAAACAATGCACCCTTGGCGATTTGGCTCAATGGCGGTCCAGGAGGCTCGTCATTGATGGGGCTACTCGAAGAGAACGGCCCATGCTTCATCAGTGCGGACTCGAAGTCGACGTATCTGAACCCTTGGAGCTGGAACAACGAAGTCAACATCTTGTACATTGACCAGCCGAACCAAGTGGGATTCTCGTACGATGTTGCCACCAACGGGACCATGGTCGCGGGCAGAGATGATTCCTGGAATGAATACCAGACGATACCGTGGGACTCGACCGACAAAGTGCCGGAAACCAACCTCACCGCCTATAATGGGACGTTTGCGAGCCAGAAGCCCCTCAACACTGCCAACACAACGGCCCTGGCTGCACATGCGCTCTGGCATTTCGCCCAGACCTGGTTCTTCGAGTTCCCATACTACAAGCCCCATGACAACCGTATTAGCCTCTGGGCTGAGAGCTACGGCGGGTGAGCAATCCTAGTCTCCCAGTCCAGGAGTATTACTAAACTCACGCAGTCATTATGGGCCTGGTTTCTTCGGCTTCTTCCAGCAACAGAATGACAAAATCGCCAATGGCAGCATCAACGACAAAGACGCACATTATCTTCATCTAGACACTCTGGGCATTGTCAATGGACTGATTGATGTCGCCGTCCAAGGAGAGGCCCTGATTACGTATCCTTTCAATAACGTAAGTTTTCAGTGCCAGCTAACGGCTATCTACGTGTACAATATCTAACACAGAACTCCTGGCAGAGCTATGGAGTGGAAATTTTCAATAAATCTCTGCACGATGAGCTCCTATACAACTGGACGCGGCCCAATGGCTGCAGAGACCAGGTCAAGGCCTGCCAAGATGAACTGGAAGGCCGCGGGCCCATCTTCCTCAGCCTCGAGGACAAGAACCTGAGCCAGATCTGCACCGAGATCAGCCCAGGGTGTCAAGGCATGCCGGCTACTCAGATCTATCAGGAGATACTACCAGGTGCCGGTTGGTACGACGTCGCACACCCCAAGAACGACCCTTTCCCACCACCGCACATGTATGGCTACCTCACGCAAGGGTCAGTACTGGCCTCGCTGGGCGTGCCAGTCAATTTCTCAGGGACCGCGGGAGCTGTAGCGCAGACATTCCAAGGAACCATGGACATCATCCACGGAGGCTTCCTGGAGTCCATTGGGTACCTTCTCGACTCCGGCGTGAAGGTGCACATGATGTATGGGGATCGCGACTATCCGTGCAACTGGGTCGGGGGTGAGGCGGCCAGTCTCGCCGTACCCTACTCGAAGGCAGAGGAGTTTGCGGGTGCGGGCTACGCTCCTCTCGTCACACCTGAGGGCGTCAAGGGGATGACTCGGCAATTTGGCAACTTCAGTTTCACAAGGGTGTTCCAGGCGGTAAGTCATCTCAAAGTTTCAATCCCACAATTTTCGTCACTGCTGACGGCTGGTCCTACAGGGTCACGAGGTACCGTCATATCAGCCTGTGGCCGCGTACGAGATATTCAAGCGCGCCACCTTTGGCTTGGACGTCCCAACTGGGTTGATCCGGACGGATGATAATTCCGCATCTATTGGTCCCAAAGACATTTGGTTCATCAAGGGCGTGCCGCCCATTCCACCCAAGCCAGAGTGTTACATATTGAGTCCAATAACTTGCCTTCCGGACGTGTGGGAAAAGGTCGTTGCTGGTGCAGTCAAGGTCAAGGACTGGTTTGTCGTCGAGGAGGCTGATGAGAGCGTCGGTCAGCTATCGGGCGCCGGTTCTGAACAACAGGTATTGAATGAGTTGTAGTGACCCCCGTCGAAATCAGATAAGGTCGTGACAGGGCAAGATTATAGCCAAGACGGTTTGTAGACGTTTGCTTGGGCGGTTTGAAATTTGTGTAATCTAGGTGCGATTACGTTCAGTATCCTGGCAACAATTTCCCTTGAATTACGGACACAACTAAGATAGAACATATAGGCCGTACAATAAACATACGTATTGTGAGGTATAGTGGAAAGCCAACTGGATTGATCTGGTGCCAACACTCAATACGGCTGTAAATCTAGCGACGTCCAAGAGAGACGAATCTAATTTTTCATGATGGACTACCAATGCTGGTGTATTATTTCGTCTTCTTGCATTCTTAACGGGTGTATGGAACGCAAAAAGGACGTGAGATATTAGTTACTCCATTGTGTCGGGTTATGCTGAGGATAAATCGAAATATCTGAGATCACTTAGCTAGTTCAGCCTTAACATAGCATACGCCAGGGCAAGTCGAATTGGTATCTAGGTGTGAAAACAAAGAATTGAATGCAAATTGATGCAGTTGCATCCTCGAAATTCTGTCATAAACTGAGTTGTAGGTACCACCGGCCGCGCAGAATCATAAGGTAACTTAAACTACCAGGGCCTAGACTCCCACGCGGCGAGAACGGCAACCAGTACTTTATGGATACGCCTCAGGGTACACCCTGAAGATTCAGATCTCAAGACGTTGGTCACGTCAACAGTGGGACTTAGTAGACCACTTAGTAAGTGGGTTCGTTTTTAATCTGTACACATATGCTTCTTAAGCAGTATGCATCCAGTCCCTTTATATAGTGATAAATGCTTACACACCCAGGGTTAAAAAAATACAATGCTGATAACAGTAGGTTTCAAACATGATTGAGACCACTCAATAAAGGCACGGTAGTCTAAAAACTGAGTTGTTATTGATCAGTTGACAAGGCGTTTCTGGACTAGGTCTGACTTTTCATTATCACACAACTTCCCCTAAATCCGGCCGTAAGCTGATTTATATCTAATAAGGCTAAACCAAGAACACTCAATGCTTAACGTTTCTTTGATACAACGCTCTCAACTTAGACAACCTATTCAATGAACAGTATTGGTGACTCGTGGATTTTACCAGGATGCACGGACGAAGTCTAGTAGATAGTGGCATCAGTTTTCCTCTGCTTCAGCTAAAGCTATGCTGAGGCTGAAAATAATACGGAACAGGAGTGAAAATATATACTTGTTTGGGCTAAATAGATGGGCAATTGTGAGCAGCTGATTCCGCAGCATGCAAACGCTCCTGACATGGTGAACTTGCAGTATTCATGCTATTGAAACATTATATGTAATGGATTATCAGCCGGAACATCGGTTACTGTGCGATCTACTTCGCACTCATCAGAGGCATCCGCAGTCTGACAGATTGAGGTTGGTTTATGGAAGCGAAGCGGCTGCCATGTATAGCAAGGAGAGCAGATGGCACCAGCTGGCGACAGCTGTCAGTCCTGGGACCCCCCATGCCGCCATGCCGCCGGCTGCCCCACTTCCTAGCTTCTCGTTCCACCCGCACCATTCCCTGACGGTAGCACAACCCCCATGCTTCCATTTATCAGACACCCGACGGCGGCCAAACCAGTCAATTATACTTCCCACCTCCATCACGACTGCATGAAGTCCAGTATGCAAAGTATTTGAGGCTGTTCTATCCCTACGGTCTCGTTACGGCCGAGATCTCACAGATCTTCAGGGGCCGTCGGGAGGTCGTGCAAGTGACGCACTGGATTCACTCGGCAAACCGGCGGGCTGGCCAACCGCCCCGACCACTTGGCGCCCAGCACTTGGCACTCTGCCCATCGATCCGGCTCATTTCTCGCTCGCCCTTCTCTTGTGTCCACTTGTTCTCGCAGCGCCTGACAGCCAGTCCTCTGTCTTGGTGACCGAACCCGAGGCTGTGGAGCAACCGAAGGCTGGAAAAGATGGAGAAGGGTCGCTGCAAGATCCGGGGCACCGCAACTGGCACCTTGGCGAGATCGCGCACGGCAAAGGGCAGGGCAGGACAGGCGGACACAGCATTGGACATGACACAGCCTGAAGCTAAAAGAAATCATCCCTTTGACGGCTGGTCGAGCCAAGGTGCTCGGCCAAGACGCGGCCAAGCGGGCCAAGTGCATAGCACGCTGTCACTGCCACCACTGGGCACCCGTCTCTGCTTTGTTGTTGGTTCTTCTGGTCCCATGCCGGCACACAAGTCGCCTAACGGCTGCCAAATACGATTGCCCAGGAACCACCCCTGAGTCTGCGCGGCAAGACGGGCTTCAGGCCTGGTTGCCACGGGTTTTGCGTCCATGTCTTGGGCACTTGGCTGATGACGGCCATCGGTCCCTTTCATCGTCCGCTGCTGCAAGGCACAGTGTATGCTGATACTTTCTCTTCACATCTGCCGTGTTTTTCTATTTTCTCTCCCGTATCACCACACTCGTACACCTTCCCCTTCCGTCGTTGCTACTGCCAGCCGCTCTTTCACGATCTGTAGCGCTGCCATTGGCCTCGCTACTCTCAGCAGTTGCTGTAAACATGTCACCACGCTCGTTCTTCCTCCTAAAATGTCTCTCCATGGTTGGGGTTGTGTCGGCTGCACTGGATGTGGACCTCACCGATGCCCGTAAGGATGTCTCGTGACTGCTCACCCCGACCTCTCAACTGACAGTGATGCACAGAGTCTATCAGAGATAACGCGGCTCTGGTAGCATACGACCTCTTAACCTTCTACAAAGGCAACCAGTCTGGCCAGATTCCTGGAATCCTGCCAGGTCCTCCGCCTGATGGCGACTACTACTGGTGGCAAGGTGGTGCGATGTGGGGGGCGCTGATCGACTACTGGCACTACACAGGCGACATGTCGTATGTGAACACGACCACCGAGTCTCTACTGTTCCAGACGGGCCCTCGCAATAATTATATGCCACCGAACTGGACCGCATCCCTAGGGAACGACGACCAGGCCTTCTGGGCTCTTAGTACGATGGCGGCTGCCGAGGTGCGGTTCCCAGACCCGCCCGAGGACGACGTCCGGCAGTGGCTGGCCCTCACGCAGGCCGTCTTCAACACCCAAGCACATCCAGACCGGCACGACGACACATGCAATGGCGGATTGAGATGGCAGATCCCTCCTAGCAACAACGGTTATAACTACAAGAACAGTGGGTCCACTCCACTCTATTTGATATAACCCAGCACTAACACGCACTTCAGCCATCGCCAATGCTTGCTTCTTCAACATCGGCGCCCGCCTCGCTCGCTACACCTCCAACACGACCTACTATTCCTGGGCGTTCGACACCTACGACTGGATGAAAAGGGTGTCCTATATCGACCCCGAGTACAACGTCTACGACGGCGCACACGTGTACCACAACTGCACCGACATCAACAAGGCCCAGTTCTCGTACAACTCGGGCATGCTCCTCCAGGGCGCGGCGTTCATGTACAACTGGACGTCCTCGCAGACGGACAACACGACGCTGAGCGAGCAGGAGGCGGCGTACTGGGAGTCCGAGGTGCGCGGGCTGATGAACGGCACGCTGCGCGTCTTCTTCCCGGACGGCATCGCGCACGAGCCGGCGTGCGAGGACATCGGGACGTGCACGAGCGACATGCTGAGCTTCAAGGGCTACGTGGCGCGGTGGATGGCCGTGACGGCGCAGCTGGCGCCCTTCACGCGCGACTCGATCATGCCCGCGCTGCGGTCCAGCGCCGAGGCCGCCGTGCGGACGTGCACGGGCGGCGACAACGGCCGCATGTGCGGCTTCAAGTGGCACCAGAACGAGTGGGACGGCACCACGGGCGCCGGTCACCAGATGAACGTCCTCGCCGCCATGACCAGCCTGCTGATGACGGACAACGAGATCACGGGCGACGCGGCCGGTGGGTCCGGCGGGGCGCCCATCACCAACGCGACGGGTGGCACGAGCGCCGGTGACTCGGCGGCCGGGTATGGCGACGAGAGGCCGTGGGACGACATCTACGAGCCGATCACGACGGGGGACAAGGCCGGCGCGGCGATCCTGACCATCATCCTGGTGGGCTTCCTCACGGCGGGATGTGTGTGGGTCAGCCTGGATGAGGGCTTCAGCATCGGAAGGTGACGGGGCTGGTTGATTGAATTTGTGCGAGGAGGGGCGGATGGATGGAGTTTGGGAGTTGATACCCCTTCGTGGAGCAGGGCAAGTCACATTTTCACGGCCGCAACATACAACAGCGTATTCTATTTGGACACTTGTTTAAATATCTAACAATAATACCTTCACATTTGTACAAGCGACCATTTAAACTAAACGAATCACGAACTTCCAACAAGATTGCTTCCACCTCCACATATGCTGTCATCGTGCCACGGAGACGATTTACGTGTGACACAGGCGAAGCGAGGTGTCACAGGGCCTAAATCAATTTGCTGTGAGACTAAGTTGGCGTATCGTGGCTGACTTGGTGCACATGTGAAGTCGCTCAAGTGATCGGCATCAGCACGTGTGTGGTGTGGTGTGGGTTGGGGGAGCCGGTCACTGACAACCCAGGCGAGGGACCGATAAGGTTATCAAGACATCGGATGATGGGTGGCACGTCCCACGGTCGCACCCGCCTCCCCGGCAATCCCTCCACTTCAGGTGGGCAGGGCCACTTTTTATTCTTCGGACCCGGGTTCCTGGAGTGCACGAAGACCACTGGACATCACATGTTGCTGTCTTCCTCCAAATATCGGGGGGCACAGCAAATAAAACAGAGAAAGGGGGGCGGGAGTCAGACAGAAGATTTGAATCGTAGCCAAATTTGTGTCTAGCTCTGCAGCGAGTCAAGTAGCGGCGGTTGGTTGTTCGACGGCTTTGGCACAGTCAGGGGAACGCCCCGATGGTGTGCCACTAGGAGCCGTTCTGGTAACTGAGACAGACGACTAACGAATGCGGCGGAATGTGGTACAAGTCCCTTCGTATTGTTAACATTTCGGCAACGGCTTAGTCATAATGACAGGCTGAACAATGAAGTCCACAGATGTTGCTTCTACAGTGACAAGCGCGGATATCCTGATGAGTGGTCTCGTTTTTAATCTGTATACATATGCATCTTAAGCAGTATGTATCAGTCCCTTCATACAGTGATAAACGCTTAAACACCTAGCGTTGAAAAAAAAAATCCTGATGTAAATTCGATCAAAACCTCCGCTTTGGTGTGGTCTTACTGCATGACGTATATATTTCCGCGGGCAATGATCACAGTCTTATTTGTTGGAAGGGGGGAGGCTGTACTTTGAGGACTGGCCGATTTAGTGACCAGTCATCGTTGATATCCACAATGCCATGGTTTTATTGCAATTCTTTAAGAGTCTATCTGACTGTAAGAATAGCAAAGAGTAAGTTTCTTTCTTCTCCGTTTTGAGCCTCAAATTTCCTTTTTGATGCCCCAAAGGCTCTAACTATTGTCTTGTCGAGTCGAGCCCTTCTCCCTCGTTTATGGGTAGCTGCTCCGTCGCTTATCTCGTCAATTGTGATACTTCCGGTACAATTTGATTCCAACATCATCCACCACAAACCAACCCTAGGATAGTGTGACTTAAAAAAGAAATGAAAAACAAAAGACACTCGACTGATATAGCAGTCCATCCCTCTTTCAATCTTGTTTTATCCTGATTCCTGTTGCCGGTATTGCGACTCCATTTTGAGAGACGCGCAGGGACGGCTTAGTCGACAGGCTTGTCGTCCTCCGAATGCAAGTTCTTGCTCAGACACAGACCGAACTTGGTAATGTCGATCGAGGGGAACTCCATCTTGCTGAGTGGAAGCCTGAATTTGAAGTCTCTCTTTTGTCTACGTTTCTGTTTGCGGGCGAACTCCTTGACAGCCGTATAGTATATGTCTGCTGCAGTTAGAATATGGCCATGGCATATTTTGGGACAGAATTAGGGGTTCGCATCTACTCACCAGCAAGACACTTGCAGACATCCTCGGCCGGGAACTTGCACATGTCGCTTCTGTGCTTGCAGTCGATGTCCTTTCGGTGCGGGTCTTCTTCACATGCTTCGCAGATTTCCGATTTCAGATCAGGATCCGAACATATGTGGTAGAGACTAGAAAACGTGTTAGTTGTCATACCCAAATGGGATAGACTAGGGACAGGAATGGAACATACTCTGATCTGAAGTTGCGATCAAGTTTAGCCTTGTTTTCCGACGTAAACCTGTTTTCCTGGAGCGCACAAAGTTAGTACCGGATGAAGCTATGTGATATGAGAGGAGTTGGTGGATGTAGTGGAGTGAAGGTAGTGAGATTTGAAATGCTAAAAGAGAAATATGCTAAGTGGTAGTACACACCTTCTTGTACTGATCGTAACCGAAGTCGTGACGGTAACAAGCTGGGAGGAACGGGAACCCAAATGGATAGTCAGGCGACTGGGAACAACCGTCACTTTCCCAGAAGAAATAGGAGGGGTAACGTTGGTCTCGTAGAGTCATGAATGACTCCAAAGTCGTGTTGAAGAGATATTCGTCGGCTAGTTCTTCCCTTTGATGTGGCGGTGGCACTAGCTCTCCCAAGTTGACATGTCCAGTTGCCGGAGTGATGATTGGCTGTGCAGTTGTGGTTGGTGTGGCCGACACTGGGGCAGTTGGCGATGCCGAGGCTGTTGTAGACAGCATCAGTAGCGGGGCGCCGCTAGAGAGCAGAGTGTTGAGCTTCATGTTGTGGAAATGGGTAACGATTTAGAGTTCTTCAGTATGTTGAATGGAACTCTGGGTGTAGTTGGAGATTATAGTTGGCGGCTGTAAAATTGTTGGTTTGAGTGCGTGATGTGCAGGAATCTGTGAGATTTGGCGTTTGAAAGGTTTGGGTGAAAGATTTCGACCCAGGAACAGTTTGATGGGAGAGAGGAGGCGCTCTTTTATATGCCAGCATTTGAAAGCATGCACCTTGAAGGTTTTCTGGTACCCTGATGGGCATCTAAGAATTGATCTATAATTGTAGAGTAGGTTAGGCGCATCTGAAGTACAGGAAGGAGCGGTAGTAAACACTGGCATGCCATAGAGGTATCAACCATATACACTATCTAGGCAATAGCCGGCCTTTCCTTAGCCTGTTATTAGTGCGATGTATATTAGCAAAGAGCGTGGATCTTGAGACTTGTATCAAATCAATAAGCGGAAATTCGTCCTTTCCCAGCGCCCCAATTTCTAGATCATACAAATATTGGTCGAAGTTCATGGCCCCTATTTTAGCTTCATTCACAATCCAAACAGTCACAGTATAAGGCACAGTTTAACGCAACTTTCAAACATGTGATACAAAAAAATCTCGATGAACCTGCTTTCCAGCTTGCAAGAGTAGAACCAACCCATTACACTTGTGAGTCATAGGAATGTACAAACACAACCTATCGTAATCTGTTTACGCAATCCGAGATCGACGCCTTCGAAACTAACACGTATGATGAGTTCGAAGATTTAGCAATGAATGGGGAGATTCGCAGAGCAGAAAACAGAGGGTACAGAGGTACATAACTCGCCCAAATCAAAGCGCATCTCCCACCGCGCGCCCATTTGCACACTGGGGCAAACTCACACAACCCATTCGCACGACCAATTTACACAACCAATTTGCACGCCTAATTTACACGCCCAATATACATACTCAATTCGCATACCTAATTTATACGCTCACCTTAGATACTTATAAAGCTATAAAATATACTTCATTTATATATCTAATTAGCTTCTAAGTATATGAGTTAGCAATGGGTCTATAATATAGCCTTAGGCGTGTGAATTGGGCGTGTGAGATGGGCGTGTGAGATGGGCGTGCGAGATAGGCATGCGAATGTGCACTGGGGCCTAGATGTACCTCTGTACCCTCTGTTTTTTGCTCTGCGAATCTCCGTATTCTTAGCAATAAGCGGCCGGCCGATTACAATTCATTTTGCAGGCTTGCAGGCTGGCTATACATCTGTCTAGGACTATTTCATGGAAGAAGCATGATAGACCCTGCACTGCATTGTTTCTCCAATGAACGCTCCCTAAATAGGAAGACGAGTGTCATATCTATGCGATCAGTATCTCGAAACAAATCCACTTCAGCTTCTTCACAAGAACCCTAATCATAAACAACACTTGTAAGGCCAGCTGGCTCAGCTTCTGGAACTCCTCTCCCACCACGTCCAACAAGAAGTTGTAAATGGTGCCATATCGACTTTCCAGCTGAATAAAACACCCCGCGCAATCGACGGCTATCACCATCCAAATCAAACTCATTGGCCATTGTTTCAGGTCCTGGTTCATCTCCAATCTTTGAATTTCTCTCAACCCCGGAAGGCGATACCTTGGCTGCGCTGTCCAACCTCCTGAGGATATGCTGAACCAGTCTGACCAAAGAGTCCCACTGTACTAAAAGTACCCAGGCCAGACATACAAATGATGCCAGAGCAAAGTATGATATCACAAAGGCGGTGAAGTTCATCTGAAATGGCATAACACCAGGTTGGATGGAGAACAAGGCAATATTCAGAACCATTGGCAACATGAGCTACAGCGCGAGGTTTTGATTTAATCCCAGAATTCCTCAAGTCCGCTATTTGGATGAGAAAAAAAAAAAGGCGTACTCACAATAGAAATGATAGTAAGAGCTTTCACAAATCGCGCAGTCCCAGTACTCTCGACTGCCAGTTGAGCGCCGAGCTGGTGATTGTAAGTCAGCCTGTGCATCTTCTTTGGATACGTTGATTCATTGGTACGGACCGTGCTCTGATCATTGATAATCTCATTGCTCAGGCCATCAAGTCTGTTCTTCAGGATTGTGATTTTGGAGAATGTGTGACCGATACTAGTCTCCAAAAACGACTGCATTTCTTCGGGGAAGTATTTGGAGCATCTCTTTTCGAACTCTACCCACGCGGTGAGCGTCTTCGAAAGCTGGCCGGATCGGTCTGTCACAATAACACTCATGTCACTGATCCAATCCGAATAGCGCTGCTGTAATATTTGTTCTTCGCGCTTGCTGGTTTTGCGACTTGTAGAACCAGAAAGAGGGTCAAAAATGCGACTAGGTCTGTGCCTGATGACTCGATGTGGTTAGACTATTGATTCCGGTCTACATGTAAGAAGACAGCATAGGGATAAGGTCCGGAGGATGGCTAACTTACCACTGCACTATCTCTTCTAATCTGTCCACAACCACTTGCCACTCTCGAAAGGCCTGCTCTATCCGAACCTGAAACACCCTGAGAAAATATTCTCTTGGTCCAAGGTAACGAGTCGAATCGATAGTCCCTGCAGTGAGAGCATCGGGAAAGTAGAAGCTCGGTTCAGAGCAGAAAACGTCGAGATCTTGCGAAGGCTCACGGGCTTTGTAGTAAGTATCCTCAAACATGTAGGCAGTCCATCCGCCGACGTCAACCACGGAAATAAGAGCAGACACTTGCGAGTCGATTATCCACCCACCCAATGAAGACTGCAATGTGCATGGCAGCTGCATAGAGGGCAGTGCAAGAGACTTTCTGTGCGGCCTTCCCTCACCCTCTTGTCGGCTATCTGTGCACGGGTGCTCACGGAATATACAAAAAGGAAGATGAAGGCACAGTGTCATGCGTGCGAGATACGGCTAGAAAGTGTCAGAATCTGACCCAAATTTAAGGATGTAAGGATAAACGAACGTTGGGGTCAACAAAAATTGCTGTTTGGAACTCAAAGTACTGGTCGATGAAGTCGAGCAAGACGGGGGCTTGGGTAGGGCTTGCAGTTGCCGCAAGCACGAAAGCGCTCCATTTATTAGGATTCGATACGTATCTATATCACCGATACGGTAAGGATTCTGTTTCATGTTCTTCACGGTGTCATGGTATTAAGCACTTACAGTGTGCGCCTCTCTACTGGAAAATCTTTGGATGCCGTCCATGGCTTTTGCGGGCCACCTGTGGTAGCGGGAACGGCGGTCCTCCGTGGTTCACCACTGCGGATCTTCAGGGACCATGAGCCACCATGGACTCTAGAAAGTAGCAACAGTAGACCCGAATTGAGCGTTCCAGCCCAATGCTGCTTACTTTTCGTTGTCGTCAGACCCCCGGGCTCTGATGAAATTGCGGCAGGATATCTCTGTGTATTGTTAGTGGTTAAGAAAGTTGGTGATACAGATTTCTTCTCACTTGTTTTTCCAGAGCGCTGTAGAGCTGCTTTGGTGTCATCGATCTGGGGTAAGGCCAGAATTGGTTGCGGGAAAAGTTCCTGTCTTCGAGCAATATCCGACTTCCTTTGAAGTCTCTGGTAGCTTCTTCCAGACGCTCCATGGTAGCTGACTTGAACAGTTGCCTTAACCTAGCAATTGAATCGTGGCGCAGATCTCGGTCGTCCATCACCCTTAGAAGGCATTCGATGATGTTGTCTTCTTCGCCACCACTATCACCTCCTTCGGAACCAGATGTTTCATAGAGGCTTTTGATCTCCTCGTCTTCACTGTCCGACGTAGCTTCATCTTCGTAAAGTGATCCGCTGTTGAAATGACTCTGATCTATAAGCCTCTGGTTTTCAAGATTTTGCCAATGGGTGTTCGGCCTGGGCCGAAGCCATCTGTCGTATCGAGGCAGCGTTGTAGATTCATCAGGGCTCAGTGAGGGACAACGGCCAGAGATATCCATGATTAATGGTACTGGCAGTAGATAAATATCGGAGTATGGTTGTTCAGCGTGTGGCATGCATGCAATGTACTACTGCTGTATCTGAGGCCGGAGGTCGCGAGTGACCAAGGATAAGATTTCTGATGCGCTCACCAGAGAAAGGTTCAGTTTTATACACAGGGAAATACACGTTCAAGTAGCACCACCTTGTCTGTATTGGGGGCGGTGACACGTGCGCGCCCTGTAAAGGAGTAATACCGCCCTGCCATGGACTAAAATCAAAAGGGTGTGTAAGATTAAATGAGGCACTACAATTTCTATATGGAGTGAACTGGCAAGGCTTGCATCGCATTTGGATGCATCAACCAGCTGATAACATATGATTTTCCTTTGATCGAGTCTACGTGGTGTGAGAGGCCAGATCTTGCTGCAAAAAGACAGGGTATCTACTGCGTACAATGCGAATTTTGGGATTTTGAGAACGTTTGAGGGTATATAACACATGAACCCAACCTGCTCCGATGATCAAATCGTTACGATGTTGACACCGAACAAGTGCGTTGAACAGCCCCCCATCGAGAAAAAGGCCCTACCAAGCGTCCTTCGCCCCAGCCCTGCGGCACTCCATTCGTAGCCAACAGGAACGGCAAGTTTATAGCACTGCATTTCTCTGGGGTGGTCATCTGTGCAGGCTCTAGTTCCGACCCTGCAGCGACAGCCCTGAAATTCCACCATTTCAGCCCAAAATGACATTTTCCAATGACTTTCTCAAGCCTAAGTGTTCCCCGCGTGACAGGAATTCTGCCCAATCCCCAAATACTCTCCACATCAATTGGTGTATGGAACAGTGATTTACGATTCATCCGTGGAAGGCGTCCAATCGCATTGTGCAACGTGTTGAACACTAGGACTTTTCTGTCAGCATGCTTGTATTTCGGAAACTGGTCAACAGGAATGAATGCAACCAAATGGATATTATGCCCAAGTCAGAACGCCCATCTATATGAACAAATGCCACATGAATAGCAAGTATCTGAATTTGCAGCTCTTGCTGAAGAAAAAACGATTTGAAAATAGTGGCAGCGTCAACCAAGGGATGATACTTGCCACAGGCCTGGGGCCATCATTTGACCTAGCTGTCGATGTGTCTCTTAGCTGGAGGAGCTCATGGTGCACATTGTGTAGGCTGGTGAAGTGGGAATAAGTTGCACGTCATGGTAATGTTAGAGCAATTCGTCCAACACGGCCCCTGCTTTGGAAATACATAACAGAACTGGACAAGTGTGCCGACATGTGTACGCTACTCTCCATGCTATTTGCTTGTGACTCAAACACCAATACATTACTTCAGTTGATCATACGAAACCCTTTTATTGCGTCCCACATGGCATATCTTTCATAAAGACGATATGCTATATACCATCCCAGTCCCACACACATGTCAAGTATGCTGGCTGGATCACGAATTCATTGCATTACCCGTCCTCTTTTTGGGGGTGGGCCAGAGCCCCAGAGCCTTACCCTCACATCCCCTCACGCTCAGCCATGTGTTGACAAGGTGTACCCCACCCAGACAGTCGGTGTGCGTGAGCGTGTGCACCAGTACGTACTCCGTACACAAGTTTCACTAGGGGGGTTCTACGGGCTGTTCCTGCATAAGCCGATAGACTAGGCTGAACCCAAGTGTTGCCCCATCTCCGACCGGCACGTCATACCTAGGTAGTTTGTTCGCTGGCACACCTGCAGCGATCACCACCGCAGGAATCGAACGAGGTCAGACCGGTTATGCTTTTCTCTCGCTGTTACTGGTACTGGGTCAGTAGCAGGCTTCCCACTTCCAAATCAAGTGACTTCTTCTCACAACCCCCACTTTTTTTCATCTTTGTCAAATCCCAAGTAGCACAAGGGATCGAACACCTCGGGGTTTGAGCCAAATGCCAAGTTTTCACAGGGTGAGATAGCGTGGCTTCATGCTTACTAGCAGTTAGTGCTCTTGCGAGACCGGCTCCCAACAATCCGCCAAGACGTTCGCGGGGGGAGGGGGCTCATCCACCCCGATATCCAACCTGAGTTGGTAGGATCTGAAGACAGGCACTGGGAAAGACAGAGAACAGAAAAATGCCAGGCTGTTCTAGACCACACATCATGGCATTTTTGGGAGCTTAGCAAAAATGCTGAAGAACTCTGCAGGTTTTAACGACTAGGCAGCTTGCCGGTGCCGGCGTCAACCCGATGAGTCGGTTGCGCTTATGCTCGAACACGGAAGTGGGCATTCGGCCATTTGGTGTCAGGACTACACATACATGCCGATCCTTTGTAGCATCGGATCTCTATGGATTACGTGCAGTCATGCATGCGCGCACACGCACATTTGCACGCGCACATATGCACGCATGTTTTGCAGGAACGGTTGCAGGAAAATGGCCCCGAACGAGTACTCAGTGGCAGGGGTGTCACTAGGTGTAGTTTTAGCCACCCAAATTCAAAGCAGGCGACACACGATAAGATAAGCGCATATCAAAGTTTAAAAAACTTTATTTTGGTCCGAATTCCGTTTTCCGTCCTGCGACGCGGATTCATCCCGCGAGTCCACTCTTCGTCGCTTGATGGAAGGTCCATCGGTTGATTCCATCTAAACAACCACCTGCCGTTTGATATTCTGGCGGGGCTACTACTGGGTTCGTCCGTGGTAGCAAGATATTCTCCCATGTGATCGTGGATCTAAACACGAGCGCCGGATCTCATGGAAGTGGGTCCAGTAACTAATTCCTCCGAAAACAATCCTATTGGCACATGTCTCCTCACCAAAAACCATGGTCACATACGTACACGGGAGGCGTGGAGCATATCGATGATGACGTTTTAGCCTCACCGTCGCGGTCTTCGCACACAATGGTGTGCCCGCGGCCTGTGCCTAGTGGGTTCTCATGTTCCGTTCCTACGTCTTCTCGATGAATTCTGCCTCGAGACATGCCCATTGTGTCATTTAAAGTGTTGCACAAAGGCAGCCGTTTGGCGAGCCGACGCCGGAACGCTAATAATAGTCGGGTCCTCCTGACGTGTTGAGGGCCCAACCAAAATTTGACTGTCTTCGGCTCAGGGCCCCTTGACCTTGATTTGACGCCAATTTCTAGCGTCAGGGTGATACAGAAGCGCTATGATACGAAGGAGTCGTCTGGCCAGTTCACGACCGGCGCTGTCGAGTAACGCCTCCCGATTCATCTTACGGGAATATAAAGAGGATGTTGCTCCTGTCTGGATGGCTAGCAAATACTTAAAGTGCTCCATTCTTTACACTTATTGTGATATATACCATCAATGAGCGGTGAAATATCTACCCATTGAACATCTTGAGTGAAAGACCGGAGCCAAACATCGGCCCTTACCTCCCCTTCCCCGACAATCCCGCCGCGCTCCCGCGCGCACGCACGCACACGTACACACATGTATGTATGTGTATCTGTGTCATGTACGCATCAATGCATACATACGACACGCATGCTGAGCACTGATTTGTATTAAATGGAACAGAGCCAGTCTCCATCTCCCGGCTCAAGGATTGTTCTCTGCGTGAAACCAACACTCGACCACTCTCGGAAGAGTCTCGAAACACGATCGGCACAACGGAGCGGCCAAAACTCTGTCGAAAGACTTGCAGCATTGGCTCACTATCCCAGTTTCCCAGTGGCAAGACACTTCAGCCGCAGTAAGATAGGGGTGCAGTCCTGGATTGCACCAGGAAGACCATGGTAAGTGCTTGCTTATTTCACCGGCCCACACAAGTGTTCACGACATGCCGTGATATGCCAGCAACTGACAGGGACGCAGCCATCCTCATCTTCAAATAAGAAGGGCAAGAGCGTCAAATCAGTGGTCAAATACTACTGGTACTGTGTGAGCATATTCCGTTCACTGGAATCCACGAACGTCAAGTCTTGACCTAGCTAACTCAAAATAGTGTAATTGCAACTGCGGGCTTCTGTCAATAAACAAGACGGCTTGCCCGGCATGCTATCACCAACGTTGCGTTGATTGCATCACAAAGGTGAAGATGTGAGCCGCATGTCGCAGGGGTACGAGGTAGTAATACAGCGTCGAATGGAAGCCAATCAGCAAGAATACCCGCAGCAACTCGTGGGGGAAATTTTCCGAACATCGCCATTGGGTCGCCCCGCACATCAGCCACGTTCTACAGGCTCTTCCGGAATCGGTCAGCCGACGCTGACATCAAAGTCAGG
The DNA here is from genome assembly GCA_037177825.1 of Diaporthe sp. P3_1W. Classification (NCBI taxonomy): domain Eukaryota; kingdom Fungi; phylum Ascomycota; class Sordariomycetes; order Diaporthales; family Diaporthaceae; genus Diaporthe; species Diaporthe sp. P3_1W. The sequence continues at coordinate 3,312,863 of JBAFXB010000008.1, forward strand.
CCTCGCCAAACAGACATTGGTAACGTACCCCTTGGAGGCTATCAGCAGCGTGGTCTATTTTACCGCTAGCACAACAACAACCACTCAAGAGGTGCCCATAATAGCCTACCTTCCTCACAAAGGGGCTTGGGACAACCAACACGATGGTAGCTAGGATATGGTCCACTGTCACAGTCTGCCACAAGCAGAGGTCTTGGTCTCCTCAGAAAGGAAACAGTAGCAAGACTTCGCTGGTGTGGATGTAAGATGGAGCTCAATGGGACAGTACATACCTTCACCACCACACATTCTTCCTAGGGGTTATCATTCGCCAACAGACGTTGCTTTACCTCCAGAATCTATTTCTGACTGTGAGAGCCGTGGCCAGCCAAATAAGCATGCCGGAAGAGAGCGAGGGGGGTCATCAAGTCTTCTTGATTGTATCTTGAAAATTGCTTCGCCTGTCATCATGTAGAAATATTATATTCTTTCCCAGGAAGCTTGGGGCATCAACAGCCTGGTATGTATCACAAATGTAGATTTCGTCTCTTCTCTCATGAAGATATTATCACCGTGCAAGAAGGCATCGTCCACCTCTTATTAATCAGACATGAACCCAGGTGAGGATGCAGACTGACCTTGGTCAATCACGATAGCCCGAGGAGTGGACCGATGTCCCGGGAAAGTGCACATTTCCCTAGCACTCCCTGCCCCCCGCGCCCCAAAGCTGGGGAATTCTTCTCGAAGCCCAACGTCGCACAAGAGGATCCAATCTGGCGGTGAGAAGGCCATGATTGATGCCCTACGTGGATGGCTCCGGTGTAGGTCGAGGGCGCAACTGGCCGTTATAGCCTGGCAACCCATGCCCACATGGGCCTCTTCGTGTTGCGTCATTTGCTGCATGCAGTGCTATCTATATCCATACAGCGATATGAGGCTCCATCGAGGTTCCATCGCGCGGCCTTGAGCTGGGACAAGCGACCGGTGAGCTCACCTGACCTATACCAACACCATTTCCGGCCGCCTCAATATTCAACATTTTAGTAGTAATTGATGACTACTTTCCTTTGATTGAAGTTGGGCTCCAGAGTGCGACTCTGCAGGGACAGCAGTTCGCAAAAAGAGGAGGGATGGGCCGTGAAAAGCGAAATGCAATGTCCAATGTGTCCCAAGGGGACCAATCGCCAGTCTATATACACAGCCCGGACGCCGACATATGCTCTGAGAGTTCCCGTACACTTTTGTTACAGCTCCTCAATGGTTTCATGCGGTGAGATGAGGGCTCGCCCGATGGCCAAGGCCAATCCAGCCTCACGCGACCGCTGCCTTCGATTGGGATATTGGAGTCCTGCGCAGTGACCGAAGGTTGTCCTGCACTACCACCATCCCTTCTTCTTGGGCTGCTCCGCCTCGTTGGTGTGTGTCTGTGATGCCGCCGACTCCTCGATACCGAGACGGTCCAGCGGGCCACCACTCCGCTGAGCCTCCTTCTCCTTCTCAAACGCCTCGCGGGCCTTCCTGAGCATGTCCTGCTTGTCCTCGAGCGAGCGCGGCGCCTCGCTGCTCCCCGTCGTGTCCTGGCCCGACTTCTTCGACGAGAACCACCCAAACAGACCGGACGACTTGCCCTCGGCCAATACTGCGCCCCCGGATGCCGCCGCCGCCGCCTGCGCCTGCTCGCCTTGCCTCGACGCCTCCTCGTCCCTCGTGATCGGCTTCGGTGCGCTCAGGATGCTGGGCAGCTTAAAGTCGCCTCCCGCGCCTCCCGCGCGGGCGTTGGCCTCCTCCACTAGCGAGATCTGCTCGTCCGACGCGTCGCCCCTCATGTACGCCAGCCTTGCCGCCTCCAGACTGTCGGCCGACATTACCCTCTGTGCCTCGATGAACTCTGCCTTGCGCTTGCGGTTGTACCGGAGCATGTCGTACGCTGTGTATGCTGTGAGGAGGCCGGCGACGGCTGTCGGGAGAGCAAAAGCAGTCAGTACTTAGATGTCCGTAGAGGAGAGAGAGAATAAGCTTGTGGAGGGCCCAGTGCGTACCCGTCAGCCCCACCAGGCTTATGACCGTGATCCTGTGCGCCGAGTCGAAGAAGGGCCGCGACTTTGCGATCAGCTGGTCGAGCCGCGACACCTGGGCTGTCTTGGCCCTCTCGTGCGCCGCCCGTAACCGTGCCACCCGCTGCTCTGGGGTCTCTGAGTTTGGTGTTGACGCTCGCGCGGAAGCTGCGGCTGGCTTCCTAGGCGGGGCCCCTCCTGCCCTCGGTGGCGGTGGGAATCGCGATGGGCCGGCTTTGGAGGATGCATGGGGTGTCGTCGCTGTGAACCGGGTCGCCGAGGAGGCGCTCCTCTCTCCGTCCTTGGCTGCCATTGCGTGGGTGGTTTTTGCTCTTGCTGACAGATCTGCTACATGGGCGTGGGATTGGCGTTAGGAGAACAAGCCGGGAAGCAGGCGTGAGGGTGTGGAGCTGCTTGCTTGCGAGACAGCCGGGAGCTTGGGCAGAATTCTATGATGCGATGCGAGTGGTGAGATTTTCCTTCGGCTCGGGGTACCGGGGGTACAGCTCCTACGCCTGGGATCGGCCGGCAGCCCAGACAGTAGACGGCCATGCAAGCTTACAAAACGGGAGAAGGCGGTCAGATTTCGGACGCGCACCCGGCAGAATCCCGGTCCCTCCAATTTATAAACCCCCATCCCCTTCCCTTCTTCTAGCGAAAACTTCCTTCGAAGGTATACTTACCTTTTCTGAGCTGCGGTGGATCAAGAATCACTGTAGCTAGGCTGGAAAGCCTGCATAGCACATCGTGGCGCTGACCAGCTTGGTTTGCCCTGCGGGGTCAACCTGGGAGGAATTTTTGATGCCAAAACAACCGTTCTTTTCATTGAGCTCGTCGCCTTGCGCTTCGACTTGAAGAAGAAACACGGCGGTGCAGATGACGGTCTTCTCTGAGCATCGTCCATGATCTACGTCAACTGACCGCACTTCGGGGTTTGCCAGACTCACTACTCGGCCTACCATAGCTTTCGAGTCGACCTCAGTTGACGGTGCACGGAAATGATGGCTTCAACACCCCAGTGGGATTTCATGACTCCACCACGTGCCTACAATAGCGCATCGACTTGACTGCATGTGCGTATCGTGCTCCGACGAGATACCATCTCCCGTCGTGGCGACTCTACTCTGCCCCTCGTTGACGGTGATTCCTGACCCAAGATGTCTGCCTGCCTTGAATGTGACTCACTCAATCAGCACCATCACACAGTCGCCGTTCTCCGTTCTCCCCCAATCACTGTTCTCTCCTAGTCACGGCTTTCCCCCAGAGTCACAAATTAAGCAAGCATCAAGAAAAAGGGAGATGTGACAGGAGTTGGCGAGCTGAACCATCCGCTTCAAGTGTTCCTCCAGTATCTGTGTTGGGAAACGTTCCCTGACAAGAGAGTGTGGCAGACTCTGGTTACCAAGGCAAACCAAAGTTTTGAAATAACTTGAGTGCTTTGAACAGTAATACACCCCCAGCTAGTGTACTTATGTAGCCTAAGAAAGAATATGCTTGCAGTTGACAGTTCAAAAAGCGATCGATGTTGCTAGAACCCCAGCCTGGATTTCGACTTCAGAGAAACTAAAGAGCAGTAGGTGCCTCAAGCTTTTGCTGACCGACGCCCCAAGGCTTGGTCCCGTCCAGGACCTGACCCGAGTCCACGCAAGTTGTGTGAACATATGTTTCACAATTCAGCACATTAAGATGGCCATATTCTAGAGATTGCCAACCGAATGGTATACAGGCGCCGAGGCACATCTTCAAATCTCGACATTACATTGTAAGTACTAAATGTTGTAAATGTCCTCTCAAAGCGTTATGCAAATCAGGCAACTCTCATCAAGAAATGTCCTGATCCCTGAAAGTTGGGCTTTAGTTCTCGTCTTCGGCGTTGGCCTCCTCATCGGCAGCGGCTTCATCTTGCGCATTCTTGCCCTGCGCGGCCTCCTCGTCAGCAGCAGCTGCCTCGTCTTGCGCGTTTTCCTCATCGGCGGCAGCTCCATCCTGCGCATTTTCCTCGTCAGCGGCGGCCTCGTCAGCGGCGGCAGCACAGTTCTGGGCGTTGGCATCCTCGGCTGCGGCCTCGTCAGCAGCGTTGGCGTCTTCCGCGTTGGCGTCTTCAGCGTTGGCATCCTCGGCTGCGGCCTCGTCGTCAGCGTTGGCGTCTTCCGCGTTGGCGTCTTCAGCATTGGCGTCTTCAGCAGCGGCCTCGTCGGCAGCGTTGGCGTCCTCGGCGTTGGCATCTTCAGCGTTGGCATCTTCAGCATTGGCGTCCTCGGCGTTGGCATCCTCGGCGTTGGCGTCCTCGGCGTTGGCGTCTCCGGCAGCAGCCTCTTCATCGGCAGCAGCTCCGCCTTCCGCATCGGCGGCCTCAGCATCGGCACCGTCAGCAGCAGCACCGGCGTCAGCACCTCCCGCGGCCTCCTTGGACTGGTCGAGCACAGCGGAAGCCTGGTCGGCCAGAGCATCGTCCTTGGCGACCTCGGAAGCATCAGGGTTGTCGGTGGAAGCGTCGAACTGGACGTCGGCGGAAGCGGCACCGGCCTCGGCAACATCGTCGGCGATGTTCTTGTCCAGCTTGGTCTGCTCCTCGGCCATCTCGGCGGCAACATCCTCGCCTTGTGCAGCCTCGATGGCCAGCCTCATGGTGGTGGCCGTGAGCTTGAGGATCTTGTTCTTGGTTTTGCCGCGTCCAAGGGCAAGTGCGTCCTCACCGGGCTGGGAGGCGGCAATCTCAGCGTTGAAGCCTGCGATCTCTGTTCACCATTTGTCAGTTAGGAATGTCCATTTTGCTAATTTCAAAAGTTGCCAAAAGAGGTGCCTGGAGGTGCCTGGAGGTACCTGGAGGAATCGTCCGCGGAAGACGTATGAGGAGTATCGCCCAACCAGATATCTACATATACAGACGTGAAGACATCTGGACAGACATGCAAGTGATGACTTGGGTGTGAGAAGTTCTTCTTACCGGCATCGTTAGCGATGGAGTTCACGGCGCTCAGGAACTCGATGTCCTCGGGGGCGACGGTGGTCAGGTCGGCAGGGAGACCAGCGAGGGCCGCCTGGGCCTCTGCAGCGCCATCACCTGCCGTGCCGCCGGCGATAGAAAGGTCGGCAAAGGTCTTGGCCGTGAAGACGGGCGCGGCCGTAGCCTGACGCTTCTTGCTAGGGGCGGCGGTGGCGAGAGAGGCCACAAAGCCGGTCAGGAAAAGAGAGAACCTCATTTTGACTGATTAGGTGGAAAGAAGGTATGTGCGTGGGTGGCTGGTCACACTGTATTATTCAAGCTCAACCGGGAGCAAACAGCACTGCTGTGGGAAATGAATGTATGTATTAGGGAGAAGTATCCTGAAAGAGAGGATGAGAAGGAGATGATGGGGAGGAGTGAGTGCTGAGAAACATTATAGCCTCATGTCCTCAAGTCGTCTTATATTTCATCTCGATAGTTGAGAATCTATCATCCCACATGGGAGGTAGAGACGACATGTCCCAAAATAGGATTTGGTGACCGAGAAAGGACATAGTCAAGCGGGCAGCCGTGAGCAGGTGAACTTGACACGCCTTGGCTGAAGGAGGAGAGTTCATCCAAGACGCGGATCCGAGTCTCAGGCGGGAAGGTCTGACCAGGCTTGGCGGTCGCCCATGAGCCAAGAAGCCAAGCCAGAATGAACGGCACAGATCTTTCATGCAGTTCCCCGGGCGGCGAGGACCGGATTCGAGCGAGGCCAGTGAATCGATTCTCCGATCAGCCGGCTCGTCGTCCTCCGTGAAGTTTACCCTGTCAGTCCCGTTTCATGGGGTGGACAGCAAGATGGTCATCTGCGTGGTGTACGAGCGTGCGTCGTCACTGCATTGCATGCCGGCGGGAAGGGCGAGCTTGGATCAGGAGAGGTGCTCGACTCGTAATCCCAAGGGGTCATTGCGACAGGTCACAAAGATCCAATGAATAAGATCCGGAGAAAGTGATGGTGGAGTTTGTGTGGCCGATGTGTCACCGTCGAAGCTTGATGATGTGCGAGGATTGAAGGCTTGTGTTGTAAGTCGTTCAAAGCCAAGCAGCATCTGGAGGGGGAGTTTCGTAGGGACCAAGATGCAGTGCTGGGGATCTGCAGGTGGCAGGTGCTGACTGACCGACCTTGGGGAAGGGGCGCCAGCTCGCCAGCACCTGCCTCGCCCATGCCAGAGGCTGCGGCAGCCACAACCGTCAGTCAGCCAGCCTGCGTCACCATCATCTTTGGGCTGCCTGGCAGTCTGTCTCTTGTATGTGTCTCGGCCGTCTTAAAGACTTCAACGTTGTTCCATGAGGTGAATAGTCACTCTTATTCATCAGGCCCCTTCAGCCACATCCAGCTTCCAGACGTCGCCTTCTGAGATCGACGAACAGATCTGCTCATCTTCGTAATAAGCTTCACACTTAGAAGACGCTGGTAGACAGAATCTGGTACCACCATTTGGTTTGGTTTGACCCGGAATCCAGGTTTTCAGAGGTTCTGGTTCACAAACAAGGGAGATTCCCATCGGTTCCGGGCTTTCGCAGGATTGACCGATCTTGGTGCCGCCGGGACAAAACCAACCCCACAAAATATCCACAAATATCTATCGCCCCCACAGCGTTCGAGTTGCATCCCGAACCCCTGGGTCTTGGCCCTGGAACTTCGCTGTCCCGTCGTCTCTGCCGGGTTTGATCGCAGGGTTACCACTTCGTGTATGAGAGACACGTCCCGCGGCCACAGTCAGACATCAACATCCGGGGCGGTGAACAGCACACGGACAGGATGACCCCAGAGGACATCGAGGAGCTGTTCAAGCGCACCGACGGCGTGGTCGCGGTAGTGCAACAGGGCGACGAGGACGATGACGAGGAGCCCGCCCTGACCGCGGACGAGACGAGCTACAGGATCGGCCGCCTCAAGGACGTCCTGCTCGAGGCCCAGAATGCTTGGGACAGCAGATCCGAGGATCTGGACCGCATCGCCGAGAAGCTTGGTGATGGGAGCCGGCGCTGTGAGTGGCATCCAGCAGCATTTCACGCTGCAGCCCTAATGAAGCTCATATTACATTTCTCGGCAACCGAAACAAAACATTCTTGTACTCACATCAGAATAGTTACCTACGTATGCTAATATATTTGTTTACATGCAGCCCTGTGGCGACTGCCAATTGGCGAATCAGGTCTCCTGGATTTCTTCCTCGGCGTCCTTCCCACGCCTGACTTGAGGCCACGCCTCAGAACTCATGCCCTTCGCTTGATTGGCAACTCATGTGCAGACACGGGTGAGCATCATCACCATCCACCCCTTGGCAGCAGCGGACAAATGCTCACAAACGGAGACCAGATGAAAATAGAGCCCGCGTCGTCGAGGGCGGCCACATCAACGCCATTATAGACCTCCTTCAGCATGATTCCTTGCTACCATATGTGATTACCGTCTTGTACAATATCTTGGTAGACTATGGTGAGTATTTATCGTCCATCTACCACTCGAACGCAGTCATTAATACTAACATATTCTCCAGAACCAGTACAGCTGCAGGCCTCCGAGGCCGGCCTCAGCACGCGGCTAATAGACCTGCTTGGAGAGCCTCGCCTCGAGGCATCCCGTCCGTTGACTGGCCTGATATGCAAGATCCTCGCCCTCCTCATCACACAAGAGCCCGAGGCTCGCATCGGATCTCCAGCAACGCCGCGGGTCCTCCTCAGCATCGCCACCGACCAGGAGCACCCCATCGAGGTCGAGGACTTCAGCGCCCTCACCTCCGTGGCGCTGGCTTACCTGACCCACGAGACATTCCAGTCCAGCAATCTAGCCAGCGTCCCTCTACTCCTGGAAGCATTCTTCATGGCCCACACGGTCTTCGACCCATCCGATACTGACGACCCGGAAGCCGCGGTTCAGCTGAAGCAAGTCCGGACCGCCTTCGTCCCTGTACTCGCCGATATCTCGGCACTACCCGACTTTATCAGTGTGCCAGCCCAGGGCGCCGGCCAGACACAATTGCTGGAGCATCCCGTTCTCAAGACCTTGCAGGGTTGGCTGAGTAGCCCGCCCGAGCATCCCACGCTGCAGTCGGCGGCTTGTTTGGCGCTGGGTAACGTGGCGCGCAGCGATGCGACGTGCGAGGCCCTCGTTGGCGGCGCCGCCATTCACCAGCCTCTCATCGAGCTTCTGGTGAGGTGCACGGGCAGCGGGACAGCAACAACGACGACAACAACAACGTCCCCGCACAACCCACAGCTTACCCATGCGGTGATCAGCTTCCTCAAGAACCTTGCCATCCCCGCCGCCAACAAGCCCGCACTAGGCCGCCTACTGGAGCCGGACCTGTTGCCCAAGCTGTGGTCCACTTGGGGTGACACGCAGCCGCAGTCTCAATTTGCAGCCGTGTCGCTGGGGCGCTTGCTCCTGGTCGGTTGCCCTCCGAACGTGAGTAGGTTGTGCACGCCACTGGACCGCGACCCAGAGGCGTCGGACCACACCCGCAAGACCAATCTGCATGTCCTGCTGGGCCTCTTTGACCGCAGCGACGTCGAGCCGACCAAGACGGAGGTCGCCCGGGCCGTGGTGAATGTGTGCCGCACCCTACACTCCGCGCCGGTCGAGTCCGTCTTGCCAGACGAGTGGGAAGAGACACCACTAACAACATCATCCTCTGCCGAGAACCACGACAGCACCACTTCAGAAGCGCCCAACCACATCACAAGTACCACAAGCACAACCACAGAAGACCCCTCCTCCCCGGCAGAAACTCGCCGCGCGCACTTCTACGCCGCGCACCGCCCTTCCCTCCCGAGGGCACTCTCCCTCCTCCTAACCCAGGCCCGCTTCCCCGCCTTGCGCTCCGAGGCCTGGTTCGTCCTCGCGCTGACGAGCCGCCGCTCGCCCTCGGGTGCCCGCGTCGCCCGCGCGGCGCTGGAGCCCGTCGGCGCCTGCCGCGCGCTCGTCGAGGCCGTCACGGGGCGGCGGGACATCTCGGACGGGGACGACCTGCTTCTGGCGGCGTCATCGTCTGGGGCTGCCGACGACACCGTGGAGGATGTGCTAAGCAACAGCACCGGCGGTGGTGGCGCCGGGACCCAGCAGCAGCAGCAGCAGCAGGGTCAGGTGGCCACGGTCGGCGGGGTGAGTATCGGCATGGAGGGCCTGGGCCTCGGGGACCTGCAGCCGCGGCAGGCGGACCCGGCGGCGAGAGCGGGCATGGCCCGGGTCGACCGGGAGAACGCGCTGTGTCTCGTTGCCGAGCTGGTCCGGGAAGGTGCCGGTGGTGAGCTGGACCCTGCGAGGATGGACATCTACGAGCGGCTCCTGGTTACGGGCGGGGAGCTGGTTCTGAACTCGAGGGGGGAGGGTGCCAGTGGGTGAGGGGAGGCTCGACAGCAATGAGTTCGCTTGGGATGTCTACGAGATTGGATGGGCTGGATCAATCGATTGTTTAGCCGTGGACATGCATGCCTGATTCGCATTCGGCCCATAGTGTAATACACACATCTCCCGATTCCCGGATCAATGGTTTGTTTTTGCTCATTCAAGTTCATGTGTTCACAGTCTTCCATTGCTGGGTGTCTTCGATGCGTCCTACGTTGAGCTACTGTTCGGGCCTGGTATCTGTGGGGGTATCCATCATAGCCGAGGATCAAGATCTTTTATTTTCCGGCTCACATTCCCATCATGGATCCAGTGAAAAAAAAGAGACTTTTTGTATCATGACCAATCCTCTCTGCTTTAGCAGAAATGCAACCCTGACGACGCAGTAAACCCAGAGACCAACCGAAAGACCAGAGACAGAGTACCAGTTGATTTAAAAACCTGCTCAACCCGCCCGAACACCATCCAAGACAACAAGCGAATGACTGCTGGTCGCTTATTTCTTCTTGTCGGCCTCGGCCTCGGCGGCCTCCTTGGCGCGCTTCTCGCGGGCACCCTGGTTGCGCTTGTTGGCACGCTCGTCGCGCAGCTTGCGGTAGGCACCACCCTCGATGGGGGCGGGGAAGTCGGACTTCTTGATGGCCTTGATGGTGGTGTCGGCGTGGACGATGGGGAAGGCGACGGCGGTGTTGGCGACGGCGTCGGAGACGGCCTTGAGCTCGTCCTTGGAGGAGTCGCCCTTCTTGGGCTTGTTGCTCTTCTTGGGGAACAGGATCAGGCGCTCCTTGTAGGCCTTGAGGCGCTGGACGTTGGTGGCCAGGGACTCCTCGGAGATGTTCTGGCGACGAGCATCGACGGCGATACCGATGGTAGGGGCGTACTGGCGGGAGATACCAGCGGCCTAGACATTGTGTCGTTAGAAACCTGAGATGTTGGAAGCAACCTGCCACAGCGTGCGCATATCGTGAAGCAGGTCACGGGGGATATGGCTCGCTGGGCTTGTCGGTCGTTTTTTCGTCAGGTAGATCAACATACCTTCAGCTCAGCCAGGGTGAACCCACGGCCGGCACGGACACGGCGGTTGTACTTGATGGTAGGGCATCGGACAACGGGTCGGAGCTTGTCGATGGGACGGGGAGCGACGGCAGCAGCCTTGGCCTGGCGGGCATTTCTGCGGGAGACCTTCTTGCCGGGCTGTATGGGGTTCACTTTGTCAGATCGAGTTCAAATAGTTTCGCAGTATGCTCGGATGTTGAAGCGGATCGTGGGTGTTCGCCCTCTCGTCCACCACTGGGAGTCGGGATGTATTCATGAAAATCGTACCTGGTCGAAGTGGGTTCGGACCCGACGCTGCCAATCCTTGCGGAAGTCTAGAAAAATGCTGTCAGTATCGATGGCGCTCAGAGGACGTTGCATCGACCGCGGTTGCGAACCGGAGAGCGATCGAGGGATGAATAAAAAAGCAGGGCAGAAAACTAACGGTTCTTGACAATGGTCTGGTTGTGCTTGATCGCCTGTATGAGAAATCAAAGGGTCAGTGTTCTGACTCAATTGACGTCGACAGGATATATCCCCATTAAGGGGAGATCATTGCTGCTCACCATTTTGATGGTTTGCGCACAACAGCTGGGCTTGTTGGTTGTCGGGTTGTGGTTGTCGTCGTCAAGAGAGCTTACCTGCTGCGATCAGGACGGAGAAATTTCATCAAGGCAAATTCGAGATTTGTGGTTTCGGTGGGAACCCGCCTGATTGGTCGGTGGGACCCACTCCTTACTGCCTGAATTTCATGGCAGGAACGTTTGGCGGTGGGGCCTGCAGAGGAGGCGGGGACGGTTGGAACGGGCGCCAGCTGGTGCCAGCTGGCCTCCAAAATATACAATCGCAACCGCAAGTCGACCTCTGTCTTGCTTTTACCTCGTGTCGACCATCGTCCAACGCAGCACACCCGTATAAAAATATTACATGGCTAACTCTGGGATATAAGTGTAGTCTCTTTACAGAGTTGCACAAAATGTTTCTTTGCATGACCACACATCGTGCCTCCGCTTCTACAGTCCCACGTCTAAAGAGTCCCCGATCTCTCATAAGCCAGTGGCTTGCATTGCAATAGCCATTAACCCCCACGAGAACATGCTCACCAATAGCAACAAGGACGCAAAGTTATGACCGACTCGAAACTTCTAAATTGGCTGTGATACAGGAAAAGTAGCTGTTGCTTCATTTGTTACTCATCAGGGCATCTAGATCCTCCCCTGATCGGCAAGGAGAAGGGCGCGCAGATGCAGTGACAGAAGGGCGTAGGCGAACGAACGGCGACTTATATCAAGCAGCCATCCCAGCTTACAACAGCTGTCCCCCAAGACCCAGATGAAAGTGAAGACCAATATCCCAAATTAAAGTATCCCTTTCAGCCTCAAAATGCCAATCAAAGCAGTCCTCTTCGACTTCATGGGCACTTGCCTAGACTGGCACAGCGCCATAACCGCCTCGCTGCCCTCCTCCCTCCCAGAGCAGACCCGCTCACAGTTCGCCCTCTCCTGGCGCCAGGCCTACTTCGACCACAACGCCGCCCGCCTCGCCAGCGGCCAGCCCCCAGAGGACATCGACATCTCCCACCGGACCACCCTCCGCGCCCAGCTCGCCTCCTCCCCGCCCGAGGTGCAATCCGCCTTCGCCTCCACGCCCGGCGCCGAGGAGGCCTGCATAGCTGCGTGGCACAGCCAGCCGGCCTGGCCCGACGTCGCTCCCGCGATCGAGAAGCTGCGCGCCGGGGCCGCCGGTGCGAGGGACCTCGACGTCCTGGTCCACGCCAACGGCACCGCCCGCCTGCAGCTCGACCTGTGCCGCTCCTCCGGGCTGCGCTTCGACGCCCTGCTCTCCAGCGAGCTGCTGGGCGTCTACAAGCCCGCGCCGGCGAGCTATCGCCGCGCGCTGGAGCTGCTGCGGTGCGAGCCCGGGGAGTGCGTCCAGGTCGCCGCGCACGCGTGAGCAATCCTCCCCGCTTTTTCTTTCTTTCAGATTTTCTCTATTTCTTTTTCTTGGTATTCTCTCTATTCGTTCGCCCATATTCAAACACTCTTGGATACAATCAAGGGGAGGGGCTACTGAGAGATGAGCATGGGATCGTGTAGATTGGTGTGCCCTGGGGCTGACACTATATGTCCAAAGGTATGACACCCGCGGCGCCAAGGCGGTGGGCATGAAGACCATCTACGTGTACCGCTGGACCGACGACATCAACGAGGACCAGGCTGCCGTGCGGCTCGAGAACGACGTGTACCTGGAGGGCATGGACGGGCTTGCCGAGGCGGTGGCGCGGCTGGGCTCGAGCTGATGACGGGCACGAGCTGGTAACGAGTATGAGCTGGTGATGGGCATGAGCTGAATATGGGCATGACACTCATTCATCCCTTGTGAGATGTAATTGTTTCCGTGAGTGGGGTGCGAGTGATCGTGTCCGCAGGAGCCAAGTGCGACAATCTAGCCTGCGAGTGGCGTACAGGTGTTTCACTGCTACAGGCATGGAATTCTCTTGCATTTGTAAACACACAGCGTACTTGTGGCCCGAGGGCCCGGCAGAATTCAGAGGCATGCACTTCGAGAGCCACATGTAGAACCATAAGGCCCGGGATTCATTTCTGGGATTTGGGAATTATCATTATTAGGTCGGTAGGGCCTCGCCCACCAACACGATCGCTCACCCCGGAGCGAGGAGGTCTACACCTCATGAGAAAGAAGCAAGGGGGCCTGCCACACATTCCCCGGCACAGGCAACAGATGCCCTTTCATATATCCCCTTTCGTCGTTATGAGCAGCAGAAAAGGGAGAGCGGTGCCCATTCGCTTCCCACATGTCGTATCCCAAGATTCGTGATCCAATTTCGTATATACATCATGCATTTTGTTGTGGCGGGCCCGTCATCCACGCGCCGCTCAGCAGGTATCGAAAGAAGTTTTTCCCCCAGCGCGCGCACAACAGATACGCGAAACTCTCAGTAACGCCACAGACTCCACTGCCAAATGAAGCATTTTTCTCAAACAGGTATCCATGCCTTATGCCTTTGCACCAAAAGTGGGAAGAAAATAGAAAGAAGAGTACGAAAAAGAAATAAACAAATAGAATATAACGCAAAAGATGAAGCACTCTACTTAGTGGTTCCGATCGCCAATCAGGTCGTCCACCCACCCCAGCCGGTCCCGGTCCTCGTCACAGACCCGGGCGAACTCGAGCAAGAGCCTCCACACGTACAGCAGCATGTCGTCCCTCCTGAGCACCATCTCGCTCCAGCTCTTGCCCGTCTCGGCGATCATCCTCGCGGCGGCGTCGCCCTTCTCGTCGCGCGTGAAGTAGTCGAGGATGCCGTACAGGTCCTGCAGGGTGTTGTCCATGGGCGCAAAGTGCAGCCACGGCTGGAGGCGGTCGTCGTGCCACTCGGCGTAGACGGTGCTCTTGATGGGCAGGGAGCTGCTGAGCAGCAGGCCGCGGTAGCGCGCGCTGAACGAGTTGCCGTCGACGTCGGGCATGAACTTGTTGACGTACTGCTCGGCCATGGGCTTGGACTCGACTTCGCGGAAGTAGGGCGCAAGATACGTGCAGTTGCCATCGCGCGGGAAGCAGATCAGGTGGTTGAAGCCCGCGTCCGCGTGCTCCGACAGCCACTGGCCCAGCGTGCCCTCGCGCCGCCGCGGGAAGTCGTACGTGTGCAGCGGCGGCATGTCGAAGGTCATGGCCCTCGCCCCGTTGTGCTCGATGTTGGACACTGTGGTGCCGTTCAGCATCTCGATGAGGCGCAGGCGCTGGAAGTGCATCCAGTTGCTTTCCTTATGCCGGCCCCCGCTTGCGACACCGCGCCAAGTGATGCTCGTGGTCTTCTTGTCCCAGGTCGGGCCATGGGACGCGCCGCCCGAGTAGAAGGGGTCCTCGGTGAGGTACATGGCACCTGGGATGAGGATCTCGTTATTCATGGGCAGCTTGCTCCCGCCGAACATGGGAATGAGCTCTTTGGTCGTGGAGAGGCTGATCGGCTCGATGAAGGTGCCGTGCAAGGCACGGAGGTGAGGCTGGAGGCAGGGGTCGGAGGCGGCAGTGAAGTTCTTGACGTAGCCGTTCTCGCTATATTCTGGAGCCCAGTCCTCGGGGAACGCAGGCGGTAAAGAGAAGTCGGTCAGTGCGCTGACGTTGCGGCTCGGGGAGTCTGGTGAGCAGGTAACTCTGGCCAGGTCCCAGTACTTTGACGAGTCCTTGGTGATCCACTGCGGTTGGTAGGCATGGAGCTCCTTGTCGATGTGCATCCACGACAGCCCCTTGTAGTCCTTGATGACGTCCTCGACCGGTATGACCTTCCTCCATATTCTTGCCTTCTCCACCAGGTCGTTGATCTCCTCCCAGGGCACCAGTATCCGGCTCTCATCCTTGTAGTTGATGGGCATGTCGACCTCTGGCAGGAACTGCTCGACCTCCTTGACCAGATCCGTCCAGAGCTGCAACCAAGGCACCCTGCCCTCGGTCTCCCCAACGCCCGTCGCCTTCCCGTCCCTCACGCGCACGACATGCTCCGACGTGGCAGCCCTGCGGGCCGTGTCCCTGGCGTCGAGGCCCCAGAAGGGCTGGAGGTCATGGTAGATGCGGTCAAAAAACTTCTCCACGATGACGGCATCGTGCTTCAGGGCGTACTCGGCCCACTTGTCGAATCCGGGCGGCGGGTGCCTGCCCCTGCGCACACGGTAACGGGCAGCAGCACTCCTCAGGTCGGTCGACCTTTGCTTAAGCAGGTCCTCCTGGGCGCGACGGGCGTCTGCTATGAGATCGTCGACGGGGTGCGGCCCTGCACTGGCGGCGTCGGAGAGGATGTCGAGCAGCTCGGAGTCGGTGGCGGGTTTCCGCCATGGTGGAGAGATATCTGAGAGAGACGGGGGGATGAGGCGGGTGGCAGTCTCAGAGGAGCGGAAGAGGAGGAGCGAGGAGAAGAGTAGTGTGAGGCAGCATGCGACGAAGCAGTAGCGACCAAGGGAGGGATAAGAGAATATGCGGCGTCGGTTGACTTTGGCCCACCCGCCAGGGCTGATGGGCGATTGTAGTGCCTGGTACATCTGAACTCCGACGTCGAGACTAGACAGGAGCAGCAAGGACAGAGAGTGGGCGGCAGTCAGTGCCACTCGCGCGGGCTCTGTGCGAGTGGCTGGCTTTGTGAGGAGGGTAGTAATCGAGGTCGCTCCCTTGCGAAGACAGGTCGATGTCGTGGTAGCAGGTGAAGCAGGTCAAACGAGCGTAGTGGGCACGACGGCGCCGCTTAGGAGATGAGAGAAATGTTTCCCTCGATAGAAAAAGTGTCGCTCGCCCTGTGAGCAAGGTGGCAAAACAAACTGCTTCTAAAAAAAAATGCCAGGAGGTTGAGAGAATGATCAGCAACCAGCCACAGACGGGGCCGACGAGATGGTTGGACTGTGTGGACGGGTTGAACTCGATTGCCGCCAGAATGAGCAGGCGCGGGGAGGTGGAGTCGGTCGTTCCTGTTGTAGTGGGATATTCATTGGCGATTCATTGAGGTGAATGCGAGGGCAGGAGTGTCTAGTCAGGAGTTGTCGGGAAGGCTGCAAGCAAGCAGACAATCAGACGGGCTGACAACAGACGGACAGACCAAAAAATAGGTATGGAGCAGGGAAATTCAGGGACGCTCCCGGGTCGGAAAAGGTTGGTGGGATGCAGCAGGTGCAGGCAGATCGTGCAGACGCGCAGGCGTGCAGGACGGCTGGAGGGCGAAGAAGAGGAGATTGGTGCTAGCCCAACTCAGGATGACGGGCGAAATATGTCAAGTGTGTTCTAGATGCTAGACAATGGGACATGGGGCGGTGGGCTATGAGGGACTATGGTACTATGGGACTATGGGACTGGTGTTGATCCTTCGCTTCGGCCCAGCGCTTATCTTATTGCGAACCAATGTAACAAGACGGGTGCGCCGCTTGGCAGCTAGCCTGGGCCTGTCCGGCCTTGCTAGATATTTGGCTGCAGGGAGAGAAGGAAAGACGGAGGAAAGAGACTGGTTGAGACAGGGTGAGATGGAGTAACAGGCGGAGAGCGAGAGAGGGAGAGAGAGGCCTCGCCCACAGAGGAAATTATGACGGGATCAGGGAGCTGGCGATCGAAATGCGGGTTGGTTGGCGTTTTTGCCCGTCAGCCAGCCAGCCCGTTTCCCGCCCGTTCTCAACCACGTCTCCAGCAGGGCTGGCAGGTGGCACACTGAGTGACTGACTCTGTGTTTGTGTGCGTGTGTGTGTGGCTGTCTGACCAGAAAGTCAGATCGGATCGGATCTGCGCCTCCTTTCTGATCAACGACCTGAGCAGCTCTGGTCGCAAACTCTCCAGGTTCGCGAGGTGGCGTGTGCCACACAGGAAAGCACAAACACAGAAGGATTCCCGTCTGCCTAGAGACACCGAGGGAGGGCTGCCAAGCCAAGACGTTGCGTGACCATGGGGTATTGCGTATCATCCTGCCCGCTAGCCTGCTAGGCATGCAAGTGTGGCACTTGCCCCGACCCGAGATTGCGGCCGCGATTGCGACAGAACTGTGTGGTCGCGAAGGGGAGCGAAGACAAAAAGGTAAAATCCCTCCAATTCTTCCCGGCCTTCTTCTAGATGAGACGAGGTGCAGTTGGACGTTGATGTCAGAGTCGGGGGTCCAAGGTTCAGGGACTTGATTGTTTTATTAGCCCAGGTTTAAACTTTGGATGGATCTGAGCCCGAGCACTGACTCTTGGTCTCCCTCTAAGGTTTCCTCTCAAGGTTCCTTCCGCCCAAGGTTCCCCTCAAGGTTTCGCGCCCAGGATCTGTCCCTCCCACGGACGCGACCGTTGCCTTGTCACCACCTGTCAGCCCCAATCTTGAGATCCAAATCCCACCTACCCGTTCGTCCAGCGTCTTGGGTCCCGTCTGGTCCGTCTGGTCTGCCACTCCGGTCGCTAGCTGCCTTTCGCAAGGTTTGCGACGGGCGAGGCTTGGGATGCTTGTTGTCGCCGTCGACCCTTCTTGTCCCAGTTTCTCGGGTCACTGCCGACATTCAACGCAGACATGCACGACACCACAGCATCCATCTCGATACAGTGCTGACGAAAGTTTTGGGCCGTCTCGGGTACTCCTTGGGTGCATCGAGAACAGCGTCATGTGTAGATTGGCACGCGAGTCAATTTTCGCCGACCGGGCGTCGATCCCCCATCGGCCTTCTTTTTTCCCTCCTTTGCCGATTGTCTCCCGATCACCGGCCCACACCTCCCACCGGCAACTCTTCCGCACCCGCACCCACCACACGAGACACACAATCAGTCACTTGATGAATACCGACTCCCTCCCACCACCTCTGCCGCCAACTACCGTCGACCGATCGCATAATCGTAGTCGCCGGCTTCCAATTGGCCTTCCTCATCACACACCATACCGGCGATGTCGTCGTGCCGGACTGCCCACGGGATGCCTATCATTCCCACCCCCACTCCACCTGCTCGAGTTGCCTATCGCCGGCTGCTGCTTGGAGCTTGTGCCTGGTCGCACCGGGCGCCATGAGACAATCGGACACGGCTAGAGAGATATAGTCGAGGTAGGTGATATTTCCCAGCTATCGTCTTCTTCGAGTGAAGAAACTGCGCTGTTGTTTTCCTCACTGGTCGTTCAATCGCATTCGATTGAACCTGCACGATGCATTTCTCTTTTCTTGCTTTCGCTGCGCCTCTCGCCTTAGCGTCCACCGTACCTCGGTACGGGGATAGTACTCAGGGACTCGATAACGACGCTGCAGACTTCGAATGCGACCTTCCAAGCTCTCTCGACCCCTCTGCCGATGGCCTGCACTCAGCCCAGAAGCTCTTTGGTTCCCAGGCCGCACTGGCACAGCAGGTAGGAAGGCATTCGGCCCTCGTGAAGGTGCCGTCTATATGCTACGACGACCTTGGACCCTTTGACGAGGATCCGCGATGGAAGCCCTTCTACGAGTTCCACGACGTGCTGGCCGAGACCTTTCCTCTGGTGTGAGTAGCTCTGCAAGCTCCAAGAGAGAGATACCTGGGATCAGGGCCTCTAATATTCAAATTGCTCAGCCATCAGCACTTCACTCGCGAGAAAATCAACACCTTTGGCCTGCTCTACACTTTGCCAGGCTCAGACCCTTCCCTCAAGCCACTTATGCTCACGGCTCACCAGGATGTCGTCCCGGTGGCAGATGCATCAACATGGACACACCCGCCCTTCGACGCATACTTCGACGGGACTTGGCTGTGGGGACGTGGCTCCTCCGATGACAAGAACAGTATGACCTCGCTGCTGTCGGCAATCGAATCACTCCTAGCCCAGGGCTGGTCCCCAAAGCGGACGGTTTTGTTAGCATTTGGCTTTGATGAGGAATGTTCTGGGCTCAAGGGCGCTGGTTCTATTGCCGCACACCTCAAGAGCGTCTGGGGTGAGGACTCGCTCGCCATCATCCTTGACGAAGGTGGCATGGGCCTGCAGCAGATCGACGACGTGCTGTACGCACTTCCCGCTGTGACGGAGAAGGGCCATGTGGACATCTGGCTGGAGCTGCACGTCCAGGGTGGGCACAGCTCCATCCCGTTCCCCCACACAGGCATCGGAATCATCAGCGAGGCAGTGGTTGCACTGGAGTCGCACCCGTATGAGCCCGTGCTCATCAAGGACTCCCCAATCTACAACCACTACGTCTGCCAGGCCCGCTACAGCCCCAAGGCCGAGCCGAAGGTCACGAGGCTGCTGGAGGAGGGCGACCTCGAGACGCTGGCCAAGGAACTGGCGTCCCAGGACAGGCCAACCAACTTCAGACTGCAGACCAGCCAGGCTGTGGACTACGTCAGCGGCGGGCAGAAGATTAACGCCATGCCCGAGGTTATCAAGCTGGGCGTTAACTACCGCGTTGCGCCGCACAACTCGATCGGCGAGATAATGCACAACATCGTCGAGCACCTCAGCCCCATTGTGGCCAAGTACGGCTTGGCCGTCAAGGCCTTTGAGGACGACGACGAGTATAAGGGCCAGGCAGGAGGCCAGCAGCAGCAGAACGGCCTCCCCGGCACCGTAGAGCCGGCCTACGACGTCGACTACAACGGCACGCTGACGCTGACATCGAGCCAGAAGACCCTCGCAGCGCCCGTGGCGCCCAGCTCCGGCGGCGACGCCGTGTGGGACGTCTTCGCCGGCACGATCCGGCACGCCTTCGCCTTCCCCGGCGGCACGGTCGTGCCCGTGGGCGAGCTCATGACGGGCAATACTGACACCCGGCACTACCTGGACCTCACGCCCAACGTTTACCGCTGGTCGCCCACCCGCCAGGGCGGCTCCGAGAATGGGCATACTATCAACGAGCGTGTCAATATGACCGTGCACATGGAGCTTGTGCGGTTCTACTATGACTTTGTGAGGAACTTTGATGCTGCTGGTGTAGCGAGGAAAGGCACCAAGTCTGCGGAGGTTGAATTGTAGGGCAGGATTGTGGCACCCTGCTCAGGATAGGGATACAGAGAATTTCTTGGCCTCGGGCTTGGTGTGGATGGCTCTATGAAGTGTTGTATGTATGTGTCTTGTGTGGCCCACCATTCTGAGGGGCAGACAGCGATCCAGAATCTGGACTGAGACTGAAATATTCCTGTACACGAGACGGGAACTCTAATGATATCGTAGAACTTTGCAACATCAGCACGACCGCACCATTGCTTCACGGTAGACTTGCTGTGAGCCGGGTTTCGGTCCACCTTGCTCAGATTTGACCGTTTACACGTGGAGCCCAAATCATCCATACAGGCATCAATAATCACTGTGGCAGGAAAGACTGAGCTTGGCAAATATGCGATTGCTTGTCTTCGAAGTGGGCATATGGCTAAGTTCCGAGTGCAGAAGGGGCCGTAGGACATCCTTTTCAAAGACGTACGTAGTGTACGTAGCACCCTGTTTACTGCTATTCACTGGTAACCCTATCTGTCCACTGCCATAGTCACAGAGGCTTGTATAATGTTATCAATGTCGGATGAGCCTCATGGCTCCACATTCAAAGCCGATTTGATCAAGGAGAATTTTCTCTATGATGCAGTTCACTCTTCTGTTCGACTGACTTACAAATCTAATCTCTCTAAAATAGACAGGTCACGCGGCTTTTCTAACTCAGAAAGAATCTGCTCTCTCGTCCTGGCCACATCCCTGTCCACCTCGGCTTTGTAAAGCGACTGAATAGCCGCGGTGAGAGGGCCCTTCCTCCCATCCCCGATCTTCCTCCCGTCGACCTCGGTGACGTGGATCTGAGACGGGAAGGTGCCGGTGCAAAACGCCTCGTCGGCGCCGTACACCTCGGTGAGCGCAAAGTCGAGCTCGCGGACGGTGATGCCGGCCGCGCGGCACACGTCGATGGTCTTTTGCCGCGTGATGCCCTGCATCTGGTTGTCCTTTGTCGGCGCCCAGACCTCGTCCCCGCGCACGACGAAGAAGTTGACCGAGTTGCACGTCTTGACGAACCCCCGCTGGTCCAGCATCAGGGCCTCGTCGACGCCCATGAGGTTGGCGCTGATGCAGGCCTGCACGTCCGTCGCCTTGGAGATGTGGTTCCACTGCTCGTCCTTGACGTCCGGCGGGCCGCGGCGCACCCACGTCGTGCCCAGGCGGAGGCCTCGCTCCCGGGCCTCTGGGTCGACGGCCTTGATCTCTGGGATAATCACCAAGAGCGGCAGTCCCAAGTTCACATGTGGGTCCTGGTGAGGTGTGGACTTGAGGCCTCGACTGACCACCAGACGGATGTGAACGTGTGGTTCGTCGCCCATGTCGTTGGCGTCGAGGGTTCTGTGAAGAAGCGACAGGAGCTCCCCCTTCGTAAGACCTAGATCCATATACATGGCCTGCGCGGACTGAAAAAGGCGGTTGAGATGTTCTTTTGCGAACTGGACGCGGCCGTTGACTGCGCGGATGCCTTCCTATGTTTGAGCACATCGCTCGTCAGCCACGCCCAACCAGAGAAAACTCATTTCATAATAATGCAGGTTGTCGAACCCATATCCCATCGCCAACCAGAAAGTTGAAGTCGAAAACGGAGACTACGGCTTGGTCCCTTGGAACAAGATGAAACTCGTTAGTGACGCCATCACGCATGCCGACCTAGTTAATCCAACAGTCAGTTAATAGTGTAGCTTTCATATCCCGTTAGTACTATCGTAGCTCATTCACCTTGATAGATGCGTTTCTAGCATTCGCCACTGCGGTATGGCTCGTTGCCGGCGGCCTATTTGGTGTAGACATCGCGCCAGTTGTATCACGGTTTGGAAAGGGCACAAGTTGTGCTCGATCGCCGCCTTTATTTAGGCAGGAGAGGAGATAATTTTAAGTTTAAACCCGACTGATGTCCTCTAAAGTGGGCCCGTCCTCCAATGCCAGTTGGGGCTTATCCTAGGTAGATTAATCCCCCAAAATACTACCGCCACTGAAGCTCTCTTAAAACACCCGGCTTAAATACAC
Organism: Diaporthe sp. P3_1W; assembly: GCA_037177825.1. NCBI lineage: Eukaryota > Fungi > Ascomycota > Sordariomycetes > Diaporthales > Diaporthaceae > Diaporthe > Diaporthe sp. P3_1W. Next base: position 3,334,728 of record JBAFXB010000008.1, read on the forward strand.
TGACGGAGCTCCTGTCTCGTGCGAGTCAAGAACAGAATCGACATCGTATTGAGCAAGCGCTGTTGTTCTTGATGGAGACCACCACAGCGCAAGATCCACATCTCATTGCGTGATCCCGCGCTGCGATTCCGTCAACCCGGTCCCGAAGACGACCATCTTCTCATCGCGAACGACAGTCAATACCTTTGACAGGTAGGGGTCTGTCGCCTTGTTTAAATTACCGGCCACGTAAGAGGTGAAGAATCTGACTGTACCCCATGTTTGGATACAATGGCAGCCCACTGGATCTTGTTCTCCTTCCTGTAACGCTTATCAGAACGGGCACGCAATCTTGTACCCGACGAAGAGTTATACGAAGCTCACAAGCCATCCGTATCTGATACTGCCGTGCATCGAGTAGCCCTGGGCGGGTACAATACGGCGTACACGACTTGCGGAATCAGATCACAGTCCCTCGAACAAGACCGTCCACAGCAAGTGATTTGAATATGGCATCCGAACCGTTGGATGGCAACCTCAAGTCGACCAACAAGGATGGGGCAGGCCTCAATGAAAACGCTGAGAACATGTCATCCCACCTCAATGACGACGTGCACTCCTTGCCGCCCGCGCAGAACCGACGTATCCTGATGAAGACTGACCTAGTGGTCTTGCCCTGTGCCGTGATAGCCATGACTTTGGCGTTTCTTGACAAGGTGAGCAAGAAACGAACACCCATTATCTTCCCCAAAGCGCCATTGCCAAGGCGGTGAGCTTTGAGGCTAGGAATGCTTCACAGAACTGACTTGCTCTTCGTACGTCTTCAGAATGCGATGGGTTTCGCCGCCATTTTCGGACTACGGCAAGACACCAACCTCCAGGGGCAGGAATACTCGTGGCTCGGCAGCATCTTCTACTTCGGATACCTGGCCATGGAGTTCCCCAGCCTCTGGATCATGACCAAGGTGCCCATCGGCAGGTACATCGGCGCGTGCCTCGTGCTCTGGGGCGCCTGCATCTGCCTGATGGCCGCGTGCCACAACTTTGCGGGGCTCGCGGTCATCCGGGTCCTGCTGGGCGTCTTCGAGGCGGCGCTGCTGCCGTGCATGCTGGTGCTCAACTCGACGTGGTATCGCCGTGAGGAGCAGCCGCTGCGGACGGCGTTGTGGCACAACACGTTTGCGGGCGTGTTTGGGGGTATATTGTCGTATGCCATAGGCAATATCAAGGGGGAATTGTCGACTTGGAAGGTAGGGAGTCACCGATATAGTCTACTTATTTCCATCTCGTGAGGGTTTGGCTGCTTTTCATAACCTGGGACTGATCGTGATTCTTAGTATATTTTCCTAATCTACGGAGCCGTTACCATCCTGACCGGCGCCGTCGTCTTCTTTGCACTGCCGGACTCACCGGCCAAGGCTTGGTTCTTCAACGAGAAAGAGAAAGCCGCAGTAATTGTCCGCCTCGCAGCGAACCAGACAGGTGTTGACAACCACAAGGTCAGTTCGTCAGCCTCCATTTCTAGTTCACTTTCATCACAGAATTTCCACTTGTAGTAGTTCAAGACTAAAAGTTTTTTCACTCAGAAATTTGAGTCCCACCACATCCTCGAAGCGTTGCGAGACCCCAAATGCTGGTGCATCTGGGCCTGCGGGATCGGCTACGCGGTCGCGAACGCAGGCATCACCAACTTCAACCCTCTCATCATCGCAGGCTACGGCTTCAGCCAGACCAAGACGGTCCTCATGGCCACGCCCCAGGCGGCGGTGGCCATGGTAGCGGGCGCCACGCTGACTGCCATCTCGCACTTTGTCCAGAACCTGCGGTGCCTGTTCTGGATTGTCTCGGCCCTCATCGGCCTCGCCGGTGCCGTCATGGTACACACGCTCGACATCGATGAGCGGCGGGACGCCTCGTTAGCCGGGGTGTATATCATGGGGTTCTACAATGTCCCCTGGGTCTTTATGCTCAGTCTCAACTCGTCTAATACCGCTGGTGCCACGAAGAAAAGCTTCATGGGTATCACGGTTGCGGTGTGCTATGGTATGTATTGCATGTTTCTCGTTAGGTCTTGGCTTGGGAATGTCAGCCGCAAGTGTAGACATGCGTGACTAACCTCGAGCATCGTTGCAGCCGTTGGAAACATCATCGGCCCGCAATTCTTCCTCACGAGCCAGGCCCCGCGGTATGCACTTGGTATAGGCTCGATGATGTTCGCTTTCGCCCTTATGGCCGCGTCAGGGGTAGCGTACTACCTGATGTGCGTCTATGAAAACAAGCGGCGCAACTCCCAGTACGGGGTCCCGGATGACTTGATACAAGCCGGGCTGGAGTCTGAGAGGGAGGACATGACAGACTGGGAGAATACAAATTTTCGTTATACTTACTAGACTTGAAAGTTAGCGGAATGATAGAGATCAAATCACTCCCCCGCAAAAGATTCCTCATATTTTTTATGGAACTTAGTGGGGAGTGACTTATACATTGCGTTGAATGTGACCTTTCTGGGAGTCTTCCAGCGACCTGTATCTAAAGTATAGAGATATTCTGCCAGTAGCTGCGTACGTTGCTAAAGAATAATGACATATACGGACGACAGCGCAGAGTGACACCAAAGTTAGGCCATGTAATTACGCCTGTCAAATTGTAGAGCCATTATCTCCTTCCAACATTGTCGACACTGATTTGCACCCGGTCCGGCACGACAGGTCGCTCCCGCATCCGAGCTTGAGCAGCACAAAACGACCGAGTAATGTACACACTCGCCTACCAGTACCTGGGAGCTTTTCACCCTCAACACCAGTGGTCCGATACTAGAGCCTTTGATAATTCCATCTTGTTTCCCCAAAGATATCATGGACCTACTCAACCACCTCGAGTCGTCATCGGCAGACACCGTGCTGAAGTGCGTCGACATGCACGTCACAGGCGAGCCCGCGCGCATCCTCTACGCCGGGTTCCCACCGCCGCGGCCCGGCACCACGCTGCTCGAGCAGCGGCGCCAGGCCGAGGCCGAGCTCGACCACGTCCGGCGCCGCATGCTGCTGGAGCCCCGCGGCCACCGCGACATGTACGGCGCCATCCTGCGGCCCGAGACGGAGCTGGTCCGGTCGGGCGAGGCCCACATGGGCGTGCTCTTCTGCCACAACAACGGGTACTCGTCCATGTGCGGCCACGCCACCATCGCCCTGGGCCGCTTCCTCGTCGACACCCACGACGGCGCCGTCTTCCCTGCCCGTGCGAGGTTGGAGTTTGACGCCTTGGCCTGCACGACGACAGTGCTGCTCCACGCGCCGGGAGGGCTGGTGAGGCTTGTCGTCCCCGTCACGCCGGATGGGAGGTACGCGGACACAAGCCGGCCTGTGTCCTTCGTATCTATGCCGGCGTACCCTTTGGCCATGGACGTGAGAATCCTCATTGCGCCAGAAACCCGGTGGCCCGGGCTGGACGGGCGCGGCGAGGTACCCGTGGACTTCTGCTACGGGGGTTCATACTCCATCATCGTTGACTCCAGGGCCCTAGGCTTCGAAAGCGGCCTGCGGGGAGTCGATTTGGACCGCGTGCAACATCGTGCTGAGACGTTGAAGCGCGCCATAGCAGTAATGGGAAAAGAGAGGCTGACGGAGATGGGCGTTCCCCCGGCTGCACAGTGCGCTTATGGCATAATGGTCTCGGACGACACGATAGGAACTGTGAAGAATGGAAGTGAGGGCGCGGAGGCTGGCATATTCTTCTTCGGTGACGGGCAGATTGACAGGTCTCCGACTGGATCTTGCGTTGTCGCCCGGATGGCGCTGGCCCATGCGAAAGGACTTAGACCTGTCGGCAAGCGATGGACCTACGACTCAATAGTATCCAACTCGTTCTCTGCGGGCTCATTCACCGCTGAAGTCATAGAGGAATTGTCACTTGAAGGACTTCCAAACGATGTAAAAGAGGCAGTAAGGGTACGGGTGGAAGGGCATGCTTCCTACATCGGATTCTCGACGTTTGTTGCTGATGACAACGATCAAATAGGATCAGATGGCTTCCTCATGCATAATCTTAGATTTTAAGTCAAGCCTATGATCACTAGCTGCTAGTGCTAAACATAAGTTTTGCCCAATAAGGGTCATCTGCACAGCGTACGGGTACCGGTGGGTGTGTTCACGCCGGGGAAAGCGCCTTTAAACTTCGGGTCGAGGACTCAGGTATACCACCGCCTGAAAAGGCTCATCTATACCCTCCAGGTATGCATCATTCTCGCACCACACAACAGCCTAGCTCTCATTGATGTCGTCGGTACAGAAGCATACAGATGGTCTTGATGCCTACCACCTTAAAGTCCTTAAGGCTTAGACTCTGTTATTATTCAGACCAGCTGAATGGGCTTGCCCCCATTGCGTTCAAGACTGAAGCCCACAACACACAAATTATGTTGGTACTAGAATGAGACAATCAGCTTTCAAAGCATCAACTATAGAATATGCAAGAATAAGGGGCGCATAGCATCTGATCCACCAATGGCTAGTCTCACGAGCTGTGAGCTGAGATTTCCCAAGTAGGCAACGAGATGCCCATTGAAGTAGGAGACCACATTCTCGAGCACTGGGCACAACATATGGAATTGTTACTTACCGCCTCGCCAACAAGATATGCCCCCTTGGACATATCCGCCTTATCCATCGGCCTGACGACGAACGGCATCCGGTGGCCCTCAAACATACAAACACGGTCTCCAGCCCGGGCTCCCTCCGTAGCCAGGCCGAAATGCCCCGCGGACGAGATATAAAACCTACGTCCGGTCACCGCCGTTAAGAAGAAGCCCCTGAAGTCGGACTCTTCGTCGCTCTCCTCGGGCATGAGGTACCAATCACACACCGGGCGGTGGAGCCGCTCGAGGTATTCTGCGAACCCGGCCTTGGTCACCGCCGGCGTCCGGATCGTCGTCCCCAAGTCGTCGACGAACCTATTATTACAAGCCCAGATCTCCGCCAAGGGCGACCCGCTGGCAGTTAACGTTTCCATCAGCGGCTTTGTCCAGGGGCATTCGTGAGATGGCTTCCCCACATTTTCCGGGTAGGTGGCGTAGACGAGTCCCATGACGGCGTCCACGTACGCGGGCGCCGCCTTGTAGTGGGGTTGTGTCGGCGATGTAAGAAAGACAGGGTAGGGATCGCGTATGATGAGGGAGATGGAGTCTATGATTTCGCCTGGCAGGGTCAAGACAAGGGGGGATGTTGGGTCAAAGCTGAAGTGCCGTTGACAGACCTTGGTATGCCCTTCCTGAGCAGGGTTCCCTGCCAAATTCAGCTGGTGAATCATGTTTCTTGGTAATGAGGTCCAGTCAGGGACCCAATATGGCAAGCTGAGTGAATGCCGGTGGCCAATGCCCGCCATGTGCAGGAATTGGATGCACCCCTTATTCATGAGCAGTTGCCGCGCTACCTCGACAAATAAATCTTCGACCTTGATTCCATAGTCCGGGCGCAGCGCATGCCGGTACTTTTTCGCCGGTGCCAAGCCGAGCAATGCGTATGTACGGTCCCGCGGGTCGGTGGAGTTGAAATCGCCACTTAGTGACCACAGAATACACAGGAAACGCATTTCCGTCTTTTTTAATTCAAATTTCCTCTTCCTTAATCTTCATTTTGGAAGTGAGCCCCAAAAATATAAGGTTTGTGATGACAATTTCATCTTGAGTTTTCTAATGACTGAAGTTTCCCAGCTACACGTGTGTCTAGATTCGGAGCAAGGGAACTCGATTGTGCTGCAGAGTGATTTTCGAAACCTTTTAATCGCCATTACTTATTGTGACAAGCATTCTATATCAGCACCACAGTCCTTTCCGGTGTTCCGTCTTCAATGAGCTGCCCATTCATGATACCATGGACGTAAGAATCACCAACGAACGTGAACGCCTCTCTTTCGTCATGGTAGTATTCATCTGATAGGGACCGCAAGATCAGGGGCTTCTTCCCACCACTGACCACCCATATCTGATCTCCTTCCAACGCGTCTTGAGGAGCTAGACCGAAGAGGCCTGCGCTCGATATGAAAAACCTCCTCCCTGCTGAAATGCAAACTACATGAAAGTGGAATAGTTCAGTTCTCGCGAATTCTAGGGAACGCCGCATGTCTGTGGTAATGTTTACCCCATATTTCCTGAGCTGTAGGGTTTGCCACCACCATCTATCGTGGTCAAGTCTCGTGGCCATATCTGCCTTACATACCTTGTCTGGAGATGACCTGAAGGGGTCTATGTTGGCGCAAACAGTGCGCCAAAATGCGTCCAGGATGGTCGAGCCGGGTTGGGATGGATTGACCTTATTTCCGTACTTCTGTTCCGGTGTCGTGTCCACCCCTGCCATGTTTCTCCATTCTTGATGACAATACAAGGGATAGTGGCCGGGAGCATGTTCCTCGCACGGCGCCCCGATCCGAGAGATGGTTCCGCAAAAACGACCTTTCAGAATAAGTCTCTGAAGGTTGGCATCAGAAACTCGTAAGCAAGGCGCTAAATCTCGTCCACAGGCCCAGAAGGAATCAGCGTAGATTTCTCGGTGGATGAGCATCCGCAGACGCCAGTTCTCGTGTTCTCTCGTGTCGCTCCAGTCCGGAGCCCACGAGGCAAGCCCCGGTGGTCGAGACGTGACTTCTCCGAGTTCCTGGGCTTTCGGTGTCCAGGACCGAGGTACAACGTGCGACAAAACATCCAGACTTCCGGTCTTTTCCATGAGGAGTATGGCCGTTTTCGCATAAATATCAGCCACTGGTGTATCGTAGTCAATGATATCTTTCGTGAGCTCATCAGTGAGCCCAAGAATGCCGAAGACCTTGTCGCGGGGATCCGTCGCGTCGCGATATCGGAACTTGGATGCAATCTCAAGAAACCGTCCAGGTCCTTCATGTCTCCCTGTTTCGATCATATCTGATATCTGATGCAAATATTGCAATATGCTTGCCGCCGTGTTTGTTATATTGACCGGCTTAGTTACTGCATCCAAGTCGCAGCACTTGTCTTTGACAAAGTGAGTAATGAAACTTTGGAACAGCCCGTCAATCTCACCGTTGGCGAAGACGTGGTTGCCGCACAAGTAAGTGACCGACTTGGCAAGGACCACCTCTTGGAGGGTCCAAATGCGCCTAAACCATGTTGTGTCTTTCAGTGAAAACATAAGCATCGCGATATCACGGAAGGATATGGAGCGGCCTTGCCAGTGGTCTCCCTCCTCTTGCGGGCACCAGTGATGATCGACTTTCGAACCGTGGATCTTTATCAGTTCAAGAGCTGCTTCATCTTGTTCATCGCCCAACCACACAACGACCTTGTCGGCCCCGCGGTAAATGTCATCCATCATTCCCACTTGGTGTGTGCGTTCCCTGTTGTTGTTCTGATTTATGCAGATAGCATCTACCCAAAGGTCTCGTGCTTCGCGCGTGTCTCTGATATGTCGCAGCGCTGTCTCGAGGTTCTTGGTGGCCCTGATGGCCACTCCCTGTACTTCGATCATCCTAGTATCTTTAGGATCACCCCAAACATATGATAACGCCTCGAATGAAGAATTGAGATCAGAAATTGATATTCTGCATCTGATGTGGTCGTTATAGGATCCTGGTAGTAGTTGAAGTATTCGAATCCGGTTCGATCCGTGAACCAACGGCTCGTAGATGATAGAAGAGGACGAGTGTGATGCAGGACCGACCATGATGCCGTTTTCAAGATTTTCTTGGGTGAGTATGGCAGTTGAACGGAGATTACACATCAAATAAGCTCAAACATCATCTGTGAAAGAAGCAGAGGCGGTTTGTGTCCGTAGGCCCAATAGTTTGTGGGACTGGTCCCGGTATTATCAATATTTTGGTTCCTGGTTGAGCGCGAATCGGGACCCCCAAGGTTAGAAATGCTTCACTGAAAGAGATCCTTTGCTAATAAGCCAGGATCAAGAACCACGTAACTGCGAAAGGAGCCGCAAATCTCACAAGCACACGGTCGAAATGCGCGATTCGCATCTTTATGCAACGGAGAAGGTCCTGGCTTTACCTTTGGTGATGTGTCATTTCTAAGAATCCAACATGCCATGCACAAGCGAGCTCCTAACAGGAAATAGTCTCTGCAAGCCAAAGGGCTGCAGACCTTGGCAGCTGCCATTTTGGCCTGTCGGGCAAGCAGCACAGCGGGGACTCTGCTAAACGCCTCTTGCATCGCATTAGTGCTGCTTGCTTCTCAGGCTATGATTGGCAAAACTGTACACCGAGGAGCCACTCAGCCACGGCAAACTGGACGGCCTACACATGCTACGTTGCACTGACGCTCCGTCGGTGCACACAATGCCATCTCCACCAAGTATTCTCCAACACCAGGCAGTATTCTGGTAGGACCCAAATAACAGAGAACATATGGACGCCCGCATGTCTCTGCAATTCATAAAGTTAGACCTGGAGTATTCCTGCTTATGCTGACCTCGTTTCCTCGAGTGTGGTTGATCAATGAACGCCTAGACTAGGCAGGATCGTTGAGCCTCGCGCGTCTGTTCTTGCTTTGACCTTACCACCCCCAGTATGGGAGCCTCTCGATAGCTGTGTTACGCCGCTAATCAGAATTGCAAGGGATGAGGTCAAGATGACTGAAATGCATCTCGCCGCAGCTTTCGGAAGCGCTGAAATTTGCACCCATATCCTTGCCCAGGGTATTCCCGTGGATATCTTTGAGAGTCTTTGGGGAACACCGCTGTGCGCCGCAAGTACGCAAGGCAAGGCTGATAATGTCAAGCTTCTACTTCAACGAGGTGCAAATGTCAATGCAAAGAACGGACGGGGCTCAACTGCCTTGTGCCTTGCTGCCATTTCAGGACACATCGACATCATAGACGTGCTGCTCAAAAACAAGGCTGAACTAGAGCTCGAAGATGAAGTTGGGCATACCGCATTGGCACACGTCTTGGACCGAAACCAGACCGCCGCCGCAAGGCTGCTGCTCAGCGCGCACGCAGATGCAAATCACAAGCCCGCCGACGGGTGGACACCTCTTCACCTCGCCATCAAGCGTGGGAATCTGGAGATGGTGCAGCTTCTCCTGGACAACGGTGGAGACATCGCCGGCGAGGGTCCCAACGGCTGTCTCCCCCTTCATACAGCCGTTATATCAGAAAGTCTGCCCATGATAGAGCTTCTGCTTGCAAATGGGGCGCAAATCGACGCGTCAGGAAGCTCGCGTCTCCCCCCGATCTTCTTTGCGATCTTCTCCAACAATGCGGATTCGGTCCGACTGCTCCTTAACAAGGGCGCGAACGTCACCTGGGACAATCCAGGATTGACAATGTTCCACGCTGCGGCACAGTGGGATGTTTCGTCGGTGCGAATGTTGACCGAGTATTTCTCGCGACAGGGGCCAGGTACAGTGGTCGAGCTCATAAATCAGCGCGACAACGAAGGAAAGACCCCTCTGCATTACGCTGTGCACAAAGGAGACCTTGAGACGGTGAGAACGTTGGTTGAAGTCGGAGCCAACATCGAGGTTGAAGATAATTCATCAATGACACCATTGTTCTTGGCGGAGACTCAAGGGAAAATGGACGTCAAAGACTTTCTGCTCAGCAGCGGAGCAAAGGCTACATGGCGATGGATCACATTGGACGTTGTGCTTGAAGACGAAACAGAAATACAGTTGAGTCTAACCAGGAGGCCTGGTCAGGAATTCAAGAGTCTGGGGGACCAAGAAATGGAAATGTTGAAAGAGATGCTAAAGGAAAAGTTTGAATTCTCTTCGCCGATTTCAGAGATCAAATTGGCAGACACACACGATAGCGATCCCAGCTTAACAGTGTTGGATGGCCGGGTCGTGTAGGGCCAGGCGTATGAAATATTCCTTCGACTGATGATAATGGTTCGCTGGCAAGATGATAGAGCGTGTTATCTTTTGGCCGGCCCCAGAGGAAGAGTATGTCATGCTTAAGCGAAGCACTGCGATTTGGGAAGGCGCCTAGAGAGGCACACGCACAGAAAGGGGCCATGCATTCCCAGCTAGATGAAAGACTCAGCAACAACACGAAAACAAGCCAGCAATGGATGATTGACGTCTTGATTATTAAGCTGGTGCTGCTCTTTACCAATTATCGTCCGTCAAAAATTATGACATGAGAAAAACACCGCTGGGGTTGCTTTCACCGAACAGCGTGTATCAATACCGTGAACGCCGCCGATCCGTCCGTCCGTCCGTCCTAGCCAACGCCCCGGGTATGTGCCCATACCGATGTACACTGTAATGAATGCCGCTATAGTTGGGGAGGAGTAGGAAAGAAAGCAGATATACAACTCCGCGAAAGACAAGTGAGGCAAAATCGGACTTCCCGCTCAGACCTGTGTGTATACTTGGATATATATGCCCCTGGCGCCACCTGCCTGCGGCGCTCCGGCCGCACTGTGCCACCTGCTCATGCTCATTCCTGCGTGGCATGAAATGCATGGGAACAAAGGAAAGTTGAAAGGAGCCAGTGATCAACATTTTGAGACATTTGGGTCAGTGCCAGGATCAATGGGACAGCTTCTCGGTGGCTTCAGTCTCATTCGCAGGGCTGTCACCTTCCGAACAGGTGCTTCATTACTGCCCCGCCAAGTGGGGAGCTGATGGAAGGCATCGACTTTCGGTGTCCCAGACGGTCCCGGGTTTTCCTGATCCGGTTGAATGGTCCCAGATCCAGAGATCGTGGTCGGAATAATTCGTAGAGGTCGTTGTCAGAGGAGCACGGACTGCCCCCGAGACGCAGTTTCAGTGATTCTAGGCTGGTGAAGCAGTTTGTCAAGTCCTGTTCTATGGCGGCAAGACCGTCTTCCGCATGTTGGATATGGTCGAAATCCTCTGGTTCAGGCGGCGCCACGCGCATCTCTTCAAAGAGTCTTGTGATTTCGTCGATCGACTTGTCCAGATCATCAAACCATTCATCGGATAGGGGCTCGATCTTTCGCTCAGGCGGTGTCTTAGATGGGACGGCAGCCTTTTCGTCAGCAGTCCCACGGCCCTCTGATCCATTGCCCGCGACCTGCTCTCCGTAGTCCAAAGCTCGCATAGCGGCCCATTCCTTGGCAAGATGCTCCTTTCTGGCCCTCCAAAAGGCCTTGCCCTCGTCGATCTCGAATCCGAAAAGTTTTCTCCAGACCGGGTGCTCTATAGGATGTGCATGTTCCTTCTAGGAGACGATGATGTGGTTGAAGTGGCCTGGCACCTTCTGCTGGCATTTCTCGCAGTCTGTTCGGAACCCTATACTGAACGACTTCTTCATGCCTGGCACCTGGGTCCAGCTGTTGAGCGTGTGACGACTGCGCGTGTGTCCTTTCTTTGGTGTCGGCCCGGCGGGCGCTTCAACATCCATGATATGATCGCCGTTGGATTCGTTGTGGTGGTGGTGTTCCGAAGGAGGAGAATCGGACCCTCCAGTGTTGTCGCTTACAATGCTGAGGGCACTCAGGGTTCGTGCAGGTGCCGAGAACTCCATGGCAGACGCCGCTCTAGGGGGCATGCCTGGGTGTACCTGGCCTTCCAGCACCATCCTGGGAGAACCCAATTCCTCGCCTCCACTCTCACTAATAGGGGATGGCAGTCGTCGATTCTGAACCATGTTCCAATCAGCCATGGCTGTCCGATCTAGTGAGCGAGGGACGGAGCGATCCACAGGAGGCTGCGCAAATCCCGACGGCTGCATCGCGTTGCCTGCCGCCCCGCTCCAGTTGTTTCCGCGAACTTGAGCAGCGAAAGAACAGTGTATTGGTGTGGGCATCCTGCTAGTGATGCCGCCCGGCTGCATAGGATCTGGTTGACTGTGCCCTGGGCTTAGTTGGGCAGCATCCTGCACATGGTCATCGGTGTCCATGTCCATATCCATGTCAACATCGTTTGTGCGGTACCCGTCAACCATCTCGGGCGCATGGCTAAAAGCGGCGCCGTTCGGAGCATGGGGTTTCGCTACGGCTGGGGATGTGGATGACCAGGTGTTGAAGGATGGCTTTTGTTGCACGCCGGCATTCTTTGCGTCCTCCGAGTCGGAATCGCCGGGGGTCAGGGTGCGTGGGGGTTGTTGCGCGTTGAATGGGTTCGGCGCTGTGTAGCCGCTGTTGAAGCTAGGTTGGAAGGACAGCTTCTTGGATGTGGGGGATGTGCGGAAGGGGAGCGACTGCAGCCGTTTCTGTGGTGCGCATTAGCATCAGGCGGGAGTCGCAGAGGACATTCACATGGGAGACGCGGCGGGCTTACATTGCGATGCTCTGTGAAGCCCTCTGTGCCTCCTATGGCGACATCGCCGTCGTCGTCCCGGCCACGCTTCTTAGACTGCTGTCCCCACTGTTGGAAAGACATGGTCACGGAGCGGCGGGTGCAAGCCAGGGGTCTGGACAAGGGGACAAGGGGTGATATGTTGGCAACAATGCTGGTGTAAGACGTGGAGTCGTCAACGACAGACTAGGCCGGCTATCTCGATGCGTTCCCAGAAGCGAGTGTCGATGTCTGTGGGATGCGTGGTTCGGGTATGTATAAGCCTTGCACCGGGGGACCCGAGGCAGATCCAGAGCCGGTCAACCGGATTTATTGACTCTTGCGAGGGCTGGTGCAGCAGAAGGAGGCGCAAGGAAGGCGGAGGTCTGTTCCTTGGCCAGTGCAGTGGCGATCGAGTCAGCTGGACGCGATGCTGGCGCTCGGAGACTGGGCTCGATGGGGTCCACGGACTCGACTGCGGAAGGAGGAGAAGGGGGAGTTCCGAGGTCGGGACGGTGAAAGCGGCATGCAACGAGCAAGCAAGATCAAGCAGTTGCAGTTGCAGTCGCAGTCGCAGTCGAGATCGAAGTAAAGGTCGTAGTTGCAGTCTGGAGGGGGCACTGCCGATGGCTGGGGCTGGGTTTCCCCAAGTGAGGAGTCGTTGTCGTGATCCACACCTGCAGCAGAGGTCTGGAGACACCAGTCGCTTATCGCCTGTGGCTTACGGCCTGTGCCCTGCGGCCGGTCTCTAAGCAGGCCGCTTTTGGGGGGCCAGAAAGAATCAGGGCTAGAGTCGAGAACAACGACGGATCGTGAGGGAGTCAATCGGTTACAAGGCAGCGTTGCTGGGAAGTTTGGCAGGGAGAAAACAATGGCAAGGAGTGCAGGAGCAGGTGCAAAGTGCAAATGGCAAGTACGTGAGTGGGCAGGTGTGGTTTACAAAAGTGAGGGCAGGTGCGAGTATAGAGGTTGGATGATGGACGGGGTTGGCGGTTGGTGGGAGGATGGTGGGGGGCTAGCGTCGCCTGCCTTGTGCAAGCGTGTCGTGTGTATGGCCTGCCCTTCGTTTTCCGCGCCTCCGCGCAGGCTAAAGTCCAGATCCCGCTGCCAGGGAGGTTACACCCAACTGGAAGTGGGCAAGCCAGGTACGTCACCGGCGGCGATCGGACTGGCAAGGGGGGGCGAAAAGACGGGGAGACCAACGACAATGCCTGGTGCCAGCTGCGACGGTCCTCTCTCTGGGCTGCAAAGAGGCTGGGTCAGGAATGCTGATGCTAATATAGAGGGAGAAACAACAACAGCATCGACGAACGAACAACGACGCGCAGAAGAGACAAAAGGGAAGCAAGAGTCGTCCAAACAACTGGCCCAGAACATGAGATTCAGAATCGCCATGCCCACCTCGTGCCTATTGGCCCTGCAGGGTTCGTCGACCGTGCTGCCCGGGCTTGGCCTGCTCCCTAGCGCTGGTCGGCACGCTTCGTGCCTGTCGCTCTTCTCGCTCACCTGGAGCCTGGGGGAGCAGGGGTCCTGCCGTGGAAGGCAAAGAGCGAATTCGTTCCTGGTCTGTGGTCCCTGAGCCGTGGGCCCTGGGGTCCGGGTCATGGAGATCTTTTTCGGTGTGGGGGCTGGCGATACCCTCACATCCACACCCAATGACACGCAGCATTCCCTTGTCAGACCAGACCATAGGACAGTACACTGCAGTCTATTTCCTCCCAAATACGCCTTGCCTATTTCCTGGCCGATAGCTGAGCTCGGTGTGCTCGTATCCAACCTGCCAGCTGAAAAGCCCGCGATCTCACTACCCAGGGTCACGGCCCGCTGCAGAGCAAAAATTGTCCGAGCAGCAGCCATATTCTCAACAGCCAACCACTCGAGGCTTTCCGCCCAAGATGTTTCCAGTGATGTAAAATTTCCTCGGGGTCCTCGAAACATGGGTTGTCCTGTACCCGGGCTCACCTCCAACTCGCGTCCCCATCTCAACTGCCCGAGATGCCCATCGCTTGGTTTCAGATTTGCTTCAGGTGCGGTCAGGACGGGCCCCGACGGTGCCCTGCCCTCCACAGCTTTTCTGTCTTTGCCTACCGCTTCTGTGATAGCGACAAGTCCACTTCTGTCAATAAAGTTCTACTGGCTCGCATTGCATGCTGGGCCAGTCTGTTTCCGCAACGGGGAATGCTCCCAGTCTCTATTGGTGGTCGAGTTCACGGGCTAGATGCAAGGACACAGAGCTTCTTCGACCGCCACATCTCACCTCGCCTCATTGTCTGTCCTTGACCTGCGTCAGCACCCGACATGACTCTGATCTCAGACTGTTCGAGCGAGATCAGAATAGGCTTTACATATTATTTTGGGGTCTGATGCTCCTACACTGGGCCGGCGTGCCAAAGCTTGAGTTCACCCTCCCACGGCCATCCTGCCGCAGAGCAGCCCACCTCTCCTGTTACATGGCAGGCCGGATACTTCGGCCAACACCCCTGCAACTACTACCCTGTGTTACAGCAAGCTGAGCCTTTTAGTTGCGGTGAAGAAGTGCGCTTTTCTTCAAGATGAAAATTTCCCTTTTAATCACAGACGCTCCCAAGAATAGTGCATTACCTTACAGGCGTCAGGTAAATGTTCAGGGGCGGCTTTGTCCATATGAAAAAGGCTTTCTGGTCCATCCAGTCCTCGTCAGGGTCCACCAGCTCCAGATCAAAATTGTAGAGAACCCGAGCAAGAATCAGTTTCACCTCAGCGTACGCAAGACTGCCAAAAATATCAGTGACTGGTGCATCCACATTATTTCACTGAGCCGGAAAAAACACTGTGGGGCTTCCTGTTCCAGGCATCAGGGGAAGACGGTAAAGGTAAAGAGAACCTACTTCTTGCCAATACAATCCCGAGGTCCAACACCGAATGGCTGTATTGCCCCGGGCCTGTCGTCCGGAAATCTTTCGGGCTGAAGGAACCGCTCCGGATGGAAGCCGAAGGGCTGGCTGAAGTTCCTTGCGCTGTAGTACATCGGCAACTGAGCAACGCTCACGGTGGTCCCTTCCGGTACGAAATGGCCGGCGATGTTCGCGCCGCCCTTTGGAACAACACGGGGCATGGAGCCCGGCACGGGTGGATAGCGTCGGAATGTCTCCTTGATACAGGCGAGCACTGCCGAGACGCGCGAGTTAGATTTCTAGTAAATTGTGCGAGCCTGGGGCAAAGTTTTGGGATTTAGTGCTTGGTAAAACATACTGTAAGAAAGGCTCTGGACGGACGAGAAGCTTATCTCATCCTCTGACTTGAAAGCAGACCGGACCTCGTGAGTGATTTTCTGTAAGCATCCAGGGTTCTTTAGGAGTAGGTATACGAGTCCCGAAAGCAAAGTCGCCGATGTGTCGGAGCCTGCCACTATTAGTACCATGGCATTCATCATCAGCGCCTTCATCGGTATTTCCTAGGATAGACTTGTTAGGTTCTTTCCCTTATCCCTGCATTGACCTTTTGGCAGTTGAACAATCAACTTACCCAGTCGTCCTGCTTCTTCAATAGACCCCCGATCAGGTCGGGACGCTCAACCTTTAATGCCATCCGTCTTTTCAGCACCGCCATCGTCAGGGCGTCATTTTCTCGTCGAAACTTTGTCCTGCTCTTCACTACCCACTTGACGAGCCCCTCCAGGCCTAGCTGCTTCAGCGCATTGGTCATGGCCTGTGCCTGGAGTCCCTTCTCGATACTGCTAACGCGGTCGACGGCTTGGCCCTTCTCCAGGCAGCCAAAACTCTCCCCGAAGGCCAGATCCCCGATAATGTCATATGTCACGTAGTTGAACCAGTGGCGCATATCAAACGCCGTCTTGCAAGCTGGATGAGGCGGCTTACCCTCCACTTTACTCTCGTCCTCACCGCCCTGGGCTGGGACGCATCGTTCCCGGAGCTGCTTGACCAAAAGGTCAACATAACCCTTGACGATATTCTCCTGCTCGCGGAGGCTCCGGTCGCTGAAACCCGGGCTCATCTGGCGCCTGAGGAGGGCATGGTTCTCCCGGGTCTCGGACACAATCGACGGCGGGACGCCGCGGTTGCGATAGAAGTACGCAGCCTTTGAAAATTCCTCGCCCTTGACCACGGCGCCGTTTTGGTGGCCGTAGATGTCCTTCCTTGATTGATCTGTCAGTAAGGATTTACTCTTGTTCGGAGGTCGTTAGAGAGACACGAACCATGCATCCGGGTCCGTAAAGATCAACTCGTTCGGCGACACGCGGACCACTGGGCCGAACTTATCGGCCATCTGCAAGAGATCGGTTGTCCATCTGCCGCGGGCTATCTTGATCGCGTTTGGGACGACGGAAGCGCGGTGTGCAAGGGGACCTGGGAACCTGCGCAGCGGGTGCAAGAAGAGGTTGTAGAAACACCGCAAGACTATCGAGACGAGCAGCTGCAACGTCGGTTAGCAAGACGGACGCATGGAGTCTTTTCAGAGACACCTAGGTAGCGCCGAGTCTCAGGGGCGACGAACTGCTTCCAACACCAGAATCATGGCCGCGAAGGCACTGGAGGTGGACATCGCAGCGGTCGGCGAATGGCACCAACGGTGGAGTCAGGTTGTTCTGCTCCAAGGCTGTATATTGAGCCCGGCCGCGAAACTGCAATAGCCTTTGAACGTATGCCCCTTCGAATGTAAACGCTGAATGTCACAAACAAAAATGCTCTAGGACTCTAGGAGGGAAAGATGCCTTTATGGTTGATTAGAGTTGACAATTCTTCTAGAGGCTCAACGGCCGGCTCCTATATGCACTCGGAGGATGAAGTGAACGAGATGCCGTTCACCGATTGGTCTGTAACGTGAACCGTACTTAGGAGCATCAAAGCTCAAACCTTAAACCTGCCTAGTTGGCGTTGCAATGTGGAGACGCCTGGGCAGCTAGGCTAGGCCAGGGACTGACTAGATGGCGGTAAAGATATTTAAGCTCAGAAACCTAAAAGCTCACAGACCACAGCGGAAGGCGTTGGGCCGCTTTCGCGTTCATCGCTTTCGTCCACAGGGGAGTTATACGAATACGACAAACGGTTCTCCTATTGAAGCTGCTTTGTAACAGTTGCAAATAGTAAACGGCCCAGTTCTGGGGCAGTTTTGACCCATAGAACCGTGCATACACAGTTCATTTCTAGGAACGGCTTATTTAGGAAAGGTGCAGAGCGCATAAAGGGTGAAGGGCACGGCAAGCTTATAGAATGGGTGCCATGCACGCATACTGCCCACACAGCACCTTCCTTTAGAAAAGAGGAAGCCACGCCAGCCAACAGCCAGCTAGAAGGGAAGGAAAGGGATTAAGAAGAGAATAGAAAAGAAGCTAAAGAAAACCTTGTTTAAATTAAAAGGGAGTTCGAATTCAGAAGAGCTCTACATATGAAAAAGAACAAGAAAGCAATTCTGAGTGGGCCATTTGAAACGCCGCGCCTTGTTTATATTCTGCACCTTTCCCCTGCCCTGCACTTTTTATGCACGGTTCCCATTTTGAGCTGTTCCTAGGAATAAGCCGTTTACTATTTGGAATTGTTATAAAGCAGCTCCAGGAGGGGTGCCGTTTACAATGGGAGCTGTTTTGGCACGGTGAGAATGCCGTGAAAATAAGGTTTAGATGCGGGCCATATTGTTCACCGCCAACGTGCACACACAGCGGTTAAATATTAGTCGGGGTGCGTTCAGTCGAGATTAGACACCCAGGACAATGTGATAAAGTAAGTAACTACAATGTGGACTTGAAGATCAGATTCAGCAATGAGTGTAGGTTTGGCGATGATTGCCTTGGATGTCATCAAGCTGAAACGCTCACTGGACCGCATCTCCCAAAACAGCGGTCCACACCACATTATGGTGACATATCCTTCTTTGTTGACACAGCGTCGTATGGAAATTCACGTAGAAAGCTATCCAAACAATCTTGAACGGATCATCGGGGCCCACCCCAATTATATTCATGAAGAATATTTCAAAACAACCCAAGCGGCTTGATTCAAGTGGATCTCACCGAACATATCACCTCATTAGGGACACAGTATCTTAGAAGAGGACGGATAGCGATAGTACTCGAAAGGACCTGTCTTGGTTTTCATAAACCCCTTGCCGAGCACCTGCCTTGGGCTCACCCCCAAGTCCACCCCTTCAAGCTTAGACATCTCCATCGTGCAACTGTCCCTCAGAAATCCCGGCTTTCAAGATCGCCGTGAATCTGAGGCCTCGCACTTGTCTGCCTCTATCAACGTCGACCTCCTGTGTTCTGGCCTCCGGTTCCCTGGCCACCAGTGTTCTGGCCACCACCGCCACCACCACGCCCCCGATTCTGAGGCGCGTTGGGATCTGTATCTGGAGGACCGGGCGAGTGGACAGGATTGCATTTACAGTTCTCCTTGAGTTGCTTGCAGTTGCCCTTGCAGTATCTAGACTCCTCGGGGTTTCCATCTTTAAGAGGCATGGTGTCGGTGATTCTGAGAGTTGTCGAGTTTTTATGAATGTAGTTCGGGGACTTGGTGCACTTCGCTCGGTGTCTCCAGTTGCTGACTTGCTGGGGGGACTGTCACACTAAGCGTGCTGCTGTACAAATGTTGGTCTTGGTTTGCTTTTTGTTGAGTGCTGTGGTGTTGAATATTGATCCTGCTTCCTTGCGGTGGTCTTCTCGATGGAAATGCAAGAGGTTGGAAATCTGGCCTGGGAAAGGGGGGCTTATATAGTCCCGAATCTAGCCTGGCGCTGTTTGACTTGCGAGTTACTGGTTGAAAAGACTGATTTACACCCTGGTCTCTGCGTAGGCTATTGGTTGTTGTTTATCACTCATGTGGTCCAATTTGTAGCGTTTCTCACCGACATCAGCCTTTGGTCCACGGAGTGACTCGAGCTTGTATGTAATACAGTCCTCCAGTCACTATTCATAATCCTACGCTAGTCCTGTGGCACAAGTCTATAAGTGATGAAGGAACAATTGGGGTCTGTGAGTTTGAATCACCAAGGGCTTAAGTCACCTAGCACGCCGGGCTCACCAGCCAGGGAAGAGTACAACGAATGGTCCACCCTTCTGGCAGCATGAAGCGTATTACTCATCGCAGTTCGAGCCATCAAGTCCAGATGAATTATAACGTGAACAATGAGTGTACGGTATCCTGTGACTTGGCTTTGACATAGACGAGCACTGTGCAGGGTGCCGTCTTGGTGGTTGTCTTGTCAAACTCGACCAACAGGCCCAGGAAACCCGGGTCAATGGGAAACTCCAAGCAAGAACAATTCCACGAGGAAGGCGAAGATGAGTTTGCAGCAACGAGTGATCCTAGTTTACGAGTCTTTAAGTGATTCATGAGCTCATAATGAACAGCGGAATGTCGACTATCGCAAGGTCGGTTGCCCTACATTTAGTTGACGTAAAGACGGGCATCTCATTGGCATGCCTATGGAAGGTCAAAAGGGAGTGATGTTTAGAGTATCCGGGCTGTAGAACGGATAGGCCGAGAAGCGGAGAATGACGAATGCGCAGGTCATACTGCCCGAGAGGCGTGAAGTCTCCCGCCCCTTATGAGACAAATTACGTGATCATGATTCCACTCAGGGACCCTCTCACAGACGGTACTACCTAGGTACCCATCATGGGGCGGCGTCCTGAAGCAGCGAACCAGGCAGCCACTGACAGCATCAGGTGGAGAAGACCTTTTCGCAGGGCTGCAGCAAACAACAAGCCCAGGGAAACCTTGAACAACGTCTTTATCCGCAAATTTGGTTAATGTCACTAATGAGCAACGCAGGTCGTCGTTGGTTGACTTTCACCAACGACGCCCAGCACCAACGCGGTCACTCGCGCAGCTAACCTCGATCACGACGGTCACTCCGCTATTCGCAGGTACATAAGTATCATTTCAGGAAAACAACCCATAAATTATCTTTCCGCTTTTGAAGCAACCATTCTAGTATCTCCCAACGTGTCGAACTACCCAAGTCTATCTTTTACCAGTCTATGCCCGCTCATCCCGTGACTTACGCCGGAACAACCCCTTAAACCCATCAACGCCCTTACCAAGCACGCCAAACAACCGCCCAAACCCAAAGCTCCAGCCCCGGATCCTCACGGTGTAGATGAAGAAGTAGACCAGCGCCCAGTTGCTAATCACAAAGGCCAGGAAGATGCCAAAGTCCCTCCACTTGTCCCCCGCCGCCACGTTCAGCTGGGCCAGGTACTGGTCCCCGCTGCTCAGCGAGCAGTACTGGCAGCCCGCGGTGGCGCCCGGGTTCAGCAGGTAGCCCCCCGTGGCGTTGGCGAAGGGGCCGGCGTACGAGTCGCACGTCTGCCCGGCGGGGACGTCGAAGCGGGCCGTCTCGAAGGCCGCGCACTCCACGGGCTGGCCGTGCAGTGTCGCGGCGAGCACGCCGCCGATCCACCACGTCGATGGGTTGATGTAGTACATCCAGTAGCGCCAGAACACAGGAAGCATGGAGTAGGGCCGGACGACACCGTTGAAGAGCGAGACCATGACGAAGAAGAACGGGAGCACGTTGGAAATAACCGTGAAGCTAGGCGCGAAGGCACAGATCCACTGGCCCCAGCTGCTCATGAAGAGCCAGAACAGCATGGTCATGAGGAAGACGTAGCCCGCGGTCGGCGCGTCGGCCGGCAGGCCCGCGGGGAAGTACCAGAGCAGGAAGTAGATGGCGGAGCAGACGATGGCGATGGGGACCTCGGCGACGACCTGCGCGGTGGTGAAGGCGAGCCAGCCGTAGATGCGCGAGGGGTGCTCGCGGGCCTGCCAGAGGGCCATGTTCTGGAAGAACTTGGGGACGACAGTATTAACAATAGTAGGCGGGATAGTAATAATTAGGAAGACGGAAAACATGCGGTTCTGCATGTCCTGCACCGTGTTGCCCAGCTGGTAAAAGGTGAAGCCGTTGAAAATACCAATTATGACAGCCACGAATAGCTTTCCATACAGGTACGACGGGTCCCGCCAGTACTGTGTGAACAGGCGCCGCGTCAGCATCGTCGTCTGCGTCCACACGGGCGCGGCGAACTCGGTCTTGTCCTCCTTCTTCTTGTGCGCGCCGGCCGACTTGCTCCTGGTGAGCTTGAGGCTGTTGATCTCGGAGAGAACGTCCTGAGCCTCCTGGCTCTCGCGCCACTCCTCGTTCCAGTCGATCCGTGTGCCGTCCTCCCTCTTTGGCCTCTTGGCAGCCGTCTCGAGGATGAACTCGGCAACGTTCTTGTTCGGCGGGCAGTGCACGCCGCGGTCCGCAAAGTACTTGGTCACGGCGCTGCCGTTCTCGCCGACCGGGCCGAAGTAGAAGGTGTTGCCACCCGGGTTAAGAGCCAGGATCATATCGAACTGCTGGATGAGCTGGGAAGAAGGCTGGTGAATCGTGCACACAATCGCCTGGCCAGCCTGAGACAGCTTCTTGAGGAAGCGCACGATACTCCACGCGCTCTGGCTGTCGAGGCCAGAAGTGGGCTCATCGAGGAACAGAAGCAGCTGCGGCTTGGCGGCAAGCTCAACGCCGATGGTGAGTCGCTTCTTCTGCTCGACGCCGAGGCTGCTGACGATGGCGTCCTGCATCTCCGTGAGTTCCAGCAAATCGATGATCTTGTCCACGTAGGCAAGCTTCTCGTGCCGGGGAATGCTCCTGTCCTGGCGGAGGATGGCGGAGAACTCCAAGGCTTCCCGGATCGTGGCTGTTCCGTCATGGAGATCCATCTGCTCGCAAAAGCCTGTGCCGCGCTGGAACTCAAGGCCCAATGCGCTGCCGTCGACCAGCATGTCTCCGGAGACGACGCCCGTGCGCTGACGCTGGGCAAGCGTATTCAACAGTGTGGTCTTCCCAGCTCCCGAGGCCCCTACCAGCGCAATCAGGAGACCTGGTTTGGCATAGCCGCTGACCTTGTTGAGAAGCTTCCGCTCGCCACCTTGATAGGGCACCGTGTATTCGACATCCTGCCAGGTGAAGATACTCTCACTCTTGGAGATCGACTCGAGCGCCTCATTCTCCTCGGTGGCAGTTGTGCTACCGCTTTCTCTCGAAAGCTCGGAGGGTCCTGCGGTTGGCCCCTTCTCCGGGTCGCTTGCTGCTGCCGCGGTTTGTTGCTTCTGCAAGGCATGCTTCGCCTTCTTTGTCTTCTTGAACACTATCGCGCCGCCCCCGCTGGTAGCAAATGAGAAGACCTCCGTGGCGAAAATGGTAATGAGAATGTATAGCACGGCAAATGCGATGATGACGCCAAAGTTGCGCCAGAGGTCGGCCCGAGTGTAGTTGTATGTTGTTTGCAGGTACGACGAGCCGCTGACCGAGTTGGAGTTGACCTGGGCGCCGCTGAGGCTGCAGCCCTGGAATGCAGGATCGATACCAGGGCCTTGTGGTACAAGCTGATTCGGCGCGCACTCCATATTGCGGTCGGAGAACTCGTTCGCCATGACCGCCTCGAAGCTGTACGCGATGGGGTTGACCCAGTAGAGCCAGCCAAACCAGATGTAGTCCGACAGGAGCTGCGTCCGAGGAATAACATAACCGGTGTAGATGATAAGGAGGTTGAGAGCAATGCCAGAGAAGCGAACTGCGTCGTCTATGGTTGGGGACAGACTGGCGAACATCCGGTAAAGCGCGGTGATGCAGAGGGTTGTCGTGTACACAAAGAGGAGATAAATCCAGAACTTGGAAGCCACGACATCCAGACCGTTCATGAAATACATGATGAGCGTGAATATGCAGACTTGTACGAGGACGACGGGAAAATCGGCAACAATCCTGGCCACGCTCACGGCTGAAGGCCGATAGAAGGCATAATCCTTGTGACGGGCCACAACAGCCCGACCGCTGACGGCCTTCATCAGCTCGCTTAATTGCAACCAACCCAGGAACAAGATGGAGAAGAACAAGGAACCGCCCCGAGAGAAAGCACCTTCCGTGGTGAGAGGCTGTCCGTAGAAGAGGGAGCCAACAATAAGACCGTTGCTGATGATGATGAAGAGCTTCGTGTACAGCGTAGTCGTGTCTCCTAAGAGGAGCCAGAATTCACGCTTCGTGCATGCCAAGACTTGTTGCACAAAGCTGACCGTGTAGCTGGACTCTTTGGTGACGGTCCTGGACTTGTCCTCGCGAACGGCTTGTTCGAACTCCCGGGCATCGGTGTGGTTGGTCTCCTCGAGGTAAGCCTCGTAAGATCGGATGTCTTCCTCTACCAGCTTGTAGAAACGTGACTCTCTGAAGGCCTTCTCGAGCTCTTCCGGAGTCTTTGGTGTGCTGGCCTCGCATCCTTCACGGAACTGACGCTCGTTCGGGTCGGAGACGGCAGTCAGGAAATCTGCCGTCGTCTGGCGGTCCGGGGCTTTGAAGCCAAGGTCGGTGAAATATTGCCGTGCCTCGCTTGCTGGGCCTTGGTAGATGCAGCGCCCTGCATCGATGACCAAGACCTTGTCCATCAGCTCGAAGATGCCCTCTCCAGCTTGGTACAGGGTGACAAGTGTCGTGCGGTTGCTGATATCAGTCATGATTCTCAGAGACTTGGCATAATCCAATGCAGTGGACGCATCCAGTCCGCGGGTGGAGTTGTCCCAGCATACCACCGTGGACTTGGAGGCAAGTGTCTCTGCAATCGACACACGCTTTCTCTCACCCCCGGACACGCCCCTGACGTACTCGTCTCCAACAAGAGTATGCTTCGTGTGGCTGATTCCGAACACCTTCATCAATGCCTCTGCAATGATCGGAATCTCGTCTCTTGCCTTCTTTTTTGTTTTTGTGTACAGGGCAAACACGAATGTCTGCCACACATTCAGGTTTGCGAAATGCACGTCGTCCTCCATATTGTAGTTCACTTCACCCCGGAAGTTTTTCTTTTGCTTGGAAGCTGGGATGCCGCCGTACGACACATCTCCTGTTACGGATGCGTACGACTCCCGGTTGTTTGCAATGGCCTTCAGAAACGTCGAGCATCCGGATCCCGGCCGTCCAAGCACCAGCATCATTTCCCCGTCCCTGACCACACCGGTGAAGTCATTGATCAGGGTCCGCGTCTCGCCTGACTTGATCTGTAGAGCCGGGATGAATCGAGAGATGAGTCGGTAGAGGTCCGGACCAAAGGTGCCGAGAACGGCTTGTGGTAAGGTCTTGACAAAGGTGGCCGACGCCCCGACGCCCTTGACGGTGAGGTTCTTGAAGACGACTCCGACCTTCTTGGCCGACCTCCCATCCTTGCGCTTCTCGAAGTGGCCCTCCCGCATGAACTCTTCCAGCTCGAAGTCCTCGTCATCTTTCTCGTCCTTTTCAGGGTCTCCGGCCCGCGATTCTACGTCGTCTCTTCCGGCCGAAGTTGGTCGTGGGCGAGATGCTGTCCTCTTCGTGCCTCTGGTCGCGTGGCTCGCCCTGGACCGCGATCTGGACAGGCCGGTGAGCTCCCTTCTGAGGATCTCAAAGTCCTGCATCGCCCGGCCCTCGTCGGGCACCATTACATCGCGCTCGCCCCATGTTCCCTCATGGGCCTCGTCGGAACTTGACCCAGTTTCGCCAGGAGCATCATGAAGTGCGTGCGTGCCAGCTGTGTTTGGCTGGACTTCGTTGTGCCACTGGTTCAGCTGGCGGCTGTCCGAATTCGACAACTTCGCCTCGTCCACAGTCGTGCCCCACATTGTGAATAAGTGCCGGACACAGGAGCTAGCAGAGTCGAGGAGCGGCGAATGCTCGCAGATGGAAAGGTCCTCGAAGTAGTGTTTCACAACTCCGGGTGCAATTCACCTGTTGGGCTCGTCGTCGTGGCTTGCCCTGCTGAGCCAGGCCTCTGGAAGGGGAGGGGGAGGGAAGCGAGGAAGTAGTGCAAACGGTCGGTGATAATAACCGCACAGACAGAAGGGCATTACATATCTACTACTAGTGTAGATGACCGGGTGGGTGAGACGGCGAGCGAATCAAACGTCATCGGCCACTTTCCTTCTGCCAAATCAACATTACAAATGCGAGAGTCGGCGCGGGCCAACCCAGCCTAGCTTGTCTAGGCATGGGTCACCGCCTCGACGACTTTTTGATTCCAGAGCCTCATGTCCCACCGCAGATTCGTCCGTTTCCGGCCTTATCGGAGGTAGGCTGGACATTAGATTAGATTGGAGGGCTTAACAATCCGGACGATTGTGGGCATTGGGAGCTGGGCGCTGATTAATCGACCCGCCCGCCTTTCCCTCCGACGTGTCTGGACTGTCTGGCATGTTGCAAGGGGGAGTGTGGGTGAATGTTCGCCGCACCACCGGGCTGCGATTTCGATCGACTCAGTCGATCGGCATTTGGGGGCCCTATATCGTCATCCGGTGGAGCCAAGAGCTTTAGAAGCTTCCAAGCGGTCCGAGATTTTCGGTCGGGATAGAGCACTAGTCCAACACACTAACCACGGCTAATCATCCTCCACCCCAACGTATCGGCGTATACGCGTGTTGTGACTGGGGCACACCTAGGTCTCAGATTCAGCCTATCATGTCGCAACTCGACTCGTCGAAACTCGAGGCCTCAGTGCCTGAGTAGTCGGCCATGTCATTTGTACAAACTAAACACTCTCCGCATATCAACACCATGAGCGTATTGACATGCGAGAATGTGAAGGACTCTGTTGAGCTAAATGGGACGGCTTCCTCCGACATGTCACAAGCAAGAGATAGGCTCCCGGCCCGAATATGGTACCTTGTACTGTGCTTAGACTAAACGTTATTCGTAGTTCCCACTTTCTGTTTGCACGATCGAAGTCCCAATTGGTTGCGTATGCACAAAAGTGTATCCTCTAAATGCTTACTGCATTTGTCAGTCACCTAGAATTGTACGCCCTGCGACAGGAGGCGTATCTTACAGTCCCCATACAGATCACTGTGTGACGGGGAAAGCTTCCCGAACTTATCGCTAGATTTCGTAGACTTTCTGTGGATCATGAAATGAAACGTACAACATTTGAACTGAGCCGCTCGAAAAGATCATCAGAAGACGGCTGTCAGAAGAGAGCTAAATGGCATGCAGTGCATTGGACCCTAAGCCGACGGGTTTCCTCAAATGAAGGGTTCGGAAAAGGCATGGATCGTCGCGGACGAGAACGGCAAGAAGCCACGAATTGAGGCTGTAGAGCCCGGCAATAGAAGGTGGGTGATTCCCGAGCAACATCGGCGATAGTCGGGCGAAGTTCAGGAGGCTCTCGGCAATAGGAGAAAATTTCGGGTATTAAGGCAGGCGGTTGCAATCTGTTGAAAGATAAGATATAAGATACCTCGAGACAAATGACTGTCGCTCCTTGGCCTTTCGTATGAATCTAGTATAGGTCCCCTATCGACGATGGTTGTGCTGTATCTGCCCACTTCGTTTGCTTCAATGAGTGCTGCAGGCCCTTCCTCAACTTACCTCCGATTGCAAAGGCCTGGTTTGTCAGCTATTTTTAGGGATCACTGTGAGTTTCGGCAATTAGCAGACCTGTACTTGATTCCTGATAAGTTCATTCCTGATGGGGCTGCTTACCATTCAGCTAGCCTTTTGTGACAGGGTGATATCAATATAAGCCATGAGCAAATTCGTGCTCATCTCTGGGGAGCCTTGGCTGAGTCAGAGTAACCACCCGTTTATGTCCATCTGGGCGTCTAACTATTCAATGCGTACACTTGTCTATTGCTTCTCACTGAAGTAAGATGCACACACACACACACATTTCCCAACAAATCTGTCTGTGAAAACACCAATGGTATTCGTTATGCGAAGCGACACTTTAGAAATATGTTTAATGAGATGCCCTAGGTCTCTCTTCACATGCATACGTCGAGACTTTGTAATGTGTCGAGGAGGATCTGAACTCGGGTCCTGTGTCTGGAGAGGTTCTCATCTCAGTAGCCTTCCGAACAGTATTCTGAGACCAACTGAGCACCCACATCCACAGAAGGTAAGGAAACCTAAGTCGAACAGAATCTCTTCAGAGCAAATCAGGCACAGCCTCCTGCATCCCACGCCTCTAGGAGTCCTTTGACACACTGGTGAGGTTCAAATCATCCCCTTACGCCTTTCCCGATTATTCGCGTATCAGAAATGAATTCATCCTAGCTCATTAAAGGGATCCCAAGTTGACTGTTATCATCACTGCATCATTCGGGTTTCATCGCAGTGATTGAAAAGTAGTAGCAGTCACTGCGAAGAATGACAACCGTATACTGGGGTGATGACAAAAGTATAAGAATTATGATGGGTATCTGCAAAGTATCGCTAGCTGTGCAGCGTAGAGGGAGACTGTCACGGTACCCACTATAACGACCCGCTATATAAACGCCGCGGCTTCGCCTGCGACTTGTAGATTTCTAGCTTTCCTCTCTTCGTGCAACAACAAGTTATTACTACGGCTATATAATAGCACCGTAACAGAGACTGGTCCTCTTCTCTGCGATTCCCTTTTCTGGATTGCTCCAAACCTCTAATAACTCCGAAAGCTTCCCTTGCCCCCTGTCGCCCCCCACAGACTCCTCCTCTCAGAGAGGGCGCTTCCAAAATGCCTGGCATTTGGCCCCATTAGACCACAGAGCAGTGCTCTAGGTCCGGTGCATGCAGGTCGACTTTGAAGGCACGAGCAACACCGCTGAGACCCAGATCTTCTTCTTCGCCCCTACTTCGTCACAAGAGAGAGCTCTGTTGTTGATTATTCCCGTCAGAAACTGATGAACAAAAGAACGCACATTCTTGGAGGTGTAGATGTACGGCACTTGATCACTCACTCTTCTGCTGGTTCTGAACTTCTCTCTGCGCCAGCTTGGCGGAGTTCAGGTTGTCCTCCACGGCCTTGATATGATTCCTGTGCGAGGGAGTGCTGTAGGCATTGGGGTATCGGGTCATGAAACCAAGTCGAGCCTCTCCTGCCCTAGATGCGGGAACCGCAGTCAGTATACGTGCTCTCGAGACTGGTTCCCAAAAAGCGTTTTGACCTACCGGATAGCAGCAGTGGACCGAGCCTTCTGATCTGCGAGGGCCTTCTTGCAGCTCTCCTCGTCATCTTGAGCCAGGGCAATGTTGGTCGACGTAGCCGCCTTCTTGTTCGCATCCGCAAGCGACTTGACCAAGGCCTTGTAGGAGGCGTACTCCTTGGTCTGATTCTCCGTCCAATCATTTCTATTGGCAACGTCTGCCGGGTCCCTGCGCTTCTGGATGTGAGACTGGACCTTGCGCTCCGCAATGATGCTTCTCTTGGTATCGAGCGCCTTGACCTCCTTCATCATCTCGACGAAGCCCGCGTCCACGGGCTTGAGCTTCGCCAGATAGGAGTCGTCGGAGAGGAAGGATTGGAATGAGGATACGGAGGACATAGAGGCAGGTGTATCGGGTCGATACATTGTGAAGGCTCAATGTAGAGTACCTAGATAGACCAGGTCAAGAAGGTGTCAAAGCAGATGATAGTAGAAGACAACGACAAGACTGAGTATGATGATCGAGAGATCGCCATTAGAGGTGTAGATGGCCATGGTCCAGAATCGTATAAATAAGATGCCTTGAAGCAATTCACTATTGGCGTCGTGGTCTCGGAGCCCGCCGCCATAGTGAATTCTGAAGTCCAATTACATAGACACCCAAGCATCTTACCAGACGGGCGTGGTCGCGAGACGCAACTCGTCGGGTTGTTGCTGAATTTCTGGTAGGCGGAGGAGTGAAGTTGTTCGATTCACTCGTGGTGGCTACTTCACTGCGTCTTGTGTATGGAATCTGAACACCGTACAGTCTTCACCTTCTGGTTGTGCAAATCGCCCAAACAGTCACGCCTGTCTCCAGATGTCGTACAAGTGAGTCTCAACTCGACCAGCATTCATTGAGTAGAACTCATTGAGAAATAACTCGAACAGATCGCTAGTCAAGTGTGATTATGCAGAGTCATATACATTTACTCATTTTCCCACCGCCAACGAGCTTTTCGAGAACGGCCCACACTCATGCTACATCATTGTAAGAAGAGCTAGCCGCATTTCTAGCTACTTTCAACCCCAAGTCTCACATAGCTGTCGCCGCAAATGAACGAGTCGATTTGCATGTCACAAAAATTGAACAATTCCCAAATCCACATGGTTGGATTCTCTTGAAGTCTATTTAGCCGTGATGTTCATGAATGAAGAAGTCAGACAATGTATTTTCAGTACGTCTGGAGTCTTAGCATTCCAAGTCCTTGAAATACTGCCTGGCTCGCTTCTCGTCACTAACGCAGTAGGGGCCCTTGTGACTTACTCACTACTTTGCCGCTGCGAGTTCCAAAGACTTAAATCATGGTCTTGCCGAGGCTACCCAGGGACATAGATTCTTCCAGAGGCGAGGCCCGTTGTGGCAGTCACTTGGGAGTCAAAACATATAGTATATAGGGATATTGCATTGAAGAGCAGAGAAGGAAAGGTGCCAGAGGAAGTAAATATTGTGCACGGAAACCACTACTTCAGTGCTGGCTGGCATCTTAAAAAGCGCCAGTATAGTGAAGACGTTGGTCTTTGAAGACAAAAGCTTATGGAAAATCTCGTACGTCTTGAACCACCTAGGAAGTTAAGATGCCAATGTTAGACAGGTAGAAGAGCTGCAAGGGTATAGCAAACCTTGTGCTGCAAGAAATACACCTAAGCTAGCCAAAAACGCCCAAACGTTGCTTCGTTTCCGATTTCAGGATTTATTGCAGCACACATATAGTAAACACTCGACATCCATACTCTCTTTGCACATAATGCAAGCACGAAGGTTCAACCACACCATATTACACAACGGCAAGATAATTAAAACATAGCATAAATGACTTTTGAAATTTTAATCATTAAACTCTCCACAAAGGGTCGTCAATATTCATAAAGATACCATTCCGGGAGTGACAGTCAAAGTCCGAGTGTCAAGACGCCCCTATTCAATACAGTTCACCATCACCAAATTCCACAAACCATCCCGGACTCAGCGGGAAGATCAAAAATTCGATCTATAGAAAACCCCTTTCCTTTCCTCTTTTTGCTCCACAACACCACCACCATCGCTAAGCGACGACGACTTAGTTGTTGGCAGCAGCCTTTGCTCCCTTCTTGCCACCACCGTTGGCCTTGGCTGCGGGCGTCTGCGCCGCGGCAGCAGCATCGCCAGTCAGCGCACCGGGGCCGATCGCGACGGCGCTGGCGGCGGCGGCAGCTGCGGCCTCGCCCTTGGCACCGTTGCTCGCGGCTGGGTTGACAAAGTTGGCGTCGTCTCCTGAGGCGGCAGCGGTGTCGGCAGCGGCGTTGTTTGCGTTGGCGGCGGCGGCGCCTGAGGCCTTGGCTGCTTGAGCTGCTGCGGCCTTGGATGCCTTTGCTGCCTTGGCTGCCGCACCTCCGGCGTTCTTTGCCTTCTTGGCGTTTCCTCCAGCTGCTGCTGCTGCATTGGCGTTTCCACCGGCGGCAGCGGCGTTGGCATTTCCTGCGTTGGCTGCGTTGGCATTTCCACCAGCGGCGGCGGCATTAGCATTGCCACCGGCGGCGGCTGCGGCTGCTCCCTTGCCCCTGAAGAGAACGAGAAGTCAGCATATGTGGCCAATGAAGAGGTCATCGATGGTGTATATCGAAATTTGACAACTTACTTTCCCTTGGCACCAGCTGCGGCGGCTCCCTTGCCCTTGCCACCACCCTTGCCCTTGCCCTGACGGGCCTCGAGCGTCGACTCCTCATCGCGAGCCTTCAGGTTACCGAGGAGGCCGGTGAGAATATCGCCAACACCACCGGCACCGGCAGCATCTGCGCCTTGGGCCTGACCGCCTCCGACAGCACCACCAGCGAGACTATGGGTCGAATGTTAGAACATGCGGACTATTCATAGTCTGACGGAATTTTTTTAAGAACATACCCTTCAAGGAGCTGGGTGATCTGGTCACCTCCGGCTGCCTGAGCATCACCACCTGCTGCCTGAGCACCGGCATCCTGGGCACCGGCGGCGTCGGCAGCTTTCTGAGCAGCTTTCTGTGCTTTCTTGGCCGCCTTTCCGTCCGCAGCGGCCGCATCAGCTGCACCAGCAGCTGCTGTGGCGTTGTTGGCAGCTATTTGAATAATGAGTTAGCATCAGATTATTCTGCTGTGGACGCCGGAGGGAAGATTCTCGAATGACTTACCAGCAGCAGCGGCTCCCTTGGCCTTCTTGCCCTTCTTGGCCTTCTTTCCAGTAGCAGCGGCAGCATCACCGGCAGCGGCTGTTGCGTTGGCAGCAGCAGCTATTAGACGAAGACATCGTCAGTACTCAGTAGTCGTGGTAGCTGTGGTCGGTAGTGACCACTGCCTATGTTATGGGACTGTGTGAAGTGGACTTACCAGCAGCACCCTTGTTCTTCTTCTTGGGCTCCCGGGCGAGGATGTCATGGTAGGTGTCGTATCCAACGGCACGGACCTGGTTCTGCGGGACGTCGCCTGCGGGCAGGGAGGCAACATAGCCAGCTCCTGCAAGGAGCAGCATGGCCAAGCTTCCGATGTTCTTCATCTTGGCTGTTTGTGAAAAGGATAGTGTGTTGTGTGAAGAAGGAAAGTTGAGAGCACAGCTAGGTGTGGCCGTGTGAGTATACGACGAAGACTAACCCAAGTGGAAGCACTGGCTTGTAAGGATGTGTACGTACCTCAGAGAATGGAAGGGATGGGATCAACCCGTTATTACTTTGCAAGAAGGAGGGTGGGCAAAAGAACCAGATCCACTGGAACGAAAGAAGAAGAGCGAGCTTGAAGATGGTGCAAGAGATGCTTGGCTGAGAGATAGCCTTTCCGATTAAGAGAGGGAAGGAGGAACAGTCTTATATCCATCTTGTCTCTCCGTCTCATACCCCCCATCCGTCTTCCATCCTTGTTTGGACGGCCCGGGGGGTTGGACGGAATCTTGGGAGCCGTCAAGTCTGGGACGTGGAGGAGGTTGCAACTTGCAATGACCTCGACTTGCTAGCGTCTAACGAAACATCAACTTCATCTCATCTGAATGTTCACAGACCAAGGATGACAGTCGGGTTCAAGGTTGGGATCATGTTACCGGACAAGGATGGGACGAGGCAGGTAAAAGGCCCGCCAGGGGAAAAGCACTACCCAGAGTGGAGACCCGCTGGACAAGCCAGAACAAGCTCTTGAGCCGCCAGAACGCTGAGCTGGGCGGGCATGTGCAAGCGACTTGGCGAGGAGATCACAGCTTGGTGACGTGCTGCTGGTAGCCTAGGGCGTTTGTGCACAGCGCCTTGGTTACCGAGTTTGGCAGAAACTAAACAGGCGCAATCGTGATATGCTGGGATCCACGGGTTGTTTGGGCTTGGCAGAAGATCTGAAAATCATACAGGAGAAGTAAGGCCATTGGCGCCGTGCGAGGATCGAGGTAGCACTGCACGGTAGTTGAGATGCATGTTCGATGTGAGAGCAGGGTTGAGCCAAACCGTGGATCAAACAAGCAGTACGCTCCACCTGGTCCGCCTGCCTGGACGTGAATGGACATGTCAGAGGGAGTGTGTGCAAAGATAGAACACAGACCAACCTGATGAGGAAAAGCCCGCACGTCCTCAGGTCCAGGCTTCAAGGCGCGAGATTTCAGCCATGTTCCAGAAAATTGGAGCACCGGGGAGAGGAGACTGCTGGCGATCGTGGGGGATTAAGCCTCGGACCCTTGATGCTCATTGCTCCAGGCCCACCCACCACCACAAGAACCGGGACAACAGCATCTACCGAGCTGGGGTGCGCCGGGTGTGGGTGCTGTCAGGCTAGTCTACCGCCTTCAGTGCGTGCGGCTCACTTGAGCATTTGCATGCCCGGGCAGGCCTTGTAAAGAAACTTGAAGCCTATGGGAGAAATTGACGGCGGGCGGACAAGGAAAGGCTCGAAATTGATCGAGGAATACATTATCAGGCCACTCGCTTGCTGGATCACACTTTGCGGCCAGGAGAAAAGCTGAGCGGGGCCCATCTAATAGACACGAGCTCAAGCATGAAACTTGGACGATCCTCCATAGGATCGACGAGTTCTCGAGGTAGCGAGGAGCAGGGCCAGCGTAAAAGGGAATCCACTCAGCAACGGGAGGTTGAGACGGGGAACCGTATCCATCTCGCCGCTGTGAGGGCTGCTGTGAGGGATCATGAGTAGTGACCAGCCATTCACCCAGCCAGTCTCGTGTTACCGTAGCGTCGGTAGTTGCAGAACCCGCCCACGGTGTGTCGTATGCGACGGACAGGCCAGACAGGTCAGAATTCCCTGACTCCAACTGAGGTCCACTCGGTACGTCGTGAGCGCCACGACCAACCATGAGAAGGAGAAAGGGGCCATCAAGCATTGAATCATGGCGGCTGGCTATGACGATAGCGAGGAGGCGGAAAAGTGCTCAGCAGGCACCGCCTAGGTTGGAACAGTTCGCCATCGAATAGAGACGGTATTGGACAGGCGAAGCGTTTCGAAGCAGGAGTGGAGCCCCGGGGGAACCCCAAGCAACCCTGTCTTGGCACAGATAATGTTTGAAAGAAGCTTAACAGAGCCTCATGGGCACCCCAGGTCTGAAACAGGGCGCATGTGCTTGTACGGTGGGCTGTGGGTCGCCCATGTGTTCCAAGGCCAAGACTTTTGACGAGGGGAAGTTGGGAAGAGACGAGCCTGACTGGGCTGCTGGCAGTTGAGATGACAGCAGCCTAAGCAGATGGATGGATGGGCCGAAGATGTGATGAACCCGAGGCAGTGTCTGTTAGAGTTGTGGAAGATGCCGCGATCCGTTGAGTCGTTCTTTGTTTTCTTGGGTGTCATTCGGATCAGATATGACAAGAAAAGAAACGAGGAGACCTCGCGGTCTGTTGTGCCTAATCAGTTTTCATCCATCGGTTCTGCAGCATTGATGCCTGGCCACGAAAACGTGATGATGTGCACGTCAAACTCCAGCTTCTCCCCACTCCACAGCCAAGGTGGATCAATCGCCAAAGCCAAGTCTTGAGCTTGACGATCTGTTTTTCACTTCTCTTGGTTCTGGAGTAATCTGCAGCCTGGATGTGAGCACCTGGGGCCTGTCATATTGTGGCACCCTCTGAATATCAATCTTCAACCCATCTGCCATCGCGGTCGCGAGACGGGAGGAGACCGAGAGCGGACGAGGTGGAAGATGACAACAGCACCAAGCAGCCAAGCAGGAGAGTGGTCTGCTCAAGAAACAGCTCATCCGTCAGGCTACCTCAGCCAAGGCAAGCAGACTGGTTATTATTAGTGTGGAACGCAAGACAAAGAATGGCTTGACGGGTGGATTGGGTGGGTGAGTGCCGTGTCCACAGAGGAGGGGGGAGGGTCAGAGAGGGTTGGGGGAGCAGAGTCACAAGCAAATCAACCAGCAGCCAGCGGGTCGTCGGTGCCGGATGCGGCTTGCATCGGAAGGTCGGAAGAGGCAGGTGGGGACAGTTGACCTCGGCGAACAAGAGGCAGTGGCCACTCAGACGAGCCCTGAAGAAAATGACCAGTTGATCGGCCTCTGGGCCCAGCAAAAAGCTGAGCCGATTTTTGGCCGCCGAGAGATAGAGCAAGCGAGAGCTTGCGCCCATGCGGTGCGATGCGTCATTCCAGCACCTGAAGTGGTCGACATCACCACCAATCCCTCACCCACGACACCAGTTCCAACATTTTTGCAATGCTCCTAAGCTGCTGATGCTCATGCTCTACAAGGGACGAGCTTTAGATTTCGGCTGACGAGCATATCCCTCGCCCAATGCCTCGAGCGCATTGACGAGACACCCCGCCATCCACCACCAAACTCCTACCACGACGCCACACATCCCACACCCCACATCATGTCTGCGCCTGCGAGGATATCAGGGCGTCTGGCCAAGGCAGCGTCGCCGCTTGCCAGAGCCAGGCCCCAACCACAATTCCCACGGGTTATCACAACATGCTTACCTCGGAGGACAATATTACGCCAGTCATATGCGGCTACCAGCAGGACAACACAGGCCAGGCTGTTCTCCTCGACTGCATCACGATCCATGGCCACCCCAGATGACTCCTTCGACCCAGCCACAATAGAACGGGAGAGCGACCAGGTCGATGTGTGTATAGTAGGCGGAGGTGCGGCCCCATACTCTTGAAACCTTGTCCCATTATTCACTTTCTTGTCGAGCTTTAGTCCGTCTGACCAACGTATTCCATGCCTACAGGCCCAGCAGGTCTCTCTGCCGCCATTCGCCTCAAACAGCTTGCCAACGAAGCCGGCAATGAGGACTTCCGTGTCCTGCTCCTCGAGAAGGCTGGCGAGCTCGGCGCCCACATCCTGTCCGGCGCTGTCATCCAGCCCAACGCCGTCGAGGAGCTCTTCCCGGACTGGCTGGCCGAGGACAACGAATCGCGCTTCGACGGTGCCACACCAGCCGGCAACGACCACATGCGCTTCCTGACCAAGTCCATGTCGGTACCCCTCCCTGCCCCGCCGCAGATGCACAACAAGGGCAACTACATCCTCAGCCTGAACCAGTTCACAAAGTGGCTGGGCGACCGCGCCGAGGAGGTCGGCGTTGAGGTCTACCCTGGCTTTAGTGCTAGCGAGGTGCTGTATAAGCCCGATGGGAGCGTCCTGGGCGTCGCCACTAACGACCTAGGCATCGGTCGAACCGGGAAGCCCAAGGATACGTTCGAGCGCGGCATGGAGTTCCACGCCCGTGTCACCATGTTTGGTGAGGGCTGTCACGGCAGCCTGAGCAAGCAGGTCATTAAGAACTTTGACTTGCGCAGCGAGTCACAGCCGCAGACGTACGGATTGGGCATCAAGGAGGTGTGGGAGGTGCAGCCGGAAAAGTTCAAGAAGGGCGACATCACGCACTCGCTCGGTTATCCACTACCTTATGACACATACGGAGGTGGGTGGATGTATCACTTTGGCGACAACCTGGTGTCCATCGGACTGGTCACGGCGCTGGACTATCCAAACCCATGGATGAGCCCGTACCAGGAATTCCAAAAGATGAAGAAGCACCCGCTGTACGCATCAGTGCTCGAGGGTGGCAAGTGCATCTCGTACGGTGCGCGCGCGCTCATCGAGGGCGGCTTTCAGTCCATCCCCAAGGTCGCATTCCCCGGTGGCGCGCTCATCGGCGACTCGGCCGGCTTCGTCAACGTGCCCAAGATCAAGGGCACGCACAACGCCATGAAGTCGGGCATGCTGGCCGCCGAGGCCGCATGGACCGCACTGAGCAACAACGCCGACGAGGGCTCCGTCTTCCTGTACGACTACGAGACCAGCCTGCGCGAGAGCTACATCTGGAAGGAGCTGAAGGAGGTGCGCAACCTGCGGCCGTCCTTCCACACGCCGCTGGGCCTGTACGGCGGCGTCATGTGGTCCGGGATCGACACGTTCCTGCTCAAGGGCCGCGTGCCCTGGACGTTCAAGCACAAGGTCATGGACCACGCGGCGACCAAGCCCGCCGACAAGTGTACCAAGATCGAGTACGAGAAGCCCGACGGCAAGCTCACCTTTGACATCCTCACCAGCGTCAGCCGCACGGGGACCAACCATGAGGAGGACCAGCCCGTGCACTTGCAGGTCAAGGACTGGGAGAAGCACACGGCCGAGACGTGGCCGCCGTTCAAGGGCCTCGAGAACAGATTCTGCCCTGCCGGCGTGTACGAGTACGTCGAGGACGCGTCGAAGCCCGAGGGCGTGAGGTTCCAGATCAATGCGCAGAAGTGAGTACTCATCCCTATCTTAATGACGCTGCGGGTGTGGAAGACTCCCTCCCAATTCGATCCTTGCCTCTGGCGCATATTTGTTCTACCCTTGACCACTGTCGCACAATCAAACCGACGCTGACGCTTCCTTGCGCCCATTTAGCTGCATACACTGTAAGACATGTGACATCAAGGCCCCCAACCAGGATATCAACTGGCAGGTCCCTCAAGGTGGCGAGGGCCCCAAGTACTACATGACATAGACAGGGAGCAGTGCGAGGCTTCTGTAAACATGGATTCAAAGATGAGATGGACCAGGGAAGTGGGCGCATACGGGCAGAACGAGATGTCCGGAAGAATATTCGAAATCTATGATTGGTGGGCAATCTTTTGGTGTACATATATACCTTATATCCAGACAGGCCACTCGGAGTAAGAGACAAAGCAAATATCTTCAAGCCACACCTGCAACTGCCTGCCTGCGTGCTTTCCGGCCTTGCCGTGGATCATGTGCCGTGCCATGAGCATCCCTCAAGCGGGAGGCAGGCAAGATTGAATTCTGAGACCGGACGAAGGCGAGAGATGAACTCTCTCCAGGGGGCTCGGGCGGCGGTGGACCTGAGTCGCCCGCACCGAGACTCTCACGGGAAAGAAGAAAGCCGAGAAAAGAAGGAGAACATTAGAAAGAGAGAAGAGTAGCCCTACCAAGGCCACCCCTTTCAAAAAGAAGGGATTTAACCAAACCCCGAGCTTGAAATGACTCGTGACCGGTCGAGCTCAGTGTAACGGCAACGGCGTCAGGAGCAGAGGGCACAGCTTGGGTATACTTTACTATTCAGCACG
The DNA here is from genome assembly GCA_037177825.1 of Diaporthe sp. P3_1W. Classification (NCBI taxonomy): domain Eukaryota; kingdom Fungi; phylum Ascomycota; class Sordariomycetes; order Diaporthales; family Diaporthaceae; genus Diaporthe; species Diaporthe sp. P3_1W. Next base: position 3,372,381 of record JBAFXB010000008.1, read on the forward strand.
AGCGGCCGGCGCTACCGCGCCAGGAATGGACAGCCTCGCCAGGCTGCACGATAACTTGGGAAGGAGAAAGCAGTCGCGGTCGTAAATCCCAAGAGCCGGGGGGGGGGGGGAGAAGAAGAACATGAGAGTCAGCACCCCGTCTGGACACGGGCCGAAGCTCAAGACCGGCCGGCCTACCTGCCTGCTGTACCGAGATGCCCATGGCAGCAGGCGGCGGTGGGACAGCATCTCCGGATACCAGGCCCCCAGGCTCCAGAGTGGGAGAGGCTGGCTGGCTGGCTTGGGGATGACGACCAGCAAGGCCGGGCCAGGATGACGGCAAGCAAGGCGCGAGGCTGGCTATTAGACTATGGCCTTCCCAGGCCAGGGAGGCCGGCCAGCCTCGTGCGCGGGATGATGTGTGGAGCCACTGACAGCTGGCTGGCCAGTGGCTGCTTTGATGATTCGGCCAGGTGACCCATCGCACAGCAGGACACTGGGGCGCAGACGACGCGCGCACGGACGAGATGGTGGTCCGGCTCGTCACGGCCAGCCTCGTGGTAGGTGGGCAGGCCGTCATTGGTATGCCGATATGGCTGGCGTCTTGTAAGACTAGCGAGGACGTTCTTGGTCTTGCTGGGCCCAAGCCCCAAGGCGGATTGGGAACCATAAGCGGCACAAGGTATAAGCGGCCCATCAAAACGCAGCAATAATGAAAACGGGCACGGACGTGCAACATAGTCACTTGACTTGCAAGCGCCATCGACGCAAGACGCACGAAAAAACCTTCCCCCGTCCTTCTCCCGATCTGGTGGCGCAGGGTACGCCACAGCGAGGGGCAGATTACCGGATGGGGCAGGCACGGCAATTTAACGAGAGCGAGCGCGAGGCTCCCCCGTGCCCAAGGGCTTGGAAGGCTGGCATGCATGGCAGGCTGGGCTCCTCTGGTGCTTGGTTGCGGTGGTATAAGTCTTCTTGGTGATGGATGGATGGAAGGACGGACATGATGTCTCAGCCTCGCGTTTGATGGGCGGGCCCCTGTACGCGCGTCCCAGTGTCAGCCGTAAGCCACCACTTCCCGTCGTCCCAACTTCTGTCACGGCGCGCACAGTCTCGAGTCAACGTGCAATCCGATCATGATGGTAATGCGCCGCCGTGTTGTGTATATACACAGGCAGACGGGCAGGCAGGAAGGTAAGAAGGCAGGCAGGCGAACAGGCCAGACCCTAACCACGGCCGGCCCGCCTATGCATAACCACAGCGCACCCACGATGTGGCCACTGTGGCCCGATTCCTTCTCAATGCTTACGGAAGACGCTCTCATATAGCCTTCCGCTTGGCCGATCTGGAGTCAAGGCCTTGCAATCGGGCGTCCGATTCAATAGCCCCCCATCGATACGGGTCCCGACCGGGTCGTAACCTGGTTGGATTGAGGGGCATATCCGAAGTTGCGAGCTGCGAGGGTCTGGTTCCCATGGAGGAGCCTTGATGTTGAGGCTCAACTGACTCGCCCCGCCCACACCCGACCAAGAAAAAGTGTTCAGAAGTCTTGCTGCAGCCGAAGACACGCGCTACAGGTGTGCAGCAAGCTCCTAGACTACTAGGTATAGACTTTGATAGTTCCTCAGGATCCCCCTGGCCCATGCTGTCGCCTTGAGAAAGGACACAAAAGGAAATGAAAAGTTCAAAGAAGCCGAAGTATGAGGTCGGCGTCACCTATGCCGGTATCTTTGCTTCTTTCCCTTCGATCACTGTCGCGAACAGAGCGCGAAAACCCGCGCACGCGTTTGGACGTGGGGTGCAGTATAGCATGCCTAGTGAAGCAACCACGGACGGGCCACGCGGCTCTTTGACATCTCGGATGCAGCTTCATCTGGGCGAATCGCGACCGTTGGGGCAGGAAATAGGGGTTGGAAGCTCCTTTTTTCAACATGTCAGACTGGTGCCGTGTTGGGTAGGACTGGCAATAGATCTGATTGATTGCAGGCTGCCAAGCAAGGAGACACAAGACCGTCTTCCATGGTCAGCAACGCCTTCTCATTGGTTTGAGCGAAGGAATGGGCGCCGTGCAACAATCGGAAATTGGCCCCTCTGCAGGCCCCGGGAAGGAGGCAGAGGAATCAGATGTGGGCGATAAGCGTCGGACAGGGATGCACGAGGGTGAGACGGGGCCGGCGCAAGGAGCTTCTCTTGGTAGTTTTGGAGTTGCATTTGTCGCGCAGCCTTTTTCCCCTCTCCGCACTACTGTACCAAGGGGGAGGTAGGGAGGGAGGGGGCCTGTGGGGCATGGACCTCCAGGACCGATCTCCTCGGTTCTCAGCACCAACAACACAATCATCATCATCATCATCATCATCACCACCATCATCGTCATCGTCCCGAGGCCTTCGTTACGGAATGCCCCACACCCAGGCGGAGTGCTCCGTGCTGTGAAAGCTGTACCGAAACACGGTTCACCACAGCAGAATAAAAACAAGGAGGAGCGATGGGTGGTGTCTTTGGGCTTTTCTTCTTTTCGTCTGTTCGTATCCCACGCGCACAACAACAGAAGCATCGCATTGTTGCTTATAGTCAAAGGTGCCGGGGGTGGGAGCGGGATGCTGCATCACACGAAAGTAAACGATTGCGTGACGGAGGCCGGTTGCAACAAACAATCTGGAATGACTCATTTCCCAGAAGGGTGGACAAGGCTGGGCCGGCGCCGTCGCTGGTTGGCCAGTCGGTCCGGGTTGGCTCGTGAGCGTGCGCGTGAGAAGAAGAAAAAGGGGGCACGGCCCATCATCCTCGCATCAGTTGCGGACGGCCGCTGTCGCAGTGGTGGAGGGAGGGATACACGGGCGCGAAAAGGAAAAAATTCCTGGCTGGTCGCGGCCGGCTGGCTGGCTGGCTGGGGCTAGGCGCGTACCGGTACATGTCAGACTGGGCCACCCACACTTGGTGTGCATACGACGCTCCCTCGCTCCATAGGCCCAAAGCCTGGGCCGGTGAAGCCACTAAAACTCGGAAACAAGCTGTTAAATCTGGGGCTCTGTGCCCCCTCCCTGCTTTCCCAGCTGGGCCCAGCCCAGGGGGCCAACAGAGGCAAGGCGCTGGAAATCAAGGAGCCGTCGGTGCCTCGGGGAGGCAAAGGGATGGCAGGGCGCGTTCCAAGTTTGGCTAGTAGAACCAACCAACTCACCTCTGGCTCACGCACCCCCTCGTGATGCTGGCCGGACGTCATGATGAGACTTTCTTGTCGTCGTCTTTTGTCCCCGTTCACACAGGCGAGCGCGCAATGATGAGAGACGATGATGGTGTTAATGATGGAGGAGATGCAGCAATGTCGGGCGTGCCAGAGAAAGGCGGATGTCGTTAGTCTGGAAGCGAGGTTGGATAGTTGTCGTGCTTATTGAAATTGGGTTGCGAGAAATAAGCCAACGCGACGCTGGGGAGGTTGCAGGGGAAAGAAGTGGTGAGCAGGTTTCCCGCAAGACGAGGCCAAGAATAAGATTGGGATTGCCGGGCTGATGCCTCAGGCCGCTAGACTGAGGTTGGCGTCTCCCACTCAAATTGGGCAACGGACCCCGAAGCGGCGCAGATCAGCAAATCAAGACCAGGACAAGGGAGACAGAAGCTTATCTCCGGGGGTGCCAGCTGAGCTGGGGTTCTGCATGAACGAAGCCGATAGCGTGCTGTGGACAAGAGAGGCTAGAGAGCCTGGAGCCTGGAGCCTGGCCTTGAAGCCTGGAGCCTGCATTCGACGGAAATACGGAGTGCTGCATTACCTCTCGCCGCCAGCCCTGTTGGATTGAACTCATGCTGTTGTAATGCAATGCCTCATGTTCCTGCTGCGAGAGTGAATATCGTGGTTGTCAGCGCATGTGACAAGGCAGGTGCGCTGCTGGTTTTCATTCTCATGATTCGGACGCCGAGATTGAAGGGCCGATTCGTGGGCGATTCGTAGGGGATCGGGAATAGAGCCTGCATCTGGAGAGGCAAAGCGTGCCGGTCGCATCGGCGAACATCACACAGCAGGCTTGCTTGACAGCCAGGCAGCACTCAGCCTCGTTGATCTTTTCTCATGAGTGAGTTGATGCTGTGTCATTGTCCGAGTTGCAGGAGGAGATGGCTTCGTCTCATGTGGTCGTTCACGCGTTCGCTCGTTCGTTGACGTATCGCTGTATTGCTGGCTCGCTTTCGGTGGCAATCACAACGAGGCTCGATCGTGTCATGAAAGGGGGCTTTCGATCTCGCTCTCTTCTGTCGTCCTCCTGTTTGGTTCCTTCTCGGTCGGTCCTGGGTTTGTTTGGCTCATGCATGCTGCATCCTGCTGGTGATGATAGAGAGGCATCTACTGCCAGCCATGCAGGGCCCGAGTGTTGTGTGGTGCATCGTGACTCCTGACGGAGCGGTTTGAGACGAGTGGATTTTAGATCAGGAGAAGGGATGTTGGGTATTGTCTGGGTTGTCAGTATGGTGTGGTGGGCGCATGTTGGAAGGAGGCATGAAATTTAGGGGGGTGAGAAGGGTGCCATTGTTTCAGAGTTGTGATGGGTTCTGCAGGCCAATGAATGCGGGCAGAGTGAACGGCAGCGGGCGAGACTGGATGAGGGATGACGACTGTGTGGGAATGAGTGGGAGGGAAAAAAGGAAGCATTGACGCTGAGCGCTACTACTTTTAGACTGGACCGGATTGATTGAGCGGGCGACGGAGGTGAATGAGTGGCCAGACTCATCAGACTCGAGTGAGTGAGTGGCAGGAATCGGTTGGTTGGCTGGCTGCCGCCGCTGCTGTTGGGTGCTTGTTGCTGGGCCACTGGAGGGAGCCAGATGGAAGGTGCCAGGAAGAAGGCAAGCATGGAAGTACCGGTACATGGCAGGAAGGAGTGGGGCGAGATGCAAGTTCAACACATGTCCAGGGATGATGCCAATGGAATTCATGCCCATCAGGAAGCGGCCCACTTATGCCTGCCCAGCGGCGGCCCCTCATTGGGTGCAGCCTCTCGCCAGGGTGGCACTACTGACAGCCGAAAAACTGTGAAATCCGGGTGCCACAGCTGCAATTCCTGCTGATTCCTGCCTGAGGTTGCCACTGCTGCTTCTATAAAGAGGCCAGCACCCCCCAACACCGCCCGATTGCCCATCCTTTTGGAGCGGAAGTCCCGACCGGCCCTACGTATCCCTACATTTAACGTTTGGCCTTGAACCAACTTTTTTCTCACTCCACACCACACACACACCACCTACATACGCTCACCTGCCATCGTCGAGAGCCTCAACCTGGTTTACCCAAACCGACCTCGGCGACAACGCACAAGCAAACCGCGATCCGTCATCGCATCTGTGGTCCATCGCCATCAATCCTTTCCTTCTTTTGCCCTATCCTGGTCGCGCCTGTGTGTGTGCGCACCACCCTATTCTCTTTTTCCTAATCCGTCCTTGGCCATAAAGGACCTCATCCTCCAGGTCGACCTTTGTTGCCCTGCCGACCTATTAAGGCCCGCCCTCCTACTCTTCTCTCGAGACACCGAGTCAAGGCCCCAGGACCTGCTGCACAGTGCACAGTGCTCTCTGTACTTGAAGAAGAGAACGAGAAGACAGAAAGAAGAGAATAGAAAATCCTCATTACCGTACCTGAAAACCAGTCCCAGCCAAGTCGCGCAGCGATTCGAGTCGTTGGTATTACGTCACACACACACCGCACACCTGCACCGCCGAGTCGCGTCGCATCGCATCGCATCTTCGTCGCCGTCAAGTCTAGTCATCTCGATACACTCGACCGACGAAGCTATCAAGCGCCTTGCACCGCATCGCACCGCCTCGCACCGCAGACGCAGTCTCGTGGACAGTACCGACTTCGAAGAATCCGCCTGCCGCCGTGCACCTCGTGTCGTCGTTGTCGTGAGCAGTCGCTGTAGGGGAGACATTCACTTGTTCTTCTCCCGCAATTGGTACGTCACCGCGTCTTCCCTGAGGACCGTTGTGAAGCAAACCTTTCCTTTTGGGAGTCGAGTGGGACAGTCGCCGTGCTGGCACTGTCCTCCCGAGTCACCTGTGCCATACAGCCTGCACACCCTGTCACCGCCCTCAACACCGCTTGCCACCGTAGAAAAGGACATGAGGCGATATCTCCCTTTGCCTCTTGTCCATATCGATCTCCCATATGTACCCTGCGCCCACCATCAGAACAACTTGAAATGCGCAACATCGCGATCTTATTCAATTTTGTACTAACTGTGCCTCTCGTCTCAGATCTGCTCGATCCTCTTCTCCCAGCACCTGCTACGTTGACAAAATCAACTGCAATCATGGAGGCTATCCAGACCCACCCTGGCAATGCCAACCAGGCCAAGAACTTCATGTCTCCTGGCTCGCTGTCCTTCCCCACCGGTCACAACGAGTTGACACCTCCTGGCGACGCTGGTCTCAAGGCCCCTCAAAACGGCGCCCCGGCCGGCTCTCCGCTTGCCAACGGCAACGGTGTTGCGCCTGCCACACCTGCTGCCACCCCCGGTGCGCAGCAGACCGGCAGCGGCCTGACCCCGACTTTGCAGTAAGCTTTGTCTCCAGGACCAACTCGCTCATGGTCTGCATGATACTTACATTGTACTCTGCAGGAACATCGTGGCAACTGTCAACCTGGACTGCCGTCTGGATCTGAAGACCATTGCTCTTCATGCTCGCAACGCTGAGTACAGTGAGTATATCCGGAGTCTACATGCTCCACAGGATTGCTCACCCTGAAAAATAGATCCCAAGCGATTTGCCGCTGTCATCATGCGTATTCGTGAGCCCAAGACGACTGCCCTCATTTTCGCCAGCGGAAAGATGGTCGTCACTGGTGCCAAATCTGAGGATGACTCCAAGCTTGCCAGTCGCAAGTACGCTCGGATCATCCAGAAGCTCGGTAAGTAATCACTACTCGAGTTGCAGCGTGGAGAAGGTTGTCGCTAACACCATCGAAACAGGCTTCAACGCTAAGTTCACCGACTTCAAGATCCAGAATATTGTCGGATCTTGCGACATCAAGTTCCCCATCCGTCTGGAGGGTCTCGCTTCTCGTCACCACAACTTCAGCTCCTACGAGCCTGAGTTGTTCCCCGGTCTCATCTACCGCATGGTCAAGCCCAAGATCGTGCTCCTGATCTTCGTCAGCGGCAAGATTGTCCTCACCGGTGCCAAGGTCCGAGACGAGATTTACCACGCTTTCGAGCTGATCTACCCCGTCTTGCAAGATTTCCGCAAGGTCTAGATCACTGAACACCTCCCGTCCTACCGAACCGCCTCTTCCACCTGTAAGATTACGCGCATTCATGATTTCACGACGCATACCCCAAACAGGCTCCCGGCTGCTGCGCTCTCGTCCCCGAGGCAGCACGACACCTGGCCTGTTTGTTGTACCACATTTTCTCGATTTCTGCTTTTTCTGCTACAGCATTGCACCGGCGTTACGACAAGGAAGGTTACAGTCGGCACGGACTACACTACGAGGACTGCGAAGGAAAAACAAAAATTGCCCCACCTATTCCCCCACCCCTTTTTTACTACACTTCGAAGACGATAGATCGCACCTTGATCAGGGTGCGCGCGCGCGGAGAAGAGAATCAGCGCGCAAACGCGGAAGTTACATAATTATGATGCGGTCCTGGAATGGTCGCAGCGGAGTTGCTCATGGTGTTGACGAGCAAGTCGGGGTTTTTGGGAGAGCGCACACCAGTCGTCACCCATCGGTATTCGGTAAAAGGTTACCCGATGACAAGCTCTCACATCTGCGTGTGGAAAAAGGAAAGAAATTGGTTTTGACAGCGCTGTGGCATTCCTCAGAGGAATCCGTGGATTGAGCGCACTGGTACCGCTGGCTTTTGGACCCCTTTAATGGGGCTGCCAAGTACGTGAGTTGGCACTTCATTGAACATCTGTCCGCTCTGGGCTTTCAACAGCATGTCTCGGTGGACCTTTAGGCTGGGCTTTAAAGTGCCCGGTCGGCGGCAAGTGCTCAGTTTATTTGAGTGTCTTAGTTTCTCCCGCTTTGGTCCCCTGGACGTCTGGTTAGCAGATGATAGATAGCCACCCATGGTTAATGCCATAACAGTTGCACTCTCATATCTCTCCCCTCCGGTGCACGTACCTGACATGTTCATCCCTCCTCTTCGTGTCTGTAGTTCACAGTCGTGACGTTCTCTTGGCTGGATCCTTCCTCTCCATCTCTTCCCGCAGAATCAACCCCGGCACGCCGCCGCGGCTCCCGTCCTCGGTGACCACCTTATCCCAGGCCGCGGCCCTCTCGGACCCGTCCTTGCGGAAGGACCACTTGCCCCTGAAGGCCTCGGGGCAGCGCCCGAACATGGTGGCGGCGATGCGGTCCCCGATGACGGGCAGGAACTTGAAGCCGTGGCCGCTGCCGCCCGTCGCGAGGAAGAGCGACCTGTAGTCCGGGTGGTAGTCGATGATGAAGTCGCCGTCGACCGTGTCGGTGTACCAGCACAGCTTGGTGGCCTTGAAGGGCCTGTCGCGCAGGCCCGGGAGGGGCACCATCTCGAGCATGGCGGCGCGGAGGGCCGCCTCGTCGGCGGGCGGGATGGACTGCGTGGGCGGGTCGGTCAGGTGCGTCGCCGGGGCGGAGATGACGGAGGACGAGGGGGAGGACGACTTCGTCGTTGGGTTCAGGTAGCCGTAGGAGTGCCGCGCGACCTTCAGGGTCTTGCCGGCGGGTGTGATGATGAAGTACCCCGTCGACAGGTTCAGCAGCGTCGGCTTGTGAGCCAGCGCGGCCTGCTCCTCGTCCGTCAGGTCTATGTACGCCACCACCTGGCCCGTGGCGACGGCCCGCCGGCTCAGGTCGATCAGCCCGGGCGTCCAGGCGCCCGTGGCCAGCACCGTCAGGTCCGCCTGCAGCTCCGACCCGTCCGCGAGCCTGACGCCCCGGACCTGCGGCGTGCGCCTGTTGTATGTGCTGCACGTGAGCGAGGCGGCCGTGCCGTTGACGAAGGTGACGCGGCCCGTGGCGCGCACCTGGGTATGGAGCCAGTCCATGCACGCCTCTGCGTCGGCCCACCCTGACCGCCGGTTTATGTAGCCCCAGGAGCCATTGCCGCCGCCCGTGCCGTAGGCGCCGCGGATTGCGGCGGGCGAGGGCAGCTCCTCGATCTTGGCCGAGAGGGCAGCATCGTCAGCGGCCAGGGCCCGGACGTTCTCCCACGAAGTACGGGCGTAGTCGACGCCGGATGGTTTCCTGGTGGCGTCGTTGGTGGTGATGATCAGCCCGTCCTCGCTGTAACGGCCTTCGCCGCCGCACCCGTCAGGTTGCCGCCATATCTCCTGTGCCTCGGCGGCGAGCGCGGCGTAGGCTGGGTCGGCGTAGTCGGCACGAATGATGCGGGATGTGTCGATGGAGGAGGCATCGCGGCTGGGGAAGACACCTGGCTGCGGGGAGCGGTCGAGGACGGTGATGGTCGTGGACTTGGGCAGGTCTGGGTTGCGGGCCAGGGAGAGGGCGGTGCTCAGCCCGAAGACGCCCGCACCGACGATGAGGATGCTGGAGGGCAGTGGGCCATTCTCACTCAGGGGCGAGGGCGGCTTTGCGTTGGTACTGAAGGGAGACGGAGAAGGCCTGCAGGCAGGGAGGTTAGAGGGAGGAGAGCGAAGGTGTGGAAATGAAAACAGGAGAAAGAGTGAAGAAGAGTGGGAGCTGGCGGCGGAGGGAAATGGTGGTGGAAGAGGAAGGGGGAGAAAGAAGCTCGGGGGCTGACATTATTTCGGCTGTAAGGGGTAAGTAGACCAATTGGCTCGGGGTCGGTCGAGTCCAGTGGGGGAGATGCAACTCAATGTCAGCCAGCGCCAGCCCAGACCAAGGCGTGTGCCGTGCTGGTGAGGCTTGGAGGTGATTGGACTCGCGCTCTCGTGTTGCTCGCCTGCTGGCTCGTGCTATTCACGTCCGTTGTGACTTGCTCGGTGGCGTGAGTGGCAGGCGGCGGTCAGGATTCTGGCTCGGCCTGGCTGATCACCGGGCGGCCTGTTTCACAGAGGTTCCCAGATTGTGCTGTCTCAGCGTTGGAATGCGAATAGTATGAGGGCGGTTCGAGCCGCGACGAGTCCGTGAAACAGATGAGGTTGCCGGCGTGCGGGTTGATCTCCTTCAATTTGTTCCAATGCCTCATCTAGCCGTGAGAAAAGCGAGGGGATTGCGTGTGTGCACATTTTATGGTAGCGTGCAAATTCCATGCCGGAGTCGGAGCCGGACGAGAATGCCATGCGTGCGCTTCGTTCGACTCAGACTGGGCCTCACACTCAAGCTCGCTCGGCCTTCCCTGCTCAGTCGCGCAGCTGCGTTGCCCCACGATGAGGCCACCGTCCCCGCCCACGCTTGCTCGGCTTGTCATGGTCTGATGATTTGAACGGGCGGCATTATGGACTCGGACAACCGGCAGTATAAGCCGTCAAGTCCACAGCGACTTCTCTCGGGCTGACATGGCCATGTCATCCATCCACAGAGAAGCGAAAGTCACTGCTGGCTCCCGAGTCATTCGTCAATGGTGGCACTGTGCTGTATGCATATTATCGACCAAGCTCACTCTCCCTGAGGCTTCATCGCAAGAAGTTGCCGCGGTCAGCAAGTCGTGACGCATGGCTCTCGTCGCCAAAGATTGTGGCTGGGGAGGGTCATGTTGCTGGCCACCAAGGCTTCACTCCGTAATCAGACACAGGACCCTGGGTAGGGCTGACCGTCCCTGACACATCCATGTACAGAGTGCCCGAAATCCCCAGAATGATGACGGCGTAAGGGTGATATAACGATGGTGAAGAATACTGGGCTTTCTTGTCCTGTCCGTGGCTACCGGTGGCAAGCTCTCAGGCTTCAAAGATCGGGCACTCCTCGACCAACAGTAGACATGGCACCGGATCTCAGCCACTGAACAGGATGCCGTTGTTGCGACGTTGGTGATTGCAGCATGGACGCCAGGTGCTAATGTAAGCCCTCCCTGAGCTCCACCTGTCGGCTAAGACTTGAGGACAGGCAAACGGCAGACACCAGACTTCCAAGATTGTTTGTCCATCGGCTGTTGTGAGAAGAATGGACCGCTGGTTTCCTGCAGCGAGGCATTTTTGTTTGAGAAAAGAGGGACATCGCTTCCGTGCTATCCAGAGCAGAGTCGCACAATCTCTCCAATGATGGGCCGTTTTCGAAGCTCACTGGTACACACGACTAGCTTCGCCCTAGTGCAGCTGCACAAATCAACCGCTATCCAAGGAAAATGTGGTAAGTTCATTAGTTGGAAGGGCACAAGGACGCCTAGGTAAAGTCATAGATGACAGACAGCTTGAGAGCTCAAAGAGACAGCTTCTATTGGGATATGCTGCCTGCCTCAAGCCTGCCCAGGGGGGTTAGTAAGCCAAGTCTCTAGGAACCATCGGCCGAGCAGGGATCAGCTCCGACCTCCCGTCGACCGGTCCCACCCTGACTTGCTTGCATAGCATTGCCTGGCCTCACCTCCAGCAGCCAGCCGCGCCTCTCTTTACCTTCGACTCCTCGAAATGTGCAGTTTTCTACCAGGCCACTGCGGCTGATTGACCCGTGCTCTCGCATCCTCACTCTTTTCTCAGTGCACCAGGTTTCATGCGCCAGTGACAACCATGATAGTAACCGCCCGCCATGTCCGTCCCTAACAAGATCGCCGAGTTCCCCGACGTCGAGGCCAAGCTCCAGAAACCCACAAAACAGTCCGCCTTCGAGCGCCAGAAGGCAGAAGCCGAGGCCAAGCGATTGCGAGAAGCTGCCGAGACCGCCGCAGTCTACGAGGACTTTGTTAAGAGCTTCGACGCCGACGCCGACGATGACGACCGCAACCAGAACGACCGAGGCCCGGGCGGCTTTGGACGCCCGCCGCAGCCAAGGGGTGGCGCCTTTGGAGGAGCAGGAGGAGGGCGAAGACATTTTGGCGCACCGGCTGGGTCTGGCGGGATGAAGGCCAGCGGGCCAGGATCCCTCGGCCCTGCACCGCCGCCCATCAGTTTTGGGAAGAAGAGGACCTATGACGGATTTCAGACCAACAACGACAGGAGAAGGGATCACTCAGCGACTGGCTCGGGACGATTTGGGGCCGGATTTGACGACAACGAGCCTGGCTCGAAACCGCTCGCCAAGGCTTTCGACGCGAGTGACGACGAGGAAGAGCACACGGGCCTGGGACGGTCCGAGGAGAAGGCTGTGGCACGCCCGACGCTACGACTTGCGAATCTGCCTCCTGCGACGTCTCCTGCCGCGATCAGAGCTCTGATCCCGACAAATCTGGTGGTCGAGGCTGTCAAGATACTCCCTCATACCACTCCGGGTGTGCCAGGCACGGATCGCAAGTCGATCGCCGCCATTGTGACATTGTCGCAAGAAACTGCGGCGTCTGAAATCGATGCTGCTGTCAGCGCCCTACAAAACCGCTACCTTGGTTTTGGCTACTACCTCTCATTGCACCGCCATTTGTCCTCCGCTGCTATTGCGGCGGGCTCCCTGACAAATGTGACAGCCTCGACGACAACGACGCACCCTTTCGGCGCAAAGCCAGTAGTTCAACCTGGACCTGCGAGTGGGCCAGACACACGTGGGCGTTTTGCACCCCCGTCTTCATATACTCCGATGGGAGCTGTCAATCGCGGCGTCTTGCTGCATGTTCCTATACAGCCGCCAAGGGACATCAAGCAACTACGCATGATCCACAAGGCCGTGGAGTCGGTGCTTGAGCATGGGCCGGAATTTGAGGCACTACTCATGTCCCGGCCTGATGTACAAAAGGAGGAGAAGTGGGCCTGGATCTGGGACGCCAGGTCACAGGGCGGAATATGGTATCGCTGGCGCTTGTGGGAGATTCTCACTGGTGGTGGGCAATCAAGAAGAGAAAGGGGCAAATATCTCCCTCTCTTCGATGGAGGTTCCGCCTGGAAAGTGCCTGACAAACAACTGGCATACGAGTACACCACGCGTGTAGACGGATTTGTATCCGAGTCTGAGTACGATTCAGAATTTGACGACGAAGACGACGACGAGCCGAAGATCACTATCGAAGGGACCAAGGAACCGGACGAGGTGTTTCTCAACCCAATCGAAAAGGCAAAGCTCGTCCACTTGCTGTCACGGCTGCCGACGACACTAAGTAAGATACGCAAAGGCGACATAGCAAGGATAACCGCGTTCGCGATAATGCATGCGAACCGCGGTGCCGACGAGATAGTCGACCTGATCGTTACGAACCTCGAAAAGCCCCTGTCATTCAGCTCCGCTAACCCAGACCATAACGACGCCGGCCTGGACCAGCAAGGCGACTACTCGCGAGACACGTCACCGACACCGAAGGATTCCGACCCGGCATCCCGCGACACGTCGGGCGCCAAGCTCGTGGCCCTCTACATAATCAGCGACGTCCTCTCGTCCTCGTCCACGAGCGGTGTCCGCCACGCCTGGCGGTACCGGCAGCTGCTGGAGGCGGCGCTCAAGGTACGGCGGTCGTTCGAGGGGCTGGGCCAGCTGCCAGAACGGCTCAGCTGGGGCCGGCTGCGCGCCGAGAAGTGGCGGCGCAGCATCGGGCTCGTCCTCAGCCTGTGGGACGGGTGGTGCGTGTTCCCCAACGACTCGCAGGAGCTGTTCGTGCGCAGCTTCGAGAACCCGCCCAGCCTGCGGAAGGAGGGCGACGACGCCGAGGATCTCAAGGCCGAGGCGAAGAGGGCCGCCGGGGGCCGCTGGAAGACGGTGGATGCCACGGCGGCTGCGGCGGCGGAAGTATCTGCGGCCGAGGATGGGCAGCCGCCGGATGGGGCTGACTCGGACGGGAGCTACGACGAGTACACGGATGACGAGGAGGTCGACAACGAGCTGCTTGCGCGCTACCACATCGACGGGGAGCCGCTGCTTGACATTGATATTGTCGGTCTGGCCCTCGACGGCGGGGAGGACGTACAGATGGGAGAAGACGGCGGTGTGGGTTCCGCACCGGATGTCAAAAAGGGGCAGGAGCCTCCTGACGCGGCCGCCCGTGGCCCGCCCAAGGAGTCGGCTTCTTCGTTGCTGGGTCCTGGGGGTAAGCGCAAGCGGGTTACTGCTGCGGATATGTTTGCGGATTCGGACTCGGACTAAATGAGTGGAATTATCCCTCTATAATGAATCACAATATCTTCATCCACAATGTTTTGGTATTTACTGTCTGTGCCGAAGTAATCCGTTGATCTGTGCGGTCGGTTGCTCACGGAGTATATCCCTGGGACGGATCGAGTTGCGTGGTCTTTTAACTCCACCCAATAACCAGCCTACAATCCCTTCCCAATCCACTCAGCCACTCACTCCCGCTTGGGCTTCTCCCCCCAGCCCAACCAGGACCGCGCCGTGTGCGCATAGAGCACCGCCTGCACACAAACACACGCACCGAGCGTCCCCACGATCGCCTGCACTCCTTCAGGGTGCACCCAGCCGACGTGGCCGCCGACCCACGCGCTGGAAGCGAACAGTATGAAATCGAACAGGGCGTGATAAACTACGGACGGCGCCACGGCGCCAAGCACGTCGCGCCACACCGACCCGCACCCTGCATCCGCGCCCCTGGATGCCGCGAGCACCGCCGTCGCGACGTGGCCCGGGAGGCCCACGAAGACGCGCTCCAGGAGCGTGACGGCCATGGGCGGGCCGGCCGTCGTGGCGGCGGCGGCCTGGGCGTAGGCGGCGAGCTCGACGAGCGCGAAGCCCAGTGAGGCTGCGGTCGCGGCGCTCACGGCTGCGCGCTTGTCGAGCTGCCTGCCCCGCTGCCCCTCCTGCCCTCGTTGCGTCTTCCCCCGGCCCAGCCACAGGGCGGGGAGGTACTTGAGCAGCTCCTCGGGCAGGGCGGCGGAGAGGGGCGCGAAGAGGGCGAGGAAGATGGTGTACCTCGGGGCGCGGGCCATCGCGGCGCGGGCGGCGAGGTGTGGCGGCGTGAGGGCGGAGACGTCGGCGCGGAGGAACTCTGTCATGTAGGATCTTGCGCCTGTGGGGCCGAAGAGGGCGAGGAGGAAGAGGTAGCCCGTCAGGGACTGGACTGCTGTCATTGCTGCCAGGCCGAGGGTGCCTGAGAGGATGCTGATTGTCGCGAGGGTCCTGAGTGAGGGGCCATCTTGTGCGCTCGCGGGCGAGGGCGAGGGCGGTTGTGATGATGGCCTGGGGGCTGCTGGGGACTTGTCGCTGTCGGAGGGCAGTAGAGTCAGGGTCAGGAAGTTTGGGGTGAGGATGTTGGCGAGGGGCGAGCGCAGGCCTAGGACGGAGGTGAGCATCTTGGTGGCCCAAGTATCATATCATATCGTTAATGTGTTTGTCTGTTGAAGTGATGCAAGGTGGCGGCCTTCTCAGAGGTGGGCGCTTTTATTCGTTTATACCAAGTCGTTGAATGAGTAAGACTGTATACAATATGCATACACTACGTGGTACACCAGTGTCTCTGTTCACCGTCAAAGGATGCGGTTAATGTCTTGGGCGGGAGAATTCGGGGCCGAGCTGACTGCTCTGTACCGGAATCGCTGTGCGACTGATTTGTGTGTATTTCTGCATGCGGCTCGAGAATCTGTGACATGAGACTCCAATAATTAGATCCGTTCCGTGAAGTTAATGTTGGCGGTTAATATGGCTTCTAGCTATCACATGGCAACACTGGTCGTGCTCAAGGTTGGTATGGTTGAGCTAGAACGTAACTTGAGAGCTCGTGGGCAGATATCCCATAAGCAGAATAGTGTGCTGTGGTATTGGCTGGGACAAAGACGGCAGACCGGGTCTCGCGGAGTGAATGGATGCAGCTTACGGGGGCGGGCTGGCAGGTGGTCAAACGTTGGAGAAGTCTTGGGGAAGACCAACAAGGTGCGCCCAGATGCTCACCATTGCCATATATAGCAATAGAGGAACACGGATGCGGCATAGAAGGAACGTTGGCCGCAGGAAGGGGCGGGCAAGCAAGGTTTACCGTGTGCCCGGTCCTCGGGCCATATCTGGTCTGCTTGTAGATGATACCTGGCAGCTCGACGCCCCAGAGCTGCCAGATTGATCGATCAATCGATTGATTGCTTGTGCATGCGCAGGTAGATGTATGCATGTGAAAGAAGAGGACTGCCTGCTCCAGAAGCCCGACTTACAGCACCATAAAGCCAATGAATGCCCATGGCTGGGATGGCCAGGTGGGGGACGACCGTCACGCTGGTCGCCTCGAGGACCTAAAAGAGAGCGTGGGTGGGCCGCGCTACAAGGTACATGCGCCAACGGTTACCTGCTAAATCCAGTGCCTCGACAGTGCCCGTCTTGACCCCACTCTCCCGTTTTTTAAGGGTCGCGACCCCTCTGATCACTCCTTCCTTGGCCCGAGCGGCGGTTGATTTCAAACCTGCTCTTGCTGCTGCTACTCCTACTACCTAGGTACTGCTGCTGGCTGGAGTTGAGAGACCGTCGGCATTGGACCGTACGCAGGTAGTCTAGTAGGCTACAGTCCGTAGTCTAACCGCCGTCGCATTCCGCATCCCGCCCCATCTCATCCCGTTACAAACTCAACTCACCGCATCGGTCTACCACGACACCCTCACCGGCAATTCTCCAGCCAGCGCCTGCTCTGTGGCCTGGACCGCTGATCTTGCTTACCTTTCCCGGCTGATCCCAGAGGGCATCTCGCATTATCGTTTTGACTCTAGCCGCATCGCATCGCATCGCATCGCAGCGCCCGTGTCAAACCCGCCAGGAGAAACATACTCCAAATCCGAAACTCGAAACACTTCAGATCTTCGCAGTAGGCCGACACGGACCGATCTCGCATCCCATCACCTCGCACTTCATCGCACCGTATCTCGGCTCCGTCGCCGACTTGGTTTCCCCTCCCTTTCAATCTGCAGCCAGGAACTCACAGGCCCCGCTGCCCAGCCTGATAATCATCATAACAAACCTTCGAGAAGGCCTTTGGTAACTCATCTCCGGCATCCTCGCGTCGCATCCGGTCCAATCCTGTTCTCCTGCCGGCCCTCGCTCTCCCACCTGGACCGAGCTCAGCAAGGCTCGGACCGCCGACGACATGGCCATCTGGGTCGGGAAACAGAAAATGTCATGGTGAGCTTCATCTGTCTCTGCTGCGTGTCTTCCCTCCTCGCCGTCCTCCCTCTCCTGTGCCACGGTCCGTACCACATTGGACCATGCGGCCGGTCAAGATGTCTTGCCTTACTTCCTTCCGCCGCGGGTACACGGATGCTCGGAGTTGTACCATTCAAATGTGACCCCCGAGATTCTTGACCGCGGTTGATGGTAACACCCTGCATCACTCTGTGATCCACCTCTGTCTCACTCACTTTCCTTCTCATCCCCGCCCTGCCACTACTGGACCGGCTAGCTGCAGAAGTACTGCTTCTGTCGAGTGTCTCTGATGCTGTCTCTCTCTGACCCTCATCGACACATGCTCTCTGTCTTGCCGCCGCGCCATACCGAAGACGCACACTCTGCGCCGTGGACATCACGACTGACTTGAGTAACAGCCGGTCTTGCATCAAGGGCCATCGTTCCTCGACATGCAATCACCTCGGCGGACCTCTGTGGGCGGTGCGTCCGGCTGGCAGGCCCAACAAGGCTTGCGTCCACGGGCCAGGCGACCTCTGCCTATGCGCTCACTACTTCCCTCTCACATGGTTGAAGGCTGCTGTCCCGCGCAACAAGAAGTGCTCTTGCCAGGGGCAAGGGAGCAGCGGCAAGAAGTGCATGTGCGGCCACGGCAACGGAGCAGCCGCGTCGACCCCGGACGAGGAGACGCAGCCCATCTTCTTCCAAGACCTCGTGGCTCGAGGCCTGCAGGTGACGACTGAACCTGTTGACATCGATGTGGCACCGCAACAACCTCCTGCATCCTGTTGCTCGGGCCCAACACCAGCGGCCGCGCCTGTGGCCGCGGCGTCTTCTTGCTGCTCACAGCCTGCCTCGACTACGCCAGCGGCCCCTGTTGCAACGCCAGCACCATCTTCCTGCTGTTCTCAACCGGTCAAATCCGAAGCTTCGACTCCGGCACCATTTACGAATGGGAATGGACACATGAAGAGCGAGTCAACATCATCGGCCACCTTCCCAGCAATGGCACCAGCACCCGCACCGCAGTTTCAACCTACCCCAGACTTCAAGGTACTAGCAATGACCGCAGCCCAGGCAGCACATGCGAATAATGGCGACCATTTGTGTGACTGTGGCCCTACCTGCAACTGTGTTCTTTGCATAGACCATCCGTACAACACCGCTACGATGAACCATATTGCCTCAGAATTCGGGCACATGATGACCACAAACGACTCAACGATATCACCGACCATGGGCCCCAATGGTGGCGCAACTGCTCCGTTCAGCCAAGGATGGCCGTCGAGCAACGGTTCCATGGCCAACAGCATGATGGCACCCGCACCACCCTTCAACGAGGCAATGATGCCACACCAGTCACCACCACAGCAAGCCACCGACATTTTTCTAAACCCAGCCGACTTTCAGATGTTCAACTTTGCGTTCCCGCTCGACAACATCAATCAGTACGACCCGCAGCCCGACTTCAGCTTTGGGGCGATGCCGCCCGACATGGACATGAGTGGGCTTTGCGGTGGCATGCCAGAGGGCTGTCCCTGTGGCGATGATTGCGCCTGTATAGGATGCCTGGTCCATGGCAAGCCCAGCAACGGGGAGCCACCCGCAAATTGGAGCTAGCCCTGAGGAACCAGAGCCAGGACTATTACTGTCTTACTGGCGTGTAGGATCTTGGAGGAGCTGCTCCCTGAGGTTGTGAAAAAAAGGGAGCCACAGCTTGGATGTCAAATGCATTTCGAAAAAAAGATTGTACATATTCTTGATACCCTGGGTAAATACGGCACGGAGGAGGGTTGGCAGCCATCTACGGAAGCATACAGCGTGGAGTCACTTTCTGTTCTGTTTTTGTGTGGTTATAGTGCGAAAGAGCTTGGACATTGGATCATACTGAAGTGTGGAAATTTCTCTCGGGCAGTATGATGCGCATATTCAATAGTAGCATGTTCAAATTGTATCTTTGGCAGGTATCATCCTGCAAGTATGTACGTATAGAAATTATTGGGAATAAGACGATAAGATAAGATCAACTGATCAACAGAAACCCCCTGTAGCTCATCGCACTAGGACATCGGCCACCTGGAGATCGACGCTACCGGCCCCTGCCAGCCTGCCAGCCAGGTCGTCTGCCAAGCCTCCAGTGGGTCGGTCTTCTGCGCCCATGATCTTCAGCAGGGGACTCAAGCCGAGCTCTTTCAAGCAAACAAGCAAAGGCCAGCAAATGTTTCTTCTAAATTCCACTTGGCAAATTTATCTTCCGTGCCAAACAACCGCCCCGAAACATTCGTCAAACGACCATCGTTTTCAACGTCGCTTGAATACCGCCTTGCAGCACGTCATCCAACACTGCTGTTTATACAGGACGTTTTTGGGAAGATCATCTGAAAACCCATACAGGGTAGTCCGTCAAGGCTGTTTGACGTGGCCGGTCGTGGCCACCCAGGCCGAGAAGATGCCGCGCGACCGCAAAGACGAGCTGGGCGAAGCTCCAAGAGCTGTCCACGGCAACGAAAGAGAGGGAAGCTATGGTGCTAGGAGGAGGACTCGTTCGAGGTCGAGGTCGCCGAGGAGACGGCCTGCTGCCGAAGACTTCTATAGAGAGAGGACGCCTGAACCTCACGACAGCCAGAGCCACAACCACCACGACCGACACAGAAGACACCGACACCACTCGCACGATGCAGCCAGCAGATCTCCCAACCCGGACGAGGACCGGAAAAGGCACCACCGTCATCATCACCGCCGCCACCGAACCAAGCCAGCCGCCCCCTCCGCTGCCACCCGAGACAAGCCCGTCGACCTACCCTCCGGCGCGCGGCCCCTGTCCTACAAGAACGACCTCGACGCCTTCACCCCGCTGTTCGCGTACTACCTGGACGTGCAGAAGAACCTGGACTTTTATGAGCTGGACTCGCAGCAGGCGCGGGGCCGCTGGAAGAGCTTCGTCAACAAATGGAACCGAGGGGAGCTCGCGGAGGGCTGGTACGACCCGGAGATGTTTGAGCGCATCACGCGCGAGGCGCCCCCTCCTCCCGCGCGGGCGAGCGCCGCGCTGCACGAGGGAGCGAAGGACGGGGAGCGAGGGCAGCCATCCCCCTCGCGCGGCGCCTCTCCTCCAAACGAAGACGCGCGGCGGGTGGCTGTGGACAATGGCAACGACGACTCCGATTCCGACTACGGCCCGCCCCCTCCCCCGGGCCAGTCCGACCAGACCTCAGGCGGCGCCCGCAAAGGGCCAGGGATCCCCACACTATCCGACCTAGCCCTGCAGCGCGAGGCAGCCTCCGAGGAGCGCGACTCGCAGCTAAGCGACCTCCGACACGCGCGCAAGGCCGACCGCGCGCAGCAGAAGGAGCGGCTGGAGGAGCTGGCGCCGCGGGCCGAGCCCGGGACGCGCGAGCGCAGGCTGGAGAAGAAGGCGGCCGTCAACGAGAAGATGCGGGGGTTCCGCGAGGGGGCCGCCGGGGACGGCGTGGAGGAGGTCGGCGAGGGGGACCTGATGGGGGGCGGGGACTCGGTCGCCGAGCTGAAGAGCGCCAAGGCGGCGATGCAGCGCAAGAAGACGGAACGGGAGCTGCGGCGGGAGGCCGAGGCGCGGGCGCGCGAGGAGGAGAGGCTCGAGAGGCTTAGGGAGTGGAGGGAACGGGAGGAGGAGAAGCTTAGGGGGCTGAAGGAGCTTGCGAGGGCGAGGTTTGGGTAGAATGCGTGCGTGGGTTGTGTGGCTTGGGTTTGCCTTGGATGCTGCTGGTAAAGGAGTAGTTGAGGGATACTTGGGCAGTTATTTGCCCGTGGAGGCATTTGTATATCCGCTGGTATCTATCTCATCATGCGGGATGTCTTATTCATGAGCGTCGGTGTTGGTATAGCATGACAAGGCATTTGAAAATTTTTACGTTTTTGATATGCTATAGTAGAATCCCAGTTTGAGAAGCATTGGAGAAACTCTACTTTTTATCCCCTTGGGAATGTCTGTTGTATTGGTGAGAACCTCATGTTCTGCAAATGCGATGCATGTGTTGAGATAGAGAGTCACATGACGGCGAGTCGGGCTATTTTGGCCAATTTTTGACATCGGCCGTCTCAACTTCACATCTTGGAACTTTTATGTCCTGATAATCTTTGACCTTATTTGGTACCTGGAATATAGAGAATAGATTTCTTATTCATTGATACCCTGTTACAGTCTCTCAAATTCTCACATATACTTCTTAGCAACGGCTGTCACCGACCCGAAGAAATTTTCCAGCCGAGATACACAAGCTCACTCACTCACCAACAACAACAAACAACACACTCTACCAGCCAGGATGCCACCCTCAGAGCACACAGACAGCGGCGACGAGTCCGGGCCGGGAGGCGACCTCTTCGCCGAGCCCGAGGGCTACTACCCGCCGTCCCCCAAGCCCACCAAGCAGACCTTCACCACGCGGGACGGCGACGTCGTCGACCTGCACCTGGTCGGCTACTCGCCCACCGAGGCGCACCACCTGTGGAACGGGTCCCGCGTCGCCGCGCAGTACTTCGAGGCCGACCCGCCGGGCACCGTGGGCGGCCGGAACGTGCTGGAGCTGGGCGCCGGGGCGGGGCTGCCCTCGCTCGTGGCCGCGGCGCTCGGGGCGCGGCGGGTCGTCATGACGGACTTCCCCGACGCGGACATCCTGGCGACGATGGAGAAGAACATCGCCGAGTGCCGGATCATCCCCCCTCAAGCAGGAGAGGGGGGAGCGGCGAGGACAAAGGCGGACGTCATCGTCTCCAAGGGCTTCGTCTGGGGCTTCGACCCGCAGCCGCTCCTGGCGGAGCTCCCGGCCTCCCACCCGAAGTTCGACGTCCTCATCCTCGCGGACCTGCTGTTCCGGCACTCGGAGCACGGCAAGCTGCTCGACACGATCCGCGACACGATGGCGCGGGACCCCGGGGCAAAGGCATACGTCTTCTTCACCAGCTACCGGCCGTGGCTCGCGCACAAGGACATGGCCTTCTTCGACCTCGCGCGGGAGAGGCGGTTCGCGGTCGACAAGATCCTCGAGCGCAAGATGGACCGCCCTCTGTTCGAGGACGACCCGGGCGACGAGGAGGTGCGCAAGACGTGTACCGGGTGGGTCGTGCGGTGGCCCGCCGAGGGGGAGGCGGTTGAGGCTTGATGCGGGATATTTCTTTTTGGTGGCTCTTGGTCCCTGGGGAGGGGGGAATGGCTTGATGATGTCCAACTTGGCGCCTACCGGGTTGTATGAGAGACACGGTCTGCGCCGTACTTTGGGTCCTTGGACAGACTGCGCTCCGGTCGTGCGCATCACGGTCTTTGACCCCAGACAAACCTCTCGGGAGCACTACAGTCGAAAGTGGCCGCGAATGCACGACACATCAGACAGAACTTGATATCAGCCGCCTGCCGCTAAGAGATGGCTTCATGACCAACGGCGGGTCTCTGGCGAGCCCAGGAGCACCGTCCCGGACAACTTGGGGGCCCTAGGCTCCTGTGTTGACCTTCTCACATAGGATACACAAGAGGTGGTCCCATGGGAGATTATGCTTCCACAGGGGATTATCCTACAGCACCACAGGAGGTTATCCCACAACAGGTTGTCTTGAGGGAGGTTATCCCATGGGATACCATGATATGGGAAGTTCCCCAACGGAAACCCCGGCGATGGGTGGGTAGCCGCGCCATAGACCGACACAGCCTCCCAAGCCGATTCTTGCCCTGCGTCCGACGACCCTGATCAAGTACTTCTATACTTGACAGCAAGACTCAAGAGGGTGGGTTATCGACACGTCAGGGAAGAGGACCTCGGCGTTGTCCACGCTGGATGCCGAGGAACGGCGGTATTGTGACACTGAAGGCGCGGGTGTGCATCCTGACACTCTACCGGGAAACCGCCCGACAGGCCTATCGACTCTTCCCTTGGACGAGCCACCTCGGGGTCAGGCTAGTATTAGAACCAGGTGGGCGTGGCATATATTAGAAAATATTAGAATCACGAAGTTCAGCACTGGTCAGAAGCGAATTGCAGGGATGTTGATATTATCTACGCCTCGGAGGTGTAAACCCATTCAGGCGGGGCGTGTTCTCACATCCTGCCCTGGAAAGCCCTGTTGGCCGAGATACGTATCTGGACGGCGAGTGTAGACTCCTCCCATATTATTACACATTACATCCCGGCCTGTCCACGTCTACGCCATCATGATCATGCTCGCCGCTTACTACGGCTACGCCTCGTATGTCTGCGTGAAAGATCGTTTCTCGTCATAGCCTCGCCCGGTTGACGCCCATCGTCGCGGCTCATCTCCCAATAGGGGGTCCCACTGCATTCGTTGCTGAGAAGCGTTCTGAAGAGACAGTTGCCTTGTCGGGCCAGGATTGCTCTTTGCAATGTCAATGACCTCTTGGCCGGTAGTCCAGGGACCACGCATCACACGGGCTTGTTTGCGTTGGACCAATAGAACTTTAGAGTTGTTTATCCGCAGCTCATCTCGGCCTCACTCAAGGCGCCGGTCCGTTGGGCAGTCCCAGCCCAGCGTCATATTTCACCGTCTCGTGGTACAAGCTTCCAGGCCTGCTGGAATACTCTGGCGGGTGGTTCTGGCTGCCGCCCGGGCGGAACCCGTCCGTGATGATGAACGCGTTCGCGTTGAAGGACGAGCTCGTCGAGGTGGACCACCTCCTAGGTGCCTCAGCCGACGATCCAGGCAGTGGGGGTGGCGGGAGCGAGCCCCCCGAGATGACTGAGTCGGTGTCGGGGAGCGATATCCCCGAGCGGATGGAGTCGGCGTCGCTGTTGCTGGCCAGGGTGGTCACATCCCACGAGGAGCAGCGGCTGACTTGTGTGGACGACACGGACAGGGACCGCGAGCTGGAGCCTGTGCTGCTATTCTGGGGTGTGTCGTCTTGGAGGGACACTTGTACCCATTGTGACTGCCCATGAGTTACTCTGCTGTGGTAGGATGGCGCGGCGGATCGAATAGATCCAGGCGACGGAGACCTCGACGGGTTGTGATGGCTCCTGCTCGACAGTGATGAGGGTCGGCCGCCTGCCAAGACGATGGACGAGCGTCTTCTTGAGACGGATCGTCGTTCAATATGTTCGGTTCCATGGCTCAGCTTTTCACTGTCCACAGCAACGGATGCTTCATGTTGCTGGAGGTACAGTACCGACAGGAGGATAGAGAAGGTGTAGGAGAAGCTATCTGAATGTCAGCTACCAGCATCCAACGAGATGATCAAAAGTTTTCCGTGCGTGTGTCCATCTTACATTGCAACTACGGAGAGACCGTAGACAGTCCTGGGGAAGGTGCAGAGCGAGTCGAGCTCGCCCAAGACCTCCTTGGTCAACGACCCAAAGCGGATGGTTGTGAAGCCGTCAGTGGGTTGGCGGACGAGGTCATTGCCATCGTCTAACAGGGGTGTCAGTTATGTATCATGAGGATAATTTGTGGCCTAACGTAGTAGTGGCAGGGTGACGGTGCAAGACAAAGCAGCGAGACTCACAGTTATCTCTGGTGAGACCGTGGCAGTCGGCCGGGAGGCCGGAGTAGCTCAAGATGGTGATCTTGGCCAGGTTGATGCCCATGATGGTCAGGTCAGTGGGCACAGACATGACGGCAAAGACGCGCCATGTTCGAAGACCGAGAGTCTTGAAGACATGGACACAGCACAAGACAACTGTCGAGTAGGCGAGCGACACGAGACCCTAGAGGATCGAGAGGGTCGAGTAAGTACAAATATCACCAAGACGATGACCTTAGGCAAAACAAGAAGCACGGGGCATACCAGGATCTGGACCCCTCGCATGCGGTCATTCGCACCCAGTCTGTTTTTCTGGATGTGGTCATAAAGCAGACTGAAGGAGGCATAGACGAAGAAGGACGAGGACCACTGCCATATCCGGATGGCAGTGAGGCAGAACCCCACGGCATTGAACCTCCTAGGAGGCGGCACCGGCTTCTCGTCCATGGTGAACTATGTGCGGTGTCCACGACTCAATTGCGTAGACCTCTGGACGATAGTTCGTGAACGGTGGGTCCCGGCGAGTAGGCAGAGACCAAGATGGGAGTGCCTGTCCCGGGGCGGAATGCAGGCGGTTCACGCTGGGTGACGGGCCGGAAGTAACGGAGGTTTGGTCTTCCAGCGGCCTTGGGGGAGGGAGGTGGGATGGATGGCCCGTCTGCCGGTCAGCAGAGGCGAATACCACAGCCGACTTGCATCGAAGACGCTATACAATGAATGCAATGGATGCGATGCTATGTCATGCTATGCAGGCAACAGAGTCGTTGCGGCGAGAAAATGGACTACAAGAGACTGGCCGACTGATGAGGAATCAGATGCCAAATGGAAGTGTCCGGTCGAGAATCGAGGGACAGAAAGAGCAAGCTGGCCTGATGGTCGAGGTGTCCAAAATCAAGTCTTGTTCCGGTCCAGCTCAGCCTCACTCTGTCCAGTTGATTGTTAGTTCCAATTCATGCCAGCCAGGTCGTCGTCACGTAATCCTCCTCCTTCCCCTCCAAAACTTTTGCCCGTTCGTGTCAGAAACGCTGCTGCCTGTGCCGTCAAGCCATTGGGTTTCGGAGGAACCAATCACAACGGACATCAACCGTCTAAGCCACCGTTGAGAGGACCCGGTGACTGGGGTGCCCGCTCACTGCTACTCTGCCAACCCGAACCCCCGACTTCTCTCAACTCCTCGTCTCTGGCCATCTCTGTCTCTTAAGCTGGTGTTTGCTGTGCCACTTTGCCCACACTTGTTCCCCCACTACACCGTAGGGATGACAACCTTATTTGCTCTGTTTCCCCCGGCTCCTGCAGCTAGTCCTTCCGTGGCTGCCGGTGACGCGTCCCTCTGTCTGACCATCCCACCGGAGTTCACCAAGGTCAGTTTGTGCTCGAGGAGTCCAACCTCTAGCTGATGTGATGCCACGCGCTGCCGTCGCCTCTCGACTCCCACGACGATCTTGTCAAACCTCTGGCCCGGTGCCTTGTCCGCTGTGGCACTCGTCGGGTCTGAATATAAGTAAGATCCGATGCGCTGGCGGCAATCCTTGGTTCGGGACCCTCGTTCTACCCGCTTCTTGATGCTGTTGTCGCTCCCTCGTCTGTCGTTAAAACCGAGCGAGACCACAAGAGGCCGTCATCTGAAGTATCCTGTTTGGTGAGACAGGCACACTCACTCACACACTCACATGCGGACAGACCGCCTCTTGACTTGATTTTCCATCTTTCACGGTGTTTGGCGCGAGCTGCCAGATGCTGCTCCCAATCGAGATAACCGCGTGCTTGCACCGCCTGGCTGTCTCTATTTTGAGCATGGGGGCTGTTGGCGTTGGCTCGCTGGGTCCATCAACCAACCGCACGAGACCACTCATGCCCCGTCGAGTTTCCTTGACCGACCCGCACCTGCGACCATGATAACAGCCCTCGCATATGGAAAAACCAGGTTTCCAGCTCACAAGGTCATCACGAGCAAAAGCTTGCACGCCATAAGCTCACAGTGTCGAGCCACGGCGTTTTGCTCAAAGCCCGGACAACCCCCAAATCATGACTGGCGCACTGACTTGGTCCTGTCCAACCACGGCGTGGGGCCACCCGCTACACCTGCATCGTACGGCCCCCGAACGCGGCTCTGAACCCGAGAGGCGCCCCCTCGTGCCGAAGCCTTGGTATGCAGCTGCAGTAGCCCTCGAGCTACAATGCACGAGGGCGGCACTGCGTGCGGAAAACAAAGTTGTGATCTATTCGCTGCAGAGGCCGGGCCTCAGCTGCCCCGGACATAGGTCCAACATAGGTCTACTCTCTAGTATACAGCCCACCTGTCTGCAGGGCAGCCTTGGTTGGGTGACTGCTTGCTGCATCTGGGCGCTCGCCCGGCCCCAGTCCTTTGGTGACCGGGAGGAGTACAGCAGCACACAGCCCCGGGATCGCCTCTTACATACATATCACCTCACTTTCCAGCTCTTTCCAGCTGGCTGTCATGTAGTACCGCATAGGCTAGTCTTTGCGAGGGTCAAATCCGTCAAAACCCTCCCTACGTCCCCGGCCGGGAGTGCTCTTACTCACCATCTCTGCCTTTTACCCCCATCTCCCGCCTGATTTATCCCTTGACTGCCCTCCACCCTTTGGTGCTGTCTGTCTGTTACCTTAATTGCTCTCCTTGCCTTAAGTGCCGCCTCCCAGGCCAGTCCATGTCCTTTGGCTCCGTATAAAACCTTCACGATGGGCTGGGGGCTCATGCGATGGATAGTCTCGGTGCGCTCGGTGCAGCTCATGGGCTCCTTCATCCCGGGCGCACTCAACGGGTGGCTGCTTTACTACATCTGGTCCAAGAGAATCGGGTTTACGCAGTCAATGGTTGTCCTGCAGATACTAGTATGTTGTCTCCACCGGCTGCTGATCACCACCCCCAACATGTCCTCCTCCCCTTCCGGTCCGAGAACGACCATCGATAGCCGTGAACGCCTTGCGCAATGATTGGCACCCCATGTCTGACCAATATAACAGATCACTCTCGTTTTCTTTTACACATTACTGTCGCTCCTGGTGATGAACGGCTACAAGCGCTCTCGACGGGCAGCATGGATGACTGGTAGCATATTCTTTGACGTCGTGTTCTGCTTTTTCGCCGTGGCCATCGTTTCTATACTTGCCTACACAGGAGTCCCGTCCAACTGTAGTGGACTGTCAAAAACAATTCCTGGTATGACTCTCTATACTAGACCGGCATCAGGCAGTAGCTGACAAAGTTTCTGTTGATTCAGTGGACCCGTCAGACGCGTCAGACAAACATCTTCTGGATGCTGGATTCAACAAGATCGGTTTCAGCAACATGTCGGGCGCTAACAATGGCACGCTGGATCAGTACTGTGGCATGGAGCGCGCCTTCTACTTTATTGCTCTGTGTATCATGTACGTTGACCGCATATGAACTGATATCTTTGTAGTGCATTTAGCTAACACCAAGCGCAGCCTGACCTATATTATCACTATCATACTGTCGGTCATTCGTGTGTGTCAACTGCGGATGTATACCAAGGATGAGGTCGACGGGCTTCTCAAGGAGCGCGAGGACATGATCAACTTGGAGCACAAACTCCAGGACCAGGAGGCTGCCTCGACGCCGACGCCGGCGCAGAACGTGTCACCAGTCGCGCCTCAGAGCAATGGCGGTTTCGCAGCGGCCAACACCCGCTCCAATACTCACCACAGCCCAGTGTCGCGGACAATACACCACACGACACCATCATCATCATCGAGCAGGCCCGCACGCCCGGGGCTGAGATACGCCGACCCGATGCCCGGGCCATCATCATCATCAGCCTCCTCGTACCGCGCGCGGCAGCAGCCGGCCGAGCCCGTCTCCCCGCTCTCGCCAGACTCCCCGATCTCCTCCACGGCGCCCCTGCCGCACGACCGGGGCTTCATCCTGTCCGCGACGGACGTCAGCGCCAACCTGGCCATGGTCGCCGACGGCTCGCGGTACACGCCGCAGCACCACCACCACCACCAGCAGGCCTCCGACCACAACCAGCTGCCGCCGTACTCGCCGGGGAACAACATGCGGGCGACGATGCGCGGGCACGGCGGGGAGAGCAACGACATACGGCTGAGCGAGTACGTCAAGGGGGCGACTGCGGCGCAGGAAATGAAGGATTCGAATGGGTTCTGAGGGCGGGTCCCCCGACTGGTTGAAAAAGGGAGGGGGAGGATTGGGTGTTCGGAGTTTGTGTGGGTGGTTAGGGGAGAGCTATTTCGAGCGGAGGTCTCAATCATAATGAGTTTTACGGCGTCAATGACGGTCGTTAGTATGGACTACAGAGGCTTTGTAAGAAAATGAATAATGAATCAAACTACAAATGAGACTCCTAGAGAAGTGTTTCTATTGGAAGGTTATGTGTGTTCCGACACCTCTTGCGAATGCTTCAACTCAAAACAAATCAATAGATATGGCAAACATTCAACAGATACAACCCAACACCATGCCTCTAAGCTCTCCGCTCTAAGGTGTGCTGCCTCGCTCTCCTGCGCCTGAGCCGCCCTCAGTCCCGTTCTTTTTAGACCCGGTCCTGGATGGCAAGACCATGGATCTCCCTAGGGCCACATCTCGACGCCGCGGCACTGAAGCGCTGGCAGCGGCGGTCAGCTCTCGATAGCCTCTAGGGCATCTGGGGCCATTGCCTTGGCGTCAAGACGCAGAAGGTGTTCCCGGACCTGGTCCTTCCCGAATTCACCGGGGCCATTCGGGGCCAGCACGAGACATTTGATGCAGGCGTGGAAGGAGTCGAGGACATGTGGTTACGTTTTGGTTGGTGTCAGCGTTATTCTGGAGAGCAGGTGCTTTGCTTGGGCGTTCTTTCTTCCACGCTGTGTCTGCATCTCATGGTTGACCAAGCAAGGAAGCCACGAGTGAAGAGGCACGGTCGGGGTCTAGAAAGGGAATTACGTCTTACTAGCTGAGCCATTAGACCGAAGGGTGATCGACAACGTCGGAGAGGCACTGGCATCATGAATACGACAAGGGTGAATCAGGACAGTTGCCGCAAATGATCCGTCCGGAACTCTCAGTCATGATCCAACTCGCAACTCCCGTGATCACCTAGGTATTGACACGACCATCACCTATGGCGAGTGAAGCCGCCGTATTTGAAGGTTGACTTTGACGAGGGAGCGAATTTCTCCTAAACGCCACAGGAGTAGTGGGAAGGAGGACTTGCCCAGGTGACCACACCATTACCTGGGCGACCGAGTCATATTGGGCTTTCCATCTCTCGTGACTATCTAAGTACTACTGACTTTATTGGCTCTTTGAAACGTAAATGAATTACAATACATATAATTGTCTGGAAAGGATAGTTGGTCATTCTGCTCGTAACGTCAGACACATCAGCGAATCTTGCGCTCGTAGACTCCAGAATCAAGACGCCACGAATCGTATCTGTGCCTCATTGCCTACCATCTGGCACTTGCCTGTGAGGCTCCGGATAGGAGAACATCTGCTTGTCCCTGCCGCTTGACAGAATGAATTCTTGCGTGGTTTTTTCCTCTGATCGTCTCTGCCATCTGTATCAACGGGAGGAGTAGACGTTCGTTCTTGAGATCCCGCGTCTGCTCTTTCCCTCTCTTGCAATGTTTTTGTTGGACGATTCTTGCTCATGAATTTTAAGTGATCCCAATTCGCCCTGCCGGATTCTTTCTCCTCTTCTTCTCTTCATCTCTCCACCTTCGCCACCAGCAGCATTCGCAGCAACGCACACAAGCAATGAGCACGATGACAGCCACCACACACCGGACAGCACCTCGGCCACCTTTGATGACACTTTCTATCCCTCTTGTTCATCTCCTTGTTTGTTCTAGCTCCGTATCAGTCACCTCTTGACACTTGTCAGAGAGCTCGCCCTCCTGTTGTCTCAGTAACCCGCCTTCGGTTCCCCACCCGTGCAGCAAGCTGCTCCGGGCAGTGCACTGCCGCGGTGCTCGCGATGCTCACGGTCGTGGGGAGGCAGGGATTTCTCATCATAGACATGTCCCGCGTCATGAACAAACCCAAAGGTGGGTATCGTGATGAAAGATGGCGTGCCTGAACTGAGCTCCTTTTTTGCAAAGATGAAGACGGCCTGTATTTGGAGCACCCGCGGTTTTTTCCTTTTGGACTTTTCCTGCGACCCACCAGCTTTATGCTGATGGAAGAACTCTCTTCTTTTTTAGGTGCCCGCCCTCGCCCTCGACGGTCTCAGCCTGGCTGGTCACGGATGGAGCTAGTGTGGGTTCTAAACTTCGTCGTGGGCTGGGCGATGGTCTCGGGTGGGTGGCACTTCGGTTCGCACGCCGTTAGCGTTGCACTTGGACAGATGAATGACCGGTCGTGTAGTGAAAAATTGAATTGTATTTGGTTTTGCTCAAAATTATGTTCATCATCGCAATCTTGTGACATGCTCTTCGTGCACTATTCACACCCGCTCAATAATTACCCAAGCGCGTTCCTTGGCCAGTCTCTTAACATGGTCGTTGGTTAGGCCGTCGACTCAGCTGTGCGTTGGGAAACCCCTTCATCGCCTCCGTGTTGCAGCAAAAAGATTTACGGTGCACAACCGATGCTCGCTATCTCCCACTGAGTCTGATGTCTTGTGGAGTAGCGGCCGTTCCAAAAATCCCGAAATCACAGGCTCTGCGCTCGGGGCCGAATAGACGGCACTTGGCGCGTATCACAGCAGCAGATCGTCATGGTCAACATATATTAAGCTTATCCCGCACACACGTCGGTGAAGTTAGTGCTGACCAGGCACAGATCCCGAGCGGGATCCCGTATCGGGTTACTATGATTATCTCATACCCTGCCTACATAGATATTACCGCGCCAAATTAAGCCCGCATGAGCTCTGACCCTGACACCGAGGCCGCATAGCTCGGGGGGCGGTCCTCCAGGGCGCGGCCCCAGCTCGGTGACTCGGCGGTCCCGAGGCTCACCTCGACCGTCCAGCCCTCGGTGAAGACCTCGTGCCCGATCCAGCTCCGAGGCCACGGCTGGCCGTTGACGGTCACGTTCTGGACGTATATGCTCTCATATGCTGGGTCCCACCCGTCCACCACCCTCACCGTGGCCGTCTTGCCGGTGATTGGATGCGTGACGCTCACGGAGCGGAAGAAGGGCGCCGAGATGAGGTAGACGTCCTGGCCCGCGACGGGGAACAGGCCCAGAATGGAGAAGAAGATGAAGCTGCCCATGGCGCCCGAGTCGTCGTTGCCGGGCAGGCCACCCGGGGTCGCGGTGAAGGACCCGGGGATGTACCCGTGGATCCTCGCCGTCGACAGGCCCGGGCGCCCGGCGTAGTGGTATAGCCAGACGGTCGAGAAGACGGGCTCGTTGGAGATGTCCGCCAGCGCGGAGCCGTGGAAGTAGGACAGGCGGTCCACGAAGGACTCGTCGCCGCCCATGCGCGATATGAGCCCTGCCGTATCGTGCGCGACTAGGAACTGGTACTGCCAGATGCTGGCCTCGAAGGTCTCGGATGGGTTGGTCGTCAGGGAGCAGAAGCCCGCTAGCGTGGAGCAGGCGATGGGGTCCTGATAGCCCCAGGTCCCGTTAGCATATTTGGGCTGGAAGAATCCTTGGAAGCCCGTGTCGGTGCCGTTGATGAGGGACGTCTGATCCTCCCGCCACAGGTTTTGCCAGTTGCTGCTCCTCTCGAAGTACTTGGTATACAGATCCTGCCTCTCGAGCCCCTGCGCGATCGTGGCGAGGTTGAAATCGTTGTACGAGTACTCGAGCGTGCGCGAGATGCTCCTTGAGTTGGTACCGAATCCCGCCGGGTCGAAGTCCAGATAGGGGATATAGCCCAGGCTTTTCCAGCTGGCGAGCCCGCCGCGGCCCTGCTTGGACCACTCGAGCGGCTCGACTTCTGCATCCTTGGTGACCGCCTCGAGGGCGAGTTCCCAGTCGATACTGGATGAGAGGTTCTTGACGTACGCATCGGCCAGGACGACGTCGGCGTTGGACCCTCCCTGCGTCCAGCCACTGCAAAGCGACATGTGACAGTCGGGAAGCCAGCCCTCGTGGCGGTACGTATCGAGCAGCGAGTTGACCATCTGCGCCTGAGCGGCCGGGTCGACGATAGTGAGCAGAGGATGCTGCACTCGGAACGAGTCCCATATGCAGTAGTACGAGTCAAAGTACGGGATGCCGCTGTCCCAGTGCGGGTTTTCGCCCGTGTAGTTCTGCGGCGACATCATCGCACGGTATATCCCGCTCCAGAAGCTGGTCTGGAGGTCGGTGCTTGCGCCGCCCGCGTCTACTGACACTGGGCCTAGCTTCTGCCTCCACGAGTCCTGCGCTGTGCTGACGAGCGTGTCGAAGTCCTCGGATGGGTTGGGGATTTCCGACTCGGCGGTGCTGCAGGCCTGCTCTGAGCTGATGAAACTGATTCCCATCCTGGCTGTAAGTATGTTGTCCGTAAGCCCCGAAAACCTGGCAAAACCTCCTGCCTCGAGATAGAACAGGTTGAAGCCCCTGGTCACAAACAGGTCCTTTGGCTCCGTCCCTGCCCGATTATTCACCCAGACGCCATTCTCGTATATGTCTGCCCCGAAGAAATCGACGCAGAAGTGCATCAAGTAGGACCCAGCCCCAAAGCTCGGCAGGAATGTTCCGTTGCCAGTCATACGTCCCGTGTCCGGGTCAGCACTGATGGAAGCATTCTGACGGCTCTGCCAGAGGTCTGTCAAGTCCAATAAGACCAGCGGGTGTGAGGCATTCCCGCCACCCCCCAAAGCCCCCGAGAAGTCAAACCGATACAGCGCCGTTCGCTCCGCAACCGTCATCTCAGCACCGACACCAGACTGCAGCCGAACGCTGAAATACCCAGGCCGGGCAACCACACTATCATTGAC
This sequence comes from Diaporthe sp. P3_1W, assembly GCA_037177825.1. Taxonomy (NCBI): domain Eukaryota; kingdom Fungi; phylum Ascomycota; class Sordariomycetes; order Diaporthales; family Diaporthaceae; genus Diaporthe; species Diaporthe sp. P3_1W. The sequence continues at coordinate 3,405,791 of JBAFXB010000008.1, forward strand.
GTACGGCAGCTTCCTATCGCCGATGCGGAAGCTGCAGCTGTTCACGTCGGCGTCGTCCGGGCATACCTGCGGGAAGAGCGGGAAGTTGCCCAGGCTGGGGTTCCCGCCCGTCCCGGAGTCGTGGACCGAGCTGAAACCCGTGATGTTGCTGCCGTCCGTGGAGAAGCCGCCCGTGTTCTGGCCATCGACGTTGGCTACGGCCTTGGCGAGGCCGTAGGGCAGGGAGGCGCCGGCAAAGACATTGCCGCCGTTTGTGGAGCCTATGAGGGGGTCGACGAACGCCAGGGGGTCGAAGGTGGTGTTTGTCGCGTTTTGTGCTAGGACCTGAATGGAGAGAACGGCCACACTAATGATCAGGAGGCAAGCCATGTCCAAAATATCTTGGTAAATAGGAAGCAGTTCGCGGCGAGACTTTAAAGCAGTTTAACGAGTGACCGGACACTGTTGAGACTTTGGAGGTGTTGACACCCATGAACATCCAAGTTGGTGTGTGAGGGGTCGGGGTGAAGAACCTCGCAGCAGTCGATGCTGGGCGACGTGCCAACTGCCCCTGATGATATGAAGCGAGTATCTAGCAGTGACGGCCGGAAGAATTACCATACGAATTTCCTGTTTAGATCCAGCTTCACTATAATCTTTAAGCACGCATGGCAAGAAAATGTGCACCGACCCCTGATGAAGATCAGTGACGATACTGTTCATCTCATATCTCCGCATTGTACGCGGTTCCCTGTTCACGGTTACGTCGACGAATAGCGATGGCCTCTACCCCGCGTGGGGCCTAGAAATGGCAGGTGGTTTAGCTTTTCCAGATACGGGGAAATTAGATGAGATGCAGATCTCAGACCGGGATTCACGTCTTGTCGTTCCACTTCTGGGGAGCTATTCCAACACGCAGCAAGTCACACTCGAAGTCCGAACACTGGTACAATGGTGTATCGTTTTCGGAAGATTTTGAAAAGTCCTGGGTTTCTTCGCATCTCTGGGTTCCTGTAGAACCCTGCCGTCTGATATGCAGCGTGGAAAAGTGATGTTGACTGCATTGAAACTACATGTTGTTTGGTCTTTCCTCCGCTGGATTACCCCCTGCTTGAATGGCGAGCAAGAAAATAGAAAAAGTCTAAAGCAAGATTCAGGCCATCTATGAGCTAATAGAAAAGCTGATATCACATCCAATGAAACGCGAGACAGGTAAGTGCTCCGAGGACGTCGCGCGAGCCGTGGCATGCTTCTGCAGACCGAACCGAGACGACCACGTCTTTCGAAACACGACTCTGGTGTTTATTTAGAATGCAGAGATTCGCACAGACTAAAACAGAGCGTACACAGATACATAACATCTCTAATTCACCCAGCACCCAACACCCACGCCCAGTTTGCACGTCCAATCTGCATATCCAGAGCCAATTTGCATACCCAGGGCCAATCTATACACCTAAAGCTAATTTACATACCGAGAGCTAACTCGCACACCTAAGCTCAGTTCACACACTTTGGGCTAAGCGGGGAGTGAGAATCTGTGTACCCTCCGTTTTCGTCTGTACGAATCTTCGTATTCCTTAAAAATGAAGGAAAGACGCTCATCCTTCTCGGATACTCAATCTAATTGTTGCAACTAAGATGGCAGGTTCGTTACTCAAGTCTGCAGTCCATTGTGTGGTGTCAAGTCCCTGGTTTATGTCACATTATTAACCTGGCACGCCTTGATGGAATCACAAAATATTGCAGAAATTGGTCAATTTGGTAAAAGTAGACGCCCCCGCTACCTATGCTCACGCCATACCATCTATGCGTAGCCTGTCTGTTCCGCCCTTGTGTAAGCTGCAAAATAAATGCTGCGCGGGTTTTCTGTATCTACCAGAACATCAGAACACTAGAACATGCTAACCCTCACTATCGCTCCGGTGCTCAATTTCTGCGGCTAGGCACCACAGCACCGTGCATTGCGCAGGGCTATCTCCTTTCTCTGCTTTGCGCCAATTTCCCATGAGACATCGCGAATTCTGTGGCGTCCAATACGTCCCCCAACCTTCATGGCGTAGATCTGCTGAATCTCGTGGATGGTTCTACTCATCCAATCGAGCTGGGAAAGGTCCTTCCAATTCAGAAATCGCTGCATCAGAAGTTCCTTGTTGTTCTCGTTGTCGGACAGGTCGAGCGGGAATCGCACACATCTTTCCTTCTCAGTCAGTTGCGCGTCGCAATGCCTGACGCCCACAACATGCAGCATCTCGTGGGTCAAGATCTTGATGAGATTCTGCTCCAGAGCTTGCAATTTGGCGGGGTTTCCGCCCCCAGTATGCATCAGAAACTGTTCTTGTTCTGCACTAAGGGTGAGGCCTGGTTTGAAGACGTCGATGTACCAGTCCTTGGGAAGCGAGCCTGGGAAGAAGGCATGGGCGTAAATGGAATGATCACCCCCAAACCTGACGAAGAAAGCACTGCAGGAAGGATCGTGGACAAAATGGAATTTCGGACCGACGTTGTTGGCGTTAAATGTGTCTAGAACGGCAACGAGGCATCTCCTGGCCATTGACCCTTGCTCGTTTGTCTCAAAACTTAACATGTCGATGCTAACGGGAATAGGGGTGTCCGTCACCTGCCAACGATATACATCGTTGTTAGGATTGACATGGTAGTTAAGTTCCTTTGATCCTAGTACGCTGGTGGTGGCGCAACAGCTTGGCTTAAGCGTCTGGACACGGCTTGTTGTCTTAGGACCAGCGGAATCGTTGTCATTGTATGGGGCACATAGCCTCTGGACGGAAGGCTAGTGTCAGCGACTGCATTGGGAACGAGACGTCAATAAAGTAAGAACGGAATGTGACACCTACCTGTAGTGAGCTTGGTTCCTCCAAGACTCCAATACAAATCGCGCCGCCGTCGTCTGGCTTCTCAGGGTTGGGTCCAAAGAGCAATGAGAGGAGCAGAGACTTATAGGCACAAGGCGGAGTCTTAGAATTGCCGATGATGAGCCCCGGGTTCGACTCAGCGTAGGACGGCGGTGGTGTGACAGAACCATGGTTGACGACTGCCCGGTCGTCTTCGGTGTAGGGTGGCGCCGGGGCCGGACTGGGCGGTGGATGTTGGTCCGGCCTCCGAGACGGTTCGTTTCCAGTGGGCGGCAGGGTAATGGGAAGGGTAGCTAGCGAGGTCGCGTTCCCGTTCGTATGGTTGGTTGGAACCTTAGCAGTGCTGGTTGACTGGTAGTTGGGGGCCATTTCTGACATTTCCGAATAAGGCAAGGTCTATTGACAGACCTTGGAGCAGAGGAGGAAGAGTGTGTGACTTGTTGAAAATGGCACAGGTGATATTGTTTTGAACAATGCTTGACAGACATGTCCTGGAACAATGATGGAAGATAAGTGGGTTAGAGGAGGTGTGAAGTTCAGAGAAGGGTTCTGGATCTTTATATGTCAAGCAGGTACCACACCAAGTGAGTGATGCCCGGTCGACAACGTCAGGCCTGCAAAGAGATCGATGCAACCCAACGAACGACATGCAGGACACCTGGGCATCCGCCGGCATGCAGGCCATGCAGGTGCAGACCAGGGGAGATGTACCAATCCATACTAGGTCGCGCAAAATCCTCACTAGCTCGTGCACAATTGGCTGATTGTTGTATGGCCGGGAGGCTGTCCTTCGCCTGCCGCATTCATTCCAGGCTGACCTGTCACCTTCTCAACAGCATTCGCTTGATACGCGAACTTCAAGGCCCATCATGTACATGCCGCCGTTTACTGGATGGCAACACGGCGGCCCTCTACTTTTAGACCATTGGCATGATGATGCTTAGGACACCGTTGTCGAGGTTGGCGGTGACGCGCTCCTTATTCGATGCGGCCAGGGCTCGCTCCCCGGAAACCGCCTGCACATGCAGCTGAGACTGCGAGGCGCAGATGTCAGTATTGACACGACGTTGGCGAATGCCAAAATTCTAGCGTGCCAAAGGCTCAGACCTTCAGAGAGCTCCTGCGCTTCCCATGTCATGCCCCTCCTCGCCTCTGGACACTGGATACACACCGGCCCGAAACCCCTGTCCCCAATTCGTCCAACTGTGCCTTGATGTCTACTGTGCTTGTTTTGGCGACTCACTGGTCGAAGGGTTCCATTATTCTGAATCCTAGTGGTGTGAACACAAGGGGCAGGGGGGGCGGCCAATTACAGTCCACTGGCAGCTCCACCCTCCGCGGCTCAAATGATCTGAGCGCATGTTCCCGAAGCTACCCAGGTAATGCACGATTGATTGGTCAACTGCCGGGGCGTCGAACGCTACCTAGGTACCTTGCACACTTGGGCAAAAGTCCTCCACCCGGGCCTTACCCTGTAGTGCTCTCCCCCTAATAGTATGGTCTCTCCTAGCGGCTGGCCCGTGAAGGCACAATACCAATGAACTGAGAACGTCGCCTCGTGCGTGTCCCCACATCCGGTGTACAGCTCGCATATGTATCGATCGTTGATCTGTGAACTAACTGTAGAGAGCAAGGGTTGCTGCGCTTGTTCGACTCTTCAGCAGTGACACACGAAGATGCCGTTCAGTCTTGAGATGCCTACATTTCACAATGGGACCTCCCCGGAGTTTCAGCCTCTAGCGCTCTCAAACACCAAGTCCAGCTTCTCGGCTTCCACCTTCAACTCCTCATAGCCCTCGGTCTCCTCCCTAACGAAATGTCGTTTCCTACTGACAATAAAAACAAAATGCTGACGTGCCAAGATTTCGTTGATGTCAAGTCTATTCATGGGCTGCGTTAATTGTATAAGTCGTGCTTACATTTCAGAGCGCGCGCCTGAACGTCATCAGGTTTTGGCGCTTCGGATCCGGCTAAGGCCTCAGGTAAAGGAAGGCACCAGGGGCAGGGACGATCTCTGCAGCCAAAAGTGAATGGACCAAACACGCACCTGCTGACCTATACGGATCGGCCAAGACGTAGAACTGTAAGTCGTGTACCGTTTCCGCCGGAATTGGGCTGTGATATAAATGCCTCTCAGTATTGAAGTCCAGTGCCTGCACATGTGGGGGCCATGAGACACAACCCTCTGCCCTGCACACCCATTGTAGGCACTCGTTCTGCGCACAAGGAAGTAGTAAGATCTCAGCCGGCACAGCTCGTGCATGATTATTTTAGACTTCAAGCTCTGGAGATGTCTAGGGTTTGGTGATCACAAATGGCTGGCATAGGAGGACGGCAAAAAAGAGGGTGCCGGAAATTATGAAGGCCTTCCAGCCCAGGAGGAGCGCCTCGCACCTGCGAACTCGCCAACGCGGCATGCGCTGTAGGATCCCAGGGTGCCACAGAGGAGTAGAACGGGAGCGAAGCAGCTCGGACTCAAATAAGAACTTCAGGGGCTCGGGGGCTTTCACTTCGGACTCTGAAGAAAGCGACACACAGGGCGGAAAACGGACTGGTGTACGTCCGCTGACCTAACAGACTAGTTGGTGGCGACCCAAGACACATGCACGCAATTCAACAATCACATTGTCCAGACTCGGGCCAGCCCCACGAGTACTAGGGAGACATGAGTCTGACTATGACAGACCTCATACTATCCCCGTGTACCTGCATACTATCTATCGAGTCTAAATGGAACCAGTCAAGATGTGTAGGAACGGAATCCTTCTAGGGGATGCGAACGAGACTGGTCACGATTGCAACGCGGCGGACGAACGGGACACACAAGCTTCGTTAATGCCGTGGGCAAGCAGCAGCTACGAAGTATGCAGCTCTTGCATGGCTCTACCCAATTTCATATTGACGCTCCTACCTTCACGCCACCCTCCCGCAAGCTCATCAACACACTCACTCTCTCTGATATCAGACTCTCGGCTTTGCCTCCAGAGGTCACGTTACAACTTTCTGTCTCCTATCAGATTCTCCAAACACTGATGTATGAAAGGATAGCTGACCCAAGGACCCTAAATTGCCCTGCTATTCAATACTTTCCATCCGAAATCCGTCTGTACTAGTCCTGGGGACATATTTCGTCGGCAGAATAAGATCGGCCGCATGATTTGAAATTCATAGATTATGTGCGATAATATACCTAGGTAGTGAAAGTAAAGCAACGTTCATAAGATGTACAAGTTGCCACGGACGGTTGTGTTTTCTTTTTGACTGGTAATGGCTCGATGGGTCTTGGGCCTGCGTCGATGCGGAAGGGTGACACGATCCACGTTCTACCGAGTGGTCGTGCCCACTTTGTGCTTCGAAGGAAACCAATGGAATCAATACCCCCGGACGTAGATCACCCGGAATGGATGAAATACTTGAAACCTTACCAGTATGAACCCATTGGTGATTGTTACTTATATACCAATACCGCACTCGACGGCCGAATGCTGGTCAAGGTGGAGCCAGTTGTCGAAGGACCTCTTTCGTTTGAGATACTTGGGGCCAGATACTTGTGAACGAGAGGATTATCAACGAGGGAAACTGTCATATTGGTCTGAGGAATTTCATATTCATAGGACTTGGATGTGAGAACTCGGTCGCGAGAACTTCCAATGATTACGTTATGGATTAATATCAACCGTACTACTTCGGCCGTATTACTGCGTCCTCGCAGCAACAAAATCTACCAAGTCAAAGAAGCTCTTCTTGAACCTCCTCTCCTGCGTCGTCCTGTTGACAGTCTGGATCCCAAATTGCTGGTCATACCTACCAAACTCCCAATTATCCATGAAGGACCACGCAAAAGCGCCCGCCACATTGACACCATCCTCCCAGATGGCCTTGAGCACCTCACTCATGTAGCTCATGTAGTAGTTGCTGCGGGCCGAGTCGAACAGCTGGTCCGAGAGGTCCTTCTTGGTGGACTCGCCGAACTCGGGGAAGCCAAACTCGGTGAGCACGATGGGGTAGCGGAAGGTGTTCCACAGCCAGTTGAGGTAGGTCCGCAGGTACTTTGGCGTGATGTACACGTAGGACTGGGAGCGGTAGCCGATGTTCCAGCCCGTTGTCGTCAGCGTCGACTGGTTCACACAGAGCGGGTACAGGGGGTCCGAGGAGTTCCCGGCGCACGCCTCGATGCCGTAGCTGGGCGGCGAGACGACAGTCGCGGTGTACGGGTCTATCCCGACGAAGTCAGCCGTGCCGTTGATGTACTCCAGGTCTTCCTCGGTGAGGGGCACGTAGTCCGGGAATGTCAGCTTGAAGGCCTCCGGGTAGTCCTTGCCCAGGAAGAGCGGGTTGCCATAGGCCGCGATCTGCAGGTCGTTGAAGTGGTTTGTGGCGTCGACGTCGGCCTGGTTCTGCGGGTCCCGGGGAACGCCGAAGTTGTTGTTGAACTTGAGCGCTATCTGGCCGGTGCCGTTCAGCTCGTCGCGGTAGAAGTGCGCCAGGCGGGCGTGCGACTTGATCACGGTGTCGAAGCTCTTGCCGTTGGTGCTCGACAGGAATGGCTCGTTGTATGTGTACCAGACCGGGACGCGGTCGGCGAAGTGCGTCATGAGCACCTTGCCGTAGTGGACGAACGCATCCTCGAAGGTGGTGTTTTCATAGGACCCCGGGAAGCCGCCCAGTGACCCAGACAGCTCGGAAGGATTCGCGATGAAGTTGAGCGGAGTATCGAAGTGGATCAAGGTCACCAATGGTTGCATGCCCTTTTCCAGGACAAAGTTGATCAGATCGTCGTAGTGGTCCAGGCCTTGCTTGTTGACCGGAGAGCCCTCGAGGACGAACGGCAGGATCCGACTCCATGGGATGGAGAAGGAGTAATACTTCACTCCTATGGAGGCTAGTCGCTCGATGTCTTGCTTGTAAAGGTAGTAATTCTCATTGGTCACATAATTGGGGGTGGACGGTGAGACGAGTTCCATGACCGTCGGGCTTCGGCCCTCATCAGCAATGGCGCCCTCGATCTGTGCGGCAGAGCCTGCGACCCCAAACATGAAGCCCTCGGGAAAGTAGTAACAGTCCTGAGGCGTAAAATAGTCCGGAGGCGGAAATATCAGCTCGCTTGTTGGCACTGGAGTTGGTGACACTGTGGCCGAGTATATTCCTCTTGTCGTAAAATTAGCCAGCGACGCACACTCCCACAGAGCAGACCATGCCGCCTGGCCGTAGGGATCCTCAGTATCTGTAGGGGAGGCAGTGGCATCTGGGTCCCAGTTGCCCCATGTTGTGGTTGACAGGTTGGGCAACAGATGGCTGAGAGACTCGTAGGGCGGAGCATATGTAGCCGTGGTTGCCGATGGCGCTAGTGAAGTCGCTGTCCTGACTGTCTCTGTCTGAGTGAAAGAGAAGGAAGAGAAGGCGTACGTTGGGCTGCCCGTGGCGTAGAGCGCAGAGTCCATGGTCGAGCTACATTGAGGGCGGGGAACGGTGCCGCTGGTTGGAACATAGATCTGTTGTGCCATCGTGCCGCCCGCCACGGCTAGGGGAAGGAGGAGCTTCAACATGGTTATTGTGACGACTATGCCGCGGACATCAAAGTCGTGCTGATCCACGGGATGACCATGAAAGGAGATGCAAGACTCAAGAGGTTTTCCTGAAGGGGCGACGACATTTCATTTAAGATGCGCGGACGCTCAATTCTACGTCCCCTCCACCTACACCGAGTATACCTGGATCGTGGTAGGAATATGATTTCCGCCCACTGGCAGTGACCTTGACGTCTTCGGCCCGCTTGGGACGTTATTGACGCTTCCCCGCGTGCTTGACGGCTGTTCCTCGGGCAATTTGGACGAAATGGGCCTCGTTTTTAAACTAGGCAAATTGAACTGTCCGGCCCCGGCACTTACAACGGTCCCTTCTGCGGTGGTACTACGGAGCACGATGTGGAGAAAAGGCGGTTTCTTAGAGGAGAGGGTCTTGGCATTGCGTGAATGAACACCGCCTCGGTATGATTCTCAATGTTGTAGCGAGTGCAACTTTCTCCGTGCCTACCAGCTGTAGTCGGGCGTGCTTATTGTAGTTTTCTCCTCAGAATGCAACCGGAGAATTTGTGAAGACTTCTGCCTCTACTTTTGCTTCATTGTTGGGATAGGGAAGCAGTCTACTGTGAGAGCTCGCGCGTTGGGGTAGCGAATGTTACTTCCCCAGATCGCCCCATAGTCACTCCACGAACTTCGTGGGGCATGTGTGTGGGGCCGGTCATGTGGCCGCAAAGGGCTTAAGATCCACCATTTGGATGGCCCGAGATTGAGTCCATGCTCGCAGTCCTGGCAGGGACGGGGCTTCGGGGCCGGACATGGGTTCTGTGGGGTTACGGGGAGGGAAGCGTACGGCGTGATGTCGGGGGCTCCAGCGTCAAAGACGTCGTCCGCGTTGATGGAAATGACCCAATGGTCTACATCGGTCTAAAGATCTGTGACTTTTATACTACCTTGATTGAAATGAGATCTGAGCGTGTATACCCATACGGAATCCGACGCGAATACAACCCATCCGAGTCAAAGCCGTCGAATTCGACTTTTAGCAGGCCCAAAATCCTAAACGTGCTAACCCCCTCGCCGTTCTCATTTTTTCCAAAATCATCAAAGTCCTTCCACCCCAGCACCTCTGGGTCCTCATCCACGTTCAATATGACTGGGGCTAACATTATGAGGCATCCAGGCAAGTCCCCCTCCGGCCTCTGTTGTTCACCTTGGAAAAGGATAAATCGTGTCGACGGCTCGTACGGTCGCACACACCATGCGCTACGGAAGTCCTTCAGGCTCGACCGATCCAGGATCCAGTGCTCATTGCCATGTCCAATATAGAAGCCCTTTAGGATCAGAGCTTTCATATCGAGCTCGTCAAGCTGCAAAGGAAAGTTTAAGTAAGTCCTGGCTTGTGGGAACAGGTCTAGAGAAGTTGTCCCAGCATTCGTCCAGTCCGGAACCCAAGACGGCAGCTGCAGCTGATCTCGAATCTCCAGAAGGCGTTCAGACCCCGCTGAATCTCGGCACATATTCACATGGCCCAAAACATCGGCAGCCGTTCCCACTTTGGCCAAATACCTCGCGATCCAAGTAAATATTTCGGGGGTGCTCCGCCCGTAGTCGGCAACCAGGCCTTCGGCCTCAGCATCAACTACCAGCCCCAGCAATGCGAAAACCCGATCCCTGGGGTCCGTAGACTGACAATGACGGCCTATTCGCAGTAGATCAGGGAATTCCACAGAGTATCGTAGACGGCGTTTGCCCAGCGAGAGAAGGGGAGAGACAACGCGTTCTTCCAACCCGAAGGTAAGGTGGTAAGGTAGGGACTGTAGTGCGGTATCGTTGTGGAGCACTGACCACGGAAATTCCTTCTCTCCGCAAAGAATGACAGGATTCGGTGACAGAGCAATCTCTTGAATTATCCAGACCCTGGAGAAGTATGGGCTGCGCAAGAAGTTGTTGAGTGCGACCCCGATAGGTTCTTCGTCCTCGCCCCAACCATGCTCCACCTTTCCTGTTGCAAGGGCTTTGAGGACACTTTCCTCCTTGGAAGTTGTCGGCCCAACATAGACATATGTCTTCTTTGCTCGCGTGTAAATGTGCGGCATCAATTGGACTTGGTGGCCTCTCTCTTGCACGTTATCCTGATCGACGCACAGGGAATCTATCCAGACACATTTCGTCCAGAAACGATTCCGGATTCGTTGCAGCACTTCCTGACAACTGCGTGTGATTGAAACATAGCCGTTTCCGATAAAGGCTCGAAAGCGCCTAGTTGCGTCGCCAGTTTGGTCGGCCCATGTATAGGAGACGGCGTCGTAGTTCTCCTGACTATTGGTGCTCATAATGACGAGCTCTCCACGAATGGGATCGTCCTTTTCGCCGGGTTGAATCTTCAAGAGTCGCATCTCTGACCTCTGCTTAATGGGCTTGTATACGTACGGCTGGTCTCGGTACGAGCCACAACTAAGGCAAGTCGCTAATCCTTCCGACTCGAACAGGTCGAGGCGCGAGCATACGCTCCCATCGTGCCATGAAGCCATGGGAAATATAGAGACCGGGGAGTTTGAATGGATCTATAGGCTGTCGCGGGTGAGCCAAAATGAAATGAAGCCGCTCTTCCTTACGAATAAAGAGGTAGACTCGGAGTTGAGGGAGTATACTCTCGGTGAAGACTGGCTTGTGAAACATTGTGGAGAGGGGTTGGGTTGCTTTTGGGAACAACCAGGGCGACAATGGAGGTAGCCCACCATATTGGGGCGGTGCTGACAAGCTCCTAACAAATGATGACCGCAGTTTCTCCACATGTTGCGCTGGCTTTTGACTAGCGGTGGCTGTGATGCAGTAGAGATATATGCATGTCTTTCCAAGGCTGGAAATTTCCTGGATCAGGTTGGAATTGTCAGGTTGTTGATTGGGTTTTGAGGGTGACAAGACAACACATTAAGAAAACGGCCATTCGCACAGAAAAACGGAGGATATACAGATGCATGCAGCCCCTAGTACACCAAATCACATCAGAATGGGGGTATAAAAACATGAAAGCTAGATAATTGATCTGATAGCTATTTTCTATCTAGGGGCATCTCTGCCTTCTTCATCTCCCACCCCTTGTTTGTTATCGTACTGGTCGCAGTGACATCGCGGGAAGCATGGGCGAGTGACTTGATGCGGGGGTAGTACCCCATGCTGATGCACTGTACCCAGTCACTAGCCTGCTGCCTCTCACTTACTGGACGCACAATAAGAGCACGTCAGCTTCTATACAAAGACTGGTCTGATCAGATAAGCTCAACCGGCAACAGCCCCAAGATCTGTCTATCCGCTCCACCAGAACTTCCACACCTCTCGTCATACTGAATTTGCGTCCTGCCACCTTGATCGCACACCCTAACAAGACAGACCACAAGATGACACCAGCATCAAAATTACACGTTGAGCCTGTGGATCTCAGCCAAACAGAGGAATGGGATAAGCTCTTTGCAACATACTGGGAGTCATGGAAGCATCCACTGCAGGTAATAGGGATATTGACCTTTCCTTGGCTGGGGGAGGGCAGTGCTCGTGAGATGGACACATACAATGCTGCTAAAGCCGACTACCTCGAGGCCGCCAAGAAGAACACTGACCAGCGCTGGCTCAAGATCGAGGACCGCAGCGTCGCGGGAAAACCTCGCATCGTCGGGGGTGGGGCTTACACCGTCATCCAGAAGGCAGTTGGCGAAGACGCCCAGCCTGTCTCAGGACCAGGCTCTGGCATAGATCATCACGACAGCGCTCTGCCCGATGTCAAGCTTCCCGGCCTGGGCTACGCACTTGGATCGGAGCGCAACGTGCTCATGCGCCAGCTCTATTCTCAGATGTGGAGTTGGCACCCGCGCATCATGACGGACAGGCCCCATCTGTGTAAGTGAATATTGTATTACCACCCAATTTTATCTCAGAAGCAATGGTGGTTGTCGGCGCATCGCGTTCCAGGAATGCATAAGCTGACAACCAGCCCAGATGGCCAGGCCTTGTGGGTGATTCCAGAGTACCGGCGCCAAGGTGGCGCGGAGGCTGTGATGGACTTTTTCTTGGACCAAGCCGACTCACGCTCACTCGAATGCTACCTCGAGGGCAGCGAGCTCGGGACGCCACTCTACCTGCAGAAGGGCTTTGTGCTCCTCGAGCGGCCTGTGATGTCGTTCCGCTACTACCCCTCGGAGGGTCAGAAGGACTCGCCGAGTGATGAGTGGGATCGTCTTGTCCGGGGGCTACATGCTGAGGCAGTCGCGATCATGTGGAGACCGGTCAAGGGGGAGTACGAGGAGGGCAAGACTGTTCTGCCGTGGGTGGGTAGGCCTCGAATGGCGAAGCTGTGATGAACGGGAATTATTTTTACTGGGCTGTGGTAGCCACGGCAGCAACATGACGCTCGGAAGCTGTTATTGTCAGCGCACTACTCACTGCTTAAGTATCCAGCTCAGTCCTCATGAATAATGTTGATTATCTTTCTTATCTCCAAGGCGGCCCCTTCCTGGTCATTGTGTCCTCTGAGTCTGATACAGCCATTGATCAAAACTGTGGCAAGGGCGGAGGGAGAAAGAAGCTCTTCAGTCCTGGCTGTGCGATTTGACCCCAGGAAAGTGACGAAGCGAGTCGGTCCTGGGCGAACAAATTGGTGCGTACCAGCGTTACTGCCAACAAGGTGTCACTGAACTAGCCGCGTAGATGCTTGCCACTCAGCCCAGGGTGAGACTCATGCCCATTTGTGTGTCATGATCGGACGGAGAGAAATATAAAAGAGCTGGCAGCCAGACTTTCCTGAACGCCTTTCCAGCATCGCGAACAAGGCCGCAACCACGATCCTCGTATCACACTCGATTGCCCAAACAACAATCACTGTCAGAATCATGCAGTTCATTGACATTGCCATCATCGGAGGCGGTCCGGGAGGGCTGACAGCAGCGACCACCATCGTTCGGCAGCTCCATACTGCCGTTGTGTTCGACAATCAAAAGTGCGGAAACGCCAAGTCGTCACACATGCATACGGTTCCGACGTGGGACCACGGGGACCCCAGTGAGTTTCGAGAAGCTGCCAGGGAGGACATCCTGGCTCGATACTCGACCGTCGAGTTCGCCGACGTTGGCGTCGTCAAGATCGAGAAGAAGTCGGACTCTCATTTCCTCCTCGTCGACGAGTCTGGAAAAGAGTACAACTTCCGCAAAATCATCCTCGCCGTCGGCACAGCCTATGAATTTCCAGATATCGACGGTTTCCAGGAGGCTTGGGGCAGCCGAATGTAAGTCACAACAGCCTGGAGTATCCCTGCCTCCGTCAGTCTGAGCCGCTTCAATGCTGAGGTTCCCTTGTGCACAGTTACCGCTGTCTGTACTGCTTCGGCTACGAGGACCGAGGGGCCAAGTCCGCCGGTGTGCTCGTCGTGCCACCCGTCGACGCCGGAATGGGCCTCCACATGGCCGGCCTAGCCGCACAACTCAGTGACGAGGTGACACTGTACACCCACGGCGATCAAGACTCCGCCGCAGAACTGAGACCGCTGGCCGATGCTGCAAATGCCAAGTTCAACGTCGACTCGCGCCAGATCAAGCGCCTTATCGACAACGGAGGGTCCTTGACCATCGAATTCGCGGACGGCTCCGCAAAGGAGGAGGCGTTCCTAGTCCACAACCCCCAGGCCGGCGTCAAGGGCCCCTTTGTCGAGCAGCTCGGTCTGGCCGTCTCCCCTACGGGCCACATCGACGCCCGCGTGCCGGATTTCCAGTCTAGCGTGCGAGGCGTCTTCGCTGCTGGTGATGTCGCGAGCCCGTACACGGCGGTCAACGTTGCTATCGCTAGCGGTTACGGCGCGGCCGTGGCGGCTATCGCGCAGTTGCAGGCTGAGAAGTACAACATCCCGGAGATATGCTGATTCTTGTTGATACGAAATTTTGGCGGGGCCAATGATTCTGGTTGATTGTCGACCATGATTTCACATCAACTCTACACAAGTAGGCTGACAGGTAGGATGGGAAACTTGGGCAGCGCAGCAGCGCTTTAGGAATTTCAGATTCTTTTTTTTTTTTAAAAAAGAAAATGAAATGAAAACCGCCTCGTCACAATCTCCTGGCTTCTCACGTCACCAGACCTGCATAATTGCTCCAGAGACTCAAGAAATGGAATGAAGCCTGATCAACCCGATCAACTCAATCCCAAGGTCAGTAATTGCCGTGCCTCCTCGCACTTTTCCGTACATTACTCTTCTTCCTTCTGATCCTGCCCTCCCTGCACTTCCATGCAGCTGTTGAACCTCGACCACCCGTCCCCAAGGTTGTGACTCTACCCATGCTTTTCGACTGGTTGTGGAATTATGTGTCTTTCTGCGCACGGATCTCCCTCTGTGGGATTTCTTGTCCTGAAAGTGAAGAAGCGGGTGGGTCCTGGGCGAATTGAACTGCAATGTCTGAGCTTTGCAGGTGATTCAGCATAGTCTCCAGGCCTCCCTCGCCTATTGAACAGTCTGTTAAGATCTCTTATCGCCCTCACCGTCAGGGTTGTAGAGTGACTACGAGAATTGTGTTCCGTATTCCTCCCATTCATCGTCGTGTCGCTTCCTGTACTGGAAGTCCTCGCAAAGGAAGCCAACGTTGTCTGCGGCCTGAGGGCAGTCCGTGGCGCAACGCCACAGCATGTTCGCCAGCAGATTCGCCACGTCTCCGAGTGGATCAATGCCACACAGTGTGTCGGTCTCTGTAGAAGCCAGGAATTAGAAAGATAGGCCCTCTTCTGTCTTTGTCTCTTGTCGAGCCCACAAGGCGGAATTCTCCAATTTCAAAGGCCGGTGAAGAGCCTCTCTCGGGGAACTTCTTGTGGTCCTGTAATTGAAACTTACTGTTTTCACGAATCTTTTCAAAAAGAAGACGCTGCGTGTCGAGGAGACTCGGCCAGTCGAACGTACCCCGGTTGAGCAAGGCAACATGACGTCGGATCACGCCGTCTCGGCTGTCATAGTCGCTTTCCCCGTCGCTTCCCTCATCGCTGCCCCAACTGCTGCCCTCAATGCTGTCCTCAATGCTGTCCTCACTGCTGTTCTGAATGACTTCCTCGCTTCGGCCCTCGACAACATCCTCGAGAGGTGCACGGCTGAAGCGAAAGCACAGCCTCCTGTCGTACGCGCCGCCGTTCCCGAAGGAATAGCCATTCTGCCCATAGAGCTGGTAGACTACCGTAAGTCTCTCCACGTATTGCAGGCCGTTGGTGCCCGACACACTGAACACCTTCCACATGTCGAGAAAGTGCAGCCAAACCCTCCTTTCAACGTTCGGTAGCCTAAACAAGAGGCCAGGAGCCAGCGTCTTGTCTGCAATGTTTTGTTTCACTGTTATCTCAAAGTGGTTGTACTTGTAGAACAGCGGTAGTGCCTCGTCGCGCAGGCGCCTGCTTGCGCAGAGGAGGGGTGGCGGGGTGAAGCATCGCAAGAGCGTGCCCTCTGGGGCGGTCAGGGTTTCCTTGTAGATCATGTGTCGCAGTTCGCCAGGGAATTCGAAGAAGCGGCTCAAGATGCCCTCTGGGTTGCTCTGAGCAGGGTCTTGTCAGCTTGATCGTCCTTAATTCTGATGAGTGAAAATCATCCAGGCTTGTTATACATACAACCGGCTGGATGTCGTGGGTGTTCATGCTGGCGGGGGAGCCTTTGCTAGCCAGGCTAAGGGGAAAGATCTCGTCATTCCTCCAATGAAAGTCCTGGAAGCGATTGAAGATGCTGTGCACGAAAGACAGGAGACCTGGGTCATTCGGTGCAGGGTCAAGGCTCAGAAACTTGGTAGAGATCTCCAGAGCGAAGTCCGTTTGTGCTTGTCCATCGAGCAAGACGTGGAAGGCCTCAACGTGAGTAGCCCGAGGATACAGGGAGAGAAACAGGTGAGTGATTTTGCTTGCGACTTCAGCATTGTCCTCATCGGTGCTGAACCAGCCGTACTCCGTTAGCTTAAGCCTGACGAACTGATTGACGCTGGGCTCGATCAAAGAGGTGATCCAAGCGCCGGTGCGCTTGATGCCTTGTCGACCTTCCATCTTTCTGTGTACGCTGGAAATGGAACTGAGAAGCTGGTTGAGTTCAACATCTATCACACATGCAGACTTGAGTTAACAGAGTTGATGCTGTTAGTCGGCGGTCTACGTGTCGCTTGGTTCGACTGTGGTGAGGTTGACAAGAAAGCATTGAAGGAGATAACTTGGCTGTAGAGGCCCAGGTTTAAGGTACCTAGGTAATTATCAAGATGTGCATGTTGTTGTTTTCTTTCATGTATTTGCGGTGAATGGATCAGGGAGTTACAAATCTCGATGCATCTATGCCTTGCTGCTATATGGGCTGTAGGGACTTGTATCTATTCACGTTGCTGCTTCCTGTGAATAAGTGTCTGTGGTCACGTGTATATCTCTCGTTTAAGGGCAGGCAAACGACAAAAATTCGCCCAGAAGAGCCCTCTACTGGCAACGCTTATTGGCACATAACCCAAGCCTATGAAGCAAACGGTCTGATCTATAACTTATGCTTCTCCACAGAGGTTTCGTGGAAACACATATTAGGGTTTGTGTGATGCGAACTCAGTTGTGCAATTAATGGTAGTCAATGTGTGACACATGTGTCTTGACTACTGCTTGCAAACCAATCCTAAGTGTGACTCTAATCTAGTAGTAGGCTCAGTTGCTGTACTGGTGCTCCCCGTCCTAAAGGCTCATACGCAGCCTCTTCTTCGATCCACGCGACAGCACAGACCTGGCAGCAGTAGAAGAGGTTGTGTTGCTACCGGATCCAGTCCACCTGTCCACGATCAGCACAGGCTTTCCATCCACACAGTCCTCGGGGACGGTGTATGAATGGAGCACCGCGCTTCTATTACCGCCGTCCCACGACGGTGTTCCAGAGCCGTCCATCTTCAGGTACTGGTATGAGAACTGCTCTCCGGCGGGCAGCTCGAAAGTCAGAGACCAGAGGGGATTGTCGCTGGTGTAGAAATAGGACCCCAGGGTGACGGCTTGGTGTCGGTCTTTGGAGCCGAGTTGAGGGATATCGCCGAGGCTTTAATGAGCCGGTGGTCAGCGATCTTTCCATCCGAGTTCATGGGTCTCCGGGACAGAAGGGAGGAAAAGGATGAAACTCACATCTGCACGTTCTGCCCGAACGTAGTTGTCGTGGTGATGTTGAAGGTCACGAGGCATTTCTCATCGTCATCGGTAGCAGGGCCCTGCGGTAACAAGCATAGACCCGAGCTCAGGGCGTCCAGGGCAGGGTAGAACACCCGGGGTAGCCACCCCATTTCAAAAGACAGCGCCCCGTTGCGGTCAGCCTTGAAAGCCTCGCAGCTCAACAGGTCAATGTACGCCCCGCCGGGCTTGTACTTGGTCGCGTTGCGCGGGAGCACGACTTCCAGCTTGTCTCCGCCCACGCCAACGTTGGTCAGCACGGTGATGAGGGAACCTTTCTTGATGGCGATGTGGTGATTCGTCAATGCCGTCGTGGTTGACGGTGTAGTGCTGTTACTGCTGCTGTTGCCGCCGCTCGTGGTGTTTCCAGCGGCTGGTGCTTGTGGAGGCCAGATGGTGTCTGCCTGTGACGAGACGAAGGAAGAGTCCGTGTCGATGGCGAGTGCGCGGATGGCGTTGAGCTGTGCGATCCAACGGTACAGCTCGGCGTCTTCGTTGTAGCCCGAGGTCCACAGCCGCTCGCGGTTGAAAGGATCGTTCTGCCCGGAGAAGTGCTGCTCCTGGCCTTGGTAGATGATTGGGATCCCGTCGAACAAGAGGGTGAATGCCAGTGCGTTCTTGGTGAGTGCTATGTCGCCTACCAGGGATGCGAAACGTTGCTCTATCGAACTTGGTCAGAATGGCACGACCTTGATATTGAGCGGCATTGGACTGTTTTCAGGAACAATTGCTGATTGGGTGTCCACAGTCCAGGGACACCCATCAAAGCCACGAGTTATGAAAAGCCAATATGAGCACATACCGTCATGGTTCTCAAAGAATGGCGCAAGGAGATTCGTATTGACTGGCCCAACACATCAGTGGTCAGTCTCGCGTTTTCACAAACACGGGCAATCTGGGTCATTCGCAAGCTCCGGGAGACTCACGTGGCCCATTCCGCATTGTCTTGACGCCCTGGACGAGTTCGGTCATCCACGTCTGTGGGTTTTGGAATATCCGTCGTATCCAATAGAACCTGATTTTGGTTAGAAGATCCCGTGAAACTGACCCGAGGAATAGGTTGAAGAGGAGGTGTCAAGTTTAAACCAAACTTACGTAGGATAATTCAAGACTCCCTCATCCTTGCTGGGAACCAACTCGCTGTCATAATTCGCTGGGTCCCCATTAAGATATTCCGCGACACTGAACACACCAGCAGCATCGATGAAACCAGGCCAGAAGTCCCTCTCCACATGCTTGTACGTGTCGAGGCGAAGCCCGTCGACATTATACTTCTGGACCGTATCCTTGATCCACTCCTGGAAGATTTCCCGGACCTCGGGGTCCTCAGTCTTGACGTCGGGCAGCGTAAAGACCGCCGTGGCCTTGTCGTCCCGGAGCTGGCACACCTCGACCGAGGTCTCGTTGGAGTTGTCCATCACGCACGGGCGGTGGAAGTACTTGCTCGAGTTGAACGGGGTGAACATGCTGTATTCGGTGGCGCTGCCCGGGCCCGGCGAGAAGACGTGGTTGATCACGATGTCGAACATGAGGTACTTCAAACCATTAGTTCGTGATCTGTGGTTGGTATACGGATGCTGCTTGACCACGTACCATTCCACGAGCATGGAGCGCATTGGAGAGCCCAATAAGGTCCTCCTCCGTTCCAAAGTGAGGGTTGAGAGCATAGAAATTGCGAGGCCAATAGCCATGGTACGAGTAGTCCGACGACGCGTTCTCCGTGTTCTCTATGACGGGCGAGATCCAGATTGCCGTAAACCCCATGCCTTGGATGTAATCCAGCTTGTCGGTGATGCCCTGCCAAGTGCCCCCACAATACTGTTTCGGTAAGGGACAGTCCGCGTCCGAGTCCGGGGCTTCGGATATGCCAAGGCCGGTATCATCAGATGGCGTCCTCGCGAAGCGATCCGTGACAACCTGGTAGATGGTCTGCTTCTGCCATTCCTCCGCGCTCAGGGCGTCGACGCCAGCGACAGCGGCGCAAATTAGGGGGACAATAGCCCCGAGGAAGTTTCGCATGGCTCAAGCAGGAGAAAACGAGTGACTTAATGGACAATTATATGAATGAGTGTGAGTGCCCGAAGGCTATGGTAGTTGAAGGGGTGCTAACGAGCGGACGTTGTCAATACAGACGAACAGGCGTGACATGAGGTCAAAAACGTGCACCCGGGAGCGAGGCGCGAACCAACTCTAAATATAAAGGTTCGTCGCTCATCTTAATTTAAGGAGCAATAAGCTTTCGCCGGGGTGATTGGCAGGCTTGAGCCTGACTCGGCGAAGGGAACTCTGTTTTGGTACACTAAGCCTTATGTGTGGCGCTTTCGATGTGTTCGCCGAGCTTTCCGACTCGTGGCGTGTAGAACATGCCCTCTTTTATAAATGACAAACTGAGACATATCAGGGGGGCAGGGTTGTTGTAGACCGCCCTGTGTCATGGATCGACCTTTTCAACATTCGCGCACTCACTGCTTGCACGATAAAGGTTATTTGACAGATGCTTAAGCAGAGGTTCGAACGACCTCCAGGGATTACGCCCGAAGCCAGAATGGAGTGACTATTAGTCGGTCTATATCAACCAGATCAGGCTAAAGTAAACCTTATTGAATATGGCTATATAATTCAGAATGAGGCTTAAGGTCCCGCGGGAATTTCCGAACTAGCAGTGGACACTACCTAGGTATTTCGTGTTATCTGGTATCTATCCCTACCTACTCGCTATTCCAAATTCATCATCACCTGATGTACAAAGATTTCCCTACCAAAGCACCGCTAGACAATATTAATATCTCCCAAGTTCTCCTTTTCGAAGGCCTCTCCGTACATCCAGCCCGAAACATAAGCCGAACATACCGCCAAATACTCAGAATCAAACCAATCCTGCTTGTCTGGATCCAGTGGCCGCAAGACCATGGGCGCAGCGACGCCAGCCACAAGCGCAAGCCGGTCTCCGGGCATGACTGAGCCCGTGCCGCAGCCGAGATAACCGTTGGACGTGATGAACCATCTGGAGTTGTTCTTGGCTTGACCATTGATAATCCCCACGAAAAGATCCAACAAGTCGTTTCTACGCAACGAAGTCAGAATATCCTGAGCAGCTTGCAGAGTCATCTCGCGCGGCCCTGACTCCTCATCCTCCGGGCCCTTTGCGAAAATGTTGTATATCCGCTTGATCGCCGACAATTCGTGATCCGCTTCTCTATGAGAAGTGCGCTGTTCCATCAAAGCGAAAACGAGCGTAGCAGGGTGGACGGCTGAGCTTCTCGGCTCGCAAGTCCCCACGCTTGCTCCACTGCGGCATCTTATCAAGTATTCGGCGAAGACAGACCTCTTGAGTGCATCTACCCAGTCCGAAAATGCTTCGATGGAAGTGTGCATAGCGTCGTTCCGGGTGAGAAACTGCGGCGACTTGTCCGCAATTATCTGCAAGTTTCCCATGCAGAATGAGATGGACGCTTTCCACTGTCCGGAGACGAAGATAGCTCTTTGGTCTTCGCTGTAACGAGCGAATTCCGCCATTCCCTGTTCCGTCGCACAGTAGATTTCGGGTATGCTGGACGGTTGGAGGGAAACGAATTGCTTTGTTTCGAGCCTGCTCCAGTCGGGGACCCAAGTCGGTAACCTCTCTGTCCGCGCATCTAGAGAGGTTTGCCCGTTCTGGACGGTGTTGACGTACAAAAGAAGACTGATGGCGGAGGGCCGAAACCGCAACATGTCCACACAGAGTTCATGATAAATCCGTGCTTGCGGCTTGCTGTAGTCGATCGCAGCTAGATCGACGCCGAAACCGCGAAGCACGCCGTACAAGGCATACGACATATCTTTTGGCTCCCTGGCGTGGCGATAGCTCAAAGTCTCCACGACCGCCGACATGAGCTGGTCACTGACCTGCTGCTCAGATCTCTTCGTGTTGAGGTCACTGCTGAAGCCTTCCGGGTTGAACAAGGTGGTGTAGAGGAAGAAGACCAAAAGAGCTAAGCCGCCCAGGGAATCGCAGGCTGCTATGTACAGGGTTGATTCTCTTGTGGTAAAATTATTATGATAGACCCCTGCTAATGTGGCACTGCATAGGAGGGTGAAGGCGACGACGTGCGTGCATACTAGCCCCACTTTCTGCAAATGACGATTCGACATGTCGATATACGGCCTTTGATGCCAAAGGATAGACGAGTCGCCAGAGGTTCCATAGACAGGGCGGTCGTTGCGTCCCAGGCCCTCTCTATCGACGCGCATCCAGAGAAAAAGGACTCGCTGTAGGGCAAGAAAGCCACGTGGGCGACTGGCCATGCCCTCGGAATCCTCCTCCTGGCCCTTTATCCGGATTGACCTCTCGCGTAGCATGAGCGTGTGCCGGACGGGACGCCAGTCTTCGATGTCCCAAAAGTTGGCCTTGTCTGCTAGAAGGAATTGTAAGCATCGGAACCCCCTCGCAAAGACAGACCAGTTCAAGGTTGCCGTCCCACACATGATGATTGCGTCGGTTGCGAGCACTACCTCTTGAAACGTCCAAATCCTTGAGAACCAGTCCATTCCAAGCAGTTCCTCCAGGTCGGCATGTCGATATAAACGCTGCAGTTCTTTCCGTTTCCACCAGTTACGAAGTAGCTTGAACGTCGCGACAGGCGGTATAACCCTGAGTTGAAACTTGACCTGGTGACAGGGACCACCGGCAGCGTCACGGTCCAGGGGCAGGTACATGAAGGTTGCTGCAAAGTCGACACATTCCAGAGCTCGTCGTCTCGCCGGTGTCTCTTGCCCGAGCCAAATGTAGACTTTCTTTGCCCTTGAGTACACATCCCCCATCAGTGAGACCTGATGACACCGCTCGGTCTCGCAGCTTTGGTCTATGCAGATTGAATCAACCCAGATTGTCGTGTCGCCGTACAGATGTCGAATCTGCCTCAAAGCATCCTGACAGTTCCTGGTGATGGATAACACCCCTATTTCCAAGTCGATGGTTATCCCTTGACTCGGCTGCGGAGCGCCCCATACATACGAGAGGGCCGTGAAATCTGGGTTGCATTCCGGGCCCAGGGAGACTATGCGGAAAGTGCCCACGAGAGGATCGTCGAAGTGATCAGAGTTTTGTAGATCAAGGACGCGTATCTCTGGCGAGTCGTTGGAGATTGGGAACGCGCGCGAGACAAATGAGCCCTGACTGAGGTCCGGAACTGATAGGCCCGAGAACCTTGGACTGGCTGTTGCTGACAGTGAATTCAGCTGCACGGTGCCAATGTCAACAGTGTAACTGTCGTCAGTCACATCTTCCATGTGTGGTGCCATCGCGAGGTGTTGAGCGGAGTGGAGGACTTGGATGCTTTCAAAGTGTTTGAGATATCTTGATGGTGGGTCAAAGGAAGAGATGTCGAGGACAGGAAGGGATGACGTCTAAACAGATCACCCTGGGAACTCAGCAGCCACCCACTGTCTATCAAACCCCTCTGCTTATCGCAGCCACAAGTGCCTGTGATACAAAGACTATACTGAGACCAGATAGGAAGACGTTTCAGCTCCTATGTGGCGTTCTGAGACAGCTCATGTGTAATAAACATGGCCACCTCGTTTTAAGGCTGCGACCAAGAAGTGAAGGAATGGATGGTCAAGCAAAATAAGATTGCTTCTTCTTTTCAACACAAAAGTTCCAGGAAAGCCATCGCAGTCGTATTGTCTCTAGATAATACTTACTTTTTGTCAACACCTCGCGCAGGAGCATGGGGGCCGGAACAGTAGATCAAGTGTCTGAGCCAGCCCCCATCACCAATCCCGCTGTATCTCCTTAGCGATAGGCTTATCGTTTTCACCGTCGGGGAATGTTCTGCATTTAAGCTTTCCCGTTCGGTCTGACTCACCTACGGGATAGAGACATGAGTTAAGGGAAGGTAAGTATCCGGCATCAACGTACTATCTGGATAACACTATACAAGACATGAATGCAACGGAGTTGTATGTATCTGGGTACAGGTAAACACAATTGTCACGCTGTCTCATGAAGTCTCTATACAAACACCGTCCGGCAGTGCGCCTTCTTGAGAACGCACTTGATTATGTTGGGACCTCAGGAAGCAGGAAAATTTAGATTCTAGCGCATCTTAAAGAAAGCGCATAGAGGATTCAGGCCATTACTTCACACACTTCCCTTGAAATGATTCAAGCACTCGGTCCACAACAAACTCAGTCTTACATTGAGCTGGCCTACACAATCGTTTGGCTTGAGCTGGCGAGCCCTCAGACAGTATCTACTTGCCGCCAGGCACAACCCCTCGTCGACGTCTGTCTAGAGTCCCGCATCCTTCTTCCGGCGGACACTGGGTACACCTCGAGAATTGACTCCTACTGGTGCAACAATGCGAAGTTGGAGCCGGCATGTATCTTGCAGCCGCGATCTGCTTCGGAGGTTGCCAAAGCAATTAAATCCCTGGCTCAGGCTCGCCAGAAGTTCGCCGTGCGCGCCGGCGGACACATGAACTGGGCGGGTAGCAAAACATCAATGGTGGCGTGACGATCGATTTGGGCTTTCTTACCCTAGGGTACTCGACTCAGTATGACCCTAATATCCAAACAGCACGCCTGGGGCCTGGTGCCAAGTGGAAAGATGTATACGCTGAGCTGGAGAAGCACGGTTGCACAGTTGTCGGCGCGCGGGAGGCAGAGTGTGGTATTGGCGGCTTCTTGCTTGGAGGAGGCAACACCTTCCACACGCCGAGTCACGACTTTGCCTGCGATAAAGTTGTGGCTTACGAGGTAATGTTGGCCGATGTGCGTATTGTTACTGCAGATGCAGGGGGCGAGCACAAGGGTGCGTTCTTCTTTTACTCTACCAACAAGACCCCAGATCAGTTGAAGCTGACGCCTGTTAGACCTATTCCGTTGTCTCAAGGGGGGCGGCAACAACTTTGGCATCGTCACCTCCTTCCAATTGGGTACCATAATCAGTGGTCCTATATGGGGAGAACTAGCGTTACAACCACTCGATGCTTTCCTAGCCGCTGCGGACGCACTGGTCGAATTTACAGCGACATCTGTAAAAGACCCAGACAGCAATCTGCAACTGGTGTAAGCTTTGATCACCACCCCTTGGATATTGTGTCAGGTGTTTAGAAGAGCAAGGTTTCCGAGCATCAGATCCTGGTATTCGTGGTTATGTTTTGTGAACGATCTTGCCACCTCGTTCAAGAAAACACTGACATCTAATTCTCAACAGTGTCGGCCATCAACCTAGGTTCGGGGGTAGTGTTGCCATTACCCTCTGCAATAACATGGTTGCCGTCGAGAATTCATCCGTCCTGCAGAGGACCTTGGCTCTGCCAGAAACCCTCAACAATTTGAGGACGACCACATTGGAGGAAATCCTGACATACACATCACTTCCACCAAATTTCTAGTGAGACCATCGCCCCCTTCTATGTTCCTTCGACCGGCTGCCGCGGAGGTGGCTGACCACGATTTAGTAACGTTTGGTTCACCCTGACTTTCAAGAACAGCTCTTCCATCATCAAAAAGGCGGCTGAGCTACATAATCAACTGGCGAAGGAGCTTCAGGCGAAAATTTCAGGCGAGGATTTCATCTCGCATGTTTCATTCCAGCCGATTCCGCGTCTGTTTGTGTAGATTTCCCTGGCCGTGAACTCCAGCGGTAATGTGCTTGGCCTGGAGCAAAACAAGCACGACGCCATTCTTATCCAGGCCTCTGCCAGCGTTCGCACACCTGAGCTGGAGGGGTGGGTCAGGCCAAAGGTTCGTGCTGTGGTTGAGGGCACGCGCGCCTTTGCCGCCACGATAGATGACGGTGTCATCCCTTGGATCTATCTCAACTGCGCCCAACCGAACCAAGATGTTTTACAGAGCTACGGACCGGATAATATACGCTTAATCGGCGAGACAGCGTCTAGATATGATCCTGAAGGGATCTTCCAGCACCTTTGTCCAGGGGGCTTTCCCCTTAACTAGTGGTAGACACTGAAGTTCCTGCTGGATTATATAAAATTTAAGTGTTTAAGCGTTTATCACTGTATGAAGGGACTGATGCATACTGCTCAAGAGGCATATGTATACAGATTAAAAACGAGACCACATATAAAATTTAATCACATTGCAATGAAGACATCAAAATTCATGTATACAAGAGAATTTCTTATTCGACTGGGGTACAAATCAAATACCATCCTGATTGCGCCATGGAAATACTCGTTATCTGTTTTATTGGTACTTGCTCTCCATCATGCCATCTGGTACTCATCCAACGACAGCGATCTTCTCACCCGCCGCCGCCGCCGCACCACCCCGCCGCCGACGCCTCCTAACGTAACCACGAGCCTGGCCTCGCCCGACGCCTGATCGAGCCGAACCCTCACTTCCTTCACCATATTCTCCATGCTGTCCACTGTCTGGGCAGGACGAGGCTCTTGCCCGTCCGGCAACGAGTCCTCATCCACAAAGGGGCCTCTGAGAATGAAAGGCAGCGGATGCGCCTTCCACACCGGTACCTCGGCTCGTGCGGTGAATAATATCGTTAGCGGGAGGAGGACCAGGGCTGTCAAGGCGACGAGGCTCGCTGGTAGCGCGATCCAGGGCCAGTGGACGTTGAGGCATATTGCGTAATGCCAGACAACTCCTTCCGCAGGCGCGCTGTGGTTGGCGTTGCCGTTTTGGCGCATGTAGTTCGTGAATCCTGCGGCTATATTGTCAAATGTCTCGTTGATGCTGGCGAAGGAGACTTCGCTGGAATTATAGAGCGCCTGAAGCTCCGTCGATCCTGAGAAGGAGTCGAAACAGCGGTCTGCTAGATTGCAGGAGTTGCTCGTCCCTGCGACGATTCCATCCAAAAACATGGTCGTTGCGAAGAACCTTTGGAGGGTGCGGTCGAGATAGGGGCCTAACATAAATGTGCATCCCCGCGCGTCCATGGCGGCTGGCAAATCTGCACCTGTGTTGTACCAGATGGACTCAGGGTCGTCTGGGTCGAAGTCGGTGACATTCCAAGGGAAATTGTATCTGAGCCAGGGCTGCCCCACCGAATAGGCCTCTTGCACAAGTTTCGACTTCTCCTCGGGAGAAAGGCAGCTTGTATTGACAAAGACAACTGGCTCGTTCCATCCTCTGCTAGAAGACACGTTTCGAAGCGTCTCGAAAGGCGTGTGTCTTGTCACCGTTTCCGATACCACACCAGCTGTCACAGCTACTTCGTATTCTCGGATGCAGGGAAACATTGTGCACCGGGCGGCTCCGTATCCTCTGCAAGACCATTCGTGCTCTGGGTCGTAATCGATATCACTGCAGTTGGTGATGTGGTCTCCGGTAGTTGGGTCGCTCCCTACTCCAGACCACACGCCAGCTGACCAAAAGTTTTTGCCAGCAATAAACTCGAATACGGTGGGCATATAAACTTGTTCAACACTATAATCGAAACCCCACTTATTGAGATCAGTAGATACCCGGAACAGCCCCCTGAACATAGAAGGATGCTCATCATCAGTGTCGAATGTTATGTTCGATCCCGTCGGGAGCAATGAGGTGCAGGAATAAGAGACCTTCTTGCCATCATTGCTTTTTACTTCCTTGTTGAATTCGAGTTGACTTGATATATCCTCACACGTGCTACAGTAGCCCACAGTGGAGAAGCTTTCGAATGTGCAGTTGCCTGTGGGGCAGTAAGGTTGGACTGAGCTTGCGTGCGAGAACGCTGCCTCTGTAAGTGAGGGTTGCGCGGATACTGAGAGCTCACTCATAGCATAATAACGAGACCACGTCTCCAGCTCGTTGTTCTCGTCTGATACTAGTGAAGCATGGCTGAAAGAGCCTGTCGACTCAAAGTAATTAGATCGGGCTACAGTCGCCTTCTCCGTCAAGGATTGTTGGCAGTCCGTGTACTGCAGAAGTGCTTGGAAGAAAGGGTCGACCGCAACCATCAGAACGGCGATCAGAGCACCTACTGCTGTCAAGGGTTGCTGAAGCCGTCGGGACACCAACCATTGGGAAGACCCCCAGACACTGCGGCCAGCTGAATCGTACCGCATAATGTCTGCCAATGGTCGCTTTTGCGTCATCCAGAGCCATTGGTGCTGGCTAATGCAGGACTGGATTACAAACGTTGCTGAGCCTTTCAGGACAACTGAGTAGATGGACAACAAAGTGTTGATGGAGATGTGGAAAGGCCACTGTGGTAGGGGCTGATTCTGGTGCGGCAAAAGTGTACCAATCGTCGCAGCAAGTGCCATTATGCTGACTGCGCTGTTCGCGATCTCCCACTTCCAATTCGACCAACAGCCGAGTACACTCTTGAGATTTCCTTTCCTGGATGAGGGATTGGTCTTTCCGGGCTCCAACTTGGATGTGCACGACTGGGGCAGCGTATCGAGAGATCTCTGGTTGTCGACAAGGTTCACCGTGGAAAACCCTTGGGACTCGGCTTGGGTGTGATCCATGCTGAGGTGTTGCAAATGCTGGGCTTGCCTCTCAAGATTGGCATTGCTGACGAGTGAGGTGGTCGAAAGTTCTGGACAGTCGTTTTGGACCTCATCCTCATCCACCTGGCTGTTCACCAGGCTTACCAATTCCATTGCCGTGTCTCGAGGTTGCATATCTGGTGACAGAGACATGTCTTTCGTTTGGAGCTGTCTTCGTGCCTCAATGAGGTGTAAGTCTGTCTGGGGTTCAGATTTCAGAAGCGGTTAAGAGAAGTATTTTCAAAATGTGCTTGTAATAATCTGTTTCCAAGGCCTGAAGTCACACACCCCTCAGGGCAAACTTTTGCCATGTCACAGAGTGCCGTGGGAACAGGTTTTGTTCAACTGCAAATCTCGAGGGCAACATCCAGGCTACCGTGTCTGTTATTTATAGCATCGCATCTTCACAGCTGCTCGAAGACGTTGGCCCCCATCGTGGCGGAGTGCATTTTGATTTATACGAGTCGCCATACTTGTTACACATTTGTGTAATCCCAGGTCTGTAGAGCAAAGCCTTGCTTGTACCACCCACCTCAATGGCGAGTAGACAACTCTGGCTCTGCAAGCTTCATTGCACAACTCAAGTTGGGGGCCTCAATTATTGGGGTCCGAGGGGGCGTTATGCTGGAGAAGGTTGAATGAATCTCAGGGAGCAGAGCATGTGTTGCCCAGGTGATAGACTTGATGCATGTCTATCCTTTCCAAGAATTCTCTCGGTCCATCGGCTGGACATTGTCTTAGATGATCCTCGCGAATGATTCTTGTTATCATTTTGTATGATGGGGACAGGGTTCACGCTTGAGACCACCTGGGCAAAATAACGGAACATGAGGGCTGAAAACGTAGCAAAAGCTAAACACTGTTCATGGCAATCTCAGCTACCTTGGTATGTGGGCTTGGCGATGCTGACCTTAGATTCTCGGCTTTATTGAGGTAATGGACATGCCTCTCAACATGTAAAACGTGAGTGTTGCGCGCATGTGAAATATATCAGAGGGCTTCAAGATCCCCCTGACCTTTTGGGTGATGCTGAAATTTCTTTTAACTAATATAATCTGTCCCTTTGAAATGGAGACTTCCGGCAAGGGTTTCCTGTATGTCCTTATCATTCTGGGACAGTAAACTAGATAGTGTGATTTGGGATGTACCTCAGCACTTGAGATTGGTGTAATTCAAAAACATGATTGTATTTTTATCACGTTGATTGACTGATCCGGCAAACTTGGTCAGGGCCCAATCCCTTCACCAATAAAACTTGTAGAGGCGTCACTCTTGCGAAGTCACAGATATAATATTTTATTCTTCAGACTGAAGTTTCCAGGTCCAAGGAGTCACGAACAACAAAATGTCAGGAAGGAACGGACAGAGTAAACTGCTTGTCACTGCAGAATGTGGATAGATGGTAGGTATTAAGTTAGTTCTTATGGGTTGAGTGTGTGTGAGTGATGATGAAACTGCATTATGGACCACGTCTGAAATGAAATGATTACTGCGTGGACTTCAAGAATTCATGCTCTCCATCCACTCGGAGACGCTTTGTCACAAGAACATTATATAAAGGACTGTAGAGTGATTGTTTCTACATTTCCTATATAAAGCACATTCTCCACCACTGTTCCAGTAGCTCTTCTCCAGAAAAGACCATACCAGACCATCAACAGAAATCACACCGAAAAGCCAAGGCGGAAACGAAAAGCGGCATCAAGCAAAGCTCTCACAACTCAACCAAAAAGTCGAAATCATTGCAAAACCACAGAACAGCCAAGAGACGCAGACAAAGGACTAGCTCCTAGATCAACTAACATGAGAGAGTCCAAGTTTCTCTGGCGCCAGCTCGTCATCTACCAGGAGGTATACAAGGGCGAAGTGGACTTCGTCCGTCCCAGGCCGGGCACTGATATCTTTGAATACAAAGTCAAGTTGACCAGGCGCCGTGATTCAAATACAAGGTAAGGTGGTGCCAAGGCCCATCCATTTTTGGGAGCATGCTAATGAACGGTGGCATTTCAATCTCCAGCGAGGATTGGTACGACATTGAAACTAAATACGTGACGGATGCTTTGGACGAGGACTTGGAGGCGCTCCCTCCGGGCGAGACCTTGCGATAGGGTTGAACGGTGAGACTTGAGAAGATGAGGGTGGGTTTTGCCACTGGTAGAAGGCCCGAATCTGGTGAGGGAAAGCGGGCCTAGAATTAAGACAGACTCAATGCAACTGCGTTAAGCTTTGTTCCGGTGGAGTGTACAGTGGCTGCCACAGATGTAAAATGTGAATCCCTCTTGAGTGTGTGGCTGTGAATTTTGACTCCACGAGCAAGTCACCGATACGGTCGTCATGACAAAACAACTCACACTAGTATTATGACTACATATGTGGGCTTGGCACCAAACAGCAGTAGACAAGTGAATCTAAAAGTGAATTGTTGGCCACTTCGCCTGCAACAAGTGCATAAAATCAATGATGACAGCATTCGCAAAGCTGTTCTCGAAAACTATTTATATCCAGGTCCCCCACGGCCAAATGCTCCTTTCCTCCATAAAACTGCATCACCCGACCTGAACTTTCAACAGCGACATCCTCAGCTGTTGAGTCCAAACCTTTATCATATACGATCAAGCTGCGAAGTGCCATCGTTCGTCATTCTTCTCTTTCACCCTCACCTACTTCGCCATATCAGCGGCTATCTCACCACCATGGACACAAACATGGACGACCAGCAAATGGCCCACAAGAACACCCGTGCCGCGATGACCAATTCGATGGTCCATGCTCTGGACAGTTTCATCACGCCGAACCTCTCCCAGCATGGCTGGCTCACCACAGACGAGGATAATCATGACCTCAGTTGCGAGATCCTCAAGAATTTTGTGGATCTCTGCCACGCTGGCAATAGCCGGAGGTTCATCCTGGAGACACTTTCCGACGACAGAACACATCTCGAGATGGCGGAATGGCTCTCCACCATCTTTCTGGGTCGCAACCCTGCTCCGAGGGACAGAAGACTTCTATCTTTCACAGATAGTGTCGTCAAGTTCTTTCATGATCTCTGCTGGGACCATTTTGTCCACTTTTTCACTGCCGATGATGGCTCCCAGATTGTGGCAGACAGTGGCCTGTATTCTTATGCCCAGGCCAGCCGGCAGACTGTAGGTCCAACATAGCCTCTTTCCCACGCTCTCCAACTCTCTTGTGTGACAAGCTGACAATAATTCTCACAGCAAACATTCCCCCTACTCAAACTCCCGGCAGAACTACGAAACATGGTCTACCGAGAGGCTCTAGTCGTCCCAAACCGCGGCCTTGTACGCAACTTCGCACCGCCAGCCCTTCTTCGAGCCAATAAGCAGCTTCGAGACGAGGGGATTCCCCTATTCTACGGACAGAACCACTTCCACATCACCGTCAAGCGGACACCCCAAGACGAGGCCTGCGCCGGCGGAACAATGCGTCCAAACGTGGACATGTGGGTCTGGCGTCGTTTCCTGCACATGTGGGACGACTTCAACTGCTTTGGATCCAACTGCCTCCGCTACGTCAGGCATATCGCGCTGATCTATCAGCTCTCGATAGACGATGGATACTCTTTCGGGGATGGTCTGTACGACAGGTGCCTCGGCTTCCGGCTCAGCAGCGAGCCTTTCGAGAAAGACCACCACGATAGGAGTCACGGGGAGGACGAGCGCGGCCGCGAGAGCGTTCCGGACACTACCAGTGGCCAGGTCATCCAATCAGACCCTGCTGAGATTGAAGCTGAGGCTGCAGATTCTGACGCGGACGATGGCGAGGTCGAGGAGGTCCCCGAGGATCACCCCGATCCGGCCGGGGTCTTCGAGCTCAATCGAGGCACCGTCGTCAACTGGGGCAGCCGTCGCGAGGCACACTTCTTCTTGTTTCACCGGATGTGTGAATACGGTAACGTATCTTATAGAATTAAGGGGTCTCCCGAGGGCGCCAGGCACCGGCTTCCCCGAGGACGGAGACCTCCCACCCTATGCCGTCTGCTCCAGAGCAGACGACACGAGGGAGTGAGAAGCAAAACCAGCTGCTAATCCGAGATTTGCACAGGAACCGATGGGATGTGGGACGTCTACCCCATGAAGAGGCTGGGGCAGATGCTATGGCGCTGTGCCAGAGACTGCCCACTTTCATCCGCCAACGTCGATCTGATTTGCGAAGACCTGCCATACTGGATGGACAGTATTGGCAGTTACACACGCCACTCGGTCGAATTTTATGACCTGGACGATGACGAGGACTAGTCATCTGGGATGAAATGTCCTGTGGGCGACTAAATGAACGTTAAGGGGGACGGGGAAAGGGCTGCGACGACCACGTGGGGAGGATTCACCCATGGTTCGGACACCGCAGGCATGTGCTGTGTACGGCTCAGAGAATTTGTTTGGAGACATGGATTGAGTTGCGACGGACATACTTGTGGTTCATAGTCACATGCATGATACTAATTGGATATGATGGTGCCAAAGAAGTGTTGAAGGTCAGAAAGAAGGGGCCTACTACACCAACATAATCACTCGTATCATATTCAAAGGCCCTCTGAGGCCTCCCAAAGTCACAGGTCCCAGCTACTTTGTCCAATGGTGAAATTAATCGTTGGTATACAAGTGTGGATCGTTGTGGTAAGAGATTTTGATCTTTGTAGTTCGTGACATAGAACTGTGTCTGTTGACAAGGCTAGGATGAATAGGCTTCTCGTCCAATAAAGCGTCATGCCGGCAGGGCCCTACTCGGGAATAGTCACTAAGCTCTCCGTAAACAACAGGTGCAAAACGACAGTCACCGCTAGCCAACTGGATTGAAACCCTCATTAGTACCTAGGCTACTTGAACGAAGGGACAGACAGAAGATGATCCCCAATGTCATTCATTTAATACAAGCCACCTAATCTCACCCAGAGACGCCAAGCGCAATCTATAGTTAAACCCCAGAAACAAAGCCGTGACAAATCATCGCCGCCCTAAGCGTACCAATCAAAACTCAGGCGCGCTAGTACCAAAGTCCGGCATGGCGTACTGGCTCAGGTCCAGGTTGAGGTGGTCCCAGTCCCAGAGCGGCTCGAGGAACGTGCCCGAGAGCGGGTCGCCGGGGTTCATCCCGCCGAGGAACTGCTGCTGCTGCTGCTGCTGCTGGGCCGAGGTAGCCGTAGCGGTAGCCGCGGCCGTAGCCGCAGGTTGAGGCTGCTGCGGTTGCTGCTGATGAGCAGCAGGGCCGAGGATGGACGTGTAGTCGACATACGGCCACTCCGGGGCCGGCATCACGGGCATCCCGCCGGCGTTCCCCAGTGGCATCATCGGCGGGGTGCCGTACAGTGCCTGGGCTTGTGATTGTGCCTGTTCGTGCAGCTGCGGCATGTCGTACGGCGTTGTGCCCACCGGCGGGGACGGGTTGCTCGAAGACCCGACGCCAAGACTGCCGCTAAGGGTGTAGTCCCCGGCGCCGGCGCCGCCGAAGCTCGCCACCGCGGCGAGCTGTCCTGGAGGAGATGACGACGTTGGGCTGGTCTTGATCTTCTTGGACGAGGATGGTGCGGGCGAGCCGATCCCGAGGGTCACCTTCTCGGCCTCGGTAAGGGGTAGGGACGGGCAAAGCTTCCGCAGGAGCATGGCAGACAGCCTCGCGGATTCGGAAAGGTGGGCAACGGCGTCCATCAGCTCCTGGGAAGTGCGAAGTGCGCGGATGCACTGACTCCGCTTGGGGAGATTGTACCCGGTATCATGGACGATGGCGGAGCACAGCACAGTGGCGGCGTCGAACATGAAGAAGATGATAAAGAAGTACTTGAAGCCAGATGGATATATCAGGTCGTAGAATTGCTCCGAGGCTCTCATGAGGTCGAGGCAAGTGTCAACACCCTTGGTGCGCAAATTGGTTCCCAGCTGCGAGTTCATGATCTCCGAATCTGCTTTTGACAGGAGGTAGGGCTTTAGAGGCGCAAGCAGGTATGCGTACGCGATGATATTGAGCTGGCAGCGCATAAAGGGAACATACGGGTGCTTTTGGTCCCACCGCGTGTCCGGTCGATGGTCGCGGAGGGCAGCGGGGAATGTGCCCATCCACTTTTCGAGTTCGTCCTCGATTTCCAGCACAAGCTCGACGGAGTAGTCTGTGCCCATCTTCTGAAATAGATGAGAGACGTGCAGGCCCAGTTCGGCTTGTAATGCGACGGATGATAATGGGTGGGGAATGGCAGGGTCGGTGATATTCTCGAGGCGACCATCTGGGATTTCTAGTTTATGATCGTCTTGGTCGATGAGCAGAGGTCGGGACAGCAAGGTCGACATTTGCCTGTACGTATTAGAGACAGTCGGCGTCTACATCAGTCCTGGTAGATTGACATACCAATCCCAAGTCCACAGGATGCACCACAGCCGCTTGCGCAGCTCCCGTTCGAAATTCGGCAGTCCCTCGGCGGGGTTGTGCATGTCTAGGTGATGCAGTCAGTACCATCTGGATGAGTCTGGCCAACATGCCGCCAGCAATGAAACGGCCCCGTGGCTGACTTACTTATCTCCTGGGCTTCGCGGATGGCAACGCTCAGGGAGTGCCACGATTCGACCATACATGCCTCCGATTTGTACCATTGCGCTTCGATGAAGAGCTGCTGCACGTGTACAATCCCCCCCTTGCCTCGGGGGATTGAGGCGCTTAGCCTCTGAGCAGCCGCATGGAAGCGCTCGGTCATGGCTTGCGCCTTCTCACCGAGTTCTGACTCTAGCCTCTGGAGAAGAGATGCCTCCAAGTATTGAGTGGATACGGCACAAACACGAACCAGGAGGCAGGTGAGCTCAGGGCTCAGCTTTTGACCGGCTGCCCTTGACTCCCACCACTGTGCGCTCTGGCCTCGGAGTTGCTCTGGGAAGATGGGGTAGTACTGGAAATTGGCACTCTCGAGATAGTTCTGGACGAGAATATCTTGGCACAAAACGTCAGTAGGCAAGCACGGCCCCGATAGGGTGACAGCGCGTACCTGTATACGGCTTCGGCAGTATAATCTTCAAGGCGGCCTCGATTTCCTCGGACTGGGCGCCTTGATTGTCGTTTACACGACCATGAGAGGGCTGAAAGGGCGTCAATGAGGGTACCAAGGCCCATCGAGAGTCATAATACTGACGTCCGTTGAAGATTTGGCAAGGGAAAAGACATCGTGGCTAGGCATGTAGCCTAGCTTAGCCAGCCCGTCCGAGAGGCCATGATCAGGGTCGCTAGCCGACGCGGAAGTGTCGGATTCGAAACTGCCCTCCTTTCGCTTCCTCGACAACCTATGACCATTCTGGGTCAGAAAATGGTCATTGCGTTACGTGTGAAGATAAGCATGTGATCAAGTGGAATCTGTCGTACTTTGCAGGTGTAGCAAACGAGTCGTCCTCCGGCGTTGTCACTTTCTTCGGGGCGAACTGGCATAAATGGGGTACCTTCCGGGCCTGACAGTGGTTGCAAGGCCATTCACGAGAGCACTGGTAATGTGTGGCGTCAGCGGCAGTCGATGAGTGTCGATATCCCCATAGCCATATACCTTCTGCTTTCGCCGCTGGCACTCCAGGCAGGACGTAGCGGAACGTCCGCTCTTCTGCTTTTCGACTGGGCTGTTGCCGCTCATCCTCAAGACTTCGAAGACAGTTCGTATGAAGGGTGTGACGTGGTTTGAGAGCAGGAGAGGAAAGCCGTCTCCTGACTTGGGGTGGATGACCGGGAGCACAAGAGGACTCTGGGGAAGTTGACCTCTGACGCTCGAGAGCAATTACCTCTGCCCAGTGACTAAGCTGGGGGCTTCGCTGTCGGAATTCCTTCCTGCGTTAGACCAGGTGGAGACACTGATGGGTGGTAAGGGGTTCCCGGCTGCGTAGCGTCGTGGTAGTGTAACGGCCTCTGCCTCTAGTTCAGCCGCCAGAGCTGGTAGACCTCCCCAATAGCACCAGCTTCACGGTGCTGACCCGGAGATACTCGAAACAATGTTTCTGATCTCTCATCTTCGATGTCTTAAGCCTCAAGTGTTTGTCAACACTTGTCGCCTTTGGCGAGTCAACCCTGGACGGGCGCCAAGCAGCTCAGCTCGTCCCCCATGTCCTGTCAATGACATTAACGAAAACCAAACGCGAGGCAGCCCGTGGAGATGGCGGTAGCATCCTGCCGAAGAAACTTTTCTTCGGCCAATAGAGGTTGTGAAGTGTATCTGGTTGACTTGTCGTCCGAACCTGAGCCTCTCCTCACCAGTCAACCTGCCAGATGCGTCAGACAGGGATTGTGGCTGTTCCCAGCCCAGGCACTTGCCAATGCGACATGGGGCAAACATGGCTGTGGCTTGTTGGTTTGCACACGCGGAAGCGCGGGATTGATCAATAGCTTGAGATCGTGGGTTTCGCAGAGATGGTCTCGAAGCCTTGTGCTGCACCACAGCCTCTCGGACGTGACACAGTGTGTGGGCGAGCATCGCGCTGAAAAAAGCAAAATGTAGGCCGCCGCATTTCCGGGGTGTCTCCATTTTGGGTGCGATTGGGCTCTTGGGTAAGACATGGCTCCAGGCCTCCGGCACCAGTCTAGCACTCCCGTGGTATTTGGAATCCGCCAGCTGAAGGTGGCACACGATTGTACGTTGTGGTCGCCTCCGGAAGCCGGAAGGGCGTGAGGGCATCCAGGCGAGGATCCCTGCGATTGCTGATGACGTTGAGGTTGCTTCGCGTCGCGGACCACCAATGACGGCTCGCGGGAGCGACAGATCGGGCTGCTGAGGGCTCCAATTGGAAACGGAAGCAGGTAAGCGAGTCTCGCGAATCTGTCGTCCTGCATGAAGGTCGCATCAGCGGCCTTACCGATGCTAGGGAAGCGTGCGGGACAAGCGTGAGGAGGTGCCAAGGAGGCACAGCAAAGACCTCGCGTGCACGGCGCTCAGTGCTGCTCCAAGTGCAGAGCGCCCACCTCCAGAGGGAGCATGGAAATGCATGCAAATACCCAATCTGTATGACAGCAGACGCAAAGTCAATTTTGTCTCAGCCTCGGGATGGCCTTGGGGAGGCAGATGCTGGACACTGTATGCAGACTGTATGGAAACGACCTACCTCGCAGGCAGCCGTGAATTGGCCCAGATGGGCAGGTCAGAGCTAGTCGACGATGTCAGAAGTAAAGACGGTCTCCATCGATCTCCATCCCGCCTGTCGCCCTGTCCCGGTCGGTCGGGTCCGGGGGGTGGGCGTAGGCGGTAAGCTGTGGGCGCTGAAATGGGTGGGGGATCCGCCGCGGCAGGGGAATCCAGATTGAGCGTCGGTGTGTCGAGCCGAGCAGCTGAGGACCAGGATCTCGAGCGCAGAGGTCAGCTACGAAGTGGGCTGGTAGGCTGGTAGGAGGCAAGGAGGCAAGGAGGCTGAAGGGGTCTCGTGGCCCAAAGCTGTGTAACACGGTGGCAGACAGCTGCAACGTGCTTGGAGCATGGCATTTGAGTGCCCATGCTCCCACCTGCATGCCGTTGTGGTGTGCCCGCGTGCCCCCCAGGCCTCCTGTGCTGGCGCCAGGGTCTTGCACGCCACAAGCTGACGGGTCTGGGGCCAGCCTCTCGCTCGGCAGACGGGCGGTAGCAACGCACCGGTCGGTCGGCCCGACACTGCCATCGAACCTTGCTTTCCTTTTTCTCCTACCTGGCGCTCTGGTCCAAGATCGATGGGGCGGC
Source organism: Diaporthe sp. P3_1W (assembly GCA_037177825.1). NCBI lineage: Eukaryota > Fungi > Ascomycota > Sordariomycetes > Diaporthales > Diaporthaceae > Diaporthe > Diaporthe sp. P3_1W. The sequence goes on from JBAFXB010000008.1 coordinate 3,443,460, forward strand.
CGTCATGGGCAATAACTGTGCAAGATTGGAAATTGACATGATAGTCCAGTAGACTAGAGAAATAAAATAATTGAAGGCATGGTCAAAAAGCAGACAGCTAGAGCAAGACGTGCTGCTCTGGCTGGTTAGAGTGTTTGGGTTTGGCGGTTTATTGGGGGCAGGACCCACAGATGGCAGAACTTGGTGGGAGAAGGTGCACCTCTCTTGAACTCTTTCCCAACGATAACAGCAGCACGACACAACATTATACATTATTGAAAGCCTTGCTACCGACACCTTTCGGATCCTTTCATCCAGTCTAGAACATCAAATCGCATGATTTTCTCACAGGGGCACCCGCGGAATCGTATGATCCGGACACATGTGCCTGTGCTGTTACTGGGCCTCTGACCGTTTCCCGACGACTTTCGGGCGAGACCAAGCACCACAAGACGCACTTGCCCAATGCTCAATGCTCAACACTTAACCGGGCAAGTCTTCCTGGCCATTCTCATGCAGAGAATAGTGGTACCAGTGTTTCCAACAAAGACAATCTATCCCTGAGAACCATGTGTTTCTGACACACAACCAGATGATTTGCGCCGCATCCCACGGTCGCCAACACTTGCAACGCGGGCCGCACCTCTGACAGCGGCAACTAAGCGTTGACCGTCCATGTCACACCGGGACTACCCAACGCAGTCAACGCCCGATGGGTTTCGGCTCGTACTGCATCTACTGCACCTCCTGCTACGGCCGTACAGGAAGTTCCAATGAGAAAGACGAGGCCGTTCCACTTCCAAGGATCATTGCCAGACCCACTGGGACTGGGACGTGAGTGAAAAGCACGGCAGCCCCAAGGTCTGCCGAGCAAGTGTCCGTATCACAGCCGCACATCTTCACGCCGGGTCCTGGCCGACTCATCACGGCCCCACACACTCACGGGCCTCGCGATGCATCCACAGGGGCTCGTGCTTTCGGGACAGGCTTGCCCATCGTCTTTGCCGATAATACCGAACCATCGTGGCCACAGGGCCCTACCGAAAGGTTAGGCGAAACTCATCGGAGTTGACGCTTGGGGGCCACCCGTCCTGCAGGGATCGCACGATGTCTTGGATTTGGATGGTGTCGTCAGACTCTTGCTGCGGCCTAATTGGACTACGACTGCTACGAGGGGATGGCTATACTAATTCACATAGCAAGGTACGCATTCCACTAATATTCCAATGAGCCCCACGTAACTTCCTCATGAAGCCCAGTACCTCCAAAACATCGGGACAATCTTTATGGGCAATCTCCAGGTTGTTGGCATGAAACTTGGGGGGGCGATTCGGCACTCAGCAACTTGAGCGTCAGGTCATGGTGGTCCCAGTAAATCTTGGTGGTATTGATCCAATTTACGAAAGAATGCTTACTCCTGACCAATATTATCTCGAAATATCTCAGCACAATGTTGGTCTTGCCAGCGCCGCCCAGGACCCCACAAGGCGGTCAATTTCAAAGCGGGCCCTGCTCTGTCTCCAGAGGCAGAGCTTAGTTGTGCATGAATTTCAAGGCGGTCCAAGACGACCATTCAATTTTCTGCCGAATCAACACAGCTGTGTGCTCCTAGGATAGATTTTCTGGGCCCTGGAATCAGCTGGGCTTCGTGTGGATGCCCAGGTAGTGAGCAAAATGCTGAACCGGGTCGGCTTTTCCACCTATGTCTGTTTCCTTTCGAGCTCCACCTTCATGCTCTGATAGCACTTCCCATCTGCCCGACCGAGTTCCTACGAGCAGCTTGTCTATCGTCTTCATAGATACGATGGCTGGCCCAGGTCAGGCAACCAATGGAGGTTACGTAGACCAGAATTATTGGTGAACTAACCCGCCTTGTAGTCGAGACACAAGCACTTCATTACATTGACATAGAACTCCACAAGCTCCCCTTCAAAATCAAAGTAAGCTTCTTTCGTATAACTAACCATGGGCGGCTGGGCGGCACAGCAATTGCTTCACATGTCGGGTCTGTATCCAATGGACCTGAGCATCCACAGTAGTGTTCGATTGGTAACACAATTCAATGAATGCACATGTGGTAGGGATCTAATAATTTGCCTCGTCTGGAGCGTGGCCCCAGCTCCGTCTCGAAGGGGCAGAAGAGATGGTAGAGACAATCTAGAGCAGGCCTTGCTTGGTAAACTCATAACAAGCCCCATCAGAGAGCTCTTTCAACGCCTTGCGGATCTAGATGGAATTCTAACTAAAAGCCGAGATGCAGTGTTGTGTCCGGTGCGCTGTTGGAGATTATCCTACAGCAAGTGTCCCGACATTCTCATAGCAAGCTATCTCATTCGATTAAAACATGCAGGATTGTTCATGTCACACCATCAAGTTTTCATCTTCCTCAGCTACTGCCTCATGCTACATCTCTGCATATCCTGAGGACAAAGGCCAAGACGGCAAAGTTCCCATGAGATGAACTGGGTACGTTTTGGATCCCAGGGAACCGTCTGTTGATATACTCAGATACAGGAACAAGGTCTTAGGATGCGGGGAAATGCCAAGGAAGAACGAGAATGGCGCCGTGCAAAATCCTGTGAGAATCGAATCGACTTTGCCCTCTTCGTAGCGAGCACGTTGAGGACACTATGTCATGGCTTTCGCAAGCCTTCGAATCCCTCTACCTGCCTAGGTACAACTACAGTCAAGGTCTTTGAAGCAGACAATCCAGTTCAATTTGCCAGTCTCCGATAGCTATCAAATGCTAGAGGGCCAGACGAATTAACTGGAGCAGCAATCGTCCTGAGGGCTAGATGCTGTTCGGAACTACTAAACTACTACCGACGTGGGAGATGCTGTCACACCCCAGACACAATACCAAGGTGAGCCGGCCCAAAATTCGCAGTGTGTGATGGACTTATCCGCGTATCAGCGCCTAGAGTCTTCGTATTTGACATGACAATGGGGGTGCTCGGTCCGTATTGACCCATGCCTTTATTAAGGCACACGAGCGGATATTGATACAGGGGATCACGAGACAGCTGGGCCTGGATTAGAGATTACCCATTCGGCCCGGGGAGGACTAACCAGCGCAGAAGGGTGGGTGCGCTCAGATGCTTATTATTCACGACAAGGGTTTTATAGACAAGGCCATCTTAAAATCAAACAAACAATTGATCTAGTGATCATTCTGAAACCCCGCCCTCACCACAACGGGAACAGATTACTCCGTGCAGTCGGTCGAGGGCGTTCGTGGGATTTGACTCCAAGCCACAGACCCGCTTGTCATGTGGGCATCTCCATCTGCGCAGCTACACAAAACAAGGCACTGAGCGTGCTACCGTACTGGCTCTCTTAGGAATCACTGCCGAACGCAGAACGGAAACGGGCGCTCCGTCAAGCCAATCGGGCTATGAACTCCCGTTTGTGGGGACCCTGTCAATTCGGAGGCTTCCGCCTCGGGCTACATTGGTTCGTGCCGAATTCTTGGCGGCCGTCCCGCGTATTTGCGACGGACTGAGATTGTTGGATATGATATTGAGAGAGGTCTGCCTTTTTCAGATGACTGTTGATCTCTTTCGTCATGTAGGTCTCTACTTCATATCACGATGCTTTTAAACGTAGCAAGCTGGTTTTCTTTCCTCCTGGCGCCGTGCCTGGTGCTGGGGGATACCCTCGCATACAAAGGAGCTGACAGTGAGTAATTGAATCCGGTTTACTTTCCTATTTGGGCGAATCCGCCAACAGCCTCATGATGCTGCAGAACACACGCCGGATTCCAAGATCCTGCCAAAAATACGATTTCAGAGACCAATGTACTGACACGTCAAAGTTTCGTCCCTCCTCATGCTTGAGGCCCAAGGCAAAACCTACAAGACCACTGGAGGCGTCACCACACCACTGGAGAAGATACTGGCATCCTCAGGAGTGAACTCGGTCCGCCAGAGATTCTGGGTCAACCCCAAGGATGGAAACTACAACCTCGATTACAACCTGAAGCTCTCGAAGCGTGCCAAAGCAGCTGGCCAGAGTCTTTACCTAGACCTTCACTTGAGCGACACATGGGCTGACCCATCCCACCAAGTAAGAAGCGCACACAAGAGGAGCCCGAGGACGGATCACTCCACCGCCACATGAACATCACTGACACAACTCCCCACAGGATGCCCCCGCCGCCTGGGACGACTCCACGATCGAGAAACTAACCTACACGGTATACAACTACACCCAGCAGGTATCCAACGCCTACGCGAGCGCCGGCCTAAGCCCAGCCATAATCTCCATCGGCAACGAGATCCGCACGGGGCTCCTCTGGCCCCTGGGCGGGACATCATCATGGTACAACATCGCGGCGCTGCTGCACTCGGCGGCCTGGGGCATCAAGGACAGCAACCTCAACCCCAAGCCAAAGATCATGATCCACCTCGACAACGGCTGGGACGCCGGCACCCAGACGTGGTGGTACAAGACGGTGCTCGGTGAGGGCCCCCTGACCACCTCGGACTTCGACATGATCGGCGTCTCCTACTACCCCTTCTACAACGCGCAGGCGACGCTCGCGAACCTCAAGAGCTCGCTCGGCCAGCTCGCGTCCGCCTACGGCAAGCAGATCGTCGTCGCCGAGACCAACTGGCCCGCCAGCTGCCCGAACCCCAAGTACGGCTTCCCCGCCGACACGGCCAGCATCCCGAAGAGCGAGGCGGGCCAGTCCACGTGGCTCAAGAGCGTCGCCGACGTCGTCAGGGGCGTCAAGGGCGGCGTCGGCGTGTACTACTGGGAGCCGGCCTGGATCGGAAACGCCGGCCTGGGGTCTAGCTGTGCGGATAATCTCCTGGTGGACGGGTCTGGGAAGGCGAGGCCTGGGATCGCGGCTCTCGGTTCCATGTAGGCCAGGAAGCTGAGATCATGATAGGGTTTCTGCAGAAGGAATTCTAAATCCACTTTACTACTCTTTCGGCTCTCATTTGCGTATGTGTGAGACTCTCAGGGCATACATTACCGCGTCGGTGCAATGATCGTCGGACATGGGCAAGACCACGCCATCAATTTCGGGCAACTCTTTCATGCTCTGCACAAAGGAAGGTCTGACTAGCCGGTTAGCGACTCAACGCGGCGTTGACTGTAGTTATATGTCTACTTGTAGGAATAGGGAACCGGCTATGAGCAACGCAAGCATTCCATTGCAGTATTTCCACAAATCACCCATCGCGTCCCATTCCCTTCCCTCTCACAGGCCCATGGACCCCCTTTTCTTTTTGGAAGCAACACAGCAATTGGTGGCTAATCTGCAGCTGAATTTGCTCCTGAAGATTCTTCCACTGATTGCAGGTGTGACAAGTACGACAATGAACCACGTAGTGCTCACATTACTCCCTCATACCAGTCCCTGCAATTTTGAGATCACGAACTGCGGCCGGAGGAAGCTCCCCCGAATCACCTTCTCAAAACCTGCTCACACTTCTCTCGAAGCTCTTTCTCGAATCTGGCAGCGTATACCGCAGTCTGCTCAACTTGGCTCTGGTAGTCTTTGTGGGAAGGATCAGTGATTTTGAATATTTCGGTAGCCTTCGGTCTCTGCTCCTCGGAGCGTCTACAAGCCCAAACAACCACCTCGGCGGCTTGGGTGAAAGGAATCCAGATGTCGTCACACCCTTCTGTTTCCATTGAAGAATCAGTGTACAGATCGCATGGGTCTGTTCCCACGTCCTGCATGTCAATCTCAATTTTATCTGGCTCAGCTGCTTGCGTCTGCGTGGCGATGTCCCTGGACTCCCTCGAATGGGACGTCTGTGTCGATGCATCTGACGTGACCGGAAGGGAAATCACTGCTTCGCTCCTAAGAGCAATCGGATGATTGACGACCTCGATACTGTGCTCTTTGCACGCTTTGTCTGCGATGGATCCTGTGGTTGCTGTCTCCTGGATGTTCGGATAGGTGCACGGTCTGTTATCCTTCAGACACTGGCCACAAGCTGGCTTCAACCGGTTGCATTTCCGTTTCTTGTTCCTGCAGCCCATGCAAGGTGTCTTCGCCAATTCTTGTTTGCTCGCATCTGCACCAGACGGGGAGTATTCTATGACCGATGGCGTCGCCGCAGACACTCTCTCATTACTTGAAGGCGCTTTCCTCTTGCGCGGGATTCCTAGAGAAGTCTTAGGCCGCCTCTCCAGGATTTGAGGCTCAGAGCGCCGCGTTGTTGCCGAGATCGAGTCAAGTTTGCTGATGCCAGCCGACGGAGCTGGCCTTTTCGAGGCGGATGGGGGGCGCTTTTGGCGACCGCCTGGCTGCTTCTTGGTAGCTGTTTTCGCACTGATGTTTTGACTCATTGGCGGTTCCAGTTGATTACTTGCGCGCGTCCGACTTCTTGTATTCATCAAGTCCGGCCTTTCTTTTAGAGGGGATTGGGGCGCAACTGTTGAGCTTGACCTTGGCGGACATGGTGCAGCGACCAACGGGAAAGGTAATCGACGTGGAGGGGGTACTCGATCAGCTTCATCTATTGCTTGAGATGAGTCTCCAGAGTATGCAGAATGCGGCTTGTTGAGATGACTCGCTTGTTTTATCCAGTCTGGATGCAAAATTTCCATGGATTCCATGCCGAGATTGGCCGCAACTGGTTGGACCGCACCCGCCAGCCTGCGTTCAATCAGAAAGAGTGGCTCTCCTTGCAACATGACCTCTGAGAGGCTATTTTGATCTTCGAATACAGTTTCATTCCTGCTCTGCGCTGCCAGTGCCCTGCCATCCACTGTGGAGCGGTACTCGCGACGTATGTAGCTTGCAGCATGGAGGCAAATCTCCCACATCTTCGTTGACGGCAGGAGATGTAGAGTGAATTCCCAGCGGATGTTGGGACGGGAGTCTGAGCAGCTGGACCCATCAGGAGGCCCAAGGACTTGGATATTGACGGGCACTCCACGTTCTGAGATCGACGGGGATCGAGACGCGGGTCTTCTCGGGGGCAGCCGAGATGATGGGTGCTCGTCGAATGGAGAGGTCCTCATGCTGATGGTATGACTTGCTGAAGACGAGGCCTGGCCCGCCTGATCTGCAGGCTGGCCATCAAAGCTGTTGTTGTAAGGGCCATGGGGCACGTGGTCAGTGTCTGTCTCAATTTGGTGACTCGATGTCGGAGTTTCATGTCCATTGTGTTGCATGGGACGAGATGAAGGCACATGGCTGGCTATGGAGCCACGACGCACGGGTTGTCCGTGCAGTAGTGTTCTCTCTCCAACTCCAATACCTCTCACGCCATGACCTCTACTGGGAAACCATTGTGGCAGGCTGGCTCCATCCGGGGCGAGGAAGCCTTGGGGGTCCTGAGGAAGCGGGGGTCGAATGTGTCGGTAGCGATGCCCCTGTGGAATTCGTCCAAGGATGGGGACAGTGGAGCCCAGTCTTGGGGGGCGTTGAGTGGGATCTTCATTAACAAACATCGAGTTGGGTCTCGCGGTCTGTGGTCTGCGAACAAATTGCGCCGGACTAAATCTAACCGGCCCAAAGACAGAGGCTTGGCTGAGTGATCGCACCCGAGGTCCCATTGGGGGTCCCATGGGAGGCCCCATAGGAGGTTCCATAGTAGAATTTGCAGACGGCTCCCGGGGCTGGGACTGGGCATGTCGGGGAGAATTCGCGTCCATGAGGTTTGCCGATACATTCTTGAGGTGACAATGCCGCATTCCGGCGTTGTGGGACAAATAGTTGATGGCGGTGTGGAAATCCTGGAGCTTGAGAATGAAAAGTTGGATGGTCTTCAGCTCCGTTCCGCGTGCAATGGTCTGCCCTTCTGTTTCTAGCAAGGGCAACGTGAAGTGGAGCATCTTCTGTTCGCTGATGGAGAGAAATTGCTCGCCGCCGGTGGACTTCCGCTCATTGAGCGTGCCAAGGTCCCATTGTGCCTGGGAATTGGTCAGCCTGGGGTATTTATATGAAGAACTTTCTCACTAACCAATGTACTGCCATCAACATGCACTTGCATTATATGCTTGTCTGGCTTCTCATCCTTGAGCGTCAAGGTCGCGACACGAACGATGGGCTGAAGGTTGCCTTCAACCACAATACGGCCTAGACCAAGGCGGTGTATTTGGGGCTCTTTCGAAGACATGGTTGCGGTGACATGCGGGACTAAAAGTTCAGAGATTCCACATCAAAGAAAGAGAATCCGAGAAAGGACATCGCTCAGGGATCGGCGAGAGGTGGTGATGGTTCCCGTTGTCAATCACGGACTATGCTGGGAGCAAAGACAAGGTCGTTTTCTGGGTTGAATTACGAAACAAGATATGTGGACCGTCCCACTGCGTCTTGGAAAATAGGTTTGGTCCCCGATGAGAGGATCAAGGTCGTGAGGGATGGTGGAAGGGGATGAGGACGCGGGCGAGGTATGTCGAGGGTGTGGAAGGGGAAGAAGTGCAGCTGGAGGTGCATTTGCACTTCCTGCACTTCTTGGATCTCTGCATGCCTAATCGACCTGGAAGGCTGCAGGTGCGCCTTCCTCATCAACTGCCCAGGTGGGTACGTACCTAGGTGGTGTGTCGTTACCGTACACCAAATTGCTGGAGGTGGGAAGGAGCCGCAGTCCACAACGAGGAGGTACCTAGGTACCTATCTACGTGGGTACTTGCAGGGGTTGCTCCCGTAACTGCCGATTGGATACTTCTGATTTTGATGGCCCGTGCACCGCTAGTCTAAAAATCCCCAGCCTGCTGCTGCCAGCCTGGGGGATTTTTGCGACGACCTAGCCCAGCTCCAGCTGCAATCGCGTATGCGTCGACCTGTATCTGCGCCCGCACCTGCCCCGAGACCAGCTCGACTTCCATCAACCAGGCGCATCGCAGATCGAAGACGACCAGCCGTCACAACACACGACACCTCATCGCATCCGTACGCGACAAGAACGCGACAAGTGTCCCAATCTTTCCTGGACAGTCAGCAACACCGCGCCCCCTCGCCCCGCGCAGTGGGCAGAGTCGGCCACGATGGTGTCTCAACGACCACCCGAGCACGTTATCGATCGCACTCCCGAGTACGAAGACTTCATCAACAAGCTGAGAGATTTCCACACCGAGCGAGGCACCAGGTTCGACCCGGAGCCAAAGATCACCCCGTACCAGCTCGATCTTCTCAAGATCTTCAACCACGTCGTCCAGAGCGGCGGCTATGATAGGATCACCGACGAGAAGCTAGCCTGGCGCAGGGTCTGCGCAGAGCTTGGGATCCGCGCCACCAACGAGGCAGCTGCTGCATTCAGTCTCAAGACCGCCTACTACAAGAACCTCGCCGCCTACGAGATCCGCACCGTGCACAACCAGACTCCACCGCCGCCAGAGATCCTCGAGGAGACATCAGCCAAGGGTGGTTCCCTCCTGACTCGCACCCTCAGCAACTTCAAGCCCAAGGACCGTCGCGACACCTCCACTCAGAACTCTCCCGCGCCATCTGGTGACGATGGAACACCCGCGCGTGATAGCAGACCTGAAGAGCCCCCTAGCACCGGCCGCGCTGCTAGAGGCCTGCGCCAGGCCCCTCCCCAGAGAGTCATTTTCCAGCCCGAGACTGGCCCGACGCGACCATCGCGACACTCTTCAGCACAGCATCACGCTGGTTCCTCGACACCACAAGGTGGCCACGGCTCCCACGGCCACGGCCACGCAAACTCGCAGGGCAATGGGCACGGCCAGATCCAAGGCTCGAGCCGCATGCCCTCGCATCAGATGACCCACGCGCCCCTCGGCCAGATTCCCCAGCCGCATATCGTCCGTGGCGGCGCGTCTGCGAGTTTCACCCCCCAGAGTTACGAGTACCAATCTCCGACTGTCGAAAGGTTCCGACCACCAGCCAATGTGCCACTGCCCCTTCGTCCTGTCGAGACACCGTCGAATGCGCCGGCAAAGTTTGTCAGGGCGAGGCGCCCGCTGGACCCTGCACCTCCCGCGCCGAATCGCCAGGCTCCATTGCCTGGTAGTAAGTTGCACCCGAACCAAGCTTCTGCATGCGATTACTGATCACCTGTGCTTCTAGGCTTGCCAGTCCAACCTTCTCCCTTCGATGGCCCTAATATTTACGCCCGGTGCCTGTACGCCCTTCGTTCCGGAATCCCAGAGGAGCAATCATTTGCACTGCATCACCTTTTGAAGATATCGTTTGAGAGAGGCGATCGCTACAAGTTTGATGCTTTTCCTGGATTGGCAGAAGGTCTAGTTGAAATGGCACTGAAGGTTGGCAGCCTCTTCTGGGATGTCAACTTCACGATATCCTACGATCCCGAGGCCGAAGGCGATGATATTGGGGAGCTAGACGGCGTCAATGGCACAGCGGATATTATTGAGCGGATCGACCAGCTGAAGCCTCGGACTGGCCAGGATCACATACAACCCGCCGATTTCGCCGACCAGATGGTCTTGATTACAGAGGCTTCTCTTGCCATCCGCAATATGCTCATGCTGCGGGAGAACGGAGAGTCGATGGCTGATTTCCCACCACTTCGGGATCTGTTATGCATCATTCTCCGCTTGCCGTCCAGCGAGACCACCGTGGAGCTGAAGCATTGCGCGCTGGACGTCGCGGAGCAGCTCACCCCTGAGCTAGCCCTGGGTGCCGACGACCCTCTCTATCGCTCACTTCTCGCTCAGCTGATGTCGAACGACCGTGGCCAGATACTGACGTCTCTGCGTGCTCTTGGCCGCATATCTATGAACCTCGCAGAGGCCAACAAGCTTGGGGACGTCCCTCTGGATATTCTGGAGACGATCATCGATTGGCTGATGCTTAATGATGATGAGCTTCTGGATGCCTGTCTGGACTTCTTGTATCAATACACGGCTGTTGTGTCCAACATCGAGACTCTGCTCCGGTTCAGAGCGGCGAAGCCAGACAAGCCGGAAAGCCTGGTCAAACACTTGGTCCGTCTTCTTTCTCATGGCGCCAAGCGCGTCGTTAAAGAACAGGTCATCAAACCCGAAGTCCGCATTCCATACAGCGAGGAGGTCGCACCGTTGCCGCAAGATCTGCAGGAACGCCTCTTGGCGATGGAGGAGCCTGAGCGATGCTATATGTGGCTTCGGTGTCTTTTTGAAGAGGACACAGATGCCAGCATCACGCAGATTGCTATTTGGACCGCCTACCAATCGTCATTCAGCAGTCGACTCTCTCAGATTGGTAAGACCATGATCTCGCCTGCGGATTTCATTAGGAATGTGAACCACGTGTGGACGACTGCCGGCGCACAGATCATCAAGGCCCCCAATGGTTCGAACCAGAAGTTCATTATCAAGGGAATTCGAGCTCGGACCAGGCCCGTAGATCCAGACAACGATGGCAGGGAGTACTTCCGTTGCCTCTGGACCATGCCGATGAATCCGGGCCAGAAATTCCAGAAGTGCAACAACTTTTTCGCCAATGCAGAGAAGATGTACGAGCACATCCTGTTGGCACACGTCCACGAGAAGCCCGACGCGGATGGCAAGTATCTGAACAAGGAGTCGGATTATCGCTGTCTGTGGGCGGGCTGTCATAAGATGACCGGCGATGATAAGGTTCCTCTTGGGACATTCATGTCGCACGTCAAGACGCACTTGATGGCCGTCCAGCAAAACTTCGAGCCCCTAGTCACCCAGAGCCAGAGCAATGGCGCCTCGGACGGCACGTCGTCTAACAGCAGCGGGCCCAGTCCAAGCGCCAATCCGAACAAGAGAGCCAAAAGGGCACATTTCGTCCCTGCCAAGTCGCTGACTCTGACATACGAGGAGACCATGACCGCGCGAGACGAGCGCAACCCCAACGGGCCTCTGCAGCCCGCTGGTACACCCTTCAGTGCGGTGCTTGTCCTGCGGAACATCGCGCGCAACGTGGTCAAGACGGAAGCGCAAGAGCAGCTCTTGGAGGAGCAGAGTCGCCACGGCGTGCCTGAAGACGCGCGGGGGTGGAACGAGCAGCTGTTCCGCGTGGTGCTGCCCCGGCTGCACGAGATCATGACCGAGAACCGCGTGCTGGCCCAGCCCATCTCGACGCTGCTGGAGCTGATCGACGACCGGGGCTAGTGGCCTCGTAGATGGCTGTCACCGATGGACTAGGGATACCCGAGGAGTGAAGCAGCTCAGGCGAGGCTGTGCCCGATCGAAACTATATCCGCTCATGGATTTGGCACCAGGCTGTATTTTGATCAGGACTGTGTGGGTTCTCGGCGAAATTCCATGGATGAACGGTTTCGTAATTGGGAGGCTATGATGATGAAATGCGGTCGTGCTGTGGCTGCCTGGGACAGGGAATGGACCTGTGGATGATGAAGACGCTGCCTGGAGGCGATGGAGATGGGATAGACGGCTCGAGCCGGCAGGATCAAATAGGAGAGTATGTGTATGGCTGTGGGACATTGTCTACTAAGCCGCTGGATTCGCCGAAGAGCATGTGTTTTTCTTTTCTTTTTTTTCTTGCATTAAAACTTCTGTCCGTTTGTTGACGATGGCGTTGATGACGATTGACGGCGCAGGGAAAGTCTTCTGAAGAGAGACTGGGTGCTCATGGAAGAGGAAAATGGTTTGATGTACGGATTAGACAAGCTACTACCGCCACCCTAATTCTCTTGTTTTACTACCTCCCCGATCGAGTGCTGAGTGAGTGGGTACTGGTCGGTAGATGTCTGCCATAGTAGCTCTGTTCACGAATGGATGGCTTTCATTGACTGGTGTCTCGTCTCAGTCCTGGGACTTTGCTATGATCAGGAGAAACGCGGCGGCGATCTCCCACTGTGTCATCTGTGGCGAAGCTTTTGATCTCGACGTAAGTCTACAGCAGATGCATGACGGTAAACGAGATTCCTGTATGCCAGATATGCCTCACCTACCCGTCGCTCGGGAGCAACATGTGGCGGGTCTTGGGCGCGTCGAGTCGTTTCCTGCAGCCGTTCGGCTTGTAGCGACGTTACTGTTCCTACTCAAGCCACTCACCTGTCCGGGCCGTCCGTCTGCACGACCATGGTAGGTAGGTGGTGTTCTCCTGCCCGTCGCTGGGTGGAGACCCCTGGTTGTCATTGATGGTATCAGATGCCAACCACGAGGCGTAAGCCGGAGCCCCCGGCCGCCATGACAAGACATCACCATCTCTGTGTCCCCCGAGCAACAACACCAAAAGGCCAGATGAAGAAATCCGTTCGACCAGGCCTGAGCCCGAGTGCTTTGGGATGGCCGTCCTCCCGATGTGACAAGCTGTTTCACCGCCAGTTGTGCCTGGCCGTCCGATCTGGAGGACCCAACACATGCATGCTGCCACTCTGTGGTGCTCCCGTCCTGGCCTTGCAGGGTCAAGCAGGGCGGCTGTGACCCGCACGTGGGGGGACAAATACGCACACACACAAACTTGTCCCGTCAGCTTGCTTGGGAGTGAGTGACTGACCGACTGGGTGGTTGATGTGCAGCACAGAATGTATCACATAATTCCGGGAGGACCTCGCGGGGGTGTACCCGAAGAGAAAGGGGACACTGTGAGCGAGGGCCGACACGTTACCTAGGTACTTTGATCTCAAAGCTGCCACCACGGCATACCTTAAACGGAACTTTCCGCCCAGCCATGTACCTGCAGATGCGAATGGGATGTTGCATGAGGCTGAAAAGAGTTCCGTCACTAGCACATGAACAGAGCAGCATCATCAAGTAGCGCACTGCCCAGCCGCTGCAACAGCCCCCCGATCGGGTGGTGCGGGTGGAAGCCGTCCAAGCCCCCGGGGCGCGGGATGGCGACGGGCAGCGGGTGCATGTGGGCCTCCCGAAGTAGCTGACCCGCTAGGCCGGATGGGAAGAGCTTGAAGAATCGCATGTTCCATTTTTAGAGCCCGGTTGGGGGGTGGTTGTCTTCGTGATACCGTTCTCTCGTAAACTGAAATAGGCAATGGACTTTTGCCAACGGTGGGCAGAGACAAAGCCCTGAATGTTTCTTTGTAGGATCTCGGCTTGCTCCAGCCTCTTAGTGGCTGACACCTATCAGAGGCCTCACAGAGGAAGATCTGTCGCCAGATCTCTCTCCTCCGTCTCGCTGAGATCGGTGAGCAGCCAGACATTGTAGATCCGGGGTCGGAGTTCTTGTAAATCGCGCAGCTTATACTCGCAGTTTCTGTGCCTCGGGCCTACAACGGCCCCTCAATCATTTTGTGCTCAGTTGTCGCCTTGCTGCCACCGTTGGGGCGAATGTCGTCCGCTGGTGGCAGGGGATTGAGAAATCAGACAGGGCTTCCCCACGCCTTTTGCAGACCTGCCTTGCTCACCTGTCACATTTGGAGCTGCATCTGTTCAGGGTGCAGCACACCGTAACGGACTTCAGATCTGGACAGTCAGACAGTCTGTTGCAGTATCTAGTGTAAGCTCACAGTGGGACATGGTGGGCCCCCACTTGGCTGTCTCCCCGGCTTTTCAGGGCCTTTGGGGAGCTGAATCCACCTGGCCCACCCCCAGCTTTTGAGCGTCATCACTTCCGAACAATCTGGACCAGTGGTCTACTGTGGTATTCGTAGCAGCCCAGTGGGGCGCTCAACTCTATCCTGACCTCACCCGGCAAACCAGTTGAGCAGCCTCCAAACACCGAGTCGAACATGACGAAGTCCACTCCACAGCTGTCACCGCCATTAGGGTCCATCAACAGGAGAGTACCGTTCCAAACGTCCCGGCTTCACTTCCGGCCGGAACAAAACAAAACAAAACCCGCCAGAAACCCTTGGCGTACGGGAACCAAGCCAGAGAGCACAGGCTTTGGGTTCTGTCCTGATTGCAAGCACACCCATGCATCCATTCATCCCACCGCCCCCCTTGCCTGACTGCGGACCTGCGTCGACCTCTCTCGGATCCCGGGTCCAGTCCTGGTTGCCGCTTGCACAAACAAAGGTGTGGTTTCCATCACAAAACCCTTCTTGAACAGGCAAAAGCACGAGATAGGAGGGCATCCCACTTAGAACACCACTCCCGCATTACTCCGGCGCACATGCACCAACGGCGGCAATATCAGATCTAGGGTTGGGATAAGCACTTCGCAGTCTGGTGGCTGCCCTGTGACTACCAGCTGATTCACCTGTTCTCGACCTTCATCTGGAATCACTGAGGCTTCCCTGCCCTACTCGGATTCGTCCGTCTGACAGCCGTCTGACAGTAAACGGTGCTCCGCCGTGCTCCGCCTCCTGTGGTGCTCATTCTCACCGAAGTGCACCGAACAAGGGCTCATCACCAGCCTCTTCAGGGCCGTGGCTTGGTGGAACCCATATCTTTTCAGGGCGTTCATTACCCCGAACTCCAGGTTCAGGCCACCTAGTTATCTCAAGCAACAAATGCCGCTTTCAAGGCGCCCACCAGTATGCTCTGCACTATGCGCTCTGCTTTACAATCCCGCCTGGGCCAGACTCGCTTCCACCAGCCACAGACAAGCCCAATGTTCTACTCTACGAACAGACTGCACGCATTGTAGCTCCACAAGGAGGAACTCGCATATCACGCTGATACTCCGTGAAAGAGTGAAGCCAAGTGGAAGAGTTACTCCTGGAGGCTGGGCATCCCACAAGATCGAGCTTCTAGAAGCCACCACCTTGATACTGTTAACCGAAACGGCTGCAGACCCCTACCTGACTGAGAAATGGCGCTTAAGCGGGCGGCCCGTGATACGAACGCAGCAGCGCCACATAAATGACTGCCTGAGGAGCTGAGAAGATTGAAAATGGAAACAGAATGACCATCCATTTGTGATTCATGCCCCTTACAAACGACCCTGAGGAAGGCCATGCAGTACCGAAGCCGACCCCTTCACATCTGAGGGCACAACATCACTCAAAGCCATCCATGTCCAGTCGGGTGGTCAGGCAGCCCGACAGGGTCGAAGGTTCTGGTGGTATTGCCACGGTCTCCGCCGCCAGACACTGACAGGGCCAAGCAGAGCAGCCCTGTCGTTGGACCCTTGCTGTTCTGACGGGCATCCGACCTCACCTCTTCTTCGTCCACGCTGTGCCTTTCACTACGCTATTATCAGCGCACTGCTATTGTCAGCGAAAGCATCCCCTGGTAAATCCTGTTACGCCTCCCCTGACACATATGCCCAGACTACCATCAGCCCGCCCGGATCAGATACTCATGTCCAACATGACAGGGCGGCTTTACGCACGACTGTCACCCTGTCTCTTATCCCCTTGTTCAAGCCTCAGGAGAGGTTATTCACATATATATAGGGAGTGCTAGCCTGACTGTCTACACGATCTTCACTTTGCTATTGCTATTTCACCTTTTCCCTTGTGCTAAGTGTCTTTCTCGGATTCGCCTGTTAAGAGTCGATGTATTTGCCTGTTGTTGTGACTACCATCTCCTGTTATTGAGCCCTTTCACCTCCAAACTGAAGCTTGAGAGCAGTTGACCTGGAACATCGACATACGCTTCAGAACACGGCACCACATTTTACTTCCCAGTCTCTCATCCTACTGAATATACAGCTTTCAATCACCTCTGATCGTCTGAACTTTCATCCGAGCTCCTGTATTCACATCATTGAAAGACTTTGGCACACCTTTCGAGCAGTTCCAGATCTTCAAATTTGCAAATAGACCAGAACACCTCGATCCCAATCTTTCCACTCAACAACTCTTTCCTTGTCTTCAACAACGACAGCTGCGACAAACGAGGATCGTTCACCAACCAACACATCACCTTTTCTTACTATCTATCTAAAGTACCAACAAACATGTTCGCTACACGGAACGCTTCGCGCATGGCGCGCATGGCTTCCCGCCAAACCCCCATCCTGACACGAGCCACGCCTGCTTCCCAGCGAGGCCTCACGATCAGCTATCCCGTCTTCAAGGCGAACCCCGTCAGCGAGACCCAGGTCCCGGCCACGGTCTACTCCCCTGAAGGCAAGATGCCCCGCGGCGTGCAGGTCACCATCCCCGTCCGCCCCGAGGACAAGATTGGCCCCGCTGTGCCCGCCACAAACGAGATGGAGGACCTCACCACCCTCACCGATGAGTCCTACAAGATGCTCCCTGCGACCGTCAAGTCAATGACTGTAAAGGGAAAGATCATCATCATCACTGGGTAAGTATCCCACGATGAAGCAACTTCACTTTCATCCCACTCTCACCCGACCCCGCAAACAAAGAAGCACACACGAGTCTCGTTTGATAATTCCCCATCCTAACTAACATCTTCCTCCCAGTGGCGCCCGCGGATTGGGCAACTACATGGCACGAGCCTGCGCCGAGGCCGGCGCGAAGGCCATCGCCCTCTTCGACGCGAACCAGGACCTCGGCGATGCGTCCGCGGCGGAGCTGCACGCCAAGACGGGCCTCCCCGTGACGTTCTATAAGGTGGACGTCCGCGACGGCGGCGCCATCAACGCGGCGGTGCAGTCCGTCTGCAACACATACGGCGCGCCCGACGTGCTCATCAACTCGGCGGGAATCGCCGACAGTAACCTCCCCGCCGAGACGTACGACGCGGCCATGTTCCGGCGCCTGGTGGACATCAACCTCACGGGCTCGTTCCTCATGTCGCAGGCCGTCGGCAGGGCGGCCATCGCGGCTGGAAAGGGCGCGTCGATCGTGCTGGTCGCGTCCATGAGCGGCAGCATTGTCAACTACCCACAGGAGCAGTCGTGCTACAACGCGTCCAAGGCGGGCGTGATCCAGCTGGGCCGGTCGCTGGCGGCCGAGTGGGCGAAATACAACATCCGTGTCAACTGCATCTCCCCCGGATATATGGACACTGCCCTCAATAAGGTCCCCGCCCTCGATGCCCAGAAGAAGATCTGGAAGGGCCTCACCCCGCAGGCCCGCCTCGGAAATGTGGATGAGCTCAACGGCCTGTGCGTCTTCCTTGCTTCTGATGCTTCGAGCTTCATGACTGGCTCCAACTGCATCATCGACGGCGGATACTCTCTGTACTAGGAGGGTTCTTGGGTCAACTTCATGTTCTTTTCACCGCGTTTGTCTTTACATTCGTCACGTTTGGACAACAACATACACAAGACAAGATACCCATACACCAAAAAGTCATTAGAAGAGACACCCAAAGAGGCGGAGCAAGGACGGATTTCTTTGTGATCTTTTTCCCGCGGCTATACTATCTCAAGTGCTGAGCTAGGACTGCGGCAGTTGGAGTTCAGGCTAGATGGTTGGATGGATCCAAGGGGGCTTTTTCCCCTTTCTTTTCTTTCCCTCGACAGGTTTGACCAACTTGGTCACGGTTGGCTTTTTTTCGTTTTGAGGGATTTTTCTTTTGCACACATAGCTGTTTTTCATTTTTCATTTCGATATCAGCGGAGGGCCTCACGGACAGGTGCCTCGTTTTTCATTTCAGGGTGCTGGTACCAAAGTTCCAGCTTGACCCTTTTTTTCTTCTTCGCATGGCATGCTCACATGGTTCGAGATGGCCAGCTGCTTTTGACAGCGGATAGAATGCACATATTTCATTGACACCTTTTGTACATGGATGTAATTTTGATGTGGTGCTTTGTGTGAGAATTGTAATACTGTTTGATGTTAGCAGAGTCATGAAATCCAGTTGAGGTGGTGTCCATAGCTTGTGTGGTCCCTGGTGCTAAAGCTGACCAATTATTTTTGCCTCCATGCGAAGTGTGTGCTTTTCCACTCTAGAATCATTTTCTGCTGCCTGAAATCTTGCTTCCTGTCATAGGCTGTTCATTTTGAAGTGGACGATCGCCTTTTGACCGGTTGACCCCCTTTTCCCTCACGCTCAGCCCCAGCCCATGTGTCACGAGTCACTACTTCATCAAACATGACATGGCACACAAAGATCATCAATTTACCAAGCCATCTTGGCAATCATCTTGCCAGCTGAATATCATTATTGGGAGATTTGAGGAGGCGTCCAGCTGGGCTTGCTTTCCGATCCAAGGTGCCCATGACCTCCGCCTGAAAGTGGGCTATCATCCCCCCTTTGTCATGGAGTCAAAAGCCGTGTGGATAAATTTAAGAGCTTCAACAGTCTCATTGACTCAGCGGAGAAGATCGAGCAGACACGAATAACTCAACCTCCTGCTGCACCAGGATCTGAAGCCCTAGATACCCAAAAGTATAGTGACCGTAGCAGAGGCTGATCTGCGCCAGACGCCCTTCTGGGCCGCCTTGGTGGCGGAAGAGTGAATGGGAGCCACAACGTCTCTACCTCAAAATCAGGACTTCTAATCTCTCTGCACGGTGTCTAGGGCTTTCACCTGGGCCATCCGTTCCGACTGTCAATCAAAGGCACCACCCCAGATGAGCCAGAACACCAAAGCCGCTCGACAGCTTCCGAGCACTGGGCCTCTCACACGTATCCGAGTACGATGAAGTCTTCCATTTCAATGTTCAACTATGTACATGAGGTCTGCAGACAGCAGGTGGCTCAATGGGCTCTCTTGTGGCGGCTTTCTCTATTCAAAACACTATAACACACAGCGTGCAATTTTACCCGAGTCTTATTTGTGCTCATGGTCACCAGATGTCAAGATCCCAGAACCAGCTGCACCAAGTGAACGGTCTGGGTGCTTACCAAGCCCGTAAAGTATATCAAATAGCGTTACAAGCACTGTAAGTGAGGTTGCCACCAATCTGCTTCTCTATCACGCCAGTGTATGTTCTGGCACCAGCGAAGAGGTCCCACACAACTCGAAAACCACCTGCAGGGCTCTGATAACAGTAGAGATCACCATTGGGAACAATAGGAAACTCCCTGTAGGTACCTCTGGGTGGTAGCGGAAAGATACGAACACCATCACCCCAATTGGCAAAGTATTTGGGATATGGGAGACCCAGCTGCCCAGAGGTGCAGTTACATCCCCTAGCAGCACATGTGGCTCCCGCATCGTACGCATTTTGTATTGCTGCTTGAGTAAAGATGCGGTTGTTTCGTGGGCCTAGTTCCAAGTCAGTACGACACGGCCTGAATGTGAATGTCCACCCACATATGACCTGCTCAAGGCTGTGATGAAGACTCAGGAGGGTCGTAGATATTCAATGTTGAGACATATCGTGTCTCTAGGACACTCACATCTAACCCCATTAACCGGGATAATCATCGGTAGCGGATCATCACAGGGCTTCTCCCCCAAGATCCAGGTTTTGTCGATAGAGCTGCTGTCATGCAGCGAGGATACGTGATTTCCAGATGCAGTCTCTGGGATTTGTTGGTTCCTAATGGTCATTGGGTACCGAGTAAAAGTGAAGCCAGCAAAGCAGAGGGTCATGGCGACAACAGAGACGTAGGCGAGCCGCTTGAATTGGAATTGAGGTCATTGATTGAGATGATAACACGGCTCAGCGGTTCCAGTTGGGACGGAATTAATTCCGACATAATCTTCATCGGTAAAAGGGACGAAGACAGCAGAAGGAGTAAGAGCTTTTTCATCCATGTTTACAGAATCTTCAGGATTTTCGAAACTTAATGAGGATTTGACTCGCTTCAAAGAGAAACCAGATGTTATGTCGGAGTTACAGAACTTTACAGAATAGAGTCTTCAATTTATACTTCTTATAACTGCTACTGTAAAAAGCCGTTTCCATTTCTTACTTCCAAGATACCGCTGCTAAAGGTTAAGCTCGTGCGACTACTCAACTAAATCACTGAAACCAGACGTCCAATCCAACTGATTCAATTGGTGAAGGTGGTGGATGTGTAAAAGACGTCGGGAAAAAAAGGCTGTTTCCGGGTCGTTTCAAGCCCCTTTTCCTGTGGGACACCTTGAGCATTCCAAGCCCCCGCGGAATCACATGTGTCCCGAATGGGCGAGCAATCGGTTCAGACCATGGCGAGCTGAATTAAAACATGTATATCCGCAAATGGACCGTTCTGGCCAAAGAGGCTCGTTTTCGCTCCTGCAAGATTCATGGCTAGCTGAACACGCCTCATTCCTGAGAATGCACTCACAAGATAGTATCTTGGCTCGCCCAAAACAGGTATCGCTGAATCTGCTGGGGTAAGCATCAACGCTTAGACCAATGATCTATCGATATCGAGCATCGAGACTCGCGGCGAATTATGCACCTACCCTGGTGATCTTCGGTCTATAAAGACTATCAGACCCCACATGACCACAGCCGCGAAGGTTAAACGTGGGATAGTGGCAGCACCATTGAAGAAAGTCGAAAAGTGGGCACCTCGACTACTTGACACATGATTCGTTCGTGCATACACGCAAGTCATTGAGGATGAGGATGGGGTTCACATCACCCGCTATCTTATGACACGGCTGTCGCGGCGGTACAAGCCGGAATACGCTATCAATTCAGCCGCATATGCAGGCGCGAAGGGCAAGAATATGGCTAGCTGAGGAGACAAAAACAAGCAAGCCCACTAGCCTCAATACAATAGTCACTATCACCTCCCCACAATTTGTGGGGTCCAACAGGGATAAAAGCGTTCATCTGACAGCTTTCTCTGATGGGCAGTATACGCCACGCAGCGCCTAGAAGGGCCTGGTGAGTAGCTCTAGAAAGGTTCAGGTCGTGCCTTTGTTCCTACAGTAAGCGGTGGGTAAGGGCGCTATTTTACATTTCAGTGGCACCATTTGCATGTTTGAGAGGTGCTTTCCTACCTAGGTAAGCTCATACATTGTCTCGTCTCTTTAATAAGCTCATCGGAAAGCTGCTTGAAACTGAAGGCCAGCTGGTTGTCTAAAGTTATCTTTCTTTCTTCGTTTACTTGACATAACCCAATTGTGCCATAACCACATCTTTTAAAATGGATGAAGCACAGGCAATGAAAATGGTCGCGCAGGCGGCGCTGGTGTCTCAGGTATGTTCAGAATTACTAGAATGATGCAGAGAGTTGAAATTAACACTGAGTAGAAAGTTCGAGAAGCGCTCCAGGCTTCACTGCCTGTTGCTACCGAGCAATTGATGACCGTCCAGATCCCTGGCACCATCATTGATACGTCGTACGTTGCTACACCCTCCTCACTCTGTAGTGCTGTCCAGTAAGAAGATTAACAATCAACAAGTGATCCCGGCCCGTACGTCTGGAACGCTAAGGAAGAGTCTGACACGCCGCATCGCATCAAGGTCAATGAGTCTCGACTCGTGGACAACATGATTCCTTTGAGCAAAGTCATGGTTCGTTTGCACGACTATTGCCAACGAGAGCGAGCAAAACTGACGTGAGACTCAAGATGGGCGTGACTGGAAAAAGTGTGGCCAGAAGCTATGCCGCTGCTCTCGACATGCTCATCCCTGAAGACGCTCCCATCGACACTGACAAATCGACAACTAACAAGACTGCCGCTGCTGATCGCTACGTTGCAGCAATGAAATACCTGACGTCAAACGCTCCAAACTCCAGCAAGTCTGTGATTGATGTCTATGTCGAGAAACAGCAAGCCTACTCTGAAGCAATGAACAAGTGGGAAGCGGCCAAGGCCAAGGCTCGCTGTAAGTGTTTCCATTACTCCATTGCTGGTATAGTTTATCAATGCAAGTAATCAATCTAATTTATCTTTACAGCTGATGCCAAAGAACGGTTTCCGGGTAACGTGAAGGAGCAGCAGAGGTTCTATGATGACTGGAACCAAGAGAGCTTCCGTAACGTGAGTTGAGCACTATGCTGCTGTGTTTCAGCCTTGAAACTTCTAACGCATGAGTGTGCATAGTTCAAGAACAACGCTCAGGCCAAATACATGGACTGTGAGTCACGGTGTAAACAAAAGCTCACTCAGGAGTGTACTGATTTACTCACCAGGGATCGTTAATGGTAACAAGTACAAGGTATACTACTTTCTACTGTCAGAAAATTAGCCGGACCAAGTCCGTAATCTTTGACCATGAAGCTCACTACTTTTCTAGGTTGACTACTACTTTGGGATTGTCGATGTCTCATCCGCAATGAAGAGAGTAGAGTCGAGCAAGGAAGCTGCTCGTAATCTTGTGGTGATCGACCCAGATGGCTCAACGGAATGGCAGGAGGTTCACCTTGACCCGCCTGGCTGGTAAGTCAATACTCTCTCCATCGCTATTGGGACTAACACGATCTAGGGCATATATGTGCAAGGAGAAAGTCGATCAACGCCAAGAACAGATGAACCAGTTAAGCCGCAAGGACTATGAGTCTGAGATCAAGCGCCTGAACCGGCTGCTACTATCTTATACTGGCCTCAAGAATGTAAGTCATTCCACTACAACTCACGAAGAAAGGTGCTCCGGATTGACCACCCCCAGTCCATTGAGTCAGATGGCACGGTTGGGACGCCTATTAAATCAGGAGACCCACCAAATGGCAATAAAAGCGGAAATGGTGCCGGTGAAGGCACAAATGGAGCTGGTGAAGGGATCGGCAGCGGAACTAACGGAACCATCGACAAAGATAACAAAGGAGCTATAACCAATCCTGCTGCCAATGGGGGTTCCAAAGCGGTCGATACTAAGCCCGCCTCTGACCCAGAAGAGAAGCTGGCCAAGGCTTACAAGGAGCTTTACGATGCACAGAACGCAATCCCACCCAACGCAAAGACGACTCGAGCGAAGCAGGATGCCCTGCAAACAGCCCTCGAGGAGAATGGCAAGGCCAATCTGGAAAACAACAAGAAGATCGCCTTGGATCTTTCCAACAAGAGCAAGAAGGAGAAGGTCCTCTGGATCAATGGCATGATTAGCGACGTCGAGAAGCAGATTGAGCTCCTCGAGAAGGGGCTCGAAGCTTTCTACAAGGCTAGCACCTCGGCCCCGGCAATCACTGAGATTGTCAAGAAAGATGTCAAGGACCCTGGCCAAGTCACGGGGGGAGAGCTCGTGTCAACCCAGTATGCGGAAGATGGTGGCCAGTTCGCGGATCCTAGTCAGTACGCCCTGGGATATTACAGCGATCGGAGACTGACTTTGATCGACCAGAGTTCCAGATTCCTCGCAATGGAGTCGCAGTTGCGGAGCCAAAAGAGGTTAAACCAAACAAATGGACGAAGGTATGTACAATGCTGATAACGGCGCCGTCCAATACAATTAGACATCTCTGACCTTGATACAGATCAGTCTGAGCATCTCGGCATCGTCTGAGTCGAGTTCCAAGGAGGCGTTTTCTTCTTCCACGTCAGCCAGCGCCAGTGCGTCTGGATTCATATGGAGTGCTTCAGCCAGCTTCAACCACTCGCAGGCATCCGTGTAAGTTGCAGGAGTCTCCTCGTATTCAATTCACTGGTGAGAATACTCACATCCTCGCAGGAAAGCCTCCAACGCAACATCCAACTGCGCCGTGGACATCAAGTTCGAGGCTCTCCTGGTGACCATTAATCGTGCTTGGCTGCACGGCGAGCTATTTTCAGATCCCGAGCTCAACACCGGAGACGACGTGAAACTCTCGCCTGGCGCTCTGGATCTGCACAAGCTGATCGACCAGAAGAACGACAAGGCACTGTCCAACTACCCTTATTTCCCATCGTACCCTACCGCCTTCATCGTGGCGTCTAATGTCGAGCTCGAATTCCGTGGCGATACTACGGACCTGGAAGAGGCGGTCGAATCCTCTCACACTGATGCCCAGGTCAAGGTAGGCTATGGGCCATTCAGTCTCAGCGCTAGTCATAGCCAGGACAAGTCGAGCGCCAAAACCAAGATGGAAACCACAGCGACGGGCACAAGGATTACTTTGGAGGCTCCCGCTATTATCGGCTGGGTCAGCCAGCTTGTGCCCCAGCTGCCGCGCCCCAAGGGAGGCAGCTCCTTGATAGGCCCGATGGTCTGAGGCCCGTTTGCTTGCGAGCTGATTCGAGTTTATGCTCAGTGGCAATGTTTTAACAGTGGTGGTATAACTCATAAGAAAATGTAATATTCGAAACCAGCAGGGCTGTCTAATAAATTACAAGATGGTATCGTGAGCAACCCCATGTTGATACTAATTACTCAATGTTGATGCAGTGGGTGTGCACGCGGGACCCAAGGGCCCTCGCGAAGACTAGCTATATGGAAGACCCTGCCCGTGCAATCCACTGTAGCCCTTGGAAAGGAACAATTTTCTATGGAAGACCTATACAGGCATCCATATTCTTTACCAGCAGGGGTGTATGGCCGCTACTTCGACCACAGATGCTCACTACAATGCGAGGAATAGAATCAGCTGGGCCATCTGCTCACTGGCGGTGTGTAACACCACATGCAATGGCGCTACAGACGCCCCTTTCTCCCAGCAAATATGCCCAAGGGATAGAGAAATCAGACTTTACAGTCGCTAGCATTACATTTATTGGCTTCCTGGACAAGAGCAACTGTATGGTAATGTGGAGGTGTGGGATACTTCGTAGAGCATCACAAAAATGAGTTCGGCGGCATGCCAAGACACCTAGGGATGCAGAAGCCTGCCTCTGTGAGAGATAAGAAAAAATGCGGGTGAAAAAGCAGACCATGAAGGTACTGTGAACTCTTCCTCACCACCTCACCTAGCCATCCTTAGTAGAATGAGCCTCTATCATAGATGTACATTGACCCTTGTTGCTTGTATGCCTGCCCAAGGTACCTAGGTAGTCACCAAGGTAGTCAGTCTATTGGCTGAGCCTCGGCCTACAGCACGCTAAAACTTTCCACGACGCGTAGGACAAGCCCCTCCACATGGTGCCTGTGCAGTAACTGCTATTGGTTGAGGACCACCTTGCGGCACGGCAAAATTCTCAACGACGTCTCAGTTGGAGTCTCACACACCTCAGCCAGACCCATACTCAAACCAACACAGTCAGCCAGCCACTTTCAGCGTTAATGTTACTGTGGCATCTTCTATCCTAAGAACCCATAGCTGATCTCCATCCGTCTCTTTAAACTCTGATGATTGAATGGCATGGCACTAATGTCAGGACAAAGATGCATCTGTACCGGTACAAGGCTACAATAACAGAGAACAAATATTGCACCCGTAGGTCTACTGACCAAACAGCTGCAGCCAATCAATGCACCTAACCCAGACCTATTCACACCCCCATATGCCTAATAATCACGCACCCAATTTGCATGCCCAATTTGCACACCTAATACTTGTATGCTTAATACTGATACACCTAATGCATATACTATTTATATGTTCGAAGTTATTCCAAAAATCCAGGGCTAATTTATATGCTCAGGGATAATTAGGTATACCATTTAAATATGTGAAGCAGTGTGTAAATTGGGTGTGCAAATTAGGTATGCAAATTGCAAATTGGGTGTGTGGGTGGCGGTTCAATGCTGGCGATGTACAGGTGCACCCTCACAGTTACCGCATATTAATATCCGATGCTGCATTGTATACTAGCAAGATTAGATAGGCTTGGTGGAGGCCGTGTTTGAGCTTAGAGCTGTGAGGCACCCTTCGCCGGCTGGAACGCCTGGGTGCCAGCAGCATGACATAAGCCCCAGAAATGACATTGCTAATCTGTTACACACTTTCACGAGAGTATAGATAATGTGCCATCTATGTAGTATGCAAGGCAGCCACCTTCAGCAACAAGCCACATGATATCAATCTTTTAAGCCAATCTTAGCAAGCTCGATCTTTCGGACCTGTTGTGAATGCATTTTCTATAGTGTAATCAGAAGCGAGCTCATTAGCTAAGGAAAATGGTCAACAGAAATGTGAGAAAGGTCTTACCATCTCAACAGTGCCTCGAATCAAATAACGAATGACATGGACCGTTCTTTCTTGTCCGATCCGGGAGATTCGCCCAATGGCTTGACTTTCAACGCTAGGGTTCCATTGAGGCTCAACTATATAGACGCGGTTTGCCACAGTCAAATTCAAGCTACACAGAGCTTCAGTTTAAGTAAGACTTCCGAATTGATGCTATGGACTCACCCAACGGCTCCAACTCCCGTGCTCATTAGCAAAATCGGGATCCAGTGATAAGAAGTAAATCTATCCAAGTTGTACTGTCTTTGTGACGAAGACTGAGTTCCATCGATGCGAATGTAAGGGATCTTTAGGCGTTCCAAATGAACGACTATCAAATCCAGTGATCTTGTCCACGATGAAAAGACTATGCTAGCATGATTGACGGAAACTGTCAGAAATTTGGAAATATTGTTTGACAGGGAGTTTTATGGCGACTCACCACTTCCCGCTGCCACTATTCCTGACAAGATCACTCATCAATGCCTCCATCTTTGACGAGAAGCCCGTGGTGTGGAAGTAGGCGTCCGCCCTGCTTGTTTCTCTCCGCGTGCCGAAAGGAGATCTCGCAGGGTGCGAGACCGTGCCGGATGTGGCATCAGACCCACAGGTCTGGCACTGGGTGTCAGAGGTGTTCTGCTTCAGGGCACCCTCCGATTCACATTGTTGGCAAATATGGTGGCCACATTTGAATTTCGTGGTCTCAGATCTACCCGTTGTGTCGAAGATAGAGATCTGAATTCCGCAGCTCAAGCAGGCAGTGTCAGCCTGACGACCAAGCGAATACATAACATCCTCGGATTCTGCCTGTGCGTCCCTTGCAATAGTGTCAGTGATCTGCTTTTGGAAAGTCCCGTGATTGCAAAGTAGTCGGAGCTGGAGCTGAGCCTGGAACAGCCCGAACGTGCTTTTCTTTACAGGGCCCTGTCCGGCCTTCCTCTGTAGCATCTTTGCCATGATTCCCATGGTGCTTCGATATTGGTTCTGCTCAGAAGGTGACAGGTCGATGTAGTGAACGGTTTCCAGAACTTTCGGGAGGTAGAGCAAAGTCTGCGGCCTTCTGAGACAAATGCAATCCAACAAGAAGGCAAATCTCCGGCAAGCCTCTTCCCGGTCCTCTTCAAATGGTAGAATCACGTATTTCTGAAACACCGACTTGTTCTCCAAGTGTGGGATCTTGAGGAAAGAGAGTAAGGAGCCCACATCTTCTAGCCGATTTTGAATAGGAGTTCCTGTTAGACACCACCTGAATCTGGCAGAGAGTTGGCAAGCTGCTTGGAACAGAGTTGTTTGTGGCCTTCGAATCATGTGCGCTTTCAAATTGAGAATCTCGTCAGCCAAATCGGGTAGAATTGAAAGTAAGCAGATTCCACTGCGTATTAGTACTCACCTTCATCAAGGACAATCCGGAACCACTGAATTGAAACAATCAAATTATTTGGGAGGTTGATACTAGCCGCGACCGTATGATAAGTCGTGAATACGACATCACTGTCAAGATACGCATCTGGATTGGTGTCTCGGTCTTTCCCGTAGTAGGCCACGGATTTGAAAGTCTTCTCAATATGCCTTCTAAAATGTTAGACCATCATAGTCATGCCTATTATTAATATGGTGGTATCTTACGTCTCGATTTGTTTCATCCAAGAGTTCATGATCACTAGTAATTGTGTCAGAGTTGTGTCAGTCGCGTGTTGTTGGCCAAGTCGAACTTACATGTCGATGGAACAATGATAAGAGTGGCCTTGGTCCGCGAAAGATCCCTATGATAGTTGATTCCAGTCTTCTGCTGGGCGGCCCATGAAGTTGCTTCTTCTGATGTTGCCTCAATGAGTGCAAGTGTTGTCAACGTTTTACCCATTCCCATGTCGTCAGCCAATATGCCTCCACCCTCTTCATAAGGGCGGTGTTCTGTGCAGATCCCAGTGATCCTATGTTGGTACCTGACAATCGATATTAGCTACGCCACGCCAAGCCGTTATCATATATGTGTCCTACTTCCTGTTTGAGTGGTTTGGTCTACATGCCAGAAGCTAAAAGCTTCGGGCACCGGACCATACTCTCTTTGTATCATAAAGTGTAACGCTGTCTGCTGGTGCCTTAATCGGCAGAGAGATTAGGTTTCATTTGCGTGTTCTTCCACATGGGATTTGCGGGTCCTGAACAGACTTACTTTAGCAGGTTGGTAAGGACACGAGCACCCCCTTTTCGCTGATCTTGAATGCGAAATCTTTTCAAGGACCCATAAATGGTACTAATTGCCTGACTTAGGCTCTCGGATTCCAGTTCATTCTTTTCGCCTCTGCTCGATGTTACAGCGATCCTGGACCGGTCTAGGACGGCAGGGACCGGCTCTTCCATCCCCGGAAATCGAGCTTCTTGAGGATTGAAATATGCAATGGTCTCAGAGTCTTCTTCAGGGTCTTGCAAGAAAATTTTCTTACACGACAGAGCGTTCCCAACAGTCAAAGCTTCGTCTCGTGAGCCGTAAATGGTTATAGAAGCTTTCGAGGTTGCCTCCCCCGGTCGTTTAGCTCGAACCAAGACTTCTTTGGTTGATGTCATGTCCACCATCGCCTTCATCTCAACTGAGTGGAAATCTTTCAGGGCCTTGAATCCCCTCGATACTGATTCGCATACTTGGGCGAAGAGACCTCCTGTAGAAAACTTGAGCATATAATAGTCCGAATGCGGCAGTACGTCGAAACTATGTCGTGCATCAGATTTGATTGCTTCGGAAATCTGCAGCATGTTTCCGACCAATTTTATTGGTACATTGTAGATCTGTAAGATTCATTTGTTAGTATCTCGAGCCACTTGAAGAATGATGATATCAAACGACTTAAGTGTAAAAGTTGAGAAGCACTTTCCGTTCCAAAGCAACAGTCTTTGACGCCCACTATCTCCATCTGTTCATCAATGGCAGTTACGATTGTCTGGTCTTCGGCGGTTGTAGGATTTAGGGATATATAAGCCCATTCTTGAATGTTGTTCCAGCATTCATCCAGATGATCCAAGTCACGTGCCGGATCTTCAGCGTCAGGAAACAGTATATGAAGATCTTCCGCAGAGAATACATCTCTGAGTCCCCCCCATAGTTCGTTTGGTACGGTCTCACTGATTCATTTGTATCAGTCTGACCCAGATTGTAGTACAGTAGAACTAAATGCCCAAAACTTAAGTATGATCAATCTACTTACTTGAGTGCGTCTGTAGTGCTGTGTGCATGGGAAGGTGTGCTAGGCCCTGCTGACGACATCACAGCTTGAAACATTCTCTGAACGAAATCTCTTTGCGCGACCAGGATCTTATGCGAGGAATAACTGTGGAATACCCTAAATGCTAATGGAGGCCAGGAGAAGGTAGAGGTCTGATTCAACAGCACGTTCACGCGTTCTACTTCGAAATTCCGTCTAGGCATCTAAGGCAAGTTGGAAGGGCGCACACGCTCAAATTGACTGGATGAAAATGTGGCATGTTCCGCACTCGATTCGGTTCTGGTTGGTTCGCCACATGCAGTGTGACCGGTGGCCATCTCCGAGGGGCAGTGCAGTCCACCTGCATGACGCCCCGTCTTGCAGGACGTAGAGAATTGTCACGAAACCCACAGGCATTCTGTTCTGAAGCTTACGGTTACCCTTCTTGGTAAGATCCTCATTGTATACTGTCACTGGTCTTCAATGTTGTGCATATATGCCTTGCATCATTGGGCAGACCGGCCTGCACTGCTTACATTGCAAATGACCCAGCCACCGCCATTGCTGCTGCTTAAATTTTCTCTGGGGCTGAGCCTGGCATTGGCGAGACGATTGTGGCCATGCAGATGTCAGCACTACAGCTACATGTTTTCTCCCGCACATTGGGCGTTCTCTAGGAGAACAACTGGCCCAACATTCATCGTACCATACCATTTTGCTTGCCTATTTGTTTCCTTGCATACCTAACAGCAAGACAAAAGCTTCGCAAGGACCTGATACAAGCAGCCAGCACCATGGCTAATGCATCAGTGAACGGGTTCGAAAGGGCTTTAGCCGTCTTTCGTGCGAGGCTCTCGCCAGAAGAAGACGCGCAGTTCCAAGTTACCGGAATAGACGACTTGCGAATGTCTATCCTCTCAATCCAGTCCCACCAAAGAGCACGTAAGAAAATGGTCCATATGAAGCGTGTAGAATCTTTTCTCGAGGCTATGGAACAGTTCGGAAAGGTCATTGAAATATTCCTTAATGCTACCAATTACTTAGCATTCGTTTGGGGCCCGATCAAACTCCTTCTTCTAGTACGTTCCCAGAGAAGAATCATAGGAAGGAAGTACATTGTCAATTTGAGTCTGTTATACTGACAAAAGAACTTGGTTTCGAAAGACTGCAAGTGCCTGGGTTGAGATCTTTGATGAACTGCTTGACGCCTACCAGCGCATCACCGAAAACCTCCCTATTTTCGAAGGGTACCAGAATCTATTTCAGACCGAGCCGCAGATGCAGACAGTTTTGGAATCTGTATGGAGCGATATTTTGGAGTTCCATTCCAAGGCACTGCGTATTTTTAGCCATTCCAGTGAGTTGAGTGCTAAGAAAGTCGCCGCTCCACAGACCGCTGAGATGGAAGCTTATATACTTGAATAGTGTTGCATACCTTCTTCCGATCTTTGTGGCGGGACTTTCGAAGCCGCTTCCAGCACATCTTAGACGATCTTGCAAAGCACAAGGTCCTTGTGGAAAGTCATGCCAACCAGATTCACCTCCGTGACTATGCTGTGGACAGGGCACGCATCTTCCAAGAATTCGAAAGAATTTCAACACACACAGCCGATGAGAAATATGAATATGTTCTTCGTTGGATCAACGCACCCGCTGCCGTTGAAGTCCATGAAGATTTGGTGACATTGAGGAACGACTTCTTCAAGGCTACCAATGTACAGACCGGACAGTGGATCATTCACGATGAGAAAGTCAAAGGCTGGCTTGATCTTGATGTGCCGAAAACTTCAACATTATGGGTTCATGGGATACCAGGGGCAGGTAAGTGGCGTCCTACCCAGCGAAATGGCGCATGCCGTATGAGTATTAACATCTGGCAATGGTCAGGCAAGTCCGTCCTGGCTTCTGTGATAATCGATGAGATTCAAAGGCGAGCCGCAGTAGACCACGCTTTCTTCTACTGCAAAGACAGCGACTCAGAGCGAAGCTCTTACACACAAATTCTTCGAGCTCTTCTAAGTCAGTTGGTCTCTCAAACCCGAGACTTAATCCCTTATTACTATGACGAAGGGATTCAGAGCGGCGAAGTCTCTTTGAAATCCAAAAAGCTTTCGGAGAAGCTCCTTGACTTTGCGTTGCAAAACGTCCACAAAGGCTTTGTCGTGATTGATGGAATTGACGAATGCCCTCCGAGCGAGAGGAAGGCCCTGCTGGAACACCTCATTCAATTAATTGACCGTTGTGATGTGACGTTTCCAGGGAAAGTAAGACTTATGGTCTTGAGTCGAGAAGAGCCAGATATCAAGAAACTACTCAGTGGCAGCGAGACCCTGAAAATCACATCTCGTGATACCCTCCAAGACATCAACATATACATCAAGTACCAAGCCAGTCGCTTGGAGTCTAAATTCAGTGAGCTAGAGACTGAGGATATAGACTACATCAGAAAGAGTATACTAGACAGGACTGATGGTAACGTCCCCTCACCTTATCTATTGCATACCTTATCTGCTGTACCCTCGCCCATATAAATGCTACTATTCCTAACCTCAATTGCTTGCTACAATAATTACTAATCCCTCTTTTATTAATATTAAGGAATCATCAGACTTTTCTTCGTCTATAAGCACCTCACTAGTATTAATCTAGGCCTTTTAAATAGCCTTAATATTAATAAAAATTATATTTAAATTAATTTAAACCTTTTTACTTATAACCTTCCTATTAATTTTAATTTAAGCTTTTAATAATTAATTTTTTTTAAGGTTATTATTAACTTAATAACTATTTAATTATACCCCTTAAAAACCTTCTTAAATAATAATTATTATATAGGGTTTAAATATTTCTATTAAATATAATAAGTTATTAAATCTCTTATCTTTTATAATCTCTTTAAAATTATAAATATAAGGTTTTTAAGTTAGGAAAAAAATTAATTTATATTAAATTAATTGCTAAAGCTATTCTTATTATTAAATTATTATAATTTATACTAGTTTTAATAGTTTTTAAATATATAAGTGCTTCTTAATACCCTAACCTTATTAATTAATTAAAGATTTAATACCCTCTACCTTAAATATATATTTAATTTTATAAATACCTTTTATTATACTTTATAATAATAATAAAGGAACCTCTTTTTTATTATTATTATTATTATATATAATTTAAATTAATAAAAGTGCTTTTTAAATATTATTTTAAATAGGTATAAAATAGCTATATTAAGGGGTTAAAATATATAGGAAGTATAGGTAGGTAAAAAAGTTATATATATTTAATATAAAAAGCATTTTTATATAAAATTAATAGTTATATATATATAATACTTATTTATTACTAATAAATACCACTTAAAAGGATTTAAAGGGGTAATTTAAAGAATAAATAGCCTTTTAAGCTATTTAATAATAATTTTTTCCTTTATTTACCCTTTTTTTTAAGCTATAAATTATTATTTATTATAATCTTTAAGGGCTATAAAAAATTATTATTATTATATATTTATTTCTTTAAATATAATAAGAAGTAATAAGGCCTTATTTAAAATAAATATATATTTTATAAAGAAAGTTTATACCCTTAAATTATAATCCTTTTAATAAATAAGATTATTATCTATATAGCTAAATATAAAGGTATTCTTAAAGTATGCTTTTATTAACCCTCCTTTATTAGTATTTTAATAATTATTTAATTTAATTACCTTAATTATAAGCAATTTAAAGAAGTTAAATTAAGGCTTTATATTAATTTTTAATGATATCCTTAGTTTTTTTATTTTAATATATTAATTCTAATGGCTTTAAAGAGTAAGGTAATAAGTAAGAAAGAAGGTAAATTATTGCCTTTTAAGAGGGGGCTTATTAAAGGAGAAGGAGGTTATTTAACTTATAAGGGCTATTATTTTAAAGTAGGTTAATATTAACTTTAAAGTACTTTAATTAAATATAAATAAAGTTAATTAATCCTTTTTAATATTAAAAAAAAGCCTTTAAGGGTTAATAGTAATATAGTGGTTTTAAATATTAAAGAGATAATATTAAAGTATATATTTAGGTATATATTATTCCTTCCTAGCTGCTTAAATTAATATATTAGTAATAATTGTATTAAGGGCTTTTTATATCTTAATTTCTATATATAGCTTTATAGCGATTAGGTTTATAATGATATAAAATTTAGTGATTAGAGAAAAATTCCTTATAAAGATATTAAGGGGTATATAGGGGGTAGGTAGGGACGCATTTATATGCGTAACGCGGGTGTGGGGTGCAGCAAATGGGGTGTGCGGCAGATGGGGTGAGGGGACGTTAAGAGCTCCACTCTCTCACGCTCGTTCATACCGCGCACCTACTTTGGGCTCTGACAAAAAACTTAGGGATGTTTCTATTTGCTAAGTTAGTCACCGAAAATCTGATCGCTCAGCCGACAATTCACGATCTACAAAGAGATCCATCCACAGGTCTTCCCAAACGGCCTTGAACAAGCGTAAGTAAATATCCAAAGGGCCCATAGAGAACCTTAACTCACTCCCATGTAGTTACAAACGTACGATCTTCTCTATTCAGAACAATCCAAGAGAGAAGGAGAGAGCTCTTGCTGATCGAATCCTCTCCATGATGCTGTCCGCCCGGAGACCATTGAGATGGCATGAGGTACAATGTGCCATATCCATCGATCCGGTACAACAAAAGGTCGACTGGGCCCGAAGGCTCAAGTTCCATGTCAAGGATATCTGCGGCTCCTTGATACAGATTTTGGGTGAAGACAGGATTGAGTTTGTCCACGCCACAGCCAATTTGTACGTCAGTTGTTAGATGAGTGCTCACAATCTGCACCTCCTCTCATCCTGCAACACAATTCAGTGCTAATTAACTCCCAGCTACATAGTAAATTCTGGCTACATTTCTGCTCTATCCGCTGCATACTCGATGTCCGTTTTGTGTCTTCAGTACTTGAGTTTCGAGTGTTTTGACCAGCACTGCAGCGTGACCTCTCGTGTGGCTTCAGCACTGCAGGGAGACATGGCTTTTCAGGACTACGCTGTTGCTCATTGGTGTGACCATATAGTTCAACTGGTTGCGGCCTCGTCAAAGCAGAGCATTTCCGGCATAATTTCCAACGACGAACTTTCTCATGCAGTGGAGGATTTCTCATCCCAATTTGAAGAAGACCTGGCTATGTCTCAGACGATGACACATGGCACAGTACCCGACGGTATCGCGGATCTTCCATGTTCTTCCCTTCTTGGAGCTCTCTGGACGCACTCAAACACAGTACAAGCGCAGAAGGACGACCGCGCCGATATTGTCAGTCTCTCATCATTAGCGTTTTCTCTGACGCAAAATCGAAAAGCTATTGAAGAGGCTGCCGTGCCCGGCCATTCGGACCAGAACAAAGTGCAGCAGCTAGACGCCTTTTATGGCAAGAACTTGTTCAAGTGCCCGAGACGTACCTGCTACTTTTTCCACGAAGGCTTCGATTCTGCAAGAAGGCGCGAGGACCACAATAATCGCCACGAGCGGCCTTTCCGGTGTCTCGAGGATGGCTGTGAAGCCCAGATATTCGGGTTTACCTCCCAGAAAGAGCTGGACAAACATCAAAAGAAGATGCACCCCGGAGCTCCCAACGGCCCGCCGAAATTTGCAAGGCTCAAAAGGGCCAACATAGACGGCGATGGGTCAAACTCGTTGAGATGTGCCTTGTGCCATCAATGTTTCTCCCGAAGGTACGAGCTTAGGCAACATTTACGGGCCGAGATGAGGTGGAAGGCTGAAGTCGCGGCGAGCAAGACGCGCTTGGCACCAAAACCATACGTTTCGAGACTTCATGAGGGCGGTAACTGAATCGTCCAGACTTCTACCATTTGAAAAGCCAACGTTGTCGCTCAAGACACATAGTATAATACCATGTGGCTTCAACAACAGAAAAACCGGGGTAGAGCTCGAAAGAAGTCTTCGACACCGAGATCGGGTGCCGGGGTGGATCTTCATGACTCTTGCCCGGATTGCCTGCATATGTGCAAGGCCAATATCGAAGCACAGAACGAGTGCAGTTAAGGCGTAGTGCAAACAAAGGAGATCATGACCAAGTGGGTGTTAAGGAAATCTAGCGCTGCAGCTGTAGCACACCAGAGGGCTTATAGACTATTGGCTATAGGGGGTAGGCCGTACGCGGATTACTTTTTGAGAAACCAACGAAGGACAAGGCTGGTAGTTATGTAGACTCTATTGGTCAATTTTCGGCATTTCAGTGCCACGTCGACCACGGAGGCACGTCGTCGAAAGTCTTAGCATGCTGTGAGCCGATACTCAGCCA
The DNA here is from genome assembly GCA_037177825.1 of Diaporthe sp. P3_1W. NCBI lineage: Eukaryota > Fungi > Ascomycota > Sordariomycetes > Diaporthales > Diaporthaceae > Diaporthe > Diaporthe sp. P3_1W. The sequence goes on from JBAFXB010000008.1 coordinate 3,479,513, forward strand.
ATAGCCTCTCCGATGGCTACCTGAAGGTTCCCAACCCCGTTTATGGCAGCTGCCTGGAGATCAAACAACAGACAATTCAGCAGTAGGGGGGCTCTGCAGAAGGGAGGAAATTATCTACAAACTCGCTGGCGAGGCCTGAAGAAATGGCTGCAGCATGTCCCCGTGCTTCCAGGATCCTGCCACACCGCCTGCCACAAGTTGACACTCGGCCAAAAAGCTCTCTCAATAGGGTCTACCCGGGGTGCACATGGAGCTGCGAAGTTAACGGAGAGGTACCGTCTAAAGTTTTAGCGTGTTATAAGCCGATACGGAGCCAATCACTTGTCACTCTGGGAAGCACACGATGAGCAGTGAGATGTTGTGAAAAATTTCAGCGTGGTACAGGCGACACTCAGCCAATAGGCTCTCCGTTGCCGACCGGAGTGTGTGTGCCTGGGTGGTGGTCTGTATACAGCTATGATGCGTCCTAGAAAATTTTAGCGTGGTGCAGGCCGAGCCTCAGCCAATAGGCCACAGGCTGTCAGACGAAGCTCAATTGAGCCGCTTTACTGGCTGCAACAAGCCGCAAGTACCTGGCCGCCAAAGCAGCGCCGCTAAATGGAACGCATTGAGAAGTAAAGGGAAACCTTTCCATATGCAAGCCAATGCGGCCAAGCTCGGCGAGGTGCGATATTAAAGGAGCTGCCAACCCCCTGAAGAATGCACACTGGCAGGCGGGAAGGGCTGACGGGCCTCGGAAGTCGGGGGTGCGAGTCAGTTTATGCTCATAAACTACGGGGTGTGGAAACGGCGGGCCTGCTTAGCGAGGTAATGTGTGGGGGAGACCAAGCCTCCCCTTACGGTTGGAGGTAAATGAGCACCCCGCTAGGAAACTATCCAGCTTGTCAGGGGGGCGCGCGCTCTCACTGATTGTGTTCTATCTATATCGTAGTATCGTGTGTGTACAGCAGCATTCAGCCTGACATGGGTGAGAGAGGAGTCAGCCTGTTTTTACCCATCAATCACCAGCCAACATGTCAACGACTCGGGCCCACGCGCCCGAGATTGTTTCCGGGTCTGCCAACTGATGATCGGCGCCCAGGTTTTGTTTTAACCTTAATTCATTTGCAACCAATCTTGTTCATGAGTAGTACACGTATAGATATAAAGCGAAGTATCCGCCCCTATTGCAACCATCTCACTCACATTCATACATACATACTGAAACTTATATAAAGTACATACATATACATTCTTTTACACCACAATCACTCCCACTCGCTCACTCAACCACCCACCAAAACTTGAAAATGTACGCCAAATCCGCCCTCCTCGCCCTCCTCCCCGCCGCCGCGACCGTCATGGCCTGGGACCCAAAGCTCTGCAACGGCGCCGGCGGCTGCCAGGGCCTGACCTGGATCTCCGAGTACGGCTACCGGTGCCCCAGCGGCGCGAGCATCGGCCCGCAGCCCTTCGCCCAGGCCCTGACCGACATCGCCCAGGGCGGCTACGAGTACGTCGCGTCCGACGAGTTCCCGGCCTCGTGCGAGGCGCAGGGGGGTTCCCCCGGCACCGCGGACACCACGCAGCTCGTCAAGCACGTCGTGGGGGATACTGGCATTACCATCTACGGGTACATCACCGACTCTTGTACCGAGACCGAGGTCGCTGTGCCTGGGGACTGCTATAATGCTAACCCCAACCCGTCTCCGTGAGTACTTCCTTCTTCCTTTGATGTTTCTCTGGTATCAGATGTTTGTTCTGACCAAGGCTCTGATCCCAGCTTCACCACTTGCCGTATCACCGAGAAGGACATCAAGACCTTCTGCAGCGAGGACGAGTCCCTGCACCTGTAAGCAGCCCGGGCGACATCGAAGGGGGCCGTGGCCGGACCGCGGATGTGGATCCGGGCGAAGGCTCGCCGCCGGCATCACATTATAACTGTATCTATTTTGAATCCGATCTTGCAATGATTCGGATGCCAAATCTGGTGTATATACAGCGTAGCAAATCAAAATTGTTACTACTCGTATGGGAGGGCCCTCAATACTGCTTGTTAACCTATGAAATTGTAATGTTCAGAACTGCTAGACTCACAGTACTGGCGACGAACAGGTCTCACAATGTTGACACAACTATGTCGACTGGGAGGTTGGACTAATTACACAGAGAACAGCCGGCACGACTAACAGAGGGAACGGCCACGACAGGCAAGAGTGAGGAAGAGAAACACAGAAAATGCCATACAATTTAGCGACATGAAAGGTATGAAAAATATATATATACAAAAGGTCCTCCCTCAAGAGTGAAGTGATCCGTCTTCTAGGCACTTTGGCCTACCGGTACATCCACCCATAGTACCCGCCACCGTCGCACACGATCAACCTTTCCCAGCTCGATCGATGTCGACTATGACATACCGCACATCAAACACCCTAGCTGAGCCTGAACAAGGCAACAGTGCTCGGGTAGACGTTCTCGTTGTCTGAGAACCGGGCCACAGTGGTGCCCGAGTTGTCCAGCATGCTGATGGAGCCGATGGTGTTGAGGCTGTAGATGTTGATGTTGCTGTTGGTGCCCTGGAGGCCGACGATCTTCGCCTGGCACGTCTGGCCGGCTGAGAAGGTTGAGCACGCTGTAGATTCATTAGCCATGAAACAGCCTCACCAAGGGAAGAAAGACACAGTAGCACTAGAGAGGACAGAGGAACGGAAGGGTAGACTCACTGGTTGAATAGTCGTTAAAGAATGAATAGTGGTTGGCCCCGTATAGGAATACATCAGAAGACCCCACCACCCGGAGGCCCCACGCCATGGCGCAGTTGCCGCTGACGCCGGTGCAGTCAAAGGTCGGGTCGCCGAGGGCCGAGTTGGGAGCGAACGGCGAGAGCGAATTGGGATGCGGCTGGAAGTATGGCGTCTCGGTCTGCAGCTGCGAAGCATACACGTTCTTGGCGCCGGAGAGCTGGTAGTTGTACAGCGTGTGGTGCTCCACCGCCGTGCCGTACAGCCAGACGGGCCCGGCCGTCGACTCGATGAGCAGCCCACGCCCTGCGTAGATGTTGGTCTGCGTATTGGCCTGGTCGTCGATGTCGTGGTCGGCGGTCCTGCCGAACGTATTCACGTCAGTCTTGTCCACCCGTCCTAGCGGGCAACATCACGGGGGCGACGACTGTTGACGAAAGACTTACCAAAGCCACACATTCTCCATATACAAGCCACTGCTCGCCTTGGTGACATGCATACTCATGTAAGCTCCAATACACGCACTGTTGATGTCCGAAGATCCGGGCGTCTTCAGGCATTGCGCAACCTGCAAATCAGAACCGGTAAACCCGCCAATGCGTGTGTGCACATCCCAAAGACCGCTCGGGCTACCAGCGGGACTGGCCAGATTATACTCGATCATAATCGCGCCTGGAACCGCGCCCTTTCCGGCGACGATGAAATCGCTCAGAGCAACGGACCCGGTCTGGCCACTTGTGCCGATCTGCACGGCCACCTGTGGCGCGTTAATATTGGAGAAGTAGCTACCTGAGGCCATGATCACGGGCCACGTCTCGCCAACGATCTTGGAGCCGGGTGGAATCTTGAGCGTGCTGGTGATCAGGTACAACCCGTAGTCGATGTATACCACCTTTCCGGCCGCGGCGGCGGTGTTGATAGCGTTCTGTAGAGCAGCGGTGTCGTCGGTGGCCCCGTTGCCCACCGCGCCTGAACTACGCACACTGACAAAGTCGCTCGCGCTGAGCGTCTCGTACTGAGGCTTGGCCTGGGTGTAGTACCTTCCCCCGGACCCTAGGAGCGCTGCGGGTCGCGAGTTTGGAGTGATGATGCCCTGGAACTCAGTTGGACCGGAGTTCGAGGTGTAGCTGTGGCCCTGGCCCCAGGCGGCGACGGTGGTCGTTCCGGCCGTGCCGGCCATGACGGTGGATCCGCTTTGTTGCACCATAACCGGGACGTTAGAAAGGTTGATGTTTTCCAGGATAAGACTGCCCGCGGTGTCAGGGGTTGCAGAAGCCGTGTAAGCAGTGACAATGCCGACGGGGACGTTGGTGAAGGTGCTGTCGACCACGATGATGGAGCCAACCTCCTGGCCAGACGATCCACCAGCCGAGATATCGATACCAGTCCCACAGTTGTTAATACTCAAGCCCTGAAAGGTCCAGTCCCAATCCCACAGCATGATGATGGCGGTGACACAATTGTTGAAGACCAAGTTCCGCATGGTGTATTGCTGGTTCCCCATAGAAGCACCCGTCGCACCGCCATTGAAGGTGAGGTCGGACAGGAAACCACCACTTCCGGATTCTGGTCACAGCAGAGGGTCAGCGCCACCGTGCTAGAAACCAGGGACGAGCCCTGCGAACCAAGGATGCCGACGATGAACGTACCAATGAACAGACCAACGTGCACGACACCGGAGGCTGTGGGCATGTTGAACTTGACATTTTGCAGGCTTGTGGCCTGAGAGGTCGGCCAGTGTATACCAGTACATGCTGTGCCGGGGGCCACATTTGTCGTGTCGATGACAAGGTTGCGAATCTGGCGGTAGAAGTTGTTCACGGAGACCCAGTTCAGGTCTTGCGACCAGTAGGGATTGCCATCGATCAGACCGAATCCCGCAAAGTTGGCAGTAGCCTTAAGAGTCGGGGGACTCCCGGCATCTCCAATAAGCATAGTAAAGTAGTAGGGGATGATCGAAGAAGAAATGAGGTATGTGCCGGCTGGGAAGTAGACCACAGCTGGAGTGATAGTCGCAGAAGCCTGATGAGCGTTAGCTGGGACTGCTGGTCACCAAGGGCCGGCCTGTCCGCGCGAGGGCCGGATTCGTCACATACGCATCCTTTCCCACAACGGTTCCCGCCAGCCGTAATGGCGGCATTGATGGCAGCTGTGTCGTCTGTAACGCCGTCACCTGATCCTCGCTGTCAGCCTCATCGACCAACCAGTATCCTCAGTGCCTCAGCCTACCTCGGGCGCCATAGTCCTTCACGTTCCTGAACACCGTATAGCCGCTCCCTGCATATGGAGCAAGACCCTGGTGGGGGATCTGTTCCATCCAGTACGCAGCCTGCACAGCCAGTACCAGGCTGGCAAGGGCCAGAAACAACGTGTTGAAGGAACGCATGATCAACGGTCAATGGTCAACTTTGACCTAAAACGAATATAAATTGAGAAACGCGGATGTCAACCCGCGCAAGGACTGGATGCTGGAAGAGAGGGATGGGACGAACACCCATCTTAACACGGCACAGGCAAGCAGTATATAGGTTTTATTCGTGGAGCAGCGGCTCAGGAACGGCCATGACTGTCAGGCCCATGTACCTGCCACTCCCACAAGCGTGGCCTTGCCACTCAGCTTGTACAACCAGATACCCGAAGGCAGGGGGGAAGGCTGGCATGTCTTGAACATCGTGGCATCCCTTGGTAGCAACACACCCTCAGTGCGTGCGGGCCAGGGGGACAGGCGAATGAAATTTGGCCGAAGGGCCGAAGCGCAGATGTCATGCCTGTCAAGCCGGCCTCGAACGCCTCTTGTCTTGTGGAGAAGAAGGCTCATGAGAAATGAGGTTGCTTCGCCGAGCCGGCTAGTCGTGCCACTTGATACGTTGGAGATGTCCACGGGCTCCAAATCACCACTTCACGGGACCTCAGAGGTGGATGGATGGATCATGGGCACATGGACAACGGGATAGCCTCACGCTGTCAGCAGCTGTGGTGGTATCCCCAGAGGCAGGTTCTGACTCGCCGCTACATTCGAGATGGTAGCAGGTGAGGACGGTAGTGTCGTCAGAGGGTATTCAGTATAGCCATGTGTCTCATGGTGGCCGCCTGGCAGTACCCGACGACACGGGAGTGATGCCGAGTGGGCTGGGGAGCGGCCTAGGTGATTCGTTGTCTCAGAGACCAAGGAACGCAGAGGCAAGCCCCATCCTGGGGAATGTGATGACGAGGGTAGCCTCAGATGGCTCTAGTCCCAAGCGCCCGCCCGGCCAACAAGGCAAGTGGACCGAAGAGATCTTGGCCGGCCGGCCGCTTGGTTCGACTCTGGCCCAATTAGGCGATCATCTGGGCCGCTTGGTCACGACTCCCGGTGATGATGGCTTCGTCCCGGCGCCGGGATTGGCGTAAAGGAAATTGGACACCTAGATGAAATTCTCCTAGGGTTACATTGGTTCAAGGGCTGGACCCTGATGCGGAGGTCGAGGGTCAAGCCCCAGCGCTGATGGGCCCGGGACGATGTCGGCCTTATTTGAGAGAAGGGATTCTACAAGACGGTCGACGCTTCCGCCATAAGAAGAAGGTGGATGTCGGGCATACCTCTGCAATATCCTTGAGAACGTCGACGCCAAATGAGAATCGAAGGCTCCCACGAGAATCGGGTACCAGGCAGAAGAAAAGCTTCCCTGCTCGCCCTTCCCCCTTCCCCCTTCTGACTGCTCGTTGAAGAAACGGCGTATGTCAGGCGGGCTCGGTCTGCAGGGCGAGCCTGTCTGATCACAAGACAAAAAGAGATGTTCCAGGTAAACAGAAGTGAGTGCAGTCATGTAGGACAAGACGGCTTTGACGCTGGCCAACGGCTGGGGACGAGATCTGCGCAGGGGATCTGATCAGTGGACGGCTCCGCATGGTCAAAATTGCGGGGTGGGCTTGCAGGCGCTGCCGGCCACATGCCTTGCAGTGCACACCTCTCATCCGCGATGTAACCTTTGGATTTGACGAAAATGGAAAGCCTGGGCAAGCTTGCGAAGTTTGTATTTCCGGTTTCCATCATGTTGTGAGACATGCAGTAAGCCACCTAGGAAGGCTGACAAAGTCTCTGGCCTGTGTAGAAGACGCAGTTGTAGCGGCTCCCGTGTGACCATCGTCATGATCGGCGTGAGGTGCTTTTGAGTTGTGCATCATGTGCCTAGGGATGTGTTTCTAGTGAAAAGCCAACCGAGAGAGACCCTTGTGACAGTGGCTATCGAGCAAGTGGCTGGTACTTGATGCAGCCACAGACGTTTCCAACCTCGGGGGCGCATGAAATGGTGTACTTTAGGCTGCAGCGCGTTCCATGGCTGACAGAGTTCAGGTTTCGCCAGCGAACCTTGGAGTAACGATTCCAGTGTAAGAACGAGTAGGAGCCCAAGCTCGGGCGCGGTTTCGGGCGCAAACGTGAGCGGGCGGGCAGCAATCCGTCAGAGTCAAGCAATTGCCAAGCACCAGGAGCAGATCTTTGGTATACGGCAGGCAAGGGTAGCGACGACGTTGATGCCAGATACTGCGTGTGAGCGGTAGAGAGACAGGACGCGACGAAGCTTAAAAAGCCTGCCTCGCCGCACGTACGCGTGGATGGATGGTCTTGGTCTGCATTGGTGGGGATGTGCCGCAGCGCCTAGCCCGAAAGCTCAAACTGCGTGTCCGTTCCCGCAGATTCGGATCGAGAATGGGCGCAGCTGGCCGTAAGTAATATTGCTCATGCGGAAACGCAAACAATAGCGGCTGGCGAGGTTTGCTTGTTGAACGGCCGGCCCTCACCACACTCTGGCTGCCGCATTACGTGGCTGTCGCCATGTCCCGGGGTTTGCTGGACGAAGACTTCCTGATGCGCCGATTTCAGGGGCGGATGCATCAAAGATGTAGATTGGGCACATGCTCGATTATGCAGTATATATTCGGCAAGCAACTTCTCTGGATTACCATTCGTGCACAAATCCAAGTCGGCCGAGATGCGGCGATAGTGGAGTGAGTGAGTGGTGGAGTGGAAATACCAAGTAGTGTGGGGGCCGGATGCTGCAATATGTGGCTTGCGCAGGAAACGGCGGTAGGTAATGCTCCGACCGTGATGTTGCGCCAAGATGGCAGTTCGGCCGGCTATCTGCTGGGTTGGGTGAGGTGCCACGGAAGGGGCAACAAGTGTCATTAATGGAAATGCCACGCAGCAGCAACAGCATCTCGACAACGAGAGTGAGGCTTGAGGGAGGCTTGAGCTTGAAGTGAACGGTCTGTCTGACTGGCGCAGACCGCGGTGGATCAATTTCTCCACATGCTCATGAATGCAATTTACGGCCAGGACGGAGCACAAGACGGGGCAGGGAAGACAAGGGGAGGGGAGGCACGGCAAGGGGCGGGAGTGTTGCTGTTGAGGGAAGGCGCAACCCCATCTCCATCTCCGTCTCCATCTCCATTTCATCTCCACCTCCACTCGCCAGGGGGCAAGCTTCCTTCCCCAGATTCCCCGGATTTTGTTGGAACTGGACCAGCTCCGTCCTGTCAGCTTCTCCAACTCGGTTGGCCCCTTTCAGCAACGCCCTGGGCTGCAAATCCCCACCGCCGAGCCGAATACCGACAAATCCTGTAAAAGGACGGGGAAAATAGCACTGTAGAAAATTGTCGCAAAAGACGCCGGCCATGATGAGGAACCAGAGTGTCAGAGAGCCAGCGCGACAGACCAGGCAACATCGATTGCAAACGACGGCACTCGTCATTATGACCTGCTGACATAAAAACGCGAGTTATGGGCCTTGTCATTGGCTGGGCCCTGCTCGGGGCTAGGCTAAGCTCGGCAGCAAGAAAGAGCTCCGGGCCAAAGCATTGCCGAGGCGCCCCCGCCTTTTGGCCTCTTTTGCTTTTGCTGCCCCTGGACGTGGCATGCTGTTCGAAGCAGCTGTTCCCTGGCTGGTTGTCTCCAATGCGGAGACGGGCTGGAGAAGCTTGAGGCGCGCCCGCGCTGTAATTTACACCAGACATCACTTGTCAGTTTGTAAAAACGCAAAGGAAATGGGGATGGGCAGGTAGGTTCGTATCTGCATCTGTGTCTGCATACGCCATATCTCAAGCAGGCAAACAGGGCTAGCAAGGCCGGAGCAGAGACAGTATGCGCCATCTGCCGTCCGCCCTAGCAGAGAGCATCAGTCGGACAGCCGCCCCAGGGCCCGTCACAAACCTTCCCTTCTGTTCGTGTGACCAGAGCTGATAATCACAATTATAACGTCCATGCTTATTGCCCAGGTAATACCTAGGTGTGAATTATCAAATCCCTAGACTACCACCCATTGTGCAGTAGTGGTAGACGGTGCAAGCAGGGCAGGGCAGGGCAAGCCCAGGCCAAAACGCGACGTTACACAGCACGCTTCTAACACCAAATTAATTCCGTCTGCTGTTGCTTGCTGCCCGCTGCTTGATGGCACTGCATGCAGGCAGCTCTTCCCTCTTCTTCGTCCGCCCCCGAAAACCCCAACTCGACCAAGATTCTCCCCCGACCTCCCTCCCCCCTCTCCTCTCCTCACTTCACCTCCTCACCCACCCACATTCCCATGTACCGCACTCGTCTCCCACGCAGCAAAACGACACTACCCACCGTTGCTGCCCGCTACCCGCTGCCCGCTGCCCGCCCAAGGTGCCCACTCACACCCGTTTGATCGCCCCCGCCTCCGCATTTCCTCCCACACCTCACCATCAACCCAGCTGCAGCATTGTGGAGCACGGCAGGGCAGACGCGCTCGTCTCCACATCTGCACCACCAGCGCAGCAGTAATAGCAATCAGCAGCACCAGAGCACGCAGCGGCCCATCCGCCGCCCTAGCCACCAGGCAAGCAGCAACACGGCAACCCGGACGACCTTGCCTGTTTGTTCGATCGTTCGTTTGTTCGTCCATGGGGGACGGGCCATTCACCGATCTACCTCCCCACCGACCTGACCGACTTGCCGACTGGTTGAGTGACTGGCCGATTGACTGACTGACTGAGTGACTGAACTTGTTGGTTAATTCTGCCTTCTCAAAGTCCACTCGTGCTCGGATCGACTGAACACCCCTCCCACGCTTTTGTCCATTTCTTGCTCTGTCGCGGGCCTTGTTTTCCCACGCGACTTGCCAGCATTCCCGCTCACGTTCCCAAACCCCAAACCCCGCGTTTCCGATCACCTTAAGCCATCCACTTCTCTCCTCCTCCGCCTCCTTCTCCCCTCCCCACATCAACGCCATTGAGGGCCTGTCTCTCTCCAATTGAGCTGCCACGGAACAGCGTTGTGCAGTGCCGCACACCAGAGCACGGTACAGTATACCACCGTACAGGCCTCAATCTGTGGAGTCAGATCAGGATCAAGATCAGCTTGGAGAAGCCGCACATCGCCAGGAATAGATCTGCACACAACACAGGTACGTACGTACATACTCACCATGTCCTCTTTGTCCTATTCCCATGTCATGTCTTGCCTTGCCTTGCCTTGCCTTGCTTCGCCTTGCCTTGCCTCGTCCTGCCCTTCCGCGCAATGCCATGCCATCCGGGCGTGCCATGCCATGCCATGCCATGCCCTGCCGCGCCATGCCCCCAGCCTGGTCGCGCCCATCCTCCACAGTCTTCGATTGACATTTCCGCAGTCACCTATCCAGCCCTCCCGACGATCGGCTCACAAACAAGACTTCACTTTGGTTTCAGAACTTCTCCAACCAAGTGTCCTGTGCCCGCGTCCAGCCCTGTCCTGTCCTGCAGAGTAGGTGCCCAACCTGCCCTGCCAGCTTGTCAATCTGCCAATTTGCCAATCTCAGCCTGCCTGACGACCTCGTCTCTGTGTGTGATGCCCGATTCGATTCGCTTTGCTCGCATGGCTTTGCTTTGCTTTGCTTCCCCTTGTTCGCCTGACTTCTCCAATTCCATCCCGTCTTTTTGCCTCTGATTTCAGGGCGATATCACCACCTTCCGTCCGGTCGTCGCTGCCAGTCACTCCATCTCGCCCACCGGCCGATGACATAGGTCTGGCAGCTTGTCGACTACCGAGACAGGCCTCGCGCATCGTCGTCAAGCTTCCCCGCTCCTGCGTCGCCCTCTTTCTCCTGCTCCTCCTGGGGACCCCCTTCCCCATGGTGCCGCTATTTACCTACCCTAACAAGCTCCCCCACGTTTCGGAGAATTTCCACATCGGCCCAAACTCCCACCATCACCCCGGACACTACACGCACTCCGTACCTACATGGTACTCACTTACACACATTCACTCATATACACAAGCGCGCACGCGCCCACGGGCTCTCACATACACTCACACACACATTCACACCCAGTAGACATGCCTGGCCTTCTTACATACTAATTGCTAATATGCACACAGACTACCATAGCAGCTCTATTCCCTGCCGTCATCCACCCTCCTTCCCCCTCACCACAAGCTCCGGACTTCGACGACATTCCTTTTCGTCTCAAGTCTTCCCATCGGCATAGCGACCCAAATTGCTCGACCGCGCCTGCTCCTCCGCCTTGGCACCCGCACGCCTGTCATTGCCATTCCGAGCCAATTGGATCTTGGTCCTTTGGATCTCGCGCCCAATCCAACCGTATCTGTGCACCACGGGGCTCCCAACCCTCAGCCGCCCCCCACAGCTCACACGAGCATTCCGTCCCACCCTCTCTCTGGGCCTCCTGTCGGGCCCCGTTCGATACTGTCTCACTGGCCCCCAGCTGTGGTCCACAGCCTTCCCGACTGACGGGTCTGGAGTCCATTGTACCTGGTACTTAGCGCCTGCCCGGGAGTACGGCGTCTCTGCCCGCGCCCACAGACTCGTATCGCCCCGGATGTCACTGCTCTGCTTGGGGTAAGAGATTCATCTATCAGTGCCACGTACGAAGCAAGTCGAGGACACCAACCTGCGGGCGCCACCCTTCGCGCACAAGAGCCAACCTGCCAAGTCCAGCCCGTTTCCTCACCTTGAAAATTGGGTTTCCTCGGCAGCCGGGACGGTACGCGCTCAGTTCGTCCCCTTGACGCATATCAGCTGTCAAGCTTTGTCTACCCAGCCGACATACTCCGTTGTCCCCGGCCCTGTCCCCCACACCCAGCACCAGCAAGCCTCACTCTGTCCCACAGACATCCCACACGTTCCGATACCCCAATCTTGGTGGCATCACCCACGCCTGCTGCCCAAAGATGCTTTCCATCCAGTCCGTAGAGGGACCCAGTCCTCCTCGTGCCGACGACACCGGTGACATGAAGCAGCAGAAGCCAAAGACGTTACCTTGCAAATACTGCAACAAATGGTTCAGGTAAGCTGACAGATTACCACCTCCCTGTTGCTGGGACCGGCTGACGCGGGGCCTCTTTCTTCATACAGGCGAGTAGAACATGTCCAGAGACATGAGAGAACACACACCAAGGAGAAACCCTTCTCATGCAATTGGGATGGTTGCGGGAAGAGTTTCGGCAGAAGGTGAGCTACATCCCTCGTCCTATCTCGTCTCATTGTCTGTACCTCCATTTGGGCAAAGAACACGACCTGGCCCTGTCCATCACCTGGTCTAGTCACCCTCGTACTATGTACTCCATTGACTTTACCCCAATTGCATGTCGCCATATATGGGTCCCGCATCCCGTGCTCTGCTCCACAACCGTATCGCGCGTCTTATCATCCTCCTCTGTAATCCATCTGGTCTTCAGGTTATGCTTACATGGACATCAGAGACCTTCTCGTCCGCCATGAGAAGCTCGTGCATCTCAGCGATGGCAACAAAGATGCCAATGGCGTCAGCACACAACGGCGCAAGTCGTCAGCGGCGGGCACCCAGTCAAGCCCGACCAAGAGTCACGGCGATACCGAGATGCTCGGTATGCAACAGACACCCACACAAACCCATTTCGCCCCGGAGGCCGCCATGTCCGCCGTCGTCTCGAGCCTGCCTCCCGACTCACGCATCGCCCCAAGGCCGGCAGCAGCCTGCAACCTCGACCTGCTGTCCGATGCCGCAACCCATCTTGCCTCCGCCGGCGACGTGTCGTCGATGCAGAACATGCTCCCAGATATGAGCCAGCAGCAGACGCCTCTCGGACGAGTTGATGGCTTGCCGTCGTACGGTGACCGAAGCCGAGAGCAGGACCCAGTGGTCTATTCGACGCCCTTTCCCGTCACTACAGCTCCCTACTCGGTCTCCTCAGCGCCCTTCCCGATCACGTCGGCACCTTTTCCTGTCACTTCGGCTACCTTCCCTGTCACATCCAACGCGCAACCGAACTTTGAAGGCTATGACCTTTTCATGGATGACTTTGGCACGCAGTCACACTTTCTGCCGGCTGGGGTTGATACAGAGCAGTCCTTTGGTGGGTGGCGCGCAGGAACCTCCTCGTTTCCGTCGAGGTTTCCCTCCCTGGCGCCTGAAGCATCCACGGATGGCACGGGTAGGTTGCAAGACGAAGTGATGAGAGCGCCGCTCTGGAGGATCTCGAGCAATGACCACGGAGTCATCAAGAGCCGTCTGGACGAGTTCTCGAGCGTGCTTCCAAACGACTTCGTTTTTCCCTCGCGACACACATTGACTCGATATCTCGAGGGTTACATCAGCGGCTTCCAAGAGCACCTCCCTTTCCTTCACATACCGACTCTGAACCCGAGTGAGATCGCTCCTGAGCTCCTCTTGGCAATTGCCTCAGTCGGCGCGCAGTACCGATTCGAGAGCCACCGTGGGCATGCTCTGTGGTATGCTGCCAAGGCTGTCGCCCTCGAGCAGATTCGGAGACGCCACAGCCACGAGGTACACACGCTGCTACCAACCCCAGCGGCTTACAGCCCGCATTCCACGCGAGCGTCCCCTAGCTCGGGTTTCCGCCACTCCTTCAACTCGGTCCATTCAGACCGGCCCATGACACAGGAGACCCACCGTGAGCCATAGTAAGCGCCCTCCCCAGCTTCCTATTAAAGGCTGCCGCTTTGCTGACACTTTCTGCCTAGCTCTCCAAATAATCCTCAGTCTCGTCTAGAGACGATACAGGCCCTTCTTTTGCTTTTCTCAGTGGGCCTTTGGGGAGCCAAAGCCATTTTGCAGGATGCTCTATCCTTGCAAAGCCAGCTCGCCCTGCTGATACGCGATGAAGGCCTGAACTCTAATCCGACGCAGATTGCCGACTGGGAGACTTGGGTGAGAAACGAGGGCAGTAATCGGACCAAGCTGATTGCCTACTGCTACTTCAACCTATGCAGTGTTGCCTACAACAGCCCGCCTGTTTTGTTCACATCGGAGATGAACTTGTATCTTCCCGGCCCAGCCCGCCTTTGGAGGGCAGAGAGTTCGTGGGCATGGCGAGATGCTCGGCAGTCCGTCCAGTATATGGAGCTCTCTCTCCAGGATGCACTGTCGAGGCTGCTGCACCGACCGTCTCAGGGGGCACTGAACGATCTGACATCACTTGGCAACTACGTCTTGATACATGCCTTGATACAGCACATTTACTTGCTCAAGCAGACCTCATTCGCGAATACGTCTCCCTACGACATGCACAGAGGCCTCAAGGCAGAGGACGTGGAGGAAGTCACGCAAGCGCTGCGCGTGTGGCAGTTGGGGTTCGAGGAGCACCGCATGCGAATTACCCAGTCAGCCCAGCAGATGGGCAGCGAAAACTTCCCAGGCGGGCCAGTGTCCTTTGACGCCACTGCACTCTCCCGACTTGCGCATATCCGTCTACACACGGACCTCGCGCCTGCTCGGGCGCTTGAAAACCGTGAACCATACGCTGCTGCAAACATCTTCAACAACTTGCCCCAGTTGCCCCGGGGCCCACGTCTGAACAAGGCAATACTGCAAGCTGTGCATGCGTTGTCAATGCTCGTCAAAGCCGGCATCAACTACATTGCTCGGACCAAGTCTCTCGAGTGGAGCATGCAGCATTCTTGTGAGTACCCAAATTCCTTTTCCTCGCTCCGGAATGTTCGCCATGGCGATGAACACGGGCATAAATGCTGACAGGCATTGTTGCAGTATGCAACCTAGAATGCGCAGTCCTCCTTGCCAAGTGGTTGATGACGATGGCTTCCATGAGTCCTACCGAGATGCAGACCGCCGAAGAGAAGTCTATACTGGCGTCCATCCGGACGATAGTGGACGAGACGGAGTACGCCGTTCCCATCGATCCTAGTCTCGCCGCTCAACAGCCTTCGAGGATGGACGGGTCACTCAACGACTCGCAAAAGCTGCGTCAACTTGCCTCGGCCGTCCTTCGCATTTGGGCTAAGACCTTCAAGGGTGAGCACATCTTCGAGCTGGTCAAGACGATGGGTCATGGCCTGGAAATCTACTCGAACATCTTAGACAAGCCGAGGGACCAGCCGTCCCTGGGACGGATGTCGTCTGGCTCTATTCTCGAATAGATCTGGCCCACAGTGACGAACGGATGATTGGAATCGTCTCAGCGGCGGTATGGGAGCCACCACACCTCGATTTTGGGAATTCGATTTGATCACTGTCCGGCCCATCGGCTCAAAGTCTAGGTATGACCTAGCCGGATACGAATTCCCATCAAATGGTAGCTCCAGGGTGGGGAAATCCCCGGCTACGTGTCGTCACCGTGCGTGAGTGTGGTGGCCCCTTGTCACAGCATGGCTGGCAGGAGTCGAAGTGCGCACCGCTAGCAATAAGCCCCTTCGGATTGTCAAACACTGCATGACTGGAGATCGCTGTGGCTGGCCAGCTATCGATTGACAGGAGAGAGAGATTGGACGGACGAGCACCAAATTTAAAAAAAAAACTTTTTGAGATGAATGAGAAGGTGTGCCGTTGATGGGAATTGTGCAAACTGACTAGGTCCAGGAGTGGCGTACCTGTGATTCCCATGTTCCTGGGTTGTGTAGAATAGCGAGGAACTAGCTCATGACTGATTTCGGCCCCCGGAAAACGCAAAATGATGGCGATAGACATGCTTAATGATAATGTTATTTTTTTGGGTCCCGAATTGGTAGCTGCTCGCCGTGATCCATCTCCTTTGGAGGAAACCACCACTCCTTGCAGACTGGTGTGTGAGAAAAAGCCAGCAGCAACAATGTTCAACTCGACTACAATGTCATTCTCCCTGCATGGAGTTTTACAACTTGTCAGTCGAGTGCTAGAGCCTGCTCGAGGCCATTCGAAGCCATTCATAACTGCCTCTCTGTTTGTCCAAGTCAAAAAGCCTGGCTCTCTTGCACCTTCCCTGTCAGGGTCCCAACAAGTGTTCACCTGCTGGGAAAGAGCGCGCCTTCCGTGTGATGCTTCCAGACGGCAATGTTTCCACAGGCAGAAGTCAGACCTTCAGACGCTTTCTCTCTCTCTCTCCTCCACTCCCTTCTGTCCGCCTCTATCAAGCCCGCTCGTATGTAAGAGCATGTCAGGTTTTCTCACAGTAGCCTTCAAAGCACATGTAAAGCATCTTCTGCCCACTTCTCTTCTTGTCTCCCAAGAGACACGCGCCCTGCCTTTTGTCTCGACGCGTCACCTGGGGAATTGTTCCTGCGACTCCATCACTTCCTGTCCCGATCCCACCAGCGAATTGTTAGAAAACAAACCTTGGAGGAGGACATGATGGCAACCCTCTATGCCCCAACCCTCACCTACGATCCCATCACCGACCCTCGAGCTACCCAAGCCACTCATTACCAGCTTGAGCGTTCACCAGGTGATGGATTCATATACGAAGCAATTGCAGACCCTGTCACCGGCACGGCGACCCCGTTCTACCATTCCGACTCACTGATCATCGCCACTGCGGGTAAGCGCACGCATTGCCAAGCGCAGACAGCGACAGGCGCCCACAGACGATATGTGGGCGCGAGGAGGCAGGAACGCGTGGCCACTGTGGCAATCTCTGGGCTGTTCGTTTCACGCGACGAAATGCAGATGCTGACGTGAAGTCTGCCGCACAGGGTCGTTCCGCCACCAGATGTTCTGCTACCCCGGTCCACGCGCGAGCTACGCGGTCTTCTTCGGGCCTGGAAACCCACTCAACGATGCCGAAACGCCCCTTATGGCGCCGTCGGGTGCCTTCTTATCTTTGCAGCGGGGAGATTTGACGGGTGCCGTCGTCGCCCTGAAGACCGTGATTCATATTGCCGAGAAGGGCTTGACGCCGTATGGCCCTTTGAGGCGGGTGATCATCAAGACGGACTCAGAGTATGTGGCCAAAGGAAGCACCGAAAGGATGCTCACTTGGCTGAAGAAGGGCTGGTGAGTCATCTACGCTCTCTTCCTTGCATGCGACCCCCTTATCCCTCTTGCCCTTTGAAACCTTTCGCAGCGGAACGCATCCTCACCTCTCCCTGCTCGTGAACCAAGCCCTTCGCCCATCTCTCGATTCTCTCCCAACGATACGAAGCGCGCTACCAATTATTAACGGTGGTGTGAAGGATCGGATGCGGCGAGTCTCGCATCCGTGACTGGGATCTTTGGGAAGCTCTTCTGGCCCTGCTCGAAATTGTTAAGCGCACCTGGAATGTTGAGGTGCTCTTCTGGTGGGTACCAACCAATTGTACGTCCCCCATCGACCCATCGCCCTTCTCAATGGTCTGATCTCTCTAGGGAACCGTGACGCGAAATCTCTAGCCGGTGAGGGCCTCAAGATTCCACCTCCCAGAGTGGTCCAGGACCGTCGGGGACGAAGAGCAGAGATGACAAGCTCGGAGTCTCTCGGGTCCTGCTTTTAGGAGAGCCCATCTGAAGAGGGCAGCTCTGAGGTGTGGGGAGAAGGTAGGTCTTGTTACAGCACCCATAGTGTCGTCGTATCGGAGTCTAGGCTGACTTCTATTGAACAGAAACCGGAACGACCCCCAGTACATCCACTGTCCCGAGCAGCGTGTCCAGTCGCCGAGTCGCCCCCAAGAGCCAGAATTCTTCAACCCTCCGTCTGTTGCCAGGCGATATCGAACATGTACAATTCCGGGATTAATATTGAGAGTCGGAAAATATCGTCGTCGTGGGGGTTCACCGAAGTGTTTATCTAGGGTCACCGTTGCAAGGAAAGTATTTGGATGCGTGGGAGATTTTGTCAGGGTGGAAGTCCTTTCCCAACATGAAATCGGTCGTTGGTCCAACAGAGTTGACTGAGACCAGGAAGGAGATGGCGACACACTCGATAGAACACAGTGGTCTTGCCAGGGTTACAACTTGGTGTGTTACTGTTTGAACAAAAGTAATTGCCGATAACTGCATAGGAAGAAGATCTTTGATAGTGGTACGAGTAAATACCTAATCCAGTGGCTTGGCGTGGACAGTAATGTGCAAAGACGCCCACAATCTTCTGTCACTGGTGTACCCCACGAATAACTTCCCACCCACCTCCCCCGACTCAATACCACTTCAAGATAACAACAATAAAAGATAAATCAGAGAAAGAAAAAGAGGGCATTAATACTTTCCCCCTTCTACTGCAGTCCGGCCTGCAGTCCGGCCATATCTGCTGAGATGCCTCTCAACAACCGGAATCATTCCATATGTTTCCGCCACACGGGACACCAATAAGTCAGGAAAAGATCGAATGCATAGGCATAACCTTTTAGACGATTGTTGTGCAATTTCGATTCGGTTCGACCACTATTGGTATGAGCCTTAGAAAGTAGAGGGAGGATAGGGAGGGCCGGAAGGCTCCGTGTTTCCCCAGGCATCATCGGCAGACGCGAAAGGTGGGAGCGTCTCGGGCTCGTAAGGCCGAGGGGGGAGGGGGCGATGAGGTAACGCCATTTCCCAGGGGCCGTCGACCGGGCGATACGCGGTGTTGGGCTCCTCTCGCGGCACAGACGGCTGTCGCAGCTCTGGGATTTCGACGTCCCAGGGATGTGGTGACGACGCCCAGGGCCGGTACGGCGACGACCAGGGCCTGGACGACAACGGTGATGGCCGGTACGACGACGATGATGGCCGGTATGACAACGTTGATGACCGGCGCGACGACGATGATGGCGCGGCGTACGGGTGCTCCTGGGGGCCCTGCACGTCCGGCTGCGCCGATGGCTGGGGCTGGGGCCGGAGCTCGGGTAACGTCCATGGTGGGGGCTCGTGCGGCCAGGATGTCGCGGGCCGGGGCGGCGGCGTCGTCATCTTCCTCGAGGATATGGGTGCGAGTGTGGCCATGATATTATTGGTGGTGTCCGCCGCGAAATTTGAGCGACGAGGGGTGGAGCGGGGTGGTGGTGCTGGTTTTGCTGTTCTTGATGATGGCGATGGCGCCCCTGACGTCGTCGTCATCGGGGGCGTCGTCCTCGAGGATGGGCCTGCGTGCGAGATTTGGGATTCGGTGGGTGGCTGGCCAGAGATTGGATGAGTACACGACTTCTGCTGCTGCTGGAGGTGGCGCTGCTGTTCTGGCGCCTGTGCTTCTCCTATTGATGCCGATGTTTCTGCTTCCGTCGTCGTTGGGTATGGCGCCGACCCGTTGACGACGAGGGGCGGGTGCCACTGCGGCGGCGGCTGCATCTGCTGCTGGAAGTGATGCTGCTGTTCTAGCGCGAGTGCTCCTCCTGTTGATGCTGGTGCTTCCGTCGTCATTTGGTATGGCGTCGACATTTGGTATGGATTCGACTCGTCGACGACGAGAGGCCAGGACCATTGCGACTGCGACTGCAGCTGGTGCTTCCTCGAGACGAGTGACTCCAATATCTCGTCCTCGAAGTCTTCGCGGGACGAATGGAGTCGCTGCCGCTGCTCCCGCTTTGCCGACTCGAGGTGCCTCGCCACGGTGGCCGAGAACTGCTGCACGGTTCGCCGCGCCTTGGCCGCCAGGTAAGTATCGTCGGACCCGCCGGTCGGCAGGTGCCTCGGCCAGCCCTGGTACGGGGCGACAGATACCTTGCCGGCGTCGAGTGAGAACGCGCCGGTGGTTCCCTCCATGTGCGGGACCAGGCGGGCCAGGAGCGCCCCGGCCTCGTTGATGACCCAAATGTCGTCGGCGCGGGGACGCAGGCCCGCCACCCGGGCCTGCAGGACGCGCTCGATGGCCCAGACCATCTGCCCCGACAGCCAGGCGACGTTCTCCCGCGCCGCCTCGAGCGTCCGCAGGCCTGTGGTGCCCTCGGTGGGTTGAAAGAGAAGCTTTGGTTGCGGTGACAATGATTGCGTGCTGGACCTTGGGGTCAGCATGTCCGGGCTGCTGGACGCGTTGCTCATTTCGTAGTCCATGGCTGCTGCTGTTGTTATGATGATAGTTGTCTCCAGGTTTGGTGTGAGATTGGGTGATGTAGGAAGATTCGTATGTGGTTTTACTTCAATCCTGCCTGTGCGAGTCCGAAACGGATTTGGGTAGTGATGAGAAATAAAAAATACAGTGAAGTCCAGAAAGAGGGTTTTGAATATTGCTAGGACAATTTGTGCTCGTCCGAAACGATGAAGTTCCGATAGTAACAAACCGTCGGGCAGCGGTTCACACAAGCGTGGCGCGTGAGGTTCAATAGTCCCTCGTGTTGTCTTCCGACCCAAGTGGCCTGCTTTTGGTGTCTTCGAATGGTCACTTGTGTGTGAAGCTGCCTAGATAGTCATTTGCTTTAGTCTTTAGTACCCCGTTAGTCCAAAATCCGGCATTTGGTACGAGGTCGCGAGCGTCACCATTGATTGCTGAGAGGAGACCATGGACGAAGCCGCGTTGAAATGTGATCTTTAGGTCGATATCTCGGGTTTCTTGTCGACAGCCTGTTCTTCCCTTTCCGTTTGCCCAACGCCAGGCTCATCATCGGTAAATGAGAGGTCATCTTTCACCTCCGCCTCTCTTTCCCTGATCTTTTCGATTTCCTCTGATGTGACGAGCTCTGGGGGCTTGAAAATTTCAAGAATCTTTTGTCTATCTTCACGAGTGCCCCATAAATCGTCCATCCTGAACTGGAACCGCTCCCAAAAGTCCTCTGGTCTTCTGTCCGGCTGTTCCAGGAACGTTGACTTCCACACGGCGCAACAGCTGTGGAAGTAGCAGGAATGAGCGTTTAGCGCATGTGTGCTCCTGAAATGAAGCGGTTCTCCGTCGAGATCTCGAACTGCCAGGCTCGACCCCCGCCGCACTGGGTCCCGGAGACTCTTTGTATCTGATTCTAGCCTTGTGAATAAATAGGACTTGGGATTGTTTGCTCGGGGCCAGTCCTTGTGCGGCGTGATCACAATTGCCCACTGCCAACATCATTGTCAGTGCATCTTCTTCTCAACAAGTAGAAAGCCCCGAAGACTGTTGATGGCGACCTGGCTGGCGAGAGAACTGCAAGACAAGCTTGAAAAGCTGCACCGTTTTCGCAACAAGCTCTTCGATGACTTGGCTTCGGATGCGTTACTTACGTCGTTCAAGGCCTGCCCGACAGCAGGGGGGATCAGCATTCCGTTGTTTGAGCCCCGTAATCTAATCCGCGTGGACACGTGCTCTGCGACCATCGGTCCGAGCGAGAATGGGAAGATGTAGTGAAGCTTCAACATGTGTTCGGGCACCCACTCGCCGGTGGCTATGCTCCACACGTGGCCCTTCGGCACCTCTAGGGGCTTATCGCGATAAGTCAGTCTGAAATCGGAGCGTATCGCTTTCACCATCTTCGCCCCCTTCCTTTTGATGAACATATGGCTCTCGTGCGCGTCCAGTGGGACCTTTTCTGTAAAGGGGCCGATCGCCTCGGCGGCGTTCCTCGACTTGCGGAAGAGGTGCGGCAGGAACATCGCCGTCAGTGACCGTGACGTCCATCTCGGAGGTGGCTTGACGGACATGGCGGGTGTATCATAAGGACCCAGACCCAGACTGAATCGAGCGAGCCTCTGTTGATGAGATAGAGCGGAAGTTGATGTTATTAAGACCTTCACAACGAGATTGATGAGATCGGTGAGATCATCAGCGTGGACGTTACTCGGCCTTCAGAGCCTGAGGGCAGCCTTTTACCGCTCGAGTGCGGCCGGGAGCTCAAAGGGTTCTCTCCTTCAGATAACCGTGACAAGTTACGGCAAATCAAACTTGTTGTCGCTTGTGCTTGGTGTCGAAGCGGTTGGGCTGTGTGCATGGCCGCTCGACGTCGAATTTGCAGGTTGTTGAAGAAAAAGCCGAGTGGGTGCAAGGTTCTCAAGGGTTCGGGTTTCCCTGACCCCAACCCTTGCATCCTTCCTTGCGATCACAACCATCGACATCTGTCTTCCGAGTGCGCCTTTATTGGCGTATCACATTTGCTTTCAATGAATTCGTTGGTGCTCGCCTGGATGGATTTTATTTTCCAGTAATATGAGCGTGTCTCTCCCTTCTGCCTTTTGCAGTGAGAAATGCCGGGTTGAATAGCCAAGGGAAATAGATAGATCAAGTCCCTGGATGATGCGCACAAGACGACCCTTTACATGCATGTACGTCCCAGACATTGATATCACCATATCAAATTCCAGCGAACATCTTCCCAGCCTTGTCTTCTCTTGATCCGAACCCCAGTTTTCTGTCTCGGCTTCGGTACACCCTCTCCCATCAAATTTGCTATTGGGCATGGCGGCTGCGTCGCCGGCGCAAGGCCGGTGATGGTAAATCCAAGCGCAAGAGCCACGATAAAGCCAGCATTCTCGGCGTATGCAAAGCTTCGTCCTGGGCATAAATGTTTCCCACCCCCAAAGGGGAAGTAAGCTGCCGGAGCCTTGATCAAGCCCGGCGTCCCTGGTGTTGTCTTGATCCATCGGGCTGGCTCGAACTCGTCCGGGTCCGCCGGACCCCAAACCTCTGGGAGACGGTGTGATATGGAGGTCGGGATGTGTACGGTAGACCCAGCGCGGAGGAAGGTGCCGTCAGGAAGCGTGGTGTCACGCATGGCATGCCTGAACCCGGTCGTGGTGTTGCAGAGGCGCAGCACCTCCCGCTGGATGGCGGCAAGGTACGGGCACCGCACCTCGTCTGTGAGCAGCGATGCCCGGACATTGGCCTGCCTCAGTGTTGCGGTCTTTCCATCGCTCTTCCCAACCGCCTCTTTCCCCTGTTCGACGGGCACGATATCAACCACGCCTTGGACCTCCGCCCTCAGCCTCTCCACGACCCCCGGGCGCGCGAATACGTTGACGATAATCCAGAATATCAGCGGCACGCTATTATTCGTGCTTGCAAAGACCATCGTCAGCTCCATTCGTCCGATTTCTGAGTCGTTGAAATCCAGACTGCGGAAGACTCGGTGCCGGAGGAGAGTGATGTCCGCTGTCTGCTTGGCAAAGTCTTCTTCGACCTTGTGTTGACGATAGTATTCTGCCAGTGCGGCTTGGGCGCGGATTCGAGCCCGGTTTCCGTTTGGTGCGAACAGCCAGGACAGGATTCCTGAAGCTAGGTAAGGTAGGGCTTGGTCAAATGTCCTATCCAAAGAAGATTAGTATCTAAAGCTTCTGCATTGCCATCCTTGCGACCCGAGCTCCGGAGTGACCATACCACAAATTATCAATCAAAGTCAAGACCTCTCGGAATGCATTATCCTTGAGGCCATACAATGCATCTGTGACCGCAAGAGTCATTGTTTTCTTGAGGTAGCCGAACAGGTCGGGAATTTCCATCTGCCCATCCATCGACAAGTCAATTCGACGACATAGATGTTCGACCTCTCCTGTCATTGAAAGCAAGCCAGTAGCTGCCATGCGACTCATTGGCTCGGCCGAAACAGCGCTGGGCAGAGTGTGGAAGAAGGCCCGCGATATCGTCCCGTCCCTGAGGAGCTTCAGGCTACGCCCCTCCAAGTTGGCCAAGGCATGGCTTGCCAACACAACGAACGGCTCGAAAGATAAGTCTCGGTTTCGAAGAGCTGCTTGGGCAAGCGAGGGCGAAAAGATCACATAGACCTTGTGCCCAAAGATGGACAGTGTTGCTGCCTGTAGTTCGTGGCCCGTCTTGTGGAACAGACTCATGTAGTACCCGGAGCCCGAGGCCAGCATGCCCAAGAGGTGTCCCAAGAGTGGCACTCTAGACGATAACAGAATAGGCTCGCCAGGAGCAATATTAACCCTCAAGGCATGGCGCGTGATCAGCCAAAACGATGCGCAAAACGCAGCAATGAGTAAATACGTCGGCCATTGTGTTGCGGGCAAGAGAATTGGCAAGCCGAGTTTGGATTCCATCTTTAAGTGTGATGTTGTGGGCCACAATGAGCTGGCGAAGCTGGTTTAGAGAAGTCTTTTCGATCACATAATACATGCAGAATATATAGGATACCGATGTCATAGATGTTGGGTAAAGGCCATGCCTCGCTGGCAGTCCAACCCCCAAAATGCTACTACCTGATGCTACTCCGGTGATGTGCCTGTAACTTCCATGTGAATACCGAAACTAAGCTGCATCAAGTCCCATAGCCGCGATAATCACATGAACGGGAAGGTGTTAACGCATTGGAACTCGTATTACAAGGTTACATCAATTTCTGCTGCTACACGCGAGCCCTTTGAAGACTGCCTAACTGTGGGACGGCCTACCTAGGTACCATTGGCACCCAGGATTTACTCACCCGCCAAGAGTGTGCCCCTGTTCCCCAGACTGTATAGGCAAAGCCGGCGAGGGTACTGTATGACAGTTAGCAAGCAAAGATTGACTGTCCATGAAATGTTTCCGCAGCTGCGTTAGACAAATCTGGTTAGGTACAATTTGATTTCATACGCATTGAATGTTTGTTTCCATGTATATCCTTTTACACAGAGAACGGATATTCGCACTCGCAAAAACGGAGGGTACACCCATACATCACTTGCACCACAGGTACAGGTATTCCCACACCCAAACACCCAACACCCATGCACCTAGCACCCATACGCATAATGTAGTCACCTAAGTGGTAATAATAATATGGAAGTGAATATGATGTTAAATGCTTTTATATTCAAATTGGGTGATGGTTCATTTAAATGCCCAAGGCGCTGCTGGTTTTTGGTATAAAGATACTAATTGATCGACTCCTGAGATCTGGTTTTATTGTTTCCTCGGTATCCTACAAGTTGCATTTATGCAGCACCGTCGCCCCTGCTACACTCGGCCATCCAAGAAGCTCCCCCCATCAAGCCAGGGTCCTCAGTAGTACCATGTAATCTTTTACATCAATACCTCTGAAAATAGAGAACTCAATTCTGCAGGGTTCACCGTCGACAAGAGTTCTCCCGGTACTGCGTCAAGGCACCGAGTCTGCAGCCCAGGCAAGAGATCCGACCACTTCACACCCAGTCCCTCATCCCCGCGGGGTCCCTCGGCCAAAATCAGTAGAGCCACCCCGCTGATCCCAGTAGGCAAGGGCTCCGGCGCCGGGGAGGCCTCGAAGATAGCCGTCATGCTGCTGACATGCTCAGCGACGCCGGGCTTGACCCTTCTTATCTTCATTCTGGTCTTTTCCGCCAGCGGGGCCGCGGCACGGTTGTCCTGCGCCGTCTTCGGACCCGCACGGTCGAGAAGGAGCAGCGCCTTCACCTCCTCGCCCGCCAGGAGCAGCAGCCGCGCGCACTCGAAGGCGAGCACGGCCCCGCCGCCCGCCCCGCCGAGCACGTACGGCCCGCTGGGCTGCTCCCGCCGGATGGCGGCTAGGTAGGCGGCGGCGAGGCCCCGGGCGTCGAGGCCCGGCGGCACGGGACTGGCGAGGGCCGCGGTGGAGGAGAAGGGCGAGTCGACGCCGTACACGGCCGTTTTGGGCCCCAGGCTCGGGAGGTACATGTAGCTGAAGGTGGAGCCGGTCTCGTCTGCCAGGAAGAAGATGTTGGTGATGTCTGTGTGGTTGCTGCTGCGCGGGCCCTGGTAGTGTTTTACGTGGTCTGTGAGGGCTGGTACTAGGGCCTCCTGGGGCAGCTGTTGTTGTTGTTTTTGGTGTTGGTGTTGCGCAGCAGAACCCGCCCATGGATCATCATCCGCTCGCGGTACCAGCTGGTAGGGGCTGCCGCCCCCCTCGAGTTTCGTGTCGAGCTGCGTCCAGGCCGTGCTCGGCCTCGAGTTAATGCCATGCTCGGCCCCCTCAACCTCGACGTATTCCGCAAGCTCCTCAGATGACTGCGCTGGTGCCGGCGGCGGCGTCCATGCGCCTCCACCACCTGCATCAACATCGCCGTCCTGCTGCGTAGTAGTATCGGAGGAGTCTGACACGGGCGGCGAGGGGGCGAGGAAAGAGGCCCGCAGGACGGCCTTGGACTCGCCGACGGTCTCGTTGTCCAGGAAGAAGGAGGCGGGCAGGTCGGCGCCGAGGTCCCTGCTCACGATGCTGAGGATGGTTATGGACATGACCGAGTCGATGCCCAGGTCTGTGTACCTCGAGTCGTCGGCCATGTCCTCTGTCGTGCAGCCGCTCTCGGCGGCGATGATGGCGAGCACGGAATCGATCAGCTCCTGGGAGTTGTCGACTGGTGTCTTCGCCTCGGGACCCGATTTGCTGCTGGTTGTGTCCGAGGTAGGAGGCGTATATGTTCGGCCGGCACCTGCGCTGTCGTCTTGGTCGTATGTGGGTTGTTTTGTGCTCGTGTAGCTGCCACGAGTTGGCTCCGACACTCCTAGGATAGTACTGAGCGCCACCTTGTTGAGCTTCAAGAACCTGACACCCAGGGTGGCCTGTACCAGCTCAGTTCCCTTGAAGACATAACAGTCCCCAGTGACGACCGACCCAGCACGGCCGCCACCGTGTCCAGGCTGTTCCTGCATGCAGACATACGAGGTGTACGTGGCCCCGGCGACCAGGTCCGCTGTCGACCTCCACGTCTGGAAGCCGGTGGCCAGGCATGCGATGTCACTGGGGTACCGCAGGCCCGAGTTCAGGACGAAACCGGCAAGGTGGAGCACCGCGTCGCTCCAGTACGGGTTGGTGTGGAATCTGCCCGGGTTGGCGGCGGTGCTGCTGTTGTCCGGCAGCTTGACGGTGGCGACGGCGTCGCTGCTCGAGTGGTCCATGATGACCTCCTCTATGGCCTGGTAGATGGGCGCGTATGAGACGACGCCGGAGAAGAGCTGGTAGACGACTGGTTTGGCGAGGCGGTGTGCTTGATTGGTGGTTGCGAGCATGCGGAGTGATTCGATTCTGGCCTGCACCAGGAAGAGGGGGGTTGATAAAAGGCTCGGAGGCGATGGTTGAGAGGCAGAGGGTTGCAAGTCAGTGAGGTTGAACCGGACCTGGCATGCTCCATGCGTTATGCTTGCCCCTCCAGGTCCCGAGTCGGATGTGAACATGACTTGGACAGAGTTATCTTCGGTGCGGTACGTGCCCGCCACGAAGACGGTGGCGTTTAGCGAATGGGTGCCCAAAGAAAGGGCGTGTGTCATATCCATGGCCTGTATAGACATTCTAGGGACTCCGTCTTCGTATTTGTTCTTGGTGTTAGTGTCGCTGTTGTTGCTGTGGAGCCTGATGAATAGGTAATTGGCCGCGGTGAGAGCCATATCATGGAAGACTCCCAAGGGACAGATGACATGACCATTCACTCCATGCCCCTTGACAGCTTCGAGCAGGCTGGGGTGGGACATGGCAGACGAGAAAGTGGCCGTGATGGTGTTCCCATCTATTTTCTCATGCTTGACTGCATGGACAGACGACGTGGGGAATCCTGGCACTCCGGATAGCACCGCTGAAGCCTCACCGGCCGGCTGGTCGCCAGCACCAACCACTCGAACCACTTGTTCTGGTTCCTTGTAAGGCGTCCAAAAGTCCCTCATGTCAAAGGCATAAGTCGGCAAGTTCAGCAGGGTCAGACAAGGGACGAAGGGCTTGTGCACTTCAGGCCAGTCAACGTCTATTCCGGACTGATAAAGCGTCTTCAGCGAATCGAATATCGTGCGCCAGTTGTCGTGGCGCGATGCCAGCGTTGGGATCAGGTCTGCCGCTGGGACGTCCACAGCCCGACGCACAAGTCCCGTCAACACGGGGTCGGGCCCGATCTCAAGCCACAGCGAGCCAGCATTGGCAAGGCCGGCGGCCCGACAAGCATCCAGGGCCTGGACGAATTTGACCTTCTGGCGAGCCTGTTGGCAGAGATAGACTGGGCCGAAAGCCGAATCTGAGTCTCCTCGTTCAACCTTGGCAGTGAGAGTCGAGACGATAGGGACCTTGGGCTTGCTGAACTGGACGCCCTCCGCGACCCTCTGGTATTCTTCAAGGATGGGGTCGACCTGGGTCGAATGGAAGCCATAGGGAACCCGTAGCAGGCTGGTTTTCATACCCCGGGCAGCACTCAGATGCTGCTGCAAGGTCTCGATGTCCTGCAGGGTGCCGCTGGCGACGGTGACAGATGGTGCGTTCTCGCAAGCGACGCTACAGGACTCAAGGCGTAGCTCTCCGAGAACCTCCTGCAGGGCCTCACTCGTGAGGCCTGTCGCAAGCATCGCATATGTGTTGGCCGCAAGATGCTTCTCCATGAGGAGCGCGCGGCGGCCGACCAGCAGAAGGGCGTCGCTGACCGACAGGACGCCGGCGACGCACAGGGCTGCATACTCGCCGAGGCTGTGGCCGATGACTACGCCGGGGACGACGCCCCATGACTTGAACAGCTCGGCCAGTGCAATCTCCAGGGCGACGGTTGCGAGCTGTGACTCGGCGGTCGAGGACCCGGCGTTGCTCGAGGGCTCGGTGCCTGAACCGGAGATGAGATGGATGAATCTCGGCAGCCCCATGCCCGTTGCCAGTTCTTGGTAGCCAAGCAGCGTTGACCGGAAGCCGCCGTGATCGCGGAAGAGGTGCGCGCCCATGCCCGCGTACTGTGAGCCCTGGCCGGTGAAGAGAAAGATGAGGCTTCGGGTTTTCGACCGGCGGCCGCCTGTGGTGGCTGTCTTGGAGCCTGATGAGACCGAGGCGGCCTCCATTTGTTGATGGTCTTGGATGTCCTTGCGGAGCTGCCGCATGATATCGCCCGTCGAGGAGCCGGTGTAGGCGCATCGCAAAGGCTCGTGGATTCTCCTCGCCGTGGTGGAGTAGGCCAGATCAGCCAACCTTGTCTCTGGCCTGCTCTCGAGATAGTCTAGCAGCCCGATCCGGTTCTGCTGCAGCGAGTACGCCGAACGTGCTGACACTGCAACCACATGCCACCCCCTTGGATCTGTGGGCTTTGTTGTTGTCGTACACGCCGGTGGCTCCTGAACCGCCAGCGCCACGTTGCCTCCCGAGGCATCAAAACTGTTGACAATGGCCTTGATCTTCTTGTCGCCCCTGGGACTGGGGTTCAGTGACCCCAGCTTAGTTGCGATCTTCATGTTGAGGTCGCTCAGGGGCGGGAATTTCCAGTTGAGGGTGAAGGGTGCGCCTGGTTGAGGAGGCACCTGGCGCTCCCGGAGCATCATGATGACCTTGATGAGGGAGGTAACGGCTGCAGCCTACAACGACACTGGTGTCAGTGACCATGACACACACATATATACACGTCCATGGGTATGTACGTGTCCCTTGATGATAACTTACACCCTCTCCATGGCCAACGGCTGCTTTCACAGCACCAACCGTCAACGGGTTGTCCCTCGTCCTGTTGCGCGACAGCGACGACACCGACGCCATCTCCTCGACATCACCAGCCTGCGTGCCCGTGCCGTGCATCTCCACATACGCGATCTCGTCCGCGGGCAGGCACGACTGCCTCAGGACCTGGCGGTACGTGTCCTCCTGGGCCTCGCAGCTGGGGTGCGTCATCGACGACGCCGCGGCGCTGTACGTGCGCGCCGAGCCGCGGATCACGGCCAGCACGTTGTCGTTCTCGCGCAGCGCGTCCTCGAGGCGCTTGAGGACGACGACCCCGGCGCCCTCGGCGCGGCAGTAGCCGTCGGCGCCGTCGTGGTACGTCTTGCACCCGCCCGTCGTCGACAGCATCCCCGCGCGGCTCAGCCCCGAGAAGGTGTTGGGCGACGTGAGCACCGAGGCGCCGCCGGCGAGCGCCGTGTCGCACTCGCGGGCCGTGAGCGCCGCGCAGGCCAGGCTGACCGCCGTGGCGCTCGTCGAGCAGGCCGAGTCCAGCGCGTACGACGGCCCGCTCCACTTGTACTGGTAGTGCAGCCGCGCCGGGCCAAAGGCGCGTGAGAAGCCCGGCACGTAGTAGATGTCGGCGCCCTTCTGGGCGAGGATCTCCTGCCACTCGTCCGCCGCCTGCCCGAAGTAGGTGGCGATGCGCGAGCTGCCCGTCGCCAGGCCCGACCCGGAGCCCTGTGGGTTGTACCCGGCCTGCTGGAGCGCCTCGTAGCCGATGGTCAGCAGCAGGCGGTGGGCAGGGTCCATCTGTGCCGCCTCGCGCGGCGAGATGTTGAACAGGCGGTGGTCAAACAGTCCCGGCTCGTCGAGAAAGCACCCGTGTCTTGCTGTCGTTGAGTTTTTCTTTTCGCCTGTCGGATCAAAGTAGGCGTCGAGGTCGAAGCGGCTCTTTGGGATCTCCTTGACCTGGCATTTGCCGGCGACGAGATCCTCCCAGAATGCCTCGACGGAATCACTTCCGGGAAATCTTCCCGACATTCCCACGACTGCAATCAGATCGGATCCACCACGTGTCACATCCCCGGCCTCACCTGCCTCCTCGGCGCTGGTTGATGGCGACTCCGTGTGGAACGAGATGGCCTGCGATTTGAGCGCCCGTTCCATGGCGGCCAGGTGGTTAGTCGGGCCCATCACGGAAAGCTTGTAGGAACTCTTCTCATCCAGCCGGTTGACGCAGTCCTGGATGGTCTTCGACACGTTCAACACGTTGTGCGCAATATCCTCGACCATTTCCTCCAGCAGCGGGCCGAGCGTCGAGTGGTCGTACCTCTTCAACGAGCCTGGCGAGTACAGATGTGCTTTTCCGGCCTTACCGGTGTCGATCGGATGGTCAACGAGGGGTGACGAGCCCACAATCTTTGCAGTGTCCATGGCGGGCAGACACCTGCTATGAATAGGGCCCGGGACGTTGGTCTCGAGGGACGGCGCCGCACCTATCTCGGGCGACCATTCCGCGAGGCGCTGCAGCGAGGACGGAGGCCCGACAAGCGTGAGCCATGAGTCGGATACCACTCCGACGGCCACTTGTCGAGGGAGTGGGATGTTTTGCACCGCGTGAAATCGATCAAGAATCTCTTGCGCCTTGTCCTTTCCCAGGCCCACGTACGTTCTCCCCCAGCTTTGGCCCGTCTCCTCAACCAGTTGTGCCCGTCTCTTCACCTCCACACCTAGCCGGAACGCCACTGCAATGATGAATCTGCTCAAGCGGAACAGCTCGCTTGTGTCCTTGGCGGCGATGGCTGCTGCCGCGGGGAGGAGGCCGCCGCAAAGGGCCACAATCTCGACTGGGTCGGAACTGGATCCAAGTATCGTGGGATCATGTTCCGCGCCTCTATCCACCAAGTTTTTCTCAAAGTCAGCCACGCCATGTTGTTGAAGGCTCAAGGGAGGGCCCATCTCGCGGACTCACACAATCAGCTGGCCTAGTCTCCCCACAGTCATCAGGACCGTCGAAACGACGGTGTTGGTACCTTGAATGGCATTGTTGTCTTCGGCCAGGCCGAGTAAAGAGTCAAATGGCTTATCCCATCCGTGTTCTTGGATGCTGTGACGGCTAGACTCGAGCTGGACGACGTCTGTGGCTTCCTGGAGAAATCTCCTGGCCATCGGGCTTGTCTTTGAATTGCGGACCAGCGCTTGGATGCCAGAAAGTGTTTCCACTGACTGGTCTCCGAAGAGCAGTATGTGCTTGGGGTGTGGTGACATGACTATACGACTGCCCTTGTCTATGTATCAGTGGTGTAATGTGATGGCACGAATATAATTGGGTCAAATAGGGTATATTAGAAAAGTGAGGTGTTGTCAAGAAGCAGAGAATACTCCAAGGAACCCAAACAAGAACTGAGTTTGACTTTACGTGAAGTGGCTTGAAAAGTTTCTCTCCTCAGAATAGAATATCGCCTGCTCCTGATGACAATGTTGACTACAGAACAGGATTCAACATGGGCTTAAATGAGAGGCCATGATCCAGCCTGCTGCTCCCCTACCATAGCTTGTTGCCGCAACTCGTCTCTCATGGACTTGTCTTAGATCAATCAGGTCCGAGAGCGCGTCAGTGGTCTGGCTCTCCATTCAAGCAATTGTATGGGTCCATTGGTGGAGAAAGATCTCTAAGCCCCCACTATGCTACGCATGACTCCGGGCCCTGCCGGTGTGGTGATGTATGTCGTATTCCCACATGGATCGTTCTTCCTGTGGTTACATCCCCATTCAGCCGACGCGACCAACCAGGTGAGCTTCTACCAACGCAAGCGTTGAGGTTCGCTTGAAGTGGAGAGGTCAAGACTGACTCGAAATGCTTATCAGCTCGGAACTGTTTGGCAGTCCCATGAAGCCGATGCTTGCTAGATTCGGACAGTTATAATCTAAGGGTTGCCGTGTGGATCACCATTCACTCTCCAAATTGCGGAGCTTATCCACATTTGTACGCAGGAATACGTGCGTTCTTCGGTCAGTTATTGTCCAATTGGAGCATTGTACATTTCATCGTGTATCAGCTATGCTAAACCAGGTGGAAAGCGCCTGGGGGTGTCCCTGGGAGCTATTCGTTTACACAGGTTCAAGGGGACCCAGGCATTCCCCTCTCGCTAGAAGCAATTCGCACTTGCACGAATTACCTCCCAACCCCCAATGCCTTAAGTTAAACCATAACCATGCCCATTTGTCTCCTAAGATTACTTATCTACTAGAAGCTATTGGAACTTATTAAGCTAGAGAATTCTAGCTAATTAGGTTAAAGAAACTAAGTAGACCCAACACCCAATAATGCCCCTAAAAGCTAGTTATGTTTATAATTTCAAGGGAGGAAAAGAACAAGGCTTGCCCGTAAACTGCGACTTCTATCAATTAAGGTGGAGCTTCCCCAATTCTATAATCTCAGAGGGAACCATATAGAGCAGGATCTTCACTTCTCTTGTCTAGTCTATGAGACGGATTTGCTATTTGCTGCTAGCGAAATAGACCGCTCGGCCAAAAGACCGGTAATTTTCAATCGCGATTGGAAAACCTAGCAGTCTATAAGCCGCAGCCGTCGCATTCTGTTCCATGACAGACGTGATGAAGGGCACATGCAAGAAGGAAACGCTTTCTATAGAGTGGCTACTTACTGGCGGTTATCCTCCCCGCCTTCATCTCCCATTCCCCGGAGGCAAACTCTGTGCCTGAAGGCGCGCCATAACTTCAGCAGCCTCCTGTGCATACTTGCACCTTGACCTCACAGCGCTTCCAAACTTGTACATTATAAAAGGATAGGGCAGGCAAGCCAGCGTCAAGAACGCCGGTATAGAGCTCGCCCAGTGGATGCCCAAGGCAGCGTACATCTGGGACACGAACAGCGGGAAGGCGGCGCCGAAGAAGGACCGCAGCATGGCGCTGGCCGCGAGCACCGTGGCCGCGTAGACGGTGTAGCTGTCCATGAGGTAGTTGAAGCACGAGAGGAACACGCCGACGCACCCGAATCCGAAGGGCGCCGAGAGCGCGATGCTGACGGCCCAGTGGACGTCCGGGCCGTTTGTCCACGCAAAGGCGAACATGCCGACCGGCAGCGCCAGCGCGCCCACCATGCCCGGCGGCAAGCGGGACTCCGGGGTCGCGCCGGCGCCGAGCCTGGCGTACCGCCTGTTGTCGAGGATGGTGTAGGCGAGGCCGAAGAGCATGCCGACCGCGAGGCCGAGGAAGGAGAGCCCGCCCGTCCCGGCGTCCCAGCCGCGTTCTTGTTGGTATACGATGCTGAAGGCGCCCAGGAACATGTATATTGTGCCGTAGAGGATCGCCATGTATGTCGACGCGATGAGGACGATTGGCTCGCAGAAGAGGAGGACCCAGGGACGAGCGAGCGTTCGCTTGAGGATTTCGGAGGGCCGGATGTTCGGTTTGTTTTTGTCGAGGTTGCTAACGTAGACCTTTCCCGTAGACTTTGCCAGGCTTGCTGCTCGGCGCTTGATGATGACTGGGCCGTATGTCTCGGGCACGAAGAGTGTGCCGGCGATCCACACCAGAGCGATGAATAAAGCACAGACTGCCTCCACCCACCGCCACCCTACGGTTATTGTCACATAGCCACCGAGTATCGGACCTAGAACAGGCCCCTTTTGAAGCACCGAGAAGTCAGCTCAATGAAGTAGAAGAACAACAGCTTTCGTTGACAAGGAACAGTCAGGGTATTACCATGAAAGGGGCAGCTGCGAAGATGGACAAGGCAATCCCTCGCTCAGACGGAGGAAATAGGTCGGCTATGACGCCACCAGAGTTGGTCATGGGCGAGGCCCCGAAAGTGCCAGCCAGGAAACGGAACACCAAGAGGGACGCGATCGAGTTGGCCCCAGCCGAGGCGGCGACAAAGGCCACGACCACGGCGTGCGTGGTTATAAACAATATCCGGCGCCCGTAGATCTCAGATAAGGGTGCCCAGCAGGCCGGGCCTATGGCAAAGCCCAAGACGAAGAGGCTGACCCCGAGGGAGATGAGCTCTCTGCTCGTGTTGAATTCGGCCACAAGGACGCTGGCGGACCCGGAGTATGCTGATGATGTGAGGGTGACGGCGAGGACCGATAAAGTCACCAATGACGTGATGAACCACTTCTTGGGAGAGGAAAAGTTCCTAGATACCACGTGAATCAGTGTGGAACGGACAATGTGGACTAGGCCCGCCACCCATGCTATTTTGCTCACTTGCGCGACTTTGTTTCTTGGTGATGGGTTTTGACATACATGGGATTTTGCGGATCATCTGGGAGCCACTCGACGACGAATGGATCGTCGGTTGTTCCATTCCCTTGATATAAGATTTGTTCGTCTGTAGAGAACGACGGCGGGATGTTCTCCTTCGCCATGACAAGAGATTGATGGTGAAATGGTGTAGAGCAGAATATCAATACGCCGAAAAAGCCTTGCCGCAAAGGGAATACATAACATCTTCGTGTAGGACCCCATGTGCAGTCACTGCAGGATGGTCTTGGCTAAATATTGTCTCCAACACCGGGCATAGTTCCGGAAAGCCTCGCCGGAAAGAAAGGAGGCGGAATGCGGCTTCGGGTAGATTCAGAGGTGATTGGTTGATTCTTAAAACGACCCCACAAATGCATTCTAGAGACAAGGGGGTTCCGAGATCTGCGCCAAGCTTTACTCACGAGCCGCAGCGAAAAGCATGTGTTGCTGACGCCAAGGCCTGTGACATCAAAACGTTATTGCGGCGAGGGCTCCCCCAACAAGTATGTGATGAAGGCAACATCGTCCGACATGCCGGTACCAAGCTCAAAGGCGGCCGCTCCTCGAAACACAGGAAAGAGACTCAAGGTGGCCATTGCGTGCCAAAACTGTAGGAGAAAGAAGGTCAAGTGCGATGGCAGGCGTCCCGGTAAGTTAGTTTGAAAAAGAGCAAGAAGCGACAACAAGGTCTGCAAAATCTATCCATCACTTCACTTGAGCACCTGCAAGATAATGGCCCATTGACCATACAACCAGCCTGCAGCAGCTGCCGTACCAAGTCCAAAGCTCAGGCAAGACTGGGAAGCTGTTCTTATCAAGAGACAGCTGCCGCACCGGTCGAGGCACCCGCGACGTCCCATGATGGCGAACCGAGGGGTCCAGATCCGTCAGCCGCATCTGGGGAGTGTGGTCACGTCGCTCCGGGCCCCCCCTTGGGAAGATTCGCGAGAGACATCAACGCGGCCGTGACGACGAAACTAGGGCCACCGTCTGCAGAGAGGCCGACCCTGCCACACGCGGCCGACGTGCCCCTGTTCGGGCTCCTAGGCCGCCCAGCAGTCAGCGACCAGGGGGCCGAGAACGTCTTGCCGCCACGGGAGGAGGCGGATGCTCTCATCAACATCTACTGGGGGCACATACAGCCGCTGGAGCCATTCGTCGACAAGAGGAGCCTCTCGCCGTCCTACGAGGCCCTTTTCGCGGGTAGTCCTGAGCATGAAATCTCCTCCGCCACCGGGCGCGTCTTGCTGAGCACGCTGAACGCCATCTTTGCGCTGGCGACACAGCTGCAGGACTCCCTGGCGCCCGAGGTCAGGGAGGAGACGAGCAAGACCTATTTCCACCGGGCGTGGGCGCTGCTCCGCCCCGAGACGGTCATCTGGGAGCCTGCCTCGGTAGAGACGGTGCAGTGTATGTTGCTCCTCAGCCGGTATCTCCAGTGCACGAATCACTCACACCAGACTTGGATGTCTGTCGGGATTGCCGTCCGCGCGGCGCAGAGCCTCGGGCTGGACGCGCCGCAGTCTGCTGCCGGCCACGGCGGCATGGCCTCTGCTCAGAGGCATAGGCTCTGGCAGTGTTGTGTCTTCATGGATAGGTCTGTCCTGCGCCCTTGCTGACACCTATACTTATAATGCGTGGTGTCTGTCAAATTGGTTTAAGCTAAAAGTGAAGCAGGAGTGTTTCGTGGGCGTCTGGGCGAGTCTCGACCGTTGCTTTAACGGCACCCGATGTCAGTCCTGCCGAACAACAGGGTGAAAGCGACGACCAAGAGAATGCCTACTTTGAGAAGACACTGGAACTATATGAGATCGCTAATCGCGCGGTACTCTCACATAATCCAGACTGCAACGGACTCGCCGACCCGCATGTTGGCCGAGGAAATGACAGCGGAGTTAGCACTGTTATGCAGCTTGAGGAGTCCATTGTCAAATGGGAGACGAGCCTCCCCTTGGACCTGAGACTTGAAGGTTTCAAGGGAAAACAGGCAACGAGAGCAGAAAACGTGACCTATAGACAAGCCATACTTCTCCGCCTCCGGTAAGGATCAACCAATGCCGAGTTTTGCGTACCTTTGTGGCAAGTCTGCACAATATTGACAGCACATTCTTCAGCATGTTCCATGCTCGCATTGTTGTTCTGAAACCGATGCTTGCTCGGTACTGTTCGTCAAGCCAATTGACGGAAAATGTCCTCATGGACAAGTTCTTGCGGGACTGCGCCGTGCTCTGTATCGAAAGCGCCCAGAAAATGACAGAGCTAGTCGACCAAGAGCACAACCCAGGCCCCGACCTCGGCAGCATCATGTGGTGGCACCGCGTGTTCTACCTCCACGTGGCAGGGACCGTCCTGCTTGCTTCGATGCTGCAGGCTGACGACCTGTTCACGCAGTCGGTCTCGCGGTCTTGGCAGACGGCGATGCGCGCCCTTCGCGCACACGCGCACCTCAGCGTCTCTGTGCAGCAGTGTGTTGCAACCTTCGAGACGCTCTCGGCAAAACTTTCCGATGCGCAGCATTTGGTTTCCGGTGCTGATCGGGCCAGTGTCGACCCCCTTGTCGGCTGCGATGAGCCATTTTCCAGCACAGACTTCCAGGATATGTTCCAGGACATGGGGATTGACCTTGATAGCTGTCTGTTCGGGATAGAAGACATGGCCTGGACTGGGAATGTCCTTTGAGCTCCGGATGATGCGATATACTTTCCTATATCAAGTGGTCTTGTTTACAATCTGTATACATACGCTCTTGATGCGGTATGTATCCAGTCCCTTCATACAGTAGTAAAGGCTTAAATTAACATGCTAGAAAATGCTGATTTACACACCTCTGGGGCTGTGTAGCCACCACAGTGGACTGGTTTCGTCCAGCGAAACAGCCAAAGCGACAAGGAAAGGACCCGACTTTGAAGCTACTATCCGGCGGAACTTCTCTGAAGACAGAGCGCATCGCCACGTACCACCCCAATCTGACAATTTAAACAATCCACCACTCTTTCCCGAATAATCTCGAGCAGGCCTACCTCGCGCAGAGAGAAGGTCTCAGGACTGCTCCCGTTCTTTGAACCAAGAGCCATGTTCGACTCCTCCATCCGCGCCAGCAGCCTATCCAACAGCCCCTCCAAGCCCTGCAGCTTCCCCAGCACCACGTGTGCCACCACCTGCACCTCGAGGGCCCCGTCGAGCTTGTAAGCCCCGATCGTGACCGTCTGCTGGTCGACGAGGAGCTCCCCTCTCCTAGCACGGCACGATGGGTCCGGGGCCGCCGCCGTCGTGGTGGTCTTTTTGCTCCACACGACAGCTCCGCACCACTGGACCATCATCTCCAGGATCGTGGCCACGAGGAGCTGCAGCTGCGGCCGCATGCTGCAGGGCCCGCAGCCGAGGATCGACGCCGCGGCGGCCAGGCCGTCCTCCAGCTGCGACAGCACCGCCCCCGTCGCCCAGGCCTGGTGCCGTGGTTGCCCCTGCTGCTGTTGCCCCTCTTGTCCGCCGCCGTCGTCCGTGCCGGATAAACACTCGTCTGCTACCACGTGCATGTTCCTCAGCATCCGGAGGGCCAGCGCGTTGCACGTCTCCTCCCGACCTGGGCAAGATTGCTGCCCCGGGATGCCTACGCACGGCTTTCTGTGTGGAGACAAAGGCGTGCTGCTGCTGCTGTTGTTGTTGTTATGATGGGGGTTGTCACTGGAGGAGGCCGCGCTCGTTGACCATGGCGGCGTGCCTCCGAGTAATGAAGATGACGAATTCGCAAGAGCATGTGCAGACGGTGGAGGGGCAGCAGCGTTCATGAAGGAATTCGATTCCTCAAGGCTGCCTGCGAGCCCTTCTACCATGCAGCCGTTATTGCTCTCGAGGCCATTAGACATCAGAACCCCGACGTCGAAGCCAGCCGAGGATGATGGATCTTCAGCAGCGAAGCGCGGCCCCGCCAGGGTGGACCAAGTGAAGGGGCAGTGGCAACAGGTGGATTCGGGCACATGGTGGTGCATGTACGGCCGCTCGAGCGTGGTTGCCGCTGGCCTGCTGTTGTCCCTGCTGCACATGGCTGACCGGTTTTCAGTTGGCATAGTTAGTACGTTTCTTGAGGGACTCTTGGGGTGTCGCTGTCAGATCTCAACTTTAAAGCGAGCAGGTTCCATGCTTGTTGTCTCGCTCATGGGGCACACTGATGTGAAGTGCGGATAAGCACAGCAACCCGGCCCCGTATTGGACGACAGGGAAACTGACTCTCGATATGGAACAGTGGGTAGTAATGGTCCACAGACACTTTAGAAGAAAAGGCCTACGTAGTACACGAACTTACCCTGCCGGTACTGTTTAGACGTTGATAGCGTCTCTGAGAAGCAAGGCACATTGATGGAGTGTATGCTATCCACTTTGAGGGCTCCGTGCCCATATTTTAGACTCCCAGATTGGTGGATGATTGGATCTAGGTGTGCATCCGGCTGGATGTGTAGGGAGGCATGCGCGGCACCTCGAACCCTTGAGGCAGCTGGCTACGTGGTAGACAAGGTTCCATGATAAGAAACCCTTCTGCCCAATACTTACTGGTGCGATGCTGCTCTATCAGCCCAATCTGACCATCTTCAACAACAAACTTACGCTCCCCTCCCTGTGTAGCCGCATCGACACCATGTCCAGCATTGTTGCCTCCGGCCCAGCCCCTGCTTCATCCTTCGCGGAAGCACCCCAGAAACTCAAATCCTCGTGCGATGCGTGCTCGGCATCCAAAGTGCGCTGCGAGAGCCAGAAGCCCACTTGCAGCCGTTGCGCCAACATGGGACACCCGTGTTCATATTCAGCCGCACGGAGGGTGGGACGGCGGCACGGCCGCGGGCCATCGTACGCCAAGAAGCGGGCTCCCGTCGAGCCAAGACACTATCCTGATCTGCTTCCCTCGAGTCATACAACAGCAACAACCAACACGGCCAGCCGCCGGGCCTCGTCGACTCCGAGCTTGTCGACGACGGCGTCGACCAGTGCCTCCCTGGAGGACAGTGGCAGCGGCGGCGGCAGCAGTGGCACCAGCCTCCCTCGTCTCGAGCCGCAACTGCCCGGAAAGCCCTCCTCCTCCTCCTCCTTCTCCTCCTCCCCATCGTCCTCCCTCTTCTCCACCGCGGCAGCCGGCCAGGGGCAAAAGTATCCTCACCTCTGTGGAGACTTACGAGACTCGGCGAGTCATGTCGAGGTAGGCCGGGGGTTGGCCCCACACGTTCATCATCAACGTCAGCAGCAACAACAGCAGCAGCTATTCGGCAACGATAGCTTCCGGCCGAGCCTCCCGGAGTTAGACATGGACATGGACGTGCTGATGACTTGCATCGGCGGCGGCCCGGACCCCAAGAACAACGGCAGCCGCGCAGCCTCTACTGCCGGGCAGGGCGGCGGGCGCCCGCCGCTGGTAGCCGACTGCGTGGGCTCGACCATGGCCATCCAGGAGCAGCTAGAAGCGACAAACGAGAGGCTGGGGCTGCCAGGAGCGATGGACCCGTCGGGCCTCCTCGCCCCCGCCGTCGAGGTCCTCGGCACCGCGTGCGACCGCCTCGCCACCGTGCTCGTGTGCCCCTGCTCCGCGCAGCTCGGCACCGGCCTGCTGGTGGCCACGGCGTGCGTCTCGATGCTGGACGTGTACAGGGCCCTACTTCTTGTCGCCGGCGCGGGCAGAGGGAGCTCCAGGTCCCCGTCGTTTGCGAGCGGCACTGACGGCAGTGGCAGTCTTTTCGAACAGGGCTGGGGGGGCGTGCCGGACTACTTCTCCGTCTCCAGCAGCTCGGGCGCGTCCCATCAGGCGGGGAGGAGGCTCTCGCTAGCGCCAGAAGAGCAGCGGCTGCCGGGAGGGCGGCAGGGTGAGGCGGTCATGCGGATCATGGAGGCTCTGCCTAGAGCGGCGTCTTTGATCCTGCAGTTTGCCAAGCGATACAAGGCCTCGGACAGTACTTCGTCTTTACGAGGGTCTTGTGCCGCGGCACCGGGGTCTTCTGAGCTTCTGTATGCTCTGGCTGCATACTTGAGGGTGAGGCTCCAGAGACTTACCAGCGAGGCCACGGAGCAGCTTCAATGTGCCTCATGGGCGGGTGGGATATGATATTCATGGCCTTTGATCTTTGTATTTACTGAGCGTACTTTTCTTAACCTCTCTTGCTGGCCTCTTCCGAACAATGATTTCATACATAGCCAATATCAAGCTCAAAGGTACTTACATATGTACTATTATCGTCATTCTACGACTACACAGCGAGGTATTTTAGCCTTTGCCACTGTACAGAAAGATTGTCTATAGCTTCACAGGACAATAGCATGTTAACCTATCTACCTAAGTAGGTGAGGTTTCTCATTCTGCTCCAGAATGTTAAGTAAACCCATTGTTCTCTTATAAGAATAACATTATCTGTTCTATTATAATATTAGTAATAAGATAATGACGATAATTTATATGAATGAAATATCTTATGTAAGAATTATAGAGAGAAAAAAAACCACTATCTGCGTTAGTGTGTAGAGGGCTAATAGAGGCTGGGTGTGGGGCTTATACACAACAACGCGTATTACCCCTGTGAAGGTGTAAAATGGAAGTTTCAGGACCTATCTATCACTGCGAGTCAGACGCGTAAACACGGCAGATCTAAACGATTGCGGATCTCCCGCCTCCGCGGCTCCCCGGTGGATCGGCCGGACGAGCCGCCCGTACAACTCCACCACAGCGTCTGCTGACTTGTGTGTTTCGAAGCGAAAGCGAGAGTTTCGGCTACTGAATGCATACGCCTTACTCAGGGCAATGCGCAAGCGACGGGACCACCGCGTTCCGGCCGCCCCGTCGCATCGTGCAGCGCTTAGCTTCATCGTCTTGAGTTGTGTCGGGCAGTTTCTGGTTGGCCGTGGCACGGTGTCGGATTCCGAGATATCGGTAGATTCCAACCGGCCACTGGGCAGGGGGGCAGTTGTCTCTTTCTCGTGTGGATATGAATCAATTCTGGGAGTTTGGTGTGAGCGTGGCGACACAGATCGGCCTTGAATCCTCGGACTGCCAGTGTGCCTGTGCCTCATGGTGATGAGGCCCAGTTGTCAAGAAAGAGAGGAGAGGATTTGGGGTAACTGAGTAATAAATAGATCATGAAGCCCTTGCAAATCGAATCCATAGATCCGCCCTCGAGCACGAGTCCTTGAAACGCGTTTACCACTTCGTTTGCCGACACAAGTTGCATTATAGTACACGATGGGTAGCACATTCCACAGCACGGCGGTACCTACAAAATGTACGGTCCTCGTCATCGGCGGCGGCCCAGCCGGGTCCTTCGCGGCAGCCTCGCTGGCCCGTGAGGGAATCGACGTCGTGATGCTAGAGGCCGACCAGCACCCCCGCTACCACATAGGGGAGTCCCTGCTGCCCTCGATACGGCACTTTCTCCGCTTCATCGGCGCCGACGACAAGTTCAAGAGCTTCGGGTTCATGAACAAGAACGGCGCCGCCTTCAAGCTCAACCGGTCGCAGCCCCCCGCCTATACCGACTTCATCGCGGCCAACGGGCCCGACGGCCACTCGTGGAACGTGGTGCGGTCCCAGGCGGACGAGATCCTGTTCAGGCATGCTGAGGAGTGCGGCGCGCATGTTTTTGACTGCACAAAGGTCACTGATATCCAATTTGAGGATCCCGCTGCGGGCTCAGATGAGCCCGTCGGGCGGCCGGTGTCAGTCACCTGGGGCCGCAAGGCAGACGGCTCGACAGGCACGGTCAATTTCGAATACCTGGTGGATGCCAGTGGGCGGAATGGGCTGATTAGTACCAAATACCTGAAGAACCGCAAGTTCAACCAGGGGCTGAAGAACATTGCAAACTGGGGATGTAAGTCTGTGAGACCGGGTGCGTTGAAGTATGCTTGAACCTGACACACATGAACATGGCAGACTGGAGGGGCCACGGCAAGTACGGCGTGGGCGAGCAGCCTCCCCACAAGGAAGGGTCCCCCTTCTTCGAGGCCATCTCTGACGGCTCGGGATGGACATGGTTCATCCCGCTGCACGACGGCACCGTATCCGTTGGCGTGGTGCAGAACCAAGACATGGCGACAGTCAAGAAGAGGGCGATGAACTCGCCCTCGAGTCGTGAGTTCTACGACTCCAACGTCGCGCTATGCCCGGGCATCAGCGCGCTCTTGCAAGGGGCCGAGCTCGTCAGCGAGAACATCAAGTCCGCCTCGGACTGGTCGTATAGCGCACCGACCTACGCCTTGCCGCACGCCCGGATCGTCGGGGACGCGGGGGCCTTCATCGACCCGTACTTTTCCTCGGGCGTGCACATGGCAGCGCTGGGTGGAATATCAGCCGCGCTGACTATATGTGCTTCCATCCGGGGCGATTGTGCCGAGGATACGGCGGCTTCGTGGCACACCAAGAAGATTGCCGAGAGCTACACGCGCTTCTTCCTGGTTGTAAGCTCGGCGACGAAGCAAATCCGCGCTCAGGAGGATCCGGTGATACAGGATCTAGATGAGGAGGGTTTCCAGAGGGCGTTTGACCTTTTCCGACCAGGTGAGGACACGGCAAGACCCTGGTGTTTTCAGCGCACAGAGCGTAGGAATATTGTGTTCTAACAGCCCGGCTTCGAATAGTCATCCAGGGATCCGCCGACGCCAACGCGACCGGAAAGCTGACCAAGGCCGAGGTCTCCAAGACGGTCGAGTTCTGCTTCAAGGCCTTCACCCCCATCACCGCGGCGCAGCGCGACACCGTTGCCAAGAAGCTGGAGGCGCTGGGGCTGGACGCGCAGTCGGATGACGCGCAGGTGCAGGGGGCGATCGACGCGCTGGAGAAGAGCCTGACGCCCGAGGAGAACGAAGTGCTGACCGTGATGCGCAGCAGGCGGCTGGTCCGTGAGGATGGCTTCAACATGGACAGCTTTGTGCGCAACTCGATCGACGGGCTCAGCGCCAACCTGGAGCGGGGGAAGCTGGGGCTCGTCAAGGCTGAAGCGGCCAAGTTCTCCAAGGCGCAGATGTACGACTTGAACTACCTCGAGGGGAAGAAGACGGGCGTGGTGCAGGATTCGAACAGTGCCACCAACTCACGAAAGCCCGCCGAGGACATTATCGACGGGCTGCAC
Organism: Diaporthe sp. P3_1W; assembly: GCA_037177825.1. Classification (NCBI taxonomy): domain Eukaryota; kingdom Fungi; phylum Ascomycota; class Sordariomycetes; order Diaporthales; family Diaporthaceae; genus Diaporthe; species Diaporthe sp. P3_1W. Next base: position 3,522,920 of record JBAFXB010000008.1, read on the forward strand.
AGGCTTCTCGCGCCCCTCACGGGCGAGGCCAACGGCTTATCCCTGGATGAGGCCAGCCGCAACCAAATAATGAACACGCTTCACAGCGTTGCGCACGACCTGGAGACGCCTTTCGAAAAGCTAGGCCGGCTCGCCAACACCGGCCGCCAGCTGCCGGCCATCAAGGTCGGCTACCAACTGGGCCTGTACAAGACCCTGACAGAAGCCGCAGGGGGGACACCGGTCCACGTCAACGAGCTGGCCAAGACCACGGGCGCGAGTCCTGCCCTCGTGAACCGCGTGGCACGGTACCTGGCGGCCAACGGGCTGATCCGCGAGGCCGGCAAGCAGACCTACGCGGCCAACGCGTCGACCCACGTGCTGGCGGACGAGGCCTTCGAGGGCGGCATGGACTTCTTCTACGGCGTCAGCAACCCCACGGCCCACGCGCTGCCCGCGTGGCTGGCCGAGCGCGGCTTCCAGAACCTGCAGGGCGGCGAGGGCGGGCGGACCGTGTTCCAGGCCGCGCACGACACGGACCTGGAGCTGTACCCGTGGCTCAAGACGCGGCCGGGGATGCTCCGCAGCTTCCAGAGGCTCATGACGCTGCCGCGGTACTCGGACTGGCTGACGGTCGTCGAGTTCCGGAGGCCCGCGGGCGAGGACGGGGTGGCCTTTGTGGACGTGGGCGGCAACGTGGGACACCAGTGTCGGCGCCTGCTGGCTGCCCATCCGGAGCTGGCTGGCTCGGTCGTGCTCCAGGACTTGGAGGAGACCATCAGCGCTGCGCCGCTCATCGAGGGCGTCAGGCCCCTGGCGCACGACTTCTTTAAGCCAAACCCGGTGAAAGGCAAGTTATTCTAATGAAACATGGTAGTAAAAAGCAGCCGCCAAGTCACTAACTACAGTCCACAGGAGCATCATACTATTACCTCCGATCCATCCTGCATAACTGGTCGGACGACAAGTCGGTTGAGATTCTCAAGAACCTGGCGCCTGCTATGGGCCTGGACTCGAGGATCCTTCTCGATGAGATGGTCCTCCCCAACACGGGAGCCGCAATCTGGCCTGCTGGGCAAGACCTGCAGATGATGCTGATGTTTGGCGCGGTGGAGCGGACTGAGGACGAGTGGAGGGAGTTGGTAGCCCGTGCAGGCCTGAAGGTGACCGAGATCAGGACATATGCTCCAGTCGAGCGGACGTCCATTATCGTCATCCAGCGTGTATAGGTACAATCGCATAGTGTGATATATCGCTCAATCACGAGCTGCTTGGTTCAAACATTGTTAAGCCTCCCTCTCATTTCGGGAAAATAGCTATTACACAATTCTTAAGCATCAAACAGTGAATTCATCGCAATATTTTTGGATGAATGGATCAATCATCTTGATTGTGGTAGTGTATAACAAGGTCGAACTTGTGTTGGCAGGCTGAACAAATCTGGACATGCTTATTTCAGTCTGTGCGAGACATCCAAGGACATATAAATCATGGCTTTTGAAAAGCATCTTTTGGAAGAGCGCTGAGAAAGCCATGACCCGGAGATTAGATCGAATAAGAACAAAGCATTATAGGCTACTGCTCCTGCAAAGGTCTCACAACTTCTCCAGTATGTCCACTGTTCGCCACCTATTTTCCTGTTTTTCTTGATCATGCTGCACAACATCCCGTAACAAACTTCCAAGCCGATCCACCTGATTCGTAGAAGCGTAAGCTCAAGGTCCACCAAGATAGGGTATACAACTTGCAAGATACTCACATGAGGCTGGTGGACAATGTTGAAATGATGCCCTGGCATTGTAGCGACGCTCATTGGCGTGCCAGGAGGGAATAGAGATTCCCAACCACCGGGTCCGTAATCCTCCTCGCGCCTTGACTCCAACAAAAACCGACTGACTTGAATGTCGAGGTCCAAGCCAGTGCACCTCGCCTCTTCCTGACCCAACAACGAATCCTCAGCCCAGATGATAAACACCCTGGGCAGCATGGCGTGGCCGCCGTCATCACCTCCACTCCCGACACACGCAGCACCGTTGGACTTTGAAGGCGGCCCCATCGCTTCAGGAACATAGGCCCCGACAGCCTCGAGCGTCGCAGCAAAGTGGTCAACCAGCCACGCCGGCGCCGGCTTCGCCTGCTCCCCGCCCTGCCCCATCAGGCTGTGCCTGCTCAGGTACTCGACCACCGCGAGCGGCATGGCCTCGAAGCGGGTCCGCGACGGGGAGTCGATGAGAACAAGCCTGTCGACGACGAGGCCCCGGGCGCGCAGCTGCCTCGCCACCTCGAACGCGTAGTAGCCGCCCGCCGACCAGCCCCCGAGCGCGTACGCCCGGCCGCGCCCGGGCGGCTGGATCGACAGGATCTCCTCTGTCCACACAGACGCCAGGGCCTGGATGGTGAACCCCTCGACCGACCGGCCGCGGCCGAGGAACGGGGAGTTGAGGGCCCAGAGGTTGTGGGCTTGGGACAGGGGCGGGATGCGTGCATAACACATCGCGGAGCCGCTGCCGTCCGGGAGGAGGAAGAGGTTGGCATTGTCTGAGGAGGTGCGCCTGCCGCGGATGAGGACTGATAGCGGCGCTGGTGGCTTGGTCTTGTCGCCGTTGCTCGTTGTCCCTGGCTTGTGCGCGGGTGGTGATGCTTGAGGCTCAGACACTGCTGGTGTTGCCAGTCTCCGCGCCTCTTGGACGAGGTGTGTCTTGAAGAGCCCGACGTCGGGGTAGTCATCGAACACACCCTCCGAAAGCTGGATGCCTGCTTCTTGCTTGATCTTGCGCACGGCAAACGTTGCTAGGTTTCGGTCGAGCCCCAACTCTGCAAACTCAGTGTGGTCATCGTAGAGCTCTTGGGGCTCAACCTCTAGCTCCGCCGCGATAATTTCTAGGACTGTGTGACAGAGCTGCTTCTCTGCTACTGTTGATGACGGCGCGATCATGGTGCTGGAGTTGGAATGGACTTCGAGTAGCCTTTGAGGAACTTGGACCCAGCAAATTGCTGCAGTTTGAGGTACACAGACTGGTCTATATATTTCATCAACTATCCCCTTTACTTGACTATAAAGGCCACTTTGAATTGTCTATGTGTCTGGCCTCATTTGTAAAGTATGAATTCTAACGTCAACCCCCCCCCCCCCCTCGGCCCCTCCCCAGGAGGGACCGTGGGTGATCTTATCACTGGGATTGCTGGCTCCCTTACAAATTGTGGGGAACCAATTTATTCCCAAGGATATCCACACCTTGTAAGCGTTTACAATAGACTACTTGCCGCCTCGGAATCTTCGAAGGGTTCATTTTCAAGCTCGTGCAATGCTCCTATTGGACAAGAACCCACCGAGGTCCGACCCACTCGGCATAAATGGACAAGTCCCCACCCACCTTAGGGCCTCGTCCAGGTGCAACTGTCTTGCAAACCTCATGGGTGAAGCGACAACTGAGCCGGATGTGACCATCTAGATATCATGTCACTTTGCGAATGGAGGTATTGGATTAGCCATCCACCGCTGAAGTTGTAACTTGTGTTGGAAATCATACTTATCCTCCCATTTCGACATACCATGGCCCTGGTCAATATGCAGTTGTCTCGGCTTAAGTGACCCAACACTATCATTGAAGACCTAAGAGACACAAGCTTTTGCCATTCTAGACAAGAACTAAACCTCAAGGACCCAACTTGTCCGAAGACACCCTCACCGAGTGAAACACATACTCAACCCTGATGAACACAGCCGCCGACTCCAGATAAAGTCTGTGGTTGTACTTGTCAAAGGCTTCCTCAACTACACAGAAATTACAAGAATCACCAGCCTACTCCTAAAAAAAGGTTAAAAGCAACCCATTAACTGCTACTATCCCATCGAAATACACTTACAAACTCAACAAGATGCGCTCAATACAAGATAAAGATGCCACAGTGGCAGTGGCAATAACAGGACTATCATGTCGATTCCCGGGGGGCTGCAACAACCTCACAGAGTTCTGGGACTTCATCCGCGAGGGAAAATGTAAGTCAGCAAGCAAACCAAGCAAAACACAAAATCAGAATAACCTTCCCGTTCACCCCACCCACCCTGTCTGGGTTTATTACTTATGCCCCCACGCGCTCACACATGATTGTCCCAACCTAGCGGCATGGTCACCCATACCCAAGGACCGCTTCAACACCTCCTCGTTCCCATCCAACAAGGCATCCGGCGCGCACTTCCTCCGGGGCGACATCTCCGCCTTCGACGCGCCCTTCTTCAGCGTGCCGGCGGCAGAGGCCGCGGCGATGGACCCGCAGCAGCGGCTGACGCTCGAGGTGGTGCACGAGGCGCTCGAGTCGGCCGGGATCCCGGCGGCGTCGCTGGCCGGGTCCGCGACGGGCGTGTTCGCGGGCCAGTTCACCGACGACTACCGGGACATCGTGGGCCGCGACGCGGCGGACGCGGCGGGCGCGGGGGCGCCCGGCTACAGCGTGACGGGCCTGCAGCGCACGTCCACGTCCAACCGCGTCTCGTGGCTGCTCGACCTCCGCGGTCCCAGCGTCACCGTCGACACGGCCTGCAGCTCGTCCATGGTAGCGCTCCACCTCGCGTGCCAGTCGCTGCGCGCGCGCGAGTGCGACCTCGCCATCGTGGCCGGGTGCAACCTCCTGCTGGGGCCCGAGATGTTCATGTACCTCTCGGGCCAGGGGTTCCTGGCGGCCGACGGCCGCTGCAAGAGCTTCGACGCCTCGGCCGACGGGTACGGCCGCGGCGAGGGGTTCGCGGCGGTGGTGCTGCGGAGGGCCGACGACGCCGTGGCCAGGCGGGACCCGCTGCGGGCCGTCATCCGGGCGACGGGGTCCGGGCAGGACGGCAGCACAAAGGGCTTCACCCTGCCGAGCACGGAGGCGCAGGCGGCGCTGATCCGGGATGTGTACGCGGGGGCCGGGCTCGACTTTGGCGAGACAAACTATATCGAGGCGCACGGGACGGGAACCCAGGCTGGAGACCTGGCGGAGACGTCTGCGCTAGCCGCCACTATCGCTGCCCAGCGTGCTCCTGGACAGGGCGCGCTGCTGGTAGGATCCGTCAAGTCCAATATCGGGCATCTTGAGGCAGTTGCGGGCCTGGCGGCCATTATTAAGAGCGTGCTCATCCTGGAGAACGGTCTCATACCACCGACCATCAATATCGACACGCTTAACCCAAAACTGAAGTTCGACGAGTGGAACCTCGATGTTCCAAGGACCCTCACGAAACTCAAGCCAGGGCCAGGTGGGATCCGCCGCATCAGTTGTAACTCGTTCGGGTACGGCGGCTCCAATGCGCACTGCGTGCTGGATGATGCATTTAGCTATCTCAGCCAAAGGGGACATGGTGGCGTGCACAACAGCATAGGCACAGCAGGCCATAGCACGGCCACCGCAACCAGTAATCCAGGAGCCGAGATCCAGGGTTCAACAGCAACACATCGCGTCTTCCCCCTTAGCGCGCAGGACAAAGACGGCACGACCCGGGTCAAGAAGGCATTGTCGAGCTACCTGGAGGAGAAGGCGCCCCACAGTTCCTCGTCACTGCAAGACGAATTCCTCGCGGATCTTGCCTATACACTTTCAACCCATCGGTCCCATCTGCAGTGGAAGACCTTTGCCGTGGCCAGCACGATCCCGGAGCTCCGCCAAGCCCTGGACGGTACGGCCGAGGACCCATCCCCGTGCCTCCTGTCCTCACGCCGCCCGACCCTGGGCTTCGTCTTCACCGGCCAGGGCGCACAATGGCCCGGGATGGGGCAGCAGCTCATGGCCCACCCAGTCTTCAAGGCCAGCATCGACGCTGCAGACACATACCTGCGAGCCTCCCTGGGCTGTACCTGGTCGGCGGCAGCCGAGCTGGCCAGGCCCAAGGCCACCTCCAAGGTCGGCTCCGCGCTGTACGGGCAGACGCTGTGCTCGGTGCTGCAGGTGGCCCTGGTGGAGCTCCTCCGGGCGTGGGGGGTCGTCCCGGCCGCGGTCCTGGGGCACTCGAGCGGCGAGATCGCGGCGGCCTTCTGCGCGGGTATGCTGGGCCGCGAGGATGCGTGGAGGATTGCGTACCACCGCGGCGTGCTCTCGGACAGCCTCCGCGAGGACGGGGGCGTGCAGGGGGCGATGATGGCGGTCGGGGCGTCGGCGCAGGCGGCGGCCGAGGTCATCGCCGAGGTGACCCCAGGAGAGGTGCACGTGGCCTGCGTCAACTCGCCTCAGAGCGTGACGCTTTCGGGGGAATCTGACGCCGTGGAGAGGCTGCTCGCCGTGCTGCAGGACAGGGGTTTGTTTGCGAGGAGGCTCAAGGTCGACACTGCCTATCATTCGCCGCACATGCGAGAGGTCGCGGAGGAGTACCTTGAGGCCATCTGCGACATCCAGCCTGGCGCCCAAAAGGCTGCCGGCCCTTCGGCGGTGGACGGCGGGGCGAGGTGCCTCATGTTCTCGAGCGTGACAGGTGCCGTCGTCCGCGACCCGAGCGAGCTGGGACCGGCGTACTGGGTACGCAACCTGGTGTCGACAGTTCAATTCTCGCCTGCCGTGCAGAGTATGGCGCGCAGCGGAGATGGCTCTGGTTCTGGCTCGGGTAAAATGGTCGATGTGCTGGTCGAGGTTGGTCCGCACGCCGCTCTTAAAGGCCCGACTACACAGAGCCTCAAGGCCATTGGGGTCGCCGAGATACCATACTACTCGGCCCTTTCGCGCGGCTCCGATGCTCTCGAAACGGCTCTGGGTCTGGCAGGCACCTTGTTTGCTCAGTCTTATCCCGTCAATTGGGACTCCATCAACCACGCGAGCCCCAGCAATGCCATTACCTCGAGCACCAGGCTGCCTAGAGTCCTGATTGACCTCCCCACATATCCTTGGAACCATAGCAACACATATTGGGCCGAGACACGACTGGCCTCTGAGCACCGCCTGCGAGCCAGCCCGGGCCCCGGGGGCCTTCTCGGGGCGCCGTATCCATCCCTCGTGGCAGGAGAGCAGACATGGCGTGGCCACATCTCACTAGCTGACGCACCCTGGTTGGCCGATCACAAGATCCAGGGCACAATATTGTTCCCAGCGGCCGGGTTCATCGCCATGGCCATCGAGGCAGCACGCCAGTCTAACGCTAACGCTAACCACAAGAAAAGAGTCAAAATGTTCCGCATCCGCGAGCTTCACCTCATCGCGGCAGCAGTGGTTCCGTCCGAGAGTGGAGCGGCCGTTGAGTACACCATCTGCCTTAGGCCAAACCGGACGGCGCTGCGGGATGCCTCCGGGGCGTGGACTGAGTTCACTGTGAGCACGTGTCCCCATGGTAAAGGGGAACTTGAAAGGAACTGCACGGGGCTGTTGATGCTGGAGTTTGAGCCAGAATTGCCTGTCTCAGAAAAGCCAACCTCGTCTGAGTCAGAGGGTACGTTTGCACCAGCAACAAATCCAGATGCAGGACGGCACAACGCCTCCATGGCGGCATACCAGAAAGCCTTGCAAAGCTGCGCGACCACGGTCAAGCCCGAGTCTTTCTACCGCGAGCTGGACGCGGCAGGCTTGAATTACGGCCCGTCCTTTCGCTGCCTGACGTCCATCCAGACCAGCACTTCGGGCCAGAGCTGCTGTGACGTCGATGTTCCGAAGGTCGAGGGGTCCGGCGAAGTGGTTATCCACCCGGCAACGCTGGACGCCATTTTCCACATGGCATTCGCGGCACTGAGGGGCAGCCAGGGCCACCTTTCGCAAGCCATGGTGCCCAAGACCATAGAGGAAATCGCCATCGCCGCAGCCACCCCCTCTGATGCGGGTGCTCGTCTTTCCGGCTTCTCTGGGGCCACACGGGACGGGTTCAACGAGGTTGTCAGCAATATCGTCGTGACTGCTCCGTCCGGCCAGCCGGTGCTGAAGGTTTCTGGCTTCCGGTGCTCTGAGATTGGGGGCCAAGGCCAGCCATCCTCAGCCTCGGGCGCTGGCTCGGCTGCGAGGAGTATCTGTAGCAAATTGGTGTGGAAACCTACCTTCAGGTTTCTGTGTGGAGTCGAGGAGGAGAAGGCCGCCATTGTTAGTACCATGGCTGCCGAGTCAAAGGCAACAGGGGCAGACCTGAGTGGCGCCAGCCGCGTGTTGTGCGGACTCATCCAAATCATGCATCATTCTAAACCAGACCTTTCCATCTCGGAGGTTGTGGCAATGGCAAATGGAGACGGAATCCCCGAGTCTCTGCTTCTGTCCTGCGCAGCTGCTGGTGCAGATTCTGAGCTATCTACCGTGCTGGAAACAGCGGAGTGTAGTGTCTGGGCCCAGGACGAGGCTGTCTATCAAAGATGTCAAGAGCACCTGAGAAAAGGACAAGACGAGCCAGACACTTGTCTTATCCATGCTACAGTGCAAGACCTGCGGCAGCGGCAGCATACCGCAACCCCGCGGTTGGACACGTCAAGCAGCGATATAATCATCGTTCCGGCTTCCGTATTTGCCTCTGCTCTCACGGACGATCAGGTTGAGGTTGTCATCAAAAATGTCACAGCCGCGCTAGCAAGCGACGGGCGCTTGTGTCTGACTGTTCCCACTGAGAAGGCGGCCCAGGTGCAGTCCATCGGCCGCGAGGCAGGGCTTACGGATTGGGCCGTGTTTAGCGACCTGGGCAACAGCGAGCAGGAACTCAGTGTCTTGATCGCATCGCAGAAAGCAGGTATGAACGGTGCAAGCATAAACGGAAGCAAGCCTGGCCGTGACGACACCCAAAGAGAGGTTGTCATCCTCCAACCCAAAGTCGCCTCCGATGTGACTGCACAATTGACGGCCGAGCTTGTCACAATCCTGTCCGAGGACACCAAAAGTCCCCCGACCATTTTCAAGTGGGATCCCAGTGGCGAAGTGGCACCGACAGTCGAAACAGTCAAGGGAAAGCTGTGCATCTCTCTCCTCGAGCTGGAAGCCGGCGTGCTTCCGAACATGAGCGAGGCGGGCTTCGACGGAATCAAGACCCTGATCTTCAATTCCGGCGGGCTCCTCTGGGTGACAGGCCTGAGCGCCGACGACCCGGGCTCATCGATGGTGACGGGCATGGCGCGCGTGGTGCGCAACGAGGAGCCCGGGCTAGTGTTTTACACGTTGGCGACTCCTAGGCCGTCCTCGTCTGGTTCCAGCCCGAACGGCGGTGCCGCGTCACTCACATCCAAAAGGCTCGCACAGCTGACCCGGCGGGTGCTCGAGACCATCGGAGACGAGGAAGCTGATGCTGATGCTGGCGTCGATGCCGAGTTCATGGTCCAGGACGGTGTCCTCCACACCAGCAGGGTAGTCGAGGACCACCCGCTCAACACGGACATCCACCGCCTCGCGCCCCGCAACAGCATGGCCACAACCAGCGAGCCCCTCGCCCAGGCGGGGCCAGTGAAGCTGAGCGTGCGGAATGCCGGCCTGCTGGACACCCTCTGCTACGAGCCATGCGACGACGACGCCAACGCGCCCCTGGGCGACGACGAGGTCGAGATCGCCGTCAAAGCCGCGTCGCTAAACTTCCGCGACGTAATGACAGTCATGGGCCAGATGAGCGGGCTGGACCTCGGCTGGGACGCAGCGGGCGTGGTCCTACGGGCCGGCCCCGCCGCCGGGGGGATCAGGCCGGGAGACAGGGTCGCGATGCTGCACCCGGGCGCGCTGAGGACGGTGCACCGCGCGCGGGCGACGTCGTGCGCGGTCCTGAATGGCCCGCTCGCGCATCTCTCGTTCGCCGCGGCGGCATCGGTGCCTCTCGTCCACGGCACGGCGTGGTACGCGCTCGTGCACGTCGCGCGCGTGAAGCCGGGCCAGACGATCCTCATCCACGCGGCGGCGGGCGGGGTGGGCCAGGCGGCGGTGCAGATGGCACGGCACTTTGGGCTTGAGATCTTTGCGACGGTGGGGTCGGACGCGAAGCGCGGCCTGCTGAGGGACGCGTACGGCATCGCTGACGACCACATCTTCAGCTCGCGGGACCCGGCTTGCGGGTTCGCGCAGGGCATCAGGCGGCTGACGCAGGGCCGGGGCGTGGATGTGGTGCTTAACTCGCTGGCGGGCGAGGCCCTGAGGCAGACTTGGCACTGCATCGCGCCGTTTGGGACCTTTGTTGAGATCGGGGCGAGGGATATCCTGGGGAATGCGCGGCTTGATATGCGGCCGCTGCTGCAGAACGCATCGTTCCACTTCTTCGATGTCAAGCGTATTGCTCTCGAGAGGCCGGACCTGGCCGGGGAGATTATGCGAGGCTCGTTCGACCTGCTCAGGAAGGGCGTAACGAGTCCGATCACCCCGTTGGTCACGTACCCGGCCAGCGAGGTTGAGGCGGCCTTCCGACTGATGCAGAGCGGTAGGCACCAGGGCAAGATCGCACTGCTGTTCGACACGGACGCGGACATGGCACAAGGCACGCAGGCCCAGGCTCAGGCCCAGGCCCAGGTCCAGCGTGTGCCAGTGCTGCGTAGACATCAAGGCCTGGGCTCTGGCTCGTTAAAGCTCGACCCGGAGGCCTACTACATGCTCGCAGGAGGGCTCGGTGGCCTCGGGCGCAGCCTCGCCACCCTGCTCGTGGACAACGGCGCACGCAAGCTATGCTTCCTCTCCAGGTCGGGCGTCAGGTCGGCCGAGGCACAGGAGCTTGTTTCGATGCTGGAGCGGCGGGGAACAAGGGTCGTGGCGCCCGTCTGCGACATCACCGACGGCGCGGCTGTTCGTGCGGTGGTGGACCAGTTGGCCAGCGAAGGCGGCAGCGGCGTCAAGGGCGTGGTGCAGTGCGCCATGGTGCTACGCGACGGCTTGTTCCGCAACATGAGCCACAGCGACTGGGCCGAGTCGGTGGCGCCCAAGGTGGCCGGGACGTGGAACCTGCACTCGGCGGTGGGTGACAAGGTCGACTTCTTCGTGACGCTGAGCTCCTTCACGGCCGTGTTTGGCGAGCGCGGTGCTGCCAACTACGCGGCGGGCGGGGCGTTCCAGGACGCGGTGGCGCATTTCAGGCGGGCGAGGGGCCTGCGGGCCGTCACGCTGGACGTGGGCATCGTTCGCGACGTGGGCGTGCTGTCGGCGCGGGGCATGACCCAGGGCTTCCGCGACTGGGAGGAGCCGTACGGGCTGCGCGAGGAGGAGTTGCTGCGGCTCGTCAAGGTTGCCGTGGCGGGCGACATGGCCCAGGAGCTGGGCCCGCAGGTCGTCACGGGCTTGGCCACGGGCGGCAGCGCGTTGGAGGCTGGCATTGAGATGCCGTGGTATCTCTCGTCGTCGTCGTCACCGTCGTCCGATGCGCGCTTCGCAGTCATGGCCAGGGTGGGCACGCGCGCACGAGCTGCCGGAGGGTCGGGAGGCAGCAATGCGACGGGCGCTGACAGCGTCAAGTCGAGGCTGGCGGCGGCTGGTTCGGTCGCGGCGGGCGCTGCTGTGGTGCTCGAGGCGCTGGTGGACCTGGTGGCCAAGATGCTGCACACGGCTCCCGCAGAGGTCGACACGCACCGCTTCTTGCATTCCTACGGCATCGACTCGCTGACTGCCATTGAGCTTATCAACTGGGCCCTGCGCGACTGCAGGGCCCAGCTCACCGTCTTTGACGTCATGGCTGCCGTGCCCATTACCGTCACGGCCGAAAAGATTGCTGCCAACTCGTCACTCATCAAGTCGAAGTAGTTACTTGGTAAGTAACGACGTAATTAATATGATCTGAGAATTACTTTTCTAACTTGTCGCTACACTTATGCTAATCCCTTGGTCTGGTGACAAGAAGGGAAATTGTCGAATGGCTTAAAACATATCTCCAAGCCCCTGTCCGGCAATGATTGGTATTCGGTGGCTTTCAGCTGAAGACCTCCATGCTCAAGGCACCTGTGTACCATCCTTTTCCTCCTGTGCGAATATTCGTTGCCTTGGATTCAAATCATCATTAGCTCCTATTAAAATGGAAGAAATTCTGAGGGATGCAGGCCTAGGCACCGCAGACGGATAAGTATATTTTCAAAGTCATGACAGCCCAAGTGCCAGTCTGTCCCATGCGTCCCCCCCCCCCCCACAAACTTTCAAATTTGCAAGAGTCTGTATAAGTATGATATGCTTCTCGACATTGGAGGCCGCAAAAGAAAACTATAGCTGATTTTTCAATCTAATCCATGTTCACATCTTCAAGAATTCCAAGACCAGTTGATACTCCTTTACTCATCCTCATCCTCATCATCCAAGTCCTGCTCTATAATTTCCGAATCGCTCCCCGTATCACTTGTTCGATGCTTCGCGGCGTCCCGTCCAGTGTGCTCTCCACTATCAGAAATTGAGCGAGCCACTCGCTTACCCTTCCTGCGGGCTTCTCTACCCCTGGCTGTCCGCCTTGCACCCGGTGAAGTAGACGCTCCAGCATAGCGCCGAGAGTGCCCCGCCCTGCTCACGCCGGTGTCCTGATCTGTTTGATACATGCTGAGTCGAGTACGGTACTCCTTCCGTGGTGGTTCACGGCTATGTTCGTCGTGTCTAAATTCATGCGCCGCCGCCCTCTCTCGGTCATCACCCCGTGTCCTCGTGATGTATTTCTCGAATTCGCTCGTCGTCTCCGCAACAGACTCAAAGCTTGCGACCCTCAGTTCGATGTGGCGTGAGGTTTTCCCCGGGGTTTTGCCCTGTGCTACTGCTTCATCCGCCATTTTCAGTCTCTCGTACTGGCCGATTCCAATCGCGGTCTGAAAGGCATTCCTGATCTGGCGCCCATTCCACGTTGTCCCATCGTCCCGGTGGCTCCGGAAGTGATTCTTTGCGAACTTCATGAGATTTCTCTCGTTGAAGAGTATCTTCATCTCTGCATTCTCATTATCCCGCTTGATACGCTGCAACATCTTACTCCATATCTGAAGCGTTGAGTCTTCGTCAATCGCGGGATACTGCAGTGCCACGTGGATGCGAGATTTGAAAGCTTCATCAATTACGCCGACAATGTTCGTGGTTAGAAATAGGATTCCCGAGTAGTATTCCAATTGACGCAGGAAGACTATACTCATCACATTAATTACGCACGACACTTCTACTATCTGCCAGTGGAACTTTACTTACTTGAAACCATGGCGTTTCTATGCATATCGTGATAATTCCTGGACATCAAAAACACGTCCGCCTCGTCCAGTAATAGGACGCAGCCCCATTTCTCGGCAAGGCGAGTATGCCTAACCAGGTTCTTCTCAAGCTCTCTTGGAGCAGTACCAAGGTCGCCACAAGTGAGAGCGTATAGCGGTCTGCCAGTGTATGCTGCAATTGTTTCGGCTGTGCTGGTTTTGCCAGATCCGGGTGGTCCTGCGGATTCGTTGTGTCAGTCAATAGAAAGAACGAGGGCCGTGTTGGTGAGTTAATCCCTGCTTCGGTCTTATTTCCAAGTGAAAGGGTGAGCGAACCAAACGTCCGTGGGCGTGAATGTAGGAGAAACGGTTTCACATGCAAATTAGGGACTGACCGTGTAAAAGTATGATTAGGCCTCTGCCCTTCCCCCTGACAAGATCTATCTGTAGACTTGGGCCGTTTTTGGTGGATGTCTCCCATTTCCTGATGCGGACATCTGAGATGTGGTTGCTGACAAGTGAGAGTAGAAGTTCACTGAATTTGTGCGGGATCACAAGCTCCTTCCAGCCACTGTTCCTTGAAGCTTCCGACTTGTCGATGTCTTCAATATTGTCCAAATCAAGCCATTCTTTGTTGAAGTTAGCGCTTACTTCGCATTCAGGCTCTGAAGACGCAGGAAAATGGTGTTGACCTACCCCATTTGCGAAAACTGAAGAGGAAGGCCGGAACTTGGCCAGGCAGCAAAAGAAGTCGATCCTCGTCATGCGTCATACCCTTTGGTTTTCCGAATTTAGTCAGATGGCGGTGTGTATTAGTGAATCTTTCCGACTGAAGAGAATCCATATCGCGATCGCTGCAGTTCCAAAGCCTACCATCCTCTAGCGTGTCGATTGCTTCTGCATCTTCACCCGGGGACCTTGGCACGAAGCTCAGGGGTGGCAATGTGCTGAAGTAGTTGACGTAAAGAGCTTTGTAGTCAATGTATACATCGCTTCGTACCATCTCGAATGGATTTGACTTCGTGTCTTCATCGTCTTCTGTGTTAATACCGGCAGCTGCAGCTCCCGGCGCAGCCATCCGTCGATCCCGGAACATGTGGAATGATTTGTGAGGGGGCACAGATGTTCCGGTGTATTTTTTGTGGCCAACGCATTGAACCAGCTTGAAGCCCCGAGCCCACAGAAGTTTGCGCAGTTCATTGCCACCATCGTGAAACTGGATGGGGTAGAGATCCAAGTCCGTAACCAGCCTCCTCCCACTGAAATACGATATTTCATAATGGGCTGCCCTGGGTCCAATATTCTCTCCATCCCATCCCATGGAGAAACAAATAATGCGAAGGTCCATCCAGGTGCCCGCTCTCAAATCCATTCCACGTAGGTGCGGAGGAGCCCCGGGCGGATCGGATCGCGCCGAGAGAAGCATTCTGCCTCCTGTGACTGATGAAACTTGGTAAAGTTGACTCTCACCAGTGTCCGCCGCAAGGACCAAGTCGCCTGGTTTGAACAAATGGTATGCTTCCTCAAATATGACCTCCTCAATGTCCCCATCGCGGATCCTGAGGTTCAAGCCGATGTAATTCGCCAGATCCCTTTGAATGAAATTATGAATACTCCGAAGGTATAAGATCCTCAGGGACTCTTCTTTGTAGTCCTCCGTGGAACTTGTTGAGGCCTGCTCGCGGCTAGACGCTGCTTGTTCCAGCTCATCCAGCTTTGATTTGATGGCTTCCCGGTGGTGAATCAAGTGTTTGAACGGGGGCACCATTGTCAGCACGCTTGTCCTTTGGCTATCGGGAACATGAGTTATTTGCCGCAGATCATTGATCAAGAGGACGGATATTCACACCGGTAAAAACGGATGGTACACCGGTACAAGGGCTTCCATTTTAGCCCTAGCGTGCAATTAACGCCCTGCCACCAAATTAGTATGGGGCAATGTTAGGTTGACTTTAGCAACGATTTCACTTACAATTAATCTGCCATAATGCCTTAAGACTAGAGTAGTCTAGCACCTGTACTATCGCTGCAACACCAGAAAAACAAAATCTAAGCGATTATATATTGTTTTTGATACCAAATCGATTGATTCTGATAAGTATTTAATCGATTCAACGTAGCGTTGACGTAGGGTAGTTGTGTTAAGTTTGGCGACGATGGAGGCTACGCAGGGCGCTGGTGATTGCAGCTGCAGAGGGCGTTGGGTGCAGGTCACGTGATTTAGGTGGTCCGTGCCCGGTAAACCATCCGTTTTTGCCGGTGCGAATATCCGTCCTCTTGATCAATCCTTTAGAATGAACCAAGATCCTTTGAGGTCCTGAGCTCCATTTGTCCTTGGAGTATGCGGCTTTAAAGTCAGCATCAGACAAGCTGTCTTTCTCCGCCGTGACAGTTCCTGGAACTTCTGTGTAGAATGCAGTAGCAATAATCCGTCCAGTGCGATAAGGCTTACTATAAAGCAAAGCAGGCGGATTCCACATCGACATAGGCAACCGCTCAATATAAGGGTGTTCCTGATCAACTCTGCATCAGAAGTCTAGTCAGCCATCTTGGATCATTGAAGTGAGTAGATTGTATTTCAACGATAGAAGTTTTATGATTCGAAATGTAGCTAGGGGTATCATCTGCACTTCTAAGTACTATGTTCAAAAGAAGCACATGGACACGTACATGATCTTTGTTCCGCTTTGGTGGGGCTCCTCGCCCTCCGAACTCCCTGGTGACGATGAATCTCCATCCTCCTCACCGTACTTTGACGATATGTTTTCTACGGCTGTGAGGATTCTGAGAACCGCTTGAGCGGTCGTTGGTTGGTCCTCCGTTGACGGCGATTGAGTGTCCAGGGTCGGGTTTCCGGAGCTCCCGTGCTCTGAGGTGACCTTGTCGTGTGAGGAAGGAGCATCGGCCGACTGTGGTTCTGGCTGTCTGGGGCTTTCTGTAGAACTCTGCATTTTTCCACTGGTCTGTCTTGGATACGGAGTCGAGCTGAACTTGAGTGAGAATCCTCAGGCACTACGTCAGAGCACACTCACCAGGCTACCTCTTACATGTAGAGAAGATTTCGAAAACCTGGCTTCGCGGTACGTAGGTCGTAGTTTAGGTCTGAAGTCCCTAGATGAATTCCCAGAATGTCTCAACTTTCCCATGTGTATCTGAATTCAGAGAACGATGCAAACAGTGGGTGCCCATGTGGAACTGAGTTCACGGGTCTATTTATCTTCGTCTCCTCACATGCCGAGACGACGAAGGAGGCAGGCTGTAGCACACTAGATAAAGCATACATACGTGTGTGTAAGCAGCTTGGCTACCACACCTGCCTGTTTCGGGCATTTCGCTGTCGTGCGAACCCAAGCATCACAGGTAATTCGTTCCACTGCCATTCAGGAAGCAAGTGGGCAGAATACAACCCAATGAACACCTGGATCTCGAGCCGTTGTGCGACCTAGCGAGAGGGGTTTGTTTCAACGCACCTGATATTGTCTGACAGGACGGACACGTCGCTTGGAATGGCGCATGTGTCATAGGTTGTAATTGTCTGACGGGATGCATCTCTAGGGGGCTAGGCAAACTTGCAACCTTGACCGATTCTGAATGAGGGGTTACTTGCAGGACTGGTCACACACTTTTTCAGAGCCTCGTCCAGAATGATTGGCACCCAGAGATTTGACGGAGTCTACATATGGAAATAACTTGAAATGTGCTGTCCGTTTGGCCGAGCTGTGGTAAGATGACGTTGCAGGTGCCGCACGCATGCATAGGTCAGGAAATGCAGAAAAGGTCAAGTTCGATTGCCCCTGGCGCTCTGAGGCGGGGCTCCTCCCATCCAACCCTTTTCATCTTCTTCTAGAGCCACAGGACGCTGATCATCGGATTTTGATTGTTTGGTCACACATTTGATAGTAGACAGCTCAGTATGTCGAGCCTTACACGAGAGTCCGAAGTCTCAGCCCAGGCCCGCGACCTGGAGGTTTCGGAATTCATGAGGCAGATGGAGGTGAAAGCCAATTCCATCTTCTCGTGTAAGCCAATATATGATAATAGAACTGGACGCTGGCTCAATGCTCCAGGAGAAATGTCATGACCATTCTACCCTGGAGCTCTCATACCCCATTCACTGATATTCAGTTCAGGGACTTGAACGAAGTCTACTCGGAATGCCGCAACGCACACACGAATCTCATGGCGAGGATCAATAAGTACCTTGAGAAGTCCAAGTCGCCCCCAATGGACCTGGATGACAACGGAGACTGGGATGGAGTCAAGTCTCAAATGCAGAAAGCCTGCGGGGTACTTGAAAACATCCTCCTTAGGAAGAAGAAAAGACCTGGACTGATAGGGTCAATTCGACGAGGATTTGATAAGCTTTGTCGAAATGCTGGAACCGGCAGCGCGTTCGTGTCGATCATCCCCGAGGACTTGATGATTGCATCTGCTGTATCTGGAGGACTGAAAATAGTCTTTGTTGCACTCGAGCAACATGGGATATACGAAGAGTCTGTCTTCAACGCACTGGACGGTTTGCCTGACATATTGAACACCACCGGGAGGTACAGCCAGATCGTTGTGGCTGACGAAGAAATCCATCGCTTGACGGCGCAGTTCTATACCCGTGTGTGTGAGGTTCTTGACTATATTCTGCGTTGGATGATGGACAGTGTGCTTCGTAAGTGGCCTCTCTATTTCCTTTCAGGAAGGCAGCGCGGATGCTAAATGAATGGTGCTGGATTAGTGTCCGGGGCAAAACAGATGTTCAAGGTCAATCGTTATGCGAAAGATCTCAACGACAAGATGGCAGAGGTGAGACTGGCGGCGCAAACACTAGAGAAGTGGGCGAGCACTCTCTTGTTGCAGAGCCAGGAGAATATGTCCAATATGCAAGCACAGATGTATTTGAAACTTGGCTATCGACTGGAAAGCTTCGAAAACAAAATCGAGCATAAACTTGACTGTATCGTCAACGAGCTGTCGTCTAAGATCGACAGAGGCAACACACTTGAGCGGTTTGCACCAATGATATTTGACAGCTGCAAACTGGTCCTCAATGAGGAATGGAACCGTAAGTCGGGCCAGAACTCGTCCACCAAAGTCGATTCGACAATATCCATATTCTGAGAATCCTATAGGTATCTACCGAAGTCAGAGTACCCGCAAATTTATCGAGGAGAAACCCAGTCCGTCGAAAACGACAGCAGAAGAGGTCCTGGACAAGCTTTTATTCGACCCAGGCTTAGTACCTCGAGACATGGAAGACCTCCTCCGACAAGGGACCACAACCCTCCATCAAAAGCTTCAGCCGGATCGGCTGCAAGCTATCCAAGACAACCCTCGTATCAGGGCATGGCTATCGCTTGACAGTCCGTCGTTGCTTCTGGTGAATGGCAATTCCACGTCTCACCTCGACCTCTCGACCTCATTTTTCAGTGCCAAGATTGTGAACACATTGATGCGGCAGACTTCAAAGCCACACAAGAATATCGAGATTATATCTCTCGCATACTTCTGTGTGAAACATCAGAATTACAGCAGGGACGAGGCGGCGCACCCAGCTGAGCTTGCCATGAGCCTTCTCCTACAACTCGTGCACAGTCACAAGGACTTTGAACCAAATCTTCTGCAGATGTGCCTAGACGAGAGACTTCCATACAACATCAATCTAATACTCGAATGCTTGGCAGAACTCCTGGATGGTCTCCCATTAGAGGCCGTGGTCTTCGTCATCATCGACGGCATTGAGCACTTCACCAGACCGAATGAGAGAAAAAGGGGCTTTCGCGAAGTCTCCTTCCAGCTCATACATGTGTTCCGGAAGCAGCGAGGGGCAAAAGTGAAGTTGTTGTTCACCAGTGCTCAGAAAGCAGTCATGCTTGAAGCGCTAGGACTGATCATGGACGATGAGATTGTCAACATACCGAAGAGCCCACCGCCAAGAGGTCAGCCAAATGACCGGAACATTTTGATAGATCTTTAGCTGCCAGGTGCTATTCATTTCGTATCAGACAGTCTTGCCCATATGGCAGAAAAGACTGACGCAATGTTTAAACTTCAGTGGTCCAAAAATAATGTCTCATTCTCACTCTACAATACCATATTGGACAGCGCCTATAAGCAGGGAAGCATGAAGGATGCCATAAGGAGCCAGGTAGGTAGTGGCTGTCAGCTTCATAGTCTGATTGCGGTACCTAGGTAGTATCGCTGTGGATCCATCATTAGACTAGCTGGGCAACTCACGTAACAACGCTTATATAACTGACAGGGTGATAGCAAAACAGTGCAATTGGTAGGCTCGCTCTACAAGGGGCTTGCCAAGAAAACCCGGCAAAAGCAATGCCCATTGCTTATCGCTCTCACACACACATCTTCCGCCCATCTCTCTCTCTCTCTCTCTCTTTCTGCCTCGAGTGGCAGGATCCCTAGTGCCTTTTTTACACCGTCTGATAGTAGGATGCTCTCTTGCCCCACTTCCACGCCCGGGTTCTGTTCCCAGCCAAGACTGCCTGTAAATGGTCTCCATCCTTATCTTGACAACGAGCACAGAGTAATCACATCCGGGCATCGGAATCTACCACACCGGTCGATTAGCAAAGCATGCCGGAGTGAATCGTAGCGCGTGCCGGGGCTCAGGCCGGTACTTGTGCCTGGCAGCAGCCTTGACACCGGTCTCTGCAAGTGAATGAAGCCCGACTGTCGGCACAGCCGGAAGAACGTACTATTGCTGACATGCAGCTGATCGACCGGAAATAACATATATGTCATGGATATTAAAGTATATATAAAAGGCCATCCTTGGTCGCCCTTGCCGTAGCAACGTTGACAGCTCTGCTCACACCTCGCCGCCGTTCTGAACACCACCGGCCGTGTCGCGTCGCCGAAGTCCACTCCCACGCGTGAAGCAAAATGTGGTCTATCCTGCTCAGCTTGGCCGTCGTTGGTCATGCCTCCGCGTTCATGGTAGACAAAGGGCGGGTCGTCGACTTAGAAGGAGTGTCATATTATACTGGAGGTACCCCGGTTGCCCGGCTCGATATCAACGACACTCGCGAGGCGCTCGCCGCCGCTGCGCTTGACGGCCACGACTTGTTTCCGTTGACTGTCGTCGAGACATCATCCGGAAACTTCACCACCGCGGAGCTCGTCAAGACCGCCGCTGAGTACGATGAGCAGGATGACGTCTTCCAGCCGGCATTCCTTCAGACGGTTTACCTTCAGGCCACTGGCAACAACACTGTCCCTGCCATTGACTTTACGTCTATCGGCTCCGGGTTAGATGATTTGAGCATCCAGCTGCTCATCACACCCGGCGAGACCATAGGCGATTCGGAGCCTGTCGTGGCTAGCACGATTACTCCCGCTCTTCCAAAAGGCCCTTATTTCGTCTCACCCTATACCGGAGACGTCTACAAAGCCCACAGGCTGTACGATGACAACAATCTTGCCTTCATTCAGGGTGTTATCAGCGACGGGCAGGGCGCTTACGTCTCGCTGCCCGCCATCACGGAGAACGTCATGGCCAAGAGCATTGCCGTGCCGTCGAGGCTATACTACACGCCTACCAAGGAGCAGCCCCTGGCCGGTCTCCGATTCGGCGTCAAGGACATCTTCCACGTCAAGGGCGTCGGCACCAGCGGCGGCAACCGCGCCTACTTTTACCACTACGGCACCCAGAACAACACCGCGCCAGCGGTGCAGCGTCTCATCGACCTCGGTGCAGTCCTCGTCGGCAAGATGGGCACCGTACAGTTCGCCAACGGCGACAGGCCCACCGCTGACTGGGTCGACCTGCACGCCCCCTTCAACCCTCGAGGCGATGGCTATCAAGACCCAAGCGGCTCCTCCACTGGGCCTGGCGCTGGTATAAGCTCGTACGAATGGCTGGATCTCTCCATGGGTAGTGATACTGGTGGTTCTATGCGTGGTCCTGCTGGCGCCCAAGGTATCTTCGGCAACAGGCCGTCGACTGGTGCCATCTCCCTAGACCACGTCATCCCTCTCAGCCCTGTATCCGACACCGCTGGTATTTTCGCCCGTAGCGGAAGTCTGTGGGCTGAGGCAACCAAGGCCTTCTACCCCAACATGCAATCCAACTGGACCACGTTCCCTAGCACCCTCTACAGCTCGGGCGCGGACAGCGAAACCAACCCCGACGCCATACCACTGGTAGAAGACTTCGTCCAGAAGCTGGGCGACTTCCTCGGCACCGAGGCGCTCCCAGCCAACTACTCCCAGCTCTGGGCCGACACCCGCAGCGACGCCCCCTCTCTCGACGTGATGCTGAACCTCACCTACGCGGTGTTCGTGTCGCACGACCAGTGGCAGATGCTCGGCAAGCCCTTCTTCGAGGACTACGCCGCCGCCAACGCCGGCCGCAGGCCCTACATCAACCCGGGGCCCCTGGTGCGCTGGCAGTGGGGCCAGGTCCACGCGACGGACGACGTCTACGCCGAGGCGCTGCGCAACATCTCCGTGTTCAAGGAGTGGTACTCCACCGAGGGCTACGGCCGCCGCGACCCGGAGTCGTGCTCCGAGAGCGTCTACACATATCTCTTCCAGGACGGGTGGCCGGAGTACCGCGATGAGTACCTGACGCCGCAGACCAGTCCTCCCTTTGGCATGAGTGATTCACGCGTGTCTGTTATTGCCGGTGCTCCTGAGATTGTCGTTCCCATCGGGGAGGTGCCGTATAACAGCACTAAGTCGCTGCAGACCGAGTACCTCCCCGTGTCGATGGCGCTCAGGATGGCGAGGGGCTGCGACTATGCCCTGGCGAACTTGGTGGGCAAGCTGGAGGAGGCTGAGATTCTCCGGCCAGTTGCTGCTGGCTCGAGGTTGTTCCCTTAGGAAATTAATCATGGCAAAATAATTTAATGATTTGTTTATTCGACGTTCTGGACCCCTGAACTCCCCCGTAGTGACGATAAGTACACGGTGAGCCGTTGCTGTTCTGGCGTCGAGACATCGACATGCTACTCCGCCTGTCAACAGCCGTAACCTGACAACATTGCTATCATGCGTGGTTATTCAGCGGCTTGAAGGTGGACAAACGTCTCGAAGATGCCTTGAGACAGTGCACCAGTAATTTCTGAAAGGACTACTCAACTCAATACTCAACAAGATGCATGAATTAAATCGAGATAGAAAGATTGCACAAATACATTCCATACTATTGCCGAAATAGAGCTACACAAGTGTAAAAGCGAATACGAAGACCGGCCTCCTAAGCTTCTCTAGTGACAATACCAGACGCCACCTCTTTCGCATAATGCTGGCAGTTATTGGACCAAAGGGAGTACTCCGTCTTCCCAGTCAACTCATACTCGACCCAGACGCCGTCAACTGTGATATGTGTTAGCCCTGTCCAGCCCTCCTGTCACCGTAACTGTTCCACCCATGTACCTACCTCGGTCCTGGATCCCCTTGTCCGTCAGGTTGCTCCAGCCCATGAACTTGAACTTCCAACCCTGGGGGAGCCCACCGTACCGAGCCCTTCCTGACGGGGGACAGCTGCGGCTGTTTCTTGGCGCCGTACCGGTCGTACACCCAGCCCTGGCTCCCCTGCGCCAGGACTTTGTCAGCGCCGGGGGCGCCGACCACGAGGCGGGCGTGGTGGAAGGGCCGGTATTCACCGGCACGAGGGGGCTCGTACTCGATAAAGACTGGCTTTTCCTTCGCAGGGGTCGAAGGCTTGCCCGTTGGGTTCAGGCAGAAGCGGTTGGTGGGCTTCTTGTCTGGATGGCCGAAGAGAGACATTTTGCAATGATATGGATAAGGTAATAGATGGAGGTTGCTGTGTTTGTGTCTACAGAGGAAAAACTCAGAATCTCTCAGCCACCGTGAGGACTTCTAGGCTTTATATATTTGTGTCTGTAGTGTTTGCAGCATCAAGACACCCTCACATGTGCCGCAGCTGAAACTGTCAGCTTGGTCAAGCAGCGCCGACCGGATAGGTAGGAACTACTATTAGTTAGATGGTCAGCACATCAGGTCCAATATAGAACTCAGTATTCCTATCGTCCGTCAATCGCTGTCTTGGATTATAACCCAAGTTTCAGTGCAGGGTTTCAGCGATAATTGATGAGTAAGGAGATTCCTAAAGACGGTATTAGCTGAGTCCTGTAGGCCGCCACAGTGTAAGAGGTCCGTGGCGTGGCCGCCTCTTAAGACCCGTGGGGACGGAGCCAGACAGCTGAGGATGTTTGAGAACCCTGGATGGACGAGGTCCATGAAGTCATTCTGGGCAGAGCAGTCCAGTACGTTGATTGTATCTGGATCAAAAAATAGACCTGCAAGTGGGGCAGGTTGCGACGAACTTTTGCTTTGGCAATACCTTAACAAAAGCTACCCCGTGTCCCTTTCCGTATTGGAACTCGCACTGAAAACGCAACAACAAGATAGAACCCGTAATACAGAAGAGCCATGAGCATGCATGTGAGAATATGTAGGAAGATCTTGTCAACAGCATTGTCAGACTTGGAAAGACCTTCGAAGAGGTAAGACTGATAGCCAAAGTACACAAGGAAGAACCAAGCAACCGCATAAGCCACCGCCAGGAATATCACCAAGAACTGATAAATGGCGATCTTGACACGTGTGACGAGCTTGCTTGGGCTTTCAAACCACGCGTCCAAGGCCAGTCCGATGGCAAGCGCGTTCGATAATATACACGGCAAGCCGAGGATCATATACCAGAGGAGCCCATACCGCGTGAACCAGACATCGACGAGGCTGCCGTCCACTTTCAGTCCCTGGCCGAAGTCGAAATTCTGCGAGAAGGCCTCATGCGTGAAGTACGTGGTGGACACGAGCAGGCCGACGAGGCTGGGCCAGAGCCAGCGCGTGCGGGATGTGTAAGCTGCAGTGAGGTCTTTGGGGAGCTCTGAACTTTGTGTTGCAAAGGGGTAGGGCCTGCGTATCTCGATGCTTGATATGCCGTGGTGGTGCCTGTTTGAACAGTCTGGGTTGCTCCCGTTGGAGGCGAGGTGTATGATCGTGGCGAATATTGGTACCGCCAGAAGGAGCACTGGCACGATTTGGCCGAAGGTCCAGTCATTCTCCTGCTCGAATATGTCTTGTGGCAGCTGGGCGGTCGCGCCTCTTGTTTTCAAGGTTCCCCACAAGATTGCTACTAGGAGCCAGATTACCTGTTGCACAGTTAGAAGAGTTTTGACTAATATGCTCACGGTGTGTCGTGCATTTATACCTCTGTAAAAAACGAGCTGTAAGTGTCCGCAATGATTCGGGCAGACATGAAAAACGCGAGACACGGCTGGACGACCAATATGTGCCACATGTATTGCCGCAGTCCCCGCCGATCGTGTTTCCCGTTACGAGAGGAGATCGCCATGAGTAGCCTCTGCGAGTGTCGGCTTATAGGACGTCGGATGTTGATGGTGATATTTTGAGACAGCAGTCGAGACATCTTCACTGCCTTCGTGAAGAACCCGGTAAGAAGAAGCAACACGGATACCACCATGGACTGGAAAGACCCAGCTTCAGTGACTGAGGATACGGCCACGGCCGAGCCCCAAATGTCCCACGTACCCGAGTCCGGCTTGAAGTAGCACACGGCAGGAGAGGACATGAACCTATGCTTCTCATCCAATGGGAAGTCTTCGAATTCGATATCCCCCCATGAGAAATATCCAGTGGGTACCGTAGCAATAATTAGAAGAGCCAGAAGCACAAACATGAGTACTACACGCACTGTCGTATTCCGTTGATGGTTAGAGTGGTGACTGCGGAGGACCGTCAAGCCGGAAAGATGAGTGATGCTGGAGAACCAGGCCAGGGAGCTGATTATCTGCCAGTGATACGCGGATATGCCGGTAGACAAGGAAATGAAACCGCTAATCAAAATAGCTATTCCGGTAAAGGCTTGAATGTCGCAAAGCTGGAGGATAGACTGTATGTGCCGTCGAAGTAGAACTGTTAGTGACGCGTCCACAATACCTGGAGCTTAGAAGGTTGTCAGGGGCACGGGACCGGAGGTGTTCCTCACAATTACAAGACATTCGCCAAATCTCTTGCAATGTTTGCTCATCCACCTTGAGGCGCATTTCATTCTAATGAAATCCAACACCATGACGTCGACAGGATTGGGCTCCCACGAGGAGATCGTTGTGGTTGGCTCCGTTCCGTCTGGCTCAAACGGGTTTCGCCGTGGGTCAAAGGCAGTGAGATAGTAGGCGATGAGCAGAAACACAACGTAGTAGCCGGTGCCCTTGAAACCAACGATGACCTGGATTGTACGGGGGACAAGTCAGTGAACAGGAAAGCATGGATGAAAACCCAGGAGATCGGCAGCTTCGCACCCCATAGCCGGACACGTCTCCGTATGGCCTCAAGCACCACCCGGTCGAGTTCCCGCAGTCCAACGTGACCAGGCTGAATGGAAGGCAATTCGAGGACGACATGGTGATTTGTGGACAACATGCTGAGATCCGGTGGCGAGGATCTCCGTGCTCTAAATACGGGATTTCATAGTTTGCCAGCCGTCTTCCCACGCAGGAGCCTGTGTGTAACCACATACGAACTCGTTGCGGACCCCATGTGGCTGCAGACCCAATGTCATGTAGCATTGTGCCCCGTTCAGGAACCGATCAACTGCTCTTCATCTATATTAAGAGTCTTGCCCTCCAAACGACGCTCACTTGCTCGGCCCCGCTGCACGTGAAGGGCAGTGCATTAAGTCACTGACCCTCCGGCTGTTCTCAAGCATTCCGAGGACAGTTGAATACGAAGGATGCACCCGAAGGATGCAGCCAAGGTCTTGACGTGATGTACGTGCACCGGCTTCAGCTGGCACAATCGTTCATGGTTGTACATATAGGCGGCGGTGCCTACCACCCCCAACCCCCACACACCTTGTGTTCTAGCTATATATACAAATTGTATGCTTTGAGCTTTTAGAGAATGGACCCGGCCCCGGAGTGGGACGTCACCCGGGAATGCCGCAGACTCATGATCATGACAGTATTCATCACGAAAGACGAGGACAAGACATTACAAAATTCCACAACAATATTCACTTCACAGTCTACCAGACGGCCCAAGGCCAAACCAACGATTTTTCATTTGCCAAAAAGACAACAACCCCAAGAGGTATCTGAAATCTGAAGCCGATAAAGCCCCGGATAGTGGATAATAAAAAAGACATTACTCATTGAGCCTCCCACAGGAAGAAAAAAAGACACAGCTCCTGCCGCACCCCGCCCAGACGCCAGCTCAGAGACGAAGAGCAACGCAGTGAAGACAAGACGCTTTGTGTGTGTAGTGCAGTAAAGCAGTGGCCGAGGTCGTCAAAGTGTATAGTCTGTCCTGAACGCCATACTTGCGCGCGCATGATAAAAGTGTTTTGGGGAGGCAGGGTATGTGTGTCGTGAGCAAAAGTCTCGCAGAGATAGAGGGCTGGCTCTTCGTCTCGTCAATCCCGTCCGGCGCCGCCCTAGGCATAGGATTTTCGTGCACCGGTAGGACAACATCACCGCTGAAGCACAAGGCCATTGGGCGATCCGGTGAGACCCGTCTTCGGTGACTCAATGCGCTTTGTGTCATCCAAATTCCACCTGTGAGTCTTGTAACCTTCCTCGTCCGGCTTGCACGCAGCCCGCTTGGAAGGAGGTTCTCTGTCGGAGCAGCTCCCCAAATTCTAGCTTCGCCAGGCTTCGAGATATTTCGATGGTGCTGCGGATGGCTTTGGCTACTACTGCATTTTGACGTAGTTGCTAGGGAACGTGCCATGTTTCGTGCCGATCATGCCGGTCCTACACAAAAGTTAGTCAGAAATTCAACACGGCCCCCTGCCAGATCCAAGGGTCAAACAACATACCACCAGTCGTTATCGCTTTCCGTCTTCTTCAGCACCGTTATGATATCTCCCTTCTTGAAGCCCAGGTCACCGGGCTGCTCCGCCTCAAAGGTGTACAGCGCCACGGCCTCGTTCTTCTTCATCAGCGCCTGCTTGCTCGTGAAGTTAGGCTTGGGCGCCGCCGGCCGCCCGGGCCCGACTTTCCTATCCTCGGGAAACCCGGACTGCTGGCCGGTGTACTCGCGCGGCACGGTGACGTCCTGGAGGGTGCTGGACCGCGAGCCGGCGCCGAACTGCCGCGGATTGTCGTAGACGTCGTCCTGCCACGTCGAGGCGCGCTTGGGAGCGCCAAACGAGTCCCGGCTGTTTGAGGCCGCCGCGGCGCCGCCGTACATGCTATGTCTTGTGCTGCTGTTGTTCACCTGGCCCTCGCCGTAGGCGCTGCCGCGCTGGCCGTTCCACACGACGTCGTCGTGTCGGTCGTCGTAGACGGGGACATCGTTGTACATGCTGTCGTCGAAGTTGCCTGATCGTGTGCCCGAGAAGGCGCGCGAGTTCAGTATGTTGAACAGCGGCGCTGCCTGCGGTGGCGGCCTCTCGGCGCCATTCAGCAGGTCCTTGGCGCTGACAGGTCGGCCGTAGAGCTTGGTGTTCGCATCCTTGCGTTCTATTATCGCACTTCCCTCCAGACTGACACCCGCGAACAGGCCCTTGGTCTTGCTGTAGCTGAATATTCCCGCCACACTCCTGAGACTCGCGGCACCGGCTGCCTCGGCATTGCGGCCAACGGGACCCGCTGCGATGGACACGTTCCCGCCAAGGGTGAGCGAGCCGGCCTGGGCGAAGGTCTTTACGGCTGAGGCGTCGTTGAGGATGAAGACGAAGTCGGTGAGCTCGAAACCGATCTGGCCACCAAAGCCGGCGCCTCCTGTCGCGATCGCTGTCGGTGCGGACCAGGAGCCGTCGGGCAGGCGAGCGACGACGAGGCCGGAGCCAAACCGGGCGGAAC
Source organism: Diaporthe sp. P3_1W (assembly GCA_037177825.1). Taxonomy (NCBI): domain Eukaryota; kingdom Fungi; phylum Ascomycota; class Sordariomycetes; order Diaporthales; family Diaporthaceae; genus Diaporthe; species Diaporthe sp. P3_1W. The sequence goes on from JBAFXB010000008.1 coordinate 3,550,734, forward strand.
CAAGGAAGCCAGCTTTTATGACTGTGAGGATTGCGAGGCCCTGTAGGAGGAGCGAGCAGTTGTTAGTGACACGATGGTGGTTTCGTTGACTGGCAACCCGTCGGTTCGGGTGGAGGAGAGCTTGCCTTTGCTGAGGCCAGGACGGCTGGTGGAATGACCTTGTCGGGGCCGAACGCTTGGCGCGGATCGATGAAGGACGCCAGAATCTTTCCACACTTCTTGCACTCCGCTGTTTGAAGAAGTGTTCAGTCAGTCAATTCGTTACGCTGCTTTGGTTGTTTTATTTCTCGTAGCGTAGCAGCCCGTGGTTCCGAGGCCCGGATGGCCGGCACTGGGAAGACCACGGGCTTGGGAAAGCGACAAGAGCGGGGGTTGTCGGATAGGGTGGACTTACACGCCATAGACGACGGGAGTGGGTTGTTGATACCCATCTTGGCGACGATAGTATCAGGACAGGACGGGAGTAGGTGTATAGGGTAAGGATAGAGGAGGAAGGAGTGAAAGGTGTAGGTAGAGAGACGAAAAGAAGTACGGATCGCGAGAGATGATACGGCCGCTATGTATGTCCGGACTGTGTAAATGGATATGGCGGTAGGGATGGGATGGCATGGGAATGGCGGAGCACAGGGCAGAGCAGGGATGTTTTGGAGAAGGTCAAGCCAGGTTGGGCAGTCACTCAAGCTTGGCTTTCGCGCTCTCCAAGGCTTCCCGAGAGGCGCAGCTGCAGCTGACGATGATGGCCGCAGACTGTGTGGGGTACGTACCCTGCCTGCCAATGTGGTGATCGATGGAGTTCTCCCCCCGAACCTCGACCAACACAATGACAGCCTGCATCAGTCACACGTACGTACAGAATTTAGACTCAATTAGGTTTTCGGTACATGATACCGAAGTGCAACAGCACCGACAAATCCAGCCCATGATGAGGTGATACGGGTCACTAGCCCTGCTTTACTGTACTAGTATCGGTCTACAGCACATGGAGTATGTAGACAATACGGATACGCAGCCTGCCCTACGGCCTCCCATCGCCACAAGAACGCGCAATCACCTATCTCATTTGACGCCTGTCTCAGCTGGCTGTGCAGTATTACCCAGGCAAAGTGAGCAACTCAGGCCAGGCCGGCCTTTTATGTAGGCTGCCTGCCTGCTGTCGCCTCTACTCTCTACTGCGAGGCACACACCCTCCGTACAGCAGATCGCAGCCCCGACGCCCGGTCTCCGGGCCTGCCAAGCTCACTGTCGTCACTGGGCGCGGGCCACTGCCTTTACCTCTCTTGGGATCGCCGTTTAGCGTCGAGCTGCCAGGCTTCACCCCACGTGCCCGTCAGCTTCCGTTTCATGCTTGGCCGTGCAGCGTACCGAAGCACTGCACCGTATCAGCAGCAGCCCCCAGCCGCAATCCAGGTTTCAACTTCAGCATCAATCAATCACAACCACAGCCGCCCGCCTCCTTTCTTTGACTGCGACCGTACGAAATCCGTCCCAGAAAAGATACGAGCGACATCGCGATACCCAAGTGAATCCATTGAACTCGATTGCCTCGGTGCTCTGCAACCCACGGCCCACCTGAACCAAGTCGAGACCGAGTCGAGGGGAAAACGCCCCCAATTGTCACCACCGACAGACACACACACATACACACAGACAGCCAGCGAACCAGCCTGCCCATCATGTCCGAAGCCTACGAGCGCGAGCGCCAGAACAACTCCCGGCTAGATGAGCTGTCCGCAAAGGTCAGCGCCCTGCGCGGCGTGACCATCGACATCTACGACAACGCGAGGGCCCAGGACGTCATCGACAACACCGTACGAGCCTATCCTCTCCTCTCCCCTCTGTCCTCATCCTACACATAGAACCCAACAAATTTGCTAACGACAGTCTTTCGTAACCTCCACAGTCCGATACCTTCTCCACCATGCGCACCCAGCTCACCGGCTCGGCAGGCCGCCTGGGCCGCATGGCCGCCGCCGGCAACAAGGTCGCCATCCTGAAGCTGTCCGCCATCCTCATCGGGGCCGTGCTGGTGCTGTACTACGGGTGGAAGCTGTTCCTTTAGGTCGCTAGGCCACCGCGAACAATCCCGGGGGGTAGTGCTGCATGGCAGGATTGGGAGACAGAAAGGGAAAGAGGGAGCATACAGAGAAAGAATACGCGACGCCGGGCGCTTGACGAGGCCGGGGACAGATACCAGGAGTTTGCAGGCGTTGTTCCTAGAAGGGAACGACGTGCCTGGAAAGGAACGACGCGGGTGGTGTCGCGACGACAAGCAACGACTCATGAAAGGGAATTGATTCGATGGGTCACCGATCGGCCTAGGGCACGGGGCTGTGATGCACATCTAAGAACAGCGGCACACGGAGCAGGTCGACCAGATGTAGGCGGTGACATGGCTAGTATGAGTCAAGTCCATGCGTGAGGTGGGAAGACGAAGAGTGGCACCCATCGCGCGCCATGGTAGGAAACGCACCAGGCCAGGAGGCTCACGAAACGGCGCCTGATCAGGAGTGGCAGGCATAAACATGTACAATGAATTGGGTTGGAGGTTGGGGAGGGCGGGCATAGCAAAAGGCGTTACAAGGTCACTTAGTCGCCCCGGGCAGGGCTCTGTACATTCGGTAGAGGGAAGGCAAGGGAGGACGAAGGTTCCGGGAGGTCCTTAATAATCATCTGTCCATTTATTTATTTCGTATCGGCTGTCCTCGTCACTCCCATCATGTACACCACACACCCTACACCACGCCTGCAACACCACGCCACCGACTCTCCTACTGAATTGCTCATTGTGTTATGCTTGTGGCCCATCTCTATATAGCACAAGGCCGGGCCGGGCCCACCCGCCCATTCCAACACCGCTGCCGTGACAGCACCTCTTTAACACCACAAACCTACTGCCACACGTTCGAGAACAGATCCTCGCTCCCCTTGGCACCCCCAGCAGTCGCCGGCGGCGCGGTGCTGCTCGTCCACCCGCCAAACTCCTCGTCCGCAGCCACCTTGGGCTGCGTCACCAGCCCGCCAGAGGCGCCCGGCACGATCGCCGTGTTGGCAAACGACCCCATGGTGCTGGTGCCCGCGCCACCACCACCGCTGTTGCTCCCCCACGCCCCGAAGTCGTTGGACGGCTGAGGGCTCGTCACCGGCTTGCTGGCCGCGGGCGCAGGCGCCGGGTCGGCCCACGCGTTGCCGCCCCAGACGTCTGCACCCGAGAAACCGCCGCCGCCGCCGCCGCCACCCATCGTCGCGAGTGGGCTGGTCGTCGTCGCTGGCGCCGGGGGAGACTTGGGCTGCGTGAGGTTGAAGACGGAGTTGGAGGAGCTGGACACCGCGGGGGCGGCCGGGGCTGGCGCCGCCGCCGGGGCGGGAGAGGAGAAGTCGAAGAGGTCGTTCATCGCGGACGAGGCTGGGGCTGCTGGCTTGGGCTGGGCCGCCGCCGGGGAGGAAAAGTCGCCGAAGCCCCCGAAGCCGCCAAAACCGCTGTTGGAGGGTGCCGGCTTGCTGGCTGGGGCGGCTGCTGGTGCGGCGGGCTTGGAATCGAAGAAGCCTCCACCGCTGAGACCGGAGAACGCAGAAGATGACTGCTGTGGCTGGGGCGTCGATCTGTTACTTGACACGGGGTTCAAGTTGGAGAAGGCCGAGTTTTGGGGGCTCTTGGGGCTGGAGATATTGGAGAAGCTCAAGTTGCTGAAGGCGTCGTTCAGTCCTCCTCCGGATGGCTGGCTAACGTGCTGGCTCATCTGCGGTGGTGCGGTAGGAGATGCCATACTGCCAAATGAGCCAGAGTGAGAGTGGCCATGAGATGCCTGCTGTGGCCTAGGGGCCGTGGCATAGAGGGAGAGGATGGACTGCTTCAGGTCGGGCCGCGACTGGCCACTGACTCCACCGGAACCAGTGGTGCTGGCAGGTCGAGGGGGCGGCGATGGTTGTGAGCCCAGGAAATCAAGCCCGAGCAGCGAGTTGTTGGCGCTTGTCGACTTTGGCGGCGCGGGCTCGGCCTTGGGCGGTACCTTGGAGGCCACGGGCCCGGCAGTGCTGGCGCGAGGGATGGGATCGTCACCGCCGATTAGGTCGACTTGTGGAGCTGGTCGGGCAGAGGCCGATGGTTGGCCGGGGTGTGTCTTCAGGGACTGCTTCCTCTCGATGGTCTGCTTCTCCTTGACGATGCTGAGCGGCACATCGTCGTCCGCATCGGTACCCAGTGTAGATGGATCAGGCATTGGCCCATCCATGACCCATCTCTTGAGCTCATATTTGGTCCGTATAAAGTTCTCGATCTTGGCCTCGGAGGGCACGTGGCCCGGTGCCAGCTTCGCCTCCCAATACTTGTTCGCTCGTGCATTGCCCCAGTTCAGGACGCTCTGGAGTTGTTCGTCGGTCCAGGAATCGAGGTCGACAGACTTGACTTTGCTGATGTGGACTCCCATACTACGGTGAATGCCAGAGCAGCGGATGCAGATGAAGACGCCTAGGTTCCAACTCGCCCATCGTGGATCTGTACAAAAGCGGTGTCAGCACGAGGGGTCTTTCTAGAATCATGTCGCTCGAGCTTGTTGGGCGGCATACGCTTGTTCCTTTTGCAATCAGAGCACATCTTGTTAGGCTCCAACTTCAACAGCGACTTAATGGTCGCCTGGTTCTTTGCTGCCCGCTCGGCGGCGGGGTTCGGCGGTCGCCTCGACATGGTTTTCTGCTGTGCACTGATGGACTCGACAGATTTCAACGGTGCCAGAGGTATCGAATTGTGAGTGAGGAGCTGGTAGGTCGGGCGGGAGTGTGTTGGTCGAGGCTGGCTATTGTGGCCGACTTTGGGAGTGAGGTCAGAATGAAGGGAGCCTTGGAGGCGCCGATGTGTGTACAGATTACAGATACCAGACAGGGTCGGATGCGCTACAGATTGAGTTGGGGGGCAGGCATTACAGACCCGGCTGGAGCAAAAGCTTGCAGGGTTCTTGGGTATCCGACCGAGTCCCGCTTTGGGCGCCAATTGAGCTGATGGACATCAGAGTACCCACGTACCCAGGTGCCCTGCCTCCCTCCGTGTAACGGAAACGGAACCGTTCCAGATCTGTGACGTCGCTCCAACGTTGGGGTGCAGTGGAGGGGCGACTTTCGGACTGCGGTTGTCGTCGTCGATATCACACATTTGACTAGACATCAGCCGCATCATCTAAGCCTCAGGTATTTGTAAGTCAAGCGGCCAATCCTCGCAGCGCTTTCTCTGCTCCCAAGTGTCACAAGTGTACATATCTTGACTCCATCCACAAAGATCTCACCATCCATAAACTCGCGAATCTCAACCTACATTGCATCTCTTCTCCATGCGCTTCCACTTCTCAAGTGTACTGCGGACTCTGTACACCCTCTCAAATCTCACTCGGTCTCGGGCTTCAAATCCAGCACCACTTCTGAACTCAGCATCTCATCGGGCCACCTCCCTCAGATCAATGCCCATCCCTCTGATCGGCGGTCTCTTCAGCTCCAAGGCCAGTGACTCCAGCAAGATGTCCTACCCCGTCCAGAAGTCCGACGACGAGTGGCGCGCCGTGCTGAACAAAGGTATCTATCCCCAAGCCTCCATGATCTCATCTTCCTTCATCTCACACCCGCGCCAGAGCAATTCCGGATCCTCCGGGAGAAGGGCACCGAGACCCCCGGGTCCGGCAAGTTCGACAAGCACGCCCCCTCGGCGGGCGTGTACACGTGCGCGGGCTGCGACGCGCCCCTGTACAAGGCGTCGCACAAGTTCAACAGCGGCTGCGGCTGGCCCGCCTACTTCGACAGCATCCCCGGGGCCGTCAAGCGCTTCGAGGACACCACCATGTTCATGAAGCGCATCGAGATCGTCTGCTCCAACTGCGGCGGCCACCTCGGCCACGTCTTCCAGGGCGAGGGCTTCCCCACCCCGACCGACGAGCGCCACTGCGTCAACAGCGTCAGCCTCAACTTCAGCCCGGACGACGCGCCCGTGCAGAAGGCTGCCGCTGGCGGCGAGGGCAAGAAGGAGTAGGGTGTGGCTCGTCGTGTCTGCGTTGCTTGTGTGTGGGTGTAGTAGTACGGGCAGTAGCGTTATGATTGAATTTAACTGAGATCCTCTTCGAATTACCTGGACGAAGTCACGTAAAACTGTGCAACTATAGATTGTCGCGGATGTGAACGGCTGGCTACTAACAACGTCAAAATAAACTCGGCCGGGGGGCCAAAAGTTTGCGCAGCAGTGTGATTGTTGCCCGCTGGTCCCCTCTGCGTAGGAGTCTACATGCCATATCGTATCCAACGTTTTCTGCATGTCTATATGATTTTGTTTTGCCCACTTCAACACAGTCAAGGATGAAAAGAAGGTTATACTTGATAGTGTCGACACTTGTGTCTATCGATTGGTGGCAGACTTGAGATGCTGTACTACGCCAGCTGGCAAGCCCTCAACCCGGAATGCAATTTCATGTGATTTGTTTCCCCATGTCCGGATATTCAGAAGGTCTGTTGGATCAGAAATCTGGAAAATGCGGTAAAGGTAGATGCAAACAGTAAAGCCATTGTTGATTTGCTTGGAATGGTACTGTTAATGCTTTATATACATGTACCTGTTGAGCTATATACAGTTCTGCTCAGGTCTTGTCTAAGCAACTCGTGTCTCATAACATCGTCGTCCTGAAAGACTCCATGAATCATCCATTTCTCGATCTTAGCAGGTGAATGTGGCCGGGCCAGGGTTGGTGTAGGACGTCGGGACGGGGTAGTTGATGTTGATCAAGATGCCGGGGTCCTTGGAGCTGTACGCGCCCGGGAACGCGGCCAGGTTCGACGGCTGGGTGCTTCCTCCCCCGGTGACGACCACCTGCCCGCAGGAGAGGTAGAACTGTGCCGCACCCTCGCTCTGGGCCACGTGCAGTGCGATGTGCTCGTTGCGCATCAGATAGTTGCCGGCCGGGATGCACTTCGGGATGGTAACCGAGATGCTGGACTTGCCTACGCGGATGAGGTCAGCACCATATCGTCGTCTCTAAGGGTGTCCGGTAAATTTCCTCCCCACTCACCATTCGAGGGCCACGTCAGCTGACTGCCAAACGTGGGCTGCTCTGCGTAGATCCTGAACCACACGGCGGTGGTGGGGTCCCACGTGTTGATGTCTTGACCACTGGGGACTTTGGCCAGGTAAGACTGGAAGGGACCTGGGTGGTAGATGTTTGGGGCGATGCTGACGCTCACTGCGCTTCCAGCAGCAACACTAACGGTTGAGTTCCCGGCCTAATAAATGACATGGTGATTAGCTATCTTCGCCAAGGTGCATCCAAGATTTGCATAGGATTTGTCTTTCTTCTCCAGGAATAAATAGAAAAGATAGGACAGGGAGGGGTGAGGGTTTGCAACTGTCACTCCTTTATAACACTTCACATACATAGAGCTGGTTGCAGCGAATGTCACTGCTCTGGACATTGCCCACAAAACCATTGTCCTGCCAGTTCTTGGCCTGGCGGACGGCAGTCCAAGCAGCACTATTCTGGATCGAAGGCAGGGTATCTGATTATTCGGCAGGCCTTGGTTAGCCAGACGGTGCAAATGGGTCAGGAGATAAAAAATGGTTGAAATAGACTCACAGTGTGCGGTCACAGTGGACGCCGCCACGAGGATTGCGGTGAAGATCTGCATCTCGAGTGGGACACGGACGTAGCCCTTGTTGTATTTCAACACAATCGAAACGAAAATAACTTGAGGCTCTTCGGGTCAATCAAAGCTACGCGGGAGTTACTGCACTGGATCGTTGGGAAGACTCTTGGCAGAACTAGATCCGGGTGTTTTCCCTTTATATAAGTGAAGTCTCGATTCCCGCTCGATCACCCATCGTGCCCATGGGCATCACTTGACGCGCACTCACCTCGGGAGAATGGGCCGAGCGGTCCTATTAAACATCCATACCAAGCAGGGACGTCGGGACTTGAGCAGATCATTGGGTGGGTAAAAAGCTTTGCGTGCTCAGGATAGATGGGATCAATTTATTTTTGATAAGAGCCGGGTGTGATTGGCACTATATGCGTGTCTTGTGCCTTTCCCGGGCCTACGCTGGGCCAACAGGGATGGATAAGATTGTGAGAATGCCCTTGAATATGTCATATTTCTGGAATGAATCCGACTGGTGACCTGTCGTTGTTCGTCGCAGAAAGGCCTTCCCGCACTCATCGCCATTGGGATTGGGCGGCCATATTCACGTGCGGCATTTGTTTCGATGTCGGAAGCGACTAGCTTGCTCTAATAAGTAACAAATGGGGAAGAGAAGCATCAGAGAATGTTCAAGTCCTTCGATCTGGCATACCAAAAAGGGGTTGTCGAGCTGATCATGAGCTCTTGGGGATCGGCGGAAGGTAAACATCCGTCGCATGGATGCCATGCGCACTAACGGAGCTGGCCAAACAAATTCACCAGCAGGGTGTCTTGGCCAACTGCCGGGATTCTCGGATCAAGCAGGGCGGACGAACACTTCCAATCGAAGGATCCCGATGCATCGGAATGTCGGGAATCCCACCAAAGACAAGGCTGTTCTATCCTTCAACGACTTGCTGGCATCTGCAAAGAGTGATATGGTGCACAGCCATGACAGCCTCATGATCTCTCATATCACAGGATGCAGCCTACATACAGGTTAGCTTGCTGGGCACTTGTTTCCTGGAATACAATTTCGGTCTCCTTTGCTAGACCACTAGATGTGTTGCTCAACATTTGAAGATTCACATACGTGCAATTTGGTCACCCTCTTCTGTTATCTTGGCCCTTCGGCCCGGTGGTCACTTCGACGAGTGAAACAAGTTGAGTTGTGACAAGAATAGAGCGCCTCCACCACTTATTGTTTCTCGGGCATTCCGTCACTATACTGTATTGGCTTATCATAATGCACGCATAGGTAGACGGTGGCTTACTCTAGAGCAATGCAAGTAAGCTTATCGAGTGAAGGAGCGTTGATGGTGTGAACCAATTCAACACTAGTGAATCAAGACGGGCTGAACACGAGGATCGACTGCTGCAGACTTTTTTTGGATTCACCTGATTCCATCAAGAAGGTGTGGTATTCTTAGAAAATAAAAGTATGGCCGCTTAGGGCAAATAATTATCTGTCGGGGTATATGTGCACAGATACAATGCTTAATAGTGCCACAGAAACAGTGTACAAATGTCTTTATGAAGGGTGACTATGCCATTGTCAACATTTCCGTTGATCATACCTACGAGTACTCATAGAGACACAACCAAATATGACCTGTACCCCCCGACATGCACATTTGATTATCGACACAACCCACGAGGGAAATGTCGAGGCGAAATCGCTTCAACTCAGAAAAGAAATCTGGGAAGACTTGAAACCTACAGTGCGAGATATTGTGAGTAGTCCCCAGTTATCTCATAGTGATATTGCACTTCTAGCTTCGAGATACTGCATGTGCTTTGACTCATCCGAGATTGCAGTCGAACCAGCCCCAAGGCTGTACCCAGGTGGCAAGTTCGGCCTCCGGGGCATAACAACAGCGCCATCACCGGGGAATTCAGAGATCGAAACGGTGGTTACGGAAGACGGTTTCAGCATGTTAAAGTCAGATTCGATGTATCGCAGCAACGAATTCCACGCCGATAGAAGAGAGCCTCGATTTCTTGGCCTCCACAACCTTGCAGACTCTGTCCTCGAGCGCACGCTCAACCCACCCCGACCAAAGGGCCGCGAAGTCATACGTCGAGCCGTGGTCTGGGACCAGGTCGCGGAAGCCTTCCGCAATGCACTCGCTGGAATCCCGTCGAAGTCATATGTGGTCGTCTGCTCCAATAGCGGACCCTACAACCCGGATTTCGAGGACAGACACCCCGCCGACTTCATCCCGGAGGCTACCTGCGGGATACTCTTGGTCGCAAGTTTCCGAGGGAGAGGAACTAACGTAAATAAAGGCTGGATCCAGGTCGCAGTCCCGTGCGAAGCCACCGATGGTAGAATCTTCGCGAGCCTCAGGCTGATGCCCTGTGTTGCTGGTCGACCGGACCTGGAGTTCATGATCACCAACCTGACAAACCGCAGCGTTCCCCCCGACATGATCAACTTCCCTAGAAAGTATCGCCTTCCATACGGGGCAGTCATCAACAGCTGGCGACCGACGAATCTGGGAAACCAGTACTTTTCCATGGGAGGCATTTGGGAGGCGGAGTACAGGATCTTTCGGAGTTCCTTCGCCTGGGACGGTGACCTCTACGGCCACGATGAGGCAGTATTATACACCCGCTCACCCATAATCATCATCTCGGACCTCAAGCCCGACCGCCGCTTTACGTATTTCCAACTCGAAACCGTTCTCCGGGGAGTGACCTGGCTGAGGCTAAAGGACTCGGTGCTCCAAGGAGGCTTGATAAACGAGATGCGAAGGGAGGACGCCATCCGATTTGATCGGGAGGGGCTTCCTGTCGATTTGGTCTACTGCTTGTTATCAAACCCGGGTCATATGGAGACTGCGCGACGCCTTCGTCAAAAGAGCATGAGGCACATTAATAATTAGTCGTTTAATAGTTGGCGTGTGTAGAGCACGCCTTGTTTTGGTTAATTCAAGGGCATACATAGATAGATCTGAGTTCATAAATCGTACTTCAATTTTCTTAATTTTCCTTTCGCTTGCCAATCCGCCATCGTGTTAAATGTGTTCCACGCACAAGAGAAAGCAAAGGCACATACAAGATATCTATCCGAACTATTAGGTAAGAATGAAAACAGTCATAATGAGAACGCGATGCATTGGATTTTTATTAGTTACTGGAAGATACAAATCTTTCAGGGTCCCGAAATGACCGATCTAAAAGAGAACGGAGATTCGCACCCACTTAAACGGAGGATTCACCCGTCTGCACCGGTATAAAGATACATTGCTCTAAGTACCTCTACTTATCAAATTATGAAATAAACTACTATTATTAAATAATATAATTCTAAATTAAATATATTATATATATATAATAATAATTCCAATTATTTAAATATATTTTATTAATAAATAAAATTCTCTTTATTTTAAAACAATATTATATAAATTTATAAATACTTAAATAATACTTTTAAAAAACAGAGATTCACACCCTTTTAATTTAAAGATTAAGTATTAATTATAAAAGCTTAAAAAAAAGAAAAACTAAAACTTTAAAGTATATATTATATAATTATAGAAGTTATAATAAATTAAAATAAAGTGGGAGGTATAAATAGTTAAAAAAAGTTTTATATTCTCCGTTTGGATGGGTGCGAATCTCCGTTCTCATCTAAAATGGCCGATAAGTACTAGTACATGTATACCTGAGACTTGTTCACCTGAGACTTGTTTAAACTCCATTGGAAAGCAAAAAAAGGGGAAGCAAGGAAAGCATTGTCAGCTTATCTTGCCAGTTCCAATTCCTATTCCAGTAATGGTCAAAGGTCCCAGTTCCGACCTCCATGGGAGAGGCACACTCAGGGGCTCAACTACACCGCAGTCCCAATCCGGCCCTCACGAGGTGTGGCTTCATACTCACCTTCACCAACCGTGGACGGAGCCGGGGACTCGTCCTCAACACAACGCCTGGCCAGCTCCTGCTCATCGCCGGCTCCCCGAAATACACCGGTTTGGGCTAGTCGTGTGGCATCCGAGTCGTCGACATGCAGTGTGGCGTCCGAGTTGTTGACATGGAAACTCTCGCCGTCCACCTTGACTTTTCGGAATTGCGTGGGATCCGGCAAGCTGGTCTGGGTGGTGTTCGGCGACTCCTCTTCTTCGCCAATGACGAATTGCTCCGGGCTTGGGATCTCGCGGGCTTCCCCAAGATCGTGCATCTCGACCCCGTCGTTTTCGGGAAGAGGAGGAGAAGGGAAAGGATTGGGAGGAGGAGCTCGGCTCGTCTCATGATTATTGTCTATTTCCCTCGGCAGGTTGAAGATTAGCGGACTACAGACGAAGAGGAGGAATACTATACCCAAAAGTGCGCCGAGGATGTAGCTTAGACGCTCGGCGTCTTCATACCGCTCCTGGACCTTGTCCAGGGCTGCGGCGCAGGTTGTAGTCGTGTTGCAGACAATGGTGGTGTTGAATAGCGGAGCCATAGTTGCGACGGGTCCTAAATGTTCAGTAAGTGATATATGGATAGGGGAAGCTTCTGGGTGGAAACCGAAGTAGTCCGTGGAGTGTTTGTGTAACCGGATTTCCAGATCCAGTGTGGAGATCAACTTCCTGTCTGGTAGCTCTAATGGAGCATTGCTCTTAAGTATTTTTTCAATTGGTCTAGTTCCAGCGGGACAAACACAAAGGAAGGGATGGTGTACAATGATGATTTCCAGCCGAGTGACTACGGCCTTGTCCTGAAGACGGCTCGTCACAATATGTGACAAAGCATGAATTTTGCGAGGACAATTCTATTGTTTGAAGCCAAAGTGGCAGAATCTCAGAATAGACGGATTCTAACTTGCCAAGCCATGACGGTGGGAACATTCCCGAGTGAGGTCGTCCTCATCATCTACGTGGGCGGTGTCGCCGTGCGAATGCGTGGTTGTGTTTGAGACGAGGCAATTTCGGCAAACAACGATGGGCTGCCCCGTGCATATTGCATTTGATTCTTTAGCTATTCTATGTATCCTATCCAGAGGCCACGCCTTTTCAGGTCATCCCAAGTCTCGATTCCCAGCTTTGGCTAGCTAGGTTCACATAACCAAAACCCGTGTCAGCTCCGGTAGGCAACTCGTCCACTTCTGGCCCGACTTTCGCATCCATATCCTCTGAAGCGACTGTACGGCGGCCGGGATATTGCGGAAGCGGGTTTGCTGATATGTCTCGTTCATGCGAGCGACGAAGAATTCCCTCTGCTGCTGGTCGTTGGTCTCAGCCCCGGCGATGAAACAAACCCAGACGAGCGCGTGAGCTCCCCTCGCGTCGCTGTCGATCTGCAAGAGGAGCTGTATGAGGCGCTCGATGGCCATCTCCTGCTCGTGATCGGTGGTTGCCCGGCCCAGGTAGATATTGCAAGCCTCCGCGAAGCATTGCCTGATCAGCACCACATTGCGTCTGTCTTGGCAATCTGGGGGCAGTTCTTCGCATGGGAGCCAGTTGATGCATTCGTCAAAGGCCTCCTGTATGAATTTTACGCCTCCCTCTTCTTCAAGTAGAGGCTGTCCCAGCATCGTGAACCTGAAAAATGTGTTAGACTTTTGGGGCCACTGAAGTCGACGCTATGTTCATCTGGATCTACTTACATGTGTGTCTGAGCCTTGAGGAAGCGAGTCAACGGCGACTCCTTTGTCCTGATGACATCGTTGTTTGCCAGGCATAGCATCATTTGGACAAGAAAGTTGTAATCGGCATTGCCTGTGACGGTCTCACCGACGAGGAGAACTATCAAAGTGGCCCACGTGAACTCGTTGAAGACCTGAGAAGCGAGTGACGCATCCCGTCGTAGTCGCGAGATCACCGCTGTGCGGCCCTTTTCGGCGGCCATTTCAAGCGCCGGGTGACCTTGGCTGAGATGCTGGGCGGCCACAACTGCCACCGCCCTACAGAGCACTTCGTCTTGAAGCGCCATGGGTAGAATGAACTCTCTGTATCCGTTTGATACCTTGTCGAGAATGACCATGACGGGCGCAACTGCTTCTGAAACTGCAAAGGGCGTCAGCCTAGGGATCCGATCCAAAATTAGGAGAAAACACTTTGGCATACAGTGGTAGAACAACCCTCTTGTTTCTGGGGGAATAGGTGCAATCCATGGCATGACGCTGTGAGCAAGGCTGACCTGCTGTCTAGATTGTGGCTGGAAATTGGCTCGGACAATTGTCTCTATCACCTCGCTAGAGTTTTCGTCGTGCGTTGATGATGGCGATTCTCCAGGCTGCTCATCTTGAAATATTCCTGACGAGGGAGATGACATGATATCATCATGGACTGATGTTGAAGGATCCGGAGATAGGTACGGCGAGGCTTCCGGTTGCTCATCCCCGGGTTGCTGCGGATAAGGGGCAGACCTCGTTCGTCTTTTGGACGCACCAACCCTTCGAGTGCGTGCAGCCCGAGGTTGACTGTGTGAGTGCCATTGGAGCTCAGGAAATGTCACCTCAGTCGGCAGCATACACGAAGTCTTCCCATCTTGGCTGGCGACCTCGACAACAGGAATCGCGCAGTTCTTTAACCGACCGCGCCGGGCAACGCCCTCGTTGAAGCGGATCCTGGCGAGACCTGAGCACTCAATCCCCTTCTTGATGCACTTGCCACACGAGGGCTCCACCCTGTCGCAAACGATTCTTCTTCTGGAACACTGGAAGCAGCCTTGTGCGACATCAGCAAGAAAGACCCTCTCAGCTAATCTGGGCATGGCGACCTCGGCCCGCAGGTACTCGGAAGCATTGTACTTTACCTCGTTCCTTTTTGGCGCGGTGCTCCTTGGAAATAGGCATAACGGATCCACCCAGAATACGTCAACCAAATCACGCGGTGCCGAAGGTAGCAGAGGATGCAAAGCAGGAGTGCACTGACGGCATTCGTCTGACGGACTGCAGCTGTTCCAAAAGTAGTTGCAAGTGGGAGAAATCTGGGAACCAAGCACCCGCTGCCGGCGGATCAGAGGTTAAGCTCTTCCCCACAACGACTTAGACACCGAGTCCCGGCCAGAACCGGGATCTTGTCGCTCCCGGGCCGCCTATTGGGCAACCTGAGGGTCTGAGTGGGGCGTTTTCTCTGAATAATGCCCCTTTTGGGACGAGTCTTCCATGGTTGTCCTGGAATGGGCTCCGAAGCAGAACACAAAAGAAGACCTCTCTCGCTACTAGCATGTTCAACACTCCTTTCCGGTCCTGCCTATTTTCAAGGTTGTATCAATCTCTGCGGTCTATTCGAAGGTGGAGACATCGGCGTAGTTCGCTTTTCACAATATAAATCTAAAATGTTCCCATGGATTGATCTTTGGCTGTTCCAGCCATACCGAAACTATGACCGTAGTAGGCCTTTCAAATCAACCCTGAGCCCTTCTCCTTTCATTGTATTTTCAAGATGACCTCTCGCGACGGCTACTCCTGGACAAAGTCCTCCGGCTTAAAGCAGGGCGTACCATCCATCGGTGTTATCTCACCTGCAACCAACGTTTCATCCCCCGAATCCACATACGATGTCATAGTCATTGGTGCCGGCTATTGCGGTCTGACCGCTGCCCGGAATGCCGCCATAGAAGGCCTGAGAGTACTCCTTTTGGAAGGCAGAGACCGCATCGGGGGCCGGTCATGGTCGTCCAACATTGGCGACTATCCGTTTGAGATGGGTGGCACGTGGGTGCACTGGGGCCAGGCGAACGTCTGGAGGGAAATCGCCAGGTACCAGATGACCAACGATCTGGTGAATTCGTTCGACTTTTCTCAAGGGGTCAACCACTTCGAGTTCAACACCGCCCAGGGCAGTGTCACCACGAATCATGAGAAAGAGGTATGGCGTTTTCTTTAATGTTTCTTTGTCTAAGATGAATGTTGTTGCTAATTATTTACCTTGCCAAGGACGAGCTCATGGCATCAGGCCTGGGTAAATTCTTCAATGTCGATGGATCATTCGGCCGAAAGGTCATGCCTCTTCCACACAATACCTTCAAACTCTTGGAAGCGGTAGACATGGACAAGCTGTCGGCATTGGACAGAATCAACCAAATCTCCGATTTGCTCACAACCGAAGAGCGAGCTGCTCTAGAATCCTTCCTACTGCTCTGCAGCGGTGGAACCTTGGAGACTATGAGCTTCCACGAGATGCTGCACTGGTGGGCTATGTGTGGTTACACTTATCAAGGTTTCCTTGATTATCTTATCACCTGGAAATTCAGGTAAGCCGCTCATCGATCTGTCTGGACTACATGGGCCTTTCTTTCCATTCTTCTACCTCCTCCCTCGCATTTTGACGATGTCATCGCTAACGAATGTGCGTTTCGCAGGGGCGGCCAGTCAAGCTTCGCCATCAGGTTCTTCAATGAAGCCCTTGCGACTAAGCGCTTCTCATATGCTTTCGACAGCCCTATCAAGGGAATAAAAGACGTCGGGGAAAATGTCATAGTGACAACAAGAGGAGGGAAACAGTACCAAGCAGACCGTGTGATATCCACCGTACCACTCAACGTCCTTCATGCCGTGTCCTTCGACCCTCCTCTGCCGGTTGGCAAGCAGTCTGCGATCAGTATCGGGCACGTAAACCAGTGCGTCAAAGTGCACGCCGAGATCCCAGACAAAAGTCTCCGATCATGGACCGGTGTCACATATCCCCACAACAAGCTATCCTACGCTATCGGCGACGGCACAACCCCAGCCGGCAACACACACATTGTTGCCTTTGGTGGGCAGTTCAACCACATGAACCCGGACGACGACGTGGAGGAGACCCTGGCGGCGGTCAAGGGCCTGTTCGCCCCCGAGAACAACAACGGAAAGTCGCCTGACGTCGAGAGACTGGTTTTCCACAACTGGTCAAAGGACGAGTTCGCCAAGGGAGCGTGGTTCTTTTCCCCACCGAAGCTTTTGGCCGATCATCTCGAGGATATGAGGGCTCGGCACGGTAACGTTCTGTTTGCAAACTCGGACTGGGCTCTGGGGTGGCGCAGCTTTATTGACGGTGCCATTGAGGAAGGATGCAGGGCTGCTTTTGAGGTCAGGACCGAGCTACAAGCCCAGCGTAGTGGAGGACTGTCAGTCAAGTGATCGCGTACGTTAACAAGCTATCATCAGGACTAGTCCGGCGCCGCCAGATGATTGATGATCACCACAAAATGCATTCGTATAGATTATGAAACTTCTCAGTTTCGCTAAATCTGAGCTTATGGGACGATATCACAAGTGCCGATCTTTTATTCCAGACAACTCTTATTCAAACCTCTACAACCTGTTCACCCATGTGACAACACAGTCTATGTATTATTATGCAAAAGCTCAAATGGAAGTCAATCAGTATTTAAATGAAAGCAAATAGTCACGACCTCGGTAATGAATGACTTGTTTGATGACGGCCAATAAAAGACCATTTCCGCAAGTCCCACAAGGAGACAAAGACGGCAACGCGCCAAATTAATCAGCAGTAGTCTGATTACGCGCCACCACCGGCCGTGAGAATTCCTCGCCTGCGACTTGGCTAGGATGCCAAGTGCTTCCTCTAGGCATTCCAGGCCGCGCAGGGATAGGCACGCGCTTCAGCAGCTCATGCTGCATGGCAACGAAGTCGAGGTCCGGCGGGTTCACAAACGAGCCGTCCACGTCAACCTCGAAGAACCGAGGGGCCCTGGGGCCGGCGGACGCCTTGGGAGTAATAAGCCACTCCGGGAACGGCTCTTCGGGTTGTGTCCGGGGTGCGGCTGCGGCGGCTGAGAGAGCAGCAATGTCCGGGACACCGTCCGTGGTGGCTGGGGCACATTCAACGTCGCGGTCCTCACCTTTCTCTTCCTTGCCATCGCCCAGCGCCTGCGTCTTCCATCGGAGCATGCGCGGGGTAAGACTTGTCCAGGCCCGGAAAGACATCAGGCCCGGCCGGACCGGGGCGGGCTCAGGGATGGGGTCCGCAAAAGGGTCGTCTCCATGTGAGGTGGGGATGTCGAATATATCAGGGTCTGGCAGATCAAGCCCACGCCGAGAATCGGGATAGGTGTAATCAGCACCCAGACCGCGCGAGAGACCACCAAAATCAGGAATGTGGACAGCTCTGGGAGCCGCGACAGAGTCAAGAGAGCGGTTCTTCCAAGGGTTGCCAAAGATGTCGTACTCATCCCCGTGCGGCATTCCACGCCCGAGGTCGCGATCACGCAGGCTCTCCCGCTCCGGGTCGCCGAATTCGAGGTCACGCACGGCAACGCTCTTCTTGGGCAGGGCAAACCGGGTCCGTTTCGCAGGGCCCAGGATCGCGGCAAATGCCAGCATGACACAGAGGATGAACAAGAACCCGGCGATGGACAAGATACGGAACAAACCCGTGTCTGCTTCCCTCATGGCTCGCCTGTCAATGTTACTTTGCTCGAGGAGTGTTTTGGAAAAGAATCCCAAATGATAAACCGTTGGTCTTCTTTTTTTTGTCAAACCAGTTGGCAAAGGATCTCGCGAGCACGGAATAATTGGATATCAGGAGCTTGGGGTTGGGAGTGGTGTTGTGGTCGTCAGCGATTGCCAAAATCTTCAGAGAGGGGACGGGAGCCTTGGACCGCAATTTTGGGCGAAGCTGCAGGGAAATATGTATTACGAGCTGCAGGCAAAGCTGTCCGAGTCGTAAAAGAAAGCTATTGTTGCCCCATTGATGGTCTGCGATACACACATAAAGAGCCGAGTCCAAGCACAAAGGTCCTTCACCAAAGACCACTCGTAATTGTTCCGGATCTTTTGCTCGTGAACAGGAAATAACAAGACAAAGCACAGTTGAGAAAGAGGGTCATTGTTTCTTTAAGCAAAACTTGTTCGTGTCGAGCTCGAGGGCAGCCAACGACTGTTGGTGCGTGCCTGCATGCGTGCATATTTCTGAGGTGGTGGGAGACGATGTCGACACTTGCCTTCTATCAATTACGGGGCGTTGTAAATCTCCTACTCATAATGCCAAGAGTCTGTGGAAAATGGAGGTCCTCTTTCGGTCTCATAACTGGTCCCTGTCCAGTGTGTTAATGTTCTTTCGACTCGGTCCCAGGCATAACCCCCATGAAATTGTCCTGATCATACCAGTATGACCAAATATTGCACCAGCCTTCCCCCAGCCAACCGTACGGACCTAATCACGAATCAAAGTAGTCTGTCCGCATTAGCATAGCACAATATCACAGCACCACGACACAGAGAGCAAAAGTCATCAAGTCGACCAAGACAAACACTTGTATTACACTACGGCTGAGGTATCAATGATCTCGCTGGATGTTGGAATTAGAATGAGTCCTAAAGCAGAAAACATGAAAAACAGGAAATCAGCCCAAGACCCCCGAACGTTTGGAAACCGAACCGCTACGCAAACAACAACTACTTAAAAGTGGGGTGTCTACCACGAACTCGGACGCGTAGAGGTACTCGGACGCGTAGGGGAACTCTGACGCGTAGGGGAACTCTGTGACGAACGGGGATGCGTCGTAGAACGTTGCTGCGAAGAGGAGCCGTGCTGTGAGGAGGAGCCGTGCTGTGAGGAGGAGCCGTGCTGTGAAGAGGAACCCTGCTGTGAGGAGGAACCTTGCTGCGAGGAGGAACTCTGCTGCACTGCGGGACCCTGCTCCGTCGCGGGACCTTCCTGTGCTGCGACAGTCTGCTGTGCTGCGGTGATCTGCAGCATCCCTGGACTCTGCCGCACCGCGGGACCCTCCTGTGCTGCGGCAGTCTGCCGCGTCGCGGACCGACGTCTGTCAGACAATAACATGGGGCTGTCCCCGCGATGATAGCGGTCCCAATCATTGCTAAGCCTCTTCTGCCTCGCCTTGGTCCGTTCCTTCAGTGGTGATTCCGGCGGCGTCTCCGTCGCGTTCTCCGGTTGCGGCTGACGTCGGAGGCGATCATGGTATCTGGGGTCTTGTCCGCTGGGGTTGCCGTCGAGTCTTGGGGTTGCCCCCCTGATGCAGTTTCTCCGGGGTGAAAAGACGTGGACGACGCCTTGCTATAGCCTTCGCAGCCCACGTCTTGGTTCTTCATCTCCGCCACCTTGTCCTGCGTCATCTTGTGCATCAGCCTGGCCTGAGCCTTGCTCTCCAGCACGTTCTTCTGTACCTGCTTGTCCGCTAGCCTCTCCTGAGCCTTGCTCTCTAGCACGTTCTTCTGTACCTTGTTGTCCGCTAGCCTCTTCTGAGCCCTGCTGTCCATCATGCTGTTCTGGATTTGGCCCTCCTGGATTTGGCCCTCCTGGATTTGGCCCTCCTGGATTTGACCCTTCTTGGTCTGACTCTTCTGAATCTGACTCTTCATCATCATTGTTCCTCCTCACGCGACGTTTAAGCTTCCCCAAGGGCTTTGCAACACGTCTGCGCCACCCACGAGGATCAGATAGCCCCAAACCTCCCCTGAGGTGGACATCTGCTGTCCCACTAATATCAGCAAGCCCGCGAGACCTCTAGTCGATCTTGGCATTTGCGAGCGTCCTCGCCATCGGGCTGTTGATGTTGTTGACCTGCGTCATCGAGAGCTTCTTGTACTTGGACTGTTTCCGGAGCTTCTTGCGGGCGACCATGACTGGGACGGAGCTCTTGGTCACTAGGTAGTTAGAAAATGAGCCAAGAATAACGCTGCGCACGATTTGTTAGCTACTTTGCGATGACATGTCAGGTTTCGGGTGAGATATTTGTGAGAACTTACCCCTTCAGTGCGCTCTGTCCCCGACTGCCCAAAACAACAAGAGTCGGGTTGACGACATCGATGATTTCCAGGATCTGGTGCTTCGGGTTCTTGCAGTGCAAGACCTCTACGATGACGCGGACCTGCAGCTTTGTCTTGCGGAGAAGCTTCTCCACCCTGTCTGTGATATCCTGAACGGCCCTGTGCCGTTCTTCCTCGGCTTTCGACTTGATTGGCGTTGCCAAAGACTCCGAACTCTGGTCAGCTTTGTGCAGGTCTAAAGCGCTTCCACCGGGCGTGACAGGGGCTTTGCTGTCGGCGACAACGTTTAGTGCAGCACCTTGGTCTTTAACAGACTTGGCATCTTCAACTGAAGGCATCCCGGCCTCCTCGTCGACGCAATAGAGGCAGATCATGGTGTCGCCATCTCGCAGGACTGTGCCAACGGCCCACTCGAGGGCATGCGTCGACTCATCACTGAGGTCAGAAGCAACAATATACTTGCGCAGGGTTCTCTGCTCCTCCTTGGCTTCCTGAGCGACCTTCCGCCAGTCACCGCGGTAGATGATGCGCAGAGCCCGAGCAGCATTCGGCGTGTCTTTGATGGGAGTCTGGAAGAGTGAGAGCTTTTGTGCGCGCCTGATGTCTGTGAGATCAGCCTCCGTGTCCGAGTCCATGGGCGTCCTGGCACCTGAGGGCGGGCCATCGTCGAAGCTGGTTGCAGGGTGTATCGACGACGCCTTTGAATGCTTTGTCTTGTCGCTCTGGCCAGCAGGGCCTGTGACCGTGATTTGGGGTTCGTCCAAGAGTGACCGGTACTGGTACTTGACGTGAGGGTTTTTCTTCGCAACCTCGATGCCTATGTGCTTGTTAGAACGAACACTAAAATCAATACAAAACGGTATTTGATGAAGCAATCTAGAAGGTGGAAGACTCCTGTGTCCGGCTTTCTTCGTTGCGCCGCTTGGTACACGGAATTGGCAATGAGGTGAGGGCAGCTGATGCTCTAGGGACCACATCCGATCTCGAGCACATCTTCCTCGACCTACCCTGAATCTTGCAAAGGATTTCAAGGGGTGCATGCACTATTGCCATCCCCCTTGCCTTGGGGTTGAGCAAGCGGGGTGGGCACCCGCTGGCCGCCGAAGGCATGAAGAGGTTGAGTTCAAATGTGGGAGCCATTGTGTTGGTTTCCCACGCGCAAGAAACGATGCCGAGTGTCGGTCTGAAACGAAGCAAAGTAGAGAGTGAAAGCACTACTATCAAATGCAACGAAATGGATGCAGTGGGGTAATTCAACAATGAATGGGTGTATGATGTTCCTTGTGTACGCAAAAGAACGGAATGGTGATGTTTTGTTTTGTTTTGGTCCAAAAGAAGGGGTGCGAGGGGGATGGGTAGGTATCCTTACGTTCTTCCTCCGCGGCTGCCAACAAGCTCAGCGCCGTTCTGTCCTTGTCTGCCCTCGCTCCTGCCTTGTCGGAGTCAGGCGACAGAGCGTCGAAGCTTCTAGCTGCCTTGCGGCCACGTTCTCCTTCCTCGGCATTCGAATCATCCTGGTCGTCGCTGCTATCGTCGTACATGTCATCGCCGTCGGGAGTGAGGTAGTCTTTGGCCAGCCTGCCGCCGTCGGGGTTGTCGTCAACTTTCTTCTTGCGCCCAATCTCCGCAAGGGACCCGCCCGACCGGAGCAGGTTTGCGTCTGAGAGCCTCCGGTATGCGTTGCTCATGTCCACGCCATACGTCTCCTCCACGAAGGCCCTTCCTGCCGGACTGAGGTGCCTGCCTGACAGCAGACCGGCGGCAGGCGAGCTCGACCGTATGCCGAGGCGGGAGTGAGGAGACCGCGACTTGCTCCCGATCCGCATTCCAGGCCCTGCGATGGAGTGGCGACCCCTGGTGTCGCCAGGGAGCGGTATCCTGCTGACGTCGCTGCCGCGAACAATATGGGACATGGCGGAAGGTGGCTGGGCCGTCTTCTTGTTGCCCTGAGACACCCGCTTCGGCATGGCGGCATGGCCAGTATTGCTCGTGATGATGTCAGAGAACTGGTACTCGGAGGTGAGGTCGCGGTTGCCGTCTGATCGTGGGCCAAAGCCTACGGGTCTTGACGCAACATCGGACATGTGCCTGGGGTGTGAGGCGTTGGCGGCGCGGGCGAGCTGGTTGGACGCCAGAACGGGCGAGGACGGGGTGCTGAAGACCTGCTTGCCCGACGCGGCAGATGTCGGAGGGCTGTCCATATCGAGCATGCTCCTGACAGGAGCCGCGGGAGGGCCATCTACGTCTAGCATACTTTTCATTGGGCCTCCGTGGCGGACGACACTGTTAACGTTTTTGGACCAATTACTACCTCGCGGGAAAGGGGCTTATTCACCTATATCTAGCATACTCCTGACAGGCGACCGAGGTGTGAAAGGGGAGGAGGAGCGAACCCCGCTGAGAGCGCTGGGTGGTCGTGGGCGGTTCCTAGCCGCAATGAGGGCCTCGACCTCGCGCCTCTCCTCCTCCAGGGCCGCCTCCATAGACATTACTTTGTGTGGATGAGACATGCTGGGTGAGGGGCCCAGTGCTTCGATCCGATGGTGATCGTGTGGGACAGGAGTTCGAGTGTGGACGGGCTCGGCGCGGGAGGACGACGGGGGACGAGTTGGAGGTGGGAGAAGACGCCGCCAAAGTCACCCAACGGCAGGTGGGTGCCAAGATTTATGTCGTCGCGCAAGAGGCTGGTGGTGAAGCTCGACCGAGACGTGTGGTATTGTAACTCAAGAGGCCAAGGTATGGCAGGTTCGAGCCTAACGCGGGATGATTTGTGGTGGGCGTGGCTGTGTGCAGGATTCGAGGTCAGGGAGGAGATGCAACAGCATCGTGTGTCAACAGAGGGGGGAAAGAGGCGGGACGATGCAACGGGTCGAGTGGTGTTCCTTCAGGTCATGGCTGCGCAGAGGGTGGCCCGGTCGGCTGCCAAGAGAAGTGGTCGCCAAGTCTGGGTGCTGCCGGCGCTGAGAAGTGTGTACGCAGCAAGCAGACGGAGACGGTGTGGCCGTGGTGTGGGCTGGGTGAGAGGTCTGACCTGGTGCCAAGTCTTTGGCGCTGTCGACGATCGACGGAAAGGAGGGGAAGCTCCTTGTGGTGTTTCTGCTGCGCCTGCTGTGGGCCGCGCGTGGGCTGAGATGATGTAAATTGCCGCCGTTCTGCTCCGTATGCCGACGATGGATTATCTTGTCGGCTTTCTGGCGGTCTTCACGAGAGGAAATGGGCTCGACAGGTGGGCAGAGACGTTCTATGATGCCGGCTGTTGTTGTCTTCTATTATGATGTTTGTCGTTCATTGGCTTCATTCATTAGGCTTTTTAGCCCGGGCCGCTAGGCTGCAGCAATGATCAGTGCTCAACATGTGGCACTTCGCCTGCCCAGTTTTGGAGTCCATACCGTACAAGAATTGTTTCTACAGTTTTTACCCGTACTCCGCTTGGGCAGCCGTGGGAAATTGAACATGCTCAGGCCAGAACAGACCCAACATTTTTATTGACGAGCCCTTGGAAACAGTAGATCATATTGTATTGAGCCTTTTCTCTTGCAGTCCATCTTCAATGTTCAGTTGAAGCTCAACGTTCTATCCGCCCTGGCGTATCACAAGCCAGGAACCTAAATCAAGCCCCAGGAACCCCCAAAGGGGCAGGCAGATGGGGTACTGCATCTCAGCCTCCCTCCGTCTTTCGAGTCTTCTGGGCCTTAAGCGCCGCCCCACAATGCTGCTAAGGACCCCGCCATATTCAAGGTTGGTCTTCTGGCCGATCCCCGACATTTCTCATCCCTGCTCGTGCACTGGGAAAAGGGTCCAAGAGCCCAGGCGACCTGACGACCCGTCGGCCAAGCATGCATGTCATGACACATACAAATCAGAACAGCCCATGCACGACGACCTCATAGCAACCAGAACATTCGCCCGGGCATTGATTACAACCATGAGATCAGCTGAGGCATTATGTTAGCCATGATTCAGAGCCTCTCCAGTCGGGACCAGAGCTACCTGCGCCTCGAGCCAAGACCACAGTAGTTTCTGTACGGCTAGTCCAGTGGACGGACGTTCCCATCCATACTGCCAATGCATTTTAGTCCGCTAGATAGGTAGTGGACGAGGTAATTCTACAGTCGTATCTACAGCAGGTCAACTTGCTGAGCCGCCTTCACTCCGATACGCGGCCCAGTTGCTCGAGTCGGCACGTCCACAGTAGTGTAGAACACGCAGAAGGTAGACAAGCCCTGAGCCAGGCCAGCCCACCCACCATGCACTCCGTAAAAGACGCCCATTCACATCAATTCTAGCCGATCCTCCTCTTCATTAGGGCCGGCGAGCTCAGGTTCGCCCGGACGCTCGTGCCCGACTTGTGCAGCTGGTTCCTCTTGTCCCACACCGAGCTCCTGCCCTCGACCACCGCCACGATCTCCTCGCCGATCCGGTGCGCCAGCATCTTCTTTCCGGATCCCATCGACGTCTTCTTCTCCACCGTGTCCATGATCCACATGAACGCCGTCCGCCGCCGCGCCCGCCTCGATACCGGCACCGGGACTTCCAGCGCCTTGCCACCACCCGCCAGGCCCGTGAACCCACGGATCCGGATCAGAGGCGCCACCGAGTCCACCGCCAGCATCAGGTAGAGGTTGGGGTTCAGTGGGAGGTGCTCGGCCGGCGGGGAACCGGGCAGCAGCGGGCGCTGTGGGTTGATCCGTGGCGCTGGCGACGTTCGGAGGTAGTTGAGGATCATGGCCATGTCCTGTGGAACTTGTTAGCTTCGTTGAGACTCCCCTATGGCACTGTTCTTGAATCCATTGTCGTAGCAGCTCCTCGTGACAGGACCGAAAAAGTGTAGACCACTGACCCTCTGTGCCTTGCTCAGCTTGCCATCGCGCATCAGCAGCTTGGTAAGCTGTATTATACCCTCCTCGTAACGATGCTGCATGTGGAATTTCGTCTCGTGTAGTTTTCCCTGTGGTATCTCCGGCTCCCCGAATTTGAGCCCGCTGAGGCGCTTGTCGAAGGGATTCAGGCCGAGGGCCGTGAGCTCCAGCTGCGACAGGGCCTCCTCCCCCGGGGTCGGCTCCCGCATCTGCACATCCTCCTCTCTGATCGTTCCCGAAGATGGCGGTACGGACAGGTTGTCTGGGTGGCCGGGGGCCGCTGCTCCGGTGGCACCGGGTATGTTGGGGATGCCGGTCGAACGCGGCGTGCTTGGGTCAGTGGAGAACTGTCGTGCAATGGCCGCGATTGCAGGTCGCTGCGATTGACATGCCGGCCGCCTTGATCGAATGGCGATGGAGCGGCATGCGCCCCATAGATTGGAGGTGGGAGGCATTGTGAGGTGTGCTGGGGGGACTGCTGGAACCAATCGCGGTCCGTGGGCAAAAGATGGCAGTGATGCGCGGTCGAAGCCATCGCGAAAAATCGATGGTGTTCCCGGCAGGCATCTGGAAGCTTACGTAAGTCACTTCCCTGCCCCTGGTCCTGCCAGGGTCATCCTCTCTCGCGTCCGGAGCTCATCCCGAGCTCCTCTCGAGAGCTTCTTCCACTTGGAAACCACGCTTCCACTTCTTGCGGATCTATCCCTGCTTCTTTTCTTATTCTGCCCATGCTTCATTCTCCGGCCTTGAAACCTCCCACTCCCGCAGCCTACGACTCACCGTCTTGTTTCTGAGAGTGGAACTCCAAATCAGACGCCTTTGTCTCACCCTGGAACATCACAACCGGCGATGACCAGCTTCAAATGACCACGGCCGGACAAGAATTTCCCCATTATTTCCGCGTGCCCAGCAACCGGGCGTCGACGATCTTACTCTTAACTGACATCGACCCTCATCATCGCCCGGACATTGTATTCCGCGCCGTTCGACGCAACCACATGTATGTCCGACCCGGTTCACCGGTCAGCACCAACACCGAGGGCTGGATCTCGTTGCGACTCCATTTGCATCGGGCAGCTTCAATGGAACCCAACTGAACGCCCATCAGCGCGAGTGCCGCTTCACCGAGGCGAAGACGCATCGATTAGGTCTCAATGCGAGACCAAACTCGAAGCCGGTCACTGGCGCCCATCTATTCTGGACGCTCAGCTCCACAGCTCATGTCATGGTGTAAACTGATGACATGATGTCTCGCTCGGCTAAATTGCCCCCGTCTCCCCGTCCACGTGGTGGTTGGCATGCACCAGACTGCAGCGCAGTCAGCACTCAAGCCCGACATTGGCATGCGCGACATTACATCCGCGGTCCTCGGCCACTCCTCCCTGGTCGGTGCCCCAGTGGATCGCCATCGCTTGCGATCACAGGATCCGATATGGGGAAAGCAGGGAGGGAGGCTTAAAATCCGAGGCTTCATGCTGCTTTTTGCTTCTTTCCTTTGTGTCCAATCCCGGATCGACCCGCGAGCAACCCCGGTGGGCCTCGCCAGCGATGCCCCAATGCAGGGTTGACAGCACCGCCTAGCGGTCAGCCTGGTACCCGATAGACAGGCCAACAGCGCCAACCTGCGCTTCCAATATGCCTGAGGGTGTACAATGACCCATGGCTGAGACAAGGGTCGGCTCCCCTTCCCACGAGCATGTCCTGCAGCTGTCAGGGTGTCATTGGACTTCAACTTCCTGACTTCCCCAAAGCAGCCCAGCCCTGTTAGCAAGTGCTAGCCGCAGAAACTGCTGCATGCCAATCTGCAGTGAGAGCCACTTGGCTGCAGGTCGTTGGGAGGGAAAACGAACCCGTTTTATTTTGGTCAACGTTAAAGCAGGGGATGCTGGCCTCGGAGTCGAGGGCCGGATCAGACTGTTGCGGTCTGCGTCCCACGATCAGAGGGAAGCGGAGCGAAGCGAAGCAAAATCCTGCCACAGCATGGCGGACCCAACCGCAATGTCCTGCATGTTCGAGGAGGTCCAGCTACACCGGCACACCGGCTCTCAACGCTATCGACGTTGAGAGACCCTTGTTCGCAGATCTTGGCCTAGACGGCTACGCCCGATTCTCACTCAACCATAACTGATGTGTCACCTCCCGAGGGGACACATTGTGAGCTTTGTTCACATCTGCTTTTTCCTATTATCCCACAGTTACAGCGCCCCACGTCGCATGTCACAAAGCTTTCTGACAAAAGACATGTAATATCTGATTGGCATTATTATGAGACTGCTCTCATCTGATCTTATCTCGAGATGCCGGTGCCAAGATCAAGTACAGTGATGGAGGAAGAGGGAGTGGGGGAAAAAAACCATTTCCCCTTGGACTCCGCCATATGAAAAACATCCCTCGCGCCATTTTCGGTCTTTCGCAATCTGACTTGCTTTTCCTGATCTCGCCCAGGTACTGTTTCCTGCCTTCCTCCCTTCTGTCAAGGACAGATATGACGAAGGGGAAGTGCTGTTCCCATGGCGCAAAAGTTGATGTCGTAGAACAATTTCGACTACCCAAGCCCTGCACAGGTCCAAACACACACACACAGACAGACACACAGACACCCTGCCACCCTCCCACCGGGAGTTTTAGATCTGCATCCGCCTAGACCCAGCCCAGAGGGGGGGAAGAAGCAAACAGGTGCATCCTCGCCCCGTCATTTTTCTCAATCTCGCTTGTTCCCGCATGTCTTGCCCTCTGGCCGGATTCCCCATCCGGATGGATCGCCATGATCTGAAGGGAGAAAAGAAACCCGCACGACCAGAAAGAAAAACCAAGAATCAAACGGGGGTGCATGATGTGCTGTCAAGAATACATGCGGGTGGCGTCATCGGACATTCCCATTGTGAGGTGCCGGCAGATTCCTATTCTGTCTGAATGCTTGACCTTGACCGCCTGTGTGACCTCAACAGGCGGCAGTCGACTAGGCGCCCGAGGCCCCCTCTAAGAAAACGACGGATAAAGAGCGTGAGTGAAGAAAACAGGGGCAGTGAGAGAAAGTCAGAAAAAAATAGAGAAGAAAAAAAAGAAAGTCAGTGGTGAGAATACAACGCCAAAGGACCCAAGTGCCCTGCTCTCCCTTGCCGTGTGGCGCCGTTTCGCTGTTTGTCTGCTGCTGTTGCCCGCTGTCTTCTTTTTTTCCATGGCGGTGGCGGACGGTATCAAGTATGGTACAAGTCGAGTCGCACGAAACCGAGCGGACCGGGGGGTAAAAAAAGTGGCAGTGGGAATAAATTGCGAGGCTGATGCGCGTTGGTAGTCCCCGTGAAGTAAACCGAAGAGAAGGTGTGAAGAGTGAAGAAAAAAAGAATAGTGTCTCCCAAAACCAGTAGTACAATGAAAGCCGAGCAGCACAGAAATGCACTGCCCCCAGATTGCCCCGGGTGGTAGGTAGGAAGGAGTAGCTGGAGCTTCTGCCTATGGCAGCCTCTCTCAAGAGTCGATAAGGCTGCGGCGGACAGGCAGGCGGCACGAGGTTCGAACCCATGGACGAGATGGAGATCAGACAGACAGAAGTACCGTCCCACCGCCACGCGTCATGGATCCACGCCGTGCTGCGAGAAACGTGAGAAAGTGAGGCTGCGACGCCGCAGAGCGAGAGGAAGATCTGCGGCCCGTGGCTTGTCAGAAGTAGAGGGATTGTCGTCTGTTGCTGTTGCTGCTGCTGCTGCTGCTGCTGCTGCTGCTGCTGCTGCGCCTCTCATCGACCGCCTCGCACACCCTCCCCTTCTATCCCCTTCCACTCCCACACGCCGAGGGTGAGGGGTTCTACCACCTCCTCGACGCCGAAGGGGACGCCGCCATGGAGATGAAGCTGAGCGCGACCTCGGCGGCGTCCTCCTTGGCGTTGTTGAGGTTCTTGCCGTCGTACCAGAACCTGGCCTGGTGGATCGCGCCGTTGACGGTCACGCGGCTCGACCAGGCTGTGCGACCACCTATTTATTGGATTCATGGTCAGCATATTTGGATTTTGCTCTTCTTTTCCCTCCTTCGCACTTCCGTGGGGATGGGTGGCTGGGTGGTTGCAGGCGTTAGCTTTCAGGCCGGCTTACCTCTTCTGTCTGAGACGATTTGGAAGGAGGGCGAGGCAATCTGGTACTCGCGGCATGCATCTGTGAGAAAGTCTTAGCATATGGTGGGAGGCATCGTCGTGGGTGAGTGAGGGGTGAACTGAGTGAATGCCGCGTAAGTAGGCGTGAGACTGTATGGGTTGATCAAACCTTCAAGCTTGCTTTGCCATGCGCAGCTCTCGCCGGCACTGCTTGTGCTGTGGGCACGGGAGCTGTGTCGTGAGGAAGACATGGTGTTGTATTGTGTAGTTGTGTGGTATTGTGTGAGCTGAGCTGTGAAGCGTTGCGTTGCGTTGCGCTGTGTGAGTGAGTGTGTGTGTGTGTGCGTGTGTTGTGTTGTGTATTGTGGTGCTGTGTGGTGTTGTGTTTATTGCGGCAGAGATGAGATGGGAATGCAGTGTTGTGCAATGAATGGGATGATGCCGGAGGAGAAGCGTGAGAAGAAGTTTTGAAATCGCGGGCTGAATCAACGCCGGAGGTTGCAAAGCAAGGGAGGAGGGTGATGTGGAATTGGTGCAGTAGTGGTGGTCCGATAATGACTGAAGGGAGAGGGAGGCCACGATGCTCTTATACCCGGGACAGTCCTTGCGCAACAGGCAGGCTTACGACCAGGTCAAGGCGATTGGGAGACAGGGTGCCGTGATGTGAGGTGGCAGAAAAATGAGTGACGGTTGGGTGTTGTATTGCGCCGTCCTCACATAGAGTCTCTACGTCGACTTGTTTGCATCAGACGTTGCATGTAGACGGCAGGCTGGTCGGGAATTAAGTTGGTAGCCTCGGGCGAGTGCATCAATTGATCGTGGCAGTCCGCAGAATAGGGGCCGGTATTTGCTACGCGGACGACCTAAGCCTGAAAAAGAAAGACAAGAAAGTGCAAGAAAAGTCTCAGCACTTGGGGCGGCGTGTAAGGCCGTCTTTGCTTTTGCGCAACAGAAGCATATGTGGAAAGGCGGACGGACACGTACGATGAGACCTTGCCCGCAAGTACTGCAGTTGAATCATCATCAAAGCATCCCCACAACATGAAAGTCAGTGACAGCTTGTCACCAGGAGCCGAAGCGTAGAGTGGATGTACTAGCATCCATCAGATGCGCAAGGTGGTACAATAAAGGTACTAGGAAGGAGAGGTGCAGCGCAGTGCGTTGCGTGTCTGATGGTGTGCGACCGTTGTCTTGGGAGAAGGAGAGTAGACCAAACCGGGCCGGATGAAATGGCAGATTTACTGAAAAGCAAGATGAGAGCATGCCGCATGTTCGACTGGGTATGCTGCTATCGTGGACCCATTCGAAGTTTTTGTTCTTGCTTCATCTGCGTCATGTAAAATGACAAGGGACTTGTGGTCTATTCAAGGAGATCCACGCCGTCATGTTAGGCTCGGATCTCTGTCACACCTCGATACGCCCGAAAGTAGGCGCAGAAAAGGCAGCAGACTAGACAGGGCGGTTCGAGATGCCAGCATGCTGGGCGTGCTGTGAGCAATCATGCAGCCAGGGAGGCTTCAAGCGGGTGTGGCACCTGCATGCGGCAGACAAGGGCCTGCATCCGTTGACAACCACCCCGGTGTAGAATATGGGGGGTCGGGCAGCCGTCATCCCACACAGGGCCCTCATCTGACTCTGAGTGTGTGTCCCCGACTGCAGCTCTGAAGCTGTTGCTCCCGCGACCTCTGGGGATTGCTTCCCATATCGGTGTTTCTCGAATGTTTGCTCGCCCTGGCGATCCTATCTGCAATGTCTGATCTCAGCCATATGCTCCAATGAGACCAAGCGGACCCACGTAGTAGCGTCCCAGAGATCTGGGCCCAAGCGATGAGCGACAAACGACGGCTCCACGCCTGGAGGCCCAAATCTGGCATTTTGCAGGTCTCATGCCAGGCACGGCAGACCAATGTCACCCTCCTTTGATTCCAGGTTGCTGTACCCGATTCGCGCTCATTGGGTGCCTCTCATTTCTTGGAGGGGGGCTTGACACCTGAAGCATGCAGGTCGTGTCCTGTTGAGCCGGCCCGTCTAGTTCGTGATGTGTTAACGGCATGCCGCTAGTAAGCCACATCCAACTGGCGAGGCTTATGAAAACAGAGAACTGCCCATTTTTTTGGCCGCAGATGAGCTGGCTCGTCATGATCGAGATCACACTGATATGGCACCGATGGGCATGGGGCGGTTGGATTCCTGACTCTATGCGAGTGCGAGGTCAGGTAGAATCGCCCTAAATCCGACCTACGAGCCAGACCAGAGCCCGGGCTCGGTATTGGATCGGGAAGGTTGGGTATACTGGCCGACTGCACGTATACCATCTAATCACTCGACTGTAGCAAGGCCAGGGGAGTGCCAAGAAACAGCTGTTGACTTTGGTTAGTGGATTAGTGCTGTGAAGTATGGTAGTTATGACGACGCTGTATGCAAAGTATGCATGAGTGCGATGCGCGTTGCCTTGAAGGGCTACGAGCGACCTGCCCATCATACAACTGTACTCAGCCTGAAAGTCACAGATCTTGATCATTCGGATGATCTCTTCCCTATTTGCTCGTGTCACCTGTTGATTTGTCTACTTCCATGGTGGCAGTGGTGGTGGTGGTGTAGCGAAGACTCGCATCTACCTGGTCGGCAGGTTGAACGAGACGGGGTTGCCCGCGGATGTAACATGGAGTAGTGCTCTATCCTTGCGTTGGTCGTACAAGCCACTTGTTCCATCAGCCCTGTCCCGGACTCGTTTGGTGAAGCACGGAGGGCTGTTAGTAGTGATGGCAGCCTGCGACATAGCCAGGGAGTGTGTGGGTGATCGATAGCCTTGGCCTCCCTGAGTTGTTGGACGGCGAGATATTTTCATTTTGTCATGGGGAAAAAGGCAAGATTTGGCTCAAATGGCTGCTGTGGTTTATGGACGTCAAGACATGGAGTCAATTGAGACGCGGCTCTTCGAGCGCTTGTTGCCATCCGCTGTGGGTGCCGAAGGAAAAGCAAAAACTGTATCACCCAGCGTTGCGGGAGCGTCCCCAAAGTGCCACCGTCAAGCAGCCAGAGCAACATTCAACGCCCAATCGGCAGAGATACATGCCTCGTTACACCAATGATGATGTCCCGTTCGGGTATCCCGCCCCCAGGCCGCCAGGCTGGTCGTGGAACAGCAGAGTGTCGATTTGGACCCGGAAGTCAGCCTTGCACAGCAGTCTCGTTGCTGACATATGTCGTGGCCGGCACCGAAAGCATCTTCCCGAGTCCTAGAGTGTCGTATTGCTATTGGGCCAGCCTGAAAGTCTTGATGGCTGGAGAAGCCCGATGATTCCATGCCGTAGTCGGGTTGAACAAGGGTAAATGACAGCGGCCAGGTCAGAACCGAGACTTGGGTATTTCATGAAGACCAGTGCCAGGCACAGACGAACAGGTATGTGCCATATGTCGATGCAAGCCTGCCGACTTGCCCGCGGGCACGGCTTGCCCCGCGAAGAGAACTCAGGGCAAAGCATTGCGGACCGTGGGCCTGTGAGTCGAAGAGATGCCGCAGATGAATGACTGCCGAAGGGGCTGGGGCGGAAGCCGTGCAAATGCAAGCAGTCGGCCGTCAGACGGGCACCACCAAGAAGCCGGAGCCCTCTTCTCTTGGATCGTGTCGGGCAATAGTAGCTTCCCTATGGCCGAGCGAGTAAATTTTAACGGTAGAGGTATTTTCCCCACGGGCAGCTGCAGTCGGGCAGCCTGTAATGCAACACCGAAGGACCGGCTGGCTGGGCCGATTGCTCGGGAAGGCGCATTGTGCGGGCGAGGATGATTCGGTGGGATGGATCGGCCTCTGTTCTGGTCAGATTTTGGCCCAAGTGACGGAATGTTGTCTGGTGAGACTGTAGGAAATCCAAAGTGGTCCCCGTGAAGCCATTTTACCGGCGTCGAGACAGCCCAGGAGGGTGTGGGCGAGACCGACGCTGGTGTGTTGAACGTGGCACTGCAGATAGAGCACCTTTCACGAATACTCGGAGGCTCGTAACGAAGAAGGTAGCAGGATGAGCGCAGTATTTTTCTTCGCGGGTTCAACGCGCTTTCAGGGAATTGCCAGTGGGATTGAGTTGATGGCTGGTGGGTGACAGAAGACGGGTGGTGGCCGAAGGCAGATGAGAACTTCCAAGCGTGAGCGAAGTGACGTGACGGCGACAGGGTCTGCGGGGAGGCGTGCCCGATTCATACAGACCATTTTAGGAAAGACCATGTCCGCCTGCAGAGTGGGTAAGTGCCGTTGCTGTGGGGTCGCCACCCACTGCTTCAGCCTAGCTTGAGGACAATTTGGGCTGCATGCCGCCGAAAGCTTTGTGAATTGCACAGAGGATCATGACAACGATCTTCAATGACTACCAGTTCTTTGGTCTACAGGTTCTACGGGTCGATCTACGATTCTAAGTATGATGCAAGGCATTTCGTATCTTAGGGTCAGCCATAGACCGGTGGAAAGGAAACGTCATTTAAATTTCTCCACGACCGTTTAAAACGTTGAGACCCAAATTCGTATTACGTAGATGGCATTAAATCGAGGCTATATGGTGGGTTAAGTTGTGTTCAGTAATCATGTGAGCCAAATTTCGCAGGTTCAGTAGAAGCTTCAAAGTTACGGGGAGTCTGGAGTCGTCGACTTCCAAAACGCAGTCTACCCCTATTCCCCTCAGTCTGTCTGTCCTGCTCTGGTGTCGATCTGGTCCCGACAGGCAAAGAGCGTACATCTGATTTGGAATGGCTAATGGGACAGATCGAGCAGAGGCAGGTGACTGGTCGCTTTCAGCTGTCAGAAGATTCCATTGCCTACTCGCGACGGAGTAAGCGGCTGAGCAGGGATCAGATCTCCGGTTACCCCAGATTCAGGGTCAGGGGTTCGCGGAAGACGCCCCCATTCCCCACCTTGGACCTCGGCTTCTTTGACTCGGATGACCTCCCGAGGTCGTCCTCCGCCTGCGACCGCTTCCAAAGACGGCGACGCCTTCATCCCTCATAGACTAGAACATCTCGTTTCAGCGTCCTTCCTCTTGATAGACTTCGATTCGCGATTTCCGTACTCTTATAGATTTCCACACCATCGAAAAGAACAGCACAGGCCTTGGGATTCTTCTTCCGACTCTTTCTCGCTCGCAGATAAGACCAGCACCATGCCGTGGAACACCGAGCTCACGCGCCGCTTAGGGATTCGAGGTGAGTAGGCTACTCGGGAGGGACGGACCCAGGAGGAGACGCAGAAACTGCCTTGACGATAGTCGACTGACGAGAACCACAGTGCCCGTCGTGCAGGGCGGTATGATGGTACGTGTCCCGGGTCTGCCAGCTGTCCATTGGCAGTTTTGGGCGTTTCCATCGGCCGACTCATGCTCACCGAGATGACATGTCGTCGCTTCTCGATGAGATGAGAATCATCGAGCGGCCGCACCGCCATGGAGACACGATAAAATACTGACTCTGGGCTCCTCTTCCAGTACGTCGGGTACGCCGAGTTGGCCAGCGCCGTGTCTAACGCCGGCGGCCTTGGCATCATCACGGCCCTCATCTTCCCAACGCCAGCCGACCTGCGCAAGGAGATCCAGAAGTGCAGGTCACTAACCAAGAACCCCTTCGGCGTCAACATCACTCTCCTGCCGTCCCTCAACCCGCCTGACTATGGCGCCTATGCCCAGGCCATCATCGACGAGGGCATCAACATTGTCGAGACCGCTGGCAACAGCCCCGGCCCAGTCATCAGGAAGCTGAAAGAGGCCGGGTGTATCGTCCTGCACAAGTGCAGTAAGTCTGCCCTTCTGTCCCCCATCCAGGCTGGAGTCACCCTTTTCCCTTCTATCTTTGTGCGTGCGACAGACGCTTACATGGTGACACCTTGCACAGCCACTATTAGACACGCACAGAGCGCCGTCAAGCTCGGTGTCGACTTCCTCAGCATCGATGGCTTCGAGTGCGCAGGGTGAGTTGATGATGGCACCGCATGCGGCCGCCGTCATGCTTCTGTCCCCGTGATTTAGGCTTGCTACGTGGCACCTGCCATGCCGCGGTCCTTTTTCTCCCTCTCTCTTTTTCGTACCGGCCGATGCACGTCATGCGAGGCGCGGCTGGCGGCCTCGTCCTGCTGCACAACGTCGCTCAGGCCCGGCCTCCGCCCCTTGGCTGCCTTGCACATATCCCGTACGGTCGCGGGCATGCGGCCTGCCCTCATGCACACACCAGCCCCCCGGGCACTTGCTTTTCTCTCTTGGTCTTTCTTTCTTCTTTCTATGACCCGCATCTCCGAGTATCGGAATGAAATACGACGCCGTGGGGGGCCGCTTTGCTAACCCGCAATCGCAGCCACGTCGGCGAATCAGACATCACAAACTTCATCCTCCTCAGCCGGGCCCGGCAGTCCCTCAAGGTGCCCTTCATCGCCTCGGGCGGCTTCGCCGACGGGCAGGGGCTGGCGGCCGCGCTCTGCCTCGGCGCGAGTGGCATCAACATGGGCACGCGCTTCATGTGCACGGTAGAGGCCCCCATCCACGAGAACATCAAGAAGGAGATCGTCAAAGCCAGTGAGACGGACACAGCCCTCGTGCTGCGCAGGTGGACCAACACTACCCGCCTGTACAAGAACAAGGTCACAGAAGAGGCGCTCAAGGTGGAGAGGGAGAGCAAGACGGGCGAGTTTGCGGAGATCGCGCCCTTCGTTAGCGGGCAGAGGGGCCGGCAGGTCTTTATCAACGGCGATCCGGACTACGGTGTAAGTGGTGCCTTCTCCCATGCCTGTGCATCGCATATCGGTTGTAAACCTGCTGATACGGGTGACTAGGTCTGGACTGCTGGTCAGGTCATCGGCCTGATCCATGATATTCCGACCTGCAAGGACCTCGTCGAAAGGATCAGTGTAGAGGCCGAGGGGTCGCTCAAGGAGAAACTCGAGCTTGTTTCGCCGACACAGAGCAAGTTGTAGATGCGTTATAGAATTGTTGTATTTGACGTTCGGCAACGTATTAGAATTTGGGATGAATATATCGAGACTCATTTACAGAATTTAAACATTTTGAAAGAGATGGCCGGGTCACACAGACGCCCACACAAGTAATTTGTTCTTAACCCAGACAAATTTCTTGTTCTTGCCCTCTCTTGTCACCTTTCATTGTCTCACACGGCGCCAGTATTCGTAATGCTCGGACACTGTAGCTGTAGTTGCTGGACATTACATAATTCAGGAGGTGCCATCTTCTCCTTTCAACGTCCAGGCCACACGTGGGCCCTGATACGAGCAACAACTCATGTTGAGTAATTTTAACACGGAAGTCTTTCGCGCTCAAGGCTCGTCCCTTCATTGATGAATAGTCAGAAGATAGTGTAGTTTGCAACCTTCTAGTGACCCTGTCACTATTTGTCGACGCGGGATTTCTATCGCTGGGCCGGGTGCTGCTGTTGGCGACAGTCTAGGCCTTGCCTGCTGAGGGCTCCCCGGCCCATCAATTCGATATTCCCAGATATTATACACCTGCTAGCTCTTGTCCTAAAATCTGGGGGGTTTACCGGGAGAAGTTGCCCTGGGTCTAATAAGCACCAGTGGCTATGTCGACACCATTTTTCCACATGGACCACATCTGTCTGGATGCCTGATCTGATAAATTCAATAGTGGTGCATAGGAACTGGACTTGTTTGACTGATTGCTGTTTTCATTTTCTGCTGTATTATTTTATCTATGCATGCATTGGTATCTCCTTTCGAGACACATTTTGCCGAATGTGTTTTTACACATCTTGTTCATCCAAACAAGGCGCTTTGTCTTCATGATACACCGGTAGCCTTGGCTTGCCATGGCGCTCATAGGGGTGAACCCGCTCTCTGCCGCCCACAGGGCTGAATCTTCCCCGAATCAAGGGCTTGGCCTTCTATGTCGGCAGTTCCAAAACAAGTTGCGGCCGGCTTATACTTCCAGTAAATGTTTTAAATACTAATTATATGCGAAGAACCGCTGACCCCTCATGGCCAAATCCCGTACTCGAATGGGTCGACGTGCGGGTAGTCGGCTCGCATCCCCATGATGATGCTGTACTCGTCCCTCAGCAGATCCGAGCCCTCGTTGCCAAAAGCCGCATATTTGCTGATCTCGTGCCTCCGCAGCGCCACGTTCCACGGGAAGCTGGAGTGCGCGACGCCCATGAACGCGCTCGCCTTGAACATGATCATGAAGTCCACCAGGGCCTGCTGGTCGAACGTGAGGCTGTCAAGCCGCTCGCGGTCAGGCCCCCGGAGCAGGTCGTACTTCGTCACCACGTCCACGTCCCCCTTGACCAGATCCGACGCCTTCAGCCGCTCGCGGAAGAGGTCTACGACCGACTGGTCGCCAGACGCGACATACACGACGCGCAGCCCCGTGCGTGCGAGGTTCTCGAACTGCTCCCGGAACTGCTCCTCCATCCGCGAGTACCGCCACTCCTCAGGCGGCCAAGCCCAGATGGCGTCCTCCTCGAGCCGTAGGTGCGCGCCGTAGAAGGCGCCCTGGTTGATGGCCACCGCCGGGTCGATGGGCAAGGAAAACCGCTGCTTGAGCTCCCAGAGGACCTTGGCCGCCAGCGCGCGCGTGTCGTTGCGGAACGAGAGGATCTTGCCAAACTCGCGCGCGAAGGCGTCGCCGTCGTCGTGCACGGGGTACTCGAGGAAGGACTGGCCCATCCGGACGTGCACGGAGGCGTCGGGATGGGGTGTCACCTTCTGGTCGCCCTGCAGCCACTCGTCGAAGAAGCGCCGCCACTCGCGCGGGAACTCGAGCCCCTCGCGGGGGTGGTTCGGCTCGAACTGGTCGCCTATTAAATCCACGTCTACCCGCCGCTCGTAGGCTGGGAAATCCTCCGCGCGCTCATAGATGTGCATCCCAGGGCAGCCGGCTGACAGATGCTTGATGAAGGTCTCGCGCTCCAGGAGGTAGTCCAGGGGCACCTCGTTGGTTGTCTCGATGTCGGTGAGGTCGCTCGGGTTGCGCAGGGCTATCGAGGGGACGACGAGGGCGCCGCCGCCGTTGATCGCATACCGGACGCATTTCAGTATCTGGTTGCGCAGCATCCCGATGCCGCCGTGCTGCCCCTCGCAGGTGAAGAGCAGGCCCGGCCTGAAGTTGTCCGGTTTCCGGGTACATATTTCCTTTATAGGGCTGTAATCGATTGGTGTAGGAAATTCGGTGTCGATCGCCTGTCGGACGAACGCCCTCTCTGCCTCGTTTTCGTGTTTGCTGCTGCCCACCACCCCATCCTGCTGCGCGAACAGCAGCACCGCCACCCCGTCGAAGCCACTCATTAACCGCGTGCTCCATATGACGACGAGCAGGGCCCCCATAAAGAACGCCGCCACCCACGGGCGATCTTGGCAGAGCATGGCGACAGGCCGTTCGTTCAACGAGCAGCCGAATAAGAAAAAGAGGGACACCTTACCCGCTGTAAGGCAGAGCCAAGAGGTTGGCAGGACACAGATTTCTTGGGGCCAAGAACAGCTCCAGGTGTTTTCTAGCACGACGTCGGACGCTCGAGGCCAGCTCTGGCGAGGCGAGCTAGGGTGAAACCGTTCGTGTCGGACCACGGCCGCCAGGGGCCCTGAAACGGGGGGCACGGCATTGGTGACTCGGCGTACATGACAGGTCTTAGCAAGCTAGGATTAATAATTAGTAGATTTATTTTAGCTATAAAGTAAAAAACATATAAAAAGAAAAGTTTTCTTCAAGGTGTCGTAGACACACAGATGTGAGGACCCACCGGCCAGCTCCCATGTTTACGGAGGATGACGGCGTTTAACTGCTTGCAAGCGTGGTGCGGGTCCAGATGTGCCGTTCGGAATCAGTACTCCCAGGCTACCTGGCAAGAGTAACATCTGGGACCGCACTTGGTGCCGCAGCTGTCACCCTTGCTGGCTACATCTGTCGCTCTGAACTCGCTAGCAGGACAATGTCACCATAGAGCCCAACGAGACCAACATTAGCGTGGCATAAGGAGGATAAGATAATTCATTTTGAGATCGGAGATTCACACCGGGCGTTTTGGCGTCTATATTGGGCATAGTCTAACATGCTAATTCTAGCCTTAACGCATAATTAATGCCTTACTATTAAATTAATATAGGGCAATATTAATTTAACTTTAGTAATAATTTAATCATTACCCTTATTATAAAAGATTATAAATTAATTAATTATATTGCTTAATTAAATAATTTAATATAATTGTATAATATATTATTTTATATTTAATATATATAAATTATAATCTTCTTTTAAATACCCTCCTTATTATTATTATTGCTAATAATATTCTTAATAATTATAATTATTTATAGTAATTAGTTAATACTTTTTATAGCTTTTATATATTACTTTTTAGCTATTAACTTTATCCTTAAGGGTATAAATATCGCTAAAGTTATATTAAAAAATATTATAATACTTAAGGGTCTTTTTTACTTTAAAGGTTATTAAGTTAATTATTTTATAAATCTTATTATTAGCTGTTAATTTTAATAAATAGCCTTTTATTAAGTATTATTATTAAAAATATCCTTTTTATTTAATAATATAAGGGTTAAGTTATTTTATTTAAATATTAAATTAATATATTATATAAAAGCTATTATTACCCTTATTTTATTATTTACTTTATTACTTAAACTTATAATATTTAAGGTTATCTTTTTATTTATTATAGCTTTTTTATATTCCTTAAAAAAGCTCTTTTTATTAATAATAAATATAAAGATATTATAAGGTTTACTCTTTATAATAATAACCTTTTTTAGTAAGAATATAATAAGGAGAGGGTTCTTAAGATAAAGGTTATAATTAAGGTAATAATATTTATAAATATTATCTTTTTTAAGGGAAAAATTTACTTTTTCTTTATTAATTATATAATTAATGTAAATAATATTATATTAAATATAAATAAGGTAATAATAGCTTAAAGTATAATCTCCTTATTAAGCTTTTTTTTTAAGTATTTGTTTTATTTATTTATAGATTATTTTAAAAAGCTTAAAGGCATTTTTTATAATTTATAAAGAAAGCCTTTTTAACTACTCTTAACTATT
Organism: Diaporthe sp. P3_1W; assembly: GCA_037177825.1. Lineage (NCBI taxonomy): Eukaryota > Fungi > Ascomycota > Sordariomycetes > Diaporthales > Diaporthaceae > Diaporthe > Diaporthe sp. P3_1W. The sequence goes on from JBAFXB010000008.1 coordinate 3,591,044, forward strand.
AAATCTTATAAAGGTTAATATCTTTTAATATACTTTTTTTTATTAAAAGTTATAAGCCTTTTTTTTAATAGCTTTATAAATAGCCTTTATTAAATAAAAAAGATTTTTTATATTATAATTTAGATAAAGCTTAATAATATAATATATAGCTTTTATAAAAGAAATTATATATAAATTAAAATTAAATATTTTATATATAATATAGGCAGCTTATTTAACTATAATCCTTTCCTCTTTATTAATATAATATATCTTAAGATAATTAAGGATTATTATTTAATTTAAAAAGGTCTTTTAAAGTTATTGCTAAGCTATATTATAAGTTTAATAATTTATAATATATTTTATAATTTTAAGAAGATTAAAGAGGGTTATTTAGGTATAAGGGATATTATTTAGGACCTTTAAAAATATTATTATTATATTTCTTATTAATATATTAAGAGAAATAAGATTTTTATTATTCTTTTTAAGATTTTTAGCCTTATTACCCTTTATAGCCCTTAATATTATTAATATTATTACCGCTAGCTTTCTTTATTTTTTCTTAATATTTAATATAATATTTATATTAATATAAAAAATATATAATTAATAATATAATTAAGGAAATTTATACTTTAAAGTATTTATTAAAATAATATTATAGTTAATAATAAAAAGGGTAGAAGGCTTAGTATTATATTATTTAAGGAATTTATAAATTTATTAAAGAAATTATTAAAAATCCTTTTTCTTTTTATTATTAATAATAGCTTAAAATAATAATAAAATCTTCTTTATATAAGTTATTATTATACCTTAGAAGTAAGGTATTTTTTTATTATTTATTAAATATATATAATTAAGCGATATATTATAAGAAAAATATTACTTTTAAATTTAATTTATTTGCTGCTTATTATATTAAAAGATATTTATAATATTACTTTTATTATTAATATTTTATTTATATTAATAGTTTTTTTTTTTAAGGAATTCTAAAGCTATTTAAATAGGTATATAAATGCCTTGCTTTTTTTTTTAATAAATAGTAAGTTAGTCCTTAATTTTATTTTTTAATAGCTAAATTTAAGGGTATTCTTAATAAAGAGTTGCTTTAAGTTATTTAAATTTTATAAGGTATAAGTCTTAAGCTATATAAATAAAGAAATTATAATATTTTATTATTAACTTTATTTAATTATATTAAGCTTTAAAAACCTTTTAAGGATTATAATAAATATATTTTTTTTTTAAATTATTAAGGTTTATTTATTAAATATTATTTTAATTATATAAATAAATATTTATTATTTATAATTTATTTTAATTATTAAGATATTATTTTTTATTATAATAAAGGGTTATATAAAATTATAATTATATTTTAATATTATATAATTAAGATTTAATTTTTTAGCAATAATAAGGAATTTAATAGATTTTATAATTATATTTAAATTAATCTTAAAGTTTTTATAAGTATTATATTTATTATAAAAAAGTTTAAGGAAGAGAGAAGGGTTAAAAAATATTAATTAATAATAATTTATTATAATAATATTAATATTTTAATTATAATAATTAATTTACTATTATATTTTAAAATTAAAATAATTTAATATTTATATTATCGCTATAATATTAAAAAAATAAAATCTAAATAATTATATATAATTTTTAATATTAAATTAATTAATTATAATAAATATTTAATTAATTTAATATAATATTAATATAGAGTAATTATATTAAGTTTAGGTAATAATGGAGGCTATATAAGGTATTAATGGTTGCAACTATAAGGGTACTTAGGGGCATTATAGTGATGTTGGAAGTTAGGTTATATGATTAAAGTGATCTATATAGTGGTCTATGCCTAGTATAGATGCTAAAACGCCCGGTGCAAATCTCCGATCTCTTCATTTTAGGTATCTAGCTACTCTGAAAACTCAAGCTGTTCCTCGACAGGCTCATACAAGACGACTTTATCCCCTCCAAATTCCCGAACCAACCACTCTTGACGAAGCCGAGGGTTTCTGTACCACTCTGGCGGAGTCCAGCCTTCAAAGTCAATTAGTGAATTTTCCCAGTACTGCTGCATTGGGTTCTGTGGCAGCTTGGCGAGCTGAAAAGGTAGTTTCCCATATGTTGACAGTTCCCAGATGAGCGAGATGTTATAATCTATAAGTACCACTCGCTTCGGGCCCGTATCATCTGGAAACTCATCAGGACGAGGCAGGATGATCACGTTTCGTGGTGCAAGGTCGCGCTGGCTGAGGCCTGCGTGATGCTGCCTGACAACGCCTTCCAGCAGCATTGCTAGAGTCCGCAAACGATACTGCACACTGAGGTGTGAATCATCAGTTTGACCGGACCCGTTGTCAACAAGCAAGTCTCTCACGCACGCGCCCGCAAGATACTCGATGAGAATAAGGCGAATAGGCCTTTGTAGTTCTTGTCCCTCGTAAGATATAGGAAGGCTGAAAGTCCACGAGCCGAAATATTCGGGCGCAAAGGACCCAGTTTGGCCAATACTTCGGAGAAACTCATATGCAGCTGCTTCTCGACTGTAATGCCCATCGGCAAGATCAACAACTTCGATAGGTGAACAGGCAATGTCGGTTACAGATAAATAGTAAAGTGGGTCGAAAATCTTCGCAATAGCTGTAAAAGGTTCTGCATTTGGCTTCCGAATTGAACAGAGCAGTACTTGGGCGCCTCGAGAATTGCCACTAGCCAGTGCTTTCGTTATAGTCAGCCGCGCAGCCTCATATTGCAATGGCGGAGGTGTCTCGAGTGGCGGATACGTCAAGACTTGCTTGGTCTGCGTGGCGGATCGTAACCACTCTTCAGTTATCGGCGGCCGCGGTTGCGAGGGGTAGAGACGGTTGCCAAAGGGTGGTGGAGGGACGTGATTTCTGATATCGACTTCAAAACCCGGGAGATACGGGCAGTTAGGTTTGTCTGGATCTGGCAGTGGCTCCCACGGTTGAGACATTTGGTAGAAATTGTTGACGATTGCAGTGGCTCTGAGGCAGCAAAGCAGCTTCTCTCACAGAGGCTGAGCGGATGTGATGAGACGACGTGGCTCTGGGGCGAAGAAAAGAGTGATGACAACAAGCCAATTGATCAAGTCTAGGCCACTTGTGCGGAATCAGATGAACTCTATTGTGCAGCAGTTGGACAAGTCTTGTGATGCTTTGGTAGAGCTAGTCTTCTCATCAAGCTGGATGTGGGGCAAATAAGAACCTAAGGTACCATGACTAAGGGTGTTGGTTGTAGACAGTTCTGCTGTGCCACCTGGCGTTCAAACCCTGGAGCCCGTGCCGCATCAGGCCTCGTCCAAGAGCCTTAGTTGGGCCAGGCCAAGGTGAGGTTTTGGGCTCGTGGAGGTCACGAGCGTTGGGAAAGCAGTTGGCATTATTGGGTCCCGGCTCAAGGATGATGGAGGCGGCATTCCTGGCATGCTCAGGTTTTGTTGACATAGATCGCTTTAAGGTGTCTGGATTGCTCGTCCAATGGGAGAATCTCCTAATGTGTTTGTCAAATTGCATCCCATCCAATAACTTCGGGTGGACTTCACTTTGCTGTCTGTCCGTCCTGCGACGGATGGATATGCTGCTGCATGGCATGATGAAGACCGGGCAGATTTCAAGAGCTTGAACAAGCAGGCTGACGGGTAGTCAACAGTGCTTTGCAGGACCCCGAAGTTGAGACAGCTCGGTATTCTTGAACTCTCAGGCCGGTGTTTGTTTTCGCATCAGTATGGATTTGTCGTAGGCTTCAATGGACGGTTTTGGGACGAGGTTGGGTGCAATCTCAGCCTGATTGCATAGTACTCGAGCGACTCTCAAGAGACGGGAGATTGCATCTGCCTCTGAATACTGGGGATACTCCTGGCATCTTTGCCAAGTTACCCCTAAAAGGATCGCGTCTGTTTGACATATTGACTCTGTCGCCCGAGGTCCCATTGCCACCAGCTACTTAGTGACCTTCGGCCAGGGGCCTATACAAACGATAGTCTATCATGTTGTCGAGTTCACTCGGGGGCCCATTGAATGATGTCGGTGTATCTGCAAACATTAACAGCGAGATGAACATGCCCCCGGCAGTAGCGTCAATGATTCAGAGGACCATGATGGCTGCAATTATTTAAAGCCAGAACCATCAGCAGCCATGGCTTTCCTTTCAGTACTCATCAACCTCCAACAAAAGTTGGTCCTCTGATCACCTTCAACACTTCATTAGTAGTCTCCTTTCATCGATCATTGACCCGACCTGGTCCCTCTCGACTTACTTCGTGAGTATTACTACGTCCTCATCCCCCTACTGGTTCCCCATCTCGATTTCCTGACTGCCATCCCCACCTCTCGTCATAAACATCTGCAAGATCCTATGAGGCTTTCAACTGGTACCGTTCGCGGACAATTCCTCGATAACATGACCAGGCCTACCTAACCTCAAGCCCTTTGATCTTCTCTTGTGAAGCTGTAGTCTGAGGTCAAAGTTGGCTCGTCCTTGGTTTGAGTGTTCCTGCTGACAGATAACCCCCTTGCATTTCAGGTCCACCACGATGCCTCCGATGTATCGCAATCCAGATTGGACGCCGGGCAGCGACCAGCCTGAGTGGCTTCATTATGGCCCCCCAAACCCGAATTACGTCGCCCCAAACCAGGCCAACATGGTACGTCCTGCTCCGGGCGCTCATCCTCATCACATGCCACATAATGGCATGACGCCATTCACAGGAGGTCCAGTCAACGGTCGTGTCCCCTCCAACGGTGGCATCCCCATCAACGGTGGCATCCCATCTAACGGTGGCATCCCATCTAACGGTGGCATCCCATCTAACGGTGGCATCCCATCTAACGGTGGCATCCCATCTAACGGTGGCATCCCATCTAACGGTGGCATTCCGCCCAACGCTCACGTCCCGTCCAATGCTGGCGTCCCATTCAACACTGTCCGGACACGCAATATCGCCCACCAGCCCAATACTGCCAGTGGGTTTCTAGAGATCCCCGGTATCCCATTCCCTGCTGTCCCCCATATCAATCCCATGCGGAACAATACTGGTGGCCCACGAGGCAGAATCCAAGGACAGCCTTTCGTCCCAGAGGATGCGGCACCCCCTCGGACGACAGCCCAGACAGGACGTCGCGACGGACCTCCTATCAGTGATGGTCCGGCTCCCTCGCCTGTGGATGACGAGGCCCAGATCGAAGCAGACATAGCCGAGGTGAAGGCACTCCGCAATTCAACTCGAGTGACCGGTTCCGCGCTCATCAAGAGCTTCGAGGACCACCAGCGTCTCGAGAGAGCCGAGAGACGGATGCGCAGACGAGGAGGGCCCGATAGGTGTGGCGACATGCCCCAGGACAGTGCTGGTCAGCGGCCCTTTGTGGATCGCCTTTGTGTCGCCATCACGAACCTCCAGGACATCGAGAGCCGTCAGACCCGCGTCAATGCGTCACAGAGAGGCGACTCGAGGACCATAGACAGCGCGGCAGTCAAGTGCGTCAAGGAGAAGACGCCGTACGATGTTGCCAACCTGGCGTGGAAGTTCATGGTAAGTGTTTGCCCACGAACCATTATGCCGTATTTTTGTTCTTGTCTCCACTCAATGCTAATGAAGACTGCTAGGCATCCGTGAAAGCTGCCCAAAAGGGTCATCTCGAGCTTGACTACAAATTCAAGTTTACACAGTACAAGGGCTTCAGGAGCAGATTCAGAGATTTGGAGGCTTGCTTGAAAGTAAGTCGTTGTTCATACCAATGTGAAATGCCAGATCTGAATGGGAAAGGCAAAAGGCTAACCGGGAGAAATTGTTCGAAGGTCAACAAGCATCTCGTCCGAAGTGCTTTCGAGTCGAACGAATGGGTTGATCGGATCGCAGCAGACCCTGAGGGCGAGAGACAGCGGAAGAAAGAGAACGAGGAAATCAACTCGGCGAAGTGCAAGGTGCTTGCCGAGGCGAGGCGGAAGAGGAAAGCCGCTCGCAGTGCTGATGCCTCTGAAAAGAAGCGCAAGAAGGCACCAAATCGGAACTCTCTGACTCCGGAATTGGAGGCCCAGAAGGATCAACCACAACCCCAATTGGATCACCCTCAGGGACCTCAGAAGCAGCGTGGTCAGAGTGCTGATCAGACCCAAGCCATATCTGCGGCTCAGCCCGAGGCTCAAGCTCAGGAAATCCAGCAGCAGAAGGGCCACCAGCAGGGCCACCAGCAGGGCCACCAGCAGGGCCACCAGCCTCGCGAGCAGCCCCAGATGGTCCTGCAGCCACAGGTGGCTCAGCCGCCTGAGTGGCCCCAGCAGCCCCAGGAGCAGTTTTCAACCCATCCGCAGTATGTCAACCCTCAGCAGGGCTTCGTCAACCACCCGCAGTATGGTCACCCTCAGCAGCATGGAAACGCTCAACAGCATGCAAACCCTCAGCAGCATGCCAAACCCCAGCGGCGCAGCAACCGGCAGCAATTTGAGACCCATCTGCGGATCCAGAACCGTGAACAGTTTGACAGCCCTCAGCAGTATGGAAACCCCCAGCAGTTCGTCAATGCTGAGCAGACGGTGGACCTCCAGATCTATGAGCAAGCTCAGCAGCATGGCAATCCTGATGCCTGGCAGCATGGAAGCTCGCAGGAACATGGATTCTCCCAGCAGCTCAACCACACTCAGCAGGTCGACGATGCTCAGCAGGTCAACGGCGCTCAGCAGCATGGAACCCCTCAGGAGCAAGGTCAGCAGCCTGCGGCCGTGTCAGAGGCGGAGGCCGCCGCCACGCCGGCCACCGACGGACAGCAGTCACCTTAGGTAGGCGATGGCAGTGCCGAGCATGCAGACGAAGCGCAGATAACGATGTTTGATGCGGAGTTTGAGCAGCTGAGGGGCCTGAACGCGCCTCTCACTGATGAGGATTATGCGGCATTCGGCCTGGGACCATACGACCAGGACCAACTGAACCAGGGAAACTTTGCCGTGGGGGACTACAACCTGGATGAGTTCATCGGAGAGCCCGACGCCTGATGGTTCCGCTGAAGGCACGGATGGATATTGGTGGTCTGCCTAGATGTGGCATGACTTACTGACATGGAAGAAGACTCTGCTGTGGCAGGTCTAGGGGAGGGGGATTGCGCTGTATACTTACAGTCTGATGCCGCGAAGGGACGAGATTGTCCATTGGTGTTCTCATTCGTCTTCTGATTATATCGCTAGTCTTATATATTTAAGTTTCTTTTGGGCTTTTGTCTGACAACCTCTCGAATCTAACTTCGTGCCCTGGATATTGGTGCGCTCCTTGAACCTCGAAGACATTGCTTTTCTGCTCTCACTGAGGGAATACATCCTGAGGTAAGCCGGATGGTCTGTACACAACAATTACCGTATGGAAGAGAAAAGAAGGGGTATAATAGCCTGCAGAATAAGCCTTGAATAGCCGACGGGGTGGTCTGTGACTGAAATGGCAAGTGAATACCTATTCACTATTTGCGTCCTAAACATCCGCAACCAAGATGATGTCTCCTCCAATTACAGCCGAGATACAGCAGCTCTTCGTAAGTGACACCTGCGGTCACAGTAGTAGATTGAATACAATCAAACAGAATTCATACTGTCTAGCATGCCTCAAAGCAGCATCCCAATGGAGTGACCATCGTGGCTTGGAATATCCACGACTCGACGGAACATACCACTGCATGTAGTGCGTATTCCGTCTGCTAACTCCACCCCACTACAATATCTTGATACTGTGTTAACAAACGGGGGGCCCTCACAAGGGTGAAGTATTAACGAAGGAATGGTGATTCTCTCTCTATTCTCTACACCAGATCTGCGGTCTGCTACTCTCCGCTGCCCTCATGAGCGTAAAAATACAGCAAGCTGCATCTGACAAGAGACTAGACATGATACTGACGCCAATTTCTTCGCGATCCCCCTCCTGTATAGAAAGTGAATTTGATCCTCATTACCCCACGGCAGAGGGACTGGGTCTGTTTATCGGGGCTGGGAAGTGATTATTCAATGTTCTAGCCTGTTCCATTGAATGCCTTCATCGTTGACTGAACAAACGGTAACCCGGCTGGGGGTGAACGACCATTTCACTTCGTCGAGCAGACAGCCTCGAGTTCTTAAAAACCCTCGACCGCAAGCCACCTACTCTGCCTTCCTTCCTTCCACTCGACATCATCATCGCAAAGGAATCGGTCCTCGGTTCCATTTCCACACTACACACAACCTTCTGCCCTCATCAGTAGAAAGCCTTTGACTACCCGTCTACCTCGATCAATCGAAGGCAGTAAGTATTTCCAACATCCTCACCATACTCAATACCCCGTCCTTCTCCACCAAGATCATACCAACCACTCACGGACACATCTTGATCGACTGGCAGGCGACTCGCAATCGTTTGTACCAAACATCTGTTTACCTACTAACCCTCCCACAGCCGCGAGCCTCAGCCTCGTCAACCATTCTCTCTTCCTCACCCTCCCCAATACTCCATCACAATCCTCCAGCTTGGCCCCGATCAAAGCTCCTCGTCAAACTAAAACCCCTCCTGAAGACTGATTTGATCCCTTGGCCTGTCCCGATGGATCGCAAGAAAATCGGCAAGACTGTCCCTAAGGCGACGTCCACCTCGAAGCGCACCTCTTCAAACGGCAGTTCCATGGCCTTCGCTGCTCCTGGCCAAGGAGGATACTCTGTCAATCGTCTGCAGAATTCTGGTCCTAGTGCTGGAAGCAACCCGACGACCATCAATGCTCATAACATGACACCGACCGGTCCGTACGGTGCAGGAGCACACCAAATGCAAAATACTTCCAGCTTTCACACCACTGCTCCATACAACATGCACCCTTTCGTCCAGAATCAGCCCCAGCTCAACCACCGCAACGCTCAGAATCATCCGAATGCGCCTCCCGTTTTCCACAACTATCCAATGGTCCAGAACGTTGGTTACTTGGTCTCGACCGCTACTCCTCCTCCAGCAGGAGTTCCCAACAACACTGCTTCAGGAATGCAGCGCCAGCACCAGGTGTTTGGAAATCCACACTCGACCACGGTCGGAAGCCAGGCAATGCCATCTGCCAACGCTGCGGTAATGGCAAAGCAGGCACAGCCGATCCAGCCAGCGCAGCCAGCGCAGCCAGCGACTCCTCAGAAGTCGATGGATGAGATTATCGAAGAAGTGAAGGTCCTCCAGGAAGAAGATGGACTGAACTTTGGGGGACACATTCGGAACTTCCGTGATGCCGCCAGATTCGCGGAGGCCGAGAAGCGGATCAACCTTGTACCGACGCCAGAGCTCGCGAGAGACTTTCCGAAGAACGAGGATCAGCGTGTGGCTCACGTGCGACGCATCTTCAACCCCATGGTGAGCTGGGCGACTGTCGATAAGACCAGTGCTGGCAAGAATGCGATCCGGCGCATCAAGTCCAAGAAGTCGATCGCTTTCGAGATTGCTGGATGGAAGATTTTGGTATTTAAGACCCCAGGCCTAGTGAGAGTTGACACCAGCTAACAATACCTCCAGCTGAAGGCTATCCTTGCGCAGCGTGGTGAGCTGCTGCTTGACCCCAAGTTCAGAATTGAGAAGTTCGAAAACTTCAAGACGAGGTTTGACGCCATTGTGAATGCGCTGAAGGTGAGTGATACCGTCCACCTCAACCTCTTCATGAAGACGACTGACACAGAATAATGCTTCTTAGAAGGATGAGCTTCTCACCCACAACGCGCTCTTTTCGGAGGAATGGATGGACCGCATCGCCGCAGCCCCAGAGGCGGAATTGGCGCGGAAGCAAACCAACAAGAGGACCAACGCCGTGAAGTACGACAAGTTGGCCCACGCGGGAAGACTGCAGAAAGCCAACCCGAACTTCGATTTCAAGACTGCCGACCCTATCGACGCCGGTACTTCTTCGCGTCGCTCTTCCAAGCGAGCAAAGCGGTCTCATACTGAGTCTATGGACGGCGAGGAGGATAGCCAGCCCCAGAACCCGGCCGATCAGGTTAACGACCAGCCTCAGGCCGAGGACATCACTCTAGTCAACGATGACCCTCGGGCCGACGACTCCACTGAAGTCAACGATCACGCTCAGGCCCTTGATCACGAGGGTCACGTCCAGGACCAGCAGCATGTGAGCGCCGGTCAGGTCGATGACCAGGCGCAGACTCTGGTTGTCGAGACCAACAACCACGATCAGCACATCGTCTACCATGACGGCCACCAGGCCCAGGACGCAATGAATCCCGCCAACAACGGTGATGAGCAAATTTTACAGCAGCACCAGCAGCAGTACCAGCAGCAGTACCAGCAGCAGTACCAGCAGCAGTACCAGGAGGAGCACGCTATCGGCCAAATGTACGACCAGGCCCAGCTTCCGCCGGAGCAGACCAACTACCAAACCCAACCCAACCAGCTCGCCATGATGCAGCAGGCAAACTCCTCCAACCACCAGGTTCCACAGGCGTCTTAGGACGGCGGCCTCGACGGAAACTGGATGCAGGACTTTGAGAACACTGAGCCGCTCTCGGAAGGGACTTTCCAACAGGAGATGAACCGGCCGTCCACCCTGGACGATGTCTATCTCGGCCAGCTTAGCCCTGACATTCCCCAGAACTTCTGGCAGCAGCCTCACGTGTTCTCGCGCGAAGCCAACGAGATGGCGCCCCCTCTCACTACCCACGGTGGACACATGGCTCAGACGGATTTCAACTTGACCGGCCACACCATGGGCCAGCAGAGCACTGGCTTCGATACGGCGACTCCAGGAAACGCCAGATTCGGATCTACTCCCGGTGGCGTCGCCGTAGGTGCCCCAGGCGGAGGATTTACCCCTGGAAACGGCGGATACTCTGCTGCCACCAGCCGAACCGTCAGCCCAGGTCCTGACGCAAGCCAGAACTACGATCCCGGCTGGGCTTTGCAGCCCGGCTCTGAATTCGATGGACAGGCTGGCGGCGGCCCAGCTTTCGACTAAAGAAATCAAACAAAATTGGCACATTGGTTCTCATGGTAGAGCTGACTACGGTTTGGAGGAAAGCAATGGTTGATTGGGGGATGGTGGTAGCCTCTCACGGTTGTTCTTTATCGGTCTAGTAGGTGTATGACCAGGACAACAGTGGTATGTCAAGATTGGTAGCACGATACCCACGACCCATCTATCGTGAGAAAGCTGAGGAGGCTTAGGATGGGATGGAATAAGATTTTGATGGCCTATGAAGGGAATTGGTGTGCGGAAAAGGTGCTCGACTTGAGGGGTTGTACAGCGCCATTAAACTACCTGCTCTATATATTCTTATATGAAAAAGAGCCTTTTTTGAGAATTTCCTACTGTAATCAGGCATTCTGCGACGTTATCCGATTGTTGGATTCAATCGTCAGTACCAACCGACCACAGATTCATTCAACTAGAAAAGTGACTAGCCATAGGTAGGAGTGTGGGTTTGGTGCCTTCAAACTATATGCCATTCACTACTTTACCATTCACACAAGGCTACCAATATGAATCCACAGCAACAGTCAGCTTTAGCTCTGCCTCCAACCTTTTCCATTGCGAACTTGAGCAAACAGTGCACAACCTCCGAATCCATCATCAGGCAATTATCCTTGGATCTTCGACCCTCTACCCAATATCTGTAAGTGATCCAATCCCTTCAGCTACTTCAATCAACTTTCTGCCGCGAGTTGCATTCAAGTTGATGATTGTTTGCGATAACCTTCAGTGGCACTGCGAATCGTCGTCGTCGTCGTCGCATTATCCAGTCCCCAAGAAGACATCCTTGGTCAACAGCGGCACTGTTGCCTCTCCCAGACAAGGCCCTGATACTCAGTCGATATTGGTCCTTTGTGATCTTGCTGACGACAAGACATCTATCCAGGTTGGTCACGATGAAGCCTAGTCGCCCTTATACAGACGATGCCGCCATGAACGAGCAAGCTCGTCATGAGATGGATCCTCGTTTGTCGGCCACTCAAAACAGCCCCGAGCCGTCCCGAAAGCCGTCCCAGAAACCTCCCGAGACGAGCCCTCCCGAGACGAATCTTCCTCAGACGAACACTCCTCAGACGAAGCTGGCCCAGACAAAGCAGCCTGCTGAGACCAACTTCTCTGAGGAGAAACCTCAGGATGGACGCCAAGTTGTCGGCGGCTCCCAGGCTGACGCAGTGCCTACCTCCAACCTCGAGAGCAACAACATCGCCGCGAGCCCAGAGGCCAGCCCCACCGACGATTCAAAGACCTCGCGAATCAAGGCCTGTATGGCCCAGCTGAAGCTACTATTGCAAGAGGAGGGAGATCAATTCAATGATCACATTGGAGACTTGGACGACCTCGAGGAGTTTGAGAAAGCAATGGAGCTTCTGCACCTGGACAAGTACCGCCCTGATCTGTCTTCTGGCTACCCCCAGACCCGGGACGGCTTCGTGGCACACTGCCGTGAACTCTTCGACGCCATGAAGAACCTAGACAACATCCTCGATATTGTGGGCGTCCCCGGAGGCGACGGTCGGTCAAGCCTTACACGCAGCGGAGACAGCGTCGCTGTGAAATTCGTCAAGTCCAAGAAGCCCATCGAGATTATTCTCGTCGCTGGGAAGCTCATGGTAAGTATACTTCTACCACGAGACTCTGGCGCAGTCCCTATCAATTCCAGCAGCTAACATCAAATCCCCAGAGAGCAATGCTCAAGGCCCAGCGTGGCCGTCTCTCGCTTCCTGGAAGAAAGTTCCACGAGTACGATAGCTTTACGCTGCGTTTCCAAGCAGTCGTGGATGCCCTAATGGTAAGTCATTATTGCTTTACCACACATCCCTATCATCCTCAGAGAAGAGTTTGCGACTAATACAAAGTGACGCGAGCAGGTCAGCAAGCTCCTTGTGCGAAGCGCCTTCGAGTCCGAGGAGTGGATCGATCGCATCGTCATCAACCCGGACGCGGAACTGCACCGCAAGAAGACAAACAAGACAATCAACGAAGCAAAGGGTGAGAAGCAGAGGTTCGCCGACAGGATGAAGAAGAACGATCCCACCATCGACTTCAAGCGCACCATGACCCCCAAATCGGCCGATACCAACCCTTCGGCTGCCACCCCAAGCCCTGCAGATCAGGCCCAGCAGCAGTCCGATCATGGCACTGCCATCCAGTCTCCTGGAATTCAGACGGTTTCAGAGACAAGCATCTCCCCGCGGCTTTCGAAGCGTCTCAAGACTTCCCAGGATCACGCTGATCAGGCTGAGGATTTCGGACCTTATTCGGCTTACGACAGCTATATCATACAGCGCCAGCAGCCGTTGGAGAGACAGGCAACAGATCAGGGTCAGCAGGCCCTTCAGGCTCCTCAAGATGGAAATCTAGACGGTGGCTTCACGGACTCGAGACTCGGCGAGGAGGCTGTCGACTGGCCGATGGAGGGACCTTCCCAGCAGACGGATCCAGGCTTTTCCACTCCCGGCATGTCTCAAGCCTACGTCGCCCCCAGTCGAGACCACGGTACTGCTACATACGATGGACAGCCTGCATACGCGCAGCGTGGAACGTTGGCACTCGATCCGAATCCGCTCAATGTCTCAGGACCGATCAAGGATTACGGCTTTGGACTTTATTTTGGCCCGGCCGATCCTCGATTCCACGGTCAGCAGCCCAGTGATTGGGATGGTTTCCCAGCTATGGGACCGAGCGAGAGCCAGCACCAGCAGGACGAAGACCAGGAGAACCAGGCAGAGGACCGTGACTTGGTCCACTACGACGGTTGACCTTGTTGAAGACATCAGGCGCTGTATCCCCACGAATTTCTTCACTCGGGATGATCATCAGTGAGATTTGCTCGTGGAGTGGGATGCTCCGTGCCTCATGAGCCCGAATCAAAGACGGCTCCTACAAGGCCAGCGCTAAAATGGGCAGAGCAGCCCTCCATCCTTGCACTCGCTGAGTAAGTCAGCGACAGGCGGCTCGATTCTCCACTGTATATCGATAACGGAATGGTAGAGTGGAAGCAGGAGGATTTTCGCAGCCACCGAGGACCTTGAGATGTCATGGGCGCATGACTGTTTACTGTCTTCCACTAGGAGACGCGGTACTGGGATTGTCTCTGGCCGTGAGGTGCGCATTGGCACAAAGAAAGCTGGCGGTGATCTAGCATCACGGATTGTGCTTATCATAACCCTATTGAACATTCCGGAGAACCGAAGCGGACAGTGTGAGCGACTTTTGTGAAGAAGGAAGCGTGGTGGAGTAATGGGCGAGTGGAGTACCGCGCTGAAGGATTCTACGAGGGACGTATTCCCCATTTTTTGCTCTTGACATTATTAGGAGTTCATTCGTGAGCTTTAGTACACACAGGTACACTGTGCCATTAGTAATGCGTTTGATTCCGACAGCTTTGATCCCAGTGTTGTCGGCAACTGTTGTAGTTGCACTGATCTTTCCTACACCAGTTTCCCATGGGGGTTAATAACTCGGACGTTTATTCAGAGGCCAGACGGTCAAACTAACAGGAGAATCACAAATTATCATGACGGCGTCCATCCTGCGGGCACGTCTTTCTATTTGTCTTTCTCTACTACACGTAACCTACCATTTGTCTGACGCAAGCTTCGCCTCCTCTTCTCTCCTTACCCCGAGCGTTTTGAATTGCTGGTAAAGTTGCTCATCGTCCTTACTTAAGCGCAGGCGAGAATGATCCAGCTATCTCATCCTCTTGTAGGGATCTCGGGACATCGAGTCCGGAATCAGGCTGCCAGCGAGCTCTTTGAATGCAATCAGTCTCTGATCGATCATATTGCTAAATCTGTCCGTGGCAGACCATTCCGATCCCGCAGTGCCACACCGCCCTAGATCCAGGTGCAAACCACGGATTACAAGGCCATGGATATCGGCTACATGCATGGCAGACCGCTACGGGGTGTTATCTCTGAGGGCAAGACTAACTTCTCCAGTCCATGCCCACTCGTTAAAGTAGACCGACGTTTGTCAAAGTCTTCTGGTTCTGAGACAAGCGCTCATGTCGTAATCAACCGCTTTCGCATGTATCCCTTCGACAAACGGACGCGTTCCCTTGAAAGACATGGAGGCTCGGTCCCCCGTTGGATTCAAGGCAGATTGGCCCGGAACATACCCAAATACCAACGTCATCCTTCAGAAAACTCAAGAAGAAACTACAACTTATCCTCACCCACATAATTTGACATACATTCGTGATGGCTTCGAATTTGACAATCGCCCTCGAGCCACAGCAATGTCCAGTTTGCCACATCCAAACCGGCCTGCAGCGCTGCCGCGGCTGCCATATTGTCCACTACTGCAGTCGCGAGCACCAGGCCATCCACCGGAGCAGCCACAAAAAGGCGTGCAACACCATGAAGAAGACCTGGGCGGCGCTGTTCGACACGACGCACAAGCCGAGAGGCTCGCAGCAAGTCGACTTGATCAGCGTCATGAAACGCGAGTACAAGACCGCCAGCTACGCCATCACAGAGACAACGCTGCTGCACTTCAACAGCGCCAACGCCGTGCACATGGCGCTACTTCACCTGTCCAGCATTGTACGCTCGGTCGCGCCGGCGCTCTACCTCCGCATGGGCAGGGACCAGCAGTGCTACGAGTTCGTCAAGCGGTGCGCGATCAAGGGAGAGCGGGCTGGCTACCACAGCATTGTTACCGAAGATCCATTCCTCCGTTTCACCGACGCGGACGCTCTGGAGTCGCCTGAGGGCATGTGGACGGGCTCGTTGATGCAGTCGGGCCCCTTGATCCAGTTGGGCCACGCTGCCTGCGTGCTTCTCATCAAGCTGCGCATCCTTCTCGACCTGCAGCACATGCTAAACGCGTCGCGGGCGTTTGAAGGGATCGTTCCGCGGGAGATCATCGACGCGATCCGCGGTAGATCGCTGGTGAGCGGCATCGTGGTCTTGAGGAAGGACAACACCCACGCGTCTACGGAGAGGACCGCGGAGCTGTTGATGCTCGTCAAGCGCCAGGTCATGGTACTGTTCCGTACCGTTTCGACCTACAATCAGGCCTTTTGGCCTGCGCTGGTTGACCCAGACTGCACGCCTGAGGGGCGACACGATACGTACTCGTCGGGGTCAGCAGAGGAGGAGGCAGCTATCGCGGTTATGCATAACCGTGAAGCGTGGATGGAGACTCCGGGTTCTATCGAAGTCATCAAGAGTTTAATGAAGGTGGCTTGAAGGTGGCTTGAAGGTGGCGGGGTCTTGTACACACAATGGAGAGTGTCGTTGTAAAGGCTAAAAGTCACGTTTGGACAACCACAGGATGGCATGGCACTGTTCCCAAAACGCATTATCGTATCCAGTGACATCTACCACGTGAGATCACTCTTGAAGCTTGTTGTCCTAGGCAGGAACCAAGATGCCCCGCAGTCGTCACTGTCACATCGTGGGACACCTTGGGCCAGTTGAGCTTGAAGAAAACCAATATTCGCGGATAAAGTCAGGGAGGTCGCACAGCATATGCGATGTAAGCTGGTAGTGAGTCCGACATAACTAATGGGAACCTGTCTTTGATATGTACTCGATCGCATTTTCCCGGGACTTTATCCTCTTCATTACTTTATTAGCGAGATCTCAACCGCATTTCTCCGCTCAAGATCGGCATGTTCGTCTCGATTCCTGGTTCAGTGGACCTCTACAGAATTTGGTACGGTAAATGAATTACGTTGTGAAAACCAACGTCACGAACAGGCGAACCATGCTCTTCTACGGTGTGATTCTCCTATGTTGTGCAAGGATAGCAGCAGGACTACCCGCCCATGCTGCATCGGCTACCATTATCGAGAGGCAGGATGATTTGCTGGACGAGTACGATTACATTATTGCCGGAGGCGGTACAGCAGGTCTCACAGTGGCAGATCGTTTAACTGAAAGCAGCAATTGTACACACATTCATGACCCTCGAGTAGCCGAATACTAACTGTGCTGCAGATACTGTTCTGGTCATTGAATACGGCTATCTAGACTCATCCGACTCCATCGTCGCTATCACGACTCCAGACCAGCGAGTCGCAGGCCCGGATCAATACTCCGTGGCCACACGTTGGTACAATGACACGACGGAGCCACAGGTGAATCTAGATGGCAGAAGACACACAGTCAGAGCGGGGTGTGCTGTCGGCGGGAGCTCTGCCATCAATGGGATGTTGCTCGACCGTGGCTCTGCCGAAGACTACGACTCTTGGGTGCTAGTTGCCGGGGATTACAAGGAGGACTACGCTGCGGAGTGGGGCTGGGAGAACTTCCTACCGGCGTTCAGGAAGAGCGTGACGTTTCATCCGCCAACCCAGGAGATGCAAGAGACCCTTGGCATCACGTACGACGTGGACGCGGCATACCAGACGGGCGGGACGCCTCCTGTTCACTCGAGCTATCGGCCGTTTCAATGGCCCATTCAACGCAAGTCACATTGACGACTCACATCGCACGAGCTTCTCAACTGATTTGTGAATAGAGCGCATGTTCAATGCCTTCAAGAAGATCCCTGGAATCGCCTCGCCCAAAGAGGCGAACGACGGCAGCAAATACGGAGTCGTCTGGGCGCCCAACTCGATCGACCCAGCAACAGAGAGACGCTCGTACGCCAAGACGGGCCACTACGACAGCGGTCCCGGACGGCGAGACAACTTCCACATTCTACCCGGCCACCGGGTCGTCCAAGTCACCGGCAGCCCCTCCGACACGGACGGGTCCTGGGTCGCCGACGGCGTGCGGTACAAGCCCCGCGGCCCCTCCAAGACCGTCTCGGCCGTCAAGGCGCGCAAGGAGGTCGTCGTCTCCGCTGGCACGTTCCACACGCCGCAGCTCCTAGAGCGCAGCGGCATAGGGCCCGAGGACGTCCTCCGGGCCGCGGGCGTGCAGATCAACGTGGCGCTGCCGGGCGTCGGGTACAACTTCCAGAGCCACACGTCCTTTAGCTTCGCGCACAGCTTCGGCGTGTCCGTGTTCCCGACGCAGGCCGACCTCACCCGCAACAGCACGTTTGCGACGGAGGCGCAGAGGCAGTGGGACGACGGGAAGAAGGGACCCTACACGGCGTATGTCAATAGCGGTGTGTGGCTGCCGTTCCCTGTCTTTTCGAACCAGACGGAAGCCCTCGTTAGCAAGATCCGAGCCCAAGGCCCTGATGAGTATCTCCCCCCTGGTCTGGACCCTACGCTCGTGGCGGGCTATGTCATCCAGAAAGAGGTTCTGATCCAGCAACTGCGGTCCCACGAGTCAGCCTGGCTCGAGTCTCTCTTCTTCGGGCAGACGGGCGCCGGCGCGATACTGCAACACATCTTCTCACGCGGCACGGTGCACATCTCGCCCGACGACGACGGCCTGGACACCGACCCCATCATCGACTACCGCGCCTTCAGCAACCCGGTCGACCTGGACCTCAACATCGAGCTGCTGCAGGGCGTCCGCTGGTACATGGGCCACGAGGCGATGGTGGCCGCGCTCCAGCCGCGCGAGACGAGCCCCCGGATCTACGACGACGCCGGGATGCGGGCGTGGATGCGCAGGACCATCAACCCGGACGTGGCGCACCAGGTCGGCACGGCGGCGCTGGGGCCCAAGGAGCTTGGCGGCGTGGTCGGGCCGGACCTGCGGGTGCATGGGACGGGGAGGCTGAGCGTGGCGGATAACTCGATCGTGCCGATGGTGCCTGGGTCGCATACGAGCGCGCTGGCTTATGCTGTAGGTGAGAAGGTAGGGCTTTCCCGTTTCTATGTTTGCAGGCGTGTGCCAGAGTGTAATAGATGGCGCTAATATTGGGACAGGCTGCCGATTTGATTCTACGCCGGGCTTGATTTGCTGGGGATAGCTTGATGCAATTCTAATTGAACCGCATTCACAACATCAACCATACATTCAAAGCTTTGCTTTTATCTCTCACAAGTATGAGAAGTGCTTGACGTGGGTGTTTGCTGGGAGACATCATCTGCTTCCTGGTGTACTGTGTGCCGTTTTTGGTGTGTGTGTGTGTGGTTTGGACAAACAACGGATGACGGGATAAATAGTATGGAAGAAATCGACAGACCAGTCAGTGTTCCTTGAGTTGGTACAAGTGAATCCGTATCCAAGCCAGTTATTTCGTTGAAGAGCAAGATGGGCCGGCTCTCCCCGTCCTGTCCCCAGATTTTGCCCTGAAGTTGACCAATAAATCGTACATAATGGCCAAAGAGCCCATGCGGGCTGGGGATATGTCTAAACAGCTCATGCCTTGAAGGCCCCGTTTATCTCAAGGTGTGCAAGTAATGGCAAACCGGGGAAAGGAACTGCCAATCCCCAGGATTTAGAAGCAGTAACTCCTTGCAGTACTCGTAAATTTGCCCTACCCTACATTTTGCAGGTGCGAGTTTCTGATTTCAAAAAAAAGAAAGGCAAAGGGGGGAAAAAAGAGGAGCAGAAGTGCTAAGTCCAGGAATTGAACAAGGCACCTTGAGATGTCATTGCATACTGTAAACCTAGCGAGTGTTAGTCCTAGGCGACCGCAGTCTAAACAGCTGAGCCAGACACACTCGTTGCCATGCTCGGGAGGTGAAAGTCGGATGGTCTTGCCTACTTATAATGATGGGACGAGTTTGGGGGGGGGGTGTTGGCCACCAGTGAATTCAGTCTGATTGTATGGATGTAGGCAATGAAGCAGGACTTCTCCTCCAATGTATTCGAAACCACACCTCCCTTGAAATTCTACATCTCGTGCCTGTGATTCCGCTCACCGTACTCGACATCCCAACCATTGTCGACGCGCATGGCACCACGATAATGTCCACATTGAGGCTGAGCGGCAGGGAGAGGAATTGCGACAGCCTTTCTGGCCACATCAACGTTCCCCGTGAGTCCATATGGTGAGCCATATCCTCTGGGAGCAGGGATGGTTGAGTACGGTTGCCTATTTTATTCGTCTGCGTGGGAGTTGAGAATCTTGATGGCCCAGGACGGCTGAGCAAGTTGCTTTGACGCGCTGTTGGCAGGATTCTGATAGCTTATGTCTTCCGATGTCTTCGTCCAAATGCTCTTTTGTCGAATAGCCAACCACACGGGACGCATTGTGGGTAGGCACGCTACAGACAGTCAATATTCGTAATAATGGTTTTACGATTATGTTGACTCGGTGATACTTGCCAGATATTATTGCAAAGTTAATTTCAACCATAGCCCAGGTGGCATGATTAACCAGATTCCACGTCATATCGGCATCCTCCTTGGTAGTAATGACGGAAATAAGCCGCATGATGGAAGCAATGCATACACTTGACAGTCAGTATTCCATACTAGTGCATAGAGAAACATCTTGGTCACTCACAATCCTCCCAGAGCGAATATTGAAACGAGAGCTCTTTTTTGACCCGTAGGAATGTGGAGCTTCATCACGTAAGGTGCAGGCAATGCCAGGAGGGTGACGTCCAGTAAGATGTTCGGTATAGAGATAGAGAAAAGAAACTTCTGGCTGTCAACATTGCAAGAGGAGTCAATGGTTTTGTCCCAGAAGCCACGAGTCGGAATGCATTGCAGAAGTGCCAGGAGAAACTGAACACACAAAGTTAGATGCGACGGCTGCCTAAGTACCCAGACTTCAACATTACTTACCACGGCTACACCCCACATGAAGACGCAAATCGCCAGGATCGCGATTGGAAGTTTGATATTTGTCTTGCTGAATATCCGCCAATATAGCGCAAGAGTGGAGAGCTTCACGAAGACGATAACTCCTGTATACGTCAATTCGCAGCTGAAGAGACCGATGTACATGTCTTCCACAACATTCCGACCAAAAGTCTGGATGTGTTTCCCAAGGGCACGAGGAGTCCCTGTTGCTGTCAGCGCTCACAGAAAATGTTGGTTAATTGAGAGGTATCCCTACACCAGAAGGCCGTCGCCCAAAGCCCGACGGCACACATCTGATGCAAAGTTAGATGGCTCGAGTGTTGGCGCCAGGGTCGGAACTCACAAGCGCGCATATTATGAGCCAGTCGTCGAGCCAGAAGCCAGCTTTGTTGGTCCAACGGCTCCAGAAGCGAAGAGACACGCAGACCAAAGCAAAGACGCCGGGGACGATGGTGGCGGCATACAGATTGGGCTGACGGGTCTCGGAAAGGTCAACAGAGCGCAGGATGAGAGAATCCATATTCACAGAAGATTGGCTCCGGGGAATAGCATCTGTTGAGTTATGGCTGCGTAGGTTTTGGAAAGGTTGTGGGTGTGCGAATTTGAATACCAAGTTCAGAAGACGAAGTAGCCCTTCCAATCTTCATGGCAGTGTCTAATAAGTACCTGGCATCTAGTGTTGTCTCATGAGCCCACCATGGCTGCAACCATGAATATCAAACTTGAGAAATACTCCACACTGACATCTCAGGCGCCAACTAGAATTATTTCTGACTTTGATTGCAGACCTCGCTGTAGATCGTAGCCAGCCCGACATCCACCCATCTGAACATACTGCAATGCTCACTGGACGCAGTCCAGGGGGAGACATCCGATGCAATGCAATGCAGCTCCCCAGCCCCAACATTTCGAACAAGCCGGCCTCCACGACATAAATAGAACTGCACATGACCACAAATTAGCGATGTATACACAGTATGCAGCTGCCGAAGCGTCTGCTCATCCATCCCCGGCCAACTGCAGGTTTTGTTGAGCTATGCAAGGTGTGATCAGTTCAGTACATGATACCGAGTAGTCACAAATTGGGCTCCCAGGATGAGTTGACTGGGCTTGCAAGACGTGCCTGGAGGTAGGTATCTGGCCCCCAAATTACTGGGGCCATGACTGATTCGTTACCGTTCACCTAGCCGCTGGTGAAAGGCTGCAAGTGAGCAGTTGACGACATCCAATCACGACAAAGGCATCTGGACTGTTGGTCTGTTGGTTGTAGTACTGATTCTCTGTGGGCCGATTCCCAGTTGCTCAAGAGGGGACCATGAGAACTTTGACCCACTGTTCGTTACCAACACCGAGTCTGTTGGTTTCTAGCTTTGCAGGAATGTACACTGGACTTTTTTATCCTGCATATTCTCCACTCCATAGCCACCTTACCAACCGCATTCAATCTGAGGGAGATTCTGGCTGACAATAAGTTGCACACTCATCTATATCTCCCTCCGTGGCTTGCCCAGTCTTGTGCATCCGCATTTGTCTAACTTGAACCTCCCCCAACCCGATCACCACTCAACCAAGCACCAATCATGGCTTCCACAAACACGCCCGTCATTCTTCTTGTCCCGGGCGCTTTTGGAACACCTGCTAGTTATGACCCTTTGCTGCCATACCTGCACAAGGCTGGTTTCGTGACACACCCCGGTCCCTACGCGAGCTCTAACCCCACCGACCCATCTACAGCGACATGTGCCAACGATATCGTATCACTTCGCGATGTCCTTCTTCCTCTTGTTGAGCAGCAGAAAGATGTTGTAATCTTTGCCCACTCGTTCGGAGGAATCATTGCCGGTGGTGCTGCAAAGGGCCTTGACAAGCAGACACGCAAAAGCCAGGGCCAAGAGGGCGGTGTAATTGGGCTTATTTACATCGCGGGCAACATCGTTTTGGATAACGAGTCCCTTGCCGATGTTTCTGGGGGACAATATCCTCCATTCATCAAACTGGACAAGGTAAGAACATTCCCAAAAAAAGCTCAAGCAATTTACTCATCTAAGAATACAGCCAAGCAAGGGTCTTGCTCTGATTGAGCCAGCTATGGATGTTCTATACAACGACTGTGACCCAGCACGGAGTGCTGAGTTGACCGGAGCCATGGTCCCTCATGCGTACTCGGCGTTTGAAACCAAGTCTACAGCGCCGGCATGGGCAGATGCAGGGTTCGATGGGAGGAGGGCGTATATACGCACACTTGATGATTGCTGCAACCCTAAATTCGTGCAGGATATCTGGCTTGAGAGGACCAAGGTCCAGTGGAAGGTGATTGATTTCAAGACAGGTCATATGCCTTTCATTAGCCAGCCCGAAGCCCTAGCCACAGAAGCTGTACAACTTATCCAAGGCTTTGGGGCGATGTGACAAGGTGTCCAGATACGATGGACGGGGGGGGGGGGGGCAGCGACTTTATTTTGCCAGATTAGAGATAGAGCAACATGGAGCTCGAAAGCTGCCTAATTAGACAATGAAATGAGTACCGTATGTGTATCCCGTCATTGTGACTTCCGACGAGGAGTGCATGGCTTTGGGTTTGAGACTTGGCGCCTGCAAACCCGACGTACCTAATACAAATTCACCGCTACTAGTCCATGATGCGAATTTGACTTCCAGCACACACCTCTGAGCCCAGCCCGGTTCGAGATCATACCTGCAGTAAGCACCTGTGAGATCCTGGAAAAGGGGAATATCGGTTGAAAGGATACCTGAGTGCAGGCGCAACAGCCATCAGTAGCCCTCCCAGTTTACAGATCCACCAGGCCTTTGTCGTCCACTGATCGCCGGGATCCACCACCATCCGAAAAGCCTTCCACTCCAGTGCATGTGGAGAATTCTTTATTTTTACGATGAGTCCTTGCACCAACGTACTTCCAGAGCCACCGTACACCGTGTCTGCCTCGTGATTGCGCCGTTCTCCCACGTCATCGCCAGTGGGGACCGATTGCAAAGTCCACCGAACTTGAGAGGTGGATTCAACATCTGCCATATATTTGGCCTTATAGTTCTCCTCGTCTGATGTTCATCCCCCCGGATTCAGATAGGAATAGCAGTTGCACTAAGCACGCGAGTTTGTGTTAATCGTAGAGGATACTTGACTGGCTGAGATTCACACCTTTCCAGACGGTTCTCCTCCATACCTAGGTAGACAGCCGCCCTCGACCCTGAGGGGCCTACAGCAGCTGTACCCTGACCACAGAGGCTCCATTGAACGGATTATGCCGCTCTAATCCACCTCTTAACTATATCCCGCTGACCTTATCATACTCGTCATCTGCTGGTAAGTGCTCAACTTCGTGCATTATTCGAAACGTGGTGTTCCTTGTGAACGTCAGATCCCTCCCAGAAACGGGACCCAGGACAAGTCCGTGGATTTCTTTCCAGGAATCCGGCCCTGACATTGTGCAAAACTGGAGGAGGGCCGGGGACTGGCTTTTCAGTCCCTCATGGTGAAACTCTTCCTCGGACTCATCAAACTTGACGACCCCGCGTATGGAGCACTTGCGATCTGTTCCCTCAATGTTGACAGTCTCGGGGGTGTATGTGGGAGGAATTTAGGCGTTCTGAATAACCCTGCCTTCCAGGATCAGCGACATTCCCTGGCCAAAAGCGCCATATGGTGCACCCTCTACAAGGAGTCTGGACCGAACCTCGACGACCTTGCATTTTACAGCACAATCAGACAAGTGGCCATCTATACGGGCCAGGTAGGGTTCTATCCAGACAGCTATGCCTGACATAGCCAGAGGCCTGTCGTCTTGGAGACTAAGTTTGCGTTTCGTGTAATCTCCCGCGATCCTCTCATATGTGTGAAGCGCATTTCTCCTCCGCTCCAGCCAACTTTGGGAGTCGATGGGAGGAGGCCCCAGGGGCATCATCACTGAGAAGAACGTGGAATTACCTTGGCGATATCCATCAATTTTGTCTAGCTCCGGACACTTCCGTTCGAGTTGATGAGCTTTGAAGACCAGAAGTTGGGTGGAAATGAGGTGCTCCTGCAGCGTCCAGCCTCTTCCGTGTAGAGGGTCCCGGGGGTGATATATGGTCGTGAATGTAATGAAGAATTCGCTTCCCTCCCCATACTCATCATAAACGGTAGTCTGGCCATCCCGCTCGGGTTAAATGGGGGTTCTCTGTCTTTGAGGAGTCTAGCATTGGTGTTGGAAGCTGACGATGCACTGATTTTGACCAGTGCGCCTTTATATACGCTCCTCATCTTGGCTATTTCGGCCATCTTGTATTCTTAATCTGATAGGCGTTGATCTATGGCCGAGGCTCCAAGCTCCTCTACTGAATCTCCAAAAGTTCAAGGCATTGATATCAAGACTACTCTTCCTCCTACTGCGCTGACTTAACATATTGTCCACTGTATTTTGATCTTGAGGACCGAACTTCATAACCCGCCATCATACTGGATGAGGTGGCATTGCTGGGATATATATTCCTGAGAAATGGCTTCATGCTGATGTGTATCGTCTCAACAAGCAAACAATCACAACGGCTTTAATCAGAATTCATGAGTAGAATATACTTTCTCATATCTTCACTAGCTAATATGTGGGAAATAAACAGACCATTGGGGTACAGTAAAGGCAGCATTTGGCACAAAAGCTAGATTGATGAAAGACTCGACTACTAAAAAGGTCCGAGAAATAACCAGCAACCAATAAGCCAGTAGGTTGGGTATATTTAATAAAAAGACGATTGAAAAGAGGATCAACGAGCTAAGAGACTTCGAAGCTCTGAGCTTTTCTTCGTAGTAACCATATGCTGTACCAATGAGCAGGCCAGCCATGATAATGATGAACCCAACTGTGACGCTGACAGCGGAAATCTTCCAAAGTATGTCCTCTGCCGCTGTTCTGAAAGGGCCATTCCACACTGTGAGATGCAAAGCGCCATACAACATACTAGCGACAGTGAAAAACCCGGTTTGTACGGCAGCTTCAGCGTCAAACTCGAGTCCAGTCCAGTTGGGTATGTAAGACCGCATCCGATGGAACTTGTAATCTTGTGAGGCAAGCCTGAGGACTTTCAGGCCGGCCGGGTCATTATATGCGCCGAGGTGGCGTTGGAGGTGGTGATATTGGAATGCCACGTAGATCCGGTCGGCGGGGCCGATGACTTCTGTGTCGTGGTCCATCTTCAATCTGTCCAGCGCCGCTCTTCCTAGGGCGACGTTAAGCTCGATAAAGATCCGGCCCTTGGAACTGTCCTTGGAATGGTTCCAAACTTTGAAACGCTTCTGGCCAAGCAGGTGTTCGAACTTCAACTGGAGTGTTACGTCCCCGGAGGCATATTCCTGAGTAGAGATATGTCGACAGCCCTGTTGGGAAGGAACCAAGGAGGCATCGGGGCAGAGTTTCTGCAGATCTTCAGCACCCTGGACGCTAAACTTCACGTGATCAACATGAATGGCCCTCCCTCGCGCGTCCCGCATCACTTGAGTTGAAGACTGGCCTTCTCGTTGTACCATCAAAGGCGTATGCCATCCCATTCGGCCCCTCGACCAGAAGGCCGCGCAGGTCGAGTCAGCCTTGGCATCATCCGTATAGATCGCAGTAGGCACTTCAATGTCGAGTGGCTTATTCCACCAAAAGGCATAGGTCAGGAGCGTACACAAGACATGTGCAAATACATTAAGCTCAAGCAGCGTGACTGCTAGGCCCTGGCCGAGACGGGTAATAACCTGTATGCCATACCAGACCGCCTGAATGCAGACAAGAAGCTTTGCGAGGCCATTCGCTTTACTCTTGTCTTTTATATGCCCGGCGGATATGTTCGGTATCATGTCAGGCTCGTTTTCTGAAAGCCATACAAGTAAACTTTGATCAACGGCGACTACTCGTCCACTGGGAAACCGAATTGGTTCAGGGTTGCGAGAGGGTTTGAAGACAAAACCGCCCATGATTGCGTAAAAGCTGTGAACCGGCGTCCAAGGGTAACGACGGCGTCTGTGCCTTTCCTGCTCTGTCTGTGCTGTCATAAGCTCGTAGTTCTTCCATACAAATGCTTGTCAGTAAAAGCGCAGGCTGTATATGATGGTAGGTATATATTATCTGCATATGTAAACCGGAATGCTCACCTCTTGTGTATCGTTGCGCCCGTGAATCTGGTTTGCTTCAGGGTCCACATCTCGCCCCGGGGTCGGACCGAGCTCGTCAAGGCTGATTTTCATGGCTTTAGTGAGACGCTTATGCCTTAGCCATTGCTGGAAGGCAACTATGGTCACCTAATCCTGGGATTAGAATGCATCTGAGAGAAAGGATGGCATCATGTGATGTGCTTACCATTTCAGGTACAAGCAGTCCAAGAAGGAGCCACGTTACCTTGCGCCCTCTGCGATGGATCGTGTTTTCATTCTCGGGGATATTCAGGTGAAGAGCGGTCCAGACGCATAGTACCAGAGTCGTCAGGCAGGTTGAAAGTATATTAAATGTGCCCCGACTTGCTGGCTCGGGCTGCCATCGGGCTGCCTGGTTCAGTGGCTCGTGGCCCAAAGGACTCCACATTCTGAGGTATCGAGCCTGAAATGGATTACTTAGAACAACAGGGTCGGCAGCAGGCCTTGCGACTTGATGCCCTCCGATGCCAGCCAGAGACACGAAGAGTTCACCTGCCTCAGGGATACCTAGGCAAATACAGATGTAGAGTGAAGTACGTAGCCGACACAGAGCCTTGGGAAACAGCCTAGAAGAAGTAGCTGAAATAGTTTGTGGCTGGAGTCAGCAACGTGCATGATGTGTAACATAAGAGACCCGGGACGCCAAAGCACAACAATATAGTCGTGAAAAAAGTGCCGCCAGCTGCAGGTCTTGCGCCACAAAGGACCAGCTCGGAAGCCAACAGTCACCGCCAGGAAACTGTGAGGCTGCCTTTGAGGTTGGTTGAATGCTCCAAACATGGTGCACCAATAATGACATGAGATCCATTTCCGTTGGCAGGAATGGGTTACCATTTGAATCGGCGCCATTTTGGTTTGTAGAGCGAGGTCAATGGTCGTCAGTCCCATGTTCGTCGTCTCCACACATACAGCTGATAGAAGCGGCGGTGTGGATTGTACCACCAACTAGCCAAGACTTGGAGGTCGGCGACCCCCATTTGGGACCCCGCCTGAAACAGCGTTATTTCCCTAGCTATGCACATTGCTGACGTGAGAACGCAACCAAGTAGGAAGCCACACTCAACTTGATAGGCCATTTAGGTGGGAGAATGCTTGCTCATGTAGACAACCCCTTGCAGTATCTGCTGACCCGCAAGCTGTGGGCATGAAGAAGTGTAAGTTGTCTCCGACGAACTTTTTTGGTTGCATGTGATCAGTTGCTGAAACTCTCATAGTCTTGGGGGATGGGAAAATGATCATGGAGATCGCAACATCCTTAAAGAAGGTCTATATTATTGAGCCAAAGCTAGAGCGTCAAGGTTCGCTTGGAGATCTGAAAGCTTGGATGCATGCGTTGCGGTCCGAGAATCCAAGCGAAGTCTTCAGCTATATGTTCCTGTGAGATCACCATGTGAAGTTGTTCCAAAGAAAAGCAGTTTGCTGACAACCTTGAAGGTTCTTCTTTCATTATTGGCTTAAAAGCCAGACCCTCGTCAGTCCCGAGACTGCCCCGATAATCACATATACTCGGATATCAAGCCTGAGACTTGGGAAGATTCCATGCAAACAAGGAGCATCGAGGAATTGGTGGGCTCGTATTTTGCGCTCTCCAACTAAGGACTAGGGCACCAAGGACGCTGGTAGATGCCATTTCCTAATCGATTTAACAGTATCTCTGATTGATATGGTATGAGATGCCAAGCACCGTTGGTACAGCAAACTATTGGTTGAAATAATGAAGAGCACTTCAACTCACACGCCAGGCCTTCTTCCTGGGCATCTTATGCGTGGCCGGCTCAAGCCTCCTGGACAACCATTCTCCGGTCTCCCAGCATGCAACGGTCTTATCTCCAAAGCTTGTCTACTGTAACTTTAACAGCCAGGTCTTTTTCCGTTTCCTGGGTATTCGGTTGCGTTGGTGAGTCGACAGATTTGCTTTGACGGTGGCGCCGATCCCACCGTTGCCCCAGATCCCCCTTGTTCTAGAACACTAGATCTACTTTGGGCCCGAAGTCCTCCACTTTACAAGCTATAATTTTATTAGGTGGATTCCGGAATCCACATTCCCTCGCTATCAAACTGACTCGGGTTGGTTGTTCATCTGTAGTATCCTCTTTTTCTCGGTTGGCGCCGAACTAAGCAAATTAAAGTTTTCAAAGTGTCAGCCCAACAGCGGCACTAATCGCGTGAGATCTCATGGGGCTGAGGCTATTTACGGAATCAGGGGAGCTATGGGACGGACCCCATGTGCATTCAACGTCCCTGAGAGAAGGTCTGGCCATAGGCTCCTCCGGAGAGCGGTCAATTCGCATCGACCTCATTAGTTTGATAGACATTGGGCCTGCCTGAAAACGTGACTGCCGTTTATCCGGCGTTAGCTGAGGCTGTGCAAGGTGCTCTGTGGAAAGGCGGAGGTTGCCTTTTAACTAATGGGTCGCTGGACCCGCGCCCAAACCCCGTTCCCCAGTACATGACTAGTGTATCAAAGAATGTCTTCCTCATTGTGATTTATCACTCTCAAGGGTACACGAGCAGGAACAGGCAGCATCCTCGCCGAGTCATTGTTTCTGGACTTCTCTCAGCTAATGTCAACATTTGATCAAATTGCCCGTTGTTTCACTTTGATAAGGGCGCGGTGTACAGGCACGTGGGATACAAAGTTTAATTTAACGTTTGGTGTCCCTGCGCAGGTGTAGATGGGCACGTGGGCAAGGCGAACAGTGGGGGTGAGCTTCAAGGGCCGGTCTCCTATAGCAGTCCCGACCCCACGGGTCCCCTTCCTGGGCGGGAGTGGCATCTCTTGGCCATTCTACCTGCCTGCATGCCCGGGTAACGTTAAGGGGTATTTGTGGTGCAGCTTTTCCGGCCGCAGAATGAAGTGTCGACGACGGGATTTGAGATGCAATGAGACTACGAAGTGCAATAATCTTGTCCAGGACCTCGGGAGTACACTTTGTTGTCAAAACTAGAGATGTAGTCGACATGGCAAATAGGGTTCGGAAAGAAACGCCGGCGCCGTTGCAACTGCGATGTTGGATTGTGCGGCGACAAAACCCCTAACTTACGCACTAAGATATAGCACAATGAAAACCCGAGAAGTTCAGACAAAGGCGTGGTTGAACAGCTATTCGTTGTTTCGTCAAAGTAAATACAGTAGAAATGAATATCTACGTCCTGAAGAGAATTCGTCTACACTAG
The DNA here is from genome assembly GCA_037177825.1 of Diaporthe sp. P3_1W. Classification (NCBI taxonomy): domain Eukaryota; kingdom Fungi; phylum Ascomycota; class Sordariomycetes; order Diaporthales; family Diaporthaceae; genus Diaporthe; species Diaporthe sp. P3_1W. The sequence goes on from JBAFXB010000008.1 coordinate 3,620,980, forward strand.
GGTATCTAGTATTTGCATCCAACAAAACGTTTGCCATGATGATCCCCCCCGTAGTTTCAACTCATTAGTTGGCCTCAGCTCCCTGAGCGCCGCACTTCTTCTCGCAGTAGTAGGTCATCTGAAGTAAAGAATTGGTCAGTGCTTGATCCTAGGTAATGGAAAGCCGGGTTACGACGTACCTCATCGCCACCGATATGCCAGGCATTAGAGATGCACTGGAGACCATCGAAAGTGCAATCAGGGCACTTGTCCCATTGCTTGTTGCCAGTGTTGCGGTTCTTGTAGTAGCCGCAGGCACATTGGGTGGCCTCGCTGTCAATTTCGTACTCCTTGTAAGAGCCGTAGGTGATGCCATAAGGTGTGCCGTTGCCAGTGCTGCCGTACGATCTGTTCCGGACGCAGACAGCCGCGCTGTGGAGCTTGGCGACCGCACTGAAGTCAAGTCAGTACATTTGTGAAGCATTTTGAGGGTGGAGCGGGGGTGTAGCATACACGGTGGTAAGGACCGTCAGAGTAGCGAGCGTGGAGATCTGCATTTTGGCTGTTGGTTGGGGATTCAAAGGTAGAGCCGTGGGCGAAGACTGGAGGACTGAGTCAAGTAGGAAGGATGATGTGGACGAGATTTAACGAGTGGTTCGAACTGATGTGAATGGGACGGCGAAGCGGATTCTTGAAATAAATCTTCGGATTGGGAAGTAAGGAGTGAGATCACAAACTGTCTCGTAAGGAGCCTGATAATGATATCTCGTAATGATCACTCTGACTTCTGCCTTTTCCTCATTGAGGCTTGGGCAATCTATTGGATACTACCTATCGAAAATTACTCCAGCCTCACGACGTCGAGTTCCGCAATCTTAGTCCCATTTGCGGCTGATGTCCAGCGTGTTGTCACGTTGGAATTTGTCAAGCCTCTATCTCCAGAACGTTGACGAACCATCAAGTGACTCTCGTGACGGTCGCTGAGTCGTGTGGTACGGGGGCTGCTAAGCTCAATTAAGGAACGTCGACACGAGATTGATCCTTCCTGAGTCGGGACACAATGAAGGCGTACCGTACATGTTGTCGAGAATAGGCTGTTGGGACGGGGTACCGAGAAGATCGGCTCTGATTATACCAGGAACAGATCTCGAATATGCTTGGTCTGCTCCACCAAACGGACAAGGTCCGGGGTTAGCCGCCCTGCAGGAACATGCTTGATGGGACGTGCTCCACTAACCATCCACCTCCGGATGAACGCAATTGCACCTCCAGACGAACCAGACGGCGTCTGGCGTGCATGCATCACTCTTCTGATGTGATGATGTGACTGTTGAAGCTTATCTCATGAGCTGGAAACACCAAGTCATGACGCTCGTTCGAATATCTATAAAGACTCTTGAGAATGCCACTGAATAGCACCTACTTCTCATCACTCTCAACCTCATCCACTCACTCCTCTCTTGTTTGACATCTCCGGTCTTTTCAGAACATCATGGTCTCTGCTCGTTTTATCACCCTGCTCTCGGCCTTCGCTGCCGCAGTCAGCGCCGCCCCGGCCCCTGTTATCGACGACAGCGAGACCGCCCTTAACATTACCGAGACCTTCGACCGAGACCTCCGCAATGGAGAGCTGGTTGTCTTTGGAAGCGGTGGTCGCAGTGAGTTCACCTCAAGAGGTCTGGGTAATCGAGCTGTACTGACTGTGAATCATTTGTGTAGCTGCCATCATTACTGAAGCTACCTGGAAGCTTCTCCTGAAGGTCGAGGGCGTTGATGCCGAGACTCCCGAGATCGATCACGACTACATCAATGCTGGCGAGGGTCTCTCTGAGCTCCCTGTCAACCACACCGACATTGCACTCGGCAAGCGTGACTGCAACGCCAACTACCAGTTCGTCGTCGACAAGCAGCAACGCTTCGTCGACTGGGACGTGCAGATGTCCCCCGTGGTCATCGGTGTCGGCAGCAAGGGCATCGACATCACCATCTCCAAGTCGTACGCTATTTCCAATGCCGTCTCCGCCGGTGGCTCTTTCGACATGAGCACGCTGGTCAAGAAGCTCGGCCTCACCTTCAAGGTCGACTACACGCGCACTTGGACCACCACCCAGGGTTACCTCATCCGTGGCACTGTTGATGCCGGCTACACTGGTGTCGTCATCACTCGCCCCTGGACCAACCGCAAGTACGGCCGTACCTTCCAGGGCTGTGTTGGCGCTCTCAAGCAGACCGGCACCTTCATGGCCGACTCTCACGAGGAGGGCTCCTACGAGGGTGTCACCTGGGTCGGTGGCGCCATCACTGCCTGCATCAAGAAGCAGAGCTCCATCCCCCTGTCTCGCTGCAACGGCAGCGGCAACTTCCGATAGACGGCTTCACGCTGCTTCGAATTTCTCGAACCTGAGGAGGTATTTCATACCCGCAGGCTTCCGAGCTTTATCTGCAACGACATCTTCCACCGCAGTTCGCAACAAGGGATTACGGCGCATGACGAGCAAATTGGGGATGAGGGAACGTGGATATGATACAAACTTTTTGAAAAATTCTCTACTGTATTTAATTATGGTGTGACGAACGTATTGTAACAATGGCCATCTAAGGCCATTTCAAATGAAAGGGGCACCCCAATCCTGATTAAGTATCCTGGACGAGTGAACCATTGTGAATGTAATAAGTCCTCATCTATTCAATCCTCGCTATAGCTTCACTCGAACCTCCACGTTCTAGTTTTCAATTCCGTTTTGATCAAGTTTCTCCACGATAATCGGCAGTCGCCCCATCTTCCTTTTCCCCCCAATTCTCTTGTGTGCACCGAAAATTGCCGTCTGCTAAGTCGAGATCATAAAATTCGCAATACCTGTTTAGAACAGTCCAACAGTCCATCCATTTATTTTTATCTTGCGGACTTGCCTTTGATGTCTTGGCCGCTTTTTTTCTTCTCAGAATTCCATTGTTTTGATGTCCTTTTTGCAGTGCCGGACAACAGTACATGCAGTCTTCACTTTTCAAGTGCTGCAGATGTTGAGTTGCGGAACGCATGTCATTGCCGGGCTGCTGCCTACCAGGACGGTGATAATGAAACATGGCCACATGTGTAGATATTGTGGTGAAGCAATTGCTGGGGGCTGAGATCGTTTTAGCAATAGGTGAATCGTGATTTTCAGACAATCTGGCGCGAGCTTCTGTTGAAGGGGTAGATTGGGGAGAATGAGATTTAAGGATGCCACGCAATGCTTCTGATGTCTTCTTCTGAACTCGTTTTTGATATAAGAAGGAATCATGGATCACAAAACTGCGTAGTTCTGAAGCTCATATCTTGTAGTCTCTGACGCTGTAACCAAGACTGCCTTTTACAGCTCTCCTGGACAATGTTACTGACTGGAAGCCACACTTGACCTATCCATTTTCTTCTGGTATCTAAGACCATACACAGTGTGCAATCACATTCTCCCGTAGCATTTCCCACACAAGATATGACGGCATGTTCAAGTTGAAAGCCAAAGTTTACTGCCCTATGGATGCATGACTCTGGGGCAAAATACTTTTTGGGTTAACGTTTAGTACCTAGGTAGAGTTGACTACTCCTTGTGGCTTTCAAAACTGGTTTTGTAACCCTGACATTGAGAGGCATCATTTTGGTAGATCATAACCACAAAGCGTTGCCTAGGAGATTGCTTTGTTCGATTGCTTTGTCGGCCACAATCCCTGAATAATCCTATTCAGAGCAAAGGCACGTCAAGCCACGCTTTGTTTCATCCTGAGCAGGTTTCAATGGGCTTTCGTATTGTGTAAATGGTCCAGACTCGTCCCTGCTATGACACCGCCGAGAATAGTTCATTGCTATTACAGACCATCCAACAACCCAATATATGGGGTGACATTAGCTAACATTCCATCTCATACTTTGAATCCGTTGCCATATTTGAACCTGCTTCAGTTGCATATTTAAATTGAGTTCGAAGTAAACAAAGTGTTTGTTGCCTGTGGCCTAGCGTGTCAAAAGGCAATGAACAATCAACAACTTCAATTCGAATTGTGTCATTTGGTCTACGGAAATGCTGCCTTTAAGATGCCCTATACTCCGGTCGGAAAGGAATCATTGGAATGGAAATATCGTGGCGCTTATGAAATTCGTCCTAAAGCCCAAGTAGCCTCTTGCAAAATGCTCTCCAGTGCACCCTCGGCGTCAATTGGAAACACATCAACCTCATCAGTCGCAACACCCTCCTGGTCCGCTAGCTGGCTCTGAACCATCTCAGCCTTCATATAATGACCCTTCCTCCCCTGCAGCCTCGAAATGAGCGTCTCAGGGGCACACTGCAAATCCAAAAACACCACCTTGGGCTTACCTCCCGCGCCGATCTGTCGGATCTGATCGCGGTACGACCGCTTCAGCCCCGAGCAGCTGACCACCACCGTGTCGTAGCCTAGTTCGAAGAGCTCCTCGTGCGCGCGGCGGACGAGACGGTCGAGCCATGGCTTTCTGTGCTCGTCAGAGAGTGGCTGGCCGGCGTGCATGCGGTCGACGGCGTCTTTGCTGTGGAGCGAGTCTCCCTCGATGAAGGGAGCGCTCAGCGGCTCACTCGCCAGCGCGGCGGCCAGGGTCGTCTTTCCGCTGCCACACGGCCCGGTCACGATGATGACGCGCTTTGCAGCTGGAGCTGGCTCGGCGTCTTTGGATGCGGTCGACGGTTTCCAGGAGGTCCGGCAGAACTGGTCCACGAACTTCTTGGCGAAGTCACTGTCCAGGAGTGGTGCGTTCTCCAGGCTCTGCGACAGTGAGCGCGCTGTGTCGGTTACATACTCCTTCGAGGGGGAGAACTCGTCGCGGTCGTACTTGCTGGCGAAGAAGTCGACCAGCTTGATGGGTGGGTTCACGACGGGGTCTGGGTTGGACTTCCTGAGCCGCTTGACCCACTCCTTCGGCTCGACCTCCTCGAATTCCAGGCCGGCGTTGCGGAGCGCAGGGAGTAGGTCATTGGTCCAGCTGAAGGTACGGTGGTTGACTACATTTGCGAACACAGCGCCACTACCTTCCTTGTCATCCGCGTCCGAGAGCGCGATCTCAGCGACACCCTTTGCGACAGTGTCAACGGGCAACCAAGAGGGTGTTTCTGAGAGGCAGGGCAGCGCTCCGATTGTAAGAGCACTCTGCAGCATCAGCGGGACGGCCTCGGTGGCGTTCCACACGCCATGCGTCGTGTCGGCGACGATCTGGCCGATCCTCAACACCCGCACGGGGATGCCAGCCTGCGAGGCGGCGCGGGAGCAGATCGCCTCAGCGACGCACTTGGACTGCGCGTAGCCCATGCCTTGTGCCCACTTGGCGTCGGGCAGGGACTCGGGAACCGGACCTTCTTCGTCTGGATGCCGGGCGACGGTGCTCACCGAAGAGCAGAAGTTGAACGAGGCACCTCCCGACTGGCACAGGTCGATCAGGTGGCGCACGCCGGCGATGTTGTCCTTCTCGAAGGAGGAGAGGCGGATGTTGAAGTTGACGGACCAGGCGGCGTGGATGACTGTTCTCAGGCTTGAGGTGATCTCACGGTATGTCGACTCGGGCAGTCCCAGGTCGGGCTTTGAGAGGTCTGCGGGTAGGGAAGTGACCTTACTGCGTAGCTGGAGTGGCAGGCTGTGGTACAACTTGCGAGAGACCAAAGACTCTGCCGTGCGCTTAGTTGCGCTCGAGTCATCTTGAGCGCGGACGAAGCAGTATATGCGGTCTATCGAGGGATCTTGCACCAGCTGTGCAACAATGTGCGCTCCAAGAGAGCCGGTCGAGCCGGTGACAGCGACAAACTTGCCGGACTTGGCTTTGGGAGCGGAGAATGACGAGTACTTCTCAACCAAGGACGAAATTTCATCCTCAATGCTGGTCTGTGTTGATGAGCCTGACAGATATGCAGCCAATTTGTCAACAGAAGGGTGATCGAACACCACATTCTGGGTCAGCTTGTTGGCTGTCTTTACAGATCGCAGTATCTCTGCTCTTATTTGAATTGATTGCAGCGAGTCCAGTCCAAGAGAGAAGAAGTCAGTCTCGTCTGTGAAGCTGGTTCCTTGCGGCAGCGCCTTCGTGACCATTCCCCTCAGGAAGTCGCGGAGCTCGGCCTCGGAATACTCCTGGGCATTCTCGTTCGTCGATGACGAGATTTCGTAAGCGAGTTCGATTTCCTTGGCAAAGACCCTGTAGAAAGCCTGGCGGATGAGACTGCCTTTATCTGTGCGCGGGTAGTCGACATCGTACGGGAGGATGACAACCATGTCCTTGGAGAGCTTGGCGAATGCATCATTCGACTCCTGAGCTGCCTCGACCACCGGCCACACGAGATCGAGAATCTCAGCTGGTGATTTGTTGAGAGCTGCCGCCGGTGACGGAACGACCAAGACGCCAAGATATGGTTGCTGGGCTCCAAAGAGAACGGCCTCGGTGACCAGCTTGCTTGACCGGATCTTGCCTTCGGTGACAACGGGATTGAACTTTTCGCCATTGACCAAAACAATTGTGTCATCTTGTCGAGCAATATACTTCCATGCACCAGTCACATTTGGGTGAGGCTCAAAAAGGTCCTTTGTGCGGTAAGAACCATCGTCCATGTTCGTGGCAGTCTTTGCCGGCCAACCAGGGAGGACACAGCACTCATATAGATTAGGCCCTTGGGGGATCCATCGAAGGTAGGGCTTCAACTTGTCATGCTCCCTCACGTAGTTCCAGGCTTTATCCCCAGGTTGTCGGAAGGATGTCATCAGTTGGCCCACTTCAGTTCTGTTGGGGATCAGTTACCACTGTGCATATTCACAAGAGCAGATAGGGGTACTCACGCTCCATAGTGGCTAACAAGATTCACTCCGTGGTCTACCAATACGTCCCCTAGATCATCAGGACAAGCTGAGCCGCCGTACATGACAATCTTGAGCTGGGCGAGAAGTGATAGGCCTTCGTCAGCCTCAGCGAGAAGCTTTAGTGCGTAGGGAACGCCATAGAAAATTTCGAAGTCATGGGCTTTCAAGATCTTGATGAGGTAGTTGCACGTCAGGGGCAGGTCGGCATTGTACAGGTGGATGGCCTTCTTGGACCAGACCGCCCTGTAGAGGTTGCAAATTCCGTGGTTGTGGTACAATGGCAGTGTGATGAACGCTTTCATGTTCATGTTTCCCGAAAAGTTTGACAGCGCTGCATTTTGCTTCTGGTAGATGGCCTTTGGTAAGCCAGTTGAGCCTGAATCGCTGTTAGTTGCGAGACACGAAAGCGGAGAGACAGGTTTCATTTTTTTTTGGCATTCATACCGCTTGAGTGGATGATGTACACAATCTGGTTGAATTCAACACTTGGGTCGAGAGCAGCGTCGAGCTGTGTGTCCCCCACAGCATCGATCGGGAACTCGAAGTTGGTTCTCGTGGGCATATCGAGGACCTGGAGCCCGGGGACTTGCTCCTTGGTAGCCAGAGACGACTCAAGATACCGAGGGTCCGCGATCAGGTACGTCGCACCGGTGGACGTGATCAATGACTCGATGGCCGGAACTGATATCCTGGTCGACAGGAACAATACCGTGTGGCCGAGCTTGAACAGCCCCATCATGGTCACCAGATACTCCAGGTTCGACGGGCCGAGCATCGCGACGACGGTCCGTTTCTCCTTGGAGCTGGTCCTGGATGGGATCGCGGCCTGGAGCTGCTTCCCCACCCGGTAGGCGAAGACATCGAGCTGCTGGAAGGTGTAGTCGACATACTCGATGCCTGAGGACGGGTAAGACACGACGGGTAAGTCTGGATCTGTTCTTGCGCGCCGTCTAAGAACTTCGTCCACCGTCCTTAGTGTTGAGTCGTCTTCGGCCTGCTCAACGTGCTGGACACCGACGGCGTCCTTCTCTGTACCTGCGGACATTGGCTCGTCTGGCCTCCAGATGGTTGACACAGTTGCTGCGGGAGCCATGATGACTGAGCAGCTTGGGTGAAGATGTCTGCTATCTGCCCTTGGAGACTCGGCAATTGAGTGTATGGGCTAACGGCAGATGTGTTTTGAGGTATTATGCGGACTATGCCAAGCTGTAGTCCGGTTCAGTTCAGTGCGTTTCTGATTTTTGAGTAATGTTCATACTCCGTCACCAAGCGGGTGGAGCTATATGAACTCAGCTCATTGAATGCTAGCAACGCATGAGCTATTCGGATATTGTTGATAAGAGCAACCTCATGACCGGCAGACATTGCAGTGCCGATTCCGTTTCCGTGGTGGATCACTGTCTAGGCAGTAGTTGCTGATGGTGTTGAGATGGGTGGCCAATGGAACAGGTATCCGGCTAAGGCCCACTTGGTGTGCTGCTTGTCCGATTTGGGAACCCGGAAAAGCAACGAGCGGGAGAGCATTTCCGAAACAGAACTTGGATTTGTTCCGGGGCATGATCGGCGAAGAAAAATCGCTGAGGAACAAGGGTAATTCTTGGGTAAGCTGCCTTGGTTAAAGAGGGCTGGGGTAGTTTTCACGATCTTGCGATTCTGGCAGCTTTCCGAGCCAATCCGAGGCATCTCTCCCCCAATTTGACGCCCAGACCACCTACCCCCAACCGCAACTATCTCGCATCAACTCACACACAATGTCTCTTCCTACACATTTTACCCTCAACACCGGTGCCAAGATCCCCGCTGTGGGATTTGGCACATGGCAAGCACCCAATGATGAGGTTGTGCAGGCGGTCAAGACAGCCCTCAAGACCGGCTACCGCCACATAGACGCTGCAGCCATCTACCGCAACGAGGCGGCCGTGGGAGAGGGCATTCGACAGAGCGGCGTCCCTCGCTCCGATATCTTTATTACGGGAAAACTCTGGAACACGAAACATGACCCCAAGGATGTCGAAGGCGCCCTCGACAAGACTTTGAAGGACCTGGGAACAGATTACCTGGATCTCTTCCTGATACATTGGCCAGTGTGAGTTGTGTCATACGAAGTACCGGCTGCAATGCGGGTGTTTATTCTGACGATTGTATCGTGCAGTGCATTCGAGTCCAGCGACAAGTGGTTCCCCATCGACGAACAGGGCGTATTCAAGCTCGCGGATGTCGACCCAGCCGCCACATATACCGCGCTGGAGAAGCTGCTAGATACTGGGAAAGTGCGGGCAATAGGAGTCTGCAACTTCACGGTCAACAAGCTGAAGGACCTGATCTCGAAAACAAAGGTTGTTCCCGCGGTGAACCAGATCGAGGCTCACCCATACCTGCAACAGCCGGAGCTCGTAGAGTTCTGCAACTCAAAGAACATCCTGATCGAGGCATACTCGCCGCTGGGAAACAACCAGACAGGCGAGCCCAAGGTGGTGGACGACGCCGGGGTGAAGGAGGTGGCTAGCCAACAAGGCCTCGATGCCGCCCAGCTCGTCCTCTCGTGGGGTATCCAGAGGGGCACCGTCGTGTTGAGCAAGAGCGTAACGCCCAGCCGGATCGAGTCGAACCTCAAGGTGGTGAAGCTGCCCGATGAGGTCTTCCAGAAGGTCACCGCGCTGGAGAGGCACAAGCGATTCAACGTGCAGTCGAGGTGGGGCTATGACATTTTCGAGGAGATCGGGGAGAGCGAGGTCAAGAAGATCGCCAGGGACGCGGGTCCGGAGAACTTGACCAAGTTCAACGTGTAGTGCGTTGTCATGCATGTATTGTTACTTTTGTCAATAGATTATAGACAAGAATTCTGCAAAAAAAACATTGGCCTAAACATTGGCTCTGGTGCGGACACAAGGCTACATGGTTGCTTCTGTATTCCACACGAACGGGGCATCATAGCTCTCCGAGAAAGTACCGAATGCCTATCAATCCCGTCAGCACGGCTCGCACATGTGCTTCACACTGGCGGCTCACTTACCATTGAGTCTAAATTCAACCAGTCCTCGCTTTGCCACTCCTGCAGTGACCAGTTCATTTCTTCAAAGGTGGCCCCAAAGCCATTCTGCGGCGTGGAGTTCAGCTCCATTGCACTCTGTGGGCGACTAGCTGGGCTGGGAAAGGGCGCTTCTTGCGTCTGGCTAGGGGTCGCATGAGAGTGCACGGGGGTCCCCCTTATCTCGACACCCTCCTCCGTCTCCCTACGGACGTTCGCCGAAGGGGCGTGCCTCGGCATGATTCCCCGTATCGCCTCTCTTCGCAGTTTCTCCAGGATCAGACTATACCTCCGGCTGGGTGAATTGGATGCCGTAGCCTGCGCGAGGTGCTTGTGGCATTTCTCAGCCAGTGCCATCAGCTCTGAATGGGAAATCCCGGCGTCGAGGACCACGTTCGGCTGCGTCTTCCGGCTCTGGACTTCCCAGGCGTACACTATTGCTAGGGCACAGAAGGCGACGTAATGTGTCCACCAGAACGCATGAAAGATCGTTCCCTGCTCGTTCACCATCTCGTCCACAGTCTCAAGTACAGTCGTTGCTGCAATTATGGCCTCTCGTATTTGAGGTTCGCTCCCAGAACTGACTTTGCCTAGGAGGAAGAGCCGGTTGATGTGCATGATTGCATGGCAGTAGGCTATTCGAAGTGTAATTGACTGCCGACGGAACGTTGGTATCAAGCTGGATGGGTGGATGGAGCCAAGGTAGGGAGGCAGGCTTTCCCGCCACCGTTGCAGGTCTTTGCCGAGGCGGTGGGCTGCCGTTATGCGCTCCTTATGTGATATCTGTTTTATCGAGTATACGGTCCTGGCCGCTTCGCTGATGATGGTCCCAATCCTGGAATGATAAATCAACGCATCGACATGGCAGTCTTTCTTGCCACGTTGGTGTGATGCCACCGGGCCAGTCGGAGTCATGTCCTCGTCGTTCACACTGTCTGGTGCCTCCTGGTCAATATCCTCGTCGTTGTAGTGTCTTGGTCTGCCAAAGATGACGCCAAGATATTTGTCCAAGATATATGCGCTCCAGAATGTTCTCTTGCGAAGCTGCATTTCAATATAATTCCCCTTTGGAACCTCCCGTGGCTTCCGTCCTGGTTTTCGATGGAGACCAAGTGCCGATATGAGCTGTATGGCAGTGCCAAAGACATACCAGGCCTGGTTGAACCGAGAAGTTGTGAGGAGATATAACACTTGAACAAGTCTGGCTTGTGCGGACTCGAGGGTTGGGCTCGCTGTCTCCTGTTGCACAAGGGCGGACGCATCGGAGAATAACGCGTCGGTATGCTCCATCGAAGCCTCTTCATCCATCTGGAACCGCCCACTGGCCTTGTCCTCGTGGGACTTTGCAATAGCGAGCATCGTCAGGACAATGGCAGCTTTTGCTCGCCCCACGCCACGATGGAGCGGAAGCCAGTTACTGTCGTTGCTTGACATGATGTCCAACCAGCCCTCCACAGTTTGTAGATGAAGGAAGCGGTACGTTGCCATGCACACGTCTGAGTAGAGGTGTACGAGCTGCTTCGCCAGTTGGAGCGGTGGAAATTCGACGTGACCTTGTCGGCCGCGACCCAGCGGCTTGTCGCCTACTGTCAGAGTCGGGCTGTCTTCATTCTCGGGCTGACTTGGCACAGGGACATTGTATCTGCCCGCCTGCGCACTCGCTTCCTTCGACAATCGTCTGCAAGCTCGATGCAGGAAGGCTAGCCCTGAGGTGGTATCGTGGTACTGGCCCTGGATTTCGGAGACCTCCAGCTCGGGCGACGCACGTGAAGGCGCAGAGGTTTCGTTTCCTCCACGTTGTTCTGACTGGGGGATGGGTTCCATCGGAGCATTGACTGCGAGGAAGCGTGTGTTCACACCGGCGTTGCTACCATCCAGGCCTTGGCGGCCATAGCCATTACCTTCCACGGCATCACGGTCGCCAGAAGAGTAAGAGTCCCGCCGATCGGGCACTCTCGGCGGGCTGACAGGCCTTCCTCGGCTATACTTTGCATCATAGTGACAGTCCCGGGACCGGCCCCGTTTGACACAGCTGTCACAGGGCAGAGTTCCGGAGCATCTTGCCTTCCGTGCCTTTGAGTTTACTCGCGGGTCAGCTTCGGCCTATGACGGACCAGGCGTGGGACGGCCGTCTGGGATCGCCGGATTGTATCATACCTTGCAGATATCACAGGCCCGTGTCACCTTTACGATCTTCCGCTTCGCAGGCCGCTCAGCAGAGGCGGAAACGCTGCGTTTCCGCTCCTGTGTGGACGCGTGGGCCAGGACGTGCAGGGGCGTACTGGACACAGACAGCGAGGAGGGCGACGCGACCATGGGTGCGTTCTGTGGGTCTGATGTTGCGTTGACAGGTGCTCCTCCTGCTGCTGCTGCTGGATCACCTTCCTGGCTGCTGCGGCGGTGTACGCCCAACATCTTCGGACGAGAGACAGAAGCGTCCGGTAGGGCACCGGACACCTGGATATCCGCGGCGGGACTCGAGGCCAGTACGGTACCCAAGGGCTCACCGCGGCGATTGCGGCATCGCTCCACCCAGGAGCTACGCGCGGACAGGGTACCTAAAGGGCGTGGGCGCGAGTCGAAGTCCTTTTCCGACGACGAGCGGAAATCGTCAAGAGTGGCAGTCGACGACTTTGGATGGGTTTTCCTCGGGTCATCTGTGCATGCTACCTTGGCGGGCAGTCTGTGGGGGACGACCGGCCTAGGCCGTTTTGGTGTTGGGTGGGTTTCGTAAAAGTCCAAGCCGCGTGGGCCGAGGCGCGTCGTCGAATCAGAGGCATATCCGCCTGCATAAATCCGGAAATGAGGTCCATATTTCCATGCGGGGACCCCGCGTTGTTCGAACCCCATCGCACCACTACAGTCTGGGGAAGAAGCTTGGCCCCCTGCCAAGGGGAGCGAACCCGAAAGGCTGGGTCCCAACACACAGGATTTCACCTTTGTCCTTGCTTCGGGGGCCCAGTAGATTGGTAATGTGCAACTCATGTAATGGATAGTCTTTGATATAAGTCCAAAGAGAATACTCTGTTGCGATGAACCGAGCTTGATTATCGGCCACGCTCTTGTTGTCCTCTTATTCGACACGCGAGGTTGCAGCCGTCAACATCCGCTTCACCGCTTGTGTTATTGGTCGCTGCTGATCCGAGGCTCGACACGTCGTCGCCTTCTCAGCAAGGCTGCCGAGTAGACTGACTTAAATCTTGTTTATTCCAGTCAATCACCTCTCAGCCTTTCAAACCTACGTCAGGATGGCAGACAAGCCAGATATCTCGATGGTCGATAACCGCAGCATCGAAGAAGGCGACCGCCCGGACAAGCAAAGCGCGTCTCGTGTCATTGCTAACATTCATGTCCTTGGCCTGAATGATGACGATGCGGAATTCTATGAGAGCTTTCCCCCGGAGAAGAGATCAAAGCTGGTCAGCAAAGTGGTGAGTTGTTTCGTTCCCTTTCGTTCTTCGTTTCGTATCACGAAGGAACACCGAGTGCTGATATTCACATTTTCATAGGATTGGCGCCTTGTTCCCATGCTCGCATGCCTGTACCTCATCTCTCAACTCGACCGGGCAAATATAGGAAACGCGAAGATTGAAGGCCTTGACAAAGACCTCGGTCTTTCTGGGGTCCAGTACAATATTTGCAACTCCATTTTCTTCGTCCCCTACGTCCTCCTCGAAGTACCAAGCAACGTCTTGCTCAAGAAGTTTAGCCGGCCGTCAGTCTATCTCGGAATACTCGTTACATCATGGGGCATTGTCATGACCTGCCATGGCTTCGTGAAGAATTTCCCTGGCCTTTTGATTCTCCGCCTGATCTTGGGATCACTTGAGGCTGGGTTTTATCCGGGCGCTGTGTATCTCTGCACATTTTGGTGTACGTGGTTTGAAGCCCTCATTTCCCAACCTTGTGTTGTGTCCGTGGTCTAACTTTGCTTTAGACATGCCTAAAGAACTTGCGACAAGAATTTCCATTTTCTACTGCGCCAGCTCACTCTCAGGGGCCTTCTCAGGCCTCCTCGCTGCCGGCATCGCGGAAATGGATGGTGTCGGTGGATATAGTGGGTGGCAATGGATATTCATTCTGGAAGGCATTTTGACCATCGTCCTTGGGGTGATGACGTTCTTCCTGCTGGTCGACTCACCCCGTCTCTCTGGAAAGTGGCTCAACCCCGAAGAGATAAGGTACTTGGAGCTCCAGACTTTTATCAAGCAAGGTGGCCGCGTGAGCGAAGAGAAAGAAAACCGATTTCACTGGGGCGAACTCAAGGCTGTCATTACCAACCCAAGGGTCTACGGACAGGCTTACATTCTTTTGGCTATTTCTGCTTGCTCTTATGGTAAGTTGATCAAAAGTACCTACCCGCAGAGATTCTAGCTAACATGGACGGCAGGCAACAAGTTCACTCTTCCCTCGATTACCAAGGCCATGGGCTTTACCAATACCAACGCTCAGTTGATGACGGCCCCTCCCTATATCGCCGGCGCCATTTCAGCTCTTGTCTTTGCCCGTCTCTCCGATCACTACTACTGGCGGATGCCCTTTGTCGCCATCCCTCTGATGCTCATCGCAGTCGCCTACAGCATCATCATCTCATTCAAGGGCGACCTTGCTGGAAACGTTGGGGCATCCATGTTCAGCGCGATACTAGCATGCATCGGAATTTATCCCGTCCAGCCATCTGGTAGCTCATGGAACGCCAACAACCTAGCGCCAGCCGGCCAGCGGGCTATCGGCGTTGCGTTTGCCATCTGCATCGGCAACGTGGGAGGTATTATTGGAAGTTTCATGTACCTGGAGAGCGAAGCGCCAGCATACCCCACCGGCTTCGGCCTCGCGATTGCTTTCGGCCTGTCTGGAGTCCTGGTTGCTCTGGGTCTGGAGGCATCGTATGTGTTTAGCAACAAGAAGAGGGCCAAGATGTCTGAGGCGGAGATTCGGGCGATGTACAGCGAGGATGAGCTGATTGGTATGGGTTCCAAGTCGCCACTGTTCAGGTACACTACTTGATCAAGCAAACGGCAACGATTCTTTCTCGGATTTCTCATCATCAGAGCCCGGCGTTTATCATAGAAGGCTACCACCTTAACAGAGATGGAACTCATTCCTGATAATATGAACCGATATTCGCTCCAGAAAGAAGATCATGGCTCGCAGGCGTGACTGATAGTTGCTCGACTAGTCTTTGGTCTACACTATAAACGTGCATGCTTTTCCTGCAAGCTTCATCACCCATGTGTCGCATATTTGGGGCAGATGGCGAACTATGATCCAACCAGTATTGGAAGTAGAGTCAATAAGATCACTTATTGTTCATCTTTGTCCTCTCATTACGATCCAAACCCTGCGTATCATGTTAGGCACTTACTCATCCGCTGTTACCTGGCACTAAAGCACTACCATCACAGTCAGCTTATGCCGAGACCACCCATGTGGAATCAGCTCAGCAGCAACCGGGCATGTGCAAATTGAGTTTTCTATAAAGCCTTTAGTTTCCTGTCTTCTAAATATGTTCAATATCCACAATCAGCCTTTCACCAGCATAGGCTAGATTCGGACCTGTGGTGAGCGCAACAACTACGTTTTAAAAGGTCTGTTAGCAGACTACCTGAGTATCTAGATCTCGATGAAAATGCTTCCAGCCGGGCGATTGATCGCTATTCTGTGGCTCAAGTTTGCCACGCCAAGTGTAACACGAAGTTTGTACGCTGCAAACTATGGTGGAACAGTGTCTCACCTGTCACTCGAGGAGAAGGGAGGTTCATACACGATCAGCATCCTCGCCCAGACAACCGGTTGTGGCTACAACCCTGCCTGGATGGAGTTGGACAAGTCCAGAAATGTGCTATTGTGCCTCAACGAAGCTTACGTGAGTCTGAAATCAAACACCCCCGATCCAGGAACCTGAAGATTCTAACTCGTACCACAGACCCTACAAAATGCCGGGTCTCTTGCAGCGCTGAACGCAGAGACGCTCGGCGTCACCAGCAACATCACCACTCTATTTGGGCCAGCGGCAGGGAACACATATGCACCACAGCGCATGGCTCTGGCTCATTACGCCGGCGCAGGTCTATCTGTGATCGATACAAGCAACTCCAGCCACCTGGTCGAGCTGCAACGATTTCATTACGAGCATAGCCTCCAGCCGGGACAGTACCCGCCACTCCAGAACCAGTCCTACAATCATGGCACCGCCGTTGACCCAACAGGTCGATTCGTTGTTGCTTTCGACCGTGGCGCAGACGTAATTCGGAAATACAGAGTTGGCAACTGGGATGGACGACTGGATGAGCTGGGTATTCAGGCCTTGGACCCCAGCAGCGCGACGAACGGCGCTCGGCACGGTGTTTTCGTGGAGGGAAACGCGGGAAAGACTTTCTTATACGTGCTCGGAGAGCTGACTAGCTCCCTATTTGGTTTCGAGGTCATTTACCACGACAGTGCCAGCGATTTGGACTTCAAACCCATCTATAAGGACAGCATCTTCCAAACTGGCTTCAGGGAGGGCCTCGGACTCGACATTTCTATTCCCGCGGAGATCTCGCTGGCGGAGCGTAATCATCTGATAGTGTCTTCGAGGAATGATACTAAAAGTGTATACCAGGGAGAGGTGAGTGACACGCTGGTCACGTACGAGGTCGACCTCGACTCTGGCGGCCTGAGGCTCGTCCAGCTCTCGGCATCCGGGGGCAAATGGCCACGAAGCTTTTCCGTGAGCGCAGACGGTACGTTGATTGCGGTAGGCAATCAATATTCGACACCGGGGAGGATTTTAGTTTTTAGCAGGCACCCCAGCACGGGCATCATCAGTGACGAGAAGGCGGTCGCTGAATGGACCTCGGATGTTGCGTTGCCGGATGGTGGCAGCTGGTCGATGGTGCTGTGGGATGAGTGAACAGTCCCTTTGAATTTGACACAAAGAAGGACCTGAATGGAAAGACCTGGATTGTTATCAGAAACCGGGGAGAGCTGTACTAATGGGGCCTGGTACTATCTCTTTGGGGTTGCCATAATAACTTCGTGAGCGAGAAAGCGTGCGTCATCTTGTTGGAAAAAGATCAGCCTCCAGACCCTTGAAATAGTTGGCGGCCCTCTCTTCTACTTATCATTAAACTCTCTGGTTATAAAGCGTTTCAGATGATTTAGCTACATCTAAGTCCTTTAATTGTGTAACCTTTTAGGTTCTTTAGTTGTAACTATATTTACACCCTCTGAACGAGCGTTTTAAACGTACTGCTGGAAATGGAATAGTTTGTAGTTTTTAATGCGGGGTAATGATTACTAAGAAGACAAAAACGGCGTACGTTTCCTCGAGAACAGGTACAATGAGCTTGCGGTCACCGACTATGCCAGCAGCAATCGTGTATTGGTGAAGATATCTGGATAAAACGCAGTCAACGCAATGACTTCGTGCCAAACTTGTCAGGACTCGCCTTTTGGCCACGAGTCTTGGACTGCGGCCATATCCTATGATGCAGTGCAAGCATCTTCACGAGATGGCTGCCCTTCCTGCGGCTTGCTCACCCAAGCTTCGGAGATGATACTGAAGGAAGTAAAAGCCAAGCCGCAAGACGTCGAACTGCACTTCCTTTGGAGGCCTGATTCGGGCGATCCGTTCTTAAGTGTACGGCTGGAACACGGAACATCCACGACGACGCAAATTTTCGATGTGTACGTCACTGAAGGTTGGTCTCGTGGGGCCCTTATTAGATGCTCCCATTTCTATGTCTCATTCATCCTCGGCCCCTCTGGCCTGCTTACACTCATCAAATCGTTCGCAGGCATTAAGCCGCCATGGCCAGGTCTTAGGCACGGGCGACACATATCATCCTTTGCCGACTCCCCGGAATGCATGTCCCTGGCAAGGTCGTGGATCTCAAACTGTCTTGAGTCACATCCTCAATGTCAAAACACGGCCTCCAACATCCTGCCTGACCGCGTTATATATGTTGGTAGAGGTGTCAATCCCCGGCTCATCGAAAATCATTCAGAGGGGCTCACCGGAAAATACGCGGCCCTGAGTTACTGTTGGGGCGGCCACGTGGCGATGCAACTCAAGAAAGATAACATTGACGTTTTCAAGCAGAACATGGGCTTCCATGACTTGCCAAAGACCTTTCAAGACACAATTACAGTCTGCGTGGCTCTTGATATTGAATACGTCTGGATCGACGCACTATGCATCATTCAAGACTCTGCAGAGGACTGGGCTATCCAGGGATCCAAGATGGCCCAGATCTATTCCGATTGTGTTATCACCATAGCCGCAGATACTGCAGCCAACACTCGAGCAGGTTTCTTGAGAATGCGCTCTGATAGCCTGGGGTCGTCAGTGGTCCGAGTGAGATCCGAACAAGCAGAGAAGACGGGCGAAGGGTCCACTCAAAACATCGAAGTGTATATCAGGCGCGATAGGGAGCTGACCTATGCTGGAGGATTCCCTCACCATTACTTTCTCCACCCCGAAAGGGACGACCCTACAGAGAATGATGAGCTGCAGAGTCACCTGTCGAATCGTGGGTGGTGCTTTCAGGAATCGATCCTACCCATTCGGACGCTACACTTCGCCCCA
Source organism: Diaporthe sp. P3_1W (assembly GCA_037177825.1). NCBI lineage: Eukaryota > Fungi > Ascomycota > Sordariomycetes > Diaporthales > Diaporthaceae > Diaporthe > Diaporthe sp. P3_1W. The sequence goes on from JBAFXB010000008.1 coordinate 3,639,402, forward strand.
GACGAGATGAGCTGGACATGCAGAACCGACAGCTTCTGCGAATGCAGTTCCGGATCGATCAACCCGGGGAAGCGCACTTTTAGCGAACAAGGCCGCGTCATAGACAGGGCAAAGTTGAAGGAGGACTGGCCGAATGTGACCTCGGAGTACACGCGTCGAAGCTTTACCTTTTGGTCCGACCGCCTCGCCGCTCTGGCTGGTCTTGCGGCCCATGTCAGCAGCCAATATCCATATATCGTCTACCTGGCTGGCCTGTGGTCCGATGAGCTCCCCGTTTCATTGCTCTGGTCATGCAGCCAGCAGACACGAAAGAGTGAGCGCATAAAGCCTTACATCGCGCCGAGCTGGTCATGGGCGAGCATCACCGGCCAAGCCCAGCTGTCTGACCCCAGTTGGTACGTCACGAAAGATCAGTCAAGGTTGAAGATAGTCGAGGCAAACTATTCTCCGGTTGGGCCGAACGTGTATGGTGCTGTTGAGCATGCTACATTGATTGTTAAAAGTATTGTATTTCGTGTCAGGCTGCTCGAGATATACGACGATGGCACGGGGTTTCAACTTGTGCGTATCCTTGGCGGAGATGAGAACAGTGACATCCACGATGTGGATGGCTACGGGAATTTCGACGTTCCTGATGAAGTATGCGTGTGGGAAGAGAGCACCTCTGATGACGACAGCTCTAATGAGGACAGTCCTGATGAGGGGACAAGTGCACCTCAAGTGCCTGGTGAATTCACGATGCTCAACGTTCTGGGGTATGAATGTTTTTTGATCCTACGCCAAGTTCATAGAGAAGAAGGGCAGGGCGCGTTTGAGAGAGTAGGGTATTTCAACGCATCGAAGAATTCTGGAGAGAACAAGACTTCGGCGATGAACGCCACAGCTCAGGCACTAGGAGAGATGACACAGATCGCACTAGTATAGCTCGCGATAGGTAGGTCTAACGTCTATTTTCTCTATAAACACGAAGAATTCTATGGGGAGAGGAGTTTTCCCTTCGCTTTTTCTCTTCGGCTATCATACCAGTTCCCACTGATCAATATACTTAATTACTAGTATAACCTTCATAGGTTCCGCAGGGGTGGTCTGCGAGGAGAGGTGGGTCTGATGGCAGCTTAGAGAACAGAGTGCAGACGGAGGGCAGCGGCTCGGGTTCTGCACATTGAAGTGGAGGCGTTTAGTCAGCCAGATCGGTGCTGCGATTTCGCACTCTGCCAATACCTGTTAGGTCTTGATTCTGAGGGTGAGCATGGCTGTCGACTGGTTGTAGAGGGTCGGGAATTCCGAGCTGTGGAGGTGTGATTGGCTTCTCCGGACTTTATCATGATCCCGCGATGTCTCCAGTGGGGTAATAAAGTTGGGACTGGTCATTCCTCAGACGTCAGACTTTAAACAATTCCATTCAACCCTTGTACATGGCACGGAATGCGGGTGGGGTTGCTGTAGAATGCCCGCCGGTATGTGGAGCCGAGAGCTCCTGGTGGCTGTATCCAAGGGATGGAATATCTGATATATGCCAGGTATACATGGCAACATATGAAGCATAATTAGCCTTACACTCTCCATTGTATCAAACGCATTCGTGATCAATCCTCCAGATAAGTCTTGTCAATTGCTTTTCCAACCGTCCCGAACCCCACCACGGAACACAATCTCAAAAGCTGTCCCTGTGAACAGCCAGGGCGTGAGCAACGTATGATCAGCTAATTGGAGCACTAAATCGTGAGATATCGCTTAAATCATCCCAAGATGGCCCAACCTCAGGCCACCCACTCTTTCAAAGTGATCATAATCGGCGCCGGCCTCGCCGGCAGCCTCCTTGCCAACGGCCTACTCCACGCCTCCATCCCCGTCACCGTCTACGAGCGAGGCGAGGAGAACAACAGCAGCGGGGGATACCAGATCCACCTGGGTGAGTCCGCTCTCATCGGCCTGCGTGCATGCATGTCCGAGGCGGAGATATCGTCCGTGGTCGCAAAGTTTGGCCGCGCCGGCGGGAGGAAGGGACAGGCAGCTGTTCTGCGGCACAAGGACTTCAGTCTGCTCCTGGACCTTAAGGCGTTCCCCGACTACACCAAGTCCGCTCCTATCAAGCGGGGAATACTGAGGGATGCGCTGGCTGCACCCTTGGCACGAGCAGGCGTCGTGCAGTACGAGAAGCGGTTCGTCAGGTATGAGGTTTACCGTGCTGAAGGGCGAGAGCGGGTGCGGGCTTTCTTCGATGATGGGTCGAGTGATGAATGCGACCTCCTTCTGGGCGCCGATGGAAGTAGCTCAAAAGTAATCATGCTCCCCTTTCTGCGTGAAGTAATTGCGTCGTGCTAATACATGGATACAGGTGAACCAGCAGCTGGGATTGAACAATCTCACCGAAATCAAAACTCATATCCAGCTGCTCATCAAGCAAGAAATGCCAACCGAAAGGTTGCTCACTTTGGGACGGGAGTTCACATCCGGCCCCGTCTTAGCCTTCGCAGACAATAAGACCTTCTATTTCTCCGGTGAGCTAGTGTTGTATTTGCTTTTTGAAATTAGCTTCTGCTAACTGCTCTTCCAGCGTACGTTCCGGAGGCAGGGGACAAGTCTTCCTATGATGAATTCTCTTCTTGCTCCGTGGGCGGTGCATTTCCCATCGAGACAGCGCCGCCGAACCTGAAGGACCTCAGTCCCACCGAGAAATGGAACTTCGTTTCGAAAGGTTTCGCAGGATGGGCACCTCAATTGTCAGTGACTGACTAGAGACCTGGAGCTGCATATGCAACGCAAATATGCGGAGACACGTTGTTGCTAACTCGGGTGCAGTCACCAAGCTCTTGAGACTGTTCGTGACTCCGACTTCATAGTATACCCTGCTCGAACGAGTTCCCGCCCGCCCAACGATTGGAGACAGAAGGTTAGGTCCGAGGACACACCGGAGAAAGGGAACTCTCATGTCTGGATCTTAGGCGATGCAATGCATGCCATGTTTCCATACAGGTAAAAGTCCATTCCTATAAGCCGATAGAGATATCTTACTTACGACATCGAAATGTAGAGGGCAAGGTGGTAATCAGTCCATGCGAGATGCTGGCATGGCATTACCCTTGCTGACTGAACTTGCTGAGAGGGCGAGGTCCGGGGAACTGGGTGACAAGAACTTTGAAGATGCATGTAGGAAATTCGAGGACGAGATGATAGAACGCACTTTCGAATGGGTGAAGAAAAGTGGTGGAAATGAAACGATTGTAAGTGTTATGCATCTGATGACAGTCGGGCTGTCTTTACTGACTTGAGAACACAGCCCTTTGACTCCAGTAAAATTGGCACCCGGATTCTCTTCGCCATCGCTTCAAAGCTCGTTCTCTTTGCGCCACTGTGGACATCTGTCAAACGTTGGCTTGGGTTTTCAAACCCAGTCAACTTGAACGATGCACCTGAACTCCGGGACTAAGGACGAGACATGAAACAGATTCCACTGTTCCTAATACAAAAGTGATACCAACACAGCTCGAAAAAATTGAAAATCGCTATGATTTCCGCGTGTTTCAAAAGCTTGCAATTACTGCACAGCACAACTTGACAAGAGCTTTGTTTTGATGGTTTCTGAGCTCTTGACACTAGCAAAGCAACGGGTTCTCCCGGTTCATGTACCATTTGATAAGATAGAGCCAATTCTATTGAACTCTATCAGTAATATTCCTATAAGGTCCGAGTCTACTAGTAGTATGCATCAATGATTGGTTGCTCCAGCCTTGTGTGGCTACACAAGGCTCGTCCATTGGGGGAATCCCACTGTCCTGGTCGTTTTCCCAACAACTGCAACAGGCATGGTTGGCTCAGCCTGACCTCAAACATTATACTTCCACGTCCTAACTCAAGATTCAAATCTAAGACATCATGCGGCCTCAACCGAATTGTGGCTCACACTGGTCCGTTCCGAGCTGAATTATGTCCCAAGAATGATTGGCAGCCTGGTCTGCCCACTGTGAAAATTGGTAGAACTTCCCAACTACCTACCGGTATCCTACAGTGTACCGGCTCTACTCATCATCTACACCTCATCAGAAAGGAAGGTGGCTGCTGTGAATTGATAAGCTTACTTCAAGCCGCCAACTTCCACTGTATCAGCTCTGCTCATCATCTGCGCCTCACCAGACTGGTTCCCCTGCCCATCAAATCAGAACCCAGATTTTGACAGAATAGAGAGGCGAAAGTCTTCATCTTATTGGTAGCCTTCACATTTCATTGACGCGTAAGTTCACTGCTCACTGTGCCATTGATCCTTCAACCCTCCCCAGCCCCGCCCCCAATCAAGTTATCCCCTCCACCCCCCCCCCCAAAAAAAAAGAAAGAAAAAAACGGTCCTGATCTCGGATCAAATCCTGTTTCAAGGCCCGCCAGGTAGATCCGGTGCTGCGAATGGGGCGCCAAAGATGATGGTGGTGTTGGCGGGATGCATCTATTCACTAACTCAGCAGCATTAGTCCCATGGGGAGGTCGGCGGGGTGGATTATTGAGGTGGGTATGTATTTGAACAGGACATGATATGCTGGGGCCGGAATCTGAGTATACTGACTAACCAGGCCATTACTTGAATTAATGTCATGAAAAGCACTGAAAATAGCTTTGGGGGGGGGGGTCGCACTAGTCAAGATCATGTCTTACAGCCTAGACTCTAAAGGGCCGAACTGCAGGAGGATTGTCTCATCCAGTCAGACTATTGGTGGCCCCCACATGCACAGAGACGTTCCAAGCTTCCCTTCCGCTACCAAGGTCCAATGAGCTCATCTGAGATCCACAGAAGGACTATACATTAGGAATAGGTGTGCCACCCCATGAAGGCATATTCTCCACAACTTTCAGACTTTGCTGCAAGAATACAGATGTACTTGGGTAAGGGTGACACAAGGCTTTGCATTCAGTCCAGACTTTAGGGCAACATGCTATCCCAGGGGAAGGAAAATCCTAAATGAGTCCACTTGGCCCAATATAGATATGAGCTTAGGTGCCCAGCATCCGAGTACGCAATCATTACCTATTTACCCCACCACTTCAACCGTTCTCTGCAAGCATCAACACGTCAATTTTTTAAAAAATGAGTGGCTTTAATGGCATTGATCTGTGCCTCTTTGCAGCTGCTACACCACCCGAAGGAATCACCTCAAACTTCATCAATCCACCAACATACGCTCCAGTTGTTGTAGCTGTCTCTTCAGTGATGATAGCTCTTGCAACTCTATTCACAGTTGGGAGGCTGATTGCCAATTGGAAAAGCTTAACTTGGAGTGACCGTAAGTCTCCTGCAAAAGCCCTCACAGCCTTTTACCTAGGTCAGGCAATGGGACTTTTGTATTCACATATATTTCTAGACTTTAATACAATGGCTCTGATATTCTCTGTGGCTGAAGGCGTACTCATGCGTTCTAGTAAGTATACCTAAATTTCAACCTCTATAGCCCAGGTATCTACCTAGACTAACAATGCCTAGAGCTCAAACTAGTCCGCCACTTATGGGACATACCAGTTTGCTGGCTGTTGGGAGATTATGGCAAGGTGAGCACAGGAACAATACCACCTATCATCACATACCTAGGTGCTTTCAGCTGCTGAATTGACCTGCTAGATCATTTTCGCCCAGCAGATAGTATTCATCCTTGGCCTCTTCTGCTCCAAAGTATCTCTGCTCCTCCTTCTTCGGCAAATTTTCGAAATCAAAGGCCATATGAGATTCGCCTTCTGGATAGGGATTGCTGCCTCCTGTGTGTTTTATCTTACAGGTATTCCACTGGCCTGCGTTTTCCAGACTCCCAGTCCAGGGAAAAGCTGGGAGACTCTAATGATCAGCGGTAAGCCGAATAAGGCAATTTATTGGGGTCTTGTTCAGTCTTGTTTGGGTATCCTTCTTGACTTCTACCTCTTTGTTCTGCCTCTCCCCATCGTCTTGCGCCTGCATATGTCATATAAAAGACGTTTTCAATTGGTGCTTATATTCTCTACAGCATTCATGTAAGACATGCTCCATCTGAATCTTCCTCAGGCAACTTCCTCGGTCATTCTCCTTAGCGTAATATTAACAGATATCATAGGGGCGTTATTGCAAATATTCTTTCTCTTGTATACAGAGTAGAAGAGTACAAGAACCTTACAACAGATGCAACCTGGAGTTTATATGCTTTACTTCTTTGCAGGCAAGTTTCTTATGCTTGGAAAGGTTGATTGAACCAGGCAAATACTTATTGAGTTTCTCCTTGTAGCGTTGTTGAGCTTGACATAGCTATCATTGTCTCCTCTGTGCCTGGATGTTTCAAGCTCACCCAAACTCTGAAAGAAAATTGGAACCCAATCAAGTTGTTAAGGTCCAGGTTTCACACCAGTCAAAAGCTATCAGCAAGCGGTAGATCTTCGCTACAGAAGAGTATGCCCCAGTTGCAAGGTGCTGCATCAGATGAGCCGGAGATGCCCATTCATCCAAAAGAAGTGGGTCAACACCCGGAGTCATACTCATTACAACACTACGCGGGACCATTGTATGCACAAAGTCAGATATATAATGCCTGGGGTCGGGATTCATATCTTGAAATAGAGGATATAAGGCATGTGTAAATGCAAAATAGATGGTCAAGGATAGAAATGGTGTGAGCAGACACCTGGGGCAAATATTGAGTTACTGAAAAGTAGAGTGGCATTCCAGATTTCGTGAGAACAGCAACTAAAATGGCCTTTGACCTGGAGTAAGTGGATTTGGGTACGGTCAAATAACCCGACGACGCCTCGCTCTGCAGCAATAAATACTTATTTGGATTCCGATATACACTCTCGTACCCACCCTGTCGTCCTTGAAACGTTACTTCATTGACTTGGAACGCCAAGAAAGTAACCGACAAGCTGTCCAGCGTCTTCTGCTTGCGCTGCTAGGTCTCCGCTGACGGCAGTTGAACCTCCAACCTCTCCTTCCTTCTGAGCACCAGTCCATTAGATATGCTAATTCGGTATATACATTGTGTATTGAGATTGTGTATTAGGTATGTGACCTAGGCATAGGTGTTGGGTGTAGGTGCTGGGTATGTGAATTCCTGTGTGGTTTAGTGCCGGAGATGTAATTATTGTTTATGCCTTCCGTTTTGGCAGGCACGAGTTTCTGATAGCTTGATTATTTTCGCTAAGGAAAAGAACGACGGTGACTTCAACAGAAACACTACGTCTTGCCAACACTCATCATGTAAGTGCCGCCCTGATCGTGGCTCCTACTAGTTTTTTTTAGGTAAATTACGACCTCTCCCCAAGCAAAAAAACGAATATTTCCCAACCCAGGACTCGAACCTGGATCTCACTGCCCCGTAAACTCGGGCACGCTTCACCCTGCAAGGGTTCCACGTGTGTCACCAGGCGTGTTACCATTACACCAGTCGGGGTTACGAAGCCGGTGCCAGACTAAATTTATATACCCAACACTAGCAGCCGAACTACTCGCCCTCTCACCAACCTGATGAAGAAAATCGAGAGGCACGTGACAAGGAGCTACCACGTGGCTCCTAGATAGGCGACTTAACAGCGGCAGCTCGAGACGAAGATTAACCACAAAGTCAGTACCCTTGATCGCATTACCAGTTTTACAGACACATGCACACACACAAATGCATTCAAAGTTGTATGGTAAGTCATTTCCATTATTGAAAGATACTGATAAGGTACTTTCGCTGCATTGAAAGAGGACGGTATAAGCGGGACATGGACAGGAATGTTCTTATAATGGACAGCGATGAAATAGCCCCTGGCTACAAGTCGGGTTCCTCAGTATCTGGACGGGGATCATGCCGCCGGGCGGGAGCCGAGCCGGAGCCGGAGCCGGAGCCGGAGCCGGCCCCACGCGCTCTTTCGACCGTGCAGCAACCGCAACGTCACACTCCCCAATCGCTAAATCTCATCCTTAACTGCAACAGCAATGTCAGTAAAGATGACGAGAAAGTTTCGAGAAATTGTGAAGTCGATGCTGCGTCGAAGTCATACTCACCTGTTATAGCTTTGTCGAACATATGCATCAGCCAGATGCGGGCGCTAACGCGCCGAACCGGGCGTGGCGCCGAACCGAGAGCCAACGCCGCATAGAAGACCATCCGTGACACCAGAGCGCCGTGGCTCATTTTCCCTACTGGTCGACGGCCCTTGATTGGTGCTGTGCGGAATTTCGCCCTCGATGCGTTGAAGCTGCGAGGCGATTGAGGCCTGGTGGCGTTGGGCCCTCTGCGCTGCACTCTCGTTCGAGTTGGCTGCGCGGTGAATGGCGTTATCGCTGATTATTTCCATGCAATAAGAATGCTCTTTTTGAGCGGTGATATGGGAAGATCTCCCCTGGCATCCACTGCCAAAGACCACTAGGTTAGCTTCGGCACAGAGCGTTTCATAGGAAGATCTCCCGAGCCTCCTTCACAGTGCGTGTTACTTTATGAAGATGGCATTTGCAGCCGCTGATGATGAGCGTGGACAACGCTCCAAATTTCAGCCGAAATTTGTTAAAGAAAAAACAGAGTACTGTACAGCCTATGGCCACACATGATTTGATGATCCCTTCTGGTGTACTCCTGGTAATGTGGAAGTAAATACCGATGCACGAGAAATCCACTTGCCTCATACAGATTGAGTTATTCATGCTGGCTGATTAGTGTATCAACACGTGTGTAATCTGCCACAATGAATTTAGGAAGAGCTCTCCCCCCTTGATTAATACTGATCGAGTCTGGGGAAACTTTTAACGATAAGGCGAGTGGATTTATTTTCTAGCGGATGAAAGTGATCGATATGGACCACATGTAGGCACGAAAACCAAAGACAACATAGGGGAAAGATGCAGAAGGCAAGGGAAGATTTTATAGACGCTGTTCTTTCCTTCACGGCTTGCGTTTCACGGCCAAAGCCTGCAATGACATGACATATATCTGCTGTCCGCCCTTAGTCCGTGATTTCACATCGAATTCTAAAACTGTTCTGGACGTAGGTGTGAAGTACAGCATCTCGGTTCGAGGAGCCTAAACCTACTTTGACGGCTGCTTTTGCATTCCATCACGCTGAGTTGGCTTTATTGCTGCCAATCCTTCTCGATCTTGTTCTCCAATTCGTCGTGAGCCCTTGGTCGGCTCAGGTGACAACGGCGCATAAGGGCGTCCCATGGCGCCCCAAGGCGTCCCACGGCGTACCAAGGCGTACCATGGCGTACCATGGCGTACCAAGGCGCACTCTGGCGCACTACGGCGCACTACGGCGCACTCTGGCGCACTCTGCAGGTCCTGCATTAGCTCGCCGACTTGCGTTAGCTCATCGATACGACGGGGTGGAGGCGGTGGTTGTCGTGACCCCGACTACGTTTTCTGATCGAAGGCTTTGATAACCTGAACCTGAACCCTTTCATCTGCTGACTGTAGCTGCAAATCTGCGGTTGTGTGGCCAATGGAAGTTCAATTAGAGTAGTTATTCCATCGGCCAATAGGGCCATCTAATGAGGCAACGCTGACACTTGCAAGCTTCACTGGTGGGTGCATTACGTCGAGATAGACTAGAAGAACAAGACGGAAAAGGGAAAGGATCCATATTTCAGGTAGAAAGGGTGATTGTCATGACCAACGGGCCAGGGATCGAGATGGAAGTACACAGACTCGCACGCGTGCCCGTCCAGTTCGGTGGAGTGCCTGAGCCGCCCACATTTTTTGTTTTCCGGGTGTGTACTTAGGGTTTACTTGCATGGGGCTATAGATCATTGAATTCGACTAAGTATTGTAGCTTTCGTTGGTACACATATATATACAACAATTGAACCTATATACAGCTGGATATATGTACAGAATCAACAAACAATTTACAACGTGTTTCCTGCCTGTGCTGGGACAGTGCTCTTGATGGACGAGGCCGAATCAGCGTCAGGGATGGACTGGCCCTTGAAATCGGAGAGGAAATCCGTGTCGGAGGAGCTGAACTCCCCTGAAGAAGACAGCTCGTTGGACACGCAGTCACGCCCCAAGTACGCCGAACATTGCGATACGTCAGATGCTTCAGACGTGAACAACTGCCCGGCGAAACCATCTACCACCACTGTCGGAACGTCTTCGAAATAGTTGCCTTCATAAAGACCTGCGCTGGTGGTCTTGTCGCCCTCAAGGAGATGGCCCGAATTTGTGGACCAGACATTGTTGATAGCATGGAAAAGTGTCTTCCCTGACAGTGCTGGCGTGCGGCCCGATGTTTTATAGACGTAGTTTTCTGAACACCAACAGTCAGAGAATGAGTTAGTTAGAGGTGAATGAGTAGGACTCACTGTAGAATGTGATCTGATCGTCAGAACCAACAAGCTCCATAGCCCAATACGAGTGACCGTTGCAGGTAGAAGACTGGGCTGTCTCGCCGTTGAGGAAGCTGTTTGAGATTGCGATTCCACTGCTAGCATCCGATCCAAACGAGTAGTGCTGACGGCCTAGGCTCGAGGTCTGTCGGCCCATCAAAGTGGTTAGCACTCAGGTGACCTGCTGAACGCCAGAGAGAAGGCGAAAAGAAATGTTCGTGATTGAAGATTTAGAAAACTAACCGTGACATGATCGATCCAAATGTTCTGCGTGCCAGAGAAGGTGAGAGCATCTCCGCCCCAAACATATTTCGGGTTCAAGTTCGTGATCGCGATATTTTGAACGATGATGTTAGAAGCATCGACAAAGCGCAATCCCTTCCCGTTGAGCGTCGCGTTGTCCTTGCCGACCAGGGTCTTGTCCGAGGCGACGTTGATGCCCTGGTAAGCGGCAGTATCGATCTCGACGCTGTAAGTAGAGGTAGAACAGCCGTTGAGGGTGTTGAGCAGCGCCTGTCCGCCATTATCCGGGGTGCAAGCATATGAGTCGCAAGCATCGAGGGTCTGCGTGCCCTCCGAGCCTGAGAAGTCAAGCTCGCCGGATATCACGATGACCTGCGGATCGCTGGAGGTGAGGTACTCCTTGAGCTCGTCGATCGTGGTCGGGTACACTGGTTCAGCGTCGCCACCGCCGGTGACTGAGGATGCGAAGCCCATGGGTGTGCCGCTCACAACCGATGAAATGGCTCGCTTGCCAACTGCCCTAGCGGCAGCATATTGGCAAAGCGCCGTCGAAACAAGGAACGCGAGTTGTGACAACTTCATGATTGCAGCATGAGAATTGAGAATTGGTTGCAGGGGTGCAGGTATCTTGGTAAGCGTTGTGATGAGCACAATGACCTGAATGATTGTTGAATTTGACAGGCGAGGGGGTCCTGTCAAAGTTCCGACTTTGCCATACTTATCCCTATTTTAAAGAGCTTGCAGTAAAGTCAGAAACCAGCGTTCTCCTGTCCAATTTGCTCCGTACATGTCTATCGAGATGAAAAGGAGTTAAGATCGAACAATTCTCCGAGGGATGCATCTGTTAGCCGAGCTCACCGTTGCTTTTCTCAGAAACGGCCGCGCGAGCCCTGGGCTTGAATGAGTAGGTGGGGGCCGTCTGAAACATGGGAGCCCGGACAATTGTCCTGGAAACTGACTGGTAATGCTAAATGCGGCAGTGGTGGTACGCGTATAAGTGGGGAATTTGTTTCCTCTTGATGTCAGTAAATTGCATCCCCCACCCTGCAACCCTTGGCAACTCAGATCTCATTCCCGATCCGTATAGAAACGAGCGGGCGGCCATCCGGGGCCGATGCTTCCAAATCCGCGAATCAGATCAAACCTCCTTACCGAAAGGGAATCTTCCCAAGTCACGTGGTAGTAAAAAAAGAGGACGGATATTCGCACTAATAAAAATGGATAGTATACCGATATAACGCCCATTTTAGCGCTAATCCTTAATTAATGCCCTACTACTAAATTAATATAAAGCAACATTAAATTAATTTTAGCAATAATTTCGCTATTACCCTTATCAAAAAAAGTTATAAATTAATTAATTATATTACTTAATTAAGCAATTAGCATTTAATTTAATATAATTATATAATATATTACTTTATATCTAATTTAAATAAATTATAATCTCCTTTTAAATACCCTCCCTGCCATTATTATTATTAATAATATCCTTAATAATTATAATTACTTATAATAATTAATTAATACTTTTTATAACCCCTATATACTACTTTTTAATTATTAACTTTACATTTAAAAATATAAATATTAATAAAATTATATTTAAAAATATTATAATACTTAAAAATATCTTTTATTTTAAAGGCTATTAAGTTAATTACTTTATAAGCCTTACTATTAGCTATTAATCTTAATAAATAATATTTTATTAAGCTTTATTATTTTTAATATCCTCTTTATTTAAAGATTTAAGGGTTTAATTATTTTATTTAAATATTAAATTAATATATTATATAAAAATTATTATTATCCTTATCTTATTATTAGCTTTATTATTTAAATTTATAATATTTAAGGTTATTTTTTTATTTATTATAACCTTTTTATAAACCTTAAAAATATTTTTTTTATTACCCTTAAATATAAATATATTATAAGGTTTACCCTTTATAATAATAATCTTCTTTAATAAAAATATAATAAAGAGAGGGTTCTTAAAAAAAAAGTTATAATTAAATTAATAGTTTTTATAAATATTAATCTTCTTAAAAAAAATATTATTTTCTTTTTAATTAATTAAATAATTAATATAAATAATACTATATTAAATATAAATAAAGTAATAATAATTAAAAGCCATTATATAATACCTTTACTAAACTTTTCCTTAAAGTATTTACTTTACCTACTTATAAATTACTTTAAAAAACTTTAAAATATTCCTTATAATTTATAAAAGAAGCTTTTTTAATTATTTTTAGCTATTAAATCTTTAAAGGGCTATTATTTTTTAAAATACTTTTTTTAAATAAAAATCATAAATAATATTCTTAAAAGCCTTATAAGTAATTTTTATTAAATAAAAAAGATTCCCTATATTATAACTTAATTAAAGCTTAAAATAATAATATATATGTTATGTATATGCTTATTAGGGCTTGCTTAGCAGGGTAAGGGCTTGCTAGTAAGCCTTAACTAGCTATTTTATATATAACTTATAAGTCTTTTAATGCTTCCCTTATAAAAAAGCAAGAAGGTAAGTTATTTATTTTTTTAATTTATAAGATTATTAGAATTACTTTGCTAGTAAACCTATAGCTTGCCTCCCTTATCTTAATATATATAGGAATATAATATTTAATAGCTATAATTAATTATTTATAAAATTTTTTAAGGTATATACTTTTAAGTTAATAAATCTTTATTATAAATATATTTAAAATATAATAAGGATATAATTATAATTTAGAGTAGTTTAAGAATTATTTATAAAAAAGCCTAGTTAATAAGAGGTTAGCTATACTTTTTTTTAAAAATATAAAGAAATATTTAAGCTTATAGCGTTATATTAAAGGCAAAATATTAAAATTTTAAGTTTATATAAAACTTTATTATAATATTATTTATTTGCCTTTATAAAGGTTAGTAAATAAGAAATATTACCTTAGCTTATATTAAGCCTTATAGGTAATTATAAATAAATATTTTAAAGAAATTATAAAGTTAATAAAGGTAGCTAGAACCTTTTAAATTTTATAAAGAAATTAAGAGGGCTTTTTTAAAGTAAATCCCTTTTAAATAATTATTAAATTTTTATCTTAATGGTTTTATATATTATTTTAACCTAGTTAGTAATTAAGTATGTTTAGTTATAATATATAGCTAATTATTGCTTAATCTTAATATATTTATGTTAATTTAAGAGAGGTATTAATTAAAGAGTAAGTTTAAGCTATTTAAATATTATAGTAATTAATAAAAAAAGAAATTTTATTATAAGATATTATTATTAAAGAATAAAATAAGGTGTTAATATAATTTATATAAGCTAATTTAAACTATATGCTTAGGATTAATAATAAAAGCTTTAAAAAACCCTTTAGGTATATTATATAGCGTAATTAAAGGCAGCCTTAATAAATTTAATAGGCTAATATTAAATATAACCTTTATTATATTATATCTTTTATTATTAATTAAGTATATTAAGATATTAAAGATAATAATAATAAAAGTAAAGGTAAGCTTTTATAATTATTAATAGATAAGAATAAGAGATTAAAATAATTTTATATTGTTTTTAAAATATATAAAAGTAACTTTAAGTAGATAGGCTTTGTTAATATAGCCAGCCTAGTTACTTTTATAAATAGTTAATATATCCTTGCTAGCTAAGGAATATATATTAAGAATTAGTAATATATATATAAGCTTATAAATAAATTATAAGTTAAAGTTATTTATATAAGAGTTTAATTTAAGAAAATATTCCTAAGAATTATCTTAATTAAGCTATTTAAAGTTAATGAAATAAAAGTTATTATATATATTTTTATATAGGTAATTAAAGATACCTTAAATAAATAGGCTATTTAATTATTAATTAATTTAGGATAAGTAAACTTTTAAGGAAGCTATTAATAAGTTTATTAGCTTAGGAATATTATAGGCTTAGTATTAGAAAATATATTTAAATAATAATTAATTATTTATAAAAGCTAGGAAGAAAATAATATTTTAATAAAAGTATAAATATTTTATAAAGTTATTATTAATTAAGTATTTTTTAAATAATTAGGCCTTAATTTTTATTAAGATTATTTAATATTAATTATTTTTATTTTATAAGTCTTTATTTTAATATTATTATTATAAAGAGTAGTTTTTAAAAGCGCTACTTATAAACTAGAAACGTTAAATATATATAACTAATATTAAGTATAAAAAGAAAATATTAATATAAGATATAACTTTTATAAACTTTTTATATTAAAAAAGATTTTTATATTTATAAAAAACTTATTAAATAAAATAATTATAATAAGCTTAAGTAATAAGCTATTAAATAATAAAGAATTTATAAAAAGTAATATAAAGTAAATTAATTAAGATATTTAGAATTATAATAACTTATATTAAAATAGTAACTTTAGCAAAATAGGGCGCTAAAAACTACTCTTTAACTAGCTTAATTATTTAATATTTTTATTTTTTAATATTTTTAAAAACTTAGCTATTATTTAATAATAAATAAAATATAATAAATAGCTAAATATTTAATTATAATTTAAATTAGAAATTAAACCTTTTTAATTAAGGTTTTAAAAGGATAATATTCCTAAAAGCTTTATAAAAAATAAGAATAATAAGAAAATACTAAATAACTTAATATTATTTATAAATTAACTATAAATTTTTATTAAGATAAAAATAATATATATTTAATTTATATATAATAAAGTGCAGAAAGGCCTTTAAAGAATTACCTTTATTTAATACTAAACCTTAAATATTTATAAAAGGAAATAGCTTTAAGAAAATATTAAAATAAAATAATAAGCTATTATTTTAAAAGTATAATTTTATATTTCTAGAATAATAGCAACATTTTAGCTCAACTAACTTAATATTAACTACTTTATATTCTACTTTTATAATAATTAAAAATAAAATTATTTTAAAAATTAATATAACTAAGTAATATTAATATATAATATTATAAAATAAAATAAAAATATAATTTATAAACTTTATATTAAAATTAACTATAAAATCTAATAATACTTATTACTTATATTTATTATTATTAATATTAATATCTTTATAAATATTCTTTAAAAAAAAAAGGATATATTATAAACATTATACTAAAGCTTTATTATTATAAATATAACGCTCTTTTGCTTATAACTATATATATTATTAAATTTAAGTATTTTTAGCTATTAAATATTATATTACTTATAAAGATAGCTATTTATAAATATTACTATTTAATTTTAATTTATTAATTTACTAAATTACTTAATTTATTAATTTATATAATAAGCTTATTTTAATAAAGAATATAAAGGCAAAATAATACTAAAAACTAAAAATATATTATTAAATAAATAAAAAAAATATATAAATTATCTAACTAATTTAAAATCTAAATACTAAATATATTAAGAAAATTAAAATTAATAAAACTTAAATAAGCAAAATTTAAGCAAGGAGAAAAAAAATAAGTTATAATAAGCTATACTTAAAAAACCCCTAGCTATAAATTAATAAATATATAATATTATTATATCTTTATTTAACAACCTAAGTTATATTAAAAAATTTTAAAATAATACATTTTATATATAAGAATTTAACGCCTTATTAATTAATAAGTAAGCCAAATAAATATATTATATAACGCATTAAATTATATAAAAAAAAAGCAAAGCTACTTTATAATAATAAGAAGATAGCAAAAAATAAATATTAATATACCCTTAATAATTATTTATTAAGATATAAAAAAAAAAGGTAAAATATAAAACCTATTATTAATAATACCTTAAGATAAAAAATATAATAATCTTTATAAATAAGAACTATAAATAATAGCTAAAATATAAAGATTATACCTAAGGAGTTATTATTTCTCTATAATAAAAACCATTAACCTATATTAAGAACTTTAATACTTTTTATTACGCTACCTTTTTAATAAAACTAAACTATTATAAATTAATTATTAAAATTTATATAAACATAAAAGCTAGCTTAATATTAATTACTTAATTAATTATAAAGCAAAATCTAAAAGCTAAATAAAATTAATAAAAATACTAATACTTAAAAGAAATTAAAATAAAAATAGTTTTTTATAAAATAATAACTATACCTATATATATCATAAGGTTTATAGGTAGGTAGAAATAATACTTAAAAATTTAAATTAAAAAATATATACTAAATACCTTTCCTTTAAATATCTTATTAAAAATATTAATATTATATTTATATACTATAAATATACTTATTAATTAAAAAAGCTTAACTATAAGCATTAAAAATAAAATATCTTTACTTATTAAGTTATATACCTTTATAAAATTAAGTAAAGTGCTAAATATATTGCAATTAATATATATTAAGTAATAATTTACTATTTTTATAAAGATTAATAAATTTATTAAGGTTAACTTTAATTATTTACCTTAATAAAGACCTTTAAAGCTAGATTTATATTAATTCTTTAACTTAAAATATAATAAGATATTTAATATTATTATAAATTAAAGCTATTTCTTTATTTATAAAAATAAAATAAGTAAACTTATTATTATTTAAAAAAAGCAGCTATTAAGATATTATTATTTATACTTTTTTAATAAGGTAAGGCATTTAAATTAAAAAGAGGTTATATATTAGCTAAAATAAATATAAGTTAATCAAGCTATATAAAAAAATAGCAAGCTCTTTAAATTTAGCAACTTAAATGCATTCTTAAAATATATTATAACTTATTATATAATTAAAGTAATAAAGATAGGTAATTATAACCTTAATATAAAAAACCTATTAAGCTAAATATTAATAAACCTTATATTATAAAAACTAGAAAAAGGCGGAGCAAAACTTTATATTTACTTTATATAATATAGCAGAGTAGAATAAAAAGAATAATATTAAATAAAAACTAATAATATTAGCTAGCTAGATATATATAGCTAAAAGGAAACCTTTAATAAATAATAAATATATAATAAATAAAAAGCGCGGCTTATAAATATTAAATAAATTTAAGTTAATAAAAAAAGTATAAAAATTAAATAAGTTAATAATTAATTGGAATAAAAAACCTTTAATATAAAATAAAAATTATTACTAATAATCTTAGATCTTACCTTAGGAATTAAGAAATTTAATAATATTTAAAAAAGAATTAGGGTATTTAAAATAACCTTTTATAATAAAAACCTAGTAGCGATAAATATTTTTAAGTAAATAGCCTTAAAGTATCTTACTCTTTAAAAAAAATAGTTATTTATTAGCTTGCTAAAAAGTAAATAGCTTTAAATTTTATTAATTAATAATTAATATAATTTTAAAATAAGAATAAAAGTTTATTTATTAAATATTAATAATTATAATAATATATAAAAGTTATTTAATTATTTATATTTAAATTAAATAGAATAGCAAAAAAAACTAACTTTATATATTTATTTAATATTTATAATATAAAGGTAAATAAATAATAAGTAAAAAGATTAATTAATAGTTGATTTATGATTATTAAATTAAATTATAATAATAAATTAATATTTATTATTATATTAAAAAGATATGCTAGCTAAAATGCGTAGTAAAAAGTATATTATTATTATAAATATACTTAAGTTTTTTTATTAGCTATTAATACTATTAAAAAACTAATATAAATTAATAATAATTATATAAAAAGAAATAAAATATTTTAAAATAGCTTTTATAAATTATAAGAACTTATTATTATTTACTTAATATCTTATAAATAAATAAATAAGGGACTTTTAAGAATTTATAGCTAATTATATTAATAATATTATAATATTTTTAGAAATTATTAAAAAGCATATTTATTATCTTAATAAAGTATTTTGGAAATTAAATAAATAAGGTATAACTTTATTATTTAAAAAGTTATTTATTAAATTTTTATTAATATAACTCTTAGGATTTAAAGTAAATGCCTTTAAGCTATTTATTATTAAAAAAAGATGTTATATTATTAAAAGTATAATTTTTTTAGATAAGTTATTTTATTTAAAATCCTAGCTAAGTAAGATTAATTTTTTATAATATTTAATATTAAACTTTAGCACTTAAATATAGCCCCTTTAAGTATAAAAAATTTTTTTATTTTAAAAAAGATATAAAAAGTATAATATAAATATATCTTTAGAAAAGCAAAAAGTATATATAAATAAGACTGCTTAGCAACTTATAAAAAAAAAGATAAAATGCTTTAAAAACATTAAAAAAGCACTAGGTAGTAAAAATAATTTATATTATTATAACCCTAAAAAATAGCTATTTATATAAATAAATATATTATAAAAAGAATTTAGCTTAATCTTCTTTTAATTATAAGATAAGTATATTTAAAAAAATAATATTAAGATTCTTTATAATAAGTAACTTCCCATTCTATATTTAAATAAAAAAACTAGTAATATAAAAAAAAAATATTAGCTTATAAAACTAAAAATAATAGTTATTATTTAGGAAATTAAGAAAACTAAGATAATTATTTTAAACTATTTAAACCTAGATTTAATCATCCTAATTAATTATAAAGTAATTAAAGAAATCTTTAAAAAAATTAATTTATATTTTATAAACAGCATATAAGTAAATATATACCTATAAGCCGCATTAATATTCCTAAGCTAATATAACCTTAAAGTATATTATATACTTAAAAAGTTAAATATAATAATAAATACTTTTAGCCGCTTATTAAATAACTAATTAATAAATAACTCTATAAATACGTTAAAAAAAATCTTTAAAATAATATATTATACTTATATTATACTAAGTTTAATATAAGTTAAAATAAAATATTTAGCTTAATTAAAGGAAAAAAAAGTTTAATATATAGGCCTACTTATAAATAACGATTTAATTAAAATTAAATTCTAAGTAAACTAAGATTATACTTATTATAGCTAAAACGCCTAGCTAATATAATATAGTAAAGCTATTATAAAAATAAATTATATATACTTTATATATAACTTCCTGCAACTTATTAATAACTTTAAAAAAAGAATTCTAAAAAAATATTTAAATAATAAGGCATAAAAAAAGAAAATAAACTATTTAAAAAAAAATAAAACTAATAATCCTTATCTTTTTAAGCTAAGATATAACTTATTATATATAAAAATATATAAAGAATATTTCTGCCTATATATTCCTAAATCCTATATATTTAACTTATTTAAACTTATTTATAATAATTAATTTTATTTTAAAAAAATAAAAATATAATATAATTTAATAAATAGATTTATAATTAAGTACTTATAAAAATATATTAAGTAATATATTAAGTATTATTTAAGCTACTAAGGGAATTAAATAAGCTATATAAGGCCTATAAGAATATTTATCTTAATATACTCTTTATTAATATTATTTCATATCCTCTTACTAAATATAATAATTAGGCTGCCACTAATATTAAGCAAGAATACTAAATAAAACCTAAAAAGATATAATATATTAAATACTTATTTAATAGTAATAAATAAATATATAAAGGCTAACCTTATTATTTTAAGGTTTATTAAATACTCTGTATTAAAATAAGCAAAGCTATTTTTTTACTCTTTACTTATAGCTAGCTAAAATATACTAGCAGCCTTAATATTAAATAAAGATTTATATTAAATAAGCGCCTTTTAAAAAAAACTATTTAAATATATAAATATTACCTTACTATTCTTAATTACTTATTACTTATAAATAAATAAGCTTATTAAAAAATAAAACTAAATTATTAAGACAGCCTTATACTTTTTTATTAATAATAATATAAAGAAAATATAAATAAATATAATCCTCTTACTACAAGCAAACTTAAATAATATAATATTAAAAATAATAAAATATATATTATTTTAACTTATTATAAATATAAAGCTTATACTTAATCCCTTTACTAAGTTATTAATAAAAAAGATAATATAATAAAATAAAAAAAATTTCTAAAACTAAGCTATTATTATTAAAAACTTAATAATAAAGAGAATAAAAAAGCATTATAACTTAAAAAGAACTTAAAAGAAATTCTAGCTAAAAAATATAATTTACCTTTACCTAAAAAAAGAATATATATTTAAAGGTCTATAAAAAAAACTTAATCTTAAATATAAAAGATTATTTTATATAATAAAAGTAATAAATAAAAATATATATAAGCTAAACTTATTAATATATTAAAATATATATTTAATAATTTTTATTTATATACTATAAAGAATATTTAATTTAACTAAAAACCCTTATTAATAATAAATATTAATACTAGGCTTAATATTAATTAAAAAGAATACCTTTAAATATAAGAATTTATATAAATATTAAAAAATAAAAAAAATAATTAAAAAATAAATAATAAAGGTAAAAAACAATAAGTATTAAGTTAAATAACTTAGCTAGCTAAGTATATATAATATGACTTTTAATAAAAATAACTTAAACTTTATAAAAAAGCTAATAACTAACTTTAATGCTTTTAATAATATAAGAAAAAAAAAAGGTTAAGGATAACTTTAAATAATTTCTTAAAAAAGAGCAATAACTATATAATAAATACATACTTATTTTTACTTTTCTTTTTTTATATTTACTTCTTTTTTTTTTATAATTATATATTTATTTCTATTCTCTCTTATTTAAAAAACTTACTTTCTTTTTCTTTTCTTAACCACTTAATACTTTCTTTCTTCTTATATTAAGCCTTTTTTATATTTTAATAATTTAATATTATAAAAATTATTTTAAATATATTATTTTACCTAAAATAAATACTTATTAATATAACCCTTATAAAGTAATAGCTTTACTTATAAAATATTTAATAGCAACCTATATAAAGTAATAATTTATATAAATAAATAATTACTTTATTTATAATTAATTAAATTAATAGAATATAAGCTAATTATTTATATTTAAAACTTATTTTATATTCCTATCTTAAATATTTTTTTTTTTTTTTTATTATATATTAAGGAAGCTTATAATATACTTTTTATAGATTTTTAATAATAAGATATATTTCTCCTTTATTAATTTTAATAACCTTATTAAAAGATTTATATAAAATATATATATAGCTTTAAAATTAATATACCTTCCTTATAAGCTGCCTTAATTTTAGCTTTAATAATAAATATAATATAAATTATTATTAAGGTTAATATATCTTAAATTTAAAAAGCTTTGCTTATTTAATATTTATAAATAATAAGTTAAAAGTAAAAAATTTATAATTATAATTAATTAACTTCCTTAATAAATTACCTTTTAAATAATACCTTTTTTAAATAATATATTTATATTATACCCTTATAAATATTAACCTCTTTATATTTTTAATAAGCTGATTATATTTTTTTTTTAATATTTTAATTACTCTTTTTTTTAATATTTAATTTATTTACTTCCTTAAAAGCTAATACTTCTTTTAATTCTTATTTTTAGCATTTAATTACCTTATTTTTTTAAAAAATAATACTTCTTTTTATTTTTATTTTTAATATTTAATTATCTTACCTTTTTAAAAACTAATACCTTTTTATTATTACTACTTTAATAGTTAATTACCTTCCCTTTTTAAAAACTAACCTAGCTATTTTTATACCTTTAATTATTATATTAAAATAGTATTATTATATTATTTATATTTTTTTATTAATTAAAAATAAAAAAGCTATTAAATAAGCTTTTAAAATATTATAAGGCCTTTAAAAATAATATAATTATTAAGTATACCTTTAATGCCTTTATAATAAAGAAATTATTTAATATAAAAATAATAAGCTTAAATATTTATAATAGCTTTTCTTATTATAATAATATTATTATTAATTAATTAATAAGCATTATAATTACTTAAGGTATATTAATATTATATATAAATAATAAGTTTTGCTTAATTAATTATAAGATTATTAAAAACTAAGGTATATACTTTTTTATTTAGGGTATCTTTAAAATATAAAATAATTTTTAATTTATTATTATAAGGATATAAAAATTAATAATTAATAAATACTTATATTTCCTACTTAATATAATTATGAATTAATATTTTATTATAAGAAATAATATTTTATCGCTAGCTTTATTATTAAATATATAATTAAGTAGCTATAAGCTTATTTTTTTTAAAATATTAAGAAATAATTAAGCCTTTTATAAATAACTTTATAATATTTAATAGGCAGATTTATATACCTTTTTATATATTCTTTTAAGAAATTTAATATTTAGAGAGTTCTTTAATTTATTTATTATATTTAATAATATAAATTTAAAGGTAAATATTATCTTTATTAGTATATTAAAAGAAGCTTATATTATAAAAGTAAAGCAAGTAATGTGCTATAATAAGCAAGGATTTTTATAATTATGTAACTTAAATAAATAATATAATATTTTACCCTTTTATTTTAAGTGCCTTAATAAAAAGGATTTTATTAAGTTAATTTATTAGCAATGTAATTAGGTTTATAATATAGTTATTATAATTAATAAGATAATAATAAATATCTGGTAATTTAATTATTAATATATTTAGCGCTAATAAAATTTATTTATTTAGGTTAGAATTAAGTAAACTTAAAATTATTAACTAGATTTATAATTGCTAACTAAGTATAATATATAAAATAAGCTTTAAGCCCTTAAGCTTATAATTTAATATATTATCTTGCTAATAAGCATTTTATAAATAATGCCCTTAATTTTAATATTAGCTTTATTAATAGCTATATAAAGTTAAAATATATTATTATATTTTTATAACCTTAATAGCTTATATAATTAATTATTAACCTTATAATTATAAAGTTAATTATTTTATTTTAACTTTTAATCTTAATTATTAACCTTTTTATTTTAACTTTAGCTATTAACCTCCTTATCTTAAGATAACCTATTTTAGTATAAAGTTAAGCAAAACCTTATTAATTAAAAGTAATTTAACTTAATTATATTATAACCTTAATATTTATAAGTTATTAGTTTTTATTATAACTTAAAAAATCTAATTAATTAAGCATTATTAACTTACCTTATAAATTATAAGGATGATAAGAAAGAAGCTAAATAAAATATTTCCATATTTAGCTAAAAATATTATAACTACCTATCCTTATAATATAAATATAAAAGCTAAGGTAATAATAATATATATAGCTAAGTTAATAAGTTTCTTATAAAGAAGGACTTATATAACTCTTAAAGTTAATTATATAAGTATTAAATAAGTAATATATATTAAGTATTAGCTTTATTACTTAAGCTTAGCTAAGATTTTAAAAGTTTTTAATAAAAAAGTAATTTTAAAAATCCTTAAAAAAAAAATAAAAATAACATCCTTTATATTATAAATATATATAAATAAAAACTAATTAGCGTTATTAATAAAGACTTTTTATATAAAGGATAATAAATATTTTATATTAAATTTAATAATTATTATATTGCTTTAATTACTTTATTTATATTATAAATTAAATTAATTAAGCTAATATAGCATTTAAATTAAATAAATTTATAAATAAAAGCTTATAAAAATAAAAAAATATATAATAATATAATAACCTTATTTAAAAATTGCTTTATATTAAAATAAATTATTATTATTATTTATATATATCGTATCTAGCTTAAAATAATATAATATAATTATTAGTAAGATTGCTTTAGCAACTATATATATTACTTTTAAGTATAATAAATTTTATAAATATTATTATTTTTTATTTAAAGCAGTTATTATATATATACCTATTAGGACTTACTTAGCAAAATAAGGGCTTATTAATAAGCCTTAACTAGCTATTTTATATATAATTTATAAATCCTTTAATACTTTTCTTATAGGAAAATAAAAGGATAAGTTATTTATTTTTTTAATTTATAAGATTATTAAAATTACTTTATTAGCAAGCCTATAGCTTACCTCCCCTATCTCAATATATATAGGAACGTAATAATATACTTTTTATAAAGAAGGTTATATATAAGCTAAAGTTAAATATTTTATAAATAATATAAGCAGCCTATTTAATAATAATCTCTTTCTTTTTATTAATATAATATATCTTAAAATAATTAAAAATTACTATTTAATTCAAAAAAATTTCTTAAAGCTATTACTAAGCTATATTATAAATTTTATAATTTATAAAATATTTTATAATCTTAAGAAAATTAAAAAAGGCTATTTAAATATATAAAATATTATTAAAGATTTTTAAAAGTATTATTATTACCTTTCTTATTAACGTATTAAGGGAGGTAAGGTTTTTATTATTTTCTTTAAAATCTTTAATCTTATTAGCCTTTATAATATCTCCCACTACTATTAACATTATTACTACTAACTTTCTTTATTTCTTTTTAATATATAATATAATATTTATATTTATATAAAAAATATATAATTAATAATATAATTAAAAGAATTTATATTTTAAAGCATTAATTAAAGCAATATTATAATTAATAATAAAAAAAAATAAAAAATTATTTTTATATTATTTAAAAAGCTTATAAATTTACTTAAAAAGCTATTAAAAACCCTCCTCCTTCTTATTATTAATAATACCTTAAAATAATAATAAAATCTTCTTTATATAAATTATTATTATTTCTTAAAAATAAAGCATCTTTTTATTATTTATTAAATATATATAATTAAATAAAATATTATAAAAAAAATATTACTCTTAAATTTACTTAATTTATTACCTATTATATTAAAAGATACTTATAATATTATTTTCTTTATTAATAATCTATTTATATTAATAGCCTTCTTTTTTAAGTTAATCTAAAGTTACTTAAATAAATATATAAATACCCTATTATTTTTTTTAAAAGTTTTATAATTAATTCTTTATTATATTACCTCTTAACTAAATTCCTAAATATTCTTAATAAAAAATTATTTTAAATTTCCTTAACTTTATAAAAAATAAGTTATTAATAATATAAATAAAAAAATTATAATATTTAATTAATAGCTATACTTAGCTATATTAAGCTTTAAAAACCTCTTAAGAATTATAATAAATATATTTCTCCTCTTAAACTACTAAAATCTATTTATTAAATATTTATTTAATTATATAAATAAATATTTATTATTAATAGCTTATTTTAATTATTAAAGTATTATTTTTTATTATAATAAAGGGTTACTAAATATTATAATTATATATTAATATTATATAATTAAGCTTTAACTTTTTAATAATAATAAAAAATTTAATAGATTTTATAATTATATTTAAATTAACCTTAAAATTCTTATAAATATTATATTTATTATAAAAAAGTTTAAAAAAAAAAAAAGGGTTAAAAAGTATTAATTAATAATAATTTATTATAATAATATTTATATTTTAATTAAAATAATTAATTTATCACTATACTTTAAAATTAAAATAATTAAGTATCTACGTTATTATTATAATATTAAAAAATTAAAATCTAAGTAATTATATATTATTTTTAATATTAAATTAATTAATGTTAATAAATATTTAATTAATTCAATATAATATTAACATAGGGTAGTTATATTAAGTTTAGCAATAATAGCGATTATGCAGGGCGTTAATAATTATAGCCATAATGGGCACTATAGGGTGTTGGAGTGATATTAGGTGCAAGTCACGTAGCCAGAAGTAGTTCGTGCGGATAGTCCGTGCCTAGTAAACCATCCGTTTTTACTGGTGCGAATATCCGTCCTCTAAAAAAAGCAATGATTGCCTTGCTACCGATTGATTTTGATGTCCCGAAGATCCACAAGCGAAGAGTCATGCCCGTCCACTTCGGCTGGCAGACAGCACGTGGGCGACGTGGTTGTATGAGTGCGGCACACGATTGACCGTCTTACAACTGGTCTTATCCGCCCGGGCGATCAACCTGAACATCTTGAAGTTTCAATCCTGTTTGTAAGTCCGAGTATAAAGAGCACTCGTCATAAGGCTGAACTTAGCTATCACAGTTGTTACCTGCATACGCTGTGTAATGCCTGTAACGCGATCCGCGTGCCTGCTTTCGTAATTCCCCACGTCTGCCCCAGTGCGCTAACAGCCTCTCAAGTCTAGGGCGGCTGCTGGCCGGCGATGTTCGTGGTACCGTTCCTAGCTTATACTAGGCACAAACCGCCGCAGCTTTACCGGCTAACCATAGCTAGTACTGGTAGTTACTTGCTACCTAGGCAGTCTCGAAGCCAGCATGAACTTCTCGTCTAGCGGCTAAGTCGGCCGGGATCTACCCTTAGCTTTGGCTAGACCACATCTGAAATGGCTACAAATATCTACAAAAAGCTATCCCGCCAGTGATCTCCTCGTGCTTCCTGGACTGAAATGTCTTATCTACAGAATATTTGGCTGTGTGTAAGTTCGTCTGTAATATTACCATCTCAGTCAAGCGAATACTCTCATATTCGCATCAACTTCGAACAAAAGTCTTCATTTGGCACAGCAAGATGGGTCTTTCTATGTCGAAGGTCAGTAATATCCAGCCTCACGCCGACGTCCACGAGGATGCAACAAAACCGGACGTGAAGAATAAAAGACCGTCCCAGAACATCGAGTTTTGGGAGGATACTTACCGAGAATGCTTCGCCCGGAGGCTCATAATTCCCTCCTTCAGGCTGGACTCGGACAGAAACCCATGGCTCACGTTTGACCCGCTCTGGGGATTGGTCAACAAGCCGGTCGTACAAAAACCTCCCCTGGAGAATGTGGAACGCTGGATCAAAAACAGTTATCGTGTTAAAAATTGTTTTCCACGCTATGCCGGACCAAGACCGGAGCCACTGAGTGCAGAATTCAAAGCGAGGACAAAACAGGAATTGGTTCATTCTTTCGACAGGAAAATGGAAGAACATGTCGGGCAACACGTCAGACATCTTTGGCTCGCGAAGTGGAACCCCTCAAACTCCATCTCTATCCCCGTCGCTGTCTCCTATTTGAACCATGGAGATTCTTTACCCACTGGGCCATTCAGAAGGGACCTTCTGGGCATCGACATACTAAGCAAAATAATTGCCGTTTATTTTGAGCAAGGTTTCATGCGCTGTTTTGGCATCCATGGTTGGGGGGACGGCGATGACGAGCCGCGCCCCTGGCCGTATTATGGCAACGGCTGTGCTTATATAGCGAGAGCTATGCTGGCAGCGTGGCGGGAGGTCCACCACTACAACTGCCTCAGGTCGTTCGGGTACGGCTGCGCACAGCAGTGCGCTTCGTTATGGATCTCGAAAGGCGCGAGATCAACGCCTCACCGCGTCTCACGGCCCGGAAGAATGTTCTCGACGCGGACACGTTGCGGCAGGCGGAGAGCTGGGCTGACGAAGCAATCGCTCATGCTGAAAATCACGGCAGTATAGATCGCGATCCTGAGACATGGGGAGCAGTCCGTCTGGCACGAGCCCACCTTGATGGAGATCGTTGTGGGCTCCAGGGCGAGCCGATCGAAGACTCTCTCCCCGCCGTTCGTCATTGGTGATGCGAGTGAATCATCCAGAGAATAAAACCCCCTTTGTTTTTGACACAATCGTCTGCACGTGGAGACGCACACTGGATTTGGCTTGAGGCCATGGCGCAGGCATCACCCAGGCGAAATTCGCACACTCACGCCCAATACCTATACGTCCAATACCTACACACCCAATACCTACACACCCAATACCTATACACCCAATACCTATACACCCAATACCTATACATCTAATTCACCCACTCAATTCGCACACCTAATTTTGACAGCTGGTCTACCTGCCTAAGGGCCAATCAAATGTGCTAATAGGTATATAAATTGGACCTTTGTTGTGTGAACAAAGATGAGTGGCGGGTATGTGAATTCTCACGTTGTTGAGTGCTGGTGATATACCGGTGCATCCTCTGTTTTGCAGGTGCAAAATGCTGGTTTTGGTACTATAAAGGCAGGAATATGCCATATCCTGGCCATGGAATCAACTCACCCGACACCGAGCTGGACCAAGCATTTGTAGCAAGATTTCCTGAAATGATGTGCGAAGTGGCGTCCCTGGCCCCCGCATTGTGTCTGGACGTTGTACACTACTGGAGGGGTGCAGCATTGGTGCCTTGGTCCTCCTTGGTGCCATTTCCTATCAGCATTCTGCCTTCCCAGATTCTCCAAGAATTAAAACATTTATTCATGTATAAAGACACTATGAGTATTGTTTTGTTGGCTATGGTTGGTAGACGGTACCAAGGCCCCCTGGGTAAGCGCCTTGCCAAATCAACTCTGGCTTCCAGCTTGCACGGTTCGCCTATGAAGGCTAGAGGTGACTGTTCGGATACATGCAGAATTTCCACCACTAAATGACCTCCCTCCTCGCTTGGCATGCTCACTTGCATCACGCGTCTCTAACCAACACATCGCGGTGTTCCCAGCGAGCAACGGATACACGGCTAAATCCCAGGACATTCGTCGCCAAGTGGCATCCTGCCATGTACGAGAGGGAAATCATCCATCGTGGCGTCGGTCCAGAGATGAAAGGATCATCATGGGTACACTCGTGGTTGATCGGCCTGCCGGCCGCGAGGCATATAACCTGCATGGGATCGCCATCATCTTTGCTCGGCCATGAGACCCCTCAGCTTTCGTCTTTCTCCAAATAGAGCACCGTTCCAGTCAAGCCTCGGCCACTTCGGACAAGATGAAGATATCTCTCTTCATTACCACGCTCCTACCCCTTCTCACCCCTGCCTCTCCTGTCGCTCAGGATGAGGCCGAGCAGAGGGGCAGTGACCACGGCGGCAAGGGTGGCGAGCTCGACTTTGCCCTCGTCGGTTTCGCAAAGGACAACCCAATCGGTCCCACCACTGGCGGCGAGGGTGGCAAGACCAGTATGGTAGAGACCTTTGAGGCTCTCCAGAGTGCCGTCGCCGGTGGCGGAAAGAAGATCGTCTACCTTAAGGGCACACTCAACAATCCTCCAGCACGTCTGAAGGTCGGTTCAAACACCTCCCTACTCGGCTGGGGTCGTGGTGGCGAGCTCACCGGCAACGGTATTGATGTCAACGGTGCTGACAATGTCATCATCCGAAACCTCGGGATTCGCAATGTCTTGACCGCGGATGGTCTCCAGATCATCAACTCCACGCGAGTTTGGGTTGATCACAACGAATTCGAGTCGAGCGGTCTCGACAATGGCCCCGACTATAACGACGGACAGTGCGACATCGTCCGTGGCTCCAACTGGATCACCGTGTCATGGAATTACTTCCACGATCACTGGAAGGTAAGCGAGGGCAATATCTAAAGCTAGAGTGCTACTGACTCTTTCCAGTCATCCCTCGTTGGTAACAGCGATGTCCTCCGCGAGGTAGATACCTTCAAGCTCCGCATAACCTACCACCACAACCTCTGGGAGCGAGAGGGCACCCGCGGGCCCGCGGGCCGTTTCGGCCGCCAGCACGTCTATAACAACTACTACAACGACTATTTCTTCCAGGCCATCCACTCCCGCTCCGACAACCACGTCCTCGTCGAGGGCAACGTGTTCCGCGGCAACACTAGCGAGGCCCTCAGCACCTACGGTTTGGTCATCCCCGAGGACAGCCCCAACACCTGCGTCTGCGGGGACGAGGAGCTGGATGGGTTCGCCAACTTGGGTTCCGAGAATGACTTTGGAGGCGCTGGTGTCAACATCACTAGGGTCGGAAATTTCACAGAGGCGCCGTACAAGTATAAGTTGACACCCCTCAACAAGGTTATTGCTGATGTTACCCGCGGTTCCGGCCTAGGCAAGATCTAGGCTGAGAGAATCAAATCCATATGAATGATCTGTCGCTAAGGTCGCAACTGCTGTCTTCTGCCATCATTAGAGATACGCAGTGCTCCTGAAAAGAAAAGAGGCCAGGACTACATCCCGTAATCCGACTGATTATGTTCATTTGTCGTGAAAATAAGATTTCGGAACAAAGCTTTTCAACTCCCGTGTAGTCTCAGGAACCCTGCGATGGTCCAGCATTTGCTCAATACTAAGGTTTGGCGGATCCTTCGGCCATCATCCCCGCTGAGGCAGGATAATACGCTACGTACTGTACAGCGCCGTCATTCTGGAGCACGTCCGGCTGCCCTGGAACCTTGGAGTTCACCTCCACTCCTGTTTGATGCACTTCCAACAATGGCTGTGATTCCGCTACCAGTTGGACTTAGTCTGGGCCAGGCGATCGGCCTCACAACGATCGCGTTGGTTATCTATCACGCCTTCAACATCATTTACAACCTCCGATTCCACCCCCTGGCATCCTTCCCAGGACCCCTGGCCCGCGGCGCCTCACGCCTCCCGTACACCCTCTCCATCCTTAAGGGTCGCCTTCACACCGACACCGCAGCCCTGCACCGCAGGTATGGGCCGGTCGTGCGCGTCGCGCCGAACGAGCTGGCCTTCGCGGACCCGTCGTCCTGGAAGGACGTCATGGGCGGCGGCTCCAAGGAGCTGGCCAAGTGGGGCGAGGCATACCTCATCCCGGACTTCCTGCCGCCGCACCTGCAGAACACTGTCGACAAGGAGCACCACAAGATGCTCCGGCGCGCCGTGGCCCCGGGGTTCAGCGACCAGAGCTTGAGGGCCCAGGAGGGGCTTGTCGCCAAGTACATCGACACCCTCATCGAGAGGCTGAGGGACCGCTGTGTCGCCGGAGGGTCTTCGGGCGGCAATTCCGGCTCAGACGCCGAGAAGTCCGGCTCTGGTGGTGACTCTGCCGTTGTCGACCTGGAGAGGTGGTATCGATTCACCGTGTTCGACATCATCGGCGACCTGGCCTTGGGCGAGTCGTTCGGCTGCCTCAATGGGGGCGACTTCCACCCCTGGATCAAGGGGGTCACCGATGCAGGCAAGGTCATGTGGCTGCTTACTGCTGCGAGCATGTATCCTATCGCCAAGAAGGTCTCCAACTGGCTGTTCGCGACCGTGGCCACAAGGGGCTTCGAGATGCACAATAACATGGTTAAACCGATGATGGAGAGGCGCATGGCTCAGGGAGCCGACCGACCTGATCTCATAAACCCGATCATAATGAAGAAGGACGAGTGGGTGGGTGCATAGCTCCCAATGCCTGCTGCGATCTGATGACCGTAGGCTGATAGAACAGAATCTCACGGCCAACGACATGATCTCCCACGCCACCGTCTTCATCGGTGCCGGAAGCGAAACAACGGCAGGGGTTCTGACCGCCGTCACGTCCTTCCTCCTTGAGAATCCAGACAAGCTTGAGAGACTCAAACAAGAAGTCCGTTCCGCGTTCACGTCACAAGCTGAGATGTCGTTGGATGCCGTCAACAGCCGTTTGCCGTATCTCATCGCCTGCACCGAGGAGGCTCTGAGGCTCTACCCGCAGACAGGCGTCCCGTCTCTACGAATATCTGGGGACAACGACGTAATCTGTGGCATCCCGGTGCCTCCAAAGGTATGGAAAACAAGCCGATGCGCAAGCGCAAGGGTAAAGCTAATGCTGACCTCGTGGGATGATGAAGACGGTGGTGGGGATCTGGGTGTGGTCGATGTACAGGGACCCCAAGTTATTTGCCAACCCGGATGAGTTCCATCCCGAAAGATTCCTCGGTGACCCGCAGTACGCCAACGATGACCCTGACGCGTTGAAACCGTTTTTCACCGGGACGAGAGATTGCGTGGGAAGGGGGTATGTTTGTTTGCCATCCCTTGGACATGCTTGTGCGAATTATAAGGGCTCTATTACTGACTGCCCTTTTCTAGACTCGCCGTCATGGAGCTACGTCTCGTACTGGCTCACATGATCTACAACTTTGACATGGAGGTGCAGGCCGACAGCAGGCACTGGACCCAAGATCAGAAGAATCTCTTCATTGTGTGGGACAAGTCGCCTTTCCATGTACGGTTAAGGCCTGTGGGGCACGAGTCAAAAGCTTAGATCGATGTGTCCCAACGGATTGGGATCGGTTTATATCTACATTACGTATCTTATGTCCGTGCAGTCTGATTTGGTGGACGAAGAAAGAAACGAGAGTCTGGTATGTCTGCCGACGCCCCATCGTGACAGGCCCACCAAAGGGACCGAGGTCTCGTACTGTGAACCGAGCCTCTGAGTGGTCCTATTCGAATGCATCACATGAACTCCTTTTCCCAATGAAACTGTGCCCAGACGCCTCCAAATTCCATGGTATCGTACATTGAGAAGCCCTCCGTTGTCCATATCCGGTCGTGTTATTTCCTGCCAAGCCATCGCGTATCATACCGGATGGAAAGCTTTTTGGTCTGGCAGATCAAAGGTCGCCTCATCCTCGGCATCGTCGAGCTTCGAGTTTGGCGGGAACCATACCTTGTTGAACACGACTTCTTCTTTGTCGGTGCCGCCAAGCGATGCTGTCGAAGTCCGGTCGAGTGCAGACAGCTTTGTAAGGTCGAAGGTGTCCGGGTAAAGTTCCGGATGTGACCTCTTTCTACTAAAGGCGCTCCTCTGGCTCTCAGAATCTAGCTTGTCCTGTGGACGGTGCTGATACTTCCTCCCGTTCCTGAACTCCTGCAGGCGATGCGGTGTGAATATTGGTTTCAGCGCTGGAACGCTGGCGCAGAGGATGGCAGTGTTGATCTCTATTTGTGAGAAGAGATTTACCTGTGCGGTTGAGTGGCTTAGCTGATGTCGCTTCGCAGTGGACGTGGAGAACAACAAATCGGAGAACTTACTGCAATTGCATCGCGGAAGGGGTCAGTCGCCAACGTATACGTGTAAATACTCTGCAGGCGCACGACCGACATTATGGCAGCGAAGATACCGGTACCAAAAATGCCAGCGAGAGCGATTTTCTCCTGCAGAGGCCGTTTGAACCCATTCAACGTTTTGATCGGGAGTGCTATAATCCAAAAGTCCGTTATGATGTTGACGCCTGAGGTCGCTATTCGGGAGTTAGTACTCAATGCTGCGCATCCTGATGACTGGCCAGGGATAACAAGACGTACAGTAGAAAAATGCTGTTGTGTTGATACAAGAACCTGGCTGTGTTCCGGTGAGGTCCCATAATTTGCTCAGTGGCTGACACTGGCCCAGTGTCACGCAGAGACAGATAGCTGTGAAAGCCAATTGGAAGACGATGGTGCCGTAGCACAAATAACGAAAGATGTCAGATACCGCTGAGAGTTTGTCTGCGTCAGTAAACGCGGTGTTTTGGAGCAAATGGTTCTAGCGTACCAAACCTGAGATACATGCATAGAATGGATGTCTTGATGAAGCCGACGATGAGGTAATAGGTGACTTCGACGGCCAATGTCGTCTGCAGGATTCCCAACATGTTGTCCATGGTCAACGTTGAGGCCGGGAACCCAACGTGGTTCGCCCTCAGGATCAATATCTCGATCATGTAGCCTATGGTGAAAAACAGCGCCACGATGATAGTGTACTCATCGTACCCAGGCTTCCGTACGATGACGAAGCGTATTAATGATCGCACCGCAACAACGAATGCTAAGACGCGGAAGGTCAGCGCTCTTTGCTCTGGACATCCCAGAATAACGTCGGAATTTGCGACCGTGACTTACTGGATAGTGTTGTGAGAACGATGGACAGAACGACGAGGCTGTCCTGCCTCTGCTGATCGGTCTGCGACATCATGCTTGAGCTGGCTTCAAATGCTCATCGAGACGATGTTTAGTCTCTCCCGGGTGGGTCAGCCCACGATAGCGCGGGCCACGAGGTGTGCAAGGCTTGGCTTTACAGGGCCCAAAGTGCGAACCAGTCGCGGGAACCTTCAAGGAGAGCTATAATACCACGGATCATACTGATATTAACGGCCTAGTCCCGAGTGGAGACGGGCCGTCCTAAATACGCGGCTTTGCTCCTGTGCTTTGTTCGCGTCCAGCCACTTGGGAAAGTGATGATGATTGGAATTGGCTGGCGCCGGACTAAACGATGAAAAGGTTGGTGACATGCTCTGCCCAGTATACGGTTGCACCCGATATTACGCCGGTGAATGCTATCCGGCTGAGTTGGTGATTGTGTGCTGTGTTTCCCGATAAACTCGGGCTAGTGAGCCTCCTGATACCGATGTGGAACGCTCATGGGAGCTTGGAGGGAGGGAGCTTCGAGGCAGCTTACGACCCGAGAATCCGGTGAAACCCTCGATCTCGACGGCCCTCAGATATACGCACGGGCTGTCGTTTGGCCCGTCGCCTACACGTGCCGTTTTAGTGACCAGTCGTGTAATAATTCCGGTACTCTCCATGGCTTCTCCCGTGTCGGCGGGGGTTTGGCTGGTCAAGCTTTTTGGACAGGGATAGCACCTAACTTCCCGGAGATCGATCTCGGGGGGGTTCCGTTTCAGGCATGGAACCCGCAGCTGAACTCGCCTGAGCTGGGCTTGGCCTATGTGCCTATTGGTCTTCTCGTCCAGGTAAGCCACTGTGAATATTACCATCACAAGGAACGAACAGTCACGGTAACCCTATAGCTAGTAGAGCTACTGTACTTTGTGCCTGCAACGTTGAGGTCACACAATAACATTCCACCAGTGATGAACTTCTGACATTCAAAGTGAGAAACGCCCAGCTAACTTTCACTTAGAACTTCATCTCCAATGGCCGTGCTCTCGATTCCAATGCATTTGCGTGTACGCCTCGTTCTCGTCCGAACTTTGTCTAGGCGCTGAGCACGTTGGGGATTCATCTGAAAAAGCCACCCGCCCAAGCTCTTCCAAACAGCAGGACATGATCCGCGCTCAGTGTTACATTTTGCCCCCTGAAATCACGCGTAAGCACGGCTGGGAATTTTGGAGAGGCTATGCTTCCCGAGGTAGGCTCAAGCATCCGATCCTTCAAGAGTTCACCTTATAAGGCAACATGTTGCCGTCTTCCGTGCTGAGCTCATACCATTGCATGCCCAGAAGCGACGGTAAATCCCTGGGGGAAGGGTGTGCAGCTGACAGTATGCATTATAGGCCATTAATGAACCAACACGTTCAGACCCGAGGTACCAGTCTGATGCGAGCCTAGAGGTTGAAGTGATTTTGAAAGACTGGCGAGTACAAGATTCGGGGCGACGGGGGACTTTACTCCGCACTACCACCCGGCCGTTGCATCCCACTCAACAATCAAACTCTAATCCTCTTCCAAGCCTCCCATGGCATTGTAATAAAAGCCTTGTGGAAGTCTTGCGCAGCCATCATTTCAGCGCCGCGTAATTTCCAATCAAGCAGCAGCCCTCCTGGATCAACGCACGTTACAGCTCTGCGAACAGACAAGGTATGGCACCGTATTCGCATCTCCGCAAACATCAGCCCTTCAGTCACTGTATATGGAAAACCAAACGTTACCCCCCCCCTATTAATTAAGTCAGCTCTCCCCTCTCACACTAAAATTTAGCTAATAATATAGACTATATACCTTATCATTAAAGATAACCTTATTAATATCACTATATACCTAATTTAATAAAAGAAAGGTTATTATATTCTTATTTTATATATATCTCTGGAATAATTAAGAGTAATAGAATTAACTTAAGCCCATTATATAAAGGAATATATACTCTGCTAGCTTTAGCCTAAGGTAATTATATCCCACCTAAATTAATAGGAAGCTTATTCTAATAGCCCTTAAGAAGTAAAAGCCTAACTATTATAACTATATACCTATTTATAATATTAAATAATTTATTTTATTAATAAATATTCTATTAATTAATTAATAGCATTATTATATATAAAGAAGCTAATAATAAAGATAAAGGTTATTATTATTATAAAATAAAAGCTAGCAGCTTAATTAAAGACCTTTTATAATAAATAAATAGCTACTTAGCGTATTACCTAATATATTGCTAAGAATACTAAAGAGGTTATCCCTAAAGCCATCCCTAATAAAAATAATACTCTAAATAGCTTAAATAAAGCTAAGGATATTTATATTAATTAAAAGATATTAAATATATTTATATTATTATTATTAATTAATAATAATATAAATAATAATATTAAGGAATTAAGAAGCTATCCCTTATTAAGGAAGTTGCTAAGGAGGGTATATCTAATATTATATATAAAAATCACTAATATATAGGCTTTTTATACCTTATTTATTAAATAATATAGCTTTAAGTTTAATAATAATGCTTATAAGGATCTAAATATCCTTATATTACTAAATAATTTTCTAAAAGGGATAAGGGAATAAATTAAGGCTAAATTTAAGGAGGAAGAAATTATAATTAAATTAATATATATTTTATTTAAAGTAAATTATTAGCTATTATTATTAAAAACATTCCTATTATAATTAGGTATAATAAAGAGAAATATAAACTATTTAAAAGGAATATTTCCTTATATTAAAATAATAAAAATACTTTCTTTAAATAAAGGATTATATTATCTTTCCTTTATATATATTTATAAAGTGATTTTTTCTATAATATAAGCAACCCCTTAAATATACTTAATATTAAGGCAATTAACTATTAAAATCTTCTAACCACCCTTATTAGCAAGGTTAATACTTAGCTTAATAGATAATTTACTAGCCATTAAATAATTATAAAATATCTTATTAATAAATAGGTTACTATTACCCTTAGACCCTTAGCTTAAATTAATTACTACCTAAATACAAATAATAATAAATAAAAATAATAAGAAAGACCCCCTTTAGGAGAAATATAAAGGGCTAATAAGGATATAAAAATGCTTTAAGGGCCCTTATTATAAGGCTAATTATTATTATTATAATAAAGGGGACTTTTTATAATAATAATACTATATCATAAGGAATAATATATATATTAATCTTAATAATACTAATTTAATAATATAGGTATAAGCTATTCTTAATAAAGAGGCTATGATTTAAGGGCCCCTAGAGAAGCTTTTTTCTAAGTAGAAAAAGGCTATTAAAGCTAATAAAAATGCTAAAGAACCTAATAATAATAATATTAGCTTTATATATAAGAGAAAAAAAGTTAAGAAGGGTAATAAATAAAGGGAAAGTAATATTAATATAATAATTAACTTATTAATTAATCTTTATATCCCTAGCTTTATATATAAATATTTAATAATACTGCTACTATTAATATATTTTTTTAAGGGCTTTAAAGGGCTGCCGGTATTATCACCACCGGCACCTCCTTATTTAAATAGCCTTATATATTATCGCTAATTGCTTATACTTTCATTATTGCTACTATAAGTACTTAATAATTAAAAGGCTTTAAGTAAAAACTTTATATTTAAGGCCTTATAGCAGCATTTTTATATATTAATAAAAAGGATATAAGTAATAAAGTTAAAGAAGGTAATAAGGTATAAGGATATTAATCTCTAATTTTTATATTTAAAGGAGGATATTTAATTTAATAAAAAGGGCTTAAATACTATTAAATTAATTAAAAGATTTATAAAGCTATATTTAAAGGAAAGGAAGGACTTCTTTATACTCTTTAAGAGTGATAAGGAAAAGGAGGAGCTACTGCTATTGCCACCACTAATATAAAATAGTAATTATAATCCTTAATAGGTTCTTAAGGATATATATAATAATAAGACCCTTTAATAAATTAAGTAATTTCTCTTAATACTAAGTTATTTTCTAGGTTAAAATGCCTTATTGAGAAGCGTAGGAAGCTTCTTAATATAGTTTAATGATATATTAATGATAAAGAGTGAATTTAAAGTATTTTCTAATAGTTTTTAAGGAGGTAATTAGCGTTATTTATAAGGAAAAGAGTAATATAGGTAGGAAGAAGTTGATGAGGTTTTTATATATAATTAAAAGAATCTTTAAGTAAGTAATCAAAGCATAAATTAAGAAAATTAAATATGTTTCTTATAATAAATTCTTAGCTATCTCTCTTAATAATTTAAGTAATAATCTTTTTTTAATTAATTTACTTATTATTACTTTACTTATTATATATAACTTAATTACAATATTTTCTTCTCTTATTACCCCTTCTTTTACCTTTATTTTAACCTTATAACATTTCTATTAACTTATATTATAATTATTACCTTTAGATCTCTTCTCTAATATATATATATAATAAAAATATCCCTTGATTGCCTTTATATACTAGCTAACCTTTTAAATGCTTAAGTATAAAAAATCTATAAATTTCTTATCACTATTATTATTATTATATTTATATTAATACTAATATTAAATATACCTTTTTAAATCCTTAAAATATACCTTAATTAAATTAAAATTAAGGAAATATAGCGGTAAATATAATAGCTAAATACCCCTTTCCTTAATAATATTATAAATAATATAATTATAATACTATAAGGCATTATCTATTATAAGGATTAATTATAAGCCTAAATAGGTAGTTATCTAAGATAAAACTTTCTTTAAAATCCACATTAAGAAGAATTCCTTTATCATATACCTCTTATATACTATAACATTAAGAAAATTGCTAATCATAATCGCTAATAGTAGATAAAAATGAATATTTCACTTAAAAAGACTCTCTACTTAAGGAGTATACTTAAATAATACTTAGCTTATTCTTTTTACATTATTATACTTATTAAGTCTTAATTTATTATAAAAGATAAATATCTTAATAATATATAATAATTTAAAGATATTAAAAAGGTGCTACCCTTAAAATTCTTTATTACGCTGCTAAGCTAATATATATATTTATTTATTAAATTAATCGCATATTTTAAGGGCCTTCATAATAATTAATATAATAATATTAATTCAATATGCCTTAATAAGAAAGTATTATATCTTATTAAGGTATATATTAAGCTTATTAAAAAGAAGATCTTTAAGCTCTTATATAGCAATAATTAAGCATTAATAATACTTAAAAGGCCTACTATATTAAAAACCATTATATACCTTAAGAGCTTATTATTTTAATTTAATAGCATTTAATAGTATTAATAAGGGTATATTAAGGGCTATAATATTTATTATTATAACCCTCTTTTAATATCATTAAATCATTATTTTATTATATTAGAATTTAGCTTATAGCTACTTATTTAATAGCGATAAGTTTAAGTATAAATAGAACTTTAATATCTATAATTATATAGAGGTTAGCCATATTATTATAGCTTCTTTTTTGCTAAATTAAGTATATAGCGATGATAATGAGGAGGGTTATTAATGATAAAGTGCATAGTTTGCATTGCCAGCTAAATTTTAATATGAAAGGGGAGAGCTAACCTAATTGACAGGGGGGGGGTAACGTTTGGTTTTCCATACACAGCAGCGATCACAGGCGCGCGCATACGACCCCCCAGGGTTAGAAGACATAATGATCGGAATACAACCCTCCACCCCAACTTACCGGCCTCAGGATTCAGATCCGGTGGGGTGGCGAGACCCCCTTGGCACCAGTCCAGACTCCCAACATCGTGTTGTTGGCGGTTGGTGCGGAGAATTCGGAAACCTTCGTGGGCCGCCGGGAATGATTTGGGTTTTCGTCAGGTCGCCGCCAGGAACAAGTTTCTTGCCAAGCTGCCAGACAGGCTGCGCAGCACAGGCCATTTTATCAAACCTCAAGAGATCGGCAACCTTTGAGCCCGCACACGGGCTGACGTCCTGGGGGTAATGCACGGTAGTCCAAGCTCCAACTGCACTGCGGCCATGTCTCATGAAGATCCAGACGGGATGGGGATATTAATATCAAGGTTCCGCGTACAGGCCTCCGAATCCTATCGGCCACCACAACTGTCCCCCGCGGTCAGAAGTCAGCAAGGCTCAGCTCCTGCTGGGCGTTTGATGCGTGATGATGATGTTGACTTTTCAGGCACCAAGATGGGCCATGGTCACAGAATCTCTGGTAACGAAATCTTATTCCAGCGTCTGTACTGTGGTACCACGGGTAGCATTCGGGTCCTGAAAAGAATGCACATTGCCTTCCGCGTTTCATGGGGATGGCTCGTTTGGAGTTGGGAGCGCCCGGCCACTCGTATTTCGTGCCGAGAGGTGTGGCCCCTGTCTAACCACGCCACGAGAAAACCTTAAATCAATCAGCTCCATGCTGCCGCACGACCCATGAGTTCGCAACGTACTGCTTTCCCCACTCTGGGCATCTATAATGCGTCCGTCAGTATGGACGAGGCTCACCGGGCTGCGTGAGGATGCAAGAGTTTGCGAGCCCAGCTGCCACCCGAGGCATGAGTGCGGTTTATCTCGATTGCAAATGGCATCCGATGGACTTTCGTCCCAGAATACCACTTCAAGCTATTGATTAGTCTTCCTCCAGGCCGATGCGTGGCTTCTTCCAGCCTGCTCGTTGGTTTCAGCACATGAGCAACATTCCGCCCACAGGGTCACATGTGGAACAAGGTTGTCTTGCATCGTTTTGCAGCAGTAGATCTTAATAAGGTGCTCTGAGCCTCATGCTTCAAGAAATCCTCACTGACCACCAGGTATTGCGGATTTGTTCATAGATTGGATTACTCTCGCTTACATGTACTTGCCCAAAGCGCTACGAGCCGGACGTAACACGTGGTAGCAATGCCGGAAAATTTTCAACCATCAAGGTTTGCTGGATAGGCAGATTTCCGTCATCTGATATAGCAAGGCCTCATCGCTTGAGCCAGCCTGTGGCAAATTAATGAGCGGCAAGAGTATGACAAAGTCGCTCTGCGTCGG
Organism: Diaporthe sp. P3_1W; assembly: GCA_037177825.1. Taxonomy (NCBI): domain Eukaryota; kingdom Fungi; phylum Ascomycota; class Sordariomycetes; order Diaporthales; family Diaporthaceae; genus Diaporthe; species Diaporthe sp. P3_1W. Next base: position 3,680,648 of record JBAFXB010000008.1, read on the forward strand.
TTTGCTCGGCATCGCATGGGCTCGAGAGTCCCGTTCATGCATTAGGCACATCACTGGCCACAGCAAGTTCTTACATGGATGTACCTCTGACACTTGCCATCTGGAGGCAGAAGCCGTGGGATGGTTTATGCAATATCTTGCGTCTATCCGTCGGCTGGAACGCCGCGCATATCACCGGGAAAAGATCTTATCTCCCCTGCTCACCAAGCGACTACCACTTTACGAATCCTATTTCAATACTGCATCGCGAGCTAGTTAGCCGACATCGTGCTCAGTATGCGAGCATAACGGCAGGTTACTGAGACTTGTGATAGCCCGAGCGAGTGTCCCATTTGATGAACCACGGGCATCATGCACAGATCAGTGCAGCGTCGCTATGTGTGCTACATAAACGCATCCGTGATGCGCTCTAATGTTTCCAGGTGACACATCTATCGGGTCACTGTCCTTCCTAGGTATGTCAAATCACGCAGGTCATTGAAGGTATCCAACCTCGGCAGACTTTGCGATCTGAAAGTGGGCATGGCATATGATAGTTGGTGAATGCCAAAGAGTGATCTCCCTATTCTATCCATTTCTATCAATGCAACTGCATGTTGAAACTTGTTCACAGTAGAGGCCACCTGTGCGAATGTCTTGAGGTTGTTGGATTCTATGTAACGTTTCCGGGAGGATGGTGGTGCCGCCAAAAATCACATGCTACTGGAAATGGATGCTTCATGCTCATTTCGTGCTTGCTTCACCATCGACACCATGTATATGAAACTAGGATGGAATGATTGAAAAGACAGTTAATCGACTAAAACTGCTGTATTGCCTACGTGCTCCCGTTCTCGAAGTCCCAGAGCTACCAGGCTTGTCTTCCCACGTGGAGAAATGCCTAGAATGTCTTCCTCTGGAATGTCGAAGTGATTCAAACTCAAATAGTTCAACTACATCATCTCGGAAAACCTTGGATATATATCTTCGAAATAATGGAGCATCCACGGCGCCAGGAATTTGTAGATACGTTGAACCGAATGACCTAGCGGTCGGCTCAAATTTGTGTTGCAGCTCATCAAGAATACCTTTGTGCGTGAAGTGGCACGGGACCCTCTTTTAACAGACATTTAGGGCTGCTGAGAACTGACAGGCTCTCTCATTCTTCTTATCCAGTCTCGTCATCGACCTTGTATCAAGATGTCATAAGTGATTTTATGTCTGATCTACCTCAGTCAACACTCATCCTGACTAGGGATGATGATGCCTAGCTGTATGTTTCTACTTCCGCCAATCTCATCTCGGTTATTTGAATCCGATGAAGCATTCTCTTGGTCAAACTTCGTTATATTTGCAATGGTGTCTATTGGCCAATATTGACACAAATGACATCAGCAGAACCACAAACGGCGAAAATACACTGGCATGGACTTGAACAGGGTCAGGGAGAAAGGCACGTCCACAAAACCCATCACTCTCTCACACAGACTTGATGAGAAGTGATGGATGAGCAAGAACCAAGAATCGACCCACCTATTTAAGCACCACCAACACGACAAAGCCTCCCGTTCTGCGACGGCAGCTCCTCATACCCTTCCGGTTTCCTCACCTCCCACCCGTCCATGCCCGGACTCACCGCCGCCAAAAACAAGTCCCACGGATCCCTCGCCCTCTTAATCCCCACCAACCTCTCATACTTGTCCCCATAAAACGCCTGCTGCCACCCAGGCTCCCCCGCATCCGCCTCATTGATGTAGCTGCCGGCCCCGGGCGACACGTCGATGAAGCCCTGGAAGTACCGCCGGAAGCGCGCGTGGTTCGCCACCATACTCCCGACGGGCGGCGTCGTCGACTCCGGGCCCTCCCACCCCTCGCCGTGCATCACCGTCCCGCGGAACGCCGGGTTGACGCCGCTGTCGCGCCCCGGCCACCCCGCGCGCTCGCTCGTCGGCGAGTAGTTGATCCCGTGGAACACGTAGCCCCCGTCCTCCACGTAGGCCCGGATGACGTCCGTGGTCCTGTCCAGCAGCGCCGGGTCCGCGAGGTTCTCGCGCGGGAACAGCCGCGTCGCCATGCGCCGCTGCTCGACGAGCTCCCCTGGCGGGCGCGCGGGGGCGGGGGTGGTGGTGCCGTTGGGGCGGGGCCCGCCCGACACGGAGACGAGAGGCGTGTTCATGTTGACGCCTGCGGCGCGCAAGTCGGCGACTAGGGCGGCCACGCGCGTCGTCGCGTCCGCGGCGCTCATGGCTGGGTAGCTGATGCTCGTTGTGAAGGTGAGGTTGCGGGACACGTTGGCTGTGGCGGCGCTGCCGTTGAAGACGGGCACGGGCCGGATGAAGTTGTAGCCTTGGCCGCCGTCGTCACACATGCCCGGCACGAAAGCGAAGTAGGTGCGGATGCCGCGCCAGAAGGCGTCAGGGGACGTGGCGGGGAGGGCGCCGCGCGCGGTAGTGGAGAAGGAGATGCTGGTCGAGGCGATGGGGATCGGAGAGTAGATTTTGATGATGGCGGAGGTGAGGACGCCGTAGGTTCCTTTATTGTTATTAGTAACTTCCGATATTTGGGCAAAACTAGGGTTGCTGTAACTTACCCGCTCCACCTCCTCGCATAGCGTAGAACAAATCAGTATTCTGGTCCGGATCCGCCGTGACGAACCGCCCGTCCGCCGTGACGACCTGGATGGACAGCACCTGGTCCGCGCCGAGCCCCAGGTACGACGTGTAGGCCGAGTGACCGCCGGACGCGATGAAGCCGCCCAGCGCTCCGACTGTCTGGCCGCCTGGCGCGACAATGGAGACGCCGTACTGCGACGCATAGGCCGTCAGGTCGAAGCCCTGCAGGCCAGCGCTCATGCGCGCGGCTTTTCCCGTGTACTGGCCGATTGTGTAGGTGGGGATGAGGGAGAATTCTTTGAGGGCGTGCGTCCAGATGGAGAGAGCGCCGCCGCCGGTGGAGCGGCCGAGGAAGTCGTGGCCTGTGTTCCTACAGCGCTGTCAGTCTGAGCTTGACTGGGTCTGCCTGTGAGGTTCGCTTACTTGATCACGAGCCGTATGTTGGCGTTGCGGGCGAAGTTCACGGCGAGTTGAATTTGCTTCACCGTTGTTGCTTTTACGACGTAGGCGGGGAACCCGTCGAGTGTGCATGTGTCGGTAGGGTTGGATGTCGGTAGACAGGTGTTGCCTTCGACCCATTGCTGACCGATTGACACGGGATCGTTCATGCTTGGTATGCGTCAGTCTCTTTGATGTGGAAGATCTGATCTGAATCCTCTCACTGGATGCTGGAATTGACCCATTGCTGCTGGATCCTAGTACAGCTCAGCGCATCATACTGCGGCCCGGTATAGCATGGTGCAGGAATTGGAGTCGGCTTTATTAGAGCACCTTCCAGTGTCGCGTTGAAGTCTTGCCATTGTGCTTCTGAAGGCCAGTCTGCGTCTCCCGGGTATGTCTTGCATTGTGCGTCTGGGAGTTCCGGATTCAAGGCGTCACCGAAAGCAATGCTGGGGTTGTCGAGGACGTCTTTATCCGTCAATTGGACGGCTTCGAAGGGGAAGTTGTATGAAAAAGCAAAGCTCACGAATGCAATCGACCATAATAGAAATTGCTTCATTGTGGTTGAAGTTTACACTACTAGTCACAATTAATCGGAAAGGACAAGGGGAATGGCTTGAATATATCTTTACCTTCCAGGATCTGGTCACTTTTTAAGCTCTATTAACACAATATCTGGTCGTAGGCCTGCCTATCCTGTTTGTATACAATTCAAACCCTCACAGCATGAGCAAAAACCCCAACAACGCCACACCCTCTTTTCCGCAAACCATCAGACACAACAACCGCCGCTGCAACACGACATTTACACAGGCGAATACGGAAGGTCATGGGGCAGCTCTCCTCAAGGCTCAGCCGGCCCCATTCCATATTCCAAGGTCCAAAGGTTTACTATTGAAATGAAAAGCAACCCGATAACGCAGTGTAACGAGAGCTATTCGCTCTGGCCAAAGCTGGCTTTGCATTGAATTTAGCCGTGGCGAATCAGTCTGGGGGTTGATTTATCATCCTTCTCCTCATGCAACGTGATTCTGGAATCCTGCGAACCAAACCCGGTATCATTGCACCCTGCTGTACCACCACGAGGCAGTGCATCGTGCTGGTGCGGAGCCATTTCAAAGCAATTTATAATGATAGAAAAGAGGTCGTACCTAATTTGCTTGTGGCAGTCACTGGGGGTCACGTGAATATGGGGAACATTGAATCGAGGGTACGTACATCGTTAAAAAAGGGGCCCAGGGTCCCTTCTGCACTCAAAGCTTAGCCATACGACCACTTCGAATATGAACAATCGCATATTTGGCAGAGCCAGTCTTTCCTGCCCGAGTGGCAGTCATATTCCTTCATAGACGAAGTGGTCGTAGACAAAACTTGGAAATCTTTGTTCAATTATTCTCGGGTACTGTTCTTCGCTGTCTGCCTACATTCAGCATTATGCTCTAACGATATATAATCGAGGGGCATATAATTAGTTTATTTGTATTTACCTAGCTGTCTAACGGATGCTCCAACTTTATCCGACGAGAGGAGTGCTCAAGTCGGGGCGTGTCCTGAAGTCTAACGGCTGAGTCACGCGTATGCTGCACTCAACGAAACTCTATGACAACCGTTGGAACAGAATGTGATGCTCGCAATGGTGACAGCCTATCCTCTGTTCGTCAAGCTGAAACAACTGTAAGAGGGATACCGATTACCGAACCAATGGAACTCATTACGAGTCACTTATTCTTGCGATTCAGCCAGCCACATCATTACTGTGTCCCGAATGACGGCCTGCGTGTCGGTCTTGTCTTAGGTCATGTTGTCACCTTTACTATTTCATTGATGTTGTGAAATGCACAGGTGGAGCTGTTTGGAAAGCCAAAGACCGGGCCCGCAAGTGACGACTCGAAGGGTGCTGGATTTTAAAGTGGTCTCGTTTTTAATCTGTACACATATGCTTCTTAAGCAGTACCTAGGTATGCTTCCAGTCCCTTCGTACAGTGCTAAACGCTTAACCACCCAGGGTTAAAAAAACAATGTCGGTAACAATAGGTTTCGAACACAATTATCTGTTACTAGATGTGAGTTGAGCTTAACAAGTATATATTGCAATTACGACTTGAACTCGGTATAGCACCGTTACACTAGCTATGACTGCCCATCGGGGTCTCATCCGCGTATAGTGAGTCGAATAGGCTATTAGATGCAAAGGAAGGATCATGGAGCTTGGAGAGCGCCCATTTCCCTCGTTTTCCTTCCGGCAGTTCCCAGATATTGCCCCACCGGCTTTGAAGTGCCGGTGGTATGCCACGACCGTTGCGAGAATCTCGAAGAGTTAAACGCAGCAGATGTCTTCGGTGAGGGGCCACCTCGTTCCGCGGCTCGTGAATTTCGGCACGAGAATGTAGAGCGTTCCGGTTGTTGAGGAACACCATGTCGCCCTTTTTGTATGGAATCTCAACGGCATTCTTGGCGGCGAAGTGCTCGACTGAATCGAGGGCATCTTGTTGTTCGACGGTAAGACCCGGGATGTGTTCCGAACGCTTGTACGTCGGTAAGCCCGTCAATGCGAAGCGAACGAAGTTAAAGAATGGCAAGTGACGGTCGTCCAGATAGAGCAGTGGCAAATATTTGGTGGTTTTGATGGCACTGCCGAGTTGGTCAGCATTTGAAGCGTTGCGGGTATGAGATCATATCTTACGTTTCATGCGGCCAATTGTGCTCTGCGAGCACACCTATCACGTTCGGTTTCTCCCTAGCTATATCGTTGTAGACCTGACCGCAAGAGGCCCACCGTACCGCCCCGCCGGAGGTCGCAGTTTCCAGTGTGTAGAATGCTAGAACGTCGCAGTGATCATTGTGGAAGGGCGAGAAGCACGTCAGTCAGGCCTTTCTGTGAGAAACTGGTTTACTTACCAGTGCATGGTTGGACAGTCCAGGTCGTGGGTCTGAAACGGTTTCACTGTATCCGGAGTACAGATGGGCTGCGAAATAAACCTGAGAAGACGTTTTCAAGGATGTGCGGGGAACCTACTAATCATATCGAGCTCAGAGCTCTGTGCCCCTCTTGTGTCGGCAATATAGCTTGATAGGCCGGCGAATGTGATGATGTTGTCTCTGAGACAACATCCATCCGGCGAAAGCCCGCGAAGGATGACAGCGCCTCGGCCATTATGCAGTTCATCGGATAGAGCTCTCAACTTACTCCCTAGAGACGGCAATGGAAATGTCTCCTGGCATAAGCCGTCGAGATGGTATCCAGAGGCTGCAGGGTTCAGTGTAGCCCGAAGCAGGGGCCAAGGAAGGTGTGCAGATACCACTTACAGTTGAACTCCTCACGAGCTTCATGCAGTTCCGTTATATCTGCCTTCGACAGATCATACGTGATGTCCTGAGGTCTTAGCGTATCAGAAGACCAGACCGCAGGAGAATCGATGGAGCAGGGAAAGTTCTCTGGCAGTGGGGAGCGCGGTGTTCTGAAGCTGTTGAGCATCTTTTCCCTGTGTTGGTACTGAACAAGATCGAAGTCGGGTTTTATGGTCGTTTCAAACCAGATCGGGGGTTTTGGGTCCTTGGCGAGGTTGAGCTTCGCACCCCCAAAGCCTTGGGTCGCAACTGAGGCCATATCGGTCAAGGAGCTGTTGAGTTGTGGAGAAGCTACCTGCACTGTATTTGATGCGATGTGGTGCAATTCCTTACTAGTAGTTTTTGTGGTCAAGCAGTAGGGGCTGGGAGGATCGGGCCCTCAACTCGGGCACTTTATATATATGGTGCTCATCTGCAAAGGCTTGGGGTTGAGGCTGAGAGGCAGCATCTGCATTGCAAATGTTTATCACCAGTCCCAGCCTCATTTGGGCCGGTGAGTTGGAACCCGGAAACCACCGGAATCCGCATGGAATTCGCCAATGCTAGTTGAATCCAGGTCACCCTCAGATTCATCTGCGAAGCGGGGTAGTGGTACACCGATGAGAGAGTTACCGTCTCGTCAAGCCTTCTTGATTTCATCCGGATAACATGACCACAGTCCATTGGGGCAGCGCAAGCCGAAATGCAGTGCCAGCCGAAAGGGCGCCAAAAATTACGTATGTCGATAGCACTGCGAGAAATTATTGGACGCCATGTCTGATATTCGCCCTGCAGATCCCCTCATCATCCGTGCAGTGCACCTGCTGCGCTCTTCGTGCACGCGCCAGGTTACGCACGCCTCTTCCCGATGGAACTCGAAACGTCTGCGGCAGGATTTGGCCAGGTCGCGTCGCACTTCCAGGCCTTCCTCGTCGGCTCCAGGACTTTTTTGAGTACAGAATGGTTTGAAGTACCGGGTCTGGACATGACGACAACGTGCCAGACTTCGTTCACAACATGTTCGCTCGCTTTAAGCAGAGGTCGAGCAGAAGACTGAGGTCTGGCTCTGGCGAGCGCAACATTGAAGACAGTGTGGTGGTGGGAAGCTCGACCGCGGATTTCCCTCGCGGGATGAAGCTTCTCTTTGACCCTATCGAAGAAGCTTGTGCGGAGTAGGTCCAGCTCCTCGTTATCCTTCGAAATCCGTGGATATGATACAAACATAACACAGCATAGTTTTCGTCCACGGCATTACTGGCGACCGCGAAAGAACGTGGACGCACAAACAAGCCGACAAACCATGGCCTCAAGCCCTACTACCGTCCGCATTACCTCACGCTCGAATATTAACCTTTGGATACGACGCATACGTGGCAAATTGGCAAGAGCTCAGGGGCGCAGTTTCAAAGAATGGTATCAAACAACACGCATGGAACCTACTCAATGCAGTGGATGGCATTAGGCAGGGCATGGGCCAAGTAAGATCAATGAATTGGAGGCTCTTCGTACAGACAGCGCAGTTGTAATACATATCACTGACACAAGTGCCACTCCAGCGCCCTATTATATTTGTTTGTCATAGCTTAGGGGGACTGATCTGCAAGAAGGTTCGTGTGTATGAAATGCCACAATGTGCAGGATGCTAAACACATTCCTCAGGCCTTGGTCATCTCGCGGGAGGTCAAAGCACAAAGCCATCTCCACAAGATCGTGCTGTCCACTCTAGGAATTCTGTTCATTGGAACACCGCACCAAGGATCTAGCCTAGTTAGTTGGCCTATCGCTGCTGCTAAACTTCTGGACTTGTCTAGCTTCAAGCAAACAAATGCAGGCATCCTAGAGGAGTTACGACATGATTCAGCGGACCTACAACATCTCCAGGAAAGCTTCCATCATCTCTTGGCTTCCCGAGAGTCTGAAAGCCTTCCCCCGATACACGTGGCGTGTTGCTTTGAGGAACTTCCAATAGCTGGCAGTACAATGGTAGGTGGAACATGTCCGACAGCTCGAGACCGTGTCGTACGTTGAATTACTGTACAGGTTGTTACAAATGATTCCGCCATTCTTCAGGGTTCGGAGGTGCCGATTGGAATTCATCAAAACCACAGAGACATGACCAAGTTCGCTTCTGAGAACGACGGAGACTATCGGAATATCGCTGCCCGGCTGGCCCACTGGATAAACGAAAGTACCCAAAGCAGGCGTCTCTTCGACAATCTGCCGTACGGACAAGATACTCACAGAATGTCATCATGCGCAACGATTGCATCGCACGGGGTGGCGTCACCAATGACGTCTCTGACGATGCATTCGGACTCCAAGGAGGATTACTCCAGCTCATCGCACTCGTCATCTTCCCCCGGCTTTGTGAAAATTCCACAGGGGAACAACTACATCGTCAATTCCAAAATTGTTCACCTACCGATCTATTTCCCACCTTCCTGTGTCGATAGGCGGAAGTATTTCCAGCCGCGACCTGCGGAACTCAGACAAATATCGGACACTTTACTGCCAAATCATTCGTTCTCCTTGAAGCCGCGACCGACAAATTTGTTAGTCTTTGCGATGACTGGGCTTGGGGGTTCGGGAAAGACAGAACTTGCACACGAATTCATTCGTGTCTACAAAGGCAAGTTTGACGCTGTCTTCTACTTGGTGTCGGACTCAGTCGTGAGGCTTTCGGATCAGTTTACTAGGCTTGCGGCTGTTCTTGGCCTTGTGGGCGAGTCTGAGCGGTCTGACCAGGCAAGGTGCCTGGAAGTGGTCAAGCTTTGGCTTGGAAACCCTATAAAGGCAGTGCCCGAGCTTGGAAATCCCAAGAACGACAGTACAGAAAGAGCAAGGTGGCTCATCATCTTCGATAACGCCGACAATCCGGATTATCTGGACCAATTCTGGCCCCATGCGGGTTACGGGAGTGTCTTGGTAACAAGTCGAAGTCCACTTGCTCGATGTCGATTTCTGAATCCTACAAACAGCTTGGAGCTGGGCAGCCTGCCCCTTGAAGATGCCGTGGCACTGCTGAAATACTTGACTGAGGATGAAAAAAGCCAAAGCTCAGAAACGGACGCCGCGGCCAAAGCTATTGCTAGTCGTCTCGACAGTCTTCCATTGGCCATTGACCAGATTGGTACCATCATTGTTGATCGCCATATGTCCATCGTGCGGTTCGCAGCAGTGTACTCGCACGCAAGAGACTATCATGGTCTCTACGGAGAGAGGAATCTTCACCAGGGCTATGAGCATAGCCTGGCCTCGGTCTGGGCCTTTGAGAACCTCGAAAAGGAGCCTTTCGCAGTCCTCTGCGTGGTGGCATTTCTGGACCCAGAGGGCATCGATGAGGCACTTCTTGACCCATCTCATTGTGTTCCACAAACGGAACATTTCCCTGCCAATACTTCAGGATACCATTACCACTTGTCCAAACTTTTGAACACGTCGATGCTGGAAAAGGATCGTAATACAGGGCTTGTGCGCATCCATCGGCTTGTCCAAGACGTGGCAAGGGCAAGAATGGCACAGGTACCAGGTGCCTTTTCTACGGCATTCAATGACGCCTTCTCCCGAGTAGCGTCACAATGGCCGTTCCTGAACAGAGTATACGTGATAGGTACCTCGGGGAAAGTCGATAGATGGTCGAAGTGTGACACACTGTTCCCACATATTCTTCATCTCTCTCACATCTTCAACGACATTCTCCCATCAGAAAAGAGCAACATTGCTAGCGTCGATTTCGCCGAGCTAACCCTGGAAGCTGCCCAGTAAGTCGCACTAAACGTTTCTTTCCTCTTCTCCATTAAGAATACGAGAATAGCAGACGATTGAGCAGCTTTTGATATCTGATCTATAGATGGCGTATGGAGTGTGGACTTGGACACCAAGCAGGACCGTTGATCGACATTGTAGAAGGAATCTACAATTCACTTGACCAGTTGTCGCACGCCAGACAGTACGGGCAGCTTTACCGAGCAAGGGTAATTCTTGCGTGCGACTATGGTAACGGCGAAGACTGTCTTCGGTTTGCTCGATTGGAGATTGAACAAGAACAGATTCGCGCTGATAAAGAAGGTCGCTTGACGGGCGAGCTAGCGATTTCAAATAACAACATGGCTATGGCACATGCGTATTGTGGCGAATTCACAGAGGCGCTGCCTTATCTGGCCAGATCTCAAGACATCCGAAAGCAGCTCCCCGGTTTCAAAAGGTTCAACCTTTACTCTCCCCTTGTTCACCTTGGTGTGGTTTACAATTGTATTGGCGAGACGGACAAAGCCGCTGCTGTGCTTACACAGGCACTAGAAGACCGTCAACGCGAGATTGGACGAGATGACCGCGTTTCACTTAGGTAAGTTGGATACTGGATCAATGCCACGGAGGTGAGAGACGTCAGCTAACGGTTGTTATAATAGAACCGCTTCGATCTACTATGCCTTAGGAAACGTCAGATTCAGCGAAGGAAACCTTAGTTCGAGTCTTTCACTCCATCAAGAAGCTTTACATCGAGCCCGAGAGATCGCTGGACCAACAAACAGGAGTACCCTCAGATGTATGTTCCAGGTAGCAAGAGTTCTTGCTGCTCTTGGAGAGCATACAGAGGCCTAGTGAGTAACCTGTTGTCGGATACCATGGCAGGGCTAGCTTACACCAAATACTAGTGAACATCTCAATACCGTTCTCTGCAACACAATCTATAACAAGTACAACGCGAGAGAGATCGCAGGTGCTGCGTACCTTTTTGCGAATTGTTGCCAAAGGCTTGACAGAAACATTGAAGCACGTTCCTGGTTGAAGAAGAGCGTGGACATCTACAACGACTTGATGCGAAACGAAGCTCGTTCGGAAGATAGCATTACTGAAAGTGATGTGTTCGGTCTCGTTGTATACGATAACATCAACTGTTGAATTCGCTCTGCGAAATCAAGGCAGTACGGAATATGGAGGTTCACTCATTCTCATGAATCTGTTATTCGACTTGGCTGAGCGAGGCGTGTCGATAGCTATATATGGCGTTGTTATAACTTCCAGTGTGACCTTAATGTGAAATATACCTCAGTCTTACATGATTGAGTGGTAGGCAAGGAAAGGCGGTTAGTCCTGTAGAAGGCCGTGTCATTACGGACCTACCGGCACAGAAGGTTTACGACGCAGTCAAAGTTCTGACCACATTGCGTTCTCTCGTCCTCGCCTCTCCCACATTCCATGCCTAGTACCGAGCCGACCACGCCGACATTCATCGCGCCTGTCTAGACGATAGTGTCAAGTATCCATCTAACACGAGTCTGATACATGGCTGAGGAGCGCCGAGGGCGCCGCTGTGTTAAAAGGGTCTGTAGTCCTCTCAGATAGCTGGAGGACCAGAGTTCAGTGAATTTACACCCCTATGTATCAGCTGAGTTGCCACGGAATCTGACATCGGTTCTAGGTAAGTAGTGGTGGTCTCGTTTTTGGATTATATATGCATAATGACTTGGAATAATGTCTCACAGAGATGTATTTCTATAGCACAGCAGACTTCGGTATCACAAACCCAAGTCCCATCGTCTTCGTTCAGCGTTTTGCTGCCCGTCTACGAAAGCTTTCAATCCCACCTACGAATGCTCCAGTACCTGTCTTGGGAAATGAGAGTCCGTATTGAAGAGGGCGTTGAAAATAGGAATAAATGTCATTCATGACTGATTCCAATGCCATGCCACCAGTCTCCTCCAACCAACGGAGGTAGGGCAATGACTGTCTTGAAGCGAAAGTATATATACACAACAGGAGGATGACCATGGACTGAACAGCAGCAACAGGTCTAGCTTCTCTTACATGCTTCATGATCCACAAGGACCAGCTGACATCAACCTGGAGAACCTATACGTAGTCAACGCCTTAAACGGTGACCTTGCCCTTGATAAAGGTCGCAGCAGCAGTGGTATCAGACCCATAGCCAAGGTGGCCCGTAGCACTAGCACTCGTGGTGCCCCCAGAAGAAGGCGACGTGCCCGCCCCAGTAGCACAAACAGTGTCGGCCGACGCGCAGAAGGACTTGAACGCCCCATCCGGGATGCCCTTGACAGCCTGCCCGACAAACGGGTCGCCAAAGGTGACGGCGGCCTTGACCTTGCCCGCGGCGGCGGCGTCCAGGTTGCTCATGGTGTTGTGCACGAGCATGGCGCCCTGCGAGTACCCGGACAGCACGATTTGGGTGCTTGGGCAGCTGGCCAGCGCGTCCGTCACGGCCTTGACCATGGCCTTTGTGCCCGCGCCGCCCGAGGGCGATATCTCGGTCGCGATGCCGCCCGCGTCCGCGGCGTACGCGACGCCCGTGACCACCGCGTTGTTGTTCAGCGCCGTGCCGAGCGCCGTGTTCAGGCCCGGTCCGACCACGGCGCCCAGGGTGCCTGGCTCGGTCGTGCCGCGCGCGAAGATGACTGTCACGGCCTTGCAGTCTGCGGCGGCGGCGGCGGTATTCGTGTCGGCGGCAGCATCAGTCGAGCTCGTGTCACCCGTCTCGGCGCCGGTGCTGTCTCCTCCCAGGCCGGGGAGCCCGGTTGGGAGGGCGGGAGTTCCTGAGCCTCCACCGAGACCCCCCAAGAGTCCGGTGGGGATGGGCAGTGATCCTGAGCCAGTTCCGTCGCCACCAAGGCCCGGAATGCCGGTCGGGAGAGATGGGATGCCACTGCCGGTGCCATCACCACCCAGGCCTGGAATTCCACTTGGGAGGGATGGGATACCGCTACCACCGCCCAGGCCCGGAAGGCCGCTTGGGAGGCCTGGGAAGCCGCCGGTCCCGGTACCGCTGCCGAGGCCTGGGATGCTCTGGCGGGTCGTCTTCGAGAATAGAGGCAGCCCAGCAGCCGTGGCGGAGAAGTATGCAACGAGAAGAGCCTGATAATGCATTGTTGCTGTTGGAAGTGCGACTTTGTCTGGTCGAAAAGGTGTATATGAGTAATTGAAGTGTGGTGGAAGGGTGTGAACGATGGCGTCAAGCCTGCAAGTAATCGGTTTCTGAAGAGAATTCGTGAAGTGAAGAACGCCTGTGGTTGAAGCGAGTGTAGAAAGCGTTGGTTCCCTGAGGATGGACTGATCAAAACAAACACATTGATTCCCAAGAAGACATCATGAACACTTATAGTTGGATGGCAACACAACAAGCGACAGTGGCAAGCGATGCCTTCCTTCCTCTTCCGGAAATCAAGCCGAGTCCTGCAAGAAAATGATTCATCGCATGAGTCCGCAATATGTCTGTGGCGTTAGTACGAGGGTGTTCGGGGCCGATGTCTTGAAAAACTGAGCACCCAGGCCAGTCCGGAGCAGCCCACTCGCCCATGTTTGCAGCCTCGATCCCTCACCAAGCCACTAGGAAAAGGAGAGGCTCACAGAAACCCTAGGAGCATCCCACCAATATTGACGTCGGCATATTCCTGTGCAGGGGAGATGCCGTGGCTGAGCTAGAGGAGCAGAGGCCGGTAGAGCCCCACGACTTGCATCCATGAACTATTGCCCGAAACATCACTATACCGTTTACCCCCCGGCTATCCTTGCCTGGCACCTGGCCAATCCGACCGGGCGAGAACAACGCTCGGACACAACTCTCTACCCGTCAAATTTCTCTCCGATGTCAACAGCCAAACGGCCTGGCCGTTGAGTACCACCTGGGCAGGTTCGCTTTCCTTGGCCTTGCTGTGGCCAGCGACACGAGATCCCTTGAGTCATGAGAATCTGCAGGTCGAAGGAGGAGATCAGTTGAGCACACAAGTGCCGTGGTATATACATAGAAACAAGGTTGCAGTTTCTCGTCCGACCTTGCGTCCGACCTTGCGGTTCATCTGTACGGCAATGCACCACCACGAGGCTGAGAAGTTAAGGTTCTTTTTCCCACCCCGGTTGTGTGGGTCAAACTCACAAACCACCTGTTTGTTTCCCTGTAATTGGAGGGAGCTTAAGCGTGATGTGATTATGCTTCTTTCTTCTTCGGTGCTCAAGAAGGGAGAGGTGGAACAGGTGAACCCCTGACGCCACGGTAAGGACTTGCCGAGGCACGTTTTTGTTTTACTGCATTCCCACACCCACCCACACACCCCGGGATCACACACAACCAACCAAACACCAAACAGTTTCCCGCGGGCCGCAATCAATCTGAGATCCAGGAACGAACCTGTCAGCTTCTCCTCTACACTACCACACAGGCCGCTGACAGCCATCATCGATGCATGAAATTGTCCGGCGACCAGGCCGGCCTGGTTCCCCACTGGGAGGACCCATTGTGGCGGGCCGAGGGTTGAGACCTCCTAGGCCGCATGCGGAGCCAATCGCATTACAGCAACGCGCGGGTGGGGTGGATCACGATAATCCGCGGCTGCGAGTCGCCAACGAGGTTTATTGTGGAGGCAGCAGCCACTTTTTTGATGATCGCGAGTGGAAAGTCTGGGGCAGATTATATCACACCATCGCGTACTGCCAGAGTCAGCATCGGTCAAGGTGTTGAATTCTTGGAAGTTGAGACTCGTCGGGCAGCCAGATCAGATGATGGTCTCAGTGACCATACACACTTGGGATGGCGGCCTCAAATCGAGGATGCCCTTGGTGCTCGGTTCTGCGCAGGTTCGCACATGTGATCGAGACGGGCAATCGAAGGATCCCGAGCCCAGATGAAGTTGAAACGAGCTGTCATATCTCATTTATTACCAACAATCGTATCTCATCCAATACGTCCGCGAACTCGATTGTACCTTGAAAGAACAAGGTAGGGAATCGCCCCGTTCGTCAGGTCAAGGCGAGCGAGCAGCCACGATGCAAGAAGCCTCGGTCATCGAAGCCGGATGGCTGGAACCCTGCTCGAGATATATACGAGCGACGTCAGTATCACGCGATACCGAGCATCCCGAAGACCAGCCTCGACGCCATCATTCTTCGTCTGCGTTGTCATCTTCATCACTATCGCCATTCTCATCCCCATCTTCTTCCTCCGAGCTTGAGTCACTGTCCAGGTTCGGGTCCGGCATAACCACGTCGTTCAGGAAGCCAACCTGGAACTAGTCAGCCATGGGGGGTTTCACATTGACCCAGAGCACGTTCCACTCACATATCCAACCATGGCCCTGATAATATCCACGATCTGGTCCTGGCTGTCGTCCGCGGTGAGGGCACTATCAGGGATCTTCTTCCCCACCGTGAAGTTGCGCAGCTTGAGCAACTCGATGTCTCGGTGGTCGGCGTCGAAGCCCTGTGGTAACGGTATCGATTAGCAGTTGTTTGGTCCGACGGCTTCCTCGGCCGGCACTCCCCGAGATGAGGGCCTCGATTCCGTCCAGATCCAGACCGGATCCTACCGCTAGGAGACCCCAGCAAGTTTCCGAACACCGAGTGAAGAGCATGTTGGACCTCGGCATCAGAAGTATGGGTCCAAAGATGTAAGAAGACGGGGGGAAGGGGCAGTCACCTACCTTTGGCTTCTTCTTCAAAGCATTCTCCCCGTTCTCCTTACAGAACGCCTTCAGGCAGCTCTTCTCATCACCCCTCTTCGCCCCGGGCAGGAACGCCGCCCGGAACCCGTCCTCCAGCAGCACCCTCCTCCACCGGCGGGGTCTCTCGTCGATGGACGCGCGCAGCTTCGCCAGGTGCGCCGCGTCCGGGTGCCAGAGCCCGCCGCCGACGAAGCACGACCCGGGCTCGCAGTGTACGTAGTAGCACGCGTAGGGGCCCTTCCTGCCCGTGCGCGAGAAGGCGACGCTGTAGTGCGGCTTGTAGGGCGTCGGGTCGTTGCTGAAGCGGATGTCGCGGTAGATCCGGAAGACGACGTCCTTGAGGGGCAGTTCTGGGATCGTGGGGTCCGCGGCGATGATCTTCTGCATTAGGGACTCGACGTAGGTGTTCCAGTCTTGGAGGGAGCGGCGGTATTCGGGGTCGTTGGCTGGAGAGGACCCACTCAGTTAGCCATTGTCTGCATCCTGGATCTGCCCGGCTAGTGGATATAGTGATGCAGCTTACACTTGAGCCATGACCTCTTGTTATTTGCCTTGAGGTCTTTGAGGAAGAGGAGGGTGTTCGGATGCAGCCTGTCATCCTCGTAGTCGACGCCTCCAGTGCCGCGCATCTTGTTCAATGGTGTGATCGTGACCCGCGGTTCCTCGTCTTCGTCCAGCTCGTCATCGTCCTCCTCTTCCTCGTCCTTTCCATCCTCCTTGAACTCGTCCGAGTCGTCGTCGTGCTCGATCTTGGCCTTCTTGCCAGCGGACGGCGGTTGCGACGCGGGGTTCTTGCGTGGTCTCCCTCTCTTCCTGCCGCTGCCATTGCCATTGGTTGCCTTGACCTCTTCTGCTGTAGAATCCTCAATGTCATCGTCAGAGGACGCCTCGAAGTACTGGCTCTTCTTGCCGGACGAGCTGATGCGCGTTGATCGACGGCCGGCGGATGCCACGGGTGTCTCGGGAGCCGCGGGTTGTCGTTTTCGCGGGGGCATGTTGGCGGCGTCGTATATACTCGCTAAGCAAGAGCTTGACGAAATATAAAAAACAAAAGTAAATAGTGGATTGATGCTATCGAATGTCGAGAGCAGTGCAGGGCAGCAATTGATTTGGCTCGAGTGTAGACGTCATGGCTAATTTCAGCCGGAGGATTGACGCGACCGAGGCGCGTTTCACCTCCAAATCCCCCGTCCCTTCGGCCCGTCGTCCCAGCGCGAAAGCACGTGCGATCCACTTCCTCTCACCCATTTCCATTTGGACATCGACTTCTCTCCCAGCAACCCATTCAGCGATCATTGACTCCGAAAATTCAGAAAAGGTTCGTGAACAGTCAATGATGATACAATCGCAGCGACACGTCTCTATTATTAGGTGATTATTTACGCGATCGTCTTCACAGTCCAGCTCGGCGGCAGATCCTCGTCGGCCGAGCCCCAGCTGCTCTCCCTCGTGCCCACGACAAACTCCAGCACGCCTCCCCTCACAAAGAACTCGTGCGTGATCCAGCTCCTGGTCCACGGCTTCCCGTTGAGCGTCGCGCTCTGGATGTACTTGGCCTGGTACGTCGGGTCGAAGTTGACCACCCTAATGATGGACCACTGGCCGTTCCTGGCCCTGAGCTTCACCTCGCGGAAGAAAGGGGGCGTCAGGAGGTACACGTCCTGCCCGGCAACAGGGAAGAATCCCATCATCGCCAGGCCCGAAAATGCCCCCATGGCGCAGTCGTCGTTGCCCGGGATGCCGGCGAAGGTGGTGTTGAACAGGCTGGGGATGTACCGGTGTGCCCAGTACGAGCTGAGCCCCGGGCGGCCCGCGTAGTGGAACTGGAAGACGGGCAGGAAGGACTGCTCGTTGCCCATGTAGATGATGCCCGACTCGTGGAAGTAGTCGAGCCGCTTGGTGAAGAGCTCGGGCCCGCCCATGGCGCGGATCAGCGACGCCATGTCCTGCGGCACGTAGAAGCTGTACAGCCACGGGCTGCCCTCGTACGTGCCCATGCCCGTGTCCAGGTAGCAGCGGTGCATCTCGTGGACCGGGCTGCACGTCCGCGTGTTGTGGTACCGCCAGCTGCCGTCGACGCCGCGCATCTGCAGGAAGCCCTTCCACTCGCTCCACACCACCTCCTCCTCCTCGAAGTCCTTGTTGGTGCGCACCAGCACGTCCGCCTGGTTCGCGTTCCACAGGTTGCGCCAGTTGCCGCTGCGCTGCATGTACTTGCGGTAGTCGTCCTCCTTGCCGAGGCCCTTGGCCAGCAGGGCTATGGCGAAGTCGTCGTACGCGTACTCGACCGTCCGCGAGATGCTGCGCGTGATCCGGCCCGTGCCGTTGTTGTCGATATCGTCGTGCGGGATGTAGCCGAGCTCGTGGTAGCTGACCAGGTTGCCGCGCCCCTCCGTGTTCCAGCTTAGCGGCTCCTCCTCCGCGTCGGAGACCACCGCCGCGTACGCTGTCTCCCAGTCGATGCCGTCGGTGATGCCCTTCAAGAAGGCGTCCGCGATTACAACATCGGCGTTGGTGCCACCTTGCGTGAAGCCCTTGCAGAAGGCCATACGGCAGTCCGGAAGCTTGCCTATGTTCTAGTGTCAGCTATGGCACAGACCTTTGTTGGTTCTGATAACCAATACTTACCAAGATTTCGATAGATATCGAGCAGTGTGCGGACCATCTGGGCCTGCGCGTTAGGGTCGATAATGCTTAGCAGGGGATGCTGAGCACGGAACGAGTCCCAAATGCAGTAAAATCTAGATACCCAGTCACAGTCAGCCTCATGATCGTGTCAGTTGATTAGGCGAGGAACACCAGCTACTCACGAGTCAAAGTACGGCTCATCCGACTTCCACAGCTGATTCTCCCCCGTGTAATTCTGGGGCGAAAGCATGGTCCTGTACAGCCCCGACCAGAACGTCACCAGCAGCGCGGGATCAATGTCCGTCTCGTCCACCTCGATGACGCTCAGCTTCTCCGCCCACGCGTCCTCCACCCGCGCCTGCACGGCGGCAAAGTCCCACGCGGGGATCTCCCTCTCGGCGTTGCGGCACGCCTGCTCGCGCGAGATGAAGCTCAGCCCGACGCGCGACAGGATCTCGTCCCCGGGCGGCCTCTCGAACTGGATCCACGCGCCCGCCGACCCGGAGGGCAGCTTGAAGTCGCCGTGGGGGTCCGGCTCGAGGATGCGGCGCCCCGCGTCGGGCACGTCCTGCATGAATGTCCCTGCCTTGCGCACGGCGGCGCCCTTGAAGTCGGCGCAGAAGAAGGCGTCGTACTCGCCCGTCCCGAACGAGGGCCGGTACGTGCTGTCGCCCGTGATGCGCATCCCGTCCGCGTCGACGCGGATCCCGCCCCCGCGCCGCGTGTTGTCCAGGTCGTTGAGGTCCACCAGGATCAGCGGGCTGTACGGCACGCTGTTGCCCAGGCCGTCCTGCGGGCTGTCCTTGTCCGGGAACCGGAACCGGTACAGCGCCGTGTGTTCTGCTGCTGTCATCTCCGCGGACACCGAGTTCTTGAGCCGGATCGAGAAGTAGCCCGGCTTCGCCTTGGACGACAGCGGCCACCGCATCACGGGCCGCGTGAAGGTCATGTACTTGCACTTGGCGACGTCGTCGTCCGGGCACCCCGGGTGCACGAACAGGGGGAACTGTCCCATAGACGGCCGCCCTCCCGTGCCCGAGTCGTGCAGGTGCGAGAACCCGCTGATGAAGCTCATGTCCTCCACGTAGCCCGCCGCGTTCTCGTCCTTGTTCGCCGAGTCGGCAACGGGCTTGGCCATGCCGTACGGCAGCGTCGCGCCGGGGAAGACATGGCCGCCGTTCGTCGTTCCGATGAGCGGGTCGATGTACCTCAGGACGCCCCTCGCCGGTGTCACCCTCTTCGGGATGGCGTGGCCTGGGATGATGAGGTCCAGGACCGACCCTCTGAACGATGTGAATCCAGGTACTGGGATCAGAATCACGACCAGGAAGAACACCAGCGAGTACACAACCACTGTCCTCCTGCTGGGGCGGCGCGTAAGCCGTTTTGGCCGGTACGGCGTGCCGACCTTTTCTTTGTACTTGGCGCCAGGAGGCAGCGCGCCGCTCGCCATGGTCGATGCTTAGCTCGGCGCCGAGGACGCGGGCTTCATCAAGGTTTGCAGCCCGCTCAGATGCAGATCCTGAGCAGATCTTATGGCGCGAGATACCCGTGTGTGGCGAGGCTCTGGGTCGACCTCAGCTCTGTGAGGTCGCGTTTTTTCAGGTGACGGCGCCAAGGAGATGTGTCGTTAGTTCTGCGGACCGAGGCGGCATGAAGTGGTCAGCGGATGCAGGTCCTCCGTTGTCAGCTCATGTATGTATGTCCGGATGCAAGGCGGTATAAGCTACTCGAAAGAGGCTGAGGCGGACCCGGTTCGCGGTCGGCCCTGAGACATGGCTTTCAGGGTGAAGCCAACATTGAAGGAATTTGGACCCACATTCTTGACACGGTGTCGGATCCGGCCAGTGGCTTTCCCCGGGCTCTTGGCGAGAAAATGGCTAAAACGGGTTGGCTTGGCATCCTCCAAGTGGCGAAAATCCGTCCTCTCCTTGGACATGGGGGGCAGGCGGATGCTAGCCAGTCATTCTACACATCATATGCTGAATAACACCGGGAGTACTCACAGAGACAAATATCCAGAGGAAAATTAAAGTTAATTCCGCGAGCATGTAATCCTGATACAAATGAGGCACTACCGGATAGACGATGAAATAACCACATTTGACTAGACTCTTATTCTAATCCTTCTTCAGAAACTCATCTTGTATACTGTGGAATGAATCAATATCATCTATGACCCAACCCCGGTCTGGACTAGGATATTTGTGCAATTTGGAGAGAAGACCTACCTAGGCATCGAAATAGATTTATTCGTCCGGTGCACGTGCTCAGACACCCATGCTGAACACCATGCCCCTTTCAAATCAGCAACGGGATTCCACGGGTAGAACTGACTCAAAATAAAGAAATGTGTAACTCGAGACTACATAAAGGGGACCATTACTCGTCTCATCATGTATATTGGCCATCGTGGACGTCTTTTTTTGGCCCAGGAGGCTAATTGGGCCAGGGATGGATCGATTTTCTGGGAACAAATCCTGAACCCTTTCTATGTAGCCTGCAGATCCGGTTGGCCGAGATTTCCTGTCCATGTATCACATCAAATCAGACGTGCTCTCACACTAGGCATAGCTGAGCCTATGCGCAGCCCGTCCCACTGCAGTATGTTCACAACCCCTTCTGCTGCCAAGGTAATGGCGCCGGCGGCCCCTTCGCCTTCAGCTTCTCCTTCTCCATCTCAAACCGCTCGATGTCCCTGTGGTCTACAAAGTTACCGTGGAACGCCAGCCTTGGCCTGAGCGGCAGCCGCACCAGCGCGACGGGCCCATCCGCGACCTTCTGCGCGTCCAGGACGGCGAGCTCGTTGATACCCCGGTCGAGGCGGTTCAGGACCACGACGATGTGCCCCTCGCCCTCGGGCGACCCCTCCACGTCGCGCGGCACGAAACACGGCTCCTGCAGCGTCGTCGTCGGGCCAGGCCACCACACCTCCTCGGTACCGGTGCTCCAGTTGTAGTGCACCAGGAGGTTGAAGAGACCCCCCGCGGGCGGGCCGCACTTGGCAATGTCGTACGGCCGGCTGCCGTCCATGCCGAGGGCCCAGAACTGCCTGTACTCCTTGCCCTGGAAGCGGTCGTCGATGCGGGAGAACTCGACCGACGTCTGGCACGACAGGGCCGGCGTGATCCTCTTCTCGGGCGAGACCAGCCGGCCGTCCTTCGCGACCGGGAAGGTGTACCGTGTCATTGGTGACTTGAGTGACGAGCCCGGCCCCGGCGGAACTGGTGGTTTCCCATCTTCCGGGAACCAGAAGAAGACGTTACCGTCGGCCATGGACAGGTCGAAGACGAGGTCCCCGCCCTCGCTCTCGTACGCTCCGGCGACGTGGCCCTGGAAGCAGTTGTCGGAGCGGAGCCAGACCATGTCCTCCCTCTTGGGGCTCCTCCGCGGCGCCACGCCAAAGAAGTGGTCCTCGTTGGGGTCCCAGGCCCAGTGGACCTTGCTCTTCTGCAGCCGCTGCAGATCCGCCTTCAACGGCGTCATGGGCAGGATGATGTGGTTCTTGGTGAAGCCAAAATCGTGAATGTACCCGCAGAACGGGGCCTCGAACCAGACCTCGGTGAGCTTCTTGCCGTCGGCCCCGATCTCGTAAAAGACAATCTCCCTCGAGCAGTCGTTGCCGTTCCCGCCGGCCTCGTAGCCAAAGCACAACATGTTCCCAGTCTCCGGATCAAATTTGGGGTGAGCAGTAAAGGTCGGCGATACCACCTGGCCGTCAAAGTCGTACCGCCCAATAGTCTCCAGTGTTTCCGGGTCGAGAGCATATGGTGGCCCGTCTTCCTTGCAAGCGAGCATGACGCCCCGCCAAAAGACAATGTTCGTGTTGGAGGTCGTGCGGATTAGCCCCTTGACCGACGGGTCGTCGGTGAACGGGTTGCGATACCTGCCAAACAAGCTCCTACGGGCCTTGGACTCGGCATTGTAATGATCGTTCTTCACGTAGCGCCGCTTCCAGTCGACATGGCCATCAGCGATATAGTATGCCCCAACAATCCCGTCGCCATTAAACAAGATGTCATCTTCGTGCATCGGAGGGAATCTCTTGTCCACGCCCATGCTGTAATATGTTCCGTGGATGGACTTTGGCATATTCCCAAACACCTCGAGCTCTTCGATGTCACCTTGAAAGCGGCACGGGGCGACTCCATTGGCGAAAGCGGGCGTCCCGGGGAACTCTGTACGATCACCGGCTTTGATGCCGTCGACGTAGGCCGGAGGGCAGTTCTCGAACGCATGTCCTGCCATCGTGACTTGGTTCCGATGTTCTAGATGGAGTTTTATCAAAGGAATTCTAGATCTGAAGCGCTATGGTGGATTGCCGAGGTGGATGATGGTTCTTTGTGAATTTTAAACAATCGGCTCCTTAAATACTCCACTGCCCAGGCCGCTCTTGGTGCGGTCTCCCGTAACCAATTTGAGCTTGATGCCAATTGTATCGTTGCATGTGCCAATGTTTTGTCGATTGACATCCATGCTCGCCCCTCACTTTCATGCCCCGTGTATCACGGTATGTCGTGCATCTCCACCATGCGGATATTATCAGCGCCCCGAGAATTGCCAGTGAGGAGCTACTATAACCCGGTTCGGCCGATCTCCAACTTTGGGTAGAACCTGCTCTCATACACCCTGGAACAAGAGAGATACAACTTCTTTTATTTATTGACATGTTAACTGTGATCTCTATCTCAAAGTCCAAAGTGGAATTCGATAGGTTGATCTTCAATTAAGTTACTATGACGAGTGAACTGTATCCTACTGTTGGACTGAAGGGTTTTACATCCAAGCCAGACGTTGAGGCGTACCTTGCAGCCTTTAGCGCCGACGAGTTCGACAGCTATTTTCAGTATTACCATCCCGATATTTATGTAAGTGCGACTGCTCATAAACCCCCTCCGGCGTTCGAGACGCGACGAGTCGCCTTAAAATGCCACCAACAGCCTTCTCGTTCAGCTAATTAACGTCGAGTACCATTCAGATCGACATTCCGCTCATTCCCGGCCCGAAGACCTTGAGCAGCTATCATCAGTGGGCCAAAGGACACCATCAGATAGCATCCGAGACTCTCGTTCCACGGAAGATCATATTCGACCGTGATGGCGGACTCGTCATTGTGGAAGTGCGAGCGGAATTTAGAGGGAAGGAGGGAGTACAGATGGACGACTTTTTCGGATGGGGCCCTGTGTCCGAGGGAACTGGCCCGGATGTCACAATGATCGTGTTCTACCACCTCGACGAAAGAGGACGGGTCCTCCACCTCGAGCCTGGAGCCACCAAGCTGCTGAGGAAGGCACAGGTAGCTAGCGCCGCGGTCGGCGGCAGCGCAGCAGCCGGGCCCGGATCATCTTTCCGAACCAAGGACGACGTCAGGAGGTACATCGGCTTCTTCAGCAGCAACGACTTTGGCAAGGCATCCGAGTTCTGGGCTCCAGAGCTCGAGGTACGCCTGGGGAAGCTTCAGCTCATCCAAGGTCGGGAGGAGAATGTCAAATTCTTTTCCGAGCAGCGACGAAACGGCATGGATGAGAACGTCGCTCCGAAGCAGATCACCCTGGACGATAGCTGTTGCGTTCTTCATGCGGAGGTGACCTTCACCGCTCGAAAGGACTTTCCAGAGGTACGTCTGCACTGCCACGTTGAGACAGATTCATACCTAGGTAGTAGCTGCAGATGAGCATGTGCGTGCGCAACGTATAATGCTCGTTTTTGCCATTTGCAGAGCAATATTACTTTAGAATCTGTCCCATTGCACAAGTCTGTATATCTTGCTAATGTGTATCGCGTCACAGGGGTATGCGGGGATGGGCACGACTTCAGGAGGTATCAAGACTGGCCAGCGGATCTGGAACGAGATGATGATTTTGTATGATCTGAACGATGAGCGCCGCGTCAAAGTTGTTAGAACTTACCGCCTGAGTGGTCCGGTGATCTCTGGACCGGATTAATATTCAAGGGGTAAATCCGTGGCTAGCACAAGTCACATTAGCAATATGCTGTGCAGCTCAAGTGCAGTCCCAGAAATTCAAGCGCACTTTCTTCCATAGCATTAAATCTCATAAACTCAT
Source organism: Diaporthe sp. P3_1W (assembly GCA_037177825.1). Classification (NCBI taxonomy): domain Eukaryota; kingdom Fungi; phylum Ascomycota; class Sordariomycetes; order Diaporthales; family Diaporthaceae; genus Diaporthe; species Diaporthe sp. P3_1W. Next base: position 3,705,149 of record JBAFXB010000008.1, read on the forward strand.
AAAAGTTATGAGGTTCCGCGACCGTCTCTTACGGCTCCTCGAGATATTTGGATCTGTTTACATCGGCTTTAGTGAAGGCAATATCCTCATAGCCTCCCAAAGCCCTCGAAACTCATCTCCTCATACTTGCTCACCAAGGTTCCTCAATTGCGGTATTTGCCTTCTTTAGCATTCTCACTTTTAGATCAAATGGCGAGAATTATTTCACCAGCTTGGCCAGAATCTGAGATGTAAAGTCAACCCAGACTAACTGAGAGGAAGAGAAAAAAGTTCCCCTGAAGACGCTTGTTTAGATCCTAGCTGCGAAGAAAGACTCGACGAACAACCTAGCAAATTGGAGGTGTGTGCTTACGGAAAGCCAGGTTAGTGGGCTGTGTTGAGACCAGGAACACTATCAATAAATGAAAGCTAGCAAATGGTAAATACAAAGCAGGAAAAAGGAAGCAGAGAACAAGAAATACCCTCTATTTGTCAATTATCTGCATTGTACAAGAAAATAGCATCGTTTAATCAGCTTCAAGGAGGAGCTCATCTATGATTCCAAAAGTCTGACCAGCCTGGCAAAGATAGCCCAAGTACTGAACCATTTTGACTTGTGCCAATGACTTGCCTCAGATACTTTGCAGATCTAGGCAAATCCTTTCCCTTGAGCAGGGAATGGTGTGCACTGGTCAGTCCTTGGTACCGATACATAAATCAAAAAATGGTGGTCAGATCATCGGCCGCCTGTCGATCCCAGGGTCTACATAAGATGATTTTGACGCTTATCACAAGCAGCCCAATGATTTAGCCTGTCTGTGATGTTGTGTTACAACTGGTGCGTCCTGTAATGCAAGGGGAACGTTGGAAAGCTGATGGTTCCTTGTTTTGTTCATTATGTCGTGGTACAAACTGGAATTGTTGCGCCATTTTTTATTCTGACCTGAATACAACCAGTCGCCTTTTCCCACGTCATCTCACAGCGACCGCCCCCCCCCCCCCTCTTTACCATGGCGGCCATGTAGGTAAACGGTTGGAGGCACCATTGTATCTCCAGCTCACCTTCCTGACTGGGAATATTCTCACTCATGCAGAACACCATTGTAATACATAAGTAGTTGCTGTGGGGTGTCAGAGGGGCGTTTGCCCCCCCTGGCCCCTCTGACAGGCTCAAATAGTCCTGACCTTCTGAGAAACCACGCGGATGATCAGAAGTGTCAGAAATTCTTCCGACCACCCCCTCTGTGCCTCCAAGACAGCAGGAGCTCACGGAACTCGGCGACTAGTGGTGACGTGGCCCTGAATGCGTAAAACTATCACAGTGCCGCGTTGAGAAAGCGAGCCGTACACAAAAGCCAGATGTCTCTGATCCTCACGAAATTTCCATGACCCAGATACTAACTTGGCCCACTTATAGGAACGCATACGCGAGACTATGTTTAGTGCAATGAGGGGAGGGCGTCATGAGCAAGATGTGGGATGTACGGATAATCGTATCAAAAAAAGTCTCGGAGGGCCCTCTATACCACACTGTGTCACACCAACTTTGTTCGCGAGGGTAATGGCAACGAGAACCCAACGGGTGTAAGAATCGCGAAGCGGCCCCGGCCGCAGAGTAATCTCAGAGCAACGCCTGTGTCACCAATTATCATCCTGTTCTTCTGCAGTGAGCTAAAATTAGGTCAGCTTAGGTCAGCCGTCTTCCCCCCGGGCTGTCAATGTCACCTCATCGCTTGTTGTTTTGGAATCGTCTGCTCTGAATCCAATCCTCTCTCGTTCTTCTCATAGAATAAAAGTCGAGTATTGATCTGTCTTTGGGGGCGTTTTTTCTCCTCCTCCGTTTGCCTTTATATTCACCCTTGCTTACTTCTTTGCCTTGAAACCCCCTTTTCGTCCAGCGGGTCCAGCAGAACGTGGTGCTTATTCTATTTGGGCAGCCCGCTTTTGCTGTACTACGTCAGAGAGGGTAATTTGCGTTTGCTGGCGTTCATTGTCGCATTTGCTTCAAGGAGCAGCAGATGCTTGGCAATTCTCCTCCACCATGGACATCTTAACGAACATATGGGAGAACGGTTCTCAAGAATCCACAACCCTAAACTGTATTGAGTGCGGGCAAGAGATAAAGCAAGACCAGACACTGGCGCGAACCTTCACTCTTGACACCCAAGGAAGCCATCATGGCAAAACATCCAGGTATTGCATTGACGTTCCTTGGCATTCCGAGAGGATCGTGTTGCATGACAGACAGTGAGTCGCTCCTATGGCGAGCATGATTTAGTTTTTGGGCGGCTGCTGACTGAGTTCTCTCACAGTTTAGAGTGTCTCCTCTCTGGCCCAACAGAATACATTGCTATATCACACGTTTGGGATCGCGACGTCGCTACTATTCAATACGCCCACTCTAAAGGCCTCAAGCTGTCTGAGCACTTTGATCAAGAACAAATTCAGCGCGTGGCCAAGCTCGTTCGCGATGTGCCTGTGAGGATTTCCCGCGGTCTGATGAGATACAAAGAGGACTCATCGACTTCACACGAGGTCTGGCATGACTACATAAGTGTACCGCAGTGGAACGACGTGCGCAAGCGCCTCATAATCAGTTCTATCCCTCGAATCTACCAGCAAGCCTTTCTTGTGGTGCCGTTCCTAGCAGATCTTGAAGACTCTACCATCGAGGCCATGCGCAAAAAGGGCGGTGATGTGCAAGAGCGAGTGGACGGCATCGTAAACTTTTGCAATGCCGTGTGGTTCCGCCGCATGTGGACGGCGATGGAGTGTGTGCAGAGCACCAAATTGCGGCCTCTGCTGGGGGACTACACGCTGGTCGGCGAAGGCCCGTTCGAAGCTCCATTCTATGATGAGCCTGAATTGCACTGGGGGCAGCTGAACAACGACGAGGTTCGGCGTGCCCTGGATGAGGAAAAGCCCACAGATCCTGCAGTTGAGTGCCTTGTGCAGATGGCTGTCCCGGGGCAGAACGTCCTGGCTCAAATGCTTGGTCCATTCTCTACGGTGCGCACTCTACGTCTGGAAGGAAAACGTGTCCCGTTCTCGCTCTGCTTCTCTCTGCTGTCGAGAAGGCAAGTTACACAACCAATCGATTTTCTCCATGCCCTGATAGCGCTCGTGAACCCCGTTGACCCCCAGAGATTCTACGCCTCTATACAGACGATAGATCCCTCGTTGAGGGACGTTCACAGAGTGGCTGTCGACATGGCTAGGTCGAGGATCGAGGAAGGAGACATCAGTGCTCTTTTCATGATGCCATGGCAGCGTCAGAAAAGTGATAAGTATATGTACCCACTCACGCACACACCCCCTTATGCATACCTGATTTAGACATCCTCTTAATTAGCATTGCTTAGATAGATACTTACTTCGTAAGGGCTTTTTAAATTATATATACTTAAAAATTATACTATTTAATTCCTTTTTTTCTTCTCTATATAATAATATAATTTTTATTTTTATAAAAAAAATTCTCACTATTATTAACTCCTAATTTAATAGTAACTCTTAATTATAAATATATAATAAATATTATATTGATTGCTAAGCCTTAAAAAGATGACTTTTAAATATATAGATTTATAAGGATTTCAATAGGTCTTTTTAGAAGCTATTATTAATATAGGAAAGCTATTTAGCTAATTAAGCCTTTATATAGGGCCGGTTAAGCTATCTACTTATATATATTACTTTTTAGCATTATATCACAAGGATCTTTAACCTTAATATTATAATTCTTAAAGAAAAAAAAGATATAAAAAAATATTAAATATAAAAGTTCTTAAAAAAAAATTTATTTATTAAGACCCTTAAAGCTATATATATTAAATATAAATATATTAATAATATAATACTGGAGAATATTAATATCTTTTTTAATTACTTTAAACTTCCTAATTTTATTAATATTAACCTTAAATTTTAATATAATATTAATAAAATAGGCTTTTAAAAAGGCGATAGAGATAATTATTTAGTTATTAGCTTTTTATTATATAATTTAATTATTAAAAAAATACCTAGGTATTTAATATAAAGTATATTAATTAAGTATATTAATAGGAAAGGTAAGGCGCTTTATTTTTTAATTATTTTTTGCAATAAAATTATATAATAATAATAGTTTCTTTAATAAGGACTTAAGGAATTTAAAAACTAATACTTTATAATTTTAAAGATGGGCTGAATTAATAATAATATTAATTTATATTAATTAAAAAAAATCTTTAAGCTAAATACCTATTTTTAAAATTTAAATTAATAATGAGTATTAATTTTTAATGGGTATAATAACTATATTATAAAAGAATTTATATAATATTACTTTAATAATAAAATTTAACTTATTTTTTTTTTAATATATATTTCTTATATTTTTTAATTATTTAATGTAGGTATATTTTTAAATTTAAAATATTAATATAGATAGTAGCTAGGCTTTTTAGCTATAGTTTATAGTATAAAGGAAAATAATAAGGAATTCTTTCTTTATACTTATTAAAAGGCCTATTTATATATTTTTATACTAATAATTATTTAAAAGGGTTAGAAGGTAATAGATATTTGACTAAGGGATTACTAAAAGGTTAAAAACTCTTAATTAATTACTAAAAATAATAACTTATTTAATTCTATAGCTTTTTTTATATTAATTAACCTTTAAATTAACTCTTAATTAATTATAATAGGTTTAAAAATACTTTATTTAAATCATTAAATATAATATATAAAAGCTAAATTATATAAGTTAAGTAAGGTATATAGAAGCCTTATAATATAATTTCTTTTTTAAAAGCTTAGGAAGGGTTTAAATAAATTAAATATATATATAGTAATAATTAAAGTTAATAAAAAGGTTTTAATTACTATATTAAATTATTAAAAACCTTAAAAGTAATATTATATATTATTAGATTCTAATAAAATATTTATTAATATTATAATGGTTAGGAAAGAAAGGAAGGTAATTAGATTGATTAAGGAGGACCCTATTAAGCTATTTAATAATAATAAATTTAATAATAATGATGAGATTATGGAAATAAAATATATTAAAGTATAAGGGTTAGATAATGAATCTTCCTTATTAGATTATGAATAGCTATAGTGGTTATTAAAAAATTTAATTATAAAGTTAGTAATACCTCCTGAGGATATCTGAATTAATAATATGCGTAAGGGGGTATGTATATGAGTGGATATATGTACTTATATAATGGACTGGATTCGAAGAATTCGGCTTGTGCGCCCTGGGGACAGAAGAATTTGGGCTGAGATACCCTGACGTTAAAATGTCCAACGGCGGTAGTCCGAGGCTCACAGTGGAAAACATGGGGAAAGTCATCCGCGCGAAAAGATGCTGGCAAACTTCCGATCTAGAGAGCTTTCACAAGATGGTGAAGCTGGTTGTCGAACACACCGGTCCAGATCCAGACGCGTTCGTAATGACTCTCAGCTGTCGATTATTTGGCGTTCATCCGGAGGCAGCAATGGCTCATCTGGTTGAAGGCGATCGGAAGTCTTTGTTGCTTTCTCAGCTGACGGGGCTCTATAACGAGTATCCAGACGTAAACCAACAAGACGTTACCACCAATATCGCTAATCTTCTTGGGCTGACCAGGGGGGCGCCCGGTGGTTACCCTACGGAGCATCCTATCCAATTCAGTAAGACACCTCGTCCCCAGCAGCATTCGTGACACTCACACATGCCATAGTGGAGAGACACGGAAAGCTCATCCACAGTCAGGATCAGAAGACCTTGGTCTGTGTCGAGTGTCCAGGATGTCACGGTCGATTCTTGATGCTTGTTGGCCTGATATTCCGTGAGCCGGCAAGCCCATCAGACATTCTTGGGGCAATTTCGTATCGGGTACCGGGTCTGAAGTACGTCTTCACACATCGCGGAGGCGCAGGCTGGCTCGTCAAGAACAATCAAATCGTTGCGCGATTTGTCTGGGCTGGAGTGACCTGCCAGTGCCAGAATATCGAGGAAGTCGAGATCCCTTTCGCAGACGACTGGATCCCAGAGCCTTTCCCGAACCACTATAGCTATGGTGGTAGATAAATCCTGTACCTCTTCAATGTTGATGCTCTATTCTTCAGCTACTAGTATGCTGTGAACTATGGAGGTGAAGTATTCACATTGCCGCTACAGTTTGGGGGCCGCGTCTCAGCATCGACCAAGTTGCGAATGTCAGATCTTTCGCCATGTTGGCGTGCCTGAGCACCTGTCGACCCTGATTCACGACCATCGCTGCGTGTGCCTGAAGGTTCTCGCTAAATTTCTGTCCTTGGAGATGGGCCGGCCATTTGGCCGTCGTAGAAGTTGGGATTCTGTACTCCAGTAGCCCAAATTAAAGCCGCTTTGCTGTCAAGTGCCGCCTCAAGCTTGCTTATTAGGAAGCCCGTCATAGTTGAATTTGAGGTCTTTCACGTGCCGCAGTAGGGTGCTTCTGACTACAGTAGCGAGAAAAGGAGGTATGTGAATTTTAGATAGCTCACGCTGCGGATGATTTGAATAGTTTTGCTGATAAAGAAGTTATTTAGAAACTAGGATATATAATGCAAATAATAAGCGTTGTGTTAAAGTTGTTGAAACTTACTACCTGAGTGGTTTGATAATTTCTGGGCTGGATTGATATTAAGGGGTAATTCCATGGCTGGCCTAAGTTGCACCAGCAATGCGTCATGTAGCTCAAGTAGCGCTGTCCTGGTAGTTATGAAGGAGAAATGGTGGCTGTTTTGCAAGTAAATGCGAGCAGGCCTCCAGATCAAAGTCATTGTGTCGACTTCTTCCTCATTGTATCGGGCGCATCTTTGGCGCCTGTTTCTACGGCCCAATACTCACTGTCTCTCTGGTCTCTCTGGTCTCTCTGGTCTCTCTGGTCTCTCTGGTCTCTCTGGTCTCTCTGGTCTCTCTGGTCTCTCTGGTCTCTCTGGCAATGCACTAACAGCTGCCCCTAAAAGGCTTTCTAGGCAGGAATCTTCATCAGAGCAGGGGACGGTACACCCTGGCCAGTAGTCGGTGTGGATTTGTCGATTCTGCACCAAAAAGAGTGGTCAGATAACTGGCCACTCTGCTCTGCGACACCAACATCTGCATAAGGTCACATTGGCTCGCATCACAAGCAGCAGAATGGTCTTCCCCTGTCTGTAATGTTGGGTCACAACCTGTGCCTCCTGTCATGCACGGCGCATCCCGGAAGACCAATGGTTCTTGCCTTGTTCAACATGTCGTGCAACAAACTGGGATAGGCATGCCAAGTTTAATCCTGCCCTATCATTATTTAGTAACCAATGGCCCTTCCCCATCTCATTTCACAGACATGCTGCCTTGAGGCATCATTTCCAACCGAAATAACGAAAAGCGCATGCCCCTGCCGGGATACAGCGAGACTGGACACCAAAGGTCAGCTACATTAAATCAAGCACATGGACTCAACTTGACTTGAATCTCAAAGACGTCCTTCCACTCTTTACTAGCAACTCCCAAATGAAGTTGCTTATAGGCTTATGACGAAATTATGAAAGGGCCAGCTGGGGTAATGACGGACGACGCCGGTGGCACCGTTGAGTACCAGAGGACCAACCGTAAAGACTGGGTCATGAAATATCAGTGAGATCCGTTCTTTAGACTCAGGAGAGGTACAAGAAAAGAAACTGGGGTGGGGAGTTGCGGGGGGGGGGGGGGGGTGAGAATTCTCGCAGGGGTGTGTGTTCTTGGTCATGTCGCTTTCCAACGGCGCGTTGGCTATCATGCAGAAGACTATCGCATAACCAACGCCCCCGTGCGGCGCAGTTCAGTTGCCGCCAGAGGAAAATGACGAATCATAAACCTTCAGGACAAATGAAGAAAAAGCAGAATGTCACACAACCATTGTGTCCAGGGTCTTTGGCGCTTCTAAAAACACATGCACGGTTCCAGCTTCCGGTTCCCCGGTTGCCTGCATGTCCATTGCCAATAGCAAAGAATCCCCATTGAGTCCGCTTGGGCCGCCACCCAGGAACAATAAAGGGAGCTGATCGAGCTCCATGGGGTCTGGCGAGGGGCCTCACCATGCCACCGCCATCGCCATCGCCATGACGTTCAAGCCAGACCCAGATCACATCAAATTGTTGGTCAAAATCATCGAGGGTCGCCAAAAGTTTCCACGGGCACTCTCGATAGCGCTACTGGAAGTTGAAGAAGCCAGCCACGAAACCACAGGACGTATCTTCTTCGATTGTGGAGGGCCAACAACATGGGCTTCCTATTTCCAAACCAAGTGGGCCATCGAAAATACTGCGAACCTCGTTAAAAGGGGTAAGCGCCTGCGCATGATCTCGTGGCTGGAGGAGCAACCTATTGAAGTCCAACAAGCCTTTGCGAGGGACCTGGCATCAGCCTTGGAACCTGAACGAGAACGAATTGAACGCATACTCGAGACCGGGACCTACCACGCAAGCCGACATCGACAACGGCAATCCAATGTAGAGAGCTTTGCCACAGCCTCTGATCACATTGATACCCCTGATACCCCCACACTTGCGTCGCCGAAACTTGCGTCGCCGTCAATTACATCGCCGCCACAGGCGTCTGGATTCCAACCCAGTGCAGCCTGGTCGCCCTTCCGGGGCGACTTTTCACCAGGTCCACAAGCGATGGATCTACGAAACATGGCACAATACTTTTCGGAGCCAGGGCAGGCCCTCACTCACGCTGTCATCTCCGAGTGCACACGAATCTTCCCACCTTACCTTGCCCGAGCCATCAGGAGGTATCCCGCTCCAGAGAACGCCGACATCATCGCCGCAGCTGTCTCGATCACGCTGCCCCGTGCCGGGTGGACGGCATGCATCATGAGGATCGAGGTAGCCGGTTCCAAGATTGACCACATTGCTCACGAGTTGTTTGACGCGCACCTCGAGGTCGAGGACGGCTGCCGATACATAGTTATGCCGGGGGGCGCCATGGTAGGTCCCAACCCGCGCCTCGTCCTGGTGGGTTGCCGCCTGGATCGCCTCCACCACTTCTTTGGTGCTCGCGTCGCCGATGCCATCCGCTCAACCCCGACATGCCAGATGGATATCAAGGAGGGAAGTGAGCAGACAGGCTGTGTTTCGATGTCTATGCCCTCTGCTGTGGACGGTACTGGTGATATCTACGCACTGCTGTGCCAAAGCGACGCAGAGTTGCTCAGGGAGAGCCTGTATTTCTAAGTGTACCTACATCTCAGCTCGTCTCGGATGTCATAGTTGATGCCAAGATTGCTTTCCAGACAAGAGGGTCGCGCATGTAGTTCATGGTGACGATAACCTAGGACGTGCAAGTCAGTAAATGCTATTTCACGATATTGGTCATGACTACTAGTACATTGGCGGGAAGAGGAGGCATGCGAATTTCAGACAACATTACAGATGACATCGCAGTTCAATGAAACGGCACAAGAGCTGATGCCCAATATTTGTGCCTTGATGCTAGGATGCGGAGCTGCCTATTGCAATTCCCTATTCCACGTCACTTTCAAATGTTCTGCTGCCGCGGGCGTCTGCGCTCCGGAGGAACATTTAGAGGAACAAGCCTCTTCATACCATTAGAAATTGATTGTTCACAAGAATGGCAATCCCTGGTCCCTCCGTATGTACCCGACTGAATCAATGGTTCATCCCCTGTAGAAGACCTCGCCATCGGGCCATAGTATGAAAATCTCAACTGGGACCGGATTCCCTCACATTGAACGGCTCACAGTCATCGAATCCATTCTGCTTCTGCTTGCATTTCCCCCACGTCCTTCGGCCATTCTTCGAATACAGCTATATGCGAGTGCTTGAGGCGCGGAATAAAATGACAAACCAGGCAGAACTCCTTCAAACAGCCACATTGAAGGAATTTGTGATCATGATTCAGTTTATAGGCCGTCCAAGTCCATCTAGATTTGACAATATCTGCTATTGTCATCATAATAAGTGGCTTGTACAAGCTTATCGCTCGTCGAGTTGGATATAGTGACGTTCCACCACCAGGTTTCTATCGTCGGCGTATTGACTGGGCCTTGGACCGAAAGAACAACAGCTTGTATCGCAGCCGGACCGAGCGCAAACTTCTCTGGTACGGTGATGCCGCCCAGTGTAGTGATGTTTTGGAACCTTCCATCTCCCAAAATAGCTATTGGTCTGTTAGTTCGTCTTGTCAATCAACCCTGCGATGTAGGCAATGTGAATACCTCGAAGGTCGATTGACCCTAGCAGTGTCCCTCCCATGTTTCCTGGCTGAGGCGCAGAATCCGCTAATGAATCGTATCTGTCGATACCAAACATCATTGACACTTCTACCATTGGGATGGGGACGGCTTGTTCTATCGTGACGTTGAACTTTTCGCCCGGCTTGATTTCCTCCGGCAAGCCTAGTTTGGCAAGCCTGGCATTGGCCAGTGTGGCCGCCAGGATCGGGACTATGCTCGCGGCCCTGATGAGACGCATCTTGCAACGTATGTGTCTTGCGTAGAACTAAGGGGTTAAGTGAAATCAAGACTACTTTTCGTCTCGGGGAGTCAGTTAGAAAGGTCAACCGAATAGCAATTGATTTGAATCGGGCGCTCGCGAGATATTTCATTGCCTGTAGAAATTTGCCGGGCCAGGATCGTCGACCTAGGGCCATTGTTGAGGGACAGGCAGAAAGGCCGGATCATTTGTACATTCAGGCGCTGGTATGCTGACTACGCCGATTGGCTAGGTAGTATGGTAGCCGGCAAACGATTCCGTGCACGTTCTATTGAAGATAATAAATGAACTCCGAGTCTGTTGTGTTCACAAGCTTCATAAGCCCATTGGTTGGGTCTCATGTGACCCCAAACTTTCGGCTGTACTTCTGGCAGTTCCCCAGTTCACCTATCCACATGTCAACCCACCGAGACACCGAAAAGGATAAACAGTAGGCTAAACAGGGCACCCAAAGAACGGTGTCACCAGGTATAGGGCACGATACAACCATCCATCAACCATTCCCATGCTAATAATATTCATCAGATACTAAAGACTACATGCAGGAGACTTCAAATATTGACACTCTGGATACATGACTAGGGAACACGTAGCCCACGAAAATATCAAGAGAAATATGCTTGTCCTTCATAGCCCTAGTTTGTCATTCCAAAATAATTATATACGCGTTGGCAAGGGCCCAGCACCCGCACCCCTCAACTCCAACATGCCAGGTCTTGCAGTCCGGGGGAAGCAGCAGTAACACCTCGGAATGGCTCATAGATTAAATTTCACCAAAGAGTAATGATGTACAATAATGATTATCTAAGGACGTTTCCATTCTTTATTTTTCAAAATCGAATGTAACCTTACTACGACACAGAACAATATCTTAGCTGCTAACAGAAATACATATTATAAGAATACGTGTCCCTGCTCCTAGTCTCAATTACAGTACCTAGGTATCTTGCCTCTTACCCTCCAATAACCAGTCTGCCAGTAGCACTCAGCGATCCTCAATACCGCTCATATCGCGGTTCCTACTGATTCCGGAGCCATTAGTATCGAAATATAGGTGGACCTTAAACACGAGGTTCTCAATCGTCCCGTCCCGGTTGGTCACCTGCTTTAGAAACATTCCTGTCGCCGTTGGAGATGAGATAATCCGGGATCCGATTCCGGAGTGATGCCTGAAGCAGTCATGTTTAGCGTGCAGAATATCTAGGTATATTGCGGAGATCTGGATCCAGGCATTACGTGGGTCATATAGTGGCATGGCGTATGGTAGTCCGAAACGCACAGAGATAACACTTTCACAGGAAAGATGCCAGGCACCCACATGCGACTTTGTGGGGATCTATTAGGATTGCCAAGATAGAAGGAATATGGGTTTCCAGCAAGCTAGGCTGTGAATCCGATACACTACTATACACCGTCTTCCTTGGGAAGTGACGGATGATTTCAACATGTTCTCCAAAACCCCATATTACACATGCAGGTTCTTTCCTGGAAAATCTCCTCTATGGTCCCGAATGCGACATGTATAAGCAAGTCATAAGCGCCTCCGCCAAATACCGCTCGCGCGACTGGAACCGCCTCAGTCCGTCCTGCCGTACGCACTTCTTCGCCGCGCTTAACACGCGGTCCGCATGCTGCTCCCGTGCCCCCTCAAGCAGACCAGCTGCCTCAATGTCGAAGCTCACGCGGTCGACAGGGAAGAGCACAGACGCCAGCTCCTTGTCCCTCAGCAGCCGCAGGCAAAAATCCTCAAACAGGTCGTTGGCGACAATGAACCCCAGCACCGACTCCAGGGACTCGAGGTCCGCGTGCAGCTCGCCGGCCGCCGTCGCCGGGTCCCGCCTGAAAGCGTCCTGCGCGCGCGCCACGTACTCCATCTCCAACATGAGCGACGCGGCGCTCATGTTGTCCTGCGCCTCATCGTTGAAGAGGGGCCGGTCGTAGCCGAGGCCGTGGCGCCACCAGACGTTGCACAGCACCGAGGAGACAATGACAGGGATCAGGATCACGTAGCCGTACCACATTGTCGCCGTCATCATGGAGCCCACGCCGCCCAGGATGCTGGCGACGCTGGTAATGACCGCGAAGAGCTGCACGTTGCGCGCCCGCCGCTGCACTGCCGCCCAAGCTGGGTGGTCTTGTTCTCCCGTCTTGTGCTTCCTCTGCAGCGACGCCGCCGCGGCCGCCCGGTGCTGGCCCGCCCTGGTGCAGACGTAGCAGGCCCACGCGCAGTTGACTAGCGCGTAGAGGGCGAGGGGTGTGTTGCCCACGTAGCCGGACAGCAGGTTGCTGGCGAACCAGACCTTCCTGTCGGCGCCGCCGATGGCCATCAGGGTGCCGACGCCGATCATGACGGCGCCGGCGCCCAGGAGCAGGTCCAGGCCGAAGCGGTTGATTGCCTCAGTGCCGAGCTCACGCCAGGTGACGTCGAGCAGGACGTCGAGGTCGTGCGTCTGCTGCTGCTGCTTCCGGGATCCGTCTTCCTCCTTCAGCCGCTCCGCCCTCTCGCGGCGGAGGCTCCGGCGCTGGTCGCGCAGCAGGCAGACGTTGGGCCAGCTCAGGAGGGCGTCGCGGAAGGCAAAGACGGACATCAGGAGGGCAAAGGTGCCGCCCACGGCCATGAGGACGACGGCGTGGGTGGGAACGGGCACCTCGTTCCAGACGTTGGCGGCGAAGTCGCCCGCGTTGGCGAGCTCGAGGAAGCCGACGATGCCGAGGAGGCTGTTCTTGAGCCGCGTCTGCTTGGCGGGTGCGAAGTTGGCCCTGCCGCGTTTGACGACGGGGAGCGTGTCGACGGTGGCGCAGAGCCGATGGGGGCTGTGCGACCGGCATGGCGGCCTTGGGTGGCTGTGCGACCGGCATGGCGGCCTTGGGTGGCTGTTTTTCTCATTTTGTACCTGATCGTCATGGGCGCCCTTTTGGGCTTCTCCGCAGCAGACTAACGTGTCGTCGCTTTTAGCTGCCATCTCGGCAGATTAAGATTTGTGATGAGACACGTCGAGATGTCGCCCAATGTCTTAGGCAAGCAACTGGGAGAAATGGCATCACGAGAAGGACCAAAAATGCGGTGAATTGACGAAGATCGCTGAAAGGGGAATCGCCACAATCATTATCCGATAAGAAACTTGGTCCATGTGCTATAACCAAGAAGGACCACGCAAGCTTCTGCAACTGAAAGGAGTAGATTTGTGGGTAAAAACCACGTCTAAAGAGTCCTAAAGGCCAGTGCTGCTGTGGGTCCGAAACGAGCAAAAAAAAAAAACCACGCAGTATTTTTGGATCAGCCGACGGCCGACACGGCGACATGCGAGCCCAGTGTTACGGGCAAATGCTTGTGCGGGCTTCGGGTCAGACCGGTGGAAACGGGTAGAAACAGGGCTCTAACGAAACACGATTTGGCTTCACAACCGTCCGATTGGCGCATCCCATGCACAGGTACGGTGCCAGCCAAGGCCTGTCAAGGGCTAGCGCCAATCCTCCACCCACTCCTCAGCAGCACCCTGCAGTGCCAAGACCGATCTGCTCGATGCGTTTGTAGCTTATTTTGACGCCGATTCCATTGAGCAGCATGGGATCCGCTGGGCACCTACCTACCTACAGCACCTCCAAGTTCAGCCAGCCTTTTCAATTTCAGCGAGACAGGTCCAGCAAAGTGACAGTGTCTCAGCTCTACTAGCATCTCGCTCTACACCAACCCTTTCGCTACTTCAGATTGCACATTGATCCTATCGCTAAAGGGGAAAGGCCAGAGATACACTCCTTTTTTCCAGTCCAGGTTTGAGGACACCAGAGTTGGTCAAACTGGGCCAGTGTAGGAGTTACTGGTTAAATCGTTTCGAAGTTTAATCCCTCCGCCCGGACGAATCGGAGTGCCCGAAAACTGCGCATCTACCTCGCAGTGGTTATATAAATAGCAGGAGCCTGTTCTACTCGGAACACACAGCTCATCAGATGGAGGATGTACTAGTACTACCCTACGGTAGTGTCCGCCCCTATCCCAAGGCACCAACTGCATTGTCGAGATGCTTAGGCTGGGGGAAGGCCACTCAACGCTGACGTCCAGGCGGCTATCAAATCATGGGAGCAGAGTTTGGAGAGAACGACTAGCGATGGACACTAAAGGTGGTGATCAAGGACGTGCGGAAGCATTCAAAATAGTCCCAAGCCATTTCTCTTGAGAAATCGAATCCATTTTTGTAGCTGAATGAAAGAAAATAAAACAGTTACAACCAGTCCCAGCCCGTGCAGTCCGTCTACCCCGAGCTCAATGGCGCACTATTCCGCTGAACTTCCCTCTTTCTGCCCTTTCTCCCCTCTAGAGAACCCTCCCGGCCGCCATCCAAACTTAGACCATTAGACTATCAAACTATCTGCCCCTCTTCCCCACTCCCTCCCGGGCAACTTATGGCTTCCCGTTGTGGAAATACTGCCCGTAGGGATCACCCGCGGGGACGGCCCCATGCACGGGCTGCGGCTTCTGAACCCATGGCGGCGGGGCGTAGGATAAGGTGGGCGGAAGACCTCCGTACTCGATCTCGTCCGCCTGGTTGCTCTTCACGTGGCGGGCGTGGTAGACGAGGATAGCGCCGCCAACGAGGGCGAGGATAACCACCAAGGCTACGATGCCGAGGATTATCTTGATCGCTGCGCTGATGAGTCCCATTTTTCTGTTGTTCCTCTGAACTGGTTGGGGGCTGTGTGGTCAAGGGTCGAAGGTGGTTTAACTCTAAGAAACTTGTGACGAGGATTGCGATGGATGAGTGTAGAGATTGTTGTCTCTGCAAGGGCGTAGAATATCTTTGTGGGACACAGATAAACCTCAACAGTTCGCCGTCACCAAATTATGAGACGGCCTTTGAACGGAGCAAAAGACCTCGGTCTGCAAGTTGCCCGGCTTTATACCTCTCAACTTGCCTACCTCCTACAGTGCAGGAGCATCCTGCTCTGCCCCGAGTGCGTGTCGATGTGAAGCTCAGCGCTTAATACCGAGGCGCAGTCTCCAGCTCTGCAGGAGCATCGTGCGCGATTCGTTAACAGCCAGCCGATGGAATCTCGACGTGTTTGGCCGGGACGGTAATCCGGCATGGGAAGTTCGGGCGCTAAAGGCCGTTCCTTGGGTTCCTGCTCGAGGTTGCAGAAAGTAGGGTGCACAGCCACTGTGAGGGGACCATAGATGCAGATGGGATTGGTTGTGTCATTTACACACCGGATTCCTGTCACTCGCATCTATAGTTCGTCGATAGAGGCTGGACTGTCGGGTCGATTGGGGCAGGTCGTGTTACGAGGAGTAAGGATGAGTGTGGAGGCTTACCTAGGTACTGCTGAAGATTCTCAAGTGAGGGATTGCTGCTGAGGAGGTTAGTCCCGGAGGCGACGCACAGTAGGTGACGTGCCAGCTGGCCTCCTTACTATGCTGACGGTACTTTAGGGAATAGAGAATGGTCCTTACCTGCCGATTGCAGGGTCCCTGCTTCGTCACCCTCGGAGCAACAACCCGAGTGTGATGAGGCATTTTGGATTTCCTCGTTGTAGCTCCATCAAGATAACGAGCTAGAATATCCCGCACTGTCTCTGAGTCACCCGGCCTGCGCCCCCGGTAACCTCGTATACTCGCTGGGCGCTACCGCGAATTCCCTGCCCACAAAACATGCAAATGTCCATCGATTTCTCTCTTCGTCAGACCCTCAATCTCTTGTTCTCAGACACATCTCTAATCGCTGAGCTCACTGATCTTGGTATATTGTTTAAGTAAGGCCATTTGCGATCTTTCAATTTATCTCGACCTGATCTAATCCCACATTCTTCTCTAACAAGCAAATTTCTGCCCGATGGAACCGGGGAACTTCGCACCAAACCCCCAGGGCGTATTCACTCGCCCCTTATTTGACGAACTTTGGCTACCATAAGGTGCCTCCGCGCCCGAAAGTCTCCCAAAAGATGGGAGCGACGTTTCGAAACTGATATCCGCTCCACGTTCCGTTCGTATGACAACCCCCAGAACCAGTGGTACTAGAGCGGCCGTGAATTAACGAGGTTCTATTCCATGCCCAGAAGCGCCCGTGAAACATCATGCCCACCCTCAGGCGACTCATTGATGCTCTCCGTGCCCCCGGCTTTAAAGGCTCTATCGAAGAAGCGGCGCCAACCCAACATGTCCTAGTTATGACTTCTAATCCCGTGGGAAGAGACTCTACCCTTGTCGACCCTGTCCTCGATCAATACGCTATAGAACCTGCCGCCAAGCCCAAGGGACGGCGCTTAGACCGTTGGTTGGACCGTCTAGTGCAAGCCTCTGGGTCGGAGCCTATCTTCTTACTCGTCCTGGCCGGCCTCCTCGCGTGGGCGTTCCTGGGTATTTCCTATGGCAGTTCGCCAGACTGGGCGGTCATTATCTCGGACGTCCAGGCCATTGTCAGCTACGTGTTCGACTCGCTTCTCATGCGCCAACAGCTAAACGCTTACGACACACATCTCCGCGTCTGCGCACGCCTGAGGTCCCGCTCCCTGAGTCACCGCAGGATGCTCCGATATATCATGAGAAGTGATCGGTGGAAAGCTGTCGACCGGACGCAGTCCGAGGGCTTCGAACAGGTCGGACTTGCCCCGGGGCTTCCTGCTGAGACCTGGGTGGGACACATCTCTACGCTTGCTTCCAAAGCCATGGGTCACATCATCACGGTGGGTTTGTTCTGGGCGGGTATCTTTGTCTGGCTTGGGTTCGGGAACCGCATGGGATGGAGCGACACCTGGCAACTCTATATCAACTCGGCCACGTCCGCGTGGATGGTCCTTATCTTCGCCTTTCTAGCCAATATTCGAGAGCGCCACGAACGCTACATGGACAAATGTCTGGCGCAAATCTTCGAAGCCGATTCTGCGATCGAGCTCAAGCTTCGGACAATCACTGGCGACGCCACCCCCAACCCTACTGTTGTCATCCCCGGACCAAAGGTCAGCAGGCTTCAGAGGGCCATTTTCTACTACGCCGACCTTGTCGGGACTCTTGTCGGTGTTACAATCCTGATCGTGGTCCTTGTGGTCTGGCTGTGCATCGGCCCGGTCATGGGGTTCGATTCCAACTGGTGGCTGCTCATCGGGACTTATGCCGGATTGATAGGTCTGAACGACGGCTTTGTCCTCCGCAATGTGCAAGCTCGGCTTGATGACTACCAGCAAGCCGCCTTCGGAGTGGTCATCCTGGACGACAGCAACGTCTTTATGGACACGGGCATCCAGCCTCCCGCGACCGAGCAAGTACAGGATGACTCAATCAATTGCCGCCTTTCTGTGAAGTTGGGTGGTATTTGTGCACACGAGATCACCGTCGTTCTCGGTGTACTCCTGATCATTGGTCTTATCGTTGGCTCGAGCTTGATGAAGTGGACCGAAACAGGCCAACTTCTTTCCAACATACCTCCCAGTATCGTCGAGTCGTTCTTTATGATGATTCTTATTACCGGCCACAATATCTTAGACTCCCGAAGGCGAGTGGATCTCTATAATCTGTATACGCGGAGATTGAGGCTCCTAGCTTTTGTCGGTCGTTTGGTGGTAATTAAGAGGAAGCCAAGCACGGGTCTTGAACACGAGCATATTCGGCAGGAAGGGCCTGAGATTTAGACTTCGCGACTAATAGAAAGACGAAGATCCAACAACTTTAGAAACAAGAGCCCGACATAATTACACTCATAGCATAGTCAGTCATGGATTGTCTATCTCTGATAACTTCGGTCGCATTACTGCTCGTTGCAGCATGAACATAATCTTTGTCTTGAAAACTTGAGCGTTCGACAGGTTTCCATTGTTTCAAGGTTGGCAGAGCTTGATCCCATCAAGCGACGAAAGTGTTTTTCCACACATGCAGCGGAATAATATCATGAATATTATCGAAAAGTATGTTTTGGTAGCTCCAATTTTCCTGACCGTGAAGTGCTGCATTCGCGATGAAACGCAAGGGGAAATTGCGACTTCCCTGGGGCCCCGATATTGTAATACCAAGCACACTAACTGAACGTTGAGATCCCTGTAAGTAAGCTCTCCAGGTACTACCTTAGAGGCACTTCCTTCGTCCTCAGGGGCACGCCTTTCCAACCCTTCGCGTCTTACCATCTTTTCCTGCATCCCTTCGCGCCAACCCATGCGACGTCGCGGTCTCAACGCAAAAGACACCCGACGGCAGCCAGCCCACGATGTATCGGCGTGCTAGAACGTGTCCCGAGGTTTCGGCTCTCTGGCGGGGAACACCGTTGGCTCGCCCTGCAGTCCCGCCGCGTTTTGCCGCTCCGCGTCCAAAGATACCATCCCCGAGGAACCCCTTTGCCAGCCCAATCAAGTGCAAGCCAAATCTGGTCTCTTTTAGACCCTTCACCGAGTATAAGCTCATGGACGATACATGGCTCAAATTAATCAGGCCTCGTATGACTTGCTCTGAATTCGTCGACAGTGTCTGGGGTTTTGCTGTCAGTGTCCATAATTTCGTGTTTGGTCGCGACTGGCCGCGAGGCTCACCTTCTATTTCTCAGATTTACCGCTGTTCCGGGACGGACGAAAGTGCCTGGAATCGTATGATACAATATATTCATGAAAGCGTGGAAGAAGTCCTCAAAGATTATGGATACGAAGACTTGCTCCCATATCATGACTTGCATGTGGTAGATGAGAGGCCATCACAGGTATGAGATATTGCGTAGAGCAGTTAAACAAGTATATACTGACGTCGTAATTTTCAGGACTCACAGTAAGCGACGGCCCATGCTCCCAATATTATAACCTGTACTTGCGGTTACTCAGTTACTCAAGAACCAACTCCTCACATTGATATTCCACAAACAGCGGAGCCACATCATATCAGGTTCGCGAACACTTTAATTCCTGGGCCGCCCAAAGCCTCGCAGACAGACTTTCGCCCAACTCAGCAACCACGATCGAAGATCTCGGCTGGACCAAGACAACAAAAACCCCCCGATACGAGTACTGCCTGGTCGTCGACTCGTTATGTCTGGAGTCCCTCGACCAACCAAGCCTGATCTCCCCGGTGGTTAAGCTGGTCGACAGGAACTGGGGCGACCCCCTCAGCCCCCAAGAAAGGCAGAGTGCACTGGTGTATCCTGGATTCCACGACGGAATCACCGAGTACTGGGAGGAGGACGTGGGATGGATGTATCTGTCGATTGTCGAATATGTAGAGCGGTATGCCGAACTGCACGATATACATGCCTGGGACGGCACGTATGTAAGACCACCTTATATTGATGGTTTTGAGACAGAAGAAGGATTGGTTGGGGCTTGGAGACGAAAGTAGGCCCTGTCTAAGATGCACCTGAGAGGATACACCTGAGAGGACTTGCTTACTGTTCAGTTTTTCCATCAACCCTTTCAGAGAGGCTCGAAATGGACTGTTCTTCCTGAAAATGGTTTCCTCGGCCATTCTTACTGTTGCTCATCCCCACGGCTCGGGTGAACTGTCCCGACTGAATTGACCCGACTCCGTGTGCGAAATGTGGCGATGAATGACCCGAGAAGCACTTGGTGTGAGCTCCACTGATGGCATTCCCTCCATGTGTAGTATCTCACAGTCCTCCTGAAAGAACTGCTGTGTCATATCTGTCCTCCACGGGCTTGTGATCAGAAGCTTCACGTTGGCTTGGATGGTGGGATCGCCCACAAGACGCACAATCTCTGCCAGGACGTAATGCATCTCATCGACGAATTCGTCGCGCTCGTAGTACACCATGCCGTCAATAAGGCAGAACAAGGTGACTTCCCCCGGTAGACGGTGGACGAGGAGATTGAAAAGCTGGGAAAGCTGTTGTAAATCCCCTTGACGGACACGGTCCATATTAAGCTCCCAGGGGGAAGGTGAGATGTTCGTATGAGGCTGCTGTTGTAGCAACTGAGAGATGAGCATCTGCAAGAGCGCTCTGCCACCACTGAAAGTGTCCTCATCTTGGTCAAGATGACAGCCACAGAAAAACACGAGGGAGACGAGGCGGTACTGATCTGCCCGCGCCGCTTCAGTCAAAGTGGCAGTCAGCAGAGATAGAGGTGACACGGTCCTGCTGCCACGGAAGTTTCCATGTATCAGGAGCTTGGCCGGCTTAAGGCTCGCCATCCACTGTTGGAAAATCTCGGTCTGGAGCACCTGGTCCGCCTTTGACTTGTCCCTCTTGGATAGTGTGCTATCTAGGTCCTTGACTCTCTGCAGGTCAGAGGCAGATATATCCCGCACACCCAGCAGTTGCAAGAGTGTTTGAGCCGTCCACACTGGAAAGTGTGGTATGGCTACACTGTGTGTAGACGAGGGTGGAGGTGGTGGAAGCGCTAAAGTGACCGGAAGGGGCGAGACAGGGCGCGGAGTTATCTGAAGCTGATGCACAAGTGCAATTAGCTCTGTGACGAAAGCATCGTGTTAGCGATCCTGAGTCTAGTGTTATTAGTCACGTTGATGTTACCTTGTCGATCCCTCCTATGAATTGCATCATTCTGTCTTTGAATTTCGTCTCTTCGTCTCAATTCTTCTTGATGTTGCTTCCGGTCCAGTTCTCTATCTCTGACGTACACCTCCATCAAGCTTAAGATCGTGTTCTTCATGTCTGCTGATTGTTGGGCGACATGAGCTTGGCCTGCCAAAAGACGGTCCCCACGAGAGAGTATTTCTCCAATTGCAACTCTTGTGCTCTCATAGTGGGAATTCTGTGCTTTTTGAATGAGGTAGTCGCTCCGCTTCTGAACCTCGTTGAAACTGTTGAGCAGTTCTTTCTGATAGTCACTGCCTTTGAAAACAGCAGCTGCAGCTTTCCGGCCTGCGAGAATTTTCAAGCATGGTTAGTCAAACTCCTTAGTATGTTTGTTCATCATTGAGCCAACTCACCGGCACTTTTGATAAAGAACACTACTGCATGCTCCACTGCCTGGAAGATGGCCACGACCAAATAAACGGAGGCTTGTCTGACATTTTGGTCCTTTGGAAATGTAGCAGCAAAGCTATCGATATTCGAGAACGTCTTGTCGAGATCTGAGAGGCTCGTCAGAACCTCCTCTCTTGTTTTCGCTGCCGTGTCCATGGCTTGCAGAAGGAGACCGACAGTTCCTGCGACCGGAGTTGTCCAGGGGTCTATATCAGGGACCATTTTCGCAATGTGCGCAGCAGGTTGACTCATGTTGTCTGCGACTTTGCGCCGCATGCGCTTGAGCTTCCCAGCGGTTCCCTCTCCTTGTGTGTAGGCGACCTGGGCATCATTCAAGCGAGCACAAACCTCCTCCCAGCTGCTGGCATTTCGTATCCCGTCTTCCGACTTCGCTAAAGACGCGGGCTCGCTTGAGTCAGCCAAAAGCATTCCCATCGCTTCGGCGAAGATGTCATTCCAAAATTTCATTGATTCCGCTTCGACATGCTGAGAGCTCTGGTCAAAATTTGCGACTTGACCTGGAGGAGTCTCAGGTCTCAGCGCCACACTCATAACTGCAAATGAACCAGCGGTATTTTGGTGGGGATCAGCGGTCATCAATGGTATGTAAGCGCCAGAGTTGTCGTCAAAAACACTGGGAGCGTTGAAAAAGGCTGGATCATGTTGTGGAAGGCGATGATCGATGAAGTCAACCGCAGGCGATCGGCCGTGGACACGACTAATGTCTTCGGAAGTTTCCATTCTGATTAATTTTGAGCCTTCTACTGGGTCTTCAAGAAATCCTGCAGTGCTTTTGCTTGGAAAGATTCAACCATGTTCGGTTAAGAATACAACTTCGACTCAGGCAGCATGCATTGGATCCGCTGCTTGGCTCCTGAAATTTCGGGTTACAAATAGAGTACTAGAGCTGTCAAAGACTGGCCACTGCGCGCATTGAAATGTGCAGGGAGACACAACGAGTGAACGCTGCCAGGTGAGAAGGAATGGTTCAGGGAGAAGGGTGTCAGGAACGGCGAAATTACCGTGAGCAGAGCCTCAAAACAACCTCTTGTGCGCAGTGTTCGAACAAACACAAGTGATAAGGCTCCGAGGAAACCCACACCGGTCCTGGAAACGTGTCACCACACAGCGTAGGCTAGGCATGTAAGCGGCTTGCAGTTTTCCCGACATAAATCACGCAGTACACACTTCCATTCCTGCCAATGGCTGTTCAATATGCTCTGTACGCCTCAAATGGCCTGCGTACAGATGGCCCAAATCGGATTAGCCCCCGTGAATAGCAGGGTTCTGGAGGTCGGTAGTGGTGTGAAGAACTACGACCGGTGTGGATATCGATAGGTCAGAAGAAGTGCTCGTTTCGACTTCATGCAAGTAAGCGCGGGCATTCCAAATCCTACCTAGGTAATTGTGGGCAACTTGCGCATGAGTTTGCAGCAGTGGATGCAGCATTGTTTCCCGCACAGCACTGCAGAGCTTACACTGCACGTACAGCGACCGCGGGGAAAAGGCGCAATCTCGCATCACCAGTTCCTGGCATTTCGAGCTGCCATCTGTTCTTTTACGCTTACTCTGCTTTTCACATTTATTCTCGCAATTTGTACGTGGATGCTACTCGAGTCAGACTATTTCATACTGCGTACGAACGAAAGGGCCCCTAGCTCTCGCGAATATTCGACTATACCGGGACGACCAGACTTTCAGACTAGGCTACACGTTCCCAAGCCAAGTACGGTCAATAGCACATGGCCAGTCCGACTCAGCAAGTGTCCTCAGAGGCTGGTCTTGGAGCCGAGGAGCTCACGAGTTCCACAACGACTGTACCAGTGACACTACCGGACGACAGCGACGCCGCGGCACAACACATACCCGAACTAGATGTCTCTGGGATGGCACCTTCATCCTCTGTAAGGCTTGGCGACAATCCAAGGCCTGAGCTGGACGATCAATCGCGGGTGCTCAGCAAAATCAAAAGCCTTCAAGATGAATTGCTTAAGATCGAGGAAGGAGCTCTGAAGGAGCATAGTCTCGAGAATCTCGAAAAGCAATGGGACAGCGAGCTCGAGCGAGTTGGAGGTGACGTAGAGCAGCAGAATTGGGTACGGGCTCGGAGAATAAAAACTCAAAGCTTCATGAAGGACACCGCAGCTTTTGCCTTTGGCAGAGAATGGGTACATGAGTCGGAAGATAGCTTCATTCGGTATATGATGCAGCGGGAAGACTTCGACAAACAGCTCGCTCAACGCAGGGCACAGTGGGAAGCCAAACGGGGCATAACACGGCCAGAAGTCGACGAATCACAAAAGCCAGCATGGCTGCAAGACGGCCCTCGCCGCCCATTCACTTTCCCGCAAATATTTGACCCATTGAGTCCAGAGGCGAGGTTCAACGATACAAGTATGGCCCAAGGATACGATGCACAAGAACGCCAACTCAGATCTCAAATCCACGAGGTTGTTCGCAGTCGATACACTGCATTCATGCAATGGAAACGGGGCTTGCAAAATGTGCCAGAGCCGCCGAAGGAGCCAGATCCCAAATTAAAAGACTTGTGGCCCAGACCTGTTGCCGACTATGTTCAATGGGAATCTTTCAGATATGGCTCTCCGAACATTGTCTTTGGCAGCGAAGAGAAGCAGCATCTCTGTGCCCTGGTCGTGTTAGATGGGGAGCCTGATTCGAGGGATACGCACCCACGATCAGCCTACGATCTTGAAAAACGCGCAGTGCAGAATGCCAGCAAAGGTTTACCTCGCTCTATTCCCAAACTTGCGCAGGGGCTTGTGCCAGAGCGCGTACGACTCAACGGCCCCCAGTTCGCGGAAACCTTCAGGGTGTTGGATTCGCCGGCGTTTGACGTTCCTTTCTCGCGGACGCAGGTGACTCTGCTGCAACCATACCGCTTGCTAATATACCACGAACAAGGCATCAAAGATCGGTATGAGGCCCTGAAAGAGAAATTTGGGACGCCCAGAGATCACAAAATGGTGTCCACTGGAGGTTCCACACAGTCACCAAAGCACCATGACACAGAGCAGGACGACATCGAGCAAGAAGTACGCTCAACTCCCGATGCAGTCATGGGAGCATCTCAAAAGAGCGAACTGACCGCAGAATCTGGTTATAAGGACCGCGATTCAGCTCAGCATGAAGGCCAGGATGGATTAAAACAAGACGAACCGGAGAGCAAGACCACTGGCAGCGAAGAAAAGAACGAGTTCCCGTTGGCCGATTCAAAGACCGCACTAGACTACTTGGGTTGCCTCGTTGAATTCATGGACTCGACCATTTCAATCAGGAGGAAACATGTTCAAGGTTCGCAATGTCGCAAAGTGCATTTTAGAGATCTATGGTATCTCTTCAGCCCCGGGGACGAGGTGATTAGACGTGACGGTCGGCAAGTGTACAGAGTTATCGGAGTTACTAACCCTACACACAGAGCATCGTCCAGAAATGTTTTCTTCGATTATGATGAGAAGGACACATCTAGATATTTCCAGTTGTCCTGTTCCTACGTCGACTTCGATGGAAAAAAGATCGGGCCCGTATGCACGACTTTCGTGATCAAAACATTCGCAGGTGAGAGAACGGTGGAGTCCCTGGAAGTCTATCCCCTTCGGCTTCATCGTCATACATCTACTTTGGCGAGTCAGAGTAGACATCACAGCTCTCCATCACCTGACACCCAGACGGTTCGACAGAAGTTGATCAAAAGAGGAAAACAATTCTTTCAGGCTGCATGTATGAAATTGGAACATACCTTCTACGATGGGCCGACAGTAGATGGTGAAGAAGTCGAAAGCCAGGTCGTGGTTGATTTTGAAACGGCATTGTCATCTGATAAGAGATTTGATGGGGAGGCCTCAGTCCCTCAGATCAAATCATTGCTTGGTGATGCAGACGAGAGCGGCTCCACATCATCAGACTCCGATGACGACAGGATGGGAGTGTTGATATGCATGGGGTTCTGTTGTGCCGGACAATACGTTTGCGATGACAGCTTCGTGGATGAGAAACGCCGAGAAGAGTATATCAACAGCCTCATACCAAAGAGTTACGCCAAGTTACCCTCCGTCGTCATATATCCACGGTCATTGGACGACACAACCGGGGACAACGCTCTAACAGACGAAGAGTTTCTCGTCATGAGTTACCGCGTCTTCGCATTTGTACTGAGGACTCGCAAATGGGGTGAGTTGAACCATTTTCTCATTACCCGCTTCAGCTGTTGTGTTCTCTAAATCGAAGACGCTGGTGAATCATGTCAATTCCGTTCGCTTCCACTAGCATGGCTTGGCCGAAACATTGAAACCTACCATCACTACTCAAACGTGTTTTCCAGGTTCCAAGAGTTCACGGAGTATTATCACGAATACTCTCTAAGCGAGTGTGCAATGATTGCTAAACATGAAGCCTCCCAGCCGAGTTGGATCTCACCTACATGGAGGACGCATCCGAGGACAATGTCCGAGCCAACGAGACAGAGAACCTTCCTCAGCCGGCCTTCGAACAATTGGTGTTGCCAGAAGGACATAAGACCATTGTGCTGTCTCTAATTTCTCAGCACTTCCGCAATAGAGAATCTGGCAGACACAGTGTCGAGCATTCTGATATTGTGAGGGGAAAAGGCAAGGAACCACGGACCTAGCCCATCTCAAGACTGAACTAACTAAGAAGACAAATTGCAGGAAAGGGTCTGATTCTGCTTCTTCATGGCGCTCCCGGGGTAGGAAAGACAAGTACTGCAGGTGCGTGCCTAAGCTGGGATGGATTATCCGAAGATCCTAACAAAATTTAGAGGGCATTGCAGAAATGTTCAAGAAACCTCTTTTCACAATCACCTGTGGTGAGTGTCACAAGACAGCGGTTTTTCCCTTCTCCGATCCCAGCATTTTGATTAGCTGACGCTTCTACGAAGGCGACCTCGGATCAACAGCTAGGGAGGTAGAGCAAGCGCTAGACCTTAACTTCAACCTCGCAAACAGATGGGGTTGTATTTTACTTCTCGATGAGGCTGATGTGTTTCTGGCATCCCGGACTGAGACCGATTTCGAACGGAACGGGCTCGTCGCAGGTCCGTCTTGCTACAAAAGATTAACCCAAGCCATGCAGTGTAATATGCTAATACTCAGGTCACACAGTCTTTCTTCGGGTCCTTGAATATTACGCTGGAATCCTCTTTCTCACGACTAATCGTGTCGGAGTTATTGATGAGGCCTTCCGAAGTCGGATCCACATTAGTCTATACTATCCACCGCTGGGCTATGACGAAACAAGAGCTGTATTCAAGTTGAACTTGAAACTCATCGAAGATCGCTTCAGTAATGACAAAAGGAACATCAAGATTGAACGCGATGAAATCCTTGATTATGCCCTGGATTACTTCAAAACCAACGACAAGGCCAGGTGGAACGGTCGACAAATTCGAAACGCCTGCCAGACAGCACTTGCCTTGGCCGAGTTCAAGGCACAAGGGGGAAATCATCAAAGAGTCTTGGATCCAAACGCTGACGTATGCCTTGCGGTGGATAACTTCAAGACTGTATCAAAGGCGTACCTCGAGTTTACCAAGTACCTCAAGCAGCTGTACGGTATCCATGAGGACGCTAGAGCGAAGGAGCTTGGTCTTCGAGCCCGTGAAACCAGCCGCCAAGCCCATGCTCAATCTCCACAGCAAGCGGTCTTCGGCAATAGCGTCACTCAGCCTCTTCCGTCCTACGGGCAAGCTCAGCCCTACAACTATGCGCCTGCGAACCCCGCACAGACAGTTCACAGCCAGTCCTTCCAGCCAGTCCACCCAAGCACGAGTCTCGGTGTACAGCAACCAAGCCAGCAGGCCACATACTACAGAAACCCCGCGCACGTCAGCCCCGCTGGTAACTTCAATACTTACGGGGCTTCGGGTCAAGCACTTCCAGGCCAAATACCACAACAAGGCCAAGACTTTGGGGGAATGCAGTTCCAACCAGCATATGGCAACATCAACCAACAATCACAGTCATGGCTCGGGCCGGCGAGCCCACCAAACTCCGCTACAATGCCTCAGCCACCGCCAGCACACGGTCAGCAGCAATATCAGGCACAGGCGCAGCAGAGTCAAGGCCCAGTACCATTGAGAGGCCAGACACCCACGAGCCAGGGATTTCAGACTGAGCAGTCGATGCCCTCCCAGCAGTCCATGCAGCAACAATCTCCTCAGACGTGGTATCCCAACATGAATGTGCAAACCCTGCAGCCTACCGGTGGGCAGAATCCGCCTGGACCTTCGCATCAAGAAGGGGGCCGATGATGATGTCTTTGAGCGTACTGACCTATGGAGCTGCTGGATTGGTCACGAACGAGTGTTGGCTCAAAAGAGGAAGAACCTTTGCAAAAGCGACACTTAGGCGTCAGAGGTGTATTCATGTCTTCATTTGGATCAATTAGTATGAAATGTCTCCTTGAAATCTACAGAAATACAGAGTACTATTTCCTTTTTTTTTCTTTTTTTTCTTGGCTCGATTTCGTCCCCATGATGGCTGGGAACACAATCTGCGCATAGTATTTCCAGCCTCCTCCCGCAGGACAATTCGTTCCATTCTCCGGTTTCCTTCCATCGATAATCTCACACGAAGAATCTTACTCATTCTTGAAAGAAACCTTGTTGATAGGCGAAGTTCCTGCATGTACAGCTGTGTTTGAGTATTTGCAGTCGAACAAGCAGGTCTCCCCAATCGAACGTTGAAGACTCATTTGTGTAGAAAGACGTAGAAAAGCCCATTGCTTGGAGTCCAGCGCCACATTTTTAATCTCACCATCTCTTTCCCAATAAACTGGCTTATGAAAAAGTAGAAATAAAAGCCTACTATGCGTTTCTTGGAAGGTAATTCAGAGGTTCATCGATTCCGTGGACTTTGTCGCGGTGCCACTGTCTACCAGTCCACCGTAGGAAAGTCTCGTCACACCTGTCGCACTGGATGGGTGCCTGGCGTTGGTTCTCATGTTAGCTACAGATAATCCAGATATTTCATTTAATACAAGCGCATGTTGTCAGCATACTTCATATCGCTCTCTTAACTTCGGCGGAGTGGGCAATGAGAGCTCCTCTGTATACACAATATACAGCCCCATGGCCCCGTCTTCTTCTTCAAGTCCCTGGGCTGCCCTGTCGCCGGAACCAGCCCTATACCCAAGGATCTCCTGCCTGAGTTGCTCAAATCCCTCTGGCACTGGTTCCTCAGGCGGGTCCTGTGGCGTGTTACGCAATTGAGAGTAGACGTGGCGATACTGGTAAGCCACATAGACGTAAGGGGTACTATCATGGCCCTCAGCAGATGGCACGACGTAGAGAATTCCGCTGCTGCCTCCAGCATTTGCGCGGAGCAGCGCGCTGATCCCATCTGGGCCTTCGGGCTTCCAAAGTCATAAAGGGGGCGAACCCATTTTTCGTGCCGTGTACCTTGCCATTGGCTACAAGGAACTTGTCCAGAGTCGTTAGCCGGACCCTAAATCCTCGCAGAGCGGTGACGGTATTCGTGCCGGGCATGATCGAAGCAGTTATTTTCGTTACTTTTGTTGTTCGTCAAAGCTAAACAAATACAGAGTAAAGCAGTCCAGGCGGTGGGAGGAAGGGGGATGGGGCTATAGATGCCGGGACAGGAAGAAATGGTCGCAAGTTGTGTCTTTGATTTGAGCCACGTGCAGACGCGTTTGCTTGATATATACATGGGTTCCCAGGGAGGCGCCTCAAGACAGCAGTGCCCCAGTACGACGTAACCAAGTCAGGTCCTATGGTCCTGAAGCAACACCCGATATCTATTGTTGGACATGGCTGCCGAAACTAGATGTTCATTACTATACCTTTTAACGTTGTTAGTGAGATTGGACCTCGCCTTTAAAGTGGTTGAGGGGGAGATTTGTGGAGTTGGAACGATCTGATCACCCACAATTAATTGGCAGATGTCCTTTCCTTCATTGTCAGAAGTCGTAGAGCTAGGCTACATAACCCTCGATTGTATCACAGAGCCACGGAACGGAGTCCCACGAGATTTCGCCTTCTTGAAGCCAAGAAGTAGGAATCAACTCGGGAGGTGCAGTCCATGGTATATTTGACTGGTTTTGCTCTGTCATTGGTGCGAACGAGGCCTGATCAAGTGACGGTGCAAAATCTCCCATGACCAACGGAAAGTCTTGTTCGGCCATGACAGCCTCATTGCCATGGTGGATACGTTCTACAGACTCGGCAGTCCTGTTATCTTCGAATCCGGCCGGAAAGGTCCCGAGCACTTCGTTCTCTACACCCATCAGCCTCGCCATAGCTGGGGTGATGGGTTTTGGTTCGACTGAGGACGTTGATGTTACCTCAAACTGAGTGCGAAGGGCGCTGATTTCCGAAACGAGGCGGCGATTCTCCGCTAGAAGATCCTGCATGTCTCGGCCCGCCGTCACGCACATGTCGCGCTGTTCTTGTAGGTGGTCGACTGTCTTGTTAACAATCACGACTTTGTTGAGCCGTGGTGCACACGACAGAGACGGGACCAAGCGGGCCATTTCCTACATATGAGACCGTTGATCAGCTCTCGTAAGCGGAGTCGTGGGCGAGGTGTGCAGGCAAGCGCAGCCGCCGTTCAATAGACTGGCACAAGCACGAACCAACAACTGCTTATTCATTGCTTCGCGACGCTGTTTCTCAATGGACAAGTTGCGAGCATTGGCGTTGGGTGAGGGCCGTGCACGACGAGCCTTTTTAACATTCCCACCTCGCGTACCGCTGCTGGGTGACACAGCAGTAGCCTTGGGTATTTTCCGCGAAATCTCCCTGCGCGTGTATGAATGCTCCATCTTCTAGTCTGTGAGGGAACGAACGTCGCAGGGAATAACTCCAACAAGAACGGTGCCAAAAGGCGGGGTCACTCAAGGTTGCGTGGTGAAAGTCATTCGGCGAGGCCGGTTTGAGTGGACGCATTTTCAAGATTCTGGAAGGTTAAGTTGAAGCAGCATTTATTGCTCGTGGTCGCTGAAGGGGTCACGTGACTACCTAGGTACAGGATGAGGGGATGCCTCCCCAGTGGGATGCCGCCAGGGCCTAAGCAAGGATGACAGCGCTAAGGTACTGGTGTGGGCCGGGCACTGTGTACATCTCGCCAAGGATCGCAAATGTCATTGCTTTGTACCTTCTCACGTCGGTTCCAGCCATACTGTCTTCCACTCTTCCTAGTTGGTCCAGAAAGATACCTTGCCTCGACAATATTTTCAGCTCCTGACATTCAAACCATGTAGTACCGTTTTAGTCCCACAGTCGGTGCCGTGCGAAGAACCTTTGAAGAGTCTTCCGCAAATATCCCTTACGTCTCTTTTGCGTTGACATCCTCGACATAGCTCGAGCCTGGAGCAGCCCCAAGACATCCCGAAAAATATTGCATGGGGCTGAGCACGGTATCACACTGTAAAAAAAGCCAAGGATTGAAGAAACAGAGCATGTCCTCGAAATGATGCTATCGGTGTTTTATGTCCGTTGCTGCGTGTGAAAACGCCATCCAAGGTGTGAGCTCTCGAGGCTGGCTGCGAATATGAATTGAATAAATTGTCATACTGACAGACTGTTTTGTACAATGAGTGAAAAGACCTGGCAAGAGCAATCTGGGGAAGTACATACTAGTACCAATGCACGGGGCACCGCAAGAGATTGCATGGAGAGACACTCCAGTACATCATATTTCTAGATAATGCATGTACCAAGAAATTCCGGTTGGTCATCAACTACTTACGGTCTTTAACTCTCTCCTTTACTTGCTATTGCTGAGCCACTTCAACTCGGAGGCGCAAGATTGCTTGGCAATTCCGACTTGATTACGTGAATCCCTTGACCAGACCAATGCCTCATCCCAAACTTTCAGGATGATGTATTTCACCATTTTCAAGGTTTCCGGATTGTGATCATGATAGAGCCAAGGATTAGCACGTATGAGAGGCGCTGAAGATTGAGAATATTTTGGGATTTTGCTTTCTTTTCTTGTTAGTCTGTGCTGGAGATCTCGTATCAAGTCGGATGTTTGTTGCTATTGCGTGGCTAACATCATTCACCGATCTTCTCGGCGATCATTGAAGTTGTGGAACACAGTATGGATGGGACATCTGCTGCCATCTAGACGATGCTCCTGGGCGCCGTCTCAGCCTCTCTTCAGACTATGGCAGCAATTACATGTGTTCAACTTGTGTACTTCTTGTTATGTCATCAACATCATCTTCTCATTGTGCGAAAACCACATGGGGTTTTCCTCAGAGTCTAAGTTTGGGGACTGACGGTAAATGAAATATTGCAATGACGTTGGATAAGTACCTGGGTAGGTCAAGATCACCTGGATGACGCTAATGCACGGACTGTACAGCGCATTTCGTCGGCCTCTAGGGAGTCAGTCGCACATGGGCTCGATCAGCTCCGCCGCAGATGCAAAGAGTGTACAGTTGACTACTTCGTATAGACCCATCTTGACTCAGGTCGTATGTACTATATTAGATGGTGGGCCTCGAAATAAACGCTAATGCAAGGACTGTACAGCGCTTTGCGTTGGCCTGTCTGGGATTCAACGCCGTGCCGTGGCGGATGAGCTAAAGTGGGTATCACAATCAACGCTAATGCAAAGACTGTACAGTCCGTACAGAGTGACGGAGTCTGGCGAACACTTCTATGCAGGGACCAGCTTCGATTTCCGTGGCTCGATTACGGGTCATGGTCCCATGGGATGAAGTCCCGTGTCAGCACCTGTTCTTTGATACCAGGCAGTACCCCCGCAGTGGGCTCGCAACCCTTGCAGGCGGGTACGGGCTTGCGGCGGCGAGTACCTACCTAGGTAGGTATTCTGCTCTGGCTCTGCTTTGCGGCAACTGGCAAGGAATGGGCCCTGAGTTTGGATATTTTCCTGTAGCATGCACATCCTGTGCAGCGACATGCTTCCATGGCGTGGAATTCAGCCAGGGGCAAGCACTGAAGTCGGATGACTTCTGTGCCCACATAACCGCGCTATCAACGACCTCATATATATACCCTCGAGAGTAGAACCATAGTCGCTGCCGGGCCGCCGTCGTGGGTACGTCACAACGTGATCTGTTGGTTGAGTACCGAATCTCTTACTTGGCAGCTCTCTCCCGCGTTGAATTATAATTGAGTCACAACTTCTGCCTTATCCTCTCCTCGCAGCCGCAACACAGCCAACGAGCCACCAACCACAACTGACCAAGAAGTATCACGCCATCATGTCGGTCCCCCGTTCAGAGCTCAAGTTTCGAGCACCTCCATCAATGCAACTGAGCGATGGGTCAACCTCGTCCAAGACAGCGCCTTTGAAATACACATCAGAGATTGCGACTCCTGCTGAACGAGCCAGGGCACGATTTGCTACCAGAGGCAATGCCATAGTCACCGGCGGCGCTGGGGACATCGGCGCTGTTACCTGCAAAGCATTGCTCGAGCATGGGTTAGAAGGCCTTGCCATCTTCGACCTCCACCCGGATGCGGGCCAGTCTACGGTCAAGGCGCTCCAATCCGAGTTCCCCCAGGCAAAGATCGCCTTCTATCAAGTCGATGTGACGGATGCTGCAAGCGTCGCAACATCGGTCACCAGGGCAGAACAAGAAGTCGGCCCCATCGATTTGTGCCTCTGCTTCGCCGGAATCGCCTTTGCCGCTCACGCTCTCGATATTACACCCGAGCATTGGAGGAAGATGTTTGATGTCAATACGACGGGTGCTTTCCTGTGTGCTCAAGCGGTGGCACAGTCCATGTCGAGCAGGGGAGCCGGTGGTAGCATCATTCTGATGGCGAGCATATCGGCACATATAGTGAACTTCCCTCAGCCCCAAGTCCACTACAACGCGGCCAAGGCAGCCATTCTCTCCATCAAGAACTCACTGGCGGCGGAGTGGGCGAGGTTCGGGATCAGAGTCAACAGCATCAGCCCGGGTTATATGGATACAATCTTGAATGAGGGTGACGGGCTTGCAGAGCATCGGCGGATCTGGGCTGGACGGAACCCGTTTGGTCGGATGGGTCAACCAGAAGAGCTGACTGGTGCTGTTATTCTTTTGGCCAGTCAGGCAGGGAATTACATTACTGGAGCGGATATTCTGGTTGACGGCGGGATATCTGTGTTTTGATGTCGAAATGATCTTCCAATACAAGTCATATCATTCTTATCATCTATGTACTCGAGGCCGCTGATTGCCATTTTTCTATTTTGGCAACTCATTGGTCTGTCCGTGAATTGTTCGAATGGGAAGGAAGGAGTAAAAGCAGGTATGTATGCCAAATCTGGACCATCCGTGGATCAGCTGGGCCGCCAATTTCGACCTGTCAATATCCATTCCAGGTCCAGTATTGGTTGTGAGGAAAAGCCAATTCTGCGCCTGGACTAGGCGGCATGTAGTCATTGGGGAGAAACGATAGATGTGCTTGTACGGACGGCTGTGTATCGGCCAAGTCCATCAGCTGCCATTATGCCCACCAGGGTATAATCAAGTCGTGTTGGGACTTTTCTACAACCTGGGCAGGTCTCGACCTTACACAACGAGTGAGTGAGCATGAAACCCGATGTCGGTGGCGGGACCGGACCACTGTCGACTCGAACGGAATCACTTGTCCGATGACTTCTGGCTCGAGGTACCCAGGTAGCTCCCCGCTTTGGCGGAGTGGTTTGGATCACCAACAGGCTTGGCAGTAGCATGCCTCGCATTCTCGCCTCTGAGTGGGTATGATCAAACTACAGTACACCCGAGATCTCTTCCATTGGGCGGTTGTTCCAGTCACAGGGGTTCGTGACCTGACGCTGTACAGCGAGCGCATTAGCGTCGCGAGAATGACACGGCGTCGACGAGGGGTAAATCCGGGGCATTCTGCGGAGAATCTCCACATTCAGTAAATTTCCGTATGGGGTTGGGGAGGGGAGAACATAAGTCGACAGAAAGTGTAGGTATACCCAGGAATTATAAATATGTGGCTGCAAATTCCAAGCTCAGTGAGAATTCCTAGTGTTGCTCACGCATTATTTCTCGTAACTCCTCTCAGAAAGCAACGCCGCGAAGATGACTGCAACTCAACAAAACACGACCTGGCTGGACAAGCTACGAGACCAGTGTACGTTCTCCCACATCGCTTCTAGATTGCATTCTCATTCCGTCAGTGAAAATCGACATCGATTGTATGGATCCGGCCGAAGCCAGGCGCTTTCTTCCCTTCAAGCCCCACGATCAGACAAGCAATCAACGCCTAGTCTACGAACAGATGATATCTCCCGAAAACCAAGAGTTGTTCCTCAAGACCGTGAAAGAGGGCAAGGAAGAGGGATGGGAGGTGATCCTCGACCGCATGGTACGTTGTCTGGCCTGCATGGGACACCCTCTCAGCTGCATTGCCCCAGTTACCCGCCTGAACCGTGACTGACCATACGTCGACAGAGTGCCTTGTTATGCGCCAAAAACATCGACAACTTACAAGGCCGTGTCCTCCTTCAGTCCTCGGCCTTTCATGCTTACGACACTGACAAAGTCGTTGCTCACGCTCGCTCCTATGCTCGCGAGTTTGAAAAGGCTGGTATCTCGAAGGACCGTATCTGCATCAAGATACCCTCGACGGGCCCTGCGCTCAATGCAAGCCCAATCCTTCTGAAAGAGGGGATCCGCACCTTGGGGACCTCGCTCTTTTCAGTCGCTCAGGCCATCGCTGCTAGCCAAGCGGAATGTCTCTCGATCAGTCCTTACTACAATCGTGGGTAATTCTTTTCTCCGTCGGTATAAGCCAGAACAAATGAATGGGTGGGCCGGCCAGGCCAGGCCTCCAGCTTTCACTTGAATAGTTTCACAGTCGCAAGTGCCAGGACATGAGCCAAGGACTTTTGCTGACCAGCCTTCTTAGCTCCATGGTTCCATGCTGATAGAAAGCAATGGCCGGACGTACTGGATCCAGCTCTCGAGCACCCAATGTCGGCAAGAATAGTCCAAATTGTGGAGGTCTACAAACGCCTTCGAGAAGAGACCGGCAAAACGCAGCCTCTGCTCAAGCCCGCTAGGTAAGTGGCGTCCCTTGGGAATCTACCTCCCAATTCCCCGTCTCAACTCCATAACTCACTGCCTGTGCAAACAGCTTTATATCCGCGAGAGAAGCCATGGCGATGGCTGAATTTGGCTGTGAGCACGCCACGATCCCAGAGGACATCCTGTTACAGTTATCCATGTTGGATGCCGTGGCAAACCCGCCGCCGGGAGATGATGCCCCTAAGCAGACCGGTGTTCCATCGCCCCGTGTCGCACATTTGCTGAAGGTTGATCCTCTTGCTGGTTCTGGCTGGGATGGTACGCTAGCGTCGACGGAGGTCGATTACCTCAAGGACAATGGGGCAGCGTTGACACAAGCAATTGCTGCAGACCCATTTACTGAGAAAGGACTCCATGCGGCGCTCGAGGCTTTCAAGGAGAACGAGCTACAAAGCCGACGCGCTATCGAGGAAGCAATGAAGCAGTTCTAAGCGAATTCACAGGTTACTCAGAATAGGTGGTGATAAACAGAGAATTTTGTCGCAAAATGTAGTGTCACGTCTCAAACTACTATGTCTGGGTCAAGAAGGCCGGTGTATAAGTCGACAATTCCCTTGCGTGAATCAGAGTTTCATTCTTTTCGGACTGTATCATCATGATCCATCCAATCTCTTTGTGTACTGATTGAGGGGTCCACCGAAGAACGACCGGTCGTACTTTACACGAGGACAACTGTCCTCCTTTCACCGACACAGTCGAAAGGCAGTTCCATTTGCCTCGCTGTAACTCTGACCTTGTCTAGGATGCTCCCCGCTTCATCCAAGAAAGTCAACCCTGACAAACAACTATTATGATGACGAGATCTGTATAGAGGGTAGGCCATTAGATCAGGTACAGCTCCCACACGCTCATACGTACCCTCTTCCAGCTGGCGAGCTAAAAGACAGCCAAAATTAATGCCCCAATAGTCGTCCTCCTTTGCAAATATAAGCCCAATCACGTCATCTCCCACGTCTAAGTCCTGATCTAGGTATCTGGGAGCTGCAATGTAGATTCCCTGACAGAACTGGACAACAGCCATATTCTCTTCGGGGAGATCCACCCGTTGGACCCGTACAGTACCAGCCTCGTTTCCAAAATGGATCTCAGTCTTTCTCTTAGCTGCCGTAAATGGAGCCACTTGAATCCTTATAGGCACAATTAAACATGTGACCTTCAGCCGGTTTGGGTAAATTGGTTGTTGATCCAGCTGTGGCTCGTCAGTATACGACGTGCTCCAAGAATCGTTGTCGAATGCAAATGTAGTGACAGCCGTGCCACCCTTTGACTCCCAACACATTTCCCACTCGAGATCAGGCCGAGGCCGTGAATCATTCCTGTGCTTGTGTAGCGTGATTCCTTCATTCTTAAATTCCAAAGGCCCACCCCATCCTGTCCATGCCCAGCTGGGAAAATCAGGCCGTCTTTTCGCCGGAGCTTTGTGGTACCAGTTCAGGTAAACAGAAAGATCACCCGTCACCCGCGACTTTCGGGCAATCAGACCCCAAGATACATGGAGAATCGTTGATTCCAGGTTGCGTGTTTCATGCGTTTGGAAGTTGAGAACACCAAGGAAAGCATTCAATGAGTCCCTCTGATAGGTGAGGTCTCTTTTACTGTATTCTTTCAGCTGAACCAGGAGATTAGACTGTTCAAGGCTGCTGTAACCAGGAGTCAGGTGCCTGAATCTGTCTCTCCCGTGGGGGTGCTCGGAGCTATCCTGTTGCAACAAGCGACATATGGACTCCTCTTCATACTGCTCATTGCAGAGAAATAGAACTTGGCTGCGGGTGAAAACAAGGCGCCTTGGGGAGAAATATCCCTCTTGATATGTCCAGCCTCTGGTAGCCCACTTGCTGTAATTCAGCTCGTGAGCACCACATGGCAGTTCCAATATAGCGGTATTGCGCACATGGACACATTTCTGAATTCGACAGGCAAGGCAAGAGACCCCAGGTAGACCGCTCTGTGCATCTCCTCCAGATGCATCAATGATCGTAATGGAGGCATTCGCATAGACCTGGTGCATTTGGTTGATCATGCGGTGCCTCTCCTGATCATCGTTCTGTGGGATGCACTGACTGTTGTGTTAGATCTGTATGAACACGTTGGTATTCGATATACCCTCGAAACTCACGTATCTGTCAACCCATAAGTATCTATAACCCATGGCGATGGTCACCGAAATTGCATCTTCAATCAGCCGTGGCAGGCATTGTAAATGCGGTGCTAGACTGAGGTCCGGTTGTTTTCCCCAGACATATGATAGTGCCATATATATGCATCCAGCTGGCGCTTCAATAACGGTGCGCGAGGAGACCTCAATGACCTTAAGACCGTAGTCTGAGACTGGGCCGACGGACCTAGGTCTGCAACGCCCCTTGTGAATCTCCTCGCATGATCGTGCTAGACGTTTGAGCCGATCATAGTCAATTGATCTTGGGCTTATCGTCATTGAGTTGAACTCCTCGCTGTCTCGTCTTATGGCAACGAGACACCGGGAAAGGCTGATGTCCCATCGGCTGACATGTAGGGCCGTGATCTCGCGCCTGGACGTCCAATGATGTGGCAGAGCATATGAACGGAAGCCCAATAATGACCGAGCTACAAGAACACTTTCCGTTTTGTCAAGAAACTTAGGCTTGACAACCGAGAGAATGCGACAAATCTTGCAGGTAGACGTGGCGAGTTGCTCATGATTTGCCTCTATGGTACGTATTGGCTGGAATCTCCGCGTGATGTCTTTCTGCTCCAAAACTTCAGCCAGAGTGGGAAGACTGTCCCAATCCACTTGCCTGCATTCAGGGCAAATGGAGTCCTCGTCCGGGCTGTGGTCTTCTGGTGCACACGGAGCAGCCACTGGCTCGCTGGGAGGGGAGCTGCGGTCGAACTTCTTGAGCGTGGAAGGATCAAAGACGTCCGTCTCATTTGAAATGTGTCGAAGGTCCATATTGGCTTCAATCTGGGGATCTGCGTTGCGGTCTTGGTTTGCTGGTGATTACGGGCGAGGGCCGGTCCACGCGTGGTAGTGGACGATGGAAAGCGACAAGAGCGGGATCACGGTAAAGAAAGCACAACAGGAGTCAGCTGCAAAAAGTAGTCTAGTAGCTCGTTTGGCGGCCTCCAGTCTACATATGTAACTCTGAGGCGGGGACAACTTTGCCCAGCCGCAGACCCAGCTCCAATACTCGACGCTTGTGGCTGAGGCTAAGATGCAGGTCAGCGAACTAAGTATGCCTTGCGTGACAAGTGACCTGCTGGGCACAGACCAGAAGTCACTATTATTTGGTTGACCAGCATTGAGATAGAATACAGAAGCGTCACTATTTTCTCCGTCCGTGACTACCTCGTGGATACTATTTGCAATTCATAGTCCATTCTGTCTTGCCCAGAGGCCGAGAGGCAATGTCTCACGTTCGGTAGTCAAAAGGTGAGCGCCGCTTCAGCACCCAGTTTCCGAAGGGCTTGCAGATAGTACCGGTCCTGTTTGCTGGTAATGTTCCTCAATTCACATTCTTCCGGCCGCTGAATCCAGCACTTGAAGGGCCCTCTGTAGCCATAGCAATTCTGTGCTCAACTGTACGCTCAACCGGGTCTGGTGGGCCATAATGGTACTTCATTATTACATCCAATGTCATAATTGACCACTTCATTGTGTATGTATGTACATAGGTAAAAAGGATTTCTATGACTCAAGAGTATTGCAGATGTGACATCTCCTGCATCGCCACTTGATTACATATCCACCAATGCTTACATTCTCAAAAGCCCTGCATCTCATCGAAATTTCAAAGTGACTTAAGATGCTTTTAACTTATTTAATAACACAACAGACAAGTTTTATAGTTCGGGCGAGACCGAGAAATATATCATCTTGTGATTGTCATGCATGAAGAGTATGTCCTCAATTCCCCTTCACCCATCATATAATCCAAATAGAATGCGCCCCATCCCGATACTGGATGCACGGGAAAGATGCTTCATCCGAATGCTTCGAAACAGCAGCCCGTTCGAATTGGAATCTGTCCGAGTCCTCGCTTTCCCAAACAAGCAACTCCAGGGCTCCCAATCGTCGAAACGTGCCCTCCTCAGCGGCCGATGCCTCCTCCAAAATCAAGAACAACCAAGTGTCACAGGGATCATCCTGCGTCAGAATTAACATGCAGAAAAGCTTCGCGTTGTTATTCTGATCATGGAACTCCTTGCTGGGATAGCGGTCTAAGAAAAGGCCAAATTGCTGCCCAGGGCCGGATTGGAGGGCGGAATTATTGATGACCACAGTTCCATGCCCACGCCATGCTTCCTGCCATAGGCCAATCACTTCTTTGTTGGTCAAACCGGTGGGGTCGGGAAAAGATTGTGAGGCTTTAGGGAGCTGGAAGCGTTGCAGGCGGCCACGCAGTCGAAGGCGACCGCCTTTCAAAGCACCAAAATGGTCATTTTCTGTGACGTATTGGAGTTGCAAATCTTCCACGCGCGCCACCACATTCGGTGGTCTTGCGTCCAGAGTGTGGACCCAAAGATAATCAAGT
The DNA here is from genome assembly GCA_037177825.1 of Diaporthe sp. P3_1W. Taxonomy (NCBI): domain Eukaryota; kingdom Fungi; phylum Ascomycota; class Sordariomycetes; order Diaporthales; family Diaporthaceae; genus Diaporthe; species Diaporthe sp. P3_1W. The sequence goes on from JBAFXB010000008.1 coordinate 3,745,089, forward strand.
TCCACGCTGGTCGAAGCCCACGACCAGCTTGGAGCAATATAGAAACTGGTAACCGGCCGCGGAGGATCTGGCTCCCGGACTCGCCAGAGAAGATCCGCCTCCAGGGATTTCCGCCACATTCCGGCGATGTAGTCGTCTTGGATATACGTTTGGAGGCGGCGCGCCAGTGCAGAAATAGCGACGAGCTTGTCCGTGGGCACCGTTAGTGTGCATGTTGAGTAGGTCTTGACAACATCGAACCAGCGGTAGCGGTGCTTTTGGTACTCATCCAAGTCGAACCGGCCATTTTGTCTGCCCCTCACATTTTCCTTGCATAGAGGAGCCCATTCGAGAATGTCCACTAGGTATTCCTCTGTGCGCAAAGTCATCCTAGACTCATTCTTGCTAGGATACAATTCGCATAAATGTGCCCGGGAACATTCCCAGAAGAGCTGTGTATCTGTGAAGTATAACGTCCGGGGAGACAGAAGCCGCTCTTGGAGCACCCAGCCTCGTTTGTTGACGGGCGCGTTTGTGACGCACGTCGACCAGAGATCCTTGTCATACAGGCGGTACGTGTACACAGTCGCTGGCCCGCCCAGATGCCAGGCGATACTTAGCTTGTCTTGACGAAGGGTATCTTTTCGTCGATTTCGAATAATTGGCGATACGCTGCTCTCGCCCACAGTGGCTGAAATGTTACACCAGGTGTTCGAATAGACCTTGTGCATTTCACTCGCTTCTCTTTGCCAGTCCGAGAAATCGTCTCTGTCTTGGTAGATGCATAGAGCATCTATCCATAGATAGCGAATTCCAAGCCACCTGCAAATACGAATAGCGTCTTGAAATGCCAGCGGGAGATCGTCAAGTGGAACTCCCGCATAGAGCCTCGCGCAAGTCTCCTTTGTAAGGGTAAGGGGAGCCTCGCGGCCCCAACGGTAGCTGAGCGTCATGTATGGATCCGTAATAACCGGCAACGTGGGGTGATTTTGGCAAAGAGTCACGATGATGAGACCTGTCGATTCGAGAGGACCAGAATCAAGGAGGCGTGTGGGACGCCAGGGCGAGTGCGCGGCGCAAGCTCCTTTGTGGTGTTCAGTGCAGTCTTCGATCCAACGTTTGGCTTGTGATAACGTCTGTGGGGAGCCGAGACTTTGGGAACATTCTAGTCTGTTGTCGGATTTGAACTCCTCTGATAAGCCATCAGCCATTTGTTTACAAGCATGTGCTTGTGTACCGGAGTATTGCTTGTACTTTCCAACCGGAGGTTGATACCAATGCGTTGGCCTCCTCTCATTCCCCACCAATCCCAAGGATGGGATTCCAGTCCATATCCAGCTACACGAAGTTCATAGGAATGTCCATAACTAGCAAAGTAAGGTATGGCGCCGATTTTAGTTCCTCGCGGCAGTTCCTTATTGAGGACACCACCAGACAAGTCTGCAGAAAGACTTCCGTCGTGAGTGGACAAAGTCTCCTCCAATTCCGCATGTGCAATGGTATCGACGTCCTCATCTGAAAAGATCCCCAATAATCTCGTGCAAATTGTACAATTTGTTTCAGCCGACGACTTGAGGCTCTGGATGGATGCGTGATGAGGGACCCAGGAAATTGGATCGGCCTTTTGATCCGATGACCAGGACGGCAGTGGAATAGGCCCCGCGGATATGAATGCACCGAGACAGATATCGCATAGCATGATGCTTCGAACGAGCAAATCCGTATGCACAGTGATCGTCTCAAAAACAGCGAAGTAGGCCAGAAGGGAACATGAACCTGTTGAAGCAGACACTTATACCGAATAGGGCATCTCAATGGGTTTTGTGCTAGATCCACTCACAATGATGAGCCTCTCCGCGTCCGTGGCGATGCTGACGCCCCACCCCTTGACGAACCACGTCTTGCCTCTCCGCCCGGTACATGATGGCCGGCAGCGGAGGTGGACCCCCTTGCTGGGCAGCAGGCAGCAAGACACTAGTAGCTGCTGGACCCTTGCTAATACATCAGCGCTAAGGAACCTCGTCACGTATTTGTACCTCACGCTCAGCCTCCTCGGATTTCCAAGTGGCCTCGTGGAACATTGAGCTCTTCATGATACCTTTAGTCTGATACCTATCTCTTTTGTCAATTACTTACAAGCTGCTGAGATCATCGTATCGACTACGATATAGCACCGACGCTATGGCCGACCCAGCTCCGACCTCAACATCCGAAGCATCATCTCAGGCACTGTCACAATTCTCCTTCTCCCTCTTCGATAAACTCCCAGCCGAGCTCCAGCTCGAGATCCTATCTCACTGCCGAACCAACGACCTAATCTGCCTCTCACTCTCATCGCATTCTCTCCGCGATCTCACGCTACCTTTGATTCCGTGCCGACCCTCGCTCCTGTCTTTTGACCAGGCGTTCCCCACGGGAGCTATCGAGTGCTCGTGCGGCGACAAATCCATGATTGGAGTCTCGCAAGATGCCATGTCGCACCGCAGACGACGTCACTTGTACATGTACGACAAGAAGGATTGTTTAGGAGTGAACATCCGCCAATGGCGCCGGAACTGCCCATCCCCGGGGCACGAGTGCCAATTCCATTCGGCCTGTCGCAAGTATCCCGCCGACCACCCTATGTGTCACCAACGACGGTGCGCGCACTGTTCCTGCACCACTTGTCCGCTCCACGTGAGGCTGAGGGGCTGGATGGGCGGCCGGAAGTTCTGTCCTCGGTGCCGCAAGTTCACGTTGCGGTCGCAGACGAAAAAGCACAGGGGGAGATGTGATTGTCTTGCAAGTTTGAGGACTCGGGCATGCACACTTCCGCTTAAATGGATGTCTTAGGCTTGCATGGTAATCCTCCCACCCGCGATGTCCCCAATAACCGCTGGAAAACCAAGAAAGGCCAATCTTATGGTTACCGGTGGTGGCGCTGCTGGGGAACTTGCGGGGTTGAGACCTGGGAATATCCAGAGGGTGACAAGACTGTGGATGTTAGCCAAAGAAGAAATGCGAGGGTTGTTTAGCTAGGTGTCGATTTTGGTTTTTGACCGGCATATTTGATGCATGATAAATTAGCAAAGGATTGCATCTTGTATTCACAGTCGCGTGTTATCCAGCTTGAGAAGCGTCCCGAGGTCTGTTGGCTTTAAAAGTGTGGAGACCCCTACAGGCCGAGGCCCGTATATGCGCACCGTAGTTGGTGCCAACAGCACTTCAATACCCACTTCGAGGGGCGAATCCCTGAGCCCGACGGATGTGATGTCAGGGCAGCCGGGACCGAACGTCAAGGACGGCATGTCATTGAGACCGACAGCTTCTAATCTATGGTGCGGTCCAGAGCCGAGTCCGAAGGTCCGGGTGTTGATTGCGTGCGCGACCAAGTTGTAGATGTTCAGCGTCTATTTCGGGTGGTCCCAGTAGACTGGAAACACATCCAAGGTTTTGGTCAGAAGCTTTGCTCTTTGGGCAACACATTTGTTAAAAAAGCCTCGTGAACATTGCCATGCGCCCTTGGGATACCACAGGATCGGGATGAAGATTGTGGTTGATATCTCAGATCGGGGTGACCTTGAGTTGGGCATCTCAACCGCCCGGCCGAAAGGTCTCCGTGGATTACAAGAGAGATGCATAGGATCTGGTCATAGGCAACAGTGACGACAGCCCTTAAAAGGGCCGTTTCTGATGGCGCTGCTCCGAGCCGGCATCTGTGGACTGCGTGCAGGTTGCCGGGGCGGGAAAAGAAATGCAGCGTAACTTATCGCCCTTTTTTTCAGGGGCTCGTAGATTCTGCGATATGCTAGGATTCTAGGCAGTGATTTTCAGGTGAGAGCAATAGAAACAAAAATAAGTGAGATATGATGGGAAGAATGGCCCTGCACCGCCGTCTACCGTTGTTAGGTTAGAGCGAGTACAACATGCATTAGCGGGTGTAGACGCCTAGCATGCGGAACACTGTACGACGTGGTATCTAAATGTGGGCCTAATCACTTTCTTCCCTGCGCCTGCATATAGTGGCACCTCCAAGGGGTGGATTTTCCCTGTAGATTCGCCGCACGTTGGGTGGCGTCCAGGGTGCTTTAGTATAAGCTCTCGTCTCTTGCAGCCAACAGTTCTCAGACGACATTTTGTTCTTCACCCCGTCCAAACAAAGTCGGGGCAGGAACTGATGAGAAAGTATCCCAGTCTCCACACCACTCAACCTCGAGAATGTCCCGACCCTGCCTTCAATATTTGGTGCTCGTTGCCGCCGCTGCAGCCGTGCTGGCGAGTGACTCCCCTGTGAACGTCGGGGCAGACGATGCTCAGTACAGGCGGCTGCAGGCTCTGGGAGAAGCATCCTACGACACGGCTCTTGGAAGATTGCCCAGCAATAGTACATGCAATGCGGACAACGTCGTAGTCCGCCGCTCCTGGTGAGTGACCGTGAACAGGCTCCCCCCACAGATCCTCCAAAAAATGCTGACAAGGATGATACAGGCACGTATATACGCGAGAGGAGCGCCTGGATTATATCAAGGCAGTAAAATGCCTACAGTCGGCCAAGTCAATCACACCTGCGGAGCTAGGATCTGGCATCAAGACCAGATTCGACGACTTTGTCGGCACCCATATTAACCAGACGAACAATATCCACCTCACCGGGAATTTCTTGTCATGGCACCGATACTTCATCTGGCTGTACGAGCAGGCATTGCAGCAAGAGTGTGGGTATGAGGGTACCTTACCGGTATGTCATTGATGCCAGCTGAGGACGCTGTTCTCCTTTCGTCCTATGCATTTCGTCGATTGTATACTGAAACCATGACTTCTCGCTCACTCTTTGATCTGCAAGTACTGGGACTGGCCGTTGACTGCAATCACTGGACTGGAGGAGTCTCCCATCTACGATGGCAGTGACACATCCATGTCAGGCAATGGAGAGTACATCGCAGACAAGCCTGACCTGTGGACGATGGGGGTCACTCTCCCTGCTGGCAGCGGTGGAGGGTGCGTGTACTCCGGCCCCTTCGTCAATTATACTGTCAACTTGGGTCCTGTCGATCTCGCCCTACCTGGCAACACGTCAATGGCGAACCCTCACAATGACACGGGAGTTCTGTCCTGGAATCCACGTTGCCTCAAGCGCGACTTGACCGACTATATCATCCAAAAATACAACAGCGCAACCCAGGTCCTGGACACGATACTTCTATGGGACACCATCTCGGACTTTCAGCTTTCACTGCAGGGCATCAACATTACGACTGGAGCGAATTATCTTGGCCCCCACGGAGGTGGTCAGTCCCCCTTATCACATGCCAAGGGGCAAAACCATGTGAAAACAAACCGCTAATCACAAACAGGCCACTGGTCGATGGGTGGCGATCCAGGCCGCGACCTTTTCGCCTCGCCAGCCGACCCAGCTTTCTATCTACACCACACGATGATCGACCGGGTTTGGTGGATGTGGCAGATGCAGTCCCCCGTGGAGCGCACATCCGGGCCCAGGGCCGTTGGGGGTACCATGACGTTCTTGAATAGTCCTCCTAGCCGCAACGCCAGTCTCAATGACTACAATAATTACGGGTACGCTGCTAAGCCGCCGAGGCAGATTGGTGAGCTTGTCAGCACGACGGCTGGACCTTTCTGCTACGTGTACCAATGACTTTGAAGCTATCTCGCGATGATCGGGATTGGAACTGGGCACTTATTTCCTCATATGTCGCACGATGGTCGAGACTTCATAGAAGCGTTGCACCATGGTCACACCAGATAACATTGAATTACTATTGGTGATGCACACAAGCAGTTCTCAATTATTCATCCGATTCCTCCAAGACGCACGATAGGTAAAATTAAGTTGCCAGGTCATTTGCAATAAGAAGTTTAAAATTGCGCACTCATTTCTAAAGTCCTACCACTTAAGTATCATATGTCCTGCGTACAGAAAATCTCACGATCTATAACTGCTCCGCGTTGCCTTTCCTAGCAGGAACAGCTCACTGGAAAACGACAGACTTGTAGTCGCCCTTCTCCATGCACTCCCCGCCTTTGATATGGAGTGATTCGCCATTGCATCCGATATCCTTGTTGGCTATTATTAAAGTAAAACATCAGCAAAGTCCGTCTACAAACTTTGCAAAATTGAGAAATTTTCGGATGAGCTTACCGGAGGCGTGGAGAAAACCAGCGGTATTGTAGAAGAAAGCGCCAGTCTGGCTGTCGAGGTCATAGCAGTTGCCAAGGGATGGCGCCGCGTGGTACAGAATGTCACGATCATTCTTGCTGCACCAACGAGTCAGTCAAAGGATTTTGTTGGAAAGATGATATCCTCTCTTACCAGTCATCCAGAGTTCGATATTGGTTCAACTTGGGCTTGTCCCTTGCGAACAGGTTGCCACCATTCTGGGTGGGTGAGGCCATGGCAAAGGAGAGGCTGGTAGCCGCTGCGACAAGGATGAATTTCATGGTGAGTGATTCTGAGAAGCCTGGGGAAAATAGATCTGAAGCGACTTGGTTTTCGGTAACGTATCAAGATGTTGAGTGGGTTGATGAAGATGGTTGCAAATTGAAATGGAAAAATGAAGGTGTTCTGTTTCTTTATATTTCTCGAACCCAGCTGAGGCACAGCTTCATGTTCTCCCTATACTTGGCCCTTTGGGGTGCTTGACAGTATGGAGCCTTCCAAAACACAAGGCTCGACCAGATGGATCAAAGTCAGGCTGCCGAATAATACTGGGCACAGCTCATGTGGATGCAGCATTACAGGTGCCGGTATCCTAACTTCCTTTACTCTAGGCACCCAGAATCCAGGAACATATTCCTCAAGTAAGTACGATGCAGATCGATTGACAAGAAAAGTAGCACTTTTGTTGCAGCCTTCGAAAAAGCGGAGAATATCTGTCGATCGATCCGGCATTTGACAAAATCGGACCCGCAAGCTGAGGACGATCTGTATAACGGATCCACCCCCACAATGCACAGCCGAACAATTCACTTCAACTGCAATATCATGATCTGCGCAGAATAGTAACATCTCAGACTAAGCTTATATTTTATAAACTTTGGTAGGATAGTGCCAATGTAGGTGAGAGGCGATCAGTGATCCTGAAGGACTCGCAGGCCTATTCGTGTTCCGCGATTCGAGTTAACGGAGGCGATGTCCGAGCTGTCTCAGTACCAGTGGAGCGCAGCAGTCAGCAGGGCTGAGTATCTTGACGACTCCCATCATTCAATGAGCAGAGAGACTTGCGGGTCGAAAACCACCTTTGCGTCTACCTGATGAGCATGACTAGATGCAGTGATGCAAGCCTCGCACTCCCCGCGCACTTGTTCCAATTATACGCGGAGATCATGTCCGGGAAACACTCCATCGATCGACGTTTTAGCGAGACGTCCGTCGAGCGGACAGGACAATTTACAAACGGAGATCATGTCCGGGGAAACACTCCATCAATGGACAGCTTGGCAAGACGTCCGTCGAGCGGACAGGACAATTTACGATTTGAAGGATGCGAGTCAAAATGATGTGGTCCATGCTTCAGTGGTTCCCCAGGATTTACAACGCCTTCAGCCTCGCCGATCTCTCTAGGCAGCATCATGAATGGAAGTAGCATACCAAAGGAATCAAGATCGCTTTGTAGAATACCAGAGGTTTGATCCTTCGTGTGATTGTCCGCTCTCCAGATTTATTATATATAGAGGACATCAACGGGGTCTTTGGAAATGGACTCAACTCAATTCAAGTCAACGCATCAGTATCGGTCTCCAACATTCAATCATAAACTTCGCACCTACCCCTAGAACCAAAATTCTCACAATCATTTCAAAATGAAGTTCATTCTGCTCGCTGCCGCCTTCGCCGCTTCTTCCCTCGCCCTGCCGGATTTGCTGGCCAGAGACAACGTCAAGCTGAACCAGTACCGCACTCTTGACGACTGGTAAGTACACAGTTTATGTCCATCACCATTGGGATCTTCTTTCTCTAACATTGTGCAATCAGTGAGAACGATAGAGACATTCTCTACCACGCTGCCCCTGTTTCGGGGAAGTGCTACGAGCTGGACGACCAGACCGGAGCTTTCTTTTACAACACTGGAGGCTTCTGGCAGTCTTACTGTAAGCACAGACTCTCGATTCCTTTCTCAGGATTGCATAAACTGATACCGAGGTGCTTAGCCTACGACGACCATGGATGCGGTGGTACATCCCACAAGTTCCAACGCTACACGGGCAAGTGCGTTGAGAGAGGCTCTCAGAACTCGGTCAAGTTCTCTTAGGTCATCTGCTTGGAACTTGGAACTTTGAATTCGCTTCTCCCAGCGTGAGAAGATGAAGACCATGTTGTGCCACATTTTCTTTCAGCAAGATTTCTTGAGACTCGCCCAGTGTCGCATCTCTGTCCAATGAGTAGAGGGTTGAGAGCTCCTGAGTTCAGCTAGAACCTGTCAATAGCAACTCCGTATAACTTGTGTTACTTAGTCACTGAATTATCATATTTTCCCTTTCCGATATCAACTCGTATGGACGACTGAGTTCGCCTACCCGTCTGCTAGAATCCCCAGCATATGTCTCAAAAACCCTGTAGCAGGTCATCTGTAGTCCCTATTCATCCCAAATTATAACACGGTGCATCTCGGGGCTTGCATGCAGTGGCTGATCTGCTGGATATGAATTATTATTAAGTGGTCTCGTTTTTAATCTATATATATATACCTCTTAAGCAGTATATATCAGTCCCTTTATATAATAATAAATACTTAAATACCTAGCATTAAAAAAAAATATAATATTAATAATAATAAGTTTTAAATATAATTATAACTTATAGCTAAGTAAATAATAATAACCATATAAATAAGGCTAGTGAGAATCGCTTCTAATAATGCCATAAATCATTAATATAAATAGCCGAAGATTAATAATTAAGCAAATAATTATATAATGAAGATTAGAATAATCTTTATAAAATATAACAATCCTATAAATATAGTCTTAGTTAAAAACTTAATCTCTTTTTACTTATATCAATATATATCTTCCTAAGAAATCTTTAAAAAAATCTTAAAAAAACTTTTAAAAAGACCCTTATTAAATAAGCCTATAAAGTATCACTATAGCCAATATTTAACCCTAAAGCTATTAACTTTAATAAAAGTTAAAATAATAAATAATTTTCTTAATAATTATTTATAATCATTTTATAAAGCTATTATAAAATTCTTTAAAAAGAATAAATATAATATTTATAATAAAATAAGCAATATAAAGAAATATAATAATATTATATTCCTTTAGATTTACTTTTTAGTTATTAATAATTAGAAAAAGGTTTAAAGAATTAAAAAGTAATTAAGAAATAAAGGTAGGAAAGAGAATTTTAGGGTTTATCTATAAAAAAGCAATAAGTAAATATATTAAGCCGTTAAAAACTTTATATATAAGCTAAGGGCTGAAGGATAATCGAAAAGCTAAATAGATAGCAGTCAAACCAATAAATAGTTAATTTGAAAAATATAATGTGGCCGAAGCCAATTATTATTGAATGCATTGGAAGCAACCATATATGCAACTCCCCACTACCTATTATTTATGTTCAAGATGAGTACTTCATCCATCTTTATGCTATTATAATATACTCATAACATTACTATCTTTGGTTTGAATTCTCCTTAATACTTAATATTTTTAATCAGTATAAAACCTTTTTCTTAGTTATAGATTCAGCGTATAGATCAGGTATATAGGTATTAGGTATGTGAATCAAGTGTGTAAATTAGTTGTGCGAATTGGAACTGGGTGTAAGTTTTATGCCAGCAATGTACTGGTGTAACCTCCCTTTTTGCTGCTGTGAACGTCGAAATTCATTCTTTTATACTGGGTGGGCGGAAGCGGCCGCAATACCATGCGGTAGATCAGAATGCTTGAGGCTGGTATGACAAGCTAAGCTGATGAATCCAGCCCCCGCATCCCATAGGCCGGTAGAAAAGCCACTGTATTCAGTAGCGTTTTACTTGCGGTTGACCATTCGGCCAGTGCGCATCACGCCCCCGTGAGGCGATTTTCTTACCATTACGGGGATGGCGATACAGTCATTCTGTGCGCCTTGAAACCCCTGCCTGCATGTGTGACCACAGCATTCCAAAAGTGCAAGACACTGCATCTTTTGCCTGAAACTTCAGCCTGCCATGCCTTTCCACTATATAACCCAGTGGTTCTGCCTCCCCCGGTCTTTAGGCCCCACGCCACCATACGCACTCATTGATTCTCCCTTTGATACACCGCCTTTCCATTTAGAGATGTGGAATCTCTTGCTGTGCTTTCAAGCGCTTCGCAGGTCACCGAGAAAGTCCACTCTATCAAGCTGTGCCGTGAGCGAGCTCCAAGTCACAGAGAAAGTCTTGCTCCAAGTCACAGAGGAAGTCTCGCTCGAAGTCACAGAGAAGTTTTATGCTGCGCTTGTGGATATAAGCGACTTGAATAGTATCCTGAGGCACACTTTTGGCAGCGAAAATTATGATGTCGAACTCGATCGAGACATATACAAGATCACGACGCCCAGAAGTTTGACAAAGGTAAGTGGCCGTTCCATTTCACGATGACTCCCTCTCTACTGACTGAGCCCAGGAAGAGAAAACAAAATTCACCAGGTGATTCGCGCTGAGGAATGGCTGAGACTGGCCGGAGGGCCGAGGGCGCGGAGTCCGAAGAGGTGTGAGGACCGGATATAGACCACATAGGCCTATTGGTCAATATTGAGGGGGCGGACTGCGCCCGGAAAGGTCAAATGGGCTGGGGCACGATGCAGACCGGTTACTGCGCGGGCAGCCCGGAAAGAGGGTGTGAGACATGTACCATTGATTGAGCTGAGTTGCTTGTGGCGGCGGCTTCTGTGTCACAGGATGGTACCTAGAATAAATCTGACCACCACGGACCGCATCCTGCGAGGCAATGCCTGGGTATTGTACACTACAGGGAATGGCTTTCTACGTCTGTTCAAGGCTTTTCATTCTTCCTTGCATATGCAGTGCCAACCTAGGCTTTCCAGAGCTGATATCGTGTTTTACAGCATTCATTCGGTATTGCAGCCCCAAAGTTTTCAGGCCGACGCCGCGAAGCCGCCACGATTTCAGCAGATTTTGCCTTCCGCTCTCGGCTACTTATACTATGCAGAGTACTGCGACCATGAATTTCAAATCAGAATCACCTTGGATGGCTGTCAAAACTTGACTACGCCACTTCGAAATTGTCCTTTTCATGCTCGGGCCCTCACGATGACATGTTATCGTCTTTGCAGCTTGCCCAGTTGGATGCCCCGAGGATCAAAGGAGGTAGGGCTCAAGCCTTGGCCTTTGCATTGCTCCCTGCTCCCATGTATTCATATTGTATACCTAGCTGTCTGGGCTAACCTTCGTGCAATTTAATTCCAGGCACCGCATTCTTCGGCTAACCCGCCTTACGATCGTGGTCTTTCAGGCCGTGATAGTGGAAGTTCCTCCGCCAAAGCTACGAGAGACAACACCATTTGGGCACCGGACAATGCTCCAGACAATGCCTCTCTGATACTCTGCAGCGATGGCGGAGATCAGCTTCAACTAAAGGTTGTCAAGACCAACCAGTCCTCCGGAGCTCCACCTCCCTTGCCCGCGTCATCTCAGGAGTCGGGTATCGAGGAACATTCTTCTTCTGGAGCTTTTGAAGGGCAAGAGAAATTGAGTAACATGGAAAACCAGCTTCGAAGAAGGTCATTGCAAGCATTTGATAACAAGAGTTACTACATTCCGCTCGACCAGTGGCAAGACATCATGTCGGAACAGGCTATCCGGACAATTTTGCCATGTCTTGTCAAAGACTCCGCAGATGACTTTCACGGTGAGAGGCTTGATTCCTTGTTGAAAGTATTGTTGGGAACCAAAGACACTCTGGATTCCGAGGCCCCGCCTTCGTATAGAAAGGTCCTTGCTATTCTCATTTTGATTGGTAAAGCGAGTTCAATTGAGCTCTTTGTCAAGGAGAGAATATCAGACATCGACATTCCGCTCACCAGAGTTCAACAGAACTCAGATGAGAAGCGCCTTTTCAGTCTTCATAAAGGAGAATCGGGGGAAGATTTGGCCTGCTTTCAGAATTGGGAGGACCGGGACATCGAGTACTTCAATGACCGCCAGTGGGAATTATCAGCGCCATTTTTCTCCAGAGGGATCGAAGATGATGGAAAAGCTCGAGTCTATGAGTTGAGCCTCGACCGTCCACTGCCGTTCCATCGCGTGGAAGGTTCAAAACAGGTTGTAGTCAATTCTCAACAAACTGAAGACACGATTGGGGCGATAACCAGTGATGGCTTGCGAGGAGCCTATGGACAGGTTACCAGAATAAGCATTCATCCAGCACACCACAATATACGGTCTTACACTGTAAGTTGAATCAGTTCAATTGCGCTAAATTACCCTGTTTACTGACCTGGAGTCACTCAGGGGACGAAAGACAACCCTGAATTCGCCATCAAGTACCTGTTCAAGGGTAGGCCAAACCGAGTGCAAGCGTTCAGGAATGAGGTTCAGATACTCAATAGGCTCAACAAGTCCGACGATGCCCACTTGGTCAAACTGATACTCGCAATGGAGATGAAACCACATGACGACAAGGATGAGACTGAGTTATATCTGATGTTTCCGTTGGCAGAAGGAAACTTGCGCCAATTCTGGACTAAAACTCGTGCCTCATCAAGTTACTGCAAGTGGTTCGCCCGACAGTGCTATGGCATCACCGTTGCCCTTGGAAAGTTCCACAATCTTCACACGATAGAGCAGGGCTCACCTCCGGAACAAGATCCAGAGACGACGGATCCGTTCTACGGTATCCATGGAGATATCAAACCCGCCAATCTGCTGTGCTTTGAAACCGGGGAGAGCGGGAATGATGTACCTCATGGAGCGGGAGTCATCAAGCTTGCCGACTTCGGCACCAGCAGCATCCACCACACAGATACCATCAAAAGCGTGCATCAGATCGGAGGCACGACGACTTACTGCCCACCAGAGGCCAATTTTTGCCATGCCCAGGGCTGTACCCAGTCTTATGACATATGGTCACTGGGCTGTGTCTTCCTAGAGTTTGGGTGCTGGATGGTCCAAGGCGGGAAAGGCGTGGAAGACTTCCGGAACGCCAGGATGCTCAAGCGCAAGAATCGAAACTTGGAGGGGAACGTTGTGGACTCTTTCTACCACATTCGAACCAATGAGGCGACCGAGACAAATTTTCTTGTCAACCCAGCTGTCACAGAGGTGAAAATTCTGATGCATAAAGACTGATGAACAAGCTTAGTACTGACCGGAGCACAGTTGATATCAAAGGTCAAGAACTCCGATGAATGCTCGCCATTTATACGTGAACTCTTCAAGATTATTGAGAATTATATGCTCGTCATTGAGAAGAAGGGGGGCTCTGATATAGAGCAAGAGGTCTTGGGCGGTGAGGCCGAAAAGAGTAGAATCTCGTGTCTCACGCTCTCCCAGCAACTCAAGAGGATGGTCGAGCAGGGTGAAAGAGACCACGCTTACTTTCAGCCCTGCCAATACAGCGGCACAACAAGCAAGAAGATCCCGAGTTCTAGTCAAAGATCCATACGGTCTCTGCGAGTGAAAGGGACCCCAGAGGAGCTCGTGCGGAGGGGCTCTATGGGTCCACCAAGCCCAAATTTCCACAGGGCAAGCCTCCTTGTTCATACGCCTCCTGGTTCACCTGCACGGACAAGATTTCCTCAGCGACAGACAGAAGGGAAAGAAGGCACACAGAATCATGGCTGAAACACATCTCTTTGCTCACTTCTTATACGATTTTTCTGTGGTCTTTTCATGATTTTCCCCAAGTCTTTCCCCGTTGTTCATTCCCAGTCGATGCTGTTCGACCCCTACCCCCGAATATCTATCTAGGTGATTATTTCATTCCCCCAGTTCCTCATAGTGCGTCACAATTCTACTGGACAGGAGTTCGGTCTCTGGCTTTGGAAAAATCAGCAATTCGAGTTAGGATTATATGCCCAATATCATCAGAAAACTCAATACCTCTGTCAATGGTCTCTTGGCCCACAGGATGAATCGATCATCTATTTTCTACCGTTTATGTTAGCTGGTCATAGAATATTTCCCGTCACAAGCGCAGGAATTTGCAAGTACATCGAGGTCATAATTCTCTTTCCCCCCATAGATTCTGTCCAACTCCTGCCTCAAGACCGTTGGGTTGACATAGGCGCAGCGGATTGGATGTGGTAACTTCCACTCTTTCATCCCGCGCGGTCTTCCGTTCCCAGAGCGCAAGCCACATAAGAAGTTGAGGCACATGACACAGGAACGTTCCGAGGGGCTCTGCGATTATCTCCGCGAGTGACAACAATGTATCTAAGACGAAGTGCTCTGTGCCGTTTGATGTATACGAAACCGCCCACTTCGAGTCGGCAAACGACAGCTCGAGCATGAATACGCCCCTATTATCTTCAGTGTTCACCGCTTGATCACCTGCATGCAGAGAGGCTTATGATAACCCATCTGCCGGCCTTGTTTCCAGGGAACACAATGGCGCCACATCATGCATCCTTCAATAGGGTGAGCGCCAACTCACCTCCTGGCGCGCGCTCTTGTTACACCGGCTGCGGGGTCGAAAGGTTCTCATTGGAGCGTCAGATACTTTTGGTGGAAGATTGACAGAATCTCAGCACCGTCTATCTAGGTACAGGTACAGAAACATTGTCGGTGGGGAGTTCGACTATGCGTGCGCAGTGCGCACGCCTAGCTAGGCAAACATCACGCAAGCCACCATTGGCACGCCGGTTTATTTGCGGCTGAACAACGCCATTGCGCCTCAGTCTTTGCACCACCCACCGTTGACCGAGCGGGCGAGTAGGCGAGGAAATAGCATTTTTTTGCCCACATTCTTCGAATCCAACTTGGTGAAAGATTTCTACGAATTCCCGATTGTCCACTAGGCGAAATGGATCGTGCCTGGAAGACTGCAGGGTGGAACGAGCACCAGTTTGAACGATTTGTTTGCGGCGAGAATTCTGCCCATGCTATCCAAATAATCGACGTGCCTCAGCGTCTTCAGACCTTCGAAAGAAACACACAGCAGCTGAAAGATCTGAGAACAGAGGCGGAGTGGAACGAATGGCTTCTCACGGTATGTGCATCTGTATCTGATCTCTTGGGCCCTGACCGGAAGTTAAAATCGAGCAAGATACTGATTTGTCCCTTTGTCTAACAGGTACCCTCCCCAACACAAGCTACAGGAGCCTCATTGACATTGATGTCAGTAAACATGACCCACTCGGCTGCTGCTGAATTTGAACTAACAGCAGATAGTATCTGCCCCAAACATCTCACCTTCCGCGGGGGAGTACAAGAGCAAAACCGATTGAACCTAACAATTCTCCCGTTTCGTAACATGGAGATTCTCAAGAGCGTCATGGAAACTTTACACATCCACCAGTGGACAGAATATGTTCTCATCCGGGGCTGGCCCCTCATCTTGAGAGACGATTGCCCACAATCCTGTGAGCCTGAACGGAGGTGTAAGAACCATGTGGACAACCGAATAGCTTCTTTCTTCACCGTTTACAGCGCTGACTTTTCTGTGTCACTGTGCAGTTTATATACTTCGAAGTGCGAACAACTTCAAGGACGATTCGGCTCTCACTATCACCTTCTTTCCGAAGACAGGGAAGATATACGCCATTGTCTTTGGTTATGATGAGAAACAGACACAACGCCTGATAAGCAGGCTTGAGTACGCCGAATACGCATGGCGATTCCCATCTACCCTAATCAACGCTTTCTTGCATCTTGAGAAGGTCGCCCGTTTCGAACAAGTGGAACTTGCCATCGATGCTGTCTCTGATGCGATGAGCGCTCTGCGGCGGGAAACGACCGGATCTCGGGGACCTATGGCGGCCAACAAAGACGATCCGCACGATCTTGTCAGTCTCAGCACACGGGTTCACAAGTTGAAGAATCATCTGGAAAACTGGGCCACCGAGCTTAGGAAGCTGATGAGGCATGCTGGCAAAGAGTTTCCCTCTATCACGGAAGTTCCTCCTCGGTTACCTCTGTTGGACATGTCCGGCTACCTGGAGGGACTCATTGACGAGTACGCCTTGAAAGGGAGGGAATGTGACGCTGTAGTTGCGCAAGTCTCCATGACATTTCAAATGGTGAGATGTTTTCATTTCCTGCCATCCATGGATTGGCACGAGCGAATGTACTGAGTCGATACCCAGGAAACTGCTAGGACTGCACGGTTAGAAGCGACGAAGATGAAGGCGATCTCAATCTTGACCATGTTCTTCTTACCGGCGACATTTGTATCTGTAAGTATTCGCTCGGGACCGCCCACCACTGACAGTCGTGGATTGTCAAAATACTTAGAGGCACTGAAACTGATTGTGAGATTCTAGACCTTCATGTCCATGGGAATATTCAAGTGGCACGATGACAACGACAATTCCGTGGCATCAAAATGGTGGTACGTGTGGGTGGCAACGTCGCTACCACTCACTGCCTTGGTGCTCTTTATTTACTTCTTCTGGTCCAAGATTCAACGTGCCATTCGAAGGTAGTCTTCACGAATGTACGCCACGTACCTATATAAGTAGGCGAATACTCCTCTGGCTGTCGATGGTTGATGGTGAGCGCAGCGGCTAGCTGCTAAACATGGTTTTGTAGTGATGATAGGTAAAAGTGTAATATGGTCTGCGTCTCAAGTTTTTATAAAATCTTGTGGTTCCAACCGAACCCCGATGCCCTTCATAGTTAAACTTTTGAGCAAGGTTGGTGAAAGCACAGCTTCTAGGATTAGATAGCGACCCGCTTCAACATGGGTTCCTTCGAAGGATCTGCCACACGCTGCCTTTTGAATATGATTAGCCCGCTTATTTTATAGTACTTGGTCGACACTTGTGGTTGGTCATTGTAGCACTGGTTCTCTCCGGGATCAACTCGTCCGGCTGCGCAAAAGCGCGCGATTCGCACATGATGAGCTTGTTCGCCGTCTTGACGTTGATGTTTTCGGGGATCCAGCGCTCGCCGATCCAGAGACCCTCGGAGGGTGTTTGGCGCTGGAGACCGGGTGGGTTGGGGTTTATGAATCGGAGTGACTCGTCGATGCAGGCTTGTAGGTACTCGACTTTGGCTAGTCCGGCGTTCTCGATGGCCTCGGGGTCTATGGCACCTTGTTGCTTCATGAAGGCGTCGACCCTCAATCTATCTGTCTGCAGCGGTGAAGAAGATGCCTAGGTGGGATTTTTGACAGCCCAGACTGGAATTTGTCCACACTCCTTCTGGTTTGGGATTTTTTTCGGCATCAGATTCCAGCCACCTGGGCAGATCAACATCTGGCACAACAGACTTTCGCGATACGCCACCAATTTGGTATGATGTAAATGACCTGGAGCAGCATGAAAGTCAAGCCCACAATTGCAAGACCGTCTTGAGGACCCCTCCAACGTGGATGATGCTGGATGTTACAGGAAAGAGCTGGATTGTAACAATCTTTGATCTGGCCGGGAGCTAGGGACACGGGTGTAAAGACTTCGAAGTTCCCTAATCCCTGAGCTGGCGGCCCGTGGCTGTTTAATCTTTCCCCAACGTCATTGCACACTTGGCGTGGGGGTTGCGGACCTTGGGGAGCTCGACGCTCCGAACTTATCCTCGGCCCTCAAATGCTCTGGAAGCAACAAGAAGAGACGCCTAGGCATTTTGGGTAGCCCAAGAACTAGAAATGAGTGCCTCGAAGCAAACCCGGGGCGAACGCCAGCCCCTGCTGAGGGAGATTCCCCCAGTGCCAATCCAGGAAGACAGCAGCACCCTTCCCGACGACTTGTGCTATGCCCACGAGCACGACACATCCCACCCCCGGACGACGAGCACAGCCGCCAAGATCGTCGCCACAACAACCTCGTTCCTCGTGCTGGGTACGGACCAACAACGCCTGCTTCGGCGACCTCCTTCGCTATATAATCAACACATAGAGACACATACAGCTAACACGCACCAGGCATGCTCATCTCGACCCCAGGCGTCGTCCTCCCCCACCTTGAGGCACACTACCACCTAACCGACGTCCGCGCGAGCCTCATCTTCCTCATCGCCCCCTGGGGCTACCTCGCAGGCTCCTACCTCAACGACCCCATCCACCGGCGGCTCGGCCAGCGCGGCATCGCCGCCATAGCCCCCGTGTGCCAGGCCCTCTTCGCCACCGCCGCCGCGACCTTCCACGACCCCCGCCGGTGGGGCTTCGAGGTCTTCCTCGTCGCCACCGTCGTCGGAAATTTCGGCGCGGGGCTGGTCGACGGGTCGTGGTGCGCGTGGGCGGGAGGGCTCGGCGGCGACAGGCGCAACTCCGTCCAGGGCCTGCTGCACGGGAGCTTCTCCGTCGGCGCCGGGCTGGGCCCGTTCCTCGCGGGCACGCTGTTCTCCGTCTACGGCGCGCCGTGGTGGGACTGGTACTATGTCCTCCTCGGGGCGGTCGTGCTGCAGGCGGTTGTGCTGCTGTGGGTGTTTCGGTTCGAGGACGGGGCGCGGTACCGCGAGGCGCTGGCTGTGTCCAAGGAGCCCGCTGAGGTCGACCGGGCCTCGGAGGCGCCGCCGCTCGCGGGGCATGCTGGGGGAGGGGCGTTGAGGTATGCTGTCACTTGGATCTGTGCGGCTTACTTCCTTGTCTACGTGGGCACCGAGGCTGCCATATCTGGCTGGGTCGTGACATTCATGCTCCGGGCGCGCCACGCCTCGACTTACGTCGCGAGTCTGTCGTCCTCGGGCTTCTGGATCGGCATGGCAGCGGGCAGGCTCCTCCTGGGGCTCGTGACGGACAAGGTTGGCGTGCGAAGTGCCGCCACCGTCTACGTGGTTATTGCGATCGTGGCCCAGGCGGTGGTGGCCGCTGTCGATGTCGCTGCCGTGTCGATCGTCGCCGTCATTGTCGTGGGGTTCTTCCTGGGGCCCTTGTTCCCCTCGGGAATCGTCGTGCTGGCGCGACTGCTACCCAAGGATCTACATGTCGGTGCAGTATCGTTCGTTGCCTCTGTTGGCCAGCTCGGCGCCGCCTTCGGCCCCTTTGCCATGGGCGCCATGGTGCAGCTCTTGGGCATTCGGATCTTCCAGGTCTTCATCCTCGCATTACTCGTGGTGGCGCTGCTGATTTGGCTCACCTTCCCGAGATTACCGCCTGTTGAAACAGATGGTGACAGCTCGGAAAGTGCCGAGGCAGGCAACCATGATGCTGAGAGGAGAGGACCTTGATGGGCTGCTCGTCACCTGTGCAGAACTCACGATTTCTTTCACGCGGCGTCTAACTGATTGCTACAGGATCACCATACACTCGGATAGACCTCAAGATCTGTTCATTGATCATAGAACACAAACTATCTCATGCCCCCTCTTCCACACGGCAGTCAACTCAAGCTTTGGCAGCATACCAAAAATCCTACACCAATTTCCGGCAGATAGGTTGTTCAGGCCCACTGCCAAGCAGACATTGACAATGCGAAGTTTAAAGCCGGAATAGCCCCGCATGGTGCAAGCCTGGCCAGCTGTGGTCTCACGACGCGCAGAGGGCCCTGGCGCCGAAAATACGCCTGCGTGTCTCGGCGCCAAGCTGTTTGACTCGCAGCGAACCTCCTATGGTGGATGAGGTTCGTGCAGATCAATCAAGGTCGGCCGTGGTACGGAGAACGCTAGATATAAGTCAAAAGACAGCCTCATACGTCAGCGAGCTATAGCTGAGGCATTTGGTTAGCAGCAGAGATTTCCAACCCGACACTCGTTTTCGCTGGCCTTGATATACTCGAACCTTGCTCTTGCCCAACCGCGAGACAAGTACGCCAATCTCTTCATCAGTGTGGTTTCGTGTGGAAAATCAGCCTCAACCGAGAATGCCTAGCTTCCTCAAGGCGACAGCCCTCGCCGCCATGGGCTCGCGGGCCGTGGCGCAACTCACCTCGTCCCACCCGGACCTGGCTGACTTCGCGGTGTACGACCCTAGCTTCACGGACATACTCGGCAACAGCGCCTCGATCGAGCTCATCTACAACGCCACGGAGCCGCTCTTCCACGAGGGCGCCGTCTACAACGCGACCGGGGACACGCTCTACGTCAGCTCGAACCGGATCCCCCTTCCGGAGGGCCAGGTGGACGAGAGCACGTCTAACCAGGTCATCAAGCTCCATGCCGTCACGAACGTCTCAGCACCTCTCGTCCAGGACACCATCCCACCCATTACGCTGCAAGCCCTCGACACATCCTCCATCGTCCTGCCCAACGGCGGCGTAGCACACGCAGGGTCATCCGGGATCCTCTTCACAGCGCAGGGCAGCAAGACGGCCGCGGCGGGGATCTTCTCGATCCCGGACCCGGTGGCCAACCCCAACGCCTCGGTGGCCGTGGTGACGTCCTTCCTGGGGCGGCCCTTCAACTCGCCCAACGACGTGGTGGTCAACACGGCCGACGGCGGCACCATCTGGTTCACGGACCCGTCGTACGGGTCCCTGCAGGGGATCCGCGACGCCCCCAAGCTGCCGAACCACGTGTACCGGCACGACCCTGCCTCCAACACGACGCGCGTGGTGGCGGAAGGGTTTGATCAGCCCAACGGCCTGGCCTTCAACGCCGACGCGAGCGTGCTGTACGTCACGGACTCGAACGCGTCGGACGACAACCCCGCGGGCCCCGCGACGATCCACGCGTACGACGTCGTCTATGACGCTCCCGGGACGTTCCTCACCAACAAGAGGGTGTTTGCCTTTGCCCCGGAAGGGATCCCGGATGGGATCAAGGTCGACGCGGCCGGAAATGTGTGGTCGGGCGTGGGGAGCGGCGTGGCGGTCTGGAACGAGGCCGGGGACCTGATCGGGCAGATTACCGTGCAGGGCGGGGCGGCCAACTTTGGCTTTGGGGAGACGGAGCAGACGGTTTTCGTGCTGGGGGAGAAGCTGCTGTGGAGGGTGAGGCTTGATATCTAGGCTGTTGTCTGTCTGTCCCTTGGGGGGAATATTCTTGTTCATAGATTAGGGTTTCAAGGTGAAGCCTCTCGGCGGCCGTGATGGATATACTGTAATTCCGACCAACATCGAGTTCGAAGCAGCTCAGTCTTGGCATCCCTGCGTCATTTTGCCGGGTATCGGGCGTGCAGGCGTTGTTGTCAGATCGCCCTAAGACTCATGCATGAATGCATGCATGAGTATGAGTGCGTGCATGCATGATGACGAAGATGGAAAGGAAGAAGAGAGCGGGCCGCGTCCGCAGCCAGCCCTAGACAACCTGACTTGACTGATTGACACCGACTGACTTAAGGAGAAACAAGACCAGGAACGGGCCGCCGGGTGCCTGGTTCTTGGTGTTGCTGAAGATTTGGAAAAATAGAAACAATAGAAACAACACACCCACCCATCCGGATACGATCATCACGATCAACAAGTGGCGAGCAGCCTTGTCTCGGGCTGCCCCAGGATCAGCAGTTGGAACTTGCCTGTGCTGAGCTGTAGTCGAAAAAAGGCTCGCACATGTTCCGAGGTGGTGAGTTGCGGCGATTAAATTGCGATGCCAATTCGGGCAAGGCGACTCGAGACACGAGGGCGGGCTTGGCACGCCGCTCAGTCTCAGTTCCTCAGGTCGGTTCAGCCCGTCCGTCCTCGGGGGTCTCAGATGCGATGCGATGCGATGTTGAGATGCATGTAGATGCAGATGCAAGATGCAAGATGTGTGGCCCTTGTATGTAATGCGGAGAGTGTTTGGGTGTGTAGGGAAACGGTAGAGAGGCACCCTCATCTAGGCACGACGACACACTGACCATCAACCGAAGTTCTGCATCTCGCCGAGTTCCATCAGGAATTCCAGAAAGCCCCAAACATGTCAGGACTGCCAGGACTGCCCGACTGGGAACGATGGGATGAGGTCACCGCCGCCGCCCATGGTCAAACACTGGCTCCCACAGATGGCCGTCTTTCTGGTGGGGCGCATGTTTCAACACACAACATGCGCAGAACGAGTCGTTACTTGCTCTCCTCCCTCGTGCTCGCTCAGCCTGTCGTCACTGATTATCATCAATGCCCCTTCTCAACTGTCGCTGTCTGAGCTGTCAGGCGCTGTTCGCCACACCCGATGCGGTCAAGGGCGAATCGCAAGTCGATCCCCCAGATTTCCCAACTTCGGAGCGTTGATTGTGACCCCTGGCTGGGCCTTCGCACTCGGATGATCCCCGTCCCCCTCTCTCCGAGCACTCAGCTGCTGCTGCTGTGGCCCGCCCCTCTTTCTCGCATTTCCCCTGAGCTCTGCCGACGCTAGGATGCTGCTAATGTAGCAATTGATGGGGGGCTAACCGCACTTTAAGGCTGAGGCCGGCGGCGTCTGCCCGACACAACAAAGACGGCGAGGACGGCCGCCTGGGCGTTTAGAGTTAGGAGAGTTTGGAATTATTACGACTCGCTGGCCCGGTCCATGGCCTTTCCTTGCAAGCTTAACTAACAACTTTGCCCTTACCTTAACTTAGCTTATCTTCCTTTGCACCCTGACCTTCTCAGTGACCGACCGACTGCCGCGTACCTTTTTTTTGCCTTTTTCGATCTTGAGACTGTTCAAAGTCAATCAAGTTGATGAGACGCCCTGAGCATCGGCAAGCTCCTGCATCTGTATCAATTGGCATACTCAGTGTACATTCAGGCCCCAAGTACCGTGCCGGGGCTGAACGTGCGAACCACAGGCGTCGCCTCGCTACTAAGCCTAATAAGCCACCTGCAGTCCCGAGGCTGCTGGCTGCTATACCGGTGCTCACTTATCACTCGCTTCATCGAGACGCTTGGTGTCAGCCGTTTCATCCTGGTGCCGTGCCCTCCCACATCAACCGAACTACTACTTCTCCTTAAGTGAGCTGTGCGAGTTGGTTCACGTCGGAGCATACTGCAACGATCTCCTGAGCGCAACAGAGGACTCGTCCCCGGGAGGCATTGTCGTGGTCGTGGTCGGCGTCGACATGACCAGACAGCGTCCATCATAGACACGCCCTCTCTCTCACCCACTCCACTCTCACATACATACATACACACATTGTCTCTCAACTCTCATCCTCTTAAACCCCGCCCAACCGCCCGTCACATGCCAACTCGGCCGTGCCTGAAACGGGTATGAAGAAGCGCGTGGCCATCCAGACGCCCCGAGGCATTCGGTACCCAGGAGGACTCCCCTCCCCGCGCCGCAACACCATGCTGCGCTCACGACAGCAGACATACACCTTCGTCGCCGGCGTCTTCATCCTCTACGCCATCTTCGCCACGACGCGCACCTTCCTCCCCGTCGCCGACCTGCCCATCCTCTCGTCGGACATCGAGCCGGCATCCTCCTTTGCCTATGACAAGGAGGCCGTCTCCGTCACCGACGATGGCGACTGCCCCGAGTACGGCCGCTGGGCCGCCCACCCGCACGAGCCGCGGTCCGCGGGGAGGTACCGCCTCCCCTACCAGCGGCCCGCCCCGGGCTGCAGGAAGATCGTCATCCCCGAGGTCGAGGAGGTCATCCGCGAGATGAACAGGACCATCAAGGACCCGGACCTGTTCAGGCTTTTTGAGAACTGCTTCCCCAACACGCTCGACACCTCTGTGACGTGGACGGGCGTGTCGAGCACCAACATCCAGGAGGAGGTGCGCTACCCCTTTCGTCATTCATGTGTGCCCCTCGATGGTCAAAGAGTAGTCCTGCTGACATGGCTTCCCAGCTCACCTTCATAACGACAGGCGACATCCACGCCATGTGGCTGCGCGACTCGGCCAACCAGCTCCAGAGCTACGTCAGCCTGCTGAAGCCACCGAGCAGCGAGAAGAGTAGCAGCAGCAGCAGTAGCAGCAGCAGCAGCAGCTCATCCAAATCTAGCACATCATCCAGCGACAAGCAGCAGCCCGGCAGCGGCAAGCTAGCCTCGCTGTTCCGCGGCGCCATCAACCTCCAGAGCAGGTACATCCTGGCCTCGCCGCACTGCAACGCCTTCCAGCCGCCGGTGGAGTCCGGCATCGAGCCGGCCGACGGGGGCCACCGCTCCGACTTTGTCTCGCCCCCCTACAGCGACGCCGTCGTCTTCGAGTGCAAGTACGAGCTCGACAGCCTGGCGTCGTTCCTGCAGCTGTCGTGGGACTACTACTCTCGCACCAAGGACGCGCGCTTCTTCGTCGACGCCAGCAGCGGGGGGTCGTCGTCCCCGACCGCCGCGGCTGCGACGGGCAAGTCCTCCCCCGCGCGGAAGAAGGGCACCGGGAAGGCGGCCAAGGGGAGCGGGAGCAGAAGCAGTGGCAGCAGCAGCAGCAGCAAGAAGAGCAGGAGAAGCGGGGCAGCAAAGAAGGGCGGCGGTCGGAGGAGGAAGACGCGCGGGGCCATGGACGGGTGGAAGGACGCGGTGGAGGCGGTCCTGCAGACGGCCGAGGCGATGCGGGCCCCGACGTACAAGGAGGACGGCATGGTCCCCGACGCGCCGTACCGCTTCACGCGCGTCACGAGCGCCGCGACCGAGACGCTGCCCAACGGGGGCAACGGGAGCCCCGTAAAGGGCGGCACGGGGATGGTGCGCAGCGCGTTCCGGCCCAGCGACGACGCCACCACCTTCCAGTTCCTCGTGCCCGCGAACATGATGCTCGCGCGGTACATGGGGCTGTGCGCCGAGATCGTGGACCGCGTCGAGAAGGAGGAGGCGCGGGTCGCTGCTGCGATGGAGGCGGCTGCTGCTGCTGCCGCCGCTACCGCCGCCTCGTCTTCTTCAAGTAGTAGTAGCAAGGGTTCGAGCCAGGACGTCGTGGGCGGTACCTCGGGCACGGAGGATTACTATGACGACATCGAGGATGAGGAGGAGGAAGACGAGGCGGACGACGAACCCCTCGCAGACAGGATGCGTCGCATGGCCAAGGAGATCAAGAAGGGCATCGAGACGTACGGCAAGATCAAGCACCCAGAGTTTGGCGAGATCTACGCCTACGAGGTGGACGGGTACTATTCGACCAACATGATGGTAAGGAGCCAGCCCTGTCATTGTTACTTCCCCTTGCCTTCTCCGAAATACTAACACCACCCCCAGGACGACGCAAACCTCCCCTCCCTCCTCTCAAGCCCCCTAACAGGCTACGTAGCCCGCACAGACCCAATCTACAAGTCCACGCGGCGCTTCGCCCTCTCAGACTCAAACCCCTACTACGACCACGGGCCCGTGATAAACGGCACGGGCGGCCCCCACATCGGCCCGGGCATGGCATGGCCCATGTCGCTCGTCGTGGGTATAATGACGAGCGACGACGACGACGAGATCCGGTCCATGCTGGGCCAGCTCCTCGCCTCCACCGACGGCCTGGGCCTGATGCACGAGAGCGTCAACGTCTGGAACGCCGGCATGTGGACGCGCGCCTGGTTCAGCTGGGCCAACGGGCTGTTCGGGCAGATGATCCTCGACCTCGCCGAGAGGAAGCCCGCGGTGCTCAAGAGCAGCTTCCAGGGCGAGGGCAAGGGGAAGTCATAGAATGGCAGCGGCAGCAGCAGTGCTCCGGCGACCAGGCATGGGGGCACCCATATGTTGGTGGGCGGGGAAGACTGGCGATAATATACCCAACTTTCTTGAATTTGGCATAGGCATAATTTGCATTAGAAGCGGAATCTGATCTCATGACGATTTTTATCGTATTTTCAACCTTGCTCAGGCGCCATCTATTCATGATTCGTGTCCTGTTCGTGCCGACACTGTCCTGTTCGCCGAAGGCATTTACAGCGGAGAAACAAGAAAATCAGAAAGGAGAAAACAAAAAAATCTAATGCCCCTTACTCCACGCAAACAGCAAGATTCCTCAATCAGTATCGCATAAGACATCCACACCTGTCCACCTTGCGAACGATCAGATCACAGCAGCCATGCCACTGCCCTCAGCTCAGATCAAAACCGGCCCCCGAGAGTACCGCGTACAGCAGCTTCTCCTCCATCTCCTTGACTGTCCGGTACATCGGGAGCTTGAGCAGGTTGACGCACGTGCTCGCGCTCGGCAGCCGCGTCGGGTCCGAACCGCCGTCGCGGATGCTGAAGGCGGGTCTCAGCTGCCCGAATCCCAGCAGCGGCGCCCGTGGCGTCGACGTCACGTACTTGAGCACCGCCCGCCGGTTGCGGTCGGGGAGCCGGTGCAGCAGCTCCCAGAACATCTTGATCACCGGGTGCTCCTCGCCGTCGTCGCCGATCTGGTACAGCCCCGAGTACACCGTGTGGCGCCGAAGGTCCTCCAGGTCGATCTCGGTCGAGTCGCCCCCCACGAGACGCTGGAGCTCGGACTGGTTGAACATGCTGAGCCACGCTGGCTCGATGATGGCACCCAGCCCCGTGAGGAACGCCCGTGTGACCCGTGAGGGTTGCGCGACCAGCCGGTGCCGCGCTACGTAATTAATGTATAGGAGTTTGTTCTCATTAGTGACGGTCATCTTGTCGCCATCGGGCGCCAGCTTGCGCGTCGCTATGCGGACTGGCTCGTCCGGCATGGATATTTGGTCGTCGATCG
Source organism: Diaporthe sp. P3_1W (assembly GCA_037177825.1). Lineage (NCBI taxonomy): Eukaryota > Fungi > Ascomycota > Sordariomycetes > Diaporthales > Diaporthaceae > Diaporthe > Diaporthe sp. P3_1W. The sequence continues at coordinate 3,771,583 of JBAFXB010000008.1, forward strand.
TGAAGTCTAGCCCAAGCTCGGATACATCGCTGGCGTAGTTCTTGAGCTTCATCATGTTTGCGTAGAGGTCCTGGTCAAGCTCTCTCAAGTCGTTGATGTTTGCTCGGTAGCCTGTGTCAGACCCCGATGATGCCCACTTGAGCAGGAAGAAGCCGGCAAAGACGACGTCGATCAGGATGCCCTCGTACAAACACTTGCCTATGATGCGCCCGAGGAACTCGAACTGCTCTAGGAGATTTGACATAGAATCCCTCCATTCCTGGGAATCGGGGGCCAGTCCTGTTTCTCGAAGCTTATTTTGACGCTGGTCGATGGCGCATGGGTTGGGATATAGTGAGTTTTGGCTGTTGGCGACGAACAGGCCATGGTCGTCCGTGAATGCTTCTGTGGTAGCGCTCATGAGGAACTCCTTGGTCACACCCCCGCCATCGATGCCCGCCTCGGGTATGTCGAACTGGTCAACAAATGTAATCTGAATCGGCTCCTTCAAGCCATCCTGCAGCTCATAGAACTGCTCAAATGCATCTTCAAATACCCGTCCCCGGCGGACTTTGGCATTATGCCGCCCAAGGACTTCTCGAGCTCTATGTGGCTCACGTATCGTATTCATCAGACTCATGCGCCACTGATCTGCTTCGACATGACCATCTCTCCGTCTGATCTTGTCAAGATGTACAAACTCGCGGAAAATCTTGACTCTCGTGTCGAAAGGTATGACGAACGGCATGTTGCGTAGAATTTCAAGTTTGGGCGCAACAGTTGCAGCCTGTAACTTTCGCTGCTCGTGTTTGTGGGCTGCCCTCATCCTCTCCAGACGCGCGTTGCGTGCGGCCTGTGTCGTATAAGCTGAGGTAATGTACGCATCCTGTTCATCACTGTCGCTCTCCTCTTCGAATTTGATATCTTCATCACTTTCGGCATCTTGAAGCTCCCGCTGCCTCTGATCTTCGGCCACGACGGCAGACTTGAAGCCCTCCATGTCAAATCTGGATGTCATGAGCCAGTGGTCACGAGGCAGGAAGCCCCGTCGAGAATCCCGCTCATAGACCATGCGCATAGCCTGTGTTACGGTACCCCGGAAGGTATCAAAGTCCACTCCCGAGACGACGCTGTACGTCTCTTGTGTTGTGCTCATCTCCTGCGGCGCCTTCTCTTGGGAGCCAAACACACCTTGCACAGTCCTGTTTAAGCGCGAGGTATGTCGCGATGCGTGCTGCCGCAGATCGTTTGCGTGGTAATACAGTGTGAAGGCAAGATTCCGCAGGAACAAGGTCAAACTTTTGAGCTCCTCCAAATCAAGCATACATTGTCGCAAACGGGACACCTCGAGGGGCTGTACATTTGCTGAGACAAGTGGGGAAAAGAAGTCTTCATCGTCTGTCAGTCGCAGGACAAAAACGTAGAGTTCGAGGAAAAGCAGTATGGTCCTCCATTCACGATCCCACGCCGCGCCACCCCTGATAGGAGCGAGCTGCTTCGACTCTGTTCCCTGAAGGAGATCGAGAGTGGTGCCTCGGTCATCTGACATCACACTCAAGAATGTTTTCGTACGGGCCATTGCGTTCCAGAAGAACTTGACTGAGTTCGGGTACGAGGGTATGTCGGCGAGATACAACCTCATGCGGATATCGTCGCTGAGGGCTGGGAAACATCGAATCAAGGTGAGGATGTATGCCGCAAGCAGGCTCGCCTCATCGGATTCCTCTTGGGAGGATCCAGCGAAGTTACTATGGTTCGGTCAGCCACTGAGTAGAGAAAGAGCTTGGCCTTGAGATCTGGAATGTACTTACGTGGTGAACCTTTCCAAAACATGGGTGATTTCGTCTTTTTCAACCAGGGACTGAATGGCCTTTTCTATGAACGGTGGGAGGCGTTTCTTGGCAATGGTAGAGTCCGTCGTTGCGTGACCAATGTGGTACTTCTTCAAGTCAAGGTGCAGGCTTGAGAGCTGGATGTACAATGCATGTAAGTACGAGGAGCCGAGTGCAGAGTCTCTTGTGGAATTCCCCAGGGCGATGAAGTGAGCCAAAAGCCATAAACGTGCATCTGTCTGCTGTGTTGAGGCCCAACCCGCGACATAAGCTTCCACGATGCCAGCCGACACCTTCTCTATGTCGATCCGCTCCGCAAAAGCACCAACATTGCCCTCGAATAGCTTTATATTTGGCTGAGTCAGGAAGCACAGAGCAAACGCTTTCGAGGCACTTCGTTCAGAGTCCTTCGCTAGTGGCACCAAGATTGCCTGCTCCAGCAGTGAAAGGCTCTCTGCATCCCTGATTTCATCGTTGCGACAATAATTCGCGATAATGTCGAAGAGGCTGTCTAGACTGTCGCGAGCGAATTCGAATCTCGTGGAGAGGATTTGTATTACAACTTCCAAGTCCGAACGGGGAACTTGATCGTAGCCAGAACTAGGGCGGATGGTCAGACACGGGTGCTCGGATATCTGATATGGAACATGTGGGGCCGGGTACCTTTGCAGAAGAACGAGCATCTGGCTTGTCAACCTCCTTATTTGTGACCCGCTTGCAGTTTTCTCTGACTTGACAAGAGAGCAGTCGTTTTGTAGGAGATCTTGGGCGAATCGCTCGAGTCGCGCCCTGTCGTCGGGTATTCGGGGGTCAAGGGCAGCAACCACCAGGGGGAGAGCTTTAGATGCCCTTGTTCCGGGGTCGGCTTGCGACAGATCACTGTAGAGAGCGTCTAGAGTCCCCCTTCTTTGGTCCTTCAAACTTCGTCTTGCGGCATGGCCCCTCCATGTCTTCTGTAAGGATTGTGCAGCCTTGAGCTTCTCCCTCTCGTACTGTCGCCTGTTGCGTTCGGCCTGGGCGTCAGCGACAGTCTTGGACGCGGTCGAGGAGCTGGTCGGGGTCCAGGACGTGGCGGCGAAAGGGTTGAGGTTCTTTTGGCCGCTCATGTTTACATTGCGCGGTCGCCGCGAGCTTCCAGAGAAGGTAGGAAACATCTTGATGGCGGGGTGGGCTGGCGGTCGACCAGCAGCAGCTCGACGGCTCGGGTCAAATCGAGAAGAGGCTCTTAGGTACAGCAGACCAAGGAGGACAGAAGGGCACGGCTTGAGTGTGACAGGAACCCAGGTCGAAGAGTCTCAGCGGTGGCCAAAAATGCATCAAGAAAAAGAAACAGCCAACGGCTGTGAGACAGTGAGAAATTAATAAGTAAAGGTTGTGACGAGCCTCCCATGGGCACAGGTGCAGGCAAAGATGTGCTCCAGAGAGGTGGGCAAGCAGCTGGTAGCTGGCAGGCAGGGAAGAGCAGGCAGGCAGGCAGACGATGAGGCAATCAATCAGATGTCATCCCGCGGACGCACGCGCAGGGCAACCCCAAGGACAGATGGGGCCAGGCCGTGCTTCTGGAACTTTCAGAGGGGTGCTAGGATTTAGTCAGCGAAGGGGGAGAGGGCGATTCTGGCCTAGCGCCAACACGCATGGGATGCACCTCGATGAGGACTGCAGCGAGGTGCCCCGCCACTGCGTAGATGGGAGAACCTCCAAAATACCAAGGGAGGAAAAAAGAGAGAGAGATCGTGAAGAGCGCCTCCTCCAGATCCATCATGGTTCTATTTTCGCCAGCCTGGGTAAAATTACATAGATAATCGAGATGAATCTTGACTCGTCGACAGTCCACGGGTGACCTTTTCCAGCGCTAGCACAACCAAATCGAGAAATCCTCATCAACCTCATGCTGGGGCACTGGGGAACAAGAGCCCCGGCCTCTCACGCTTGTAATATAAAAGACGTCGTGATATGTCTGGCCTGGCAGAAGGGAACCCTTCAACTCATGCTCCTGCTCCCTCCAGACGCTGTACGCAGCAGAATTGACGTGTGGACTGACTTTTGATACCCATTTCGAACTCCAAGATGAAGCTCGCCACCTCAATCCTCGCCATGCTCGGCCTTGCTGCCACCACTCTCGCGTGTACCGCATCACAAGGTTGTGTAAGCATGATGAAATCTCGAACGCTCTTTCACGAGCTCAACTGACCCCTGCCTCAGTGCTGGAACAACGAGGAAGCATGCAGGAACCAGCACAAGAGCTGCAAGGGCATCGCTGGCAACTTTGGCGATTGCCCATGCGACGAGGACTCTTACAAGGCCGACTTCTGCAAGGGATTCGACTGCAATGGAGCAGATTGCTGTGACACCACGACGCGCTGGGGACGAGGCTGTCCGTAGATGTACTTGTTCATCATCAGGGACTGGGCGGCGGTGGCTTGAAGAGGTGGGTGACAGGATTCAAAGGGGAGATCTATGTACATTAGAAAGAGCAGCGAGCTTGATGATTTTGGTTCTGATCATATGATCTGTATTGACCCATAAACTCCCCAAACCTCTACACAGCATGGAGTTCAACCTGGAAATAATACATTTTGTCAAGAAAACTGGGTTCAAAGAGCAAGTGTTCTTTCTATCTCCTCCTGAACATGAACATTTTATCCGTGTCACAGGGATAGAGGGGCAATGGGCGGGACGGACCTGGGCGATAAGAGATAGGAAAACCTTCTACCGTAAGCGAGACCTGCCCCGCACCTGCCCTCAAATCGGATTGTGCTGACCGTCTCCCACGCCCAATACCAGGAGAGACCAAGTGCAGCCTTTCTGTACTGTAAATACGACGAGTTGATCGAGCCTCGGCAGCAGCGAGCGACCACATACGTTGGTGACATACCCGCACACGTAAAAAGAGACCATTAACAGAGGGTCTAGAGAAACTTGAATGGCTTCTCACTAGGCATCTAATCCGGAGCAATTAGAGGCAGGCGGAAATGAGTTGACCGTAGTCGCATGGCTACTAATGTGCTTAGCCTGGGTACCGATCCATGCACTTGTCGCTGGTCGGGTACTTGGAGCGACAGCAGTAGTTTAGTTCAGAGCAAGGAGCAGGTGCGGTCTGCCCAGGTGGTCTGCTGGTGGGCAATGAACGGGGTACAGGGGGTAAGTACGGAGGTACTTCCGTGCTAGCGCAGGTGACGCGCGACTGACAGCCAGCCAGTCAGTGCCAGCAAACAGCGACTGCAGCCGGGAAAAAACTTCATCAAAAAAGGCGAGTCGACTCCGCAGGTCCCTTCCTTCCTCTCCTTCCTCCCCGTCAACCCACGAACAACCTCTTATCCCAAAGAAACCCTTCAAGGTCGCGCGAGCTTCAGACTCCCTACGTACGACTTCAAACTCGTACATGTGTTCTGTTCTCGTCTTTCCCATCCAGAAAAACTCCACAAAAAAAATTTGAAAACTCTCGCAAAAAAGACCAAATCACCATACGAAAAAGAAAAAAAAACCAACAAAACCAACAAAAACCTTTCCCCCCCGGCCATCACCTGTCAACCCTTCTCAAAAAAGTCAAGACGCGGAACTTGTCGTCTTCTTCTTTGACCATCTCAAGCCCTGCGACCTGCCGATTCCGAATCCGACAGATTCCCATATCACGCGGTCCCCCTTTGACCTCCCTGGTTTGCTTTGTCTGCAGTCAAGCTCGCCGTCTGGTCAACCTCGCTCACTCGTCGTCGCACGATCCCACCCCGTCAAGTCTTTACTTAGGTGCGTTCACCCCGGATTAAGCAAACAGACTAGGCAGTTCGCCTTGCCCTTCCCTCACTAGACACCTTCCACCCATCATTCAATAAATGCACAAAAAAGTCGTGGCGGCCAACCGTGCAACCGCCACGGCCCTGTTCATACCACTTGCTTGACTGCCGATCATTACTGACCAGCACCACCCGTTGCGCAGTGTCGTCAAGCGATCCTTTCATCCTTCGAAATGGCCGCCCCTGCTTCCACCGGCGCTGTTGACCAGCTCGCTGCTGATCTCGGCAACACCAGCCTCAACGGCTCCGACAAGACCCCCGCCGCCATCAACACCACCGTCAAACCCTCCGAGGGCGCTGAGGATGGCGCCGCTCCCACCCCAAGCTCTGCCGCCCCAGGCAACCATGCCTCATCCGCCTCGCTCTACGTTGGCGAGCTCGACCCCACCGTCACTGAGGCCATGCTCTTCGAGCTCTTCTCCCAGATCGGCCCCGTCGCCTCCATCCGTGTCTGCCGTGATGCCGTCACCCGCCGCTCTCTCGGATACGCCTACGTCAACTACAACACCACCATCGATGGCGAGAAGGCTCTGGAGGAGCTGAACTACACCATCATCAAGGGCCGCCCTTGCCGCATCATGTGGTCCCAGCGTGACCCCGCTCTGCGCAAGACCGGTGCTGGCAACGTTTTCATCAAGAACCTCGACGTCGCGATCGACAACAAGGCCCTGCACGACACCTTTGCCGCCTTCGGCAACATCCTCAGCTGCAAGGTTGCCCAGGATGAGCACGGCAACTCCAAGGGCTACGGTTTCGTCCACTACGAGACCGATGAGGCCGCCTCTCAGGCCATCAAGCACGTTAATGGCATGCTGCTGAACGAGAAGAAGGTCTACGTCGGCCACCACATCCCCAAGAAGGACCGTCAGAGCAAGTTCGAGGAAATGAAGGCCAACTTCACGAACGTCTACGTCAAGAACATCCAGACTGACTGCACTGACGACGAGTTCCGCGATCTGTTCACCAAGTACGGCGACATCACCTCGGCCTCGCTTGCCCGTGACCAGGAGAGCGGCAAGAACCGTGGTTTCGGTTTCGTCAACTTCACGACCCACGAGGCTGCCTACAAGGCTGTTGAGGAGCTGAACGGCAAGGACTTCAAGGGCCAGGACCTCTACGTCGGACGTGCTCAAAAGAAGCACGAGCGTGAGGAGGAGCTTCGCAAGTCCTACGAGGCCGCTCGCATGGAGAAGGCCAGCAAGTACCAGGGTGTCAACCTGTACGTCAAGAACCTGAGCGATGATGTCGACGACGATAAGCTCCGTTCCATCTTCTCTGAGTTTGGTCCCATCACATCTGCCAAGGTTATGCGCGATGCGATCGAGGCCGGTGACGAGCAGGAAGACTCAGAGGGCAAGGACAAGGAGAACAAGAAGGAGACCGAGGAGACCTCTGGCGATGACGAGTCCGGCGAGAAGAAGGACAAGAAGTCAGACAAGAAGTTCGGCAAGAGCAAGGGCTTCGGTTTCGTGTGCTTCAGCAACCCTGACGATGCCACCAAGGCCGTCGCCGACATGAACCAGCGCATGATCGACGGCAAGCCTCTCTACGTTGCCCTGGCGCAGCGCAAAGACGTTCGCAAGTCCCAGCTTGAGGCTAGCATCCAGGCCCGGAACCAGATCAGAATGCAGCAAGCCGCCGCTGGCATGCCCGGCCACTTCATGCAGCCACCCGTCTTCTATGCTCCTGGTCAGCAAGGCGGCTTCCCCGGCGCTGGCGGACGTGGCATGCCCTACCAGATGGGCATGCCCATGCCTGGTGCTCAGGCTGGTCGTCAAGCCCAGTTCCCCAACGCCTTCCCAGGCCAGCCTGGCGGCGGCCGCGGAGGAATTCCCCCTCAGCAAATCCCCCCCAACATGTACGGCTTGCCTGGGAACTTCCCTCCGGCTGGATACAACCAGCCGAACAACCCGCAGTTCATCCAGGCCTTGCAGCAGGTCCAACACCAAGCTGCAGCTCTCGCCGGTGGCCGTGGTGTCCAGCCCGGTCGCGGGCCCATTCAAGGTATGGGAGGCATTCCTGGAAACATCCAAGGTATGCTGAATACCTCGGCCTCCGACGCGTCTGGATTCAGTCCCGCTAACACGTTTGAAGGCGCTCCAGGCCGTGGTAACATGGGCCGCCAAGGCTTCCCTCAGGGCGGTCGTGGCGCTCCACCACCGCAGATGGGCGGTATGGCTGACCTGAGTGCGGCCTCGCTGCTTCAGGCTCAGGTTGCTGCCGCGGCTCCACCGCAGCAGAAGCAGATTCTGGGCGAGGCCATCTTCCCCAAGATCTCTAACCTGCAGCCCGAACTGGCCGGCAAGATCACTGGTATGCTCCTGGAGATGGACAACCAGGAACTCATCAACCTGTAAGCTTCCGGCAGCATGTCTCGTTTCAGAGAAGCAACGCTAACATGAACACAGCATCGATGATGACAACGCCTTGCGCGCCAAGGTTGACGAGGCCATGAACGTTTACGACGAGTATGTCAAGAACCAGGGTGAAGATGGTGAGAAGGAGGAGAAGGCGGAGCCCAAGGCCTAGAGGGTCTGAAAACTCACCACACTTTGAATCGGCCGTCACAAGCGCTTCTCAATATGATACCCTTGATTACTTATCTTTCTCGATGACCCGCACGACGACTTTCTTCGGTTCCGACAGCCTCAGGTGGCTCTCTAAGAGGATCGCAATCTGATGACGAAAGTTATTACCAAGGACTGTCGGCATCTTCTAGTCTGGTATCTCTGGTCGTTTTGAGGTGGCGCTACTAAAGCATTCTTCGTGGACCATTTCATTATGTGATCCACAGCGCTTGGAGAATGCGCTCTGGTTCTGTTACTTGGTTTAAGCATCCAAGCTTCTACCAAGCATTGTTACACGATTTTCTTTGTCTTTTTTTCTTCTTCTCCAGTTTCGAGGGACGATGGACCACGGCTTGGACGATTAGGAAGGACCCGAGTACACGACCTTATCGAACGGTCTCCTTGGGCGGATTTTGCTGGCGTTAATAGGTTCTTTCCGGTTGCTCGTTTTGCCCGTTAAGGGGGCCGCCACGCTCGGATCGTTCCCCGAGGTGGCCGAGCTTTGAGATCACAATACCCCCGTCGTCACTGGCCAGATCGACTCTGTTGAGGCCGCACGACTTTACGTCCATTCATCAAGGGAAAGGAATTGATATGGAAGGGATGAGGAGGAGATGGAGGAGGGGCATGGGAATATGACATTGATATTTGCCCTCCGCGACGGCAATGGGTCGGTAGGAATGAGGTACAATTATGGACCCCCGGAAAAGTTCTTCAACTTGTTTGACCAGATCCTTCCTTGATGGCGATTCTGATTGAGTGATATGTCCTGCGTGAGAACGTGGTTGTTTTTTGGGGTGCTTCCTCCTGTTGGCATGAGTGCCTGGTGTTGTATGATCATGTTGTATGAACGTATGGCTCCCTTGGGGAACTTATTGGCTCGATCGTGCATCCATCTGCCCCCTTATCTGAGCGGCTCACCGGAGCGGATGAGTAAACACATGTTCGTGGCACACACATGCCCACTTTCATGGTGGCTGCAAGCATCAGGTATAAAATGAGGCACGATAACATGTAATGGAATAGGTTTGCCATGCGTTGTAATATGTTGATATGTGCCTACCTAAACGAATATACTAAACCACCCTAAGTCCTAGCATCCTCCCTTCCCGCCTCCGCTGTAGAGACATTCCTCCTTCCCTCTCTCCCGTTCTCTGAAACTCGGCGCTGACCTCCCCTTGCTCCCATCTCATTTGTTCCTCCGCCTCCTGGACTTGAAGAATCCGCATGGGGGAACATCAGGGCCTTGTTCTTGATGCATTCTGGGCAACGCGTCATCGCGCTGTGGCACCACGAGTCGCAACCCTTGCAGTGCCAGGGCCTGGGGACCACGGGCATCGTGGCTTAGGGCCAGCGATGAGCAGGAGATCGTCGAAATGATTGTCGCTGTTTATCTGCACTAGATTCCCGTGTTTGGCCTGGATGTTATCGCCCTGATCCTGTGGTGTTTTGATGCCTTCGTACGTCTGATAGCTTGTTGGCTCGGCTTTCGGCGGCTTCCTTGTTCGGAGTGCTTGCTGAGGCTGAGAGTGGGAGGATGCCCGTCGACCACCATTTATTTATACTGACCCAAGCGACACCGGATGGTCGACTCCACGGCTCTAGTGACGAGCCTTCATGCGCCAGTAGATGCCATCAATTCTGTCACAAGAATCTGTTCACTGCCAGACCCTGTGTTGACACTGGCGCGGCACCAATCTTGACCACCAGGTCGTGGAGTGGAATACGCCGTGTCACTCAGAGTGAAGCGGCATGACACTGTTGTCCGGGCCGTGTCATCCAGCAGGCCGTATTGCGGCGGTCGATGGTGGCATGAGGCAAACCCGGGGAACTGCACTCGCTGCTGTCTTTCACAAACTCATACTGGAGGTTAGGTCAGTCACAATTGCCATGCTCTAGGGAACATCGGAGTCAGAGACAAGTAGGTAAGCTTACCGTGAGGCTCAGTCCGTGTTACTGCTGGCCAGAAGAAACGCCGTGACTGGAGGCGGTGAGAGATCAGAGTCTGTCCATCTTATCGCGGACGACCTCGCTCATTTCCTCGGAACTGTGCAGCAGGCGGGATGCCGAGCTGATTCGGAAACCGTTCAGGTCGGCGCCTCTCTCATTCCTCTCCATATATGTCCAAAGTCATCAATATCCTGAAACCAGTTCAGGTCAGAGTAGGTATCTCCTCTACTCTCCCACAGGCTGTTGCTCGATGAGCCTGTCCCTGCCGACGTTGCTGCCGCCGCCGTAGAGCATCTCCATGAGTTTGCCCTTCTGACGGGTACGCACGCCCTCGAGGTAAACACCGACATCCTCGAGACCGCGGATCTGCTCGCCGACGGTGAGGGTCGACGAGTTGACGCTGCGCACGAGGGGGCTGACGAGCTTGCGGCGCAAGCTCTCGAGGTTGGCCTTGAGCGCGAGTAGCTTGTGGTTGTGCTCGACGAGAATGCCCTTGTTGCGCACAGTCTTCTCGCGCACGTTCTGCAGGAGCAGGCGGTTGCGCTCGTACTTCTTGACGTCGCTCGCCCGCGGGCCCAGGATTCGTGTCCACAGGGACGACAGCAGGTCGGCATGGAGCTCGTCCTGGGCGTTGGACTCGCGCACCACCGTGCGCGCAAGATTGAGGAACTGATGGTCGATGCTCTCGAACAGTCCGAACAAGGCTAGGCTGTGCTGCAACTCGTTGTTGATGGCTTCCTCCAGAACCGCGAGGAATTCGTTGAACGTGCGCTGCAGCGTCTGCCGCGTGCGCTGCGGGTTGGACATGCCGAAAACGGTTGTCGCAATCGCGCCGAGGCGAGTCGGCGTGCCAGTTGGTGTCTCGAGCACGCCGGCGGTTGTGAGCATTGTGTGGATGTTGTCGAAGGCCGAGGTGAGAGGCGCCGAGGGAAGGGAGGCTACCTGGGAGAGCTCGCGACGGGCCCAGTCCATTACAATCAAGATGCTACATTGTTAATATCAGCCTGGTGATTCCTAACGGAGGCAAAACATAGCGGCGAGGATAATTACCCATCAATGTCGCCGTCAACATTGGCAAAGAACTTGGTGAGCTCAATAGCTAACGTCTTGAGGCTGTCACTAAGCTCGTCGAGCTCCTTGACAATGATTGGCGCGCTGGTCAGGTTGCTGCTGCGCACGCTCTCGCCGAGGTCCCATACCGCGACACCGGTCGCCTGCAGATCACCGACCTGCGCGACACCGTTTTCGCTATAGTATATCAGTGGCTCGAAGCTCCGCGCAATGCCGGCGACCTTGACGAGGTCCGGGACGGGGCGCCCGTAGGCAGGCTCGAACAATGCGCGCGTGGCTGATATTGACAGGAACGCGACGAGGGCAGAAAGGATTATGGAGGACCAGCTCTTTGTGACTAGCCTGTAGGCCGAGCGCACAAGGTTGATGGCGGCCTCTATCGGCTCGGTCCGCTGCTGGACCTCTGCGCGAACGGCGAAACGTATGTCTGAACAAACGCCAGTTAGTAAAATGTTCACTCCCCGCGAGATCAGGGGAACATGCAGTTCTCAGGATCGTCTTTCTGCGGCAGTGCGGCGAGGGTCGCCTTCATGTCCTCCATGGAAGGCTCTTCGCTCTTGATCCGAACCTCTCCATTCCCAGTTGTCTCTGCGTCTGCGTTTGGCTTTGCCTTCGCATTTGGATTCTCATTCCCATTCCTATTTGCAGTTTTGTTGTGGAAGCGTGGTTTCATATAGTCCGGCTCGGGGCTCCTTTCCTTCTCGGGGCTCATGCTGCCGGTGGGCAATCTCGTGCGGATCGCGGCGGCGAGTATCTGGTCGTCATCGCAGTCCTCGTCGACGCTGTCATATTCCGGGCTGGACTCCCTGCTCCGCCACTGCGGCGGCAGCCCGCCGTATCCTAGCAAGTTGTCCCCCTTGCGCCAGAAGCCGCTGCTCCGGTCACCGTTTCCGAGGCGCCTCCAGGCTGGAGGGCTGTAGCCACCTGCGGAGACCGTCGAGTTTTCCATCTCGCTCAGGTCCGCCTCTGTATCGCTCTTGAGGAATCCGCTGTGGGTCGAAGGGTAGCGAAAAGGCGGTGGCGAGCGACTGACCGATTCGAAGTCTTGCAGAGAGCCTTCCAGGTGATCGTGGGGGTCGAACGGCATCACTGTCGCGCTTGTCCTTGTGTTTGTTTTCTTTCCCTCTGTCGCTTTCAATAGTCCTAGTTTTGGCGGCGGTCCTCCTGGTGGCGCGCAACACTATGCGCGATCCTGTTCCCGATCTGCGACGGCTATCCTCGAGGGCGAGTGTCGCGCGGGGTTGGGGGAGGCCTTCGGTCAGGGGCGGGTGGTCGCGCAGCTCGATTGGGTCTTGCGCGCGGTTGCGACTCCAGTATGGGTACCACCAGGTATTGTTGTAGTCGAAGTAGGAGGCAAAGCGACCGCGGTAGTCGTTGGTGGGGTGGGCGACAGTGTCGTCGTAGTACTTGTACTTGGAGAGCGATGTGGACTTGTCGGTGTGCCTCGCGCTGCGGAATGACAGGGGCGGGAGGTACAGGGCGAGGAAGACGAGGGCGATGGTGAAGATGGCGAGGGCTGTGCTTGGTGCGATTGTCACACTCACTAGACTGAGGCTGACGTTGTTGTTGACAGTCACAAGCGACTGCATTGAGTGCCTCGCGGGGTGTCTGGGGCGGCGAGAGGCAGATAGTAGATAGATAGGCTGATAGAAGATACAAGATAGGGCGACGGGCGGGTGGCGCGGGAAACAAGGGGAGCTGAGGTAGAAGAAGAGGGGGGTGTGGGTTGGGTTCCCGGAGGTCAGGAGGAGCAGAGTCGAACAGTGTGCAGCGCAGGTCGATGGCTATCCCAGATCTGGGTGCTGTTTCGAATCGCAATCGGGGGTGAGAGTGTTCACCGCTTGCCGCGACAAGAGAGTGAGATTGAGAGGGCAAGTGTATTTATTGATCCGACGCTGCGATCCGGGGCCGAGCTGAGCTGAGGTATGCTATGTTGTGCTAAGCTGAGCTGAGCTGGGGACTCGGTGTTTGGTGGCTGTCGCGAACGGGGCCCTGAATGGTCTGGTCTGGTCTGGTCTGGTTGGATGCCGATAGGAGCTATAGCCAGTCCGGAGAAAGCTTGAGTGTTGGGACCAGGACTGCTGGGCCGAATGGGGTGGGTAAGGTAAGGTAGAGTTGAGGCTATTCCAGCAGGTCGGTATGGATACTGATTGATGGTCGTGCGGATCAGGATCAGGTATTGCGACAAACAGCGTCAAAGCGGAGAGCAATGCAATCGTCCTCGGCAGGTGGGAGAAGGAGGATAAGGTAAGGGAGTGGAGAGACGAGGGAGTGGGGAGTGGATTGGAAGCGGGTGTGGATTACGGGGTGTGCTTTGGGGCTGGGCAGCGTATCCGATCTGGTCCTTGATATCGTGTCCTGCCCTGCCCTTTCCTGTCCTGCCCTATATTCTCCTGGCAAACCGAGCTGTACGCTGGCTGTACTGACTGTATTTACATGGGCTGTGTATGTGCAGACACGAATGTGCAGGCTAATATCTAGAAGGAGCAGATGGTTAAACTATCCAGCTGGAACCAGGTCAAGTCAGTCACAGTGACACACACACACACATCTGTCATAAGGTTTTAGATATGCACTCGACTCGGAACTCGACACTGGATGGACTGGGTCGACTGGAGCAGAAACGGACTTGAGGACGGACATCAAGGTGAGGATGGAGGGGGAGGGGGGAGGAGGGGGGAACCTTCCACCTGGGAATGGGAAAGAGCTTCGTTCCTACCTCACCTCTCCAGATGCAAAATGGAGGGGCTGGTGGGCTAGAATGCTGATCCCTGGCACCCTGCAGTCCAATGCAAGGGAAGGGAACGGCCGTTTTGGAGGCCACCCAGTTCAACCAATCAGCTTCCACCGTTAACCATCCTCACAACCTCTCCGCCCCACCCTGTGTGCGGTGTATGGTGTGTGTGAGTGTGTGTGTGTTCCGTCCCTCCCACCTTGAGATCATGCATCCCCCCCCTTCGCCGTCTGTCCCCCTCCGTCTTCCTCCCCCCATCTCTCTTTACCGTGCAGCCATGACAGGCCAGTCTCAACATGAACAAGTGCCTTGTCCTGCCTGTCTCGCCCAGCTTTCCCATGTTTCTTCCTGATATTGATCACCACAAATAGCGGCGGGTTCCTGAGACATGTCTTTGGTCGGGTCCGGGTTGTACGTTAGTTCCTAGATATGCTCCGTTCTCCCCCCAGGTCTCTCTCAAATAGAGGCTGCCATTTCACCGCGTATGTATGCACCCACGACATCGCGTTTGTGTTTGTTCGAGAAGCTGAGCACCCTGATGGGATGGGCCCAAAGGATGGAGTCCTGGAAACCCAAATATGCAAGCACTCAAACTAATCGATGCACCTGCAGTTCCTCCCCCATGTCCCATGTGCCATCCGCTCTCCCGCCCACACAGTATTTCTCTTGTCCAAGACCCCCACGGTCCCACTCCCTCCCGACTCCAGCTCGGTCCACAGAGCCCACCTCATCTGTCCACCTGACAACCTGCAGGAGATCCACTGGATCGCTGAAAGGGGGCCCGACTGATCACACACACTAGCCCAGCTCGTGTTTGCTTGTGAGAGCCCTATGTGTAACCGTCCAGCCGTCCTGGGCAGACTGCCAGACTGCGCCCATCGGCCATCATTGAGACTACAAGCAGAGGTCGTTTGGTTTCCTGCGCTATAATAGTGCTCCCGTCCGACAAGACAACCCGAAACATGACAGTAGCCCACTAGCAACCTCTGTGAAGCTGCTGGCTGCTAGCTATAACCGTCTACCCGTTGATAGCCCGTAGACTATGGTCTATAATGACCTAGATATGATACTCTAATGCCAATATCCGCAATGAATACCCCCCTTAGCAGTGTACTACAGGAGTAGTCCAGAACACAGCAGCATCCCTCAGTTTCAACTCCCCTCTCGATCCCGCCGGCAAATGTCATGGCCTGCAAGGATCAGCCATGGTCCCTTCATGCAACACGTAGCACTGCATGCATACGCAACCTGACGCTACCACCCTCCCTCCCCCCTTCTCCCAAAGCCCTCTCACTCGTCCCTCTGCCGCCCCTCACTCCCTCTCGGCGCCGCTGCTCGCTTGCTGACGGCCGGCCGATGGCACCTGACTGGTCCGCCGTCTGATGGCTGGCTGTGAGGGCTGCTTTGATAAGTAATGAGGATCACGCCGTAGACAGCTGACTCCTGTACTGATAGTTAGCCTGCCGCCAACCAGCCAGCAAAGCGCAGATGTGAGTCGACGTCATTCGGCTAAGAGTGGGAAACGGGGCTGGAGGATGAACCCTGGGAACATGCTCCCCCAGCCTGCAGTGCTTACCAGCACCGAAGAGACTGCATTTCCGTACCTGCTTCTTAGGCGCGCTTGCTTTGCTCAGCCTCATGGCCCGTCTGGGGACAGCGTATGTACATGCACCCCTGGTTGCGTGTGCCCGTTGTTGCTCCGTGCATGTGCTCAGCTATGGCATTGCCGTCTATTTGACGGCGGTCTTCTTAAATCTTGTTGGATTGTTCAGGATCGCAACTTGCGACGGAATCAAATCAAGGCTACTGTGGCGTTCATGCAGACGGGCTACGATCCTCACAGGTCTGATTTGCAAGTGTGGGAGTGTCCTGCCATAGAGCTTGCAATGTAGATCTGGTGAGACTCTCTGGCAAAAGTAAAAACAAGTTGTAGGCCTTGAAGCTACCGCCAGAGTGGATATATCTCAACCGTCTCCGCTGAAATCAAGAGATCATAGGCGACTCCGTGCCTGTGGCCGTGGAATATTCTCCGTCTCAGCCTGAGTACCGGGGTTCACTGGAGTCAGCTCACACCTGGGCATATGTAGAACTTATCTGAGTAGTATAAATATTAGTGAGCTTTCCCGATCAACTGAATTACAAAGTGCCCCGGTTAAATGAGTCTCGTCAACTTTCTAAACCCCCTGCCCCCAACTTCTTGAATTATGTGTTCCCAAAATTAGCTGCTCTTGAAGTACATTATATTCAATGTCACCAGCATGATGCTAAATAAGAACATATGTTGTGTTGCAACAGGTGTATTGGAATTGTTTCAATCGGAGTTAGAACGATAGAAGGAAAAGAAGCTATCTATTCAAGCATGTTGGATACTGAAGAAGTCCACCCATCCCGTCTCAACAAGGCAGTCTAAAGAAAGGCATTTTTTTGGGTCGATTCAGGACAAGCAAAAGAAACAAGAGCAACATGACCAAAGTGAAATGACCACATCCTAGCCATCCCAGATCTCATCCAGTAGGTGGAATCTTTGACAGCCTACTCCCTCAACAACACAACGTACTCTGTGACTCAGCTTAGTCGACCCAGCCCTGGAGGCGCTGGGAGACATCGCTGACATAGGCGGCGGTGGCTCCCCTGCCGTCGCTGAGATCGTTGGTGTTGACACTGCCAGAGTTGTACTCGCGGAGCGCAGGGTAGATGGACTCGGGGCTCAGCTTGTTGCCCCAGTTCTGGAGGTTTGCCTTGTAGTGCTGGGTGCCGCCAACAACCATGGAAGTGATCTCGTCCTACATCATCTTTGTCAACTTTTCTGCTTCCTCTCAAAGGTGAGGGGCGCCGGGAAGACTCAATATACATACCTGGCTGAGACCCGTGCGCCCGGGGAAGCCAGGGCAGCCGGAGCACTGCATGATTCCAGCGGTGGGAATACCATCGGGGCTAATGGTGGTCCTGACGCCGACGTAGCCGTGGCTCTCTGTTGGGTGTTGATTAGCTGCTAGCCTAGAGTACAAAGTGACGATTGACCCAAATCTCTCGAAAATGGAAGACAGGGCAGTGAGGCAGGGGTAGATTTTATACCCACCCTGCATGATGATACTGAGGATGACACGCTCGTCAACCCCAATCTTGGCCGCCTCCCGTATGGCGACGTTGATCCTGCCGACGTCGTCGGCGGTGCTGCCAGTGGAGCGCATCGAGGCCTTGTTCTTCTCGAACAGGGCGTCGAAGGTGCCCACCCAGGTGCTCATGGCCGGGAAACTCTGCCACGGGCCCCTAGTACCTGTTAATCACCTGCTACGGATCCTGAAGTGATAGATTCTGGGAACATTCCAAAACATGACAGTCGGGGATCCGTTAAAGGACAAGAATGGGACTTACGAGTACCACTGCGGCGCGGCCTGGACGCTGAAATCAGCAGTCGCGTTCTTGGGCAGGAACTCGGTGGCCCTGTAGGTGAGGTTGGACGGGACGGCCGCCGCGAGGGAGAGGGGGATGGCGGCCACGAGGCCGAGGAGGGTGAGCTTGGAGAACATTTTGATGGGGTTGGGTGGGTTTTATTGAGAAGATACTGTGCTGTCTGGTTGTTGGCTTGAGAGTGTCTTGAAGATTCAACAACATCACTTGAGATGGGCTATAGGAGGCTCTTTAAATACTTTTCATTCTGAACAGCGTCTCCGGTGTTTGACCTGTCGTCGCCAACACCCAGCCTCGTCCCCTCCACTACCACATGTTCTCGCCATACTCTTCACCAGCAGCTAGTCGAGAAGTTGTCAGCTCGAGCTCATTGTGCTCACTCAGCCGTCGTGATGTCAGTGAAACCTTAGTCACAATATTGGTAAAACTCTGCCCGGGGATCAGCAGGAGGTGAACAAAGGGCGGAAATTGTTTGCGATGGTTGCACTACACAACGAGTACAGTATGATCGTGAACACCTCGCAATCTTGTGTGAGTAGCTCTAGGGAGCATGTTGTCCATTCGGGGGCGATGGACGGCGTAGATGTGACGCTAGGCGTGCTTCTGGCAAGGCTCTGACCAATACTACGTGCCTCGCAGACCTGAATCCTTCTTGTCAAGTCATATCTCGCAGCAGATCTTCTCCCGTCTGTGTCTCAAGTGCTGACTTAGAAGTGTGCTGATTAGTATTGACCGTTGTATCACGTTCAGCTCTTTCAAGGCGGAAATTCTCCTTCAACCCGAGGCATCGGGGAGGTTGGTGGCGAGTGTCAATAGTGTATGCAGCGGTGGCTGCCCCATTCCCAGTCGCAGGATTTTCTGCGTTATGCAGGCGGTACCCGGAAATGTGGAAACGCGTTGGGCTTTGCAAACACCTCATTCAGTGCGAAACCTTTGCACAGTTTTACGAATATAAGAGAATAGACTTTGCATTCTGGTCTAATTGTTAATACGTTAGAATATCCTTCAGGTTTGGTTACTGAGTCTGGCCAACAAAGGTCAGTACCTAGGTATATTGAGCCATCCGCATGGCAGGCCGAAGATTCGTCGGGTAGAAGTTCTTCTGACGGAGGATTGACGACGTTGACAAGCCAAAGGCTGTCTAGAGGTGACATTTTCACAATAGGCACATGCACTCCCTGGTGGCGCGCTCACACATCTTGCATGTAGTAGAGCTGACAACCAATATTGTCCCAAAGCGGACACCCACTGAAACGTTATTCCCTAATCCAGCCATACGTATGATCCATCTAAGTTAGCGGCTTATTCACACCTCATCCTTTTGTCACATTTCTGACGTCTCACTTCATCATTTCCGGCTCCATGGTTCAACTTACTCAGCATATTGCATGATCTCATTACTGGTGCCTGGCATGATCAGCGCATCCGCAAGATCTCTCCCTGACATGAACATCTGTCGGCATTTGAAAACTCTCCGGGTGTTACCGCGGCTGACCAGAGGCCGACCAGAACGGGCTTTCAGGACAGGCTGTCAGGCTGGGCTAGATTTGATAATTACAGATGCTTCGAATGGAGCCCCGGCAGTTGAAGCACTGAAGGATTTTAACCACAAAAGCATGATTCCCATACGTTGGTTGAATAAAGAACTGTGAAATTTATTCTCCTGTTTCTACACCTAAAAGTAAAACAAAAGGCACACTAGTAATTATTGGCTAGGGGAAGGGGAAAGGTAGGAAGACAACAATGACAGTGGTATCACGACCAAGTTTTGTATTACGGATCGTCAGAGCAGGGGAACTGAGCTACACTGGCAATGTGTGGCAATGCATCACCATCCAGAACTGGGCGGAGAGGTCTATAAGGGGGAGGCTGCCCTGTTTTACCTACCCCAGCCTTTCAATAGCCTCCCTTTTACAACACTCCTGTTTGATAAGGGGTTCATTTCAACAAGGCAACATTGAAAAAAAATCAATATGATTTCCCAGTCAATTTGGGCCTTGGTACTATGCAGCTATAGCGCCTGCCTCAACCATGGCTCCCGGAGGACGGATATTTCCCCCCAACCCGTCCGACCCGTCAATTCCGTGACCGGTTGATGCTGATGGTAAACTATGTTACCATGAAAGATGTGGGTTCAAAAGCCCCAACTCTCTGAAATGTGCCTTGCCTATAACAAATATCTCGTTTGATATGCTCTACATATTGTCTTGAGTATTCCAGAAATCATTTCCTGTCGTTTTGGCTTGTCCGTTATAGCTCTGCTCTGTCCGTTTAAGGCTAGATCACGGCAGGGGAATTTTGTATAAGCACCCAGGCAGTATCTGACAGTTGACTTATTATTTGACTGTGCTTGGTTTGCACTGTGGGTAGTCCACTCTGGAGCTGACTTTTATATCAGATATGAGACCGTGTGTGTGAACTTGGGGGATCCTCGGCACACCAAGCCCCAACCTCGGAGCGACTTTCGCCTTTTGAAAGATATCTCTTTACTATTCCAAGCGATGCAGCGAGATTCCCGACTGAGAATGATCGTCTCTTGTAAGGCCAATGTCAGTTACTTTGCCATGTGTCTGGGAACTCGTCTTCTGCTGACGACGTAAGCGAGGGACAGGAGCATTTCCGCTTGCATGCATGAACTCATGTACGGACGTGGAGCCGTCTCCATTTGCGCACATGTGTTCGGTTCAGAGGATTCGTATCATCACTGTTCGGCATGCGTATGACTCCATGGACGGTTCACCCATTCTGAGAATACTAGCAGGGGACCGACTCAGAACCCTGGGATTAGTTCTTTTCACCCTCGTGCACTCTGGCGCCCTTTGACGCAGCCCGTTTAGTTTGTACTAGTAGAATGGCAATACCTGGCGTAAGACTAGTGGAGTTTGCTGGTGGATAAAAGCATCTCTGTTTATTTGCCGGGTTTTCTCGCATTCTCTTCGCATTTACAATGTAAAATTTGTAGTGAAATCGCCCGGAAGAGTATTGTGCGCCGAGGGGATCGGCGGCGGGCCGGGGTGCCATTGGGCTCCCGCGCGCCGGATGAACCACCGGAATCGCCTAGTGCTGACTGGGCGCCGGAGCGGCCCTCGAAACTATGGGGAGGCAAAGTGAGGAGCCCTAGTAGCTTTAAATGAGGTTGCAGAGCCAAGGCACCGGGCCCAGTCTACAGGGTGGCGGACCCAGATATTTGACTATGTTGCAAAAAGAATAAATTGTGTTGGCCGCCCGGACAGCCTCAAGGTCTTGTGCTCTGGTATGTGGTGTCTGGCTTTGACCTCTGAACATAATACTGATCCGTCATGGAAGCTCTTCGGGTCTCGCTCTGCGTTGGCCTACTACTGGCCAGATGTAGTCAGGCTGCTCCGGAGCTCTTCGAGTCTGAGAAAGAGCAGCTCACAGCGGCAGACATCGAAGCACTACCGAGTGAATCCAGTCACCTGTTCGATTTTGGCACCCTGTCGAGCAGTCAAGCAGGCAACCGCTCCTGCAAAGTCTACCCCGGCGATGTCGACTGGCCGTCCGACGAGACATGGTCCGCCCTCGACCAGGCAGTGGACGGGAACCTCCTGAAGCCGCATCCGCGGGCGTCAGTCTGCTACGATGGGCCCTACTACGATGGGGCCGAATGCAGCAAGATCTCAGCCAACTGGACCAATTCATATATCCACCTCGAGGACCCGATCGAGATGTTCTCCCCGGTCTACCAGGGTCTCACCTGCTCACCGCCCAACATCTACGACAGCAAGGGGTGCACGGCGGGTGGGTTCCCGATGTATGTCATCAACGCCACGACGCCGAAGCATGTACAGGCGGGCGTAAACTTCGCGCGCAACACAGGCGTTCGGCTCGTGGTGAAAAACACGGGGCACGACTTCTCTGGCAAGTCCGGAGGTGGTGAGTCCTTGAGTATCTGGACGCGGCACTTTAAGGAGATTCAGTACATACCCGAGTATCAGGACGAGGCCAGTGGCTACTCTGGTGCCGCGTTCAAGTGCGGGACGGGTGTGCAGGCATTTGAGATTTACAAGGCTGCTAGCGAGAAGGGGAAAGTTGTGGTCGGTGGAGAGGGGCAGGTAAGTCTAATTCTCTATAAGCGGAGTAAAAGCGATTTTATTTTATTTTTTCTTTTCTCTTCAAACTAACACAAGGCCCTAGACGGTCGGTGTGATGGGCGGCTACATCCAAGGAGGTGGACACAGCCCACTGACGTCCATCTACGGCACCGGAGCAGACCAGGTTCTGGCCTTCGAGGTCGTGACGCCGGACGGGAACTTTGTGACAGCCGACTTCACTCAGAACACAGATCTGTTCTGGGCGCTTCGCGGAGGGGGCGGCAGCACGTTCGGCGTCGCCACGTCTGTGACAGTCAAGGCGTTCCCAGACGTACAGACCACGGCGGCGAGATTTTCATTCAATACCACCGTGGTGGGAAACGAGACCTTTTGGGCCGGAGTCCGCGCCTATTTCGACTATTTCCCTACCAACGCTGATCTCGGAACCTATGCGTACTTCGTGCTGCTTCCGAACAACCCAGCGCAAGGGATTTGGACGTTCCAAATGACCCCGTTCTTCGCGCCAAACAAAACCCTCGAGGAGACCGAAGCAATCTTGCAGCCGTGGCTTACGCAGCTGGATACCCTAGGGATCAAGGTCGACCCCAACATCACCCACTACGACTCCTTTTACCCTGCCTGGGTAGAATCCTTCCCACTGGAGGTAATCCAAAAAGTCAACGTCGCCAGCGGGTCCAGGCTGTTCCCGCGCGCCAACTTCGCGGACCCAGACCTCCTCAACAAGACATTCGCCAACATCCGCCTCTCCTCGGAGCGGAACCGCGTCATCGTCGGCTTCAACATCAAGGCGACCGCCCCCGGCGGCGACCCGGACAACGCGGTCAACCCGGCGTGGCGCGAGAACCTCCTCTTCGCCCTCCAGTCCGTGCGCTGGAACGTCAACGCCACGGCCGAGCAGATCTGGGAGGCGCGCAGGGGGTTCACGTTCGGCGACATGCAGCGCTGGCGGGACGTCAGCCCCGGGGCGGGGAGCTACCTCGCCGAGTCGGACCGGCTTGAGCCGGACTTCCAGCAGGCATTCTATGGGGATAAGTACCCGCGGCTGCTTGAGATCAAGAGGAAGTACGACCCCGGTGATGTGTTCTACGCTGCTACGGCTGTGGGGAGCGAGTTCTGGAATGTGGTGACGGCGAATACCTTGCCGAGTGAGAATGGGCGGTTGTGTCGGGTCAACTCGACCAGTGCATGATGTGTAAATAGTAGAATAATGATCACAATTTAGACGCCACTGTTTTGTGTGATACAATGAGTGAGTGTGTGGTGATATCTCGATACATAACCTGGAGCACCTCCGAAGCCTGGTCATGGGTGGTAATTATTTGAATAGCCCAGACAGAACCCGTATTGTCCATGTTCGGTGACCCCGCCTGCCCGTATTCCATTCTCTCATGGAGTGGCGCTGGGGATGCCTATTTCCACCTCGCGCCTCCGGTTCAATGTTGGCAATCTGTGTCGATGTGGCATCAGTGCTGGGCCGCAGAGCCCTCAAGACACTCATGGTTCATGTTTGCCTCCCCATGTCACGATGGACCAGCTCCTGGTTCAGCATCAGCGGCCGACCGATGTCAGTAACATCGACTTTCCCCCGGTACACGGCTCAACCGTTGAAGGTATAGGCTGCAACTGCTCTTTCATTGCATCAGTCATACCCAAAAGGCCCAGCCTTTGCCCAGATAGCCTCCTCCGCCTTTCGCTCTTGTTTATACTTTTCAATGCCCGTCTCCTCCTCGATAGCATCAAACCACTTCTTCAGGTACGGTCTCTCCCCGGGGTAGAACATCCTCGTGTACTCCCAATACTCGGGATACCACCCGGCAAACTCCCAGTCGATAATCCCCGTGATCTTCCCGCCCCTGACCCGCACGTTCCTCGGCGCGACATCCGCGTGCGAGAACTTAACCGCGTAGGACCCCTCATCCTTCCCGTGCACCGCGACCACGTCCGGCTCGTGGTCCCAGTACCCGAGCGGCTCACCGAACCGCACGTGCTTGTGGAACTCAGAGACCGTTGCGAAGGGGCCCCAGTGGCTCGAGCCGAGCCGGTTGTCGAAGCCGCGCGTGCCGGCCACCCCGCCCATGGGAGGGGGTTTCTTGTCACCGCTGCTGCTGCCGCCGGCGCCGTCACTGTCGAGGCGCCGCATCTGCTGCAGGTACCCGGCGAGCTGCTTGACTACGGACTTGACCTCGGCGTCGGTCATCTTATGTAGCACGTCCTCTAGGTCGTCGCCTGGTATTTGGGACATGACGATGTGGGAGGTTTCATCTTCCTGGGTGTCGTGGACCTCAAGAACTGAACGAATTCAGGTTAGTGGATGGAGGAGCCTGGTGGGGAAAGAGGACGACATAAGAGAGGAGAGGGTTGACGGTAGTAGGTGTGGCAAGTGTAGGTACTGTTCTCATTGTACCTGGATGACTCACTCTCAGGTATAGGTATGGTCGTGTTGGCTCGCACAAACCTCATGGCGGCGATCTCGTTGGCAGGGACGTCGAGCTTGGCGATCTTGTGGAAGGGCAGCACGATGACGTTGCCCGTGCCGAGCCGCCTCGACCTGCTGAAGAGCGTGCTGGCCTTGATGCGCAGCTGCAGCCATTTTGGAAGCGGCTTTGACTTGGTCTCTGGGAGGATAGGTATTGAGAGCGGCTCCGGCTTTGCGGGTTTAAAGGGGGGCGTCGGAGGGTCAGACTTGGAGTCCGGAGCTCCATTTGCTGCCGCTGCCGCTGCCGCTGGCGCTGGCGGATCAGTAGAGTCAATTGATGGAGACATGTTCGAATGAGTCTGGTACTGGACGTGTATGTGTTGCAGGGAATTGGGCGGGTGTTAGGGCCAGATCTACACGGCAAGCGTCGACCTTTAGCGTCCTTTGTTATGTGTACAGTACCTGGATGTGTATTATTAGCCGACGTGCATGGTCTGAGGCAGACGCGTACTGCATCAGCCGCATTGTAGACCTGCTTAGGTGGTCAGCCCTACCGCATGTGCAACACGGGATTGCGGAAGGATTTTGTGGGAACTGCGTGAGCCTGCGGCTGAATCACCACTGTAAACCTTAATTATTTTCGTCCGAGACAGAAAGCTTGTTCGGTACCACCGAAGTGCTCTTGTCCATGGTCACCTCTCGTTTAATTTGCAGCCGAGAACGCAAAGGCATGCCAGTACCTACAGCTAGTCAAATATCCCCGCATACGTATCCAAATACCTGTTGTATCAGGTACCGTCAAATTCCTGGTGTCCTCGATTAACGCTTAAAGCACCGTACATTCAATATAACCCTCAAATTGTTCTTATTTGTTTCTTTAACTGCGTTGTGGCCCCCACGGCCGATCACGACCCAAAGTTCCTTGCATCAATCCGTTCGGGTCAAGTTTGTCAGCACTTGACGTCAAGCCACCGCAGGTCAACAGTGTGGCCAGATACTAGTATTGTGCTTAACTAGTACGTATGATCCTTCGACTGTAATTCTCCGATTCATCATCTATTCCTGGTTTCACTCCAACACGACATCCCAGTTGCTGTTACATTCGGCTTCAGCTGGCCGCGGCTATGCAGTGAATGGCCCGACCAAGTGCCAGTGATGATGGGACGATCTTGGTTATCACCCGGAAATTGGTACCTTTGATTCCACATCATTCGGTTTGCAAAGGAAGCCCCCAGGTTACATTCACAATCTCACTCAGCGTGTCGACAGTGGCCCCGATCCAGGAGCCCTTACTGTTCTACTTGCGCTCTTATATATCCCGCCATATCTTCAGTAGTCACTATCCGGGGGATCTGGTGAAACGAGGCCGCCAGCCACCACGAGCCTGCCCGTCTCCCCAGGCGCCGTTCCATCTCGCACGACAGACCTGAGTGAAAACGTGGCCAGGCCAGTTGCTACTCGAACCCCTCTGGGGTAGCGTTGGTCGTATGAAATGGCTGGAGCGGAAGAATGTGTTACATGCTCGACTCTACCGACTATGAGGCATTACGGTCATGGTCTCCGGAATAGAACTGCCCTCGGCCGCCACCGTGAGAAATCCCGCTGACGGCCACGGGCTTGTCCTGATGCATGACAAGAAGATACTCCCGGCCAAACTGCCCATTAGTCTGCCGGACTGGCTTCGGAACGGCTCTGAAGGAACATCTCGACCTATCTTCCGCCACGAGACAAGTCTCAGTTCTGGTCGGCCGTCTTACCCAGAGCATTCCTGGTCTATGCCTCGCCGTGACGATGATGTGTCAAGATATTCTTGGGATTGTTCTGTAGGAGACGATGATGAGTCGTCCGAGTATAAAGATGAAGATTCTCCATCAAGTAAACTCCATCATTAAACAATCACCATCTTCTTCATCTCACACAGCTCAGGGACACCGTCAGGAACGGATCTCCAGTCAGTCTTTTAATTCTTTTTTTCTTTTATTTCAACAAACCAATTTTCCCTTTCCTTCAAAATGCCTGGCAGCAACAAAGCACGCATCTACTTCTGCGTCTACTTCCAGCAGGGCCCAACCGGCACCAACGGGAACCCCCGCGTCTTCCACTGCGGCCTCTGGGTGGAGGACAAGAACAGCCGCGGCGGCGGGCACTACTTCCACGTGCAGTACCACCCGCCCTACAGCAACCGCCCCAATGACCCCTCGGGCTGGCTCTACGACTCGTCGGTGGTGCGGTCCAGGCAGGCCAACTGGAAGCAGTCGTCGCAGCTGATCGGGCGCATCCTGCTCGGCAAGCTGGCCTCGGGCGTCACGGCGCAGCACGTCCACCAGGTCTGCTCGGGCGTGCCCCTGCCCCGAGGCAACGAGGACTGCTGGGACTGGACGGGGCGCGCCATCGGCGCCATACAGGACCAGCGCTGGCTCGCGGCCCACCGCTGGAACGGCAGGGACGGGCTGCGCGCCAGCGCGTACGCGCGGGCCTGCTCCTGGTGGGAGAAGGACAGGCAGAGGCTGCCTAGCAAGGTGCACTACTGGGATATCTATGGGACGGAGAGCGCCCACTGTGTGGTGATGTGAGGGGCTCTTGTTCAAGGAATTATAGTGTTGAGGTGGAGTGCTGGATTTGCTCCAACCGGTCCTGTCTCTACCGCCTGAAAGTAGGGCTGGAACCTAGAAATACACAAAGTGTTTCTTTACAAATAATCACGAGTCGCGGTGGTGTGTGACTCTCGTAGTTGATTGTGATGCCTACTAATGGAAGATATCCTCCAAAGGGTTACCTCCCCATGGGACACCCTCACATGCGGGTTAGTTCCCAACAGGAAACCCTCCTGTGGGAAGTCTCCTATGAGGAGACAAGGAAATCAGAACGCAATCCCACTATAACGTAACACTGAAGCTTCGTCTGACTAAGCTCGATCGTGAAACATGAGTTAAGTTCAAGGTATTGTACTAAGTAGAGGATCATCTAATCTGCAACTGAAGCCTCGTGGAACTTGTGTAGTTGGGCCAACATATAGGCCACAGCGGTTAAATAGTCCCCAAGGCATACGTAGTCAGAAGCTCTGTTGACAGCAAAAGATATACCAGTTGATAGTTCCCTCTATAACAAAGTATATTGGGTTTGATTATGAGCTGGAGGAATTAAGTTGGCACTGTCGTTGCACTCTCTGCAGTGGCTGTCTTTGCTCTCCACAATGGGTGCTACCAACAGACCTGACCGAAGAAGGCAGCCCTGACTGGATATCGGGAAGCGGTGGGATCAAGTTAGACAAACAACTATTGCAACCACAGCACTTTCACAAGGCGAGTAGAAAGCCGCGCACTTTTGGCTGTGAGTCAACAGTTCAATAGAACTCGGACGCACGCGAGGACCGTATATGACTGTGCAGCTAAAAGGAGTCAGAGAGACTCTAGACAGTCATAGAGCACCATGCTGACCAGGAATCCTCCTTCTAAGACGTGAGTCAGAATCGCCAAGAGGTGCAACGGGAGAGACTCAAAGATTGACGTCGGACTTGCACTGACCCGCTGACTAAGGTGGACAGACCCTGGGTGCTGCCTGGCGCTGGACCCGCTAAACCTGCCCTACGCGATGGAGTTTTCAGGGGTCCCGATGACTTCATTGCCTCGACAGTTGACGTTTCTTCCTCCCAAGACCATTTGTGAACGTCCTCAACCGCACCTGTGTGAATCCTACTCATGCACATATAGCTACCCTGTTACCTCAAAAGACCTCTATTGCAACTCTTTTGTTTCTTGCCTCGTATTCCATGTAATCAAAATCTTTGAAAATCAAAACTCAGCTCCATCCTGTCGAAGCCAATCGGGCTTCATCAGGCTCTGCTGTCCTCTCGCCGACCACCCATACGATGCTCGACGCGCTCCCAGATGACGTCCTGCTTCTCATAATCGTCCATCTTGACACTGCAAAGGACATCCGAGCCCTTCTGCTGGCCAACAGGCGTCTCGGATCCCTCGTTCGCGCAGACCATGATGGCGGCTGGCGAGCCTTCGTTCGCTCCCGTTTCCCATCCACACCCATCCCTTTCGTGCCCTCATCGAGCTCTTCCACATACCCGAAATGGGGTGAGATAGCCAGCTCGCTGACATGGCAGTCCCGTGCCTGGGACCGCCGTTCGTTGTCGTTCCAGGCCATCCTACCAGAGGCCAACCTTAATCGGCGCCCACGGCGCCATCAGGGAACCCCGTATCATCCTGTTCTAGACGCCCACTTTGACTTTGCGACAAAAGAGGAGCTAGTCGTTTGGGGCGCTGGTGAGAACTTTGTTGCTAGGAGGCGAAGACTAGGGCGAGAGAGTACCTATCCGGAGAAGGTCGTTTGGCATCGACTGGATGGGAAGGACTTGGGTTACTCGGCTGGCCCTGATGACATCAAGGCCGTGTCAGTTGTGGAGGGTGTCGGCGGCAGCTTGGGAGCGCTTGTGGGCCGAGACAATGGGCACCTGTCCCTGCTGGATCTAAGTGAGGAGGGCTTTGGCCAGAAATTGGCAGATTTCAGCCCTGAGTATGCCACCGTTGATGAGACTGGAGACGTCGGCCCAACAACAAAGTTCAACCAGGGCACCATCAACTCGATCGATGTGCTTGCTCGGAAGAGACTCGTGGCTGC
Organism: Diaporthe sp. P3_1W; assembly: GCA_037177825.1. Lineage (NCBI taxonomy): Eukaryota > Fungi > Ascomycota > Sordariomycetes > Diaporthales > Diaporthaceae > Diaporthe > Diaporthe sp. P3_1W. The sequence goes on from JBAFXB010000008.1 coordinate 3,800,036, forward strand.
GGCTACCAAGGCAGGGATACAATTATACCACCTACCCGAGGAATCTGGTGTAAATGTCCAGCCCTCCGCGTATCTGGATCTCTCGACCCATCATTTCGATTACCCAAACACGATCCTAGGATATTCGCGATGGATGGGGGAGGACACGATGGCCTTCGCTCTGAAAGGCTGTCCGTATCAGCTTAGATACGCTACAATCACGCCAACCGGAATCGAGACCTTGTCGCCGTACAAGAACGCTGCGTTGGAGGACCAGTTCGACATCAGCTATGGGAAGGGTAGACTGTGCACCCACTCCTTGACCCCGATCGACGCGTCGTCCGTCACCGGCGGAAACTCAAACCTGCTCTTGACCGCCTGGCGCGACGGATCGGTGAGACTGCAGGATATCCGCACGCAATCGCCTTTCGATCTCGTCTACTGCGACAACATCGACCCCTGGTCCGAATTCGAATCACTCCTTCCCTTTGGAACCAGCCACTTTGTCGCCGGTGGTGCTCACGGTGCATCGATCAAGGTCTTTGACCTCCGCTGGTCTCGGGACTACTACCACACCGCGGCGATGCCGTGCAGCCCCGATCAGCCGTTCCCGAAGCCCATCCAGCCGTTCCTGGAACCGCCTAGCCCCCCTACCAAACCCCGAAAACATTGCGATGCTTTCCTCCCAGGCAGCCGGTGTAGCTGGCACGAGCAGTCGCGGGACCTGTATTACCGCCCCAATGGCACATTCTTCTTCTCCAAGTCCCTCCCCCGCAAGGACGCCTACGCGGGCGTGTGGAGCATGGCCCGGTCGTCCTCCATGGCGCCCAACTTCTACATCGGCATCTCGGGCGGCGTCGTCGAAGCCAGCCTCTCGTCGACGCCAGCAGCCGCCGGCCGCGGCGACGCAGAGGTCGACCCAGTCTTCGGCTGGACGGTAGGACAGGAGGCGCCCGGCGCCGGCTACTCGACCGTGCCGCTGGAGGCGAGCCTGATGGAGACGGGTGACGGCCTGTTGTACACGGAGAACGACCGGACCGTCAGGATGCCGCCGATGAGGGGCAAGGGTTGGAACAAGCTCAGGGGGGACGAGTATGAGGACATACCCCGGGATCTGAGGGCGAGGCACCGGCTGGATGAGAGGTATCAGATCATGAGTGATTTTGTTGAAGACGTTGACTCGCGGCGGGCGAAGGACAGGTGGTGATAGACGGTGGCTTCTCCATAGAGTAGACGGGGTAAAATATCCGAGCTGCCGCTCAGGCTCGCCATGATGCACGAAAGTCGACGTCCTGCCCCATGATGGGAATACAAGGTAAGCCCCGCTCCCGCATTGTGGTTAGATGATATCGTCCCGTCATGCTCGTCAACCTTCGGGGTGCGCAGTCTGCTCGATCCTTTGGCAGTGCTTCAGGATCCAGGGATGTTGTAGGACCTGTTCTAGGGGAAGTCTTCCACCGGGGTCGACGACGAGGAGCTTGTCACATGTTAGCACTCTTCCAACCAGGGAGTTTCAAGCTCACCAACCTTCTGAATAAGATCCCTAGCCTCTGCACTGACGAACGACGGGATGCTCATCTCCCCCCTCGCAATCTTTCTAGTCGTCATAGCAAACGTATCCTCAAACGGCGCCTCGCCAACGAGGAACTCGTACGTCAGCACGCCCAACGACCAGAGGTCCACCCTCTCGTCGTACGAACCGTCAGCCCCGGACCCTCCCGCCGCCACCATCTCGGGCGGCAGGTAGTCGAGCGTCCCACAGTATGTCGTGCGGCGCTTCCCCGGCGCGTGCACGCTCCAGCCAAAATCTGAAATCTTAATCTCCCCATGCACACCGACGAGGATATTCTCAGGCTTGATATCTCGATGAATAACATGCTTCCGGTGCAGGTGCGCCAGCGCCCCCGCCATCTGAGCAATATACCGCGCCGCCCTCGCCTCAGGAAACCGAGTAGCCTTCTGCAGGTGCCTGTATAGCTCGCCCTGCCCGGCGTACTCGAGGATAAGGAAGACGCGCTTGGTGTCGTGGAAGTGCCCGTACAGCTTCAGGATGTTGGGGTGGCAGAGGTTGCTCTGGATCTCGACCTCGCGCCGCACCTGCTTCTCGACCCGGGCCTGCTGCAGCTCGCTCTTGTGCAGGACCTTGAGGGCGCAGATGAACTTGTGCTCGCGCTCGCGGGCTAGGTACACGCGGCCGAACTTGCCCTTCCCTAGGGGCTTTCCTATCTCGAACATGCCCAGGTGGAAGGTCTTGGCTGTGGGCTGTTTGGTGAGGGTGAGTGTCGCTGGTTTTTGCTCTGGCTCAGAGGCTTCTTTGGGTTTATCTGTGTCATGAGCAGCCTTGAAACTCGGTGGAGCTACTGTCTTGCGGAGGGATGACGCCGATGCGCTGCTGCCCAGCTGGTTCTGGAGGGCGACTTTCAGGAGTTTCGGGCGGAATGAGGTATAAGAGAGGGATTTCGACGCAAATCTGGCCTGAAATGAGAAGTCAGCGTTCGTCAACATGGCCTGTGAAGACAGGAAGGAAAACATGCCTTTAACTTCTGTTGGTCGTGCGCGTCCGGACGGTCACCGTCGACGGACAAGTGCTCCAGCCGAGTCTCGAGAGCGCGGGTTGCCATTCTCACAGGCTTTCATCATAAATGAATGGAACAAGGAGAAAGTTGAAAGGCTGCAGCCTAATGAATTTCAGAATTGGAGGCGCGTATGCAACCAGCATTCCGCGTTGGTTTTGCGTCTGGGCGATGCGGCACAGCTGCAGTTGCTGGGCAACCCTGAGCCAACAGACTGTCGAATTGCCCCATTGATATGCCAGCATTATTTTATCCTTCTACGTGCATCGGCATCTCAATGCCGCGGATATCAAAGCAAAAGTTCTGAGACACGATTGTTCACTTTGAATACCCGTTTAGATGCAATAGTTCTGTGAGCAGATTAGGTGGGCGCCGAGCGGGAGGGACCGATAGTTCTCAGATGTCAGACTCTAACCACTTTCAAATTTAAAAAACATGAGCTATATATATCCCTTGGCCTGCACCAATAACCAGAAGTATCTGGGTCACATGTCTGTGTCGCTTCCAGCACTATCCCATTCGCTTTCATCCTCCGTCAGAAGACCATAGAACCGTTCCTTGATGGCTGTCTGGCTATCCAGCTTGTAGGCATCGTCGACGGCTGCTTTGATGCTTGTGGTGGAATAGACACGCTTTTTGTGTCCCTCCAACAGGTTCAACAGCCTCAAAGCACCGGAACTGCCAGTCCGGAAGACGTGTAGAAACATTTTCGGAGTGATCCTGGTCGAGGGATCGTGCTCCAGCACCATTTCCAGAGCGTCGATCGCTGGTCGATGATGCGTTGTGAGCCTATTTCTGTCCATGCAGAAAAGTTGGCCAAGCACGTATCTCCTGTTGGATTGGTGGCCTTCATTCAAATCAGTTGCCATAGTAAGATCCTTGTCGGAAATGTGCATTGGATTTGCTAGATCAAGGATGGCTTTAAGTGGAGTCGCCTCGCTCATTTGATGCTGCCGTTGAAACTTCCTGTAAGACTTTGACTCCATCGACTGAAAGTCCGCTTTGGTAGTCGGCTGTTGTAAATCAAGCTCTTTCTGTAGCGCAAAAGTCAGCGAGGTTTGACCCCGAAGGTCTCGTATGGTGGCATCTGCTCCGTGCTCTAGGAGCAATTTCGCAGATGAACCATCACCGACTTTACACGCGTGATGCAAGGCCGTGCCGTATTCAGCATGAACGTGATTCACAGGCGGCGCTTGTTGGAGAAGCAGTGATGTGATATGTGAATGACTGCCTTGAATTGCAGCGAACAAGGGCCTCTCAAAGTGTCCCACCGTTGAATTCTGATCCTGGCCCTTGCTCAAGAGTAACTCGACCAAGGGTCTGAAGCCGAGAAGGGAGGCTAGGTGTAATGGAGGTCCGAGAAATGGTTCTACTAGTCCGGTGTTCGCTCCATGCTCGATAAGGAGCCTCGCAATCTCTTCACAATTTGCATCTGGGTCCATCCTATCCAGGAGAAGACGATCAGGGAGCAAGAACCATTGCCGTTCGGGGGGTTCTGGAAGTGACAGATTGTTGACTAGACGATGCATACTTTCGCCTTGCATGGCCTTTAGTTTAGGAACCGCGCAGGCTTTTAATGCCGTGTTGAGGGGTGTTCCGTGATTTGAACTTTCGACTTCAATGTTGGCTCCATGCGAGACAAGGACTCGAACCACATCCGGCCGTAAGTGATGGGCGGCGATTTGCAGGGGGTAGTCGCCGGAGTACTCATCCGGTTGGTTAATGTCGAGTATTTTTTCTTGCAGCAATAGCTCCACGGAAGCTAGAGAGGCCGTTGCGCAAGCCAGAAGAAATTGATGATTCGTCGGGGTCGCGTACTCCAAGAGTAAATGAGTAACCGGGTCTTCGAGCCCATCGGCTGAGTATGCTTCATTCAAAACAGTCTCTGGACAACGGCTTTCGAGGGCGTTTTCGACCAGACACTCAACAATATCCGAGTTCCCACAACGGCATGCTAGAGTGATCACACCTTTTACCATTGCTCCTGAATCTAAGAGCACCTTCACAATTTCGAAGTGACCGTACTGTATAGCCATCTCAAAAGCTGCACCATCATGGGTTCTGGCGCCGGCTGAGATCAAGTTTTTGACCACCTGGATGTTTCCTCTCGATGCAGCGACAGTAAGTGGTGTGCCTGAGCCATCGAAATTGCTCTCGATGTCCGCACCAGAGCAGAGCAGAATACTGACGACATCGGAGTGGCCTGCGGCGCTCGCCGCGTGAATGGGGCTTGCATCTGTATCAAATACGAGTGATCCCCAGCGATCTCTTCCTTGGACGTTCACTGGAGCTCCTGCTTTGAGCAGGACCCTCACCATCTCGACTCCTCCTTTGCTGGCTGCAATAATCAATGGATGATTTCCTCTCGGAACTTCAAGTCTGGCATCAGAGCCTTTGGCTAAGATCGCTGTAACAATGTTTATGTTGCCGGTGTGGACTGCCAGTTGTAGTACAGTCTTTGACTCGTCTGATGGTGGTCTGCATCTAAGAGCAGGTTGTTCGAGTTTAACATCCGCCTCATGATCAAGAAGGTGGGAAATGATGGTTTCGTGGCCATCGACTAGAGCCGCACGTAGCGGTGTATGCCACTTGCCCCCGGTTAAATTGACTTCAGCACCAGCGTTCAGGAGCTTTCGTGCTAATGAGGCGTGGCCACAACGGGCAGCAGCCTGAAGGGCTGTACCGTAGTAGTACCCTGTAGCGTTCAAGTCTGTTCCGCGGGACAAGAGAAGGTCTACCAAGCTCTCTTCGTTGAGAAAAGCGGCCATTTGCAGGACCAGGGTCCATCTCTTGTCTGTTGCTTTTGCTTGCGGCATACGAGACAACAGGTAGAAAAGGACTGATCCGGGGCCCTCTGTGAAGACTTCGATGAGCGACGAGGAATTCTCGAAGCGGCCATTATTCTCGAAGAAATAAAGCGCCTGGCCCAGGAGGTGACTCTGCCTATCAGCACCCTCAGGGAAAGACGCCCCAGATGCGGTAAGTAGTCGCACAATCGGCAGCCCAGATAATTCCCGTCCCGCGGCTTCAAAAACCGCACTACTAGGGGGTTGGACATTCTGTCTGGCGCCTGGGTCTTTAACGAGCGTTGCGAATCCCATCTTGTTGACATCAGCACCTACAGAGATCAACAATTGTATAATGTTTGGTGCACAATGTTTCGCAGCCATGTGGATGGGAACCACTTCCAGTTCACCCGGGTTGTTAGGGTCGGCGCCGTTGTAAAGAAGGAAACGCACCACTTCTTCTTGCTGATGGGCGTCTCTCGGTCTGTTTTTGGCGAAGCAATCGTCACTTCGAGCCAAGGCATTTGAGACATCGGTAAATCCTTGCAAACTAGCTTGTAGTGGTGATACGACTGGCACCATGGTAGCCGCGGCCTGACTTTCTTCAAGATTGTTGACTGGATTAGTGCGGTTATCAGAGAACCCAGAGAACCCAGAGGCAAGAAGGCTGGGACCGAAGACCCTGTCTGGCGATGATGTGTTGACATCGGTCCCAAGTTCCAGGACTAGGTATCGGACGGCAGCAAGGTGGCCACCTTTGCTAGACACGACCAATGCTCGACTTCTTGCTTCCTGAGAGGTCAGTAATTGTGGCCAGTGAAGGACGAATAACCTCATGCTGTCCACGAAGCCTCTGGCAGCAGCGTTGACAAATGCTTCCTTCCCTGACCGCGGTTTTCGATCTCTAAGAATTGGAGACTCCAAAAGAAGCTGGGCCAATCTGGTCTGCCCATGCAGACCGCAAAGTTGAAATCCTTCGTCTATTGCGCGCAATGAAAGGAGTCCATGGTGCTCTGTCTCCAATATCGAAGCTGCAAGTCGGACGTCTCCAGTCTTGCAACTAAGTGCGAATTCAAGCAGCGTTTCCTCTTCGCCGACTTCCTTGTGGTGGTATTTGCTGGCCCCGTATTTGCTTGCCTGGATAGGGTATTTTCTGCTCAATGCAGCAAACTCATCCGGGGTGCAATGCGCAGAAGCCAGTCGAAAAGCGGCATCTTCGCCAAACAGGGGCTCTGACAGGCTTTCCTCCATCCATTTGATGTCACTCGATGTTGACGTATTTGCAATAAATTCAAGCAGAATTTGGACGACTACTGAATGGCCGCGATTCGAGGCAACTGATATTGCAGACCTGATTGTGTGTTGGGAGACAGTAAGAGGTGGCTGCTGCTGTCTGAGCAGCCAGTTGACGGTCTTTTCATGGCCAAGAGAAGCAGCAGCCTCCAAGGGATGTTCACGTTCCCATCGTTCGCTTGCGAATCCGAGTGTTGAGTCTTGTTCGATACAGAGGTGACGATCCGTATTTCCGCTCTTCGCGATGCGGAAAACAGTCTCCATGTCTGTTATGGGCTGGCTCGCTTTGGGATCCGGGTGGGCTCTCGCTTGGCGCCGCGCAACCCGTCGGTCTCGAGGAGGAGAAAAGCTAGGTGATGCACTCCTCAGCAGCTTTTTATACCTTGGTGGTCCAACACGACGACACATTGGCTCCGCAAAGTGGGGCACAGGCCGTTGCCTTTTGCGTAATATGAGCATGATGATGTCTTCATGCCCACCTTCGGCGGCGGCATGAACTGCATTTTGAGAGTACCCACTGATATCGATATTGGCGTTGGAGTCTATCAATAGTTCTACTGTGTCGAGGTGACCATGGTATGCAGCCGCCTGCAATGCTGAGCCGTAGTATCCGCTCTGTTGGTTGATATTGGCTCCTTCTTGTATGAGAAGCCCGACAATGGAAATGTGTCCATTCAAAGCTGCAGCCTGGAGAGCATCCCCGAAAGGTCCAGAAGCATTGACCTGTGCTCCTTTATCCAGAAGCAATCGGACAATAGCCTGGAAGTTGAGCAGTGATGCCGTTCTCAAGGGCGAACCAAAATCTCCAAGGGCTTCCAAGTCCATACCTTGGTCCAGGAGAAACGAAACCATACTTTTTTGGTTGTGTAGAGTTGCAAGAGCCACAGCAGCAGGTGGCAGGTAGTCCGAATTCGCGACATCGCGGCCGAGGAACTGGTGGAGGACCCCGACTTGACCACCCTGAATCGCCTTCCGTGTCTTCTCTTTCAGCTTTTCGGGGTTTGAATCTGTTCCTGATGAGAACCGTGAAATTTGGAGTCTTTGGACGACCTTGACGAACCCCAACAGAGCAGCCTGCTCCAGCGCTTCCTCGTAGTCGTCCTCGGTTTCGATATTCTGATTGTGGTCGATTAGATGAAGCGCCACATGTTCTTGTCCGCCGCGGAACGCAGCTTCCAGAGCGTTCTTGAAAACAGAACCGCAACAAACCTGCGCGCCGAACTGTAGAAGCCTGGTCACCACCTTCAAATGGCCTCGAAAACACGCAGCGTGCAGGGGACTTCCGTATTTCCCACATTCGACGTTGATTTTGGCGCCCCAGTCTACCAGGATCTCCACAGTCCTCGTGCGCCCAAATGCAGCAGCGAGATAGGCAGGTGTGTGCCCAATCTCATTTTGTTGATTGACGTCCAGGTCATTGACTTTTGATAACGCGAGGACAAGAATATCGACCAGTCCGTACATGCTTAGGACGAATAGGGGACTGAAGCCTTTTTCAGGTATAGCGTTCAGAGCCGGTTTCATGACGTGCTCTCGCGGGAGGAGCTGTGCGAGAAATCTTCCATTGCTGACCCAGGATTCGAACGACAGGGTGAGGTCCCAATCTTCATCAAATATGAAAGATATTACATCTTGAACAAGATGTTTGGCTTCCGCTGTGTCCTCGTGTAACCTCTGTGAGATTTCAGTGTGGATGGGCCAGTATATCGCGGCATAGACATAGAAGTCATCGTTGGGTATGTTTAAACTCTGATCGAATTTGGTACTCGGGCCACGCAAGCAGGCGCCGACACAACAAGTAGCCAAGAGGCCATGAGCTTTGGAAGCCGCGAAAGCTGCGTGGCGCCCCAGGAAGTCTTGGACTGACTGGTGAGCGAAGCGCATGACGTTGCACTTGGTGTCGAGGACGACAAAGTTCGAGCACGTGGCCATAACCTGACCCAAGTCCAGAGCCTTGTCTTTCCCATTCGCCAGTGCTGAAAGAAGGGCTCCAGGCGTCAGTGGCTCCCTCATGAATAGGATCCAGGATATTGTCTTAGTTGCGACCTCAAGGGCCAAGTCCCCGCCATCCAAGATGCGCATGAGGGACTCCTGGTAGAGTTGATCGATACCATCTGGGAGCGTTCTTTGCAGAACTGTGATAACATCATGCTCGACAGTTTCGCGGCAGAAGCGCTCAACCTGTAGTCTCGCCAAGAGGAACCTGGGCTCAGTTAGCTAAATTCAGCATGAGAAATATTCATTGGAAAGGGCCTAACGTCTACTCACATTTCACCAGCTCTTGTGAGCAGCTCATGCTTCAACAAACTCTGTGTATCAGCACATACCTTGCCTTCAAGCAGGATCTTATTTGCCACGGCGTTGTCAATCAAGCGGTCGACGAATATTTCCATGTCTCCTCGAGTCTCTTGACTCGTGATATGAATGCGAAATTCAGAAGCGGGTACTGCGGCAACACGACTTGAGGTCCTGCTTGTGACGAGTATTTTTACGACGTTGTCTGCGTTTGAGATGATCTCTCTCAATGCTTGAATAAGTATGGGTCGATCAGTGTCGTCAACGGCATCGATACCATCTATGACGATTGTCACAGGGTCCTCCTCAGCCAGTTCCAGTATGAGTCGCACACAATCTTTGGTTGTCAGCCTTGGCATATCCAGCTTTCCAGCTCTTGCCTGCAATAATTGTCGCTCGTATTCCGCACATAAAAAGTCTCTCATCTTCATTGGATGTGATGTGTCGAGCCCAAGCTGGAAAAGAATTGTTCTCATCACACTGGCAGAGGAGCGACGGTCTTTTTCCGACTCTAGATTCGCACAGTAGAAGTAGGCGAAAGGAGCCGCGGAAGGGTTATTGGTTGCCGTGACCAATATGTCGTCCACAATAATGGAACACAGAGTCGACTTTCCGGAACCAGCAATGCCTTGAATTAGTAGTAGGGAAGGAGAACTTGAAGTCTGCCAATTCATGTATTCCGTATGACTAAATAGCCATTGACCAAGATTGGGGAGACGCGACTGAGCGAGAAATCGATGATGAAGATAGTATGGCGCCACCGCCAACCACTCTAGGATATTGTTGTACTTCTCTTCTGCGAGATAACGAGACGTCTGTGTAGATAATCTCGTGAAGCCGGCATCCAGTGAGCGGAGGGTTTCGGCGTCTGCAAGTTTGGAAAATGCGTCAACTTCTTTTTCCCGGTCACTCATTGCTTTTGCTCGCTCTTCGTTGGCTGAACGGAATGGGCTTCTGAGCAGGCGCACTTGGGAACGAATGTTAGTTTTTTGTAAAAGTTAAGGGTTCTAGTCAAAAAGAGAATGACTTACTTAGGGTTCTCTCTTGAAAGAACTTGACAGCAATGCTCAGATGTGTCAGAATCTCCGCGTAGAGACAGGTTAGAGCATCCACTAATCTCTTCTCGATCTCGGACTGTGACCCGCTCAGGTATAGCTTCTCGAACGCTCGGTAGCGTACCATCATCCGGGCGATGTATTCCACTATTTCAAAGGTGAAATCAGTCATGGGGTTCTCACGGAAGGCAACTACTAAAACTCACAGTCCTCGACCAAAGCGGCAAATAATTGGACTTCAGATACAGCTATTCGTAGCAGAAATCTCACGGCCGCCCATGGCAGTGCGGCATGGCCGGGATCGTACTGGACAATGATATCGCCGGTCTCCTTGAACTTCTCGATCCATCTTACGATCTTCTCCAGCACATCTCGTACGATGATGATGTCGCCATTGGGCTTGGTGTACTTCCATCTTTTTCGCAAAGACAGCATCCTTTTGTCTTCGGCATCTTTCAGTACCGCGTCCTACGGGATGGTTAGCATTTATATCTGGATTGTAGGTACATAGACTGAAATTGATTATTTACCAAAACGTGGCGCCGATGTGTCTTCGTTGCACCCAGGTTGGTTTGGAGATCAGGGCTCAAGGACTGGAAAGCCTTGTCCCAGAGGTCCGTTGCCATCGCCATTTTGTCGACTTCAACACTGACCCTTGCCTGCTCTTGTAAATGATACTAGTAGTCGGACCCGAGGTTAGAGCGGCAAAACCTTTCACGTTGACGAAGGTGTGGAAACCAAGAACTGGCCACCATCAACAATCTTTTGGAAAGTCAGGTTTTGCTTCGCATTTATGTACCCCGCTTTTCTGGACGCCGCAAGCTTTAGTTTCTCGGTGAGACTGAGACAGTTTTAGCTGGTTTAGGTTGCAAGGGATACTCGGCCGCGTTGTGTGTTGTACAAGACAGAGGCGCCAATGCTGATCGATATTATTTGTAGCATAGGCTAGGCGTTCTCGCCTGGCCGGGCGGCCTCCAATTCAGTGTGACCTGACAGCCGTTCTTAGCCTAGGCGAGGATCTTTTGTCTGTCGAATGTGGCAGCATGGCAATGTGTTTGCGTGTCTGTCATTGAAGAGAGAGGAGAAAAGGTGTGTATGTCCGGAGACACGTACATTCTAATCATGCACATGAGGAGTCACTTGCCCTAGGCGCCGCCTAACTCTCCAAAATCCAGCATTCGTCCCATCCTCACAGTTATTATCTTCCTTCCAGTACAAAAGGATCAAGCATACCTGGAGCAGGTAAAATACCTCAATACGGCGAGGTATCTACAGGGAATCATAGGTTTACTTTTCTCGAGGTAGACTCAAGTTGGCTTTCATATCAATTAAAAGTGATCTAAGTACCTGAAAACAAATATGAATATTCCTCGACTAAGTAACTATATCAGATGTTGTGACATCCATCTTCTACATTCTTTCTCATAACTCTCTTGCCCGAAGAGTGGAGCATATCCCTCGAGAACCTTCCTGCCACCATGACCATGTGCCATACAGGGGCGACTGACACAAGGAGCACAACTAGTGAGAGAGGAAATGCCGTGGAAACATATACCCAGAATTTATCTCCTCCGGGAAGGAACCGGTTCGACATACTAAACAGTCCGGCAACCCAGGACATCGGCACGAACACCGTGGCGATATATGTGAGTGTAGTCACATTGGCGGCTTGGCGTGCTGATTCTCGGGCGTCAAGAAGCTGCACCATGCCAGTGGCTACTGGCACTACCTGCTCCATCGAGTGGCCATAGTGCTGCAGCTTCGAAATTATGGAGTCGATATCTAGAAGTAGCATGTCCCAAGGCTGCTTGTCTACTTCATCTTTCCTCCAGTAGGTGATGTACTGGGACAAGAGGCTGAGCTTCTGCCGGCTTTGGGTAATCCGGCGTCGCCACCGTTGCAGATCGACAATATCGCTCTCGAGCGGTCGTTTGTGGACATCCTGTAGCGAGTACTCGTAGTGCTTGTGGTATCGACTGACCAGATGGGAGTACAAGACCCACTCCGCTAGAGCTATCCGCAAGGGGTAGTATGCGAAGCACAGAGTTGTTGGATTCGATGTTCTAAAGCCAGGCGGATGGTGTCGAAAGTAGTGGAGTAAGCTCGAAAGCATCGACCTCTTGTCCCAATCCTCGGTTGTCATTTGCTGGAAATCTTCGAATCCACCATGTAGAGTCGTGGCCTGGTAGGTCTTATTCTCTCCTCGCTTGAATCCTTGGAAAACCTCCCTGACAGGTGGGTCCGTTAGGATGATAGCTATAATATGATCAGTGGTGAGACCGCGGTTGCTCGGCACAGGGTGACTCACTATACCACGTATCACCTAGTCTTTTCACTAGGATAGAACAGCATGCGCGACTTAAAGCAAGTTGTCTCCCGGATAAAGGTGGCAGTTGCCTGATGTTCCGTGGGATATTGTGCTCTGTATGCAGACCGTATTCCGGACTTTTGTGATATCCCGGATTTCCCAGATCAATGACCTGCTGGTAGTGGATATGAACATGGCTCCTTTGAACAATCTGCGATGGGCAGAATGCAAGAGACGGTGGAGGTGGTGCCTTGTCAATGCCTTGGAAGTCGGTGGTTATATAATCGGCGAAGAATAGCGGATCCACGTCAAGATACCCCCCGAGACAACTGATCACGTCAGGTCGTATGTTTTCAATGAGTAAAACCCGTCCGATAGCCTGTTGTGGGCTCTCGAACAGCCGCGGGAGCCCTCTCTGATCGAATTGGTCTAGCCTGGGAGGCACCGTCCCATCAGCAGCATATTCGAGCAGTTGAATTGTGCTGTTGGCCTTGGGCGCATGCTTCATATGCTGTACTAAAGCGCGGAGACAAGGGTTTTGGAGGCTCCGCCGCCTTACCGAATCAGCAAACGAACAACCCATGGACTGCGAAGTTGTCCGCAGAAATGCTGCTGCTGCTCTTAGAGTGTACTGCTAACATTACAAAAATCGGGGTATCTGCTCAGAGTTTTGCCCCGGCGACTCTGTTTATATCTTACTGCACTGCTACTAGATTCGCCAGTATTCTGCAGCATTCTATGGACCTTAGGACTCAAGTAGAAAGAGCCTGCATACTGCAAGGTTCCCAAGGCGGGCATGGCAGGATGTCATGATGTCACGGTGCCGCGGGATTCACCGTGATTGCGAGCATAGGACTTAAGCTTGTGAACATCTCTGAGGCGAAGGGCCCCAGAATGTGTGACATGGCGGAGGCTGTGCAGCTAGATGCAGTCGATGAGAAGCTGAACTGATACACAGTTTCTAGCACTAGGGCACATCCGGGTAGTGCCGGCGCACTACGTGCGGAGGCTCTGCAGCTGACCGCTCTTTAATACTCTTTATCAGCCTTGGGCACGTCGTTTACGTGCATTACTGGGTCCAAGCAAGGGCTGTGTCACACTGCGTACGGACCAGCACACCACACTGATAGATGCAGGGATTTCGGTTGGTGGTGGATGGCCTTTGAATGCCTGGCATGGCGCAGCATATGCAGCCGACTGCATCTTGAATCTTTTTCAGGCAGCTACCAACACACTGAAAAGACCAGAAATTTAGCTGGTACTGCGGACCAACACGCCTGTCCAGTCCATGTCGCCTCATTTCAATATCAACTCAGTCCAATACTGATGAGACTTGTTTCACCACTGGGGTCGAGAATTTCAACTTCTTCATCGCTTCGATTCGATCTCAGAGAGCTTGCTTGTACCAACTCTCCTTACAGCCTTCTCATTGCAATGGCGACTGCCGGCCACAAGAGACAGAGATCTTATTCACGAGATGACGTCGACCACGAACGCAGTCAACCACCAAAGCCATTGCGCTTACAAGCGAAGATCACTGAACTTATTCAGGGAGACAAAATCCAGAAACAACCACCTGGGCTTTCAAAAAGCAAAAGTCTGAGGGACAGCTTCATTCAAGACATCTGGCCCAATATCCGCAATGACTTCGGCCAAATGACAAAGTACTTGAAGGGAGATCTCAAGAAGGTTCTCGAGGAACGGCACATCGATGCTGAAGTTTTGAGTCGGGTTAAACAGGACTCATCAATCACGAAGACACTCGAACGCCGCGAAAAGGGCATATTGGAGCACGGAGGGAATGGCTTCAACTCCCACCAGCATATATTCCGTGAGATGCATGACCTTTCTGGTCTCCGGATTGTGTTGAAGAATCGAGAAGATTGCGATACAACTCAGAGACTGATCGAAGAACTTTTCATAAAACAGAAGCCACCCACTCACTTCGATCCGAATCGTGAGGTTGGCCAGTTCTGGAAAAAGCCTTGGTTCGGTGCCTACGAGACTCACAACCACCGCGTTCAACTTCGCAATGACAACGGAGCAACTCTTGGGGAAGCTCTGGGCGGAAGCCATCAATATTCCGGGGTCATGTTCGAAATACAACTGACAACATTCTCTGACGATCTGTACAACAGATTGGCACACAAGCTGTTGTATAAAGCTGACGCGGGTCTCGTTACTGAGCAAGAGGAGATGGTTCTCGATGTTTCACACGGACTCACTCGTTGCTTTGAATTATGCATGAAGATACTGAGGCCGAAGCTGCACAGAGATACGGACAACAGGACGGTCGGTACGGCTGAAGATGTCGGTGTAGGCACGGCAGACTCGGAAGAGTTCAGGCTGGCTAAGTCAGTGGTTGAGGGCTTCGAGAAAGACTTGCAAAACCAGCCGAAGTCGGACCCTGTTGCACAACTGCTAAGGTTCGTCATTCCGAATAATTCCCCTTTGATCTCATACTACATACTAACTATATTTCAGACAGCTTCTGGACAAGAAGGAGGACGCTGAAGATCAGGCGTGCCTCAAAGACCTGCTAGGCTCTGATCCCCGCTTTGATAAGACGCGCATCGAGGACACGAAGGGCGGTCTGTTGCCAGTTTCGTACAACTGGATTCTTGTGGATCACGACTTCCGGCGCTGGCTAGAGGATGGCCAAAAGCACCCATTTTGGATCACAGGTGCTGCCGGAAAAGGAAAGACGATGATGCTTTGCGGAATTATCAACGAACTGGGCCAGAGGTTAGACACAAACGTGTCTTATTTCTTTTGCCAAGGCACCGACGAGCGCGACAATACCGGTACAGCTGTGTTGCGTGGTCTGCTTTTTCTTCTTTGCAAACAACAACACTCACTCATATCGCATATTCGACACAATTACGACGACGCAGGCGGAAAGCTATTTGAGGATACCAACGCTTGGTTTGCCCTATCTGGAATATTCAACAACGTGCTCAGAGATTTGAGCCTAAGGCCCACTTATCTCATTGTTGACGCACTCGACGAATGTCTGCCCGAGTCCCGGCGGCAGCTCGCGAGCCTCATTGTTCAGACGTCAAAGGACTATCCAACCGTCAAGTGGATTGTGGCTAGTCGCGAACTGGACGAGTTCAAAAAGCATCTTCTGGAAGCTACTCACCTGTCACTTGAATCGAGGGGAGAGTCGATTTCCGAAGCGGTCAATGCATATATCGACTTCAAGGTGACCAACCTGGGACTCCGAGAGCAACGTCCCGATGTCTCGAAAGTGACAGCAATCGCGGATGAGCTGAAAGAAAAGTCAGAGGGCACATTCTTATGGGTAGCTCTTGTCTTCAAAGTGCTGGAGTCCGCTCATGAGTACGAAGTCATGGAAATAATACAAGAGATGCCAACGGGTCTAAAAGAACTGTATGGGAAACTGATACAGGACATCAAGGCTTTGCCACGTAAAAGATCAACGCACTGCCAATCCGTTCTACGGGCTGTGGCCGTAGCTTTTCGGCCTTTGACGTTGGAAGAATTGCAGGAACTGGCCCACCTCCCAAAAGAAGTTCTTGCGAACGACGTAGCAAGAATGTGCGGGTCGTTTCTTACTGTACGCGATGATACTGTCTTCTTCATTCACCAATCCGCCAAAGACTATTTGTCGAATCAATGGGACATCGTCTTCCAGTTATCTGTGAGACACGAACACAAGTCCATATTCTCGAAGTCACTTGAAGCTATGAAACAGGTTCTCAAACAAGACATATACAACTTGGGACATCCCGGCATTTCCATCGAAGATATCCAGCGACCAAACCCAGATCCGCTCGAGCCAATCCGATACTCATGCGTATATTGGATCGCTCATCTCCGCGAAGCTCAGCCCCCTTCTCCCGAAGACAAAGTTGAAGGTTTCTTGAAGTTACATTTTCTTCACTGGTTTGAGGCGCTGAGTCTTATCAGAAGTGCTTCAGCATGTGTGCATGTGTTGCAAGATCTCGTCAGTCTAGGCGATAAGGTCAGCCATAGCAGCTTTAGAAAGGCCCGATCCTCAAGGCTGACCGATTCAGGGATCTCAGTCCGATACTCTCCTCCATGTAGCGAGAGACATGCATCGGTTTGCTCAGTCTTACGGGGCGATAATTGGGAAGGCGCCGCTGCAAACGTACTCATCAGCACTCATATTCAGCCCAACCTGCAGTTTAACCCGGCAGCATTTCACCTCGAAAGAACCAGACTGGATTGTGCAGAAGCCGAGAGTCGACAAACACTGGAACAACTGCTTGGCAACCCTCGTTGGCCATCTCGAAGGGGTCAGTTCAGTAGCTTTCTCTCCCAATGGCCACCATATCGTCTCTGGATCGTGTAAAGGCACTATAAAAATTTGGGACGCTGAAAGCGGGACTGAAACCTTGACACTCGATGCACATGAACGAGAGATCTGCTCGGTTGCTTTCGATGAGGAAGGCAAACTCGTAACTTCCGAGTCAACCGACCAAACCGTCAAAGTTTGGGATGTTAAAGCGCGAGCTTGTATTCTTATACGCAGTGGCTCCGAAAAACCAAGACCCAGTTTTGCTTTCTCACCGGACGAACGCCTCCTGGCTAGGTGGACTTCGAGCCATGATTTAGAAATTAGGGACTTTCTATTGACTCTTCCCCCAGAGACTCACCGGCGCATGCAGCTAATTGATCCCTCACGCGATAATAGTCCTACTGCGTCCGGATCAAATGACAAGACTATTACGATCGTGAATGCTGTTACTGATGGTGTAATTTCGAGGCTCCAGGGCCACACCGACACAGTCATTTCAGTCTGTTTCTCACCTGATGCCCGCCGCGTCGCTTCCGGCTCGGAGGACAACACTGTGAGAATATGGGATATTGAAAGCAGAGCTGAAATCACAACCCCTCAGGACCACTATAGTCACCGAGAACCAGTCACCTCAGTCGCTTTAACGCTCGACGGTCGCCGCATCGCGTCCGGGTCGCAAGACAACACTGTCAAAATCTGGGATGTTGAAACTGGAGGACACATTCGAACAATTTATTACGAACTTGAACCATATTGGAGCTCTATGGTCACATTCTCGCCAAATAGCTCCCATCTTGCTGTTGCTGGTTCCAGGAAACGCGGCCCCTTTGCCGTCTTTGAAGTGGAAAGCGGCCGTATGGTCTCGATTGGCAGCCTTCTCAATGACGATCCAATCGGTCACCGGCTTGAACGTCCATTCGCTCTCTCTCTTGACGGCTATTATATTGCCACCAGGTGGAAACAAGCTGTCATGATCCGGAATTCCCATGATGACGATGACGATATCGTTTGCATCCTCAGGGGCCACGGGGCTTATGTCACTTCCCTCACCTTCTCGCCCAACGACTGCCACATTGTCGCCTCTGCGTCTCTCGACAAGACCATTAAGATCTGGGATGTTGTAACTGGCGCCGAGATCTCGACTGTCAATTTGGACACTGCCATCCGCCTATTGAGGTTCGATTCTACCGGTGCATGTCTTTACACGGATTCGTCATCTTCATTTCAAGATTTCACACGGTCATTAAACCCAACCCCATCTAGTACTGAACTTGCTCTACCACAACTCATACACGAAGGCTATGGTGTTGATGTGAGTTGCTCATGGATTACATGGCGCGGTCAGAATGTACTTTGGCTCCCACCTGAGTTCCGGGTAACTATTCACTACGCGCTGATGTCTTTTGATGCTGTGCCGCACATGATTTCAATAGGGTGCTCATCAGGTCGTCTCTGGTGGATCAAATTCTCTTCTGAGCATCATCCATTCGTTCTATGAAAGCAGATAAATCTGGAATTGATACCATGTTCTGCTTGCATAAGGCACCAGTGTTCCAATCGTTGGCGCAGGCAGGCTTCGCATAGCGGCCTGCGTCGCTCAGAGGACTTCAGCGAAGCCTCTGTATTAAATCCCGCCGTTGGTATGACAATAAAGAAGGAGCTGGCTCTTTTGCTAAATTATACTGTCTCTTATCCTCTTTTATTTTCATTTTTCACTCCGAGTATCTGTTTGTGAGTCAGTTTCACCGGCAGGGGTTTGCTATTGCGTTCCAGTTACCTGCGAAATAGTATGTTCTTTCCATAGTCCTTTCCAATGAGCTATCTTTCGACGACTGGGCAGCGAGATAATAAGAAAACGTGTGATTCTCGCACTTCGTCGTCCCCGCCTCGTTGGCTAATCCAGCCAGAGGCGGTAGACCTCTGTAGTCACTGACAGGCCATAGCATTACATCGTCCCTTACAGCCGCCATCAAAAGGCCGTGAGCGTTGAGATGCGGATTTCACCATTTGTGTATGAGAAGACGACTGAGCCAAACTCTTTCTGAAGGGGGCCATCAAACTCGGCTAGTAGTATGTTGATCCTAAGCTATGAGAGAGACGCTCATTCTCGTAGCACGTTACGCGACGCCCCTTATAGTGTGGGCTATTAAATGGTGCGCTACGATCTGTAGTAAGCCATGTTAAATATCATACTTATCAGCGAGAAGGCTTTGCGTTATATTCCTTTCTTATATTATATAAGCCATTCCAGGAAAGCGCTAATGATGAAAGAGGCTGAGAACACCTCATTGGAACTGGATGTTATGCATTAGGCCGAATAGAACCTGGGGCCCAGTATGCAAATTGAATCCAATTTTTCTTTCAGTCTCCCTCTCATGATGTAAGAGTACGCCCAACCCCCTGCCTATACTTTGATCTCTCTTTTATCTCTCTCTCTGTCAACAACTACAGATAAGAACAGCTGGAGGACATCTAAGATAACATAGCTGCCTCTATAAGCCTGAATTTTAAATATTAACCTAAATAAGCATTTAGCCTACTTTATAAATAAATATTAAAAACTTATTTATAATATTTTAAAGAAATTAATAAATTTAATTTTATATTAATGTATAATTAGATTTCTTATAAATAGAACTTAAAGGTATTTTTTTTAAATCTTAATTAACTTCTAGATATAATTATAAATAAGAATCGTCTTACCTATAAACCCTAGCCGTCCAGACCGACCTGGATCCCAACCAACCAAAGTGCATCACGCTTCTTATTAGGGACTTTTTCTTTAAATTCATAATGCCTATCCTCGTGTCCCTTCCAATAAACATAGTCCTTGTTCACTACAGGGGGTATAAAAGCCTCTATCGGCCTTGTGGCGTAAGATTCCGCGAACGAGATAATTCCTAGGACATCACCGATAGACCCAAGCCAGCCCATCATCGGAGATACTTCCGGACCCATAAGCAAATTGACTCCCGGCAAGGGGTCGGGCTCGGGAATGAGCTGCGGTGCGGGTTCGGGCTGAGGGTCCGGGGACGGATCTGGAGCTGGAGAATGGTCCGGGCTCGGGGCTGCCTGGACCATAGCAAGGGGCGCCAAATGGCACCAAGCCCGGAATAAGGCCCAAGGGTTGAATGAATGCATTGGGATTGATCAATTGTACCACATATAAATGATGTGATAGAAGAGTGGAGTAAGAATAGCAGGTTCCAAGGTCTTGGAAGTAAAGGGAATGAAACGACATGTAGGATATCATGGGCACATCAGCCCGGTTTTGTGATACAAAGTGATCCTACGCGTTGCTGTGCTAAAAGATCTAGTATCTCGTATCTACCATAGTGGTAAGCCGGAATGAACCCCAAGCACCGTATTCCGAGATTTAATCTATACCATTTATTATTAACGCCTGATCATTGCCTGTAGTCAAGGCCGGATCGAGGGCGTACCCCGGTGTCGGACCAGACGAGTCTTTAGAGAAATTTAACCTCAGCTTGCAGCTTTTAGTACTTGATTAAGCGCTGACGAACGCAGGGTTGGGCCACAGAGCAGAAATAGCCAGAACCCTTTCGAGACATAGACATAATTTGCAGCTACCTGTGTCGCTGTGATTGTAGGTTCAAAAGCAATTCAATAAGGCCAAAATGTGCAGCCGCATGGTCACCTGAGTGCCTTAGCCTCGGTGGTCTCTAATTGCACATGACAGGATTCCTTACTACTTAGCAGCATGCTCAGACACCATGGTATTCCTCGCTCAACTTTCCATGCCACGTAAAACATTTCTCAAGTTTAGGTTCAATAGTGAACTTTTCACCATTTATTGCTGAGATGTACTGGACAGCTACTGATGACCGCAGTGCAGCACGGTGCAGGCCGGTAAATACGGGGGTGAAAAATTTACAATGAAACATAAAAGTACCGACTGCTTTCTCTAACATGGCTCACTATGAAGGATCATGTTCAGATGAACGCCAGCATATTTTAGGCAAGAGTACCCAAGTAGTCCCATCGCTAGACTTCCGCCACCGAAAGCGCGAGATCAGAATTAGCAACGAAGTCCCCATTTGCACCTTGTGACAGCCGCACAGACGAGTCTAGCGAGAACCGCTGCTAGCGGCGCCATATACTAGCAAGTCGGGCAATTCTTTAGACGAAGAGATGGCCAGCTGGAAGTCATTCTGAAAAGACATATGTAAGTGATGATGAGTATCTAGCTATCAATGCTACTAAGGGCAGCTCTGTCCGTACAGAAGTAGATCGATCTTAGGCTGTTAAGCCACACATTCTTCATCGTATGAGGTCTTCTCGTACCCGTATAATTTATCATTCTCGTTCACTGTATCTACCAGCGGTATCCTATGGGTCTGACCTGCCTCAACCTCTCAAGCTTGACGACTTGTAATTCACAGGTCAAAGCCGATCAGCCATGTGTATTTTTCGGAAACCAGGATTCTTCTGATGGCAGTACTGCATGAGCGCCCCTCAATGGTTGTAACGTGCAGCCTTCCTCACACACCACCATGAACATGCTCACCTGGCCAGCCAGCATGGACCGCCGAATCACACAAGTTTGACATGTGCACTCAGCCTCGTCAAGCACAACATCATCATGGCAGTGTATGGAATGCAGGCTGACACAAGAAGCAAACCATAACAGAGTCTAGCCCTTGGTCTGGCTTCAGAATTCATAGGGCAGCTGGTGTTTCTTGACTCAGAAAGTCTAAGCAACCCTCGGAAGTGCGAGGAACGGCGTAACGGGTGCATTGCTTCCGAAGACAACCACCAAGTACCGCGTATGGCAGTGGCTTGGTGCCACACCCTGAACTGAGTCCTGGTCACCGTCCACTCCTACATGAATCGCAAGGCGATGATAAAGTTCTTCAAGCGCGTAGTGCATTGAAATTCTTTATCATTTCATTTTACAGTATGCTTTTCCAGTCCCCAAACACAGTTCAATATTTTAGAAGCTCGTTGGACCTATAGTTCACGTACGCGCCAAGCATATGCCTGCCGTAATAAAGTCATCAGCTTTCAATCATCATCATCGAGATTCCTATTTTTTTGTTCTCGGCCGAGCTTCAAAATGACTGAGATCCAGTGTGGCGTCAAACTTAGGAGGTGGCGGTGCTGTCGCCCGGCGAGTGGCGTTGCGTTGGCATCTGTAGAAGTGGGCTCTGAAGCACGGCATCAGAGTCTTGCAGCATGCAGCTGGAGAGCGGTTCATGGTTTTGACAATTGCATCTGTATTCTTCTCAGAAACATCATGCAACACCGACGGAGTTATAGACGGAGTCGCCTGCGCTCGTCGGATGGTCAAAGTTTGAGGGAAAGGGATGCGGCCTTTGTCCGGAGGCCGAAATGCCAAGATCATGCCACTCGTTGGTGGACATGGCCTGATGCTGCAGTGGCCTGCCCGAACGTTGCACCACCACAACGTGTGCTGACTGCCGTTGTCGTATAAAACACGCGCAGAAAACATACTCCCCTCCAACCCTGCATCAGCCGAATCGCCATGGATGCTGGCATGACGAGGCGTCAATTGCTATTAATCGCCCTGCTTACCGCGCTCACTGTCTTCGTGTATCAACGGCATTTCTCTTCCGCTCCTGAGCAAGGAACACCCTCGCCCGGCCAAACCATGCCACCCAACCCACAATCTCCGACTGTCATAGTCGTCGGCGCCGGCCTGGCCGGACTTTCGGCGTCCTATTCTGCCCTGAGGGCCGGCGCAGCAGTCCGACTCCTCGAACGCGCCGAGAAGCCAGGCGGCAACAGTATCAAGGCCTCGTCGGGGATCAACGGGGCACCAACGCGGTTCCAAAAGGGGCCCGACACGTCATTCCAGAGCGACACGGTCCGGTCCGCAGGCGCGAGGCTCGCAAAGGCGGACGAGTCCCCGGTGAATTTCAGGCGGAGGGAGCGCGAGTCGCTCATCTCGCGGCTGACGGGCTCTTCGGCCCAGGCGGTGGACTTCCTGGTGGACGAGATCGGCGTCGACCTGAGCGTGGTCGCGCAGCTGGGCGGCCACAGCTTCCCTCGCACGCACAGGGGCGGTGGGAAGCTCCCGCCCGGGGCTGCGATCGTCACTGGGCTGCTGGACAAGCTGAAACAGGACCCGAACTTCCAACTTCAGACGGGATGCGAGGTCAGCAAGATATTGACGCTGCCTGAGGACAAGGGTACCGTGACCGGTGTGCAGTACACCAAGGAGGGCTCGCCTCATACGCTGGAGGGCGCCGTGGTCTTCACGACGGGAGGGTTTGCGGGTGATACCTGGGGGCTGCTGAAGCAGTACCGGCCTGACCTCGCTGGTCTCCCCTCAACAAACGACAATAGGCCGGGGACACACAACATCCTCAGGGACTTGGGTGCTCATCTAGTTGACATGGAAAGCGTCCAGATCCATCCGACCGGTTTCATCCTCCCCTCAGAGCCTCAAGCGAGGGTCAAGTTCCTGGCCGCCGAGATGCTCAGAGGAGAGGGAGGTATCCTGCTGCACAAGGGGAAACGCTTCGTCAACGAGATGGACACAAGAGAACACGTCAGCGGCGTCATCATGAATCTTCCTCCTTCCGAGCCAGACGAGGGAAGTGCTGAGCCACTAACTCAATGGGACGTTGAGCTCCTGCTCGACCCCGGCGCGTGTGACGCAGCGTCATCGCACATTGGGTTCTATATGTGGAAGGGCCTGGTGACGAAGAAGAAAGTCAAGGAATTGGATGAGACGACGAGGCAGACGATCCGCGACTACTCCGCCGTTGCAGCCGGCAAGACAAAGGATGACTTTGGGCGAACCACGTTCGGGTCTTGGAGGCTCACCGGCACCGACGCGGACGACGAGCAGGAGGTCTGCGTCGGGCGGGTGACGCCCATCACGCACTTCACCATGGGGGGCGCGGCCATCAACGACAACAGCCAGATACTCGTCTCGGACGGGACGGCCGGGCCGGACTTGAAGCCCGTCCAAGGTCTGTGGGCAGCTGGCGAGATAACCGGCGGCCTCCATGGGGACAATCGGCTTGGCGGCTCCTCGCTGCTCGAGTGTGTCGTCTTCGGACGAGCCGCGGGCCAGGGAGCGGCTGCGTATAAGCGGCCGGCAGTGGTCTAGATCTTCTTGTTGCACGGTGTGTCATTCTGTACAGAGAATGGAAAAGATTTTTTTTTTCAACTCAAAGAGTCTGCCTATATGGCGGCGCAGCATCCGAGGTTAAGAATGTCGTGCGTCGAAACATGTTTGGAAGCCCTGAAACACTACCACGTTGCCTACGACGGGTGCGTAGCATGCGAGAAGGATTCCGGGTCTGAGATTCTGCCCAGAGCCGTCCACCACCACCTCCACCAACAAGTGCCCGAAGCCAAGGGCGAAAGGCAAATTCTGACTGTAACGTCGCTATCCGTATCGGGGTAGACGATGCTATCTCCGGCCCCTTCAAACCGCGGCAGGGCGAGCCGGCTCTAGATGCACACACTCGGTATTAACTCTGTTGGTTCCGTCAACCAAGTATTGAAATCGCAATAAATACGCGTATATCGGAAGCTAGGCTTAGTTCAATCAATCAAAATAGGCACTCATAGACATATGCAAAGCGAAAATCTTTGGCATCCTGAGGCGGGTATCGCATCGTCCCATGACCTTACATAACTGCTGGTCGTCGTTTATTTCCGACGGAAGAAATCGAGGTTTCACAGTTGCTTGCCCAGACTGCTGCCCGATTGAAGCGTCGAGCTAATTTCCACACGTGGGATTCTGACCGACCCTTCTTGATGAGCTGGAAAGCCCCTCGAGACGTGGGCCCCCCTTGAAACTGTGACAGGGTGCGTGTTAATTAGTCAGATTACCACTCTAGCAGATCTTGTCGAGTAAGACGGAAGGGCCACATGTGAAAGTATTTATACACGGATATGTGACCACACTCATACTTTTTTCAGTGCTGTCGTGCTGAGGCTCAAGTTGTAACGGTACGGTCCGTTCAAAGGCAACAATGCGACCCGGCGGCCTCGAATATCCCAGATTCCCGGGACTGGTCGAGCCTTCGAGTCTCCGTGCACTTACAGAACGCCTGGTGACATCCCGTTGCTTCTGCAACGTCTTTCACAGACTATGAAGAGACCCGAGGATAACTGCCATAGCTTGACTTTGAACCCGAGTCAAGTCAGAGAGCTCAAGCAAACATACGCGTACACTCCATTATCACTATGCTGCAACTTCAAGCTCTCTGACTCCGTTTAGCAATCATCAAAGCCGTAGCATCCGGCAACCATGCACTGGATTAGGGGGTAGCAAAGTTGCGGTCGTGATTGACAAGACGCTGATCACTGCCGCGTTGCAATAAGAGCCCATCCAAGACGGGCGTTGACTTCAGCTGCCCCGCTCCATTGGACGATTCCCACCAGTCGAAGCAGTGCCGGCGACGAAAGCATGCCACACTGAGTTAGAGAGATCGACGGCACTTATTAGCCATCCCCCGAACACAAAAGAAAAAAAAGCAATTATGAGACTACCAGACCACACGTGAATGGTTGGGAAGCCCTCGCACCTCGGAACTCTCGGCACAAAGCTTTTGGACAATGCACGCTACGAACGCGTTCGCAAGTCATACAATTCATGCCTATGATCCCCACGGGCCAGGGACAGCACCTGTTCGTCCCAGTGCAAGAGTAATGCTGGAAATGCCCTATCCAATCACACCAGCGGAAAGACCGAACGTCGAGCCTCCGACCGACCGCTGGGGGAGAGTGAGGTGCTGGTGCCAAGGGGGATAAGGTGATTTAAGCTCTCGTAGCGGCGAGTCTGTGTGGTGCCAAACGTCTCGCCAGCAGTTCCACGCACGGGTCACATTGTCACCCTGTCAAGGGGGTCGCAGTGTGAATCAGTGCGGGTGTCTGTAAGTGACGGTCAAGAGAGAGGAGCTACCGCGCCCAGGAGAGAATAGAGTTTTGTTTTCTAAATGGGACGGATTTGCGAACTCACCTCACCGGGCGCGATTGGTCATCAGGAAGGGTTTGCCTTTCGGCGTGTTGTCCACGAAGAGGAGATCCCACGTGAAACTCGTTTGCGATTAACTTTTAACGACCCTTGCACCGGTCAACTGGTTGACATATGCAAGACCTGGCGTCTGTGGTGACTGTTGGGTTTGATGCAGGTACAACTTCTGGGTGGGATACGCTTCGTCTATACATACATATGCCGTCTTGGTTCGGAGCCGAAGCTGTCTCCAGTCCCATGTTTTCAAGTCTCCACCACGTGGCTCCTTTACGCTCATTCCCTTTTTGTTGCAAAGCACTCCTTTCCGCCTATGTTTATGTTGTGCTCAGAACCAACTCGCTGGCCGATTGATCTGGCACTATTGCCGTCTATTAGGACCCGAAGATGAAGCAGCATGAGGCTGGGGCTGTGGCAGGAGGAGGAGGAGATCAAAGCAAAGACTCGTGGGAGAAGTGGACCGAAGAGACGAAAGCGGCTATCGAATTCGAGGAAGATCCTCACAGGGCGGCGCTGTTCGACAACCCGAAACTTGTGTATGTTGGGAAGAAAACATGGGCAGCGCTGATTGTGCGTTTGGGAACCATCTCACTTCATCCGTAATCACGACTGCTGACCTGAAGGGCTTCCTTTCTAGGCACTCGGAATTTCCCTCGGGGCGCCCGTTGGGCTGACCTTTGTCACATTGAACTCGGTCCTGGTCGTGGTCACGGAGGAAGTTGGTGGCCAAAACTTGATACCGTGGGTGGTTGGAGCGTGGTCAGTCGCCAGCGCGTCAACAGCCGGAGTGGGAGGCTACCTGAGCGACATATTCGGCAGGCGTAACATCATCCTCGTCGGTAACCTTCTCGTCTTCATCGGATGCATATTAGGCGCCACTGCTCGCAGCATTGAGGTCATCATCACTGCTCAGGCGCTTGTCGGGATGGGCGCCGGGTTTCTGTTTGATGCCTTTGCTGCAGCCACCGAGATGCTCCCTAACAAATGGCGAGCGCTCGCGGCCGGTATGGTGGAGGCAGGAATCAACGTTCCCTGGTGAGTCGCACTCAATAGGTCAACACAGTCGAGACTCTGATGTTAACGTGAACTTCTCGATGTCAAGGGCAACAATCTCAGGAGTACTTGCCAATGCAGTCGCCCGCTACGCCAGCTGGAGGTGGATATACTACATTGCAATCCTTTGGAGCTTTCTGGCGTTCAAAGCCACGGCACTCCTCTACTGGCCCGTCTCAAGACCGCGAGGTGACTTCCACAAGTCTCGTGGACGGCAGTTCAAAGAGCTGGACTACATCGGCTTGTTTTCTATCACTGCCGGCCTGATCATTCTGGTCAGCGGACTTACACTGGGCGGGGAGACCTACCCTTGGGACCATCCATTTACCGTTGCTCCGCTCGCTGTCGGCCCTGCGGTCTTACTGTTAGGGTGCATATACGACTGGACGGTGGCGGCCAACCCGATGATTCCGCTCAAGCTTTTCAAGCCCAAGATGTTCCGCCGATACGTGGCCATACTCATTGTGCTGTTTATGAGCGGGATGAACTTTCACGCCCTGAGCACGCTGCTTCCTCAAGGGTCTCTGCTGATGTTCACCACAGACGGGATGGAGATAGGAGTCATGTCACTACCGAACACCATGGTCCAGCTGGTCGTGGGGGTGATAGTCCCGTTATTCTCGCACAGGATTCCGGAGTACATACCGCACTGCACGATCAAGTGGCAGGTGGTGGCGATGATGGTGATGCAGGTCGTCTTCCTCGCCCTGTCGGCGGCGTCTGTCGACCCAAACAACTACTACGCCTACATACTCCTCACTGGCCTCGGGGTGCCAATGTTCACGGGCATCACAGTTCTTTCTTACGCAATCGCCGGAATGCACGTTCCTCATTCGCAACTTGGAACAGCCCTCGGATTTCTGGGGACCTTTCGATCGACCGGCGGAGCTGTTGGAAACGCTCTCTTCCGTTACATTTTCCAGACAACATCGGAACGCATGACCGCCCAGAGGCTCCGACCGGTCTGCGAGAGGCTTGGTGCGTGCCCGACCGAGGCGGCGTTCAACACGCTACTCGTCGATGCTGTGGCCTACAACCAAGGAGTCCCGGGAAAGCTCTCAGACCTGAGCCCACAAGTACGGCGCGCCATACAAGAGGCACTGCGTGGGGCCTACGGGTACAGCTTCAGGGTCGTCTTCTGCGCCACCATCCCGCTCGGTGTTATCGCCCTGCTCTGTGCGCTCTCCATCGACGACCCCCATGCTTTCATGAACAATCACATTCAGATGCGGTTAGTACCACTCTTGCCCTGCTGCCACTTCCCTGATCTTTATGCTTTAGGATCCGTGGCAGGTGACTAACGGGTACCAGAATGTATGAGCGCTCGGTGCTTGGCTTTCGCAAGTCGGATAGCCCGGAGCTCACCGGAGCCACGGTCCTGTTCCCGGGGAGGAAGAAGCACTTCGATGTGAAGGATGGCGAGGTGGAACTGCAGAGGATGCCGTCCCAGAGCTCACATGCACAACTCAACGCCGAGACGAAGTCTCTCTGAGCCGGAAGCTCGGCACCTTCCTCCCATGGGGGAGGTCATGAGGAGAGCTGAATCAAGGACAGAAGCGGATGAGTGACGCAAGCGTCCGGTCGTATTGAGATAATTGTAATCCTATGCTGCATGATCCTTCGTGGGAAGTGGTCCTTATCTTGGGTGCGGCGACTTAAGATTGAATACGCGTAAGCTCGGAGATGGCAGAGTTCAACAACCAAAGTTGACATGTCTTCTCGGCCGACGATGGTGGATGCAAGTCATGGCCCCTTGCAACGTGGTCTACAATTAGACTATCTCGGCAACTAACCATGGTTGAAGCCATAGCCTTGTGTAGTAAGGTCGACGTGGTTGCGTAAAAGATACGCCCGCCAGTTCAGTGCACGCTGGCGCCAAGCCAATAATGGGACGGTATTTGGACGATCTATCAGGGGTAGCGCTGTTGCACGGAACGTGTTTCAAGACGTGTATCTCAACGTCAGGGCGCTAGTGATGGCCTACTTCACTATGACCGCGGCTGCACGTCAACTTTCTCATCTCGCGCCATCACCTGCATCCTCACTCACCGCTGTTCAATAGTCTGGTTTTGCGCGCCGGGACAAGACACCACCCAAGATGGCAGACCCGTCCCCGCCCACACGGCATGCCCTGTCGTGGCTGACAGATGCGAACTACTTCAGCATGTAAGCAAGATTAACACATCCCGGCCCAGCCACGCGAGTCGCGCGCTTCAAAGCTTAGCCCCGGGTGAGGTGAGGGGGGTGAACAACTAACTGACCCGGCATATCATCAGACCTGCATGGTACCCCATCTACTTCCTCACGAGCCAACTGCGCTCCCTGCCCTACCCGGAGACCGAGTATCGTGGGAAAACGGTAGTCGTGACCGGCGCTAATGTGGGTCTCGGCCGGGACGCCGCGCGTCACTTCTGCCGCCTGGGGGCGGACAGAGTCATCCTGGCCTGTCGCGACCTCGACAAGGGCAGGGCGGCAGGGGCCGACATCGAGTCCTCCACTTCGAGGAGCGGCGTCGTGGACGCCTGGCAGCTCGACCTCGGCAGCTTCGAGAGCGTGAGGCACTTCTGCCGGCGCGCGGAGACCGAGCTGGACCGGCTGGACGTCGTCGTCGAGAACGCTGGCGTCGCAATCGGGACCTACGTCGAGTGCGACGGCGGGTTCGAGAGCACCATCGCCGTCAATGTCGTGTCGACCTTCCTCATGGCCCTGCTCCTGCTGCCCGCGCTGAGGCGGACCGCGGCAAGGTTCAACGTCGAGCCGAGACTGGTGGTGGTGTCCTCGGACGCACACCTCTTTGTAGGTTTGCCATCGATCCTTAATCCTTTCATCGATGACCTGCATGGGCAATATCCGACCGCGTGGCTGACGTGCGACTGGGATAGGCAAAGTTCGCTGAGCGGCAGCAGCCGAACATCTTTGAGGCGTTCAAGGGCAGGGAGAACATGAACGAGGACCGGTACAACCTGTCAAAGCTACTGGAGGTCTTTGTCGTCAGGCAGCTCGCTTCCGAGATGGCGCCCAGTGACCCTGTCATCATTAACGCCCTCAGCCCCGGCTTTTGCCAATCAACCCTCTTCCGCCATGCCCCTGGCTTTCTGCGGGCTATTCTCGAAATAGGCGTTCGTATCATCGGGAGAACATCCGAGATGGGCTCACGTGCTCTGATGTCTGCTGCTGCAGCTGGTAGGGAGACACATGGCGGGTACATGGACAACTGCAAGTCCCGAGATCCGGGCCCGTTTGTGCTGAGCGAGGAGGGCACACAACTTCAGCAGCGGGTGTACAAGGAGCTGATGGAGGTGTTGGAAGATATTGAGCCGGGCATCACTAAGAATATTCGCGCATGATGGAATTTGAAGTTATTCACGTTTCCTATGTACTCGCACAAAATAATTGTTCGCTCCTTGAAAATAATCATAACATCACACGCTCAGACAACCAACAGTGCAGAGAAAGCACGAAGTGAAGTTCCATTAATATTACAAGAATCAAACTCTCAACTATTGTCCCTTCTCAATGTTCCCTCATCAGTGTACATAAGTCCCTGATGCGCTTTCGTTTTCCGGTGAGACTACCCCCACGAGCCAATTCTTAATGGCGGTGTTTGCTGCGATCCAGAGTAGCAGGGGCGGCAGTCTTCACCGTGACTGGGACGCTGTCCGTCTGCTCGATCCCAGCCTTGTTCCAGTTCAGTGTGTAGACATCGGTCTCCCCAGTAGCCTGGGCCCAGAACTGCGCCTCGTAGCTCGAGCCGTCGCTCCAGAAGGCTTGCTTCCCGAACAGGAAGAAGCCAGTGGTGGAGGCGTCAGCAGGGAGGGTCTCGTTTGGAGATTTGAAACCACATGGCTCATAGACAGTGTCCGAGTTGATGATGTAGAAAACCCGGCCAGTATCAACTGGCAACTCCGGGTCGGTGCTGTTGGCGGTGACGTTCCAGGTGGCATCCATGGATGGGGAGGCCCCTGATGGACCATTAGTGTTTCTGAGTCAGACAGACACATCGAATGCGTTCTAGTGCAGATGCAGATGCAGGAAGGGAGTTATTTCTCTTACAGGTCAACTCGGTGAGGTTGGCACTAGCTGAAGCAGCAACGTAGGCCGTACCTGGGTGTTGGTTTTCACGGTTAGTCAGATCCCATCACACACTGAACATTCCAAAGTCTCAGGCATTGACAGACCAAGACTTACCGTTGAGCCCGGCATACACCTCAAATCCGGATATGCCCTTGCCGTAGGCGTACAGCTTGGTGCTTTCATCACGCTTGACAGACCGCGGTGTCACGGCAGTCGCAAGCGAAAGCATGAGAGTGAGCGTCTTGAAAAACATATTGCCAACGAAGGGAGCGAATGAAGTGTGGAGAGTAATAACGAGTGTAGATGCAAAAAGTTTGGGAATAAGGGCCCAGTGGAACGATGGAGCAGCACGCGAGTTACAGTATATAACACGGAAACAGGAATGGATTTTCAATTCTGAGGCTGCTCAGACCTGGATGTGGAGATATACACTTGCCGGCGTTTACCTTACTCGGGCACCCGGCCACTCATGTCCTTTGACTCGGCCGTTGGGTGGCGTTTCTCCGAGCGACCGAGATGGATGTTGGACCCCTGGGTGCTGACGCGGCTCAGACTCGTACCTGAATACCACAGGACGTGCACCCAGTGACCCAACCCTCAAGGGTGTGTGCGCCCCCGGAAATGATTGCAGGTATTGAGGTCTGCATGTCTTGGCCGCCCGTGTGTGTGGGGAGGTCGCAGTGGAGGCGCCCTGGGCCCGGAACGGATCCGGTGGATCGCAAGATTATGCGTGTTCGGATTCTCTGAGCCGCCTCCTGGGACATGGATTTCGTAGGACTGTCTGCGGTGTCAAAGAGAGTTAAAACACAAGACTAAGTAATTCTAAATGAGTGCGGATCAGGTGGGGCATCCCGCCAATGTTTTTCCAAAAACAACCCCACCACATTACGCGCATTGATTCTGGCTTGCGGGCTCTTCTTCGGCACTTAGGGTCTATGACTCTATGTTCAACAAAATTTATGGGGCTATAAGCTTCGAATTAGGCTTGAAATTCCCCGATAGCGGATCGACAGCTGCTGATCCAATGACGTCGAGGGGGACTCTAATTGTAATCAAATGTCTTCCTGGTTGAGCGGCTTTCATGAGATAGTTGAGGGAACACTCGCAATCTATTGCAATATTTCTGATAGGTGTTTTCGGGAGCTCACCGTGATACTATTCATGGCCATGTTCGTGCACACCATTCTGCGGAAATTGAGACGATGGCATCTTTGGAAACACGCCAGGCGCTTCAACACTCGTGCTTACTCTGCATCTCCTCGTGCAGAAGAGCATTCTGGACCGTCGATAGATACGTGGACCTGCGTCGGCGCCAAATCCTCATCCCAGAAGGGAGCATGTCCCGGTCAAGTAGAATCCGTTGGACTGTGGTTGCCACACTATATGCACTTGCTGTGCCGTCGATTCAGCTGACATCTGCGCCTCCATGGCGCAGGTGCTCTGGCCACTTTGACGCCGCACTAGCAAAGGGCGAAGTGGGCGAAACATAGGATTCGTAGTCCTCATGTGCCCAGTGCAGATCCACGAGGTCCAGCGGGAGGATCTGTAGATCTACCGTCTACGCAAGTGCGCTGAAGCACAAGAGACGAACATGTTTCGAGTCTGTGCGACCCTCTTGCCAAAACACGAAACATCTCCACGTGCAGAGCGACGTGCAACCTGAGGGCCCGTTCTCGTGGGCAAACAACAATGGCCAGAGGAGCGGTGGTGCACATCTGCCGGGACGAGCCCGGATCCTGTTTCCTCGTTTACGGAGAATATATCCACTATTTGTGACAAGCGTACCCTTGGTAGCTCCCACGCATGCACGCGGGTAACCCCAGCCAATATGACAGGGCGGACGCTTACCGAGCGGCTATATCTGCCAGATTCGTGAAATTCTCCTATCGTTCTTGGATTTCGGGCTGGCCCGTTCAGTAATGTTTGGGCGTTTGTTATGTGGGTTCTGTCTGACGCGTAAGCCATGTTGTCTGTGCGACAGCGTCTATCCACCCGATGCTGCGCTATAGTAGCATCACCAAAACCTTTGTCGCTTTCTGGAGACGGCACATGACCAAGCTTGATTTTACGATTATCTTCAACTCTAGTATTCAGTGCATCATGCATGATTCAATGGTTAGAAGTAAGCAGTTCTGCCCAACGCATAACACAGTGGCGAAGCTTCCGGTCTTGCCAGAATTTGTTGTGGGGGATTGTGAAGCAATCCTTGAGTCTGACGGCCAGAAATAGTGGAGGAGGCTCGTGCATGATGGGCGCAGGCATATCCCAGATGTTGCATTGTGCCATTTTGAGCCGCATAGATACCGCGTGGGGAATTGCACATCCCAAAAGGGACATGGCAATTACGAACACACGTATCTGACCCCCCTGCCGGGCATACGTGGACGGGGGACCGACGGGCTCGGAAAAGTTTCAATAGATCCGAATATTGAAGTGTTATGGCCGTGCCTGCAGATATCCTGCCATGCGAGACATGGATCTTGTGCCCACCTGACTGGGCAAAGATCCATCATGCAGTATCGTCACACCCTCACCCATACACACACCTTACGAGAATACGAGCGAGGCCTGCAGTAGGACTGTTTTCTCGGAATCTCGACGAGCCATGGCCGCGGAGTCCAGTCGACCCGCGTCCACGCCACCAGCGACTATCTGTGACAACTCCTGAGATCCACTTCAACTCGGCCGAGGCCAAGCGGCAGGAGGCTTGAGTGTGCAGATCTGACTCGGCTACCGATGAACTCAGGACTCGGTGCTCACCTTCCCAAGACAATGTGGGCCGATGTATAGGCTCGTGGTGTTGACCATGGTGCCTGCGGGAATATTCATAAAGCCTCGACGAAGTCGTCGTTGGAAATCTCGACTCATCCCCATCATCAATGCACACATCTCTTCTATCTTCGACTAACTAGTCGTTCCATTTACACACAGCTTTGTCCTAGCTGTCCTGTCGTTTATCGAGTCCCACCACTTTCGTTTTCCGCTTGAGCCGGACCAGCACGTCGTTCTTTCAGACATCATGGGACTCAAAACTGCCTTCCTCTCTCTCCTCACATTCGTGCCACTCATTGCGGCAGCTCCCAGCCTGTCGTCGTCGCCATCACTGTCCAAGCGATGTGTGAACTCTCCCGATGCGCGTAACTGCTGGGGGGACTTTGACATCTCCACCAACTACTACGACGAGGTCCCTGACACCGGAGTTACCCGTGAATACTGGTTCAACATTGTCAATACTACCGCTGCTCCTGACGGAGTGGAGAGAATAGTCTTGGCGGTCAATGGAACAATTCCGGGCCCAACCATCATCGCGTAAGCAATAACTCCCACCTCCCCGTCCCTGTATCTAGTTGCTGACTTGCTCTTCTCTCCTCAGTGATTGGGGTGACACGGTCGTTGTGCATGTGACCAACTCCATGCAGGACAATGGCACGTCCATCCACTTCCACGGTGTTCGCCAGAACCACACAAACCAGAACGATGGCGTTGCTGCCATCACTCAGTGCCCTACCGCACCTGGACAGACCACCACGTACAGGTGGAGAGCTACCCAGTACGGCTCCTCATGGTGGCACTCGCACTTCTATGTTCAGGCTTGGGACGGCGTCTTTGGAGGCATCATCATCAACGGCCCTGCCACCGCCAACTATGATGTTGACCTAGGCTCCATGATCCTGGCTGACTGGTCTCACGACACTGCGGATAACCTGGCTCTCGTGTCTCGCGTCAGCGGTCCCCCGTCCATGGACACCGGCCTCATCAATGGCACCAACACCTTCACTCAGGACGACGGCACTGTCGTTGGAAAGCGTCATGAGACAGTCTTTACCGCTGGAACTCGGTACCGCATCCGCCTGGTCAACGTTGCCGCCGACACTCATTTCAAATTCACCATTGACAACCACACCATGGAGGTCATCGCCAGCGACTTCGTTTCGGTCCAACCTTACTCGACTGATGTCGTGAACATCGCCATCGGCCAGCGGTACGACATCATCGTGACTGCCAACGCCACGGCCGACAACTACTGGCTGCGGGCCATCGCCCAGACATCCTGCTCCAACAACGACAACCCAGGGGACATCAAGGGCATCATCCGCTACGACAGCACCTCCACGGAAGATCCGACCTCCCAGGCCAACGACAACGCCGCCATCGACGAGTGCATCGACGAGACAAACCTGGTCCCCTACGTGAAAGTCGACGCCTCGGACCTGGCCGACGTCTCGACCGACTTCTCCGTCGCCGTCGCCGCCTCGGCGGGCCGCTTCTACTGGTCCATGGGCAACAGCACCTTCATCAACCAGTGGAACTACCCCTCCCTGCTGCAGGTCAACGAGGACAACAACACGTGGTCCGCCGAGCAGAACATGTACCAGCTGCCCAACGCCAACGAGTGGGTCTACTGGATCGTCCAGACCAACCTGGGCGCCCCGCACCCCCTGCACCTTCACGGCCACGACTTCTGGGTCCTGGGCCAGGGCGTCGGCAAGTACGACGCCGCCTCGGCCGACCTCCAGACCGTCAACGTGCCGCGCCGCGATGTTGTGCTGCTCCCGGCCAGCGGCTGGGTCGCCTTTGCTTTCATCACGGACAACCCTGGTGTAAGTTCAAATACCCTCTCCCCAAAATCATTACCCTTGATAGTAATTCACCTTGCTAATTCTCTCCGGCTACAGGTCTGGCTCACCCACTGCCACATCGCATGGCACACCTCGGAGGGCCTCGCCGTCCAGATGGTCGAGAGGCAGTCCGAGATCGCGGGTCTCATCGACAGCACCGAGCTGACTGACACGTGCGATGCCTGGAACGCCTACGCCACGGACGCGAAGCTGGTCCAGGATGACTCTGGCTTATAGGCAAGCGAGCGAGGAGGCATCAGTGTATTTTGATATATAACAGCGCTGGGGATTTTCATATGTAGATATTGAAGAGGGATATCCGAGCGCTCTTCTTCTCTTGTAGTAATGTGGTAATTAGCGTAATGTGTGGGCTCCGGTCCAGAATAATACAGCTTTCAAGCAGGAATGTCACAGCGTCATTGATTGCGGTTTCTTTGTGTTTTGTCCTTCTCGGGTTTGTCAACTTCGCTCTTGTTTTCCTGTTCCTCCTCACATCTTCTATTCAGACTTTCAACATAACATAACCTTAGTTACTGTTTTCCATTTTACGGGAGCATGAGATTCACATGTCCAACAATTTCAAGAATGCAAATGATGACTAACAGCAAGTTCAGAGTGTCCTCAAAACAAAATATGACAATCCTAAATGACTATGGATAATAATTCATCTCATCTAGACCGCTGCAAACTCATCTAACAAACAAAGAGACGGCAATATTCCGAAAAAACGCGGAGCATGGGTACCTAGGTACTCAGTCTGCATTTTATTACATGTAATTATGATACGCTTTGTTCAAGAAAAATGACTAATTTCAATTACTTACCATTAACTCCTAACACCTTTCCGTGGCGACATGATACTTACCGTTGCACCGCCACCATCTCCGTCCGCGCTGTCTCGCATTCTGCGCGCTCTCTACAACTCCATCACCACTCACCTATCACGAAACTCCTGTCCAGGCCGGCGAGAAGCCTCACGACTGTCCCTGACAGCCTTACTCCTCCGGGCCAGCGTCTCAGCATCCTGCTGGTCCTCCTCGAACCGGTCACCCTCAACAGCCAGAGCGGTCGACCGGGCGGTCCTGCTATCCAGGAGGTTGAAGGGCCTGTTCGTCAGGTCTCGGTCCGACTCGGTGATGTCGTCGCCGTACTCGCGCTGCCTCTGGCCGGGGGCGGGCCCCGGGATGCGCCTGATCGGGCTGACCATGAATAAGCCTTGGACGGACAGGTCGTCTCCGTCGGGGGTGGAGGACGGGGGTCCACTCTCGCTACGGAGCCTGTCCACCACAGCCGTGATGTTGCCGATGGAGGGTGAGAAGTCAGCGGGGAGCCTCAGTGTGAGGGGCTCGAGAGAACTGTCGGGGCCAGTTTCCGACGAATAGGCTGCCGAGTCACTCACCCAGATCTCGAAGTTGTCCCGGTTGACGTTGACCTGGTACCGTGAAGCAGGCGGAGTGGTGGATACAGACCGGTCCCGTCGCGATGCCCACGTCGGTCCTGCATCAATCCGAAGAGGGGGCCCCAGTTCCAGGGGAGCCTGTAGCGATGGCCACCGGCACCGAGGGCCAAGGGCTCGGCCTGGTGACTCTCCGCCAGTTGGCAGAGGTGGCAAAGGCCGGTGGCCCAGGTCCTTGGCCCCAGTCATGAGCGGGTGCCGCGGCGCGGGCGTGTAGGTCAGGTTCCAGTGGGTGCCAAAGGAGCTGCTGCTCTCTTGCACGATGTGTTCGGTCTCGGGGTTGCTGGGGCCCTGGGTCGACCTGGGGGACAGTGATCTCCCCGGCTCGTCTGGGCTCGTCAAGTCGTTGAAGAGACTGTGCGGTTTCTGGTCATCATTGTGGCCCGGGGAGAAAGTCAGTGCGTTTTGGAGGAGCAACACATCCTCAGTGTTCAGAGTAGATGATTCCGAATAACTCTTTGCCTCGACTCCCTCCGTTTCCTGTCTATTATTGACAGCTGGTCCCGGAGGGAACCGCAAAGCATCATTTAGGAGAAGAGCTTCGTCGACTCCCAAGGAGGATGAATGAGTTGATGATGAATGATCTTCAACCACACCAGCGGGCTCCACCACATTGCCAAGCGGGATGTTCCCAGAAATCCGAAGCGGCTCATTGATCTTGAAAGGGTCGCTTTCAATATCAAGAGTAGCGTGGGACGCGAGCACAATCCTGTCCACAGGCGAGTCCTCGAGAACGAGGATCCTGTGTGACAGGGGACGGAGTCGTTGACCGGAGCGGTTTGTCCGTGCGAAGGCTTGCAGTTGACTTGCCTTGTCCGGGAGCGGAGATGTCAGGATCTGGTACGACGCCACCTGGAGGTTAACGCCAGTACCGGCCACAGCAAAGGGAGAAATGAGAATACGGTTGTGTTTCACGAGCTTAGCCGCGCTGAGGCTCATGAAGTTATTGATGATCTGCTCCTTCTCTTGACTCGAAACCCAGTTGTGGATCAGAACAACATCCTTGCGATGCCGGATCAGAGCGAGATAAAGGAACACAGCACTCACAACCGTGGGGGTGATGATAACCATCTTCTTCATCTGCAGGTCCTCGCCGGCACCGAACTTGGCCGAGCCGCGAGGCTCGATCCGCTCGCGCTCTCGCCTGTCGCGACCCATGCGATCCAGCTCATCGAGAATATAGTCTAGCTTCGGACTGTCTTTGATGATCTGATCCGCCAGCCGCACCAGGGGCTCGGACTCCTCGATGCGCAGTCTGTTCTTCACTTGCCTTACAAAATCGCGAATCGCCGCCACGTCGAACGTGATAGGGTCTTCCAAGATCACCTCTGCAGCAGCAGGGAAAAGCGAAACCAGGTAGAGCAACCCGCGCTGGCCTGGGTCACGCAGCTGGGGGTCCTTGAGAGCCACTTGGCTCGCGAGCGCTTGGACGGCGGTCTTGTGCTGCATCGGTGTCTCCCTGGAGATCACAATGGGCACGATGGCTTGGACGTCAGAGATGGATTTTCCAAAGAATGTCGAGGTTCCAAAATGCCTAACAACGAGCTTGTTGTCAAACACAACCTTGAACTGGTCTTGGAAAGTCTGGGCGTCGTGCACATCACCGGATGACTTAGCCGTGTCCAGAGCCGTAACCAATGCCTGCATCGCCGCTGCTCGGCTAGGAGCAATGAGGTTCATGGGCGCGACCCATTGGGCAAGGGTGCACGCGCTGAACGGAGTAGCCGTGACAAACCACACGTCCGCTCCGTTCCCAGAGAATTCCGAAACCATTCGGAAAGTCAGCGAATCGTTCTTGCGAAGCACCTGGTGAGCCTCATCGACCACCACAAATCCAGCATTCAAGGCACCCTCTGAAAACACGTTCCTAAGCCGTGGAGAGTCCAGAGTTGTGATGAAGATGTATGATGCCGGCGAAGGAGTCCTGAGGTCATTGCTGACCCCTCGGGAGAGCGTGTCGACCAGTGGTTGCAGCGGGCGCGTGAAACGCTTGGGGGCGTTGTTGTGCACCAAGCATAACTGGTATATTGAGGGGCTGAGCGCAGCAGCCTGGACCATGTTCAAAATGTCTGGCCACGTTTCGATCGCGCAGTAGAGTGCGCTCACTCCGGTAGGGGTGCTGTCACAGAGGATCCTGGTGAATGAGCCAGGGACACAATAACAGACCAACGCGCCGTGCTTCTGGCTAGGGCAACTTCTACCGTTCAAAGCACCCTCTGGAAGATGGTGTTCAGCGTGTCTGCCGACTTTCTTCCTGCCCTTGCCGCTCCAGTATAGCCTCACTGCTCTCTCAGACTCGAAGGCAAGGGCCCTTAAAAGGCATGCGGTGAAGTAAATAAACGTTTTTCCGGTCCCAGCCTCATCGGCTAGAATACCACCTTGGAGGTCTCTCCCACGCTGGGATAAGAGGTGCCAAGCGTGGTAAAGTTGATGAGGGCTGACCCAAACTGAGCTGCCGGGGATGTTGATAGAACGGACGGTAGGATCGCGGTGCTCCTGCGCGTTGAGAACTAATAGATCATTGCATAGAGACACAAATCCTTGCTCATCTCCAAATGCGTGTGAAACTGGTAGCAGAGATTCCAGGTTTGCGAGTGGGTTTGGGGGCTCAGATGCCAGTCTTGTGAGAATGGTTGGCCGCTCCTCGGGCTCCTCAACATGGGACACTTCATCTTGATGATTAGCGTCAGTGGATCCCCGAGCACTACCTGTGCTTGATCCTGGCAAGATAGCTCTGGGGTTGAAGGAAGCAGCCACCCTTCTAGTAGTGTCTCGGACACCAGCAATTTTGGGGAAAGGGTACCGGCCCTTTAACCCTCCAACTCTGTTTGCACTCATCTTGGCTTGGATCCCTAATAGCTCGACAATTGTGTTTCTATAGAACTATAGGACTTTGCCTTGTGAGTGTTTGAATGATGAACGAGGTATGTTCCAGGCAGTTTAGAGCATGATGATCAGGTCGATTAAATAGAGCCCCAGGATGCAGCTTCCACCCAAACCAGTTAGCCTTTGGACACCGAAATACTCATTTTTGAGGCAATGGCATTATACTCCACGTGTAAGCATGCCATTGTAGCAGTAGTATGAGAAAAGAACCAGTGCCGGTGAAAGATGGAATTACAGTGCATGATTCGCCGAGGCATCCCGCATGTCCCGATCGAGTGATATCTCAACCGAGGCTTTGTACTGAGTCCAGAGTTCAGAGACGCTTCATTGTACATGACAGCCCGAGCTATTATTGAAAGCCTGGCCGCTCGACCTCGAGTTGCTGGTGCGGTGTTTCCAGCTTGATCGAAGAATCGCGGATATTCACATGTGCTATACATAGCATCGGTACCTGGACTTTGTCCTAAAGCCGTTTCCAAGGATTATTGACGTACGTCGCCAATATAAGTAACCATCAGCCGCGTGGAAAGTGCTTTGTGCGCACCTCAGATAATTGAGGTCGCCCAAGTATTTCCGCGCTTGATAGTTCGCATCCAGATCTCTGAAGAATTATAATGCGCGCAAACCGCAGGTATTTGAGCAGGAAATAACTTCCGAGGGAAAGCCGTACTTGATAAGAGGTCTTCCACAGACGATTAGCAATGAGACAGAAAACACTATATTCTAAGTTCAGAATTTGGGTAGAACGTGAGACGTTGCAGATCAAAGCGAGTGGTGCTAAAATTAGGCTCATTCAGTTAACTACGCTACAATCAGGTGAATGCCCAGCTGCTTCTATAATTTTCCGCTATATTCCACATAGTTGGCAGTGCAACACGTTGCAGGGATCCTATTCCTCAAAGCTCCAGCGCTCTAGAGACTTCAGATTGTACTGTTTCAGTCCCTCTCACCGTCCCAACAGAAAGGTTCCTCGTTGCTAGGAATCAAAGGCCTCAAAGCCATGCCATAGTCACCGCCATTTGGTGTTCTCAACAGCGTGTGGATGTGGAACTTCGCTGGCTCGTTATTCGTGAGGAAAACGCCCGAGTGATGGTCGAACTCCACGATGATAACTGGACTCTGGATCCTGTAGTAGAAGGGGTCTACGTCGCCATACGATCCGATCCAACTGAAGTACGTCTCGTGGAACCATGATTTGATGTTTTCCAGGCGGACCTTCTTGGCCTGGGCGGGAAGATAAAGCAGGTACTGGTTGAGGATCCCCAACACGAGCTCTTGCTGGTCAGATGTCATTTCTGAGACCAGAATGCCCTCATAAGGCACCACTCGGTTGTCCCGGTACGCGCCACAGAGATGGCGCTGGTCGTCGTGGTTCCATCGGCCGTGAGGCATAGCAGGGTCCCTCAACAGCTTGTATATCTGGGCCTTGGCCTGTTTATCGGCAGGAAGGCTCTGCATGAGTTGCAGTCCCAATTTCTCTTCCTCCTCGAGTATACGAGTTCCCTTATACTTTCCCTCGTCGATGAGGTTCGGTTCGGCGCCTGTAAACCACGGAGATATGACGATCTGCGACTTGTAAAAGAAGATGTTGAGGCATAAGTGGTGGCCGTAGAAGGCGTATCCCCAGGGCCGCGTTGTCGACGGCTCGCCGAACAGGACAAAGTTGTAGCTGAACTCGTTCATCACGGCGGGCGACTTGACCAGATCACCGAGGAAGCCATTCACACGCGTGGCGCCCAATGCCTTTTGATACCCCTCGGGTGATAGCGTCGCCTTGAGGACGAGCAAGATCTTGTCTCGCAGCTCGGGGCTTATCTCGTCCAGCCGCACTCCTTTGTCGCTGAGCAGGAACTCGGGGTTGCTCCACGTCCGCCACTCCGGGGCATCCACATGGTACTTGACGCGCTTGGCCTGGTCTGCGTCTAGCAAATCGACGACAGCATTTGTGGCGTTCACGATCTCGTCGATCGGTACCTCTTCGTCTTGAAGTTTAAAGAGATCTCGTCTTGGAGTGCCTATGTATAGTCAGCTATGACGCACATTTTTAACGTGGGCGACCTTGGCGAAGTGTGCGCACCGTCGGTTGTGACGCCCTTGAATGGATCCTTGAGCAGCTTGAGCCAGTGCAAGTACAGATTGTGAAGCCACGGGGGATTCCCGCCCTCTATAAACTCTTTCGCGTATACATGAGCATCTTGCTTTTGCATCGTCGTGAACCTGGGGATGCTCAGATCGGGCAGAAATTGGCGGTACTCGCCGCCATGCTCGGCCTGTGCCGCCTTGGAAGCCATGGTCGCTGGTGCTGAGCTGCGAATGGTTCCAGTTTGCAAGACGGTTGTCCGTGAGAGTTCAGAGTGACAGTCAGAGTGACAGTCAAGCAGTCGGCCAGCAGTCCTCGGGTGTCTGATATAACTCTGGAGGTTTTGTCGACGACGTAGACAACGTCACCGCGGAAGTTCCGAGCACGCCCGTGATACGTAAATCCGAACTGGGCCGAGCTTCGGGGCCTACTTCTAGCACCGCTTGGCACTTGCAAGTGCGACACGTCGATTCAACTCAAAACGCGTGTGCAGGTAATGCTCTGCTAACGAGTTCTAATTGCTATCCGGAACGCATCAGAGGGAGGTAATGTCCAAGTGGCACGATTTGACGCAGCGACCTGCGGCTCCACGTGTTGTGACGGCTAGGATTTCCGGCATATGCAGCTTTGGACTCGGAAAATCATAGCATACCCCGCAAGCGCCAAGACCATGTCCAGATCTTCGGAAATCCCGGCTATGTTGGGTTAGGGTAGCGGATCGAGAGGACAATGGTGGCATTCTCTGCTTTACTCAGAGCTCTCCGGACCAATGGATGCCACATAACTGCTAAAGGTTTGACAATCTGCTAGTGGCGTCTAAGCTACTTCTTTGTGTTCGTAGATGTATGTGTCCCTCCTTTCATGCTCTCTCAATTAGTCTCATTCGAGGAA
The DNA here is from genome assembly GCA_037177825.1 of Diaporthe sp. P3_1W. Classification (NCBI taxonomy): domain Eukaryota; kingdom Fungi; phylum Ascomycota; class Sordariomycetes; order Diaporthales; family Diaporthaceae; genus Diaporthe; species Diaporthe sp. P3_1W. The sequence goes on from JBAFXB010000008.1 coordinate 3,842,646, forward strand.
TCGTCGGCCTCAGAAGAAAACATAAATAAGTAGCTGTCTGTACGAGGAAGCAACGCTCTACCCCGCTATACCGATGTTGCAGAGTGAGGCGCCTCAGTCGTCTTACCAGGTATAGTAATCATAGTGGGCATGTCTTCCTGGCTTAGAGGGCTATCAAGATCGGAACTGGATCGAGCTTCTGGAAAGAAATCATGAAGCCTTTCCACGTAGGCTACAGATTCAATTGACTTAGATGCTCTGTCGATGTACTTCATCAAATCTGAAGTGCTAGACCTCAACTCAACCCCATCCCACTGCAGGGCGATCACCAGGCCGGTCTTAGTCGAGGTTTCAGCGCTAGAGCCCAACTTCATCCTGATCAAATAGATGACAAGATTATCTGTGGCAACCACATATCTGGTTCTGCGGACTGGCAAATGGGCTGCGTGTCGTCAAATTGTGATCGGTTTTTGCTTCCGTGAGCCCGACTGGATGCCTCTTGCGGTCGAAGGACTTTTCATCAGAGAGGCAGTGGTAATCAGGGATTGATTCCGGCGAGGACAAATGCCGTAGAGTGATTTGGTGATCCTTGAGAAATATCTGCGACGGAATAAACCTAGAGCACTATTACGTCTGCCTCGATTTGTTTGGCACCCAACTTGTAGCTCTCCACCTATCAATTGCACAAGCATCTGGCCCGTGACTTGTCGGTCCGTCGCGTTGTAGTTGTGGGCTCGCGCTCGTGTCGGTAGACTTGCTTACGGTGCATCGAGGTATCGGCGGCCGCTTCTAGAAGATAATACATCATAGTTGCGAGGATTGTTTCTGCGGACGAAATTTCTGACATGGATGGTCTCCAGAGCATCAGGCTTTCTCTGCCTTGTACATGTCACGCGCCTGTGTCAGCTTCAGCTTTTGCACGAAGCCCACATAAGGGAGGTCATCATTGGCGATTGTGACTATTTGCTATTGCCCCTCTGCTTGCAAGGGAGATGACGCACTGAAGCAGATAGAGTATGGCGAATGAAAACTATCATGTCGCTAGGCCATTAACAAACCCTACACAACTCTGGTGTCCGACTACCAGGAAATTCCTTCAAGGAAAGAAAGTTCTGGCAATGACAAGTGACTCCGCATTCGTATGTCAAGACCATTCGGGATGAACCATCCTACCAGGCTTCCTGTACTACCATGATAATGAATATTTCAGTAACACAATATAAATATAGAATTTACAAAGCATTGCCAAGACTCCAGTCAAGCCTCTCGTTGGAGGCAACTCTAGTGACTTCAAGGAACAAGGTTTCTGCCATTCGCCTTGGCCGATAGCTGTCGGTAGCACACCTGATTGAATGTTTTACGTTCCATCATAATGATCGACATCGCGCTGGGTTAGTGGTTGTATGCCGTCTATCACGGCCTCCAGAGGCGTACCTAGTTATTATGTCAGAGTGGCTTATGTCAGGGGCTTAGCTTGCTGACTAGGCAGTCAGACGCAACAAGCTTTGAAGATCCCGTAGGCAGCTGTGGCGTTCGCAAAGCCAAGTATTTCAGCTCTGGTCTCTAGCAGAGCAGCAGCACCAATGAGAGCTGTACTTTTGCGCCACATGCAGCCGTTGTATATCGGACAGAGCACGCTTCGGACTTCTTGTACACCGCCGCACTTGATATCTGACGTGTGCGTTGATCTCTGCCGAGTGCATTATCCAAAACAGGACGATAACTATGATGATGCGCTTGACCAACTTTAATGGTCGTAGCTATACTTAAGCAGCTCGCGCTCAAGGTCAGTCGCCGGGAACATCGGACCTCAACTCAAATTTGTACGCCACTCAATTTCCACAAACACTTTGACATTTTCCATCCGACATTGGCCTTCCAGTATCTTTGAAGTTATCTCAGAATGCTCCCACTTCGACTCACAACTCTACTGGCCTTTGCGATCAACGCACACGCTCAGGCTAACATCACAGTCCAACCACTGACGGACGTCGACGAAGACCACCACAAAGGATACTTCTCAGATCCCTACCATGTCCCATACGCGAACGAGACTGGCGTCTATATTTCAGGCACTACCCATAAGTATCTGGAATGTGACGGAGAATTGACACCCAGATGTGCCACACCCAGCAACATCTCGTGGGATTATGCAACCGCTCTCAACCAGACGATGACCAAAGCGAAGATTCAGGTCTGCGGTGTGGCTGGCATTCATCCCTTTCAGAGCGTCTCGAACGGCAAGAAATCGTGGGATGCAGCAGTGACACTTCACGTTCTGGAAGAGTCCAAGAAGTGCAATGGTACATCGGGCTGGAGCGTCATCGTTCACGCATCCCCAGTGGGGCCAACTACGGAGACACCACCAGATTCATGGGAAGGGGACCAAGTTCTTGTTGGGAATTTCAAGGACAATGTCGATGCCAACTACGATGGCAAATATTTCCGGACACCAGAAGGAAAACTGTACCTGGTATATCAGAAGCAGATATCGAAGCCGCCAAAGCGAGACGGTGTATATGCGTGGCCCATGAAAGATCCCACCACGCTAGCCACCGATAACTCTACACTCCTGCTCGGTCCTGACGAAGGACTAAAGTCGGAAAACTACCATAACCACAGCGACGATGCCTTTAAGCTCATCGAGACAGGCAACATCAGGGCTATCAATGGAAAGTTCCTGATGGCTTACTCGGTCGGGGCCTACAACCGCCCGACGTACAAGCTGGCCGTGGCCTACTCAGACACGTTCCTTCCGGAGAACGGGCAACAGTATCGAAAAGTCATGAAGGAAAATCCAGAGGGACTCTGGGGATCACCCAAGACGCAGAAGGAAGTCTACTACCTGTTGCAGGCAGATCAGAAGCAACCCGGCTGGCATTACATTCGTGACCAAGTTCTTGCACCCGGCGTGCCGACCGTTGCCAAGATCGGAGCCGGCAACACCTGGGTGCTGACCTTCGCTGGGTACGATCCCAACGATGCGGGGGCCAATGATACGGATCCTGACTTATATGAAGCTAGCCGGCGGCGGCCATTCTTTATCGACCTGGATGTGAACATACCACCCAATACTTCTGTTAAACAGGCTAGCGACCAAGAATTACAGGGCTGGATCACCCCTTCTCACGGATAGATGGACCTGGGGTAAATATCTACTAGAGTAGGAGGATAGATCGAAATAATTGAGTAGAAGCCAGAGGGCGCAGCTTCACCGGAGGCGTTTAATCTTATCTCGTACAAGAAGACTTGGCTTATTTCTGAAGAGGTTGTGTCTCAGGAAACTGCTACATACTGAGGCTTGGTATTGTCCTGTAGGCGATTGTCCCGTAGGAAGTAGGACAAGTGAATGTCAAGGCTGCTCCACATGCTATGGCCTTCTGATCATGATGACTCGGGCCTGAAGTCAGACATCAGTGTCCACGTCCTCATACCTCTCCTAAGACTCAAAGTCTGCATCTGAAAACATCATCTCTGCTTTCTCCTTGCTCTCAGCCAGCACCTCAAACAATACATCGAAGTCTACTCCCTCCAGATCCTGTCCTTTTAACAGATCCTTCAGGTCGTCTCCCTTCAGATCCAGATCCTCCGCCCTGTCAATGACCTCATTCAGCGTCGGTCCCCCATAACGCTGAATCTCGACTGGTCCCTCTAGCATGTGCGGCTTCTCCATCAGCCAGTCGATCATCTCGCGGTAACCGCCAATGAACAGGACAAGCTCGGTGCCAAGGCTGAGGGCTGCCCTCCTGTATCGATGGTAGACGTCAAGGACCTCCTTCCAGACAGTCTCATCTCCTTCTGGGCAGGTAAATGACATGCCCTGGACACAGCAGCTGTCCTTCTCCGGCCAGCCGCGTGAGACCAAGACTTTGAGTTCTGTGGCGTCGCGCATGGTGACAAAGCGGCCGTCCTGCCAGTCGTCAAAGTGGACGGGGTATCCAAGCGCTTCAGCGACCACTCTTTCAGGGACCGGGTCGTCGTGATGGGTGAGGAAGACCTCCTTGACCAAGGCCACCTTTGGGGACCGGGTGTCATAGAAGACCCAAGAGCCCGTATGAAAGCTGATGCTGAAGCCGTACGACCACAAGTCGAAACGGTCCATGACGGGGACGAGGCAGTCAAGCACGACTGTGCTGAACAGGGGTTCGTTCTCAGGTTTGTACTTGACGAAGAGCAAGCAGGGTTTGAGTCCCTTCAGGACGAGGAGGAACTCCAGGTGGTGGCGGAGGTGCGCTGCGCACATCCAAAACTTGTTGCCGGGCTTGCCCTGCTTGCGAGATATCTTGCGTTCGCCCACGTAGCATCCTTTGGACGACTTGAGGGTAACTTCACGCTCTTTGTCTCGGAACTCCTGCATAAACCTTGGGTTAGAAAAGTCTCTCTACTTTCACGCAGCGACCGCCAACGCATGACAGGAATGTTTGGGGAGCTGACCTTGAAAGCTTCCTCCACCGCGCGATCAAAGTTGCCATCATCGCGCTGCTTCTCGCCTGCGCTGGTCGGGGGGCGGTCGGTAATGGGATTCTGGTCAAGATCGAGACAGATCGCGTTGAAGGCTGTTTTTGTGATACGGTGCGATGGCTGGAGTTTGTCGTTGACTTTCGCTCGGTTGATCTCCGGGTCTGACTTGCATTCACAGTCGGGCACATCGCAGGATCTGATGGCAGTGATCAGGGCCTTGAGGCCATAGTTGGCAGCGCTCGCCATGGCGTCAAGATATAGCGAGATCGGCAAAGAAGCAATAGTGCAAGAACTCAGGATGCGAAAGGTTGGGGAATAAATCTGCAGAGAGAACATTGATATTTCAAGATGGGACAGAATGCATTTGAAACTGAAACCCTTTGTCCTGAAATTTTTCGTTTGTAGCTGTATCAAGCAAACGGCTGCCTAGGTACGAGCATTCATGCCTTTGGAGCTCCCAGGCCTCAATAAACGCTCCATATTCATAGTGAAACGGTGGTCGCGACTTGTAAAGGGCTACAAGCTGGAATTGAAAATAAACCACTTGAGTACGTTTGAAAGCCTGGATCACATGCAAAACACTTCGAATACGTACCACTAGACGGCGTAGACTATACTTGTTGTTAAGCCCAGCGTAGTTCTTCTTGGTTGTTCTACTTGCATGCATGCAGTGCGACCACTTGTGACACACCGTGCCAATCGTTACATCTTCCCGAGCGAGTCGACCACATTTCAGCTCCGACTCAAGGCTTTCGGGTTCCGTATCGAATAAGAGTTCTTTACCATTAGGCTGAGTATAACGAGACAAAGATTGGCAACGACGCACATAAGGCCACAAAAAGACACTTACTACCTGGGCGTGTGCTTCGGGTCAACCTCAATTTGCTGCGTCTATACTTGAAAACACAAAGTCAAGTCTACATTACACTTGCAAAGTGCCAATGGCTGCTTCTGAGGAGCTATCAGTTGAGCTTTCTCAACCGTGCACGACCTGCCGACAGCTTGAAAACTTTGACAAGATCCTCGACCTGCAAACCAGGGGCGTCGACGGCGATCTATGGACGTTTGACGACCAGTGGCCTGAGCTGCCGCTCCTTGAGACATCTGCCGGGTGAGGGTGCGACCTCTGCAGGCTGCTGCGAAAGAGCCCGATGTCCGCACCGGACGACCACACACGGCCGGATGACAACCTCGCAAGGGTGCACAGCCAGATGCTACGTGTGGCTGTGCAAGAGCTATCATACTCATGGAGCCATGGCTTCGATGCGCCGTGTAAGTGGAAGTGACAGGACCAACGAGCTTCAGCTAGGATTTATTGAGAGACAAAAGCTAACACGCCTGCTGGTCCAAGAGCCCCTCGCGCCTAAAGGTGTCTGACCTTGGCTGTATCAAGGCCTTGGAGAACAGGATCGTGGCAGGCATCATGCATTTTCCCATCCCTTACTCCTTCTTCTTCCTAGCCTTTACGACTGCCATGCTAGGGCGGTCGATAAACATCTTCCAGAATTCCGGGTCCTCCCGGGTACAGCTCGCACTCTCAGTCGGCTCGAGCTCCGTGTCCTCCAGCCCGTACCTGGCGTGGAACTCGCTGACGAGGGCCGGGTTGTAGGTCACCTCCATGCTCGCGCCGTCGTAGCTGACCGGGGGGTCGACGTACAGCGTATACCGGTACGCCATGCCGCCGGGGATCTCCTCAAAGTCCTTGTAGATGTAGCCGTACTTGCCCGTGGTCGCGGCCGGCGAGGTGTGGCCGTGGATGACCCGGGTGCCGACGAAGCGGCCCCCGGGCTTCAGGTACGCGACCACGGACCGGAACATGCCGTCCAGCGTGTCCATGCTCCCGGCGTGGTCGAACAGCCAGTTTGCCATGACCATGTCGTAGCCTTGCTCCTTGAACCTCAGGGGCAGGCCCGCCAGGCTTTCGGGCTTGGAGGCATCGCCCTCGATCCAGTGTATGACTTCCTCACCCCTGCCTAGTGACGACTCGATCTTCTGGCCGGCCTGCATCATTTCGGGAGACACTGGGTGCGTTGGAATTCAGTGTCACAAGTCATAGTGAGAGCTAGGTACTGATACTTACAGTCGACAACGTCAACAGCGGCGGCACCTTGGTCGACGACTTGGCGCGCTCGTAGGCCCTGGCCGCCACCAAGGTCAAGCACGGTGATGCCAGTGCAGTCGCCTAGCGCAGCGGCATGAAGCTGGTGCTCCAGAGTAGCAAAGGGCGTATCAATATATCGCCCGTATCCGTCCGTCTGGTGGGCATGCTGTTCTTTGCTATACCCAACACGAGTTTCCGAAGTTGCCATGGCAAGTCTGTTGGCAAATTTGACGGCAATTATTGGCAGGTGAGGTGCTAACTATGCAATGTCTCCTTGGCTGGGGTCCAAAAGGTGAGACGGGCGTGAGTCCTGCGGCTCACTTCACGACAAGCGGGGAAGGAAGTCTAGAGCAGAGGTTCCATCGTGAGGAGGGGTTCAGATCATCCGTGCTTACTCTGCTGTTTTCGTAGTGGTGCCGTGGATACCAGTCGTCATGCCCCAATAGCGATGAGGCATATCAATGTGCTAAGCGACAACCGCTAATGTAACAGGTTCCGTAGCTTGCGTCGTGCAGGTGATCGACAGTGTGTTACTTGATAACGTTACACGTTTTGTGTTGGTCAATCGCAAGTCTCCAGTATTGTTGTGATAAATCACACAAGACATCACTATTTTACATGCTAGATAGGATTAATCGGAACGTTTCCTTCATGTAATTCTTGGGTGTCTTTAGACACCCCGCGCAGATTGAAAACCAGAGACATTCTCGTGGGGGCTTCTTCCAGAGACAACGTTCTGGTGGCTCTCTGTGCGCATCCAAGCGTACTCCGGCCCAGCCGTGTCCAAATATGGGTCTACCTGCCAGCGATCCTTCAACTCAACATGATCATGCGTTCTGTCCACCTCATCATTATTTAAAGAGACTGAAGTCGACTGGTTCGTCCCGGCCTCCACGTCAGTGTGAGAGCCCGGTGCGGGCTGGCGGGCAGCCGGCCAGCCGTGGTTTTTCTGTGGGTATGACCCAGATGCATTTGAGGTGTTCTCAGGGCTGAAGAACTTGGTCCGGAGTGACTGGAGCGGGGTCCAGTCAGCTGCGTACGTTCTCAGGAACTTGGCTAGACCCGGGACCGAGCAGACAATGATAGCGATATTGAGCTCCACAATCCTATTATCTTCGGCGTAAGCGGGAGGGTCAACTATCTAAGGAGTGGGATCACGAAACTTACGTGCAGAGAAGAATCACGTAAAGATACCAGGTGGCATCGGCCATATTCTTAAACTCGAGTACTCGATAAACGAGAGACAGAATGTTTGCGATCACGCCCCTACAGTTACTTATTGAGTCACTTGTATGATAAAAGGTAGGAACATTATATGGGAGCAACTTACATGAAAGCTGTGGAGAATACCAGCACCAACTGGTTGCGTTTGGACCTTGATATTTGCAGCTGCGTCGTAGCCGGCAGGGGCAATACGAAGATGTATAGGTCCAAGATGATGGCCAATACGGACTGCACGATTCCCCAGTAGATGCCATCTGCCGGCTTTGCACTAAGCATCACAGAGTCCCAACTTTTCCCGGGGCTTGGGGTGTTGTAGTAGGCTGCCAAAGGAAGTGCTGGAAGATAGACAATGATGATGCCTGCAAAGCCGATTCGAATGGCTAGCCGCATAGCAGGCTGTACATCGAATATTGCAAGGAATAACAAGAGTATGGATGCCTTGGAGAACATAAGGCCCGGCGTGACCGTGAGCGCCTGACTGAGTGTAAACTAGTAGCTAGTGTCAATACGCATGGAGCTTCAAAGTCGCCGACATCTATCCATCCGCCGTATTCAAGGAGCCGGTGGCCGGCTGAAAATGTCATCATTGGCAGCACGATTGGGCTACTCACCTTGGCAAAGTCACCGAAAAACCAACATGCTGGTATGTCCCATTGGTGGCGCGCATATTTAAGTTCTGAATTTGGTTAGACTCATGTGAAATCTGCGGTCGGGATTCCCAACGAGGCAGAGACATACGAGAAAGCACTAGACTGATGTGTGTGAGAGAAAATATCAGGGCCAATGTATTGAAGTCTGTAACATGTTAACCACACGCGTGCTGTAATAGTCTCTGGGAGCGTGGAAGAACAGAAAACATACGATCAGTCCACGTGAGCTTCTTCCAGTTCGCAGTCAACCGACACCCCGTGAACAACGCTGCGAAGAACAGCACCACGACAGAGACACCGAGCACAGCAGGCGCATAAGTCGGCGGGTTTGTGAAGTTTGGCTTCACACCCTCTGGTGCGGTGCCAGCCGGGAAGGCACAGAGATCAAGACCACCGAAAAGGCTCATCGCCGCTGAAGGCTGCAGCTCTGCGGCCAGCGTGTACTACGTCCCGCAATTTGAAGAAGGGTGGTTTCTGGTAGACGACCCGAGCAGCTCGAAATAACTGGGCAAATTAGCAAAGATCCAAATGCGCATGATGGTGGGTGGTCCGCTAGTTATCAGAGGCGACTACCAACGGAATCCAAGGGCCCACAGGTCCGTTAGCCCAAAATCCTGCTGTTGCTGTGCCGCATTCAGCGGGTCCTGGTCAGGCGGTAACTACCACAAATAACACCCGGAGCGGCACCGAACCTTTTCAAGTAAACGCTTCTCCAATTGTTCTTGTTTCATTACGCATTCTCTTTTAACGTTACAAGTATTTCAGTGAAAAATTGTTGCGTTGTAGACCAGGACTACTTGCAATTGTTGGTTGACTTGACGGAAGAGCGCTTGGTAACACCGTCGAGGCCGTCTTTGGCATCTTTCGTTTTACCCATGTCATGACCCGCAGAAGGATCATGCTAAGTGAAGTATCTATATGCAGGTGTTGGTTCGCACTGCCGACCTAGTTCAGACCCGATTAGGCCTCGGCTAATCAGATTGCGCAGGTGCACCACACCTTCATCTTGACTTACATTTCTTTGCCGCCGCGATCAATCGTTGCACGTTGCTACATTGCTTATCTTGATGCGGATTTCTCTAGGCAACTTAAAGAGACGTGAATCAAGGTGCGTGGCTTTTGAACCCGTAATAGTACACCCTCGCTGCACAGCTATGGCAGCGATAAGCCATTACGGGCTGGGTGTGCTAGCCGCCCGAGCAAATATAGAACGTAATGAAGACGAGGGCAGCAGTTCCTTTGAAATAATAAATTAAATGAGAATGAAAAAGAAATCTTTCAACCCATTAACCCAGGCAGAAATAATGGTAACTAGATAAAGCTAAGAACTTTTGGCTGAAGGTGGCGTAGGAGATGTCCTAGCCACTATGCCTTGTTGTACATGAATAGAGGATCTGCAAATGTGTTCGGGAAACAGCCTGAGAAGCTACCAATCGACCGCATATCGACGGTCATAGTAAGCCCCCATGGGATGGTTCAACTCAAACCAACTTTCTTTGGGAGATGGAGGCCGGCGTTGCTCCCGAAGCTTCTTCATTTCCATCTCCATCTTCTCTCGCTCCGCCTTCTCCTTCTCGGGGTCGCGCCAGATGCCGACGAACTCGAACACTTCCGGGGCGGGGCCATCGGGCGGGAATTCTGTGGGGCTTTTATTGTTCCAACCCATGAAGACCATGTTGCGAGAGACCCTCAGCTTCAGGTAACCATTGCCGAGGAAGTCCAGCGACAGTTTATACTTCCCATCGCAGCTCTCCACCTTCACAGGTCTGAAGGTTGCGCTGTCTGGAGGGAAGAATGGCCCGAATTTACAGCCGGCATTCAGATCGAGAAACAGCCCCCCATACATCAAGCCAGCATCGTCGCCGGACTTCACATCTGGGCCATCCGAGTCGTCATCCACTGGCTTGTCGTCTGGGTGGTAAAAGTTGACTCTTTTGACGTCATAGAAACCGCTGTGGTAGAAGTGGTCGATGTGATCGCTGCAGAATAGCTGAAATTCTTTGCCCGCAAGTGATCGAGGGTTGGCATGAAAAGTACGGCCCTCTTTCTGAACCTTTCTGAGGGACCTTTCTGCTGCTCGAACCTCCTCTTCCTTGCTCCTCTCGAATTCGAATCCTCGTTGTTTTTCTCGTACTTTGTCCAACCGCTCCTTGAGCACCTCCCTCTTCCTCTCCTCGCGCTCTCTTTTCAGATCGTAGTAGTCCTCCGCGTTAGATCCGTCATACGATCTCTCCGACTCCTCGTCTTCCGAATGGACGTCTCGGAATTGGCACTCACACTCGGAGTCCTCGCATTCTTCCTTTGCGCTTTTCTCTTCCAGCTCTGAGAGGTCCTCATCAAAGTCGTAAGGGTCTGTCGGAGTGAAAGGTTCCCGGTCCCATCTGATGCGCCAGACTCGGTAATACCAATCAGGGAGCCCTGATCTCGGCGCGCGTGCCTTTTTAACGCGCGATGCGCGTGGTCGTAGCGGATTGCTCTGCTTCGGATTGCGCTGCTTCGCACGTTTGCCCATTGTGATTGCGTGATAATAATAAGTCTTTCAAATACGTGAATAGAAAACAAAAGGCTCACTTTGAAATCCGTCAAATCGCGCAATCGCCAGATGAGGAGCAACCTCCCACCCGCTTCTTATAAGGACGAAGGGAACGCGAGGATGACGCGAGGAAATTGGGACCCGCCAGGGATGGCAAATGGGTTCTGCGGCCCGTCTGATGAACCATGTCCCCATCCCAGGCTCATCGCGGATGGCCTTCCTGCATTGCCGACATTGCTGGCTGCATCACGCCACGGTGTGTTACTTTCTTCGGGCATTGATGTGCGCATTCGCTGCAACTTTTCCACCAACCTGATCAACCGACGCGATTCACCTTTAAAAGTGTAACGTGCCTTCTCGGGACTGGCATCCCCGGGCGGTCTGCTGCGCCCCCACACCCGCGTTCACGCGTGCACGCGTCTCTTTAACTTTCACATCGGCAACTTTGTATTAGGTATTAATCTGAAAAAGCTCAACGATGTCATCTATCTCGGACCCCACAAAAATTCTCCTTACGGGAAACTCCTCAAAATGAGACTCAAAAGAGAAGCGAAAAAAATAAGGAGAGGCAAGAGGAAAGGGGAAAAGGCAGAGCGAGGAGGTGGTACCAGACCAAGTACGTTATGCTCCGATCACAGATTGATACCACGTCCGCTGCGGCAGACAACCCGCATCCTAGTTAAGCCTCATTGTACTTGTTCCTCCTCTCGTTTCTCGTGCTTTGCATGCACTCACTTTATCCCCCGACAAGGTGTATTTCCCAAATTCGAGTGCCATGGGGACCGTCTAAAGAACATAAAACGGCCCACAATCTCATCCGGAGTGCGTCCCTGCCCATGGAGCCTCTCGACAATGCGCCGTCGCAATTGGGGATCCGGAGATGTGAGACCGCGCACGCCTGCATCTTCGACCACATTCCAGGGTCTGACTTTACTTTGCGCTCTTTTTGCGCATGCTAGTGCAGACCGCCCCCCGGGGGTACCTTGCCCTAGCGCCACCACCTCTGGCCAGTCCGCAAAGCTGGCCATGATGACACTGAGTTCGTACATCTGAGTCTGCGACCACGGGTGCGGCTGTGCTGTGTTGACAACAAACACGGACCCCCTCCACAGTAACTGCAGACTATTCTGAGGGCTAGCTCCATTCATGAACCACCAGAGCGCATGCGCATCCATGTCCCGCGTAGGGTCAGGTTCACTGATCCGGGGCGGATCGACGTGATGCAGTCGAGATTGATGGTGTTCACCGCCTGCGCCCGGCTGTTGGGGAGCAGGCGCGTGCCCAGCGCTACCCGTATTCGATGGAACCATGAACGGCTGCATAGGGGAGGGCTGCAATCGACCGGCGCCTTGCCCACTGCTTTCTCCCTGCGACTGAGGGCCCTGGGGCGGGAGTTGGGGGGCACCTCCGCTCCAAGTGCCACCAGTGTGCAACAAAGCCGTACTTGGACCGACGTTCTGTCCAGTCTCGTGCTGGGGTTGATCAGCAACGCGGTCAGCTCCAGTCATGTGGGTTAAATGCGTGTACGGAGCGACAGGTTGCGCAGGAGGGGGATGCAAGTGACCAGCGCCTTGTGTACTGCTTTCGCCACGAGGCTGAGGCTGTGGAGCATTTCTGCTCCAAGTGCCACCCATGTGCAACGAAGCCTCGCCCGGACCGACATTCTGCATAGTCTCGTGCTGGGGTTGGCCAGCGCCGCGGCCAGCTCCGCCCACATGGGACCAACGCGCCTCCGGACCCTGCGCGGGATAGGGCTGCAAGTGACCGGCGCGCTGTACGCTGCTTTCGCCTTGGGGCGGGAGGGGGTATCGGAGACCAGCTCCTATCGCGTAGAGCCCAGGCGCGGCGTCTCGAAAACCTGCGGCAGGGTTTGGACGAGATTCAGGCATCTGTTGACTGGCATATGCGTGGCTTATTCGCTCGACCTCGGCGGCATCTGCACGCCTGCGAGGATCTGGGTCGCCGTATGAACTGCCTCTGCCCTGTGATTGGACCTGACCTCCGGGCCCGAAGTGACTGATGCCGAGCAAACTCTCGTCCCTGCTGATATCCTGCAAAGGGGGTTGTTGAGTCTGATAGGTGCCCTGCTGAACGCTTGGGCCTTGGCTTTCATAGCCATGCTCCTCGGTTCTGTGGAGATGCTTCCTATGGGGGCGGACATTCCCCGTGCTAGATGGGGTACTAGGACTCTCCCGCGCTCTCTTTTGCCGTCCTGTGCTGCCGTATTCCATGTGCTGAGGCAGACCCGGCGCAAGAGTGGGCGCTTGAACATTTGGTGAGGCTTCAACGGCCACACTGCCTCCATCATATGCTGAGCCCTGATCAGACTCGCTGTCTGAAGATGAAGGCGAGCCATGAGTGGCTTGGACCGATAAAGGATGAGGAGACACGTCGGGTTGATATCGTGGTGAGCTCCTCTGTTCACTTCCTCCAGATGAGCTTGCCCCTGCAGGGCGAAGAGGAAGTGGCGTGCCACCATATCCGGGCTCAGGAGGGCTGTCCTCAAGCGGAGACCTGAGCCGGCTCGTGTGATGAGCAGCTGGTGACTCACTGTCTGCACTTCCTCCTGATGGGGATGGGCTCTGAGAGGGTTGAGCATAAGGTGTATTACCGAAATCAACACCCGGTGGAAGGAAAGGATTGGGTGGAGGCGACAACCACATATGTCCAGTGCCATAAGGAGGTGATGAGAATGGTCCAAGCCCGCTTGGTTGACCACTTGCAGCTGGCGAGGGCTGAGCAGACACGTCGAGTTGAGGAGACTTTTCAGGAAGATAATTACCTGGAGTCTCATAAGGCAATCCTTCTGCAAGGTCTGGGTCGTACCCAGGCGAATTCAAATCTCCACTCATGCCATACATGGATGCCTGTTGGAAGTTTTCAGACATGTCCGGTTGCGCTGATGATGAGCCATATTCAGACACCCTGATCTGAGGAGCTTGCATGGCATATTGAGGTGCATCTGGTAGCATTGATCGCGAGACGTGTTCGGGTGTGCCTTGTTGAGAAGGTACCGGTTCGTCCTCGTCCTGTTCATCCTGGTCCTGTTCAGACTCGTCCTGCTCAGACTCGTCCTGCTCAGACTCGTCCTGCTCAGACTCGTCCTGCTCAGACTCCCCTGAGTGGGCATATCGCTCACCCTGGCTTACACCCTCCCCTGGTGAGTTTGAATAACGAGAGGAAGATCTGCCCGGAGTACGCATATCAAATTGATCTAGATCCCCCATATGGGCCGCTGTAGACAACTGGTTCCAGCGGTCCTCCTCTTCCTCGTTGGTCGGCTGTCTGGGGCCATAGTTGCGCCTCATACTGATCTTTCAGGCCGACTTTGTGACGTGATAGAGGGAACAGAGAGAGGCGTCTTTCTGGGACGTGTGTGGTTTGCGTTTTGTTCAGTTCAGGTCGGCGAGGCCAAAGTCAAGGAAGATGTAGAAGTTGAGCTTTCGGAATGCTTGTTGTGCTGCTGGAGATTCTGTGCTGGTCTCGGTGTAGGTTTATATAGTTCTGGGAAGCCACCGTGAAGGCTTCTGGAGCGGCCGTCACTTAATTCTCTTACGGAACTACCAGCATGTGTGGGCAGTTGCTCACAGGTGTGGCTCACTACAGGTGGAGCCACTGTATCTATGACACTCCTTTCTTGGTATCGGAGCTGGAACTCTCATGAAATTCGATCCCATATAAGTCCGGACTGATTTGAGTGACTGTCTAGGAACAAGGACTAATGGGCATCTGTCAGCAGGCAAACTTGATGCAGTCTCAATTTGGAATTTAACCAGATGTGAATCAAGTCGGCTCGAAAGAATGTGTGGTAGTGTACGGCTGTCTGAACAGCAAAAAGTCGAGCAATTTCAAAGTCAAGCAAGACTAGCTCGCGTCGCCAACAGCTATCGTTCATTCTACAATATAATTTACGATCCTGACTGCTTACATAGCAGACCAATGACCTCTCTCCAACATGGGTATAGATCCAAACATCAGCCATTACCAGGGGTTGTACTTGAATTCATTCCTGTAACTGTCAAGCAGTACAAGACTGCTGCTCTTTTTCTGCAAAACTGTATTACGTTTGGCCATCCGGCGTGATACGGTACCTTGGAGCGGTCTTGCTCGATGAAGCGGAAGAGCTGGACTTATTGGAAGCACTGGCGTGGTGATACTTGCGTGATGCTTGTGGAGCCGGTGGAGGCCGAGCTGTTGGCCTGCGCAGTAGAGCTTCTGCCACCTGGGCAGCATTTTTAAAATGCGATCCCCGTCCATGACATCCATGCCTTCCCTCGTTTGAGTCTTGCCAATAGCATTGTCCCTCGCCAGGGAGGTCGTAGATAACTTCCTTTCTTTCTTCGGCAGGAAAACCCTAACTGAATGGGTTGTCTATTATTTGACCTGGTCTCCAGGCAGCAGCCACAAACCAGGCACCACAGCCCTGTTTGATGTCATCGGTCTGCCCAGCTTGATAAATTCCGGCCGGAATTTGCTCCCACGTCGCTCGGTACGCTCCACCGCCCTCTTTTCAAACATCCAGCATCTCCTGCAACCCCTTGATTTCTCTCTTCACTGTTTCTTGGAGTATAAAATGGCAGGTCATGCTCAAAAACGAGCGGGAAGTCCGCCCGACGACCGAGACTTCTTCCCGTATCCCCGTGATGAAAGGACATTCGAGGACTTGGACTCCTACAAACGGCATGGCTTGCATCCTATCATACCGGGAGACATCCTACCTAAGCCGTCGACATGCATCAGCCATGCACAGAAACAACCGCGATACACAATCTTTCTAAAAATTGGGTTTGGCGCCTTCTCAACTGTGTGGCTTGCACAAGATGATGATACTAGGTGAGCGGCAAAGATCCTTGAAGGGGATAAAACCTTTGGAAAACCCCAGTCCTTCCCATTCCCACCTTTTATGAACCCTACAGCTGATCAGAGTCACTATCCATAGGCGATTTGTTGCAGTGAAAGTGGGTATGGGAAAGGATAATACTGCTCTGAGCACTGAAGCTCGGATTTTGCAGCATATTCGACAAACTAAGGGCCCTGGCCAGGAGCATATTGTTCAACTTCTTGATCTCTTCACTATCAGGGGCCCAAACGGATACCACGAATGCTTTGTAACAGAGGTTATAGTACCTCTTTCAGCGATCAATCTGGAAACCTCAAAGGAATTCCTCTCCAAACGCCTGAATAAACAGGTTGCCATCGCCTTTGACTATCTCCATAGTCAAAAAATTGCGCATGGCGGTAAGTGTGAGCTATGCATATCCCTTTTCGATTTGTTGCTAATGAAGAGTTCCCTTGTCTAGATCCACACTACGGAAATGTCGGTATTGCTGTGCCACAAATCAACCAATTCAGCGGATTTGATCTTGTAGACCATATTGCAGGAGACCTAGAGATGTCACCTGTCATACCCATCAACGCATCATACCCTATGGAGACTGTCCCTGCATATATGGTAGGAGTATCCTCAATCTTCGACTTCCTGCGGGATGAGAATGCTTTCCCTGCCAATGGTGAACAGTCCATTAGAATTCTTGACTTTGGTAGAGGTAAGCCCTGATTCCAATAGTCACACTTGTTAAACGCCAATTTTAGTATGAAGAAGACACTTACGCTCAGTTACTAGCTTCCTGGATTGATTCACCTCGACATCTCAAAGGCGCATGTCCCATGGCGTACCAGCCTGCCGAGGTTGCCATGTATGGGTCTGAGGTATCGGATGGGAAGATAGGGTGTGTATGGAGCCAGCAGTCAGATATTTGGGCGATCGCATGCATAGTAAGTTGATTCTAGGCGTCACATTTAGAGGTGGGAAGCAGACACTTACTAACATCTTTGGTCTGCAAGTTCTTCCGAATTGAAACGGGCACATCCCTCTTCAAGCCCAGGGGGCCGGCGAGGGATCAGATTGTTCGCAATACAGAGCTCAGTGGGCCGGTCCCACAAGCGTGGTGCATGTATTGGCCTCAGTCCACTGGCACACAAGGTATGTAATCTACTCTTCTATTCATGGGTCCTTCTACATTAAAACCACTTTCCTGCAACGAAGAAACACTAATTGCAATGAAATGTGCTGTAGGGCCCCCTACGGAGCTTGACCGCCAGAAGGTCGAGAAGGCATGGCAGTTGCGCTTGCCAACGAATAGCTCCTTACGCTGTCTGCTGATGCGTATGATCAACACCAAGCCTGAAGACCGACCTTCTATACGCCAGATTCTGGGAGACGCTTACTTCGGTCATGTCGAGGTTAGTAATGATAGCTTTGATGCTTATGAATGAGATCCTAGGCAGTGTATGCTAGTTTACCGGCTTCTGGGTGACTTGATGTATTCATGGTATCTGGATGGAGATGGAAAGCCGATAATATGATCAAATTGAGCCTGCTCTAAAGTTGTGGGAGCTGCCATCAAGTGTCGGTCATGCCGCAGCGGGCTGTTATGCTAAGCGACTGGTATGGCCCACAGAGCAGCTGCGTCGTCTTGGTAATGATACCTAAATGGAGGAGAGCAATGCCCCAGTACTTATCCATCAGTTATAAGTGGCATCACCCGGGACCTATCATCTTCAGACCTTGCACAAATTCCAAGACAGTGTGCGCCCCGAGTATAATTCACTGGACTCAGTCTTCCAGACCAAGATACCCATTTGCGGACTTCGTTGATTTCTCCCTTACTCGTCTATCTCTGGATCATTACTCGTCTACCTTCGTGGCGCCATTTCTTGGGCCGGTCTCCAAAGCCTGCGTGAAAGAACACGGCAGTGGTCAACGGTTTAGCTTTTAAACTGACAGTAGGCACATTGGGAGAGGCCGGATAGGCGCAATTATGACTCAGGACACAACAACTCTGGTGCAGACGTTGAGCAATTCCCAAGCTGGCCGAGATACTGGTTCCCTATGAACTGGTACCATGGGCACAATCTCATGCAGCTGGGTAGACTACTGTGATCGGCAGGGTTCAAGTCGCCATATCTTTTTTTTTGCCCGGGGGCATGGCTCGGTGTATAATCACTCACTCCATGTTGTGTGAACCTTATTTTGTGTGCACCTAGGTACGGAGCAGTGTGTGCTCCTATATACTGATGCTGCAACACGTTAGACTGACAGTATAGGTCGGTGGTCCATTTCATTAATGGCCAGGAGCACAAGTACACAGTCTATCGTTAGAGCGAACACATCATTGCCTTGAGATTTCACAGGTCGGAAGACCAGTCTCTTCTCAGTCTCTGATGAGATTAAGTTACCTGGGTACTTAGAATCACTTACCCGGATTTGAGAGAAGTAACCTGTTGGTCATTTCCTCGCTTTCTTTTTCGCGAATTGCCTACTCTGGCATATCATATCCACGACTCGATCTCGTCCGAACCTCTCAACAGAAGCTGCATCGTGATGAGTCGCCCTCGGTGTTGTCTCATCAAGCTTCCGGAGTAGAGCCGGGCGTCTCCAACACATCTCACTGGCTCGGATCGTTTGTAGAACTCGGATTGTGGGTAGCCCACGCTGAAGGCTCATAAATGCCAGGGGAGATACATGCTAGACCTCGAGTGCTCGAGCCAGGGGATTGAATCGGTTGAGTTTGGTCGAATTCAAGATATGGCCAAGAATCGTGCATCAGATCTGGCATGTCTTGTCGTGCGGCCGGGCACTGGCCATCTCGAACGACTCAAAAACAGCAGGTTAAGCTCCCGAGACCCAACGGACTGGGTCCTGGTTAGCGTTTGTATAATAAAAGCAGCGTTATTGGGCAGAGAACGGATTGCATACTACCTAGTCCACCGACTGCAGACCACAAGTGGCAGTTTGGTCGGGCTGATGATGCATGTCTCCCGCCGTGCCCCACCCCCACCTGCCGCATTGAGAGCTTCGGGGACGGGTTCCGCTCCTCGCCTCAGATGATGTCTGTCCCTCAATGTGGGGCGACTCTTTTTTTGGTCTGGCTCTACTTCAGCCCGCAGAAGAAGCTGGGCGACGGTGTTGAACAGTAAGACCAGGTTGCACAACCGCCACGGATGACAGTCTCTGCGCGATTGAGCAGGGCGATTGTCTGACCAGATTCTCATCAGGGTCCCAATTGGCGCAGCCGTAGGAGTACTTAATGACTCTGTCTTGATGGGTAACGTTGGAGATGCCCCTCATGGCTGTCGTTACTCGTGTCAAGCGAGGAAATTAGAATTACATCAGGGCCCCCTTGCAAAGTAACCTGCGCCGACATCTGAGTCACCACCAGCAGTATCTCAGGAATTGACGATTGTGTTGCTTTCTTTAAATCCCGAGACAGTCCTCAGCTTCTCTGGCAGCATTTACTCCTCATCAATAAATAGCCCAAGAACTTCGGGTAGTACAACGCTTGCTTCTGTGGCCTGACAAACTCCGGCTTCCCGCACCCCAAAGCTCCAAATTTTTTCCTTTTCCTCGACCGTATCCCACCTTGGCCCCGACACCGCCACCATACCACGACCACAAACTCTCCAGCCTTGCACAAACACTCCTCTGTCGTTGCACCCGCGCCTGTCGAACACGGCCTTGTCTTTCCCTTCTGTCCCTTCTGGAGACCTCTGCGATTCTTGACCGCAGCACACAGATCCTGCTCGCCCCGAACCAGGAAACCCAACCCTCACAATGCCTGGAGTAGAATTCGCACCACAACTGGCGGACGATGTCAGAGGTACGCACCCAATCCCCTTTGTGTCTCGTCTGCGATGCTCTATGTGCCAGTTTCACCACCTGGCCATGGCCTTGCAATGTCCAATTCTCCAGACTGCAAGCCCTCAGGCCTTGCCCGCAGGCAAGGCGCACCAGGTATGCACCACAGCTGGCTGACATGCTCCTCTTCGTCCTTCGCAGTCGAGGGCCAGGATCCTCTGATCCCGCCCGCCCTGCTCATCTCCGAGGTCCCTGCCACCGAGACCGCCCTCGAGACCATCGTCAAGGGCCGCCGTGAGGCCGAGAGCATCATCATGGGCCAGAACGACCGCCTGCTCGTCGTCGTCGGCCCCTGCTCCATTCACGACCCAGCCACCGCCCTCGAGTACGCCGACAGGCTCAAGAAGCTGTCCGACAAGCTGTCCGGCGACCTGTGCGTCATCATGCGCGCCTACCTCGAGAAGCCCCGCACCACCGTCGGCTGGAAGGGCCTGATCAACGACCCGGACGTCGACAACAGCTTCAAGATCAACAAGGGCCTGCGTGTCTCCCGCCAGATGTACAGGGACCTCACAAGCAGGGGCGTGCCAATCGCCTCCGAGATGCTCGACACTATCTCCCCACAGTTCCTGGCCGACTTCATCTCGGTCGGCGCCGTCGGCGCGCGGACCACCGAGTCCCAGCTGCACAGAGAGCTCGCCTCCGGCCTGTCCTTCCCCGTGGGCTTCAAGAACGGCACGGACGGCAACCTGGGCGTCGCGATTGACGCCATTGGCGCCGCCGCGGCAAAGCACCACTTCCTCGGCGTCACGAAGCAGGGCCTGGCCGCCATCACCCGGACCAAGGGCAACCCGTACGGCTTCGTGATCCTGCGCGGAGGCAGCTACGGACCAAACTTCGACAAGGAGAATGTGCAGAAGGCCAAGGATGTCCTGACAAAGAAGGGGCAGAAGCAGGCGATCATGATCGACTGCTCCCACGGTAAGTCTCCTCTCTGCAGGTACTGCACTACCAGGACACACGAGCTGATCCGAGAACAGGCAACTCCAACAAGGACCACCGCAACCAGCCCAAGGTGGCCAAGGTGATCGGCGACCAGCTGCGCGAGGGCGAGAAGTCCATCATCGGCGTCATGATCGAGTCCAACATCAACGAGGGCAACCAGAAGGTCCCCGCCGAGGGCCCCGCCGCCCTCAAGAAGGGCGTCAGCATCACGGACGCCTGCATCGACTGGGACACGACCGTCGCCGTGCTCGAGGACCTCGCCGAGGCGGTGCGCGAGCGTCGCGAGAAGAACAAGGGGCATGCCAACGGTAACGGCAACGGCCACGCCAAGGCCACCCCTCTCGAGGAGGATTAAATCAGCCCACCTGCACTGTGGGCATATAGCTGAGGAGGAATGGTTTAGGATCTGGCCGGGCTGTTGTATTCCGGAGATATAATTCAAGTTCGTTGGGTGTTATGTGTGAGGCATCGCTGGTGATCACTAGAGATAAGCGAAACAACGAGGTTGTTTCATGGGAAGAAATGGAGCAGATTCACTTCCAGAATTTCTTGCGCAGGATTTGGGAGCCAGAACCCAAGTCAGTTCGTCAGTAAATGGGTTACAAAAAGGGGCGTTTTTGAAAATTGATATTTCATGGGCTGAAAGATGTTTGCCACTTCTCATTGCTGCTGTGTGTGCATGTGCTCTGGCTTTCCGATCTGCTTCTTCAAGGCGGCCATAACGTGCTACTGTAGAAGATGACTCGGTAGTCAGTCACTTGTCCGCAGGCTGTACCAACCTTCAAGTTCACTTCGTCCGCCTCCTGGGTATATTGACCCGTACTGAACGAATCTGTCTAGGGCTCCCAATGATGACCTCTCCCTAGGATGAGTGATGCCGTCCAGTCAACTGCTGTGCACAGCCACCGAAGAGACAGAAAGACTCGATTCAACAGATTCAAGACTTTCATCCGCCCTTTCGCTCTCTTTCTCCCGAATACTGAACTACGTGCTATGAGCCAGCTCCCTGTACACTTACCGTGCGAATTGTTCTCATGGCGTTCTGCGTGTCACGTTGCAGTTGGCACGACTGGTGCTGCACAGGCCTTGTTGAATCATGTCACTCCATGTGGAAGACGTGGCTTACCAGATCAGACGTTTTGGGTTCGTTGGGGGAGAGGGTGGGTTGAGCTGTGTAGCGCACTCTTGTGTGCATTTACAGCCTCCATTGCGAAGAACCCGCATAGTGACCATTGATTGGCATGCGCGCCGGACAGTTGTATTTCCTGTAGAATCTCCCGCGACAAAGTGATGCCATTGAAGTCCAAGGTTCACTCAGGATATCTCTTGCAGGAGGTCTTTCAATAGTAAGGGAGAACAAGCGTCCGTGTCAATCCGGCCTCGGAACGGTGAGCAACGATATGTAGCATTGCAGTCTATTTTACCCCATGTGCATGGCAGTGCATCCCCCTAGCTTGTCTGGAGACTGCTCTCTCGACTATGACCAGCAACAGCCGCATAAGCCCCACGCCCGCCATCCGTCCCGGTAGAGCCCAGCCCACCCCGGCCAAGAGGCAATATGCCGCCCTCCCTGCGTCCCCTGGGCGGAGCACCACCACCTTGGGCACCAGCACCGGCGCGACCGCCCCCGATCCCGGGTATCCCGCCGCCGCCGCCGCCCCTCTGCCGCTGGTCGACGGCCTTCTGCACGGCCGCCCAGCCCAGCAGGCCCGCGGTGCCGAGGATGAACCCCCAGACGATGAACTGGTCCTTGCGGCTGTCGCGCTGGAAGCACATGGTCGTCACGTCCTTGTCGGCGGCGCCCTTGCAGATCGGCAGCGACTGCGACAGGCAGAAGCTCCGGTTGCACTGGCTGCAGGACGGCGACGAGGAGCTGCCCTGCGCGCGGCGGGCCAGCCGCCTCCCGTTCTCGCTCTCGCGGGGGGGGGGGGGGGGGGGGGGGGGGGCGGGGGGGGGGGGGGGGGGGGGGGGGGGGGGTGGGGGGGGGGGGGGGGGGGGGGGGGGGGGGGGGGGGGGGGGGGGGGGGGGGGGGGTTTTTTTTTTTGGGGGGGGGGGGGGGGGGGGGGGGGGGGGGGGGGGGGGGGGGGGGGGGGGGGGGGGGGGGGGGGGGGGGGGGGGGGGGGGGGGGGGGGGGGGGGGGGGGGGTGGTTGTTTGTGTGGGGGGGGGGTTTTTTTTTTTGTTTTTTGGGGGTGGGGTGTTTTTGTGTGGGGTGGTGTTTTTTGGTGGGGGGGTGTGTTTGTGGTGGGTGTTGTGGTGTTGGGGTGTGGGGGGGTGTGGTTGGGTGGTTGGTGGGGGTGTTTGGGGGGGGGGGTTTGTGGTGGTGGTTTGGTGGGTTTGTTGGGGGTGGGGGGGGGGGGTGGTGGGGGGTGGTTGTGTTGGGGGGGGGTTTTTGTGTTTGGTGGGGTTTTTGTTGGGGGGGGGGGGGGGGGGGGTTGTGGAATGGGGGGAGAGGAGTAATTAGTATGAGAATGTGGATTGTGATTTGGTTAAGGGGTTTGGAGTTGATGAAGGAGGGATGAGATTACTTAGAGGGAGAAGATTAAGTTAATAAGATTTAAGTATATTAAGAAATTATTGGATGTGGTAATAGAGAAGATATTGGAATGGAAATTTGAGATATTTAAAGTGAGTGAGTTGGTATAGGAAAAGGTTTTGGGTATATGGGATTTAAAGATTTGAAATTTCTGGGATAGAAAGTTAAAGAATCCTTATAATAGAAAAAGGGTTAAAGTATTTTAATTAAAATAAATAGGCCTATAGAAAGTTATTGATGTTGCCTTAGATGTAATAATATATATTATAGATTTAATGTTTAAGGGGAGGAAAAGAAGGAAGGTTTATATTAATAATTTTATGAATGGGGTTAATTAATGATTTTATTAAAAGAAGTTGAATTATTATAGAGATAATTAAATGAAATTAAATATTATTGTTGAGGGAGGTGATGAGAAGAGTGAAGTAGTAAATAGAAGAAGGTGTTTGAAAAGAGTGGGATGTAGGTAAGCGAATGAAGAAAGTGTGGTAGGAAGTAGAGATGAGATGTAGTATAGATGGAGTTGGAGAGGATAGACCGGCCGCCACGGCGCACGGGCTCGAGGTCGTGGGCGGGCTGGGCGGCTGGTTCGAGCGCGACGAGCACTGGGGCGCCTCGAAGCGGTACGCCGGGTTCGCGCCCACGAGCCGCGTCGCCGACCCGGCGCTGCTGGAGCTCAACGTGCGGCGGGCGGTGGCCGAGGCGCTGGCTGTGGCTGCTGCTGCTGCCGCGTCGGGTGCGGCTGGTGGTGACAAGGCGCCGCTGCTGACGGGGCTGTGGGAGAGGGGCGGGAGGGAGGACGCCGAGAGGGCGCTGGGCTTGCGGCTTGAGGTCCGCGAGGATGGTGCCGTTGGGGTGGTCGCTGCGGATGCCGAGGGGGTTGTCCGCGCCCTGCGGTGGGACCCTGATGCGCCTGGGTCGTCGGTTGCTGCTGCGGGCGAGGAGGTCGGCAAGCAGCAGTTCTCGCCCGACGAGGCGAGGGAGATTGTGCGGGCGTGGGACGAGGGATGGAAGAAGATCTCGCTGCATGACGCCCAGCTCAAGTTTGCTGTGAGTACGCCCGGCTGACAATCACAATGGGACGCTGCTCTTCTTGGCGACACAGATCGAATCATTGGATGATTGATTCATTGATTGCTAATGCTAATGCTATTCTTCGCCTTTCTCCAGGTAACAAAGCGCATCCTCCAGCTCACAGGCCACCCGATCCCCGACTCCAAGCTGCCGTCCATCCACACGGCCGGAAACCTCGTGGCGCTCCTGGTCAAGCCGGAGCCGCCGACCAAGGTTGCCGAGGCCCTCGAGCAGCAGGGCGAGCTGACAAAACTGCCCAACGTGCGGGTGCACGCGACGCGCCGCACGCCCGTCCACAAGCACCAGGAGGTGGGCCGGTGGAAGGTGATTGTCGAGGAGCTCGAGAAGAGGAAGATCCCGGCGACGGGCGACGGCGGGATCGGCCGGTTCGTGGAGGACAAGTGGCTGAGGGGGCCGAGGCTGCCCAAGAGCGAGAGGAAGAAGAGGAGGTGATTGAAGCAGGGAGCGTCTGTCATGTAGATTGGCGTGGTAGGGGTGTCTAATGCGCTATGCATATGTTAAGAGGTCAAAGGGCTGTAGACTACAATGTATATGGGATTGCCACCACGGCTGGCAGCATAAGATCCATCTCCTGCCGTGTCTACCGCTCAGGCGTTAACGGCTGTGTGCTTACCCAAACTGGACGTAATAAATATGGAGGGGACAGCGTATGCTTTAGTGTTCGTTGGCTGCGATATATACACCATACTGTTTTCCAACAACGTAACAAGAATCATGAATGAGGATTTTCAGCAATGCTCGCGTCTCGGATGTCGGCTGAATCACTCGGAGATTGACTTCAGTAGGAATACAGGGTCCCAATGTCACGACCTCGATGCATAGCCACTAGACAGCCAATATAGTCATGGAAAAGCAATATCACAAGTCATAGGAGAATGTTGCGGATGGGTTTATGAATGCTCGATTATCAAGGAATTCGGTGATTATCTACACATTCTTGTTCGCAACGCAGAGTCGCATCCCAATCTGTCCCAAATGTTCCTTCGCCAATTTAGTTGCCGTGGTGGTCGAAGTCAGACTTGTGAAGACGTTGATTTATTTGCCGCAAGAGCCTGGGAGATTGCGTTAGCCAAAATCGTTTTCGGGAACGACGACGATGAGGTGTGTTGTTCGTCACTCACAGCTGTCACCGCAGTTGCAGGTGGAAGTACCAGAGGTACCGGAGCATTGGCAGCCAGACATGATGATGGTTTGGTGGTGGTTTGTTTGGTAAGGGTAGAAGTTTGTGTGTTTGTGTGTAGTATGTTGCTTGATGGATGAGGCTAGGTTTTATTGAGTGGGTAGGAGGAAGAGTGAGTGGTCTTATATATCCGAGGATGCGTCAATTGTGCGGGATTCCAGAAGCTGCGTGTAAAGGAGGGGTCTCCCGCCAGGCTTCTGATCCCTGTACCAATGATGCGCAAGCGTCAGCCCAGCAGCCCCACCATCCCCCGGAGGATGTACGTACTCTGATACTGTACAGGCGGCACGTCCACCTACCTAATAAGCGGTGCGGCAGGTGGGAGCCGCCTCCTACGCCTACCTGAGCCTACGCTGGCCTTCGCTGCGACCCTTCCTTGCATCCCTTCTTGCACCCCACCATTCGATCTGGGTGATCTGGGCCAGTAAGAATCAGTCGTGAGGATCAGCGTCCAGGGTCCATGCCCGCCGAGCTGCTGCCAGGCTGCTGGGCCCCCGAACTCGATCCTCAGCAAGCCCTGAAGCTCCCTCGACTCGACGCCACAGGCGATGCTTTTTGCCTCCCGATGCCTCTTTCGTCCCGTCTCCCGTCTCCCTCCCACCGTGCCACCATGCCCAGCCAGCCTGCCTAAGTCGGCGCCGCCCAGGGTCCAAGGACGTCAAAAGTGTCAAAGCAGAAACTCACTATTGCGTACTGTGCTGGCCGAATCTGCGATATTTGTGCGCGATCCTGAGCCAGTCCCCTTTGAGGCGATGCCCGTCTATGCAAGCAAGCGACTCCCACCCCCCGCGTCGACGGCAACAAAGGACGATCCTGCGTCCGTCCGACCATCACATGGGCTAGACGTCATTCGGACACACGCATACGCACCCACTCGCACTCGGTGCACACAAGAGGGGGAGGCGGTAAAGGCATGGGCGGCAACAATCCCAGGACACACCAAGTGCGTGGTTTGTGCGGGATTGCCCCCCTCTCGGGTTCCAACACGGCCAGCCTGGAACGATGCGTATACAAGCCACCAAGCTGCCGAGGCGTCACCGTCAGTGGCGTGGGGACCGCTCCCCTACCTCGATCTCAGTGTCTCCCCTTGATGCCCGCTTTCGGCTGGGGGACGACAGATGACTGGCTGAATCGGGCACATCCCAAAGCACCGGCCTGTTTCAACTGGACCGGTTTTGCAGCCTGGTCTACTGTGGTTTATCCCACGCCCGTTTTACGTTATCCGACTGTTGTTATCGCGGCCGGGAGACACACTCTGAACCCCAATAGGACGGCAGAGACACGGTAACACTGGCAACTCACTGACTCGGGGTGGTCAGCAGCAGAGACAGAAGCAGCAGGTGTGTCTGCTCTCGCCGGCTCTCCCCAGCCAAGCAGCTCTGCTTTGCTTTGCTGTACCTTCGCCGCCCACATGCGCCTGTCCGACCGACCAACGGAGAACCATCATGCTGCCACGCATGGCTTTCTCCGTGGATCGAGGGCCGCTCCGCGGGTAGCATCGTATCACTAGCATATCTGGATCATCTTATCGGGCCACTTATGCTGTGTACTGTAGCCCGTCCAGGCAGCCAGGCTACTCGGTTTGGCTCGGGACAGCGCTATACGAGCGTGCATCAACGGCCTTTCACATTGGGAATGCGCCCTGCTGCAATAGGCAATTGGGCTGTACGATGCCGTTGCAGGCAGTCCCCCACAGTGGCACTGCAGAGAGGTACAGCGATGGACGGGACATTGCCTTGTCCTTCCTCTGTGTCCGTCGAAGACCATCACGCCGAGTACAGTAGCTAGACTACTTAACTTGTAGACTATGTGCCGCCAGGCCGAGTGACAGCGACAGCCGAGCGACCCATGCCTACTGTTATCCTTCCCAAGTTACCATTTCCACCGAATCGAAACCTGCCCTAGGGACAGCCTCAACATGGCTGCCCCAGGATCTCTGTAACCTTCTTAAGTGGGGCCCTGGTCAAGTGCTCGCGATATGCACACCACCCACCAGTTGAACATGAAGAAGCAGCAGGTCACGGCTTCTCCCATCAGATTAAATCGATCATGTATCACCATGTGGTGGGGCGTCCAGCACATGGAACAGTCCCCGCCGGTGGCGAATCTTTTGTTCCCGTCGCTCGCTTGATCGAATGAGACCCAGGCTCACCAGGTCTGAGGGCTTTGGGCGGGAGTCGGTCAGGTTGCCAGAACAATACGATTGAAACCGTGCAATGTCACTTCACAGTCCATTATTATGGTAAGCGTCCATACGGTCTATTACAACAACACCTCAGACGCAGTGAGAGACGCCACAGGATGGTTGATGGCTCAACGTGTGCCTCTTGTTCACTGGCTAAGCCAGTCAGATTCAAGGTGCCTTCTAAGTAGATAAGCCTTGACAAGACTCACGCGCTCTCTATGTCTGATAACGGCAGGAACAATACCCAGCGACCCGGCCCACGAGGTGCTGTCGTTAGCCGCCCTTTGCAATGACACAATTGGCAAACCCCCCAAAGGCTGGTTACCACCCGGGGGCTACTAACTTCCAAGTTCCTCCAGCAGCGACATGTCTCACGGCGGCACTCCGGCACTACAGCCCTGCAACGTGGACGCATCCCTTCCCCGCCAAACACTCTCTCGCAAGCGACGCACAACTGCCGGCACGAGGAGGAGCATGACATGAAATCGACTGCAGCGCCCCGTTCGGAAGCCGAAGACGGCAGGACCCCCACGGATGCTGAGACGGGCACAACCGGGCCAAGACATGCCATCTCGCGCATCTTAGGACCCGCAGATATCGAGGCCCACCTGCCGTCCCTCCGAAGCCTGCTGCAGTCGTGCGTCAACACCGACCCGTCGACGTCCTCCATCGGCTTCCTCGCCCCGCTCTCGGACACAGATGCCGACCGGTACTGGCGGTCACTCGGCCCCAGCCTGGGCGCCACGTGCCACCTCTTCATCCTCGTCCTGACTGGCTCCGCCTCCGGGGAGGAGGAGGGCGAGGTCGCGGCGACCGCGCAGCTCCTGACCATCCCCAAGGCCACGCACGCCCACCGCGGCGAGGTGGCCAAGCTGCTGGTGCGGCCATCTAGCCGGCGCGCCGGGCTGGGGAGGGCCATGATGACGCACGTCGAGGCGTTCGCACGGGACTCGCTCGGCCTGCGGGTGCTCACTCTCGACACTGAGACGGAGACGCCGGCGCTCGCGTTCTACCGCCGCACCGGCTGGGCGGAATGGGGAACCTGCCCGGATTATGCGGCGTTCGCGGACGGGCGACTTGGGAGTGCTACGTTCTTTGTCAAGTCTCTCTAACGTGTCTGGCTCGATTTGGGCCATTCCTCTGTCGCATCAGCCGCTCGGCTTGTCCGCCATGCACTACAGCATCAAGACCCGCGGCTCCCCAAGACACACATCCACCGCGAATGCCAGCCCCGCCAGCTCGACCCTCTGCGCTCCGACGTCCTCCCTGAGGAATCCTTGCGACTCCGCAGGCCAACGCCCCAGCGTTGGGCTCTCGAGCATCTCCGCCTCGACGGCGGCGCTGGTGGCGGACTGCAGTCTGGACTCGATCTCCTCAATCCGCCCCATCGTCTCGGCCCTGAGCGCCGCAGCTCTGGCCCTTTTCAGCTCGGCGAGCCGCTCAGGGCTGTTGTTGGTATTGTCGTTGATGCCGTTGCCGGACGAGAAGAATGCGTCCATCTCGAATCGCACCCGTGTCCGCAGGTGCGCCTTCGCCTTCGGTACCCACCGCACACACCGATCCACCAGCCCGTGCCCGCAGTACTCCTCGTCCACGCAGTCCCACCCGCTGCCGCCTACCGTGCACATATGCCGCACGCCGCCCTCCCTGTTGTGCCGCGCCCGGAGCTCCTGGCCCTTTGCTTGGACGACCTTGCCCAGCCGCACGAGGAAGGCGCTAAGCCGGGCCTCGGGGCCCTGTGCCTCGGGGTCTGACAGATCGGTTCGCGGGCTGTCTAAATCGTCGTCTCCGTCATCCGGCGGCGTGGGGAGCCGTGCCTCGCGCCCCGTGGTCATGGGGCCGCTTCCCTTAACGGATTGCTGAGCGCTCGCTGTCGAGATGAGAAGCGAGTCCACCTCGTCCTCGGGCAGGACGTAGTCGCCTGGCTCGAATGAGCCCTTCGCTGCTCGGGATGGCTGCCGCCGCTTGCCTACCGCTCCTGCCTCCCGGCTCCGCTGCGTGAGCTGCCGGCCTGCCTCCTCCTTGTACCACTGCTCTGCCCTCCGTGTGAAGCTCGACAGGCAGTACACCTCGCCTCTGCGCAGCGGTGGTGAGGGAGCTGACTTCGACGATGTCGCGCAGAACCTGAGGATCCTGTCGAGATCCTGCTTCTTGGGCGGCGTCATTGGACCTCATGTCTTGTCGCTTCCCTCCTCTGATTCTGGTATTGCTTGATCTTTGCCTTCTTCCTCGGCCGCAAGAAATCGAAAGCTGGGGACTTTCCGTGCAGTGTGTTCGGCGAATTCTGTCGTGTCGGTATAACCAAGATGGTCCCCTTTGTTGCAATACTCTGGCCAGCTGCCGAATCTGGGATGGTGTTGGTGAGCGTCCAAAACACTGTCAAAGACGACGCAGTGGGTCCGTTCTTTCAACAATTCACGGGACGTGTTCGAAACTGTCACATGGCCAGCCGGGTTGTGACCTTTTCGAGGTGGACTGGTACCCAGGAATGGTTTGCCGTATGAGCAAATTCCCAGGTTTGAGTCCGCAATCACACGTGATTGCTGTTTCGTGACGTGGAAGTAACATTGCCTCACCTGAATAGCATCGTCAGTGACAGAATCCATTGTGTGCGTGTGTGTCTTGAGCCCACAAGCAGCCGGGCAAGATGTATTAAGTATATACCAATTGTACTCTAATAAGTGGAAATAAAAAAGGAAATCATAGCAACGGTCTCTGATCTATTTGCGAGCGCCCGGATTCCCCGCCAACAACTCCTTCTCCTGCTCCTCAGTAATAGGCAAGACCGTAGCGACGACCTCGTTCGCGTGCAGGATCGCCTCGCGCGCCCCGTCCCACGTCTTCCTCTTCCCCGTCTCGAAGTACCTGTACGAGTGCGCCGTCTCGACACCATCATTCATGAGCTTGTACATCTTGCGGTCCCTCCACCAGAACTTCCAGCCCTTCCAGCTCAGCGGGCTCAGGTTCTCCATGCCCGTGCCGGCGGCGCGGTGCAGCCAGCCCTGGAACTCCCACTGCTTCACCATGCTCGTGTCGACGCTGTGGTCCATGGCCCACCGCGAGGCGACCCACTCCTGGTGCCTGTCGATCCACGAGTTCATCTCGCCGACGGAAGGGAGCGGCTCGACGCCGCGAAAGACGTTGGAGACGGCCATGGAGGTCACGTCGGCGAAGGAGAAGCCGTTGGACTTGCCGAACGCCGAGTAGCACAGGAAGGCGCACGAGTCGGCGTACTTTGGCGGGAAGAGGTTCATCCACATCCGGTAGATGGGGCCCCCCGCGTACCCGTGGCCCTTGGGCTCGCTCGTCTCCATGAAGGACTGCCCCACGGCCCAGTCGGCCCTGTAGCCCGTGCAGAGCAGCACGGCGTCGATGTCGTCGAGCACCGTGCCGTCTAATAGCTCGACCTTCTTGGGCCCCAGGAAGCGCTTCAGCCCGTGCACGGACTGCAGGCTGCCGTCCTCGAGGAAGGGCATGATGTTCTCGAAGCTGCCCGGCAGCCGGAGGAGGATGCTGGGGATGGGCAGGAGCCTCCACTCGGGCTTGAGGTTGGGGAACATGACCTTTGCGAAGAAGGTGAGGAAGTAGTCGGCGAGCAGCTTGGCCAGCGCGGGGAAGTACCGCTGCATGAGCTGGGACACCTGGCGCCGCCGCCAGGTGACCTGCGTGTCGTTGGGGACGCCCTTGCGGAAGCGCCGGAAGGGCAGCGCGCCGCGGCGGTGCGAGAGGTAGACCGGGTGGGCGGCGTGGGGCATCAGGTCCGGGGCGATGTCGCCCGTGGTCGACGAGAGGCCCAGCACGAGGACGCGCTTCCCCTTGAAGGCCAGGGGGCTGCGGTACTGCTGCGAGTGCATGACGGTCCCCTCGAATTTCTCCTGGCCCTCGAAGGTCGGCACTCTGGCGCGCGTCTGGTAGCCGTGGCAGAAGACGACCTTGTCGAACTCGAGCGTCCTGACGCCCTCGGCGGCCGTCTCGACCTCGAGGGCCCACCTGGTGTCGTCGGCGTTGCGCGACGCCTTCCTGACCGTCGAGTTCAGGTTCCAGTCCTTGAGGGTGTCGTAGTGCCGGGCGTAGCTCTCCATGAAGTCCTGGAAGTGCTCCGTCTTCATGTAGATGGGGTACTGATCCGGCATGGGGAAGTCGCTGAAGCCGCACGTGAACTTGCTGATGTTGGCCATGGTCCGGGGCAGCGCCGTGGTGTAGGACGTGTCGTCCGAGTAGGCCCACAGCCCGCCGACCCTGTCGCGCCTCTCGAACCCCGAGACCGCGAAGCCATCGTCGCGGAGCTGCTTCAGCATGGAGAGCCCGGAAGGGCCTGGGAGGGGCTTGTCAGTGTCTTGTGTGTCGTGCGTGCAGCCTTACATCGCATCGCGATGAGGGTGACATTCACTGGCACGCTACTGAGCGCTTACTTACCTGCACCAATCACTGCCACGGTTTGTTTCCCCATGTTTCTTGTGACCGAGCCCAAGCTTTGCTGCAACTTGCCTTGTGTAAATCAAAAACACATGATGCACCCAGGCGGACGTTAAACGATATCTCGGCTTTCGCAAAAGGTAGCCAAGGAATGGTAAGCACTAAAGACGGTTTCGGGCAGGACCAGCACGCCCAAGGTCCGAGATCTCGGGATGCGAAAGCGGATTGTTAGCGCCAATGGTTTTGTTGGTTGAAGGATTTCCAGCTGCATTGTGGCGTTGGCGGGCTCATTCATGCTCATGAGGTGGAGCTGAATGAGCTCCATAGTTTGACCTTCCTTCGCCGACACACTCATTTCACGAAGCAGCCTTCAAAATCTCGAATAAACCGTGATCTATGAAATCATAAGTTGATTGCGTTTGATAAATACTGGAATGGCCCGCATGGCTCTTTCTCTGGTTTACTGTTAACAATACGCGGTTCGCTTGGCCGTAAACCCGGCACATGTCTTGGAGCGGCTTGCCCGTGACAGTCAAATTCGGCTCACCGGAACAGCCTTGCATCACTGTTGACAGTGTACCCCTTCGATTCTGTTTACAAAACGTGCGGCAGATTTCTCATTTGTACAAAATAATTGAGCATCCCAAGTATGCATCCATGACTCGACCGAATCTTGTCTGAAGCACGATGAAGTATCCAAATGCAGCCCTATCATCGAATAATTCCTATATGTGGCTTGTTTCCCCAACTTTACCATTGGCTTTCGATTTCAATATAAGGATGTCGCTGTGTGAATGTGAATGCGGAGTCTTCTGGAACGCAGTATTCTCATCCCGTGGTCGGTTTCAACAATCGCCGTTCGAGACCCAGAGTGCTCAGATCTATTGTTCGTCTCGGTAAATGAAATCATCATCCCGATAGCATCTCCCAGTTATATTGAATGAATGGGGCACCGGAGAGTGTGGCTGGCGTCCCTAGATGACCTCCGACGATGACCCTCCGACGAATGCCCCTTGAACTTAAGGGCTATGTCAAACGAGGAGACGGAGTCACTGGTCAGCCTCGAATAGCGCCACACATTAGAGTCCTGCTTGGCTTCCTCCAGACCTAAACTTCATGTTCAATCAGCTGCCTGAGATTTCAGACCGACGCTCGTCGGACCAGAAGGGTAACTCCCACACGTCATTTCTGGTTGGAGCGCCTATCGCGTACCGTTTTGAGTGGCACTATGAAAGGGCAACGAAATGTACGCACCAGTAAAATACAAGCCTAAACAAGCTTTATAGTGAGTGCATGTCTCCAGTATTTAAGCAACAGCCATTCGGACTTGGCCAATCGCCAAGGCCAGGGCCAAGAACATAGCTCGAAGATCGATATCTCGACCTTGGACTAGAGAACTGCATCTGCTTCCGAAATGAATAACAATTAGCAATATCGCCAACTTGAAATTGTAGGTCAGGCGATCGCCTGTAATGAAATACGTATCAGATGTCAATCACGAACTCTGCAATTGAGTGCCCTCGCTGCATGTGCCGTCGACAGGGGCTAGAATCCAGCGGCGGGTATAAGACGCGTATCGGGAAATGTACAGTGACTGCCTTCTGCGCCTATGCGTTGTGAATAAGAGTTTTCGTGAGCTAGTTCATAGTCCAAAGCTGCATGCTTCCCCGGATGCGAATCAGACTGTGACCCCATGCTTTACGAGTTTTCTGGCCAGGCGAACCGCTTCGGGGAAAGTTGAAGGCTATGCGACCCAAGGAAATTCTGTGCTACTCGAGACAACTTGAACATTCCTCCGAGGCGCACTATGTCTGCTGTATGGAAAGCAATGGCTGCGAAGGCCGGGGCAAGCTCGCCCCAAACAATCTCTTTGGCAAGGGACGTAGTTACCTGGATTACACTTCTTTTCAGCAGATTGCGATATTTATACGGTCATTGTTGCAGAAACCTTGTTAGGACATACACCTGCTGCTTTAAAATGCGATCTGTGATTAAAGTTATCGAGGCTTCTCGACTCTTCCTTCCGACACCAACATTCGCCATGTTCAGCAACCAAGCTTACTCCACATGCTTTCAACAGAGTGGAATGGAGTGAGCGGGCATTGGCTCTCTGGCAACTCCAACGCATGCTATTCAGCGAAAGAGCGAGCAGGACCAAGTCATAATAGATGACTCATCATTGGTTATGCTCCAACAGTTCATCCTGTTTATTCGATCGGCTAGAACGTGGGGGAAACTAACATGGCATATGGGTTGCAGCCGACACTTCGGCCGAATGATCTGCGAACAGCCTCCTAAATCCAGGCGGACCCCTGGCGCGAATTCGCGAATATCTAGAGCCGCACCTCTTAGGCAAGGAACAAGCGTGGGCTATGGGGACGCGTGTGCCATACCGTCTTCTCTTTCCAGCCATTTCCCCTTTCCCCTCATTGCAAGATTTGGAGACGACCGCTTATACGGAACATCTATTCCGCGTTTAATGCCGCCGAGAAGTAACTTCACGTCTGTCACGAGGACGACTCGTGCAACGCTAGAGAGTGACAGTCACAAGGTACATACGTTACAGCGTAGCATCCGCAAACAAGCTTTCGTCGGTATTGGCGGAAATTTGTTCTAATTTAGTATTTCGTATGCTACCATTGACCTAGAATCGGACATGGACCCCTTTCGGGTTTGGGGAACCCCCGTGAATAGTATCATGTCGTCGCGAAAAACGGTCAACCCCAAAAAACAAAGAAGAAAATGATAACTGAGCAGGGCATACACTGGCACTGTTTAAAAGCCCACGAGCTGGCTGTTGTTCGGTGGCAGTTTGAAGCTCGTCATCCATGAGTTGAAGACGCTCGCGGACCTGCACCATCTCAACGTTCCCTTCGTTCCCTCAGCAGTAGCGACCAGACAAGATGTTCTCACGGTCAAGCCTCGCCGCCCTGTGCCTTGCCGCCCTTGGCTCCGTCGTCTCCGCCGGGCCCTGCGACATTTACTCGTCCGGCGGCACGCCCTGCGTCGCCGCGCACAGCACGACTCGCGCGCTGTACAGCTCCTACTCGGGCTCGCTCTACCAGGTGCGCCGCGGTTCCGACAGTGCCACGACCAACATCGCACCGTTGTCCGCCGGCGGTGTTGCCAATGCGGCCGCCCAGGACACCTTCTGCTCCGGCACGACCTGCCTAATCACCATCATCTACGACCAGTCCGGCCGTGGTAACCATCTTACTCAGGCTCCGCCCGGCGGTTTCCAAGGCCCCGAGGCGAATGGTTACGACAACCTGGCCAGCGCCATTGGCGCCCCGGTCACGCTGAACGGCCAGAAGGCGTACGGCGTCTTCGTCTCACCGGGAACCGGCTACCGCAACAACGCCGTCAGCGGCACCGCGACGGCCGACGCGGCCGAGGGCATGTACGCCGTCCTCGACGGCACCCACTACAACAATGGCTGCTGCTTCGACTACGGAAACGCAGAGACGAGCAGCACCGACACGGGCAACGGCCACATGGAGGCCATCTACTACGGCACCTGCACCATCTGGGGCACCGGGTCCGGCAGCGGCCCTTGGCTCATGGCCGATCTCGAGAACGGTCTCTTCTCCGGCCAGAGCGCCGGCCAGAACACGGCGGACCCGACCATCACCAACCGCTTCTTCACCGCCGTCGTCAAGGGCCAGCCGGCCAACTGGGCGCTCCGTGGAGGTAACGCCGCGTCCGGCTCGCTGTCGACGTATTACAACGGCGTGCGCCCGTCCGGGTACAACCCGATGAAGAAGGAGGGCGCCATCATCCTCGGCATCGGAGGCGACAACAGCATCAGCGCCCAGGGCACCTTCTACGAGGGCGTCATGACGTCCGGGTTCCCGTCCGACGCCACCGAGAACTCTGTGCAGGCCAACATCGTCGCGGCCAAGTACGCCACGACCTCGCTCAACAGCGGGCCCGCCTTCACCGTCGGCAACTCCATCTCCCTGCAGGCCACGACCCCGGGCTACACGGACCGGTACATCGCGCACACGGGGTCGGCCGTCAACACGCAGGTGGTCACTTCCTCAAGCGCGACGGCCCTCAAGCAGCAGGCAAGCTGGACGGTGCGCGCGGGCCTGGGCAACAGCGCGTGCTACTCGTTCGAGTCGCGCGACACGGCGGGCAGCTACCTGCGGCACTACAACTTCGAGCTGCAGGTCGGCGCCAGCGACGGCAGCAAGCAGTTCAACGAGGACGCCACCTTCTGCACGCAGGCCGGGCTCAGCGGCACCGGCAGCTCCATCCGCGCATGGGGGTACCCCACCCGCTACATCCGCCACTACAACAACCTGGGCTACGCCGCGAGCAACGGCGGCGTCCACACGTTTGATGCTGCGTCGTCGTTCAACAACGACGTGAGCTTCGTGGTCGCTACTGGCTTTGCTTGAGGGCTCGGCGGGAACGTGAGAAGAGGTTATTCTATTCATGATATAAATTTCTATAGCTGACATGCTCAATACATTATACTTCTTATTTGTCTTCGCTCGGAAGCGTCCTCTTATGTGTGAAAGCCTCTGTCATGTGGGGACCTTTTATCATGACTTTTACAACGCACCCACCAATGCACGTGTTGCTCCTTACGGTGACACGCCAGTGAAGAAAGTGAGGGTCTCCAACCCCTCACCGTCTGTAAGCTCTGCCAGTACTACTAATTTGAGTGACCCAAAGCAGACTCATATGGTCTGACATGTACAGTAATTACCCTGCAGATTTAGCCTCCCGGCTTCACACTCTGCCGTCAAGATTCAATGTTCCACAGCAGGTGCGTCACTAGAGAACTCAACTTCTTGTCGACAACACGCAACTTCTACATCTCAACCCCAACAATCTGCGAGACAAAAGAAATCATCCAACACGCGTATGAAGCTCAGCATGGTAAGAATCGCCGCCGCCTGGGCCTGGTTGCTGGGCCCTGCCCTTGGCGACAACGACGGCTATTGCTATGACGCCGAGCAACACCCAGTCAGGTTCTCAGACCTGGGAAGCAGGCTGGACATCACGCAGGCGCTCAATGAGACGTGCGAGACCCCAGTCGGCGATCACATGTACGCATGTAACGCGGCGGTAAGTGACCCAGACCAAGAGGAGGAGGAGAGGGCGTTGGAGGAAGCCAGCTATCCTCCCACACGTCTTCCGATGCCTGAGCGAGTACTGTCTTGCTGACAAGAAACACACGCACTTCTAACAGATAGCTCTCAACGTCCCCATGCCAAACGATGCTTCCCGCACCTTCGTCTTCCACTTCGCAAGCCTGCACTATGTGAACCAGAGCATCCCCGACACGGGCCCCTGCGGCGACGTCTATCTCTCCCGCGCGAGCTGCGTCTACCTGGGCCTCGCTGCGATAGACATGTGCGAGCGCGGCGGCGAGGTCACCATCAATGAGACGGTGGCTGCTGGCGGAGGGGGAGGTAGGCCCGTGACGGCTTGGTTGCAGGTCATCCCGTTTATGTAGGGTTGTGAATTTTAAAAATGGTACTCGCGTACAATCGCGCCCGTCCGGTATATGCGTCGGGGTGGGTCTCGTGTCGAAAATAGGCCTTTTGGCATTCGTGGTGACCAATTCCATTCGGGGAGGTCAGAATAGTTTCGGAGATACTTAATTATCACCATGCGATCGCTCTCTAAAGATAGCTCCTTCGCCCTTGTTGTTTAGGAATGGTATGTCCATTACTCAGTAGCGATAACAACGCCTTAAGCATGGTCGGTTGGCTAAGGAGACATCCGGCGATGACAAAGCTCCAGTTATTTCAGTCCACTGTATTCTGGTACATGGGGTCGCTGCCATTTACAAATTCCAGGCTGAAAAAAAGGAAAGGGAACAGAAATTAATGCAATGGTTCAAGTAACTTTTAAAAAATCATTTGTGTAGTTCATACACGGTCCGGCGGCTCCGAGCATAGAACAATTTTCCCATAAAGTCCGAAGCTAAGAGACGGGGCCTCATCACGATAACTACGTCACGTGTCATGACCGACACGTCGACGAGCTTTCCCTTTCCTCTTAGTTACAGGCAGCTCGATAAGTCCGAACATCCAATTCCAGCCTCAGCACATCTGCTTCTGGTCTCGTTCCTTCCACAGTCTTCACCGAT
The DNA here is from genome assembly GCA_037177825.1 of Diaporthe sp. P3_1W. Taxonomy (NCBI): domain Eukaryota; kingdom Fungi; phylum Ascomycota; class Sordariomycetes; order Diaporthales; family Diaporthaceae; genus Diaporthe; species Diaporthe sp. P3_1W. The sequence continues at coordinate 3,880,756 of JBAFXB010000008.1, forward strand.
GCTGGATGCCGAAGTCCAAGTCCATGGATTCAACACAGCGCCAATCGCCGAACACCCCAAACAGCGACCGCGCATAGGGGCAGGAATTACCCACCCATAGGTACCCATAGGTACCTAAGCTTAAACCTTAAATCTATAAACTTAATTTATATAATCACTAAGTCCTAAGTACCTATAAATAATAAATATTTCTATAGGTAATTTATTAAGCATTAAACTATATATTTAAATAAAATATATATACCTTCTTATCTTAATTTATATCTTAATCTTATATATTATTATTATAAAAATTATTATAATTAATAATATTCTTTATTTTATTATAAGAAGATTATCCCTATATATATAATCTACCTTTATTATTATTAAGCCCTATTTAAATAGTTATCTTATATATCTTATATATAATTTAAATTATATATTAAATAGAAATCTATTTATCCCTTTATTTTATTTAATATTAAATTTAAGCTATATTTATAACTTTATTTTATTTAATTTATATAATTTAAATATCTTTTATTATAATAAAGGATATTTTATTTATAAATTAATAAAATTAAAGAATATATATATTATAAAATAATTACTAAATCTTCTTAAGCCTTTTAATATAATAAATATAATATTAATAATCTTTTAATTCTTAATATAGCTTTTTCACCTTTTTATTATTAATATATAATATAAGAAAGGCTTTAATATTATTAATTATAAGATTATATTAATTATTAATAAAAAGAATATTTATAAAGCTTTATATATATTTAAATATAATTATAAATAGAAAAGCGCTAAAAATATTTATAATTATATTTATAAGATATAAAAAGACTTATTTATTTATATATTAAAATTCTAATATTATTTCATCTTATAGCTTTATTATTTTAATCTTAATCTTAATCTTAATAAATTATATAAATAAAATAAGCTTATTAATATTAAAGAATTTTTATAACTTTTAATTTATTAATTAATTATATAATATTATAATATTATATAGTTTAATTAAATTATTTAAGATCTCTTTAATAAAATTTTAATAAAAGTTTATTAAAGATAAGGTTTTACCTATTAAATAAAGGCGATATTCTTAATATTTAACCTTAAATTTAGCTTTATATTTCTCTTTAATTTATTTAATTAATTTATATATCTTAAATTAATTAAAGCCTTTTTATTATTAATTATATAAGCCTTTAAAGGGTAGTAAAAAAAGAATTTTAAAATTATATACCTTATTTAAATTAATAAATTTATTAATATATATTTAGATTTTATTATATACTATAATAACCTTAAAAAGGTATTATTTTATTACTTATTCTTTAATTTAAAATTTTATTAAATAAAATTAATAAAAGTTATTTAGCTTTAAAAAAATAAAGCTAAAGCTAAGAAATATAATATTTAAGAGAAATTTAATTTTATTATTAAACTTAATAATAAAGAAAGAAATTAAAATAATATATTTAATAAAACTACTAAAAAGATCTTAATCTTAAAAGGTAAATATATAATATTAAAAATATTTTAAATTATCCTTATTCTTCTTTTTTTAAAGATATTTATTAATAAAAATATTAATTATATATTAAAGTTTTTATATATAGATAGTAATATTAATTATTAAATTTTATTTTATATAAATATTAAGGGTTAACTAAAGTAATTATTAATAATTTTCTTTATAATTAATAACCTTATATTATAATACCTTAAATTTAAATCTTTTTTAAGTATTAATATTTATATAAATTATAAATTAATAAATTTAATATTAATTTTAATATATAAATAGATTAAGATATAAATTAAGATATAAATATATATAAAATAATATTTAATTATAATCTTCCTTATCTTTATTTAAGATTTTTAAAATTAAAGCCTTTAAATTCTTTAATTTATATTATTTAATCTTTATCTTTATTTTAGCCTTTAAGATATTTATCTCTTAATAAAATATATCTTTATTTAGTTATAAAAAGTAATTAATATAAGGAATTTAATATATTTTTAGAATTTATTTAATATAAAGTAATTTCTTATTAATAACCTCTTTAATAATAAATATAAAAAAGTTTTTAATATTATTAATAATAATAATAAAGGTATTTACTTTTAATTATATTACTTTAAGCATTTTTATTATAAATTTAGCTATATAGCTTTAAATTAAGGAATAATTATATTATTAAATATTAATAAATATATATTAAAGATTTTATTCTTTATTAATAAATATAATAATAATACTTTAAAGAGATTATTTTAAAGCTTTATATAACTAATTATTAATTATTTATAAAATCTTAATATTTAATTACTTTATAAAAAGAATTTACTTTATATTATATTAAAAAAGGTTATATAAAATCTTATATAAGGTTTTAATATTAAATTTATTTTTAATAAATAGGTTATTAAAAGAGTATTATTATATAAATATAAGATTTTTTCTTAAATTTATATCTTTATTTATAAAAATAAATAGCTTAATAATATATTTTTATTATTATTAGGTAATTTATATAATTATTAAATATAAATTAACTTATTAATTTAATTAAAATATTAATTAAAATAATAAATAAGATAAGATTAAGATATAAAATAAAAGAAATAAGGTTAATTAAATAATATTATTAAGCTTTTATATTTTAATTTTTATTATTCCTTTAAGTTTAATTTAAAAATAAATAAGCCCTTTATAAAGCTTAAGCTTAAAGGCTAAATAATAATAATCTTAGCCTCTACTTTTATATATTTTATTAAAATAAAATACTTCCTTATAAAAAATATCCCTTACTCTTTAAAAATAAGATATATAAGATTTATATTATAGGTTTTATAAATAATAATTAATATATCCTTAATAATCTAAATATCTTAATTAAATTTTAATTATATATTAAATAACTTTCAATTCTTATTAAGAAAATATATTTTAATATTATTATACTTTTCTATATCATTTTTATTAATATATTATTAATAATTAAGGAATAGCTATAAATAAAATTAATATAAAAAATTATTAATCTATTAAAGCTAAAAATAATATATATTATCTTTAATATTAATAATAAAAAAGAAGAGAAAATTAGGATAAATATTTAAGCTATTAGGTATTTAAATATATAAAATAAGTTTTTTAAATAATTAATAAAAGCTATTTATATTAAATAAAGATATATATTAAATAGGAATATTAAATAAATCTTTATAACTTTTAAAAGGATTTATTAAAGAAGATTATAAAAATAAAGGTAATAATATTATAAATTATAAAAAAGCTATAATAATAACTTAATAAAAGAATATTATAAAAAAAAAAAAAAAGATAAAATTAAAATATAAATTAAAATATAAATATTTATATTAATAATATATATATAAAATAATTAATAATAAAAAATAAGGTTTAGTATATACTCTAAAATTAAATCCTTATATATATATATAAAAGAATTAATTCTTAATTATAGCTCTTAATTTAAATTCTATCTTTATTTATATTTCTTTACTTTTTTTTTAATTTTTATATTATTATATTATAATACTTTATTTATTAAATACTAAATAATTATTAAATTAAAAGTTAAATAAATACTTTAATAATATTTAAGATAATCCCTTTACCCTATTAAAGTTACTATTAAGAAAAATTAAAAGTAAGATTTTTAAAATACTATTAAAATTATAGGCCCTAAATAAATTTAATATATATTAAAAGAAGAAAGCTAAAATAATATAAAAAAAAATAAAAAGAAATATAATTATTAATTTAAAGTTTTTAAAGATATTAATTTAAGGCAATAATTATATTAAATAAATAATAATAAAATTAAGTAATATATAAAGGAATAAATTAAAATATAAATATTTAATTAATTAAGATAATAATTAGAATACCTTTAACTTTAATATAAAAATTATTTATTAAAATATTAAATAATTATAAAAGGGTATTAAGCTTATATTCCCTTTTTTATTATTTAATTAATTTATATAAGAGGTTAATTTCAAGATATCTAACAACCTTAAATAATAGTAGGAAGTAATTTTTAGTCTTTAAGAAGCATTAAAGAAGTATTTAATTATTCTTTTTAATAATATATTTTCAAAAATATAATTTAAATATAAAGCTAATTATATTATAATAGGATTATAATATATACTTTATATTAAGAGAATAATATTATTTTTAAAAAACCTTTAATTATTTAAAATAATAAATAAAAAATTTAATAGAAATAAGATAATTTAACTTAATAAATATAATATTAATAATTATAATTTATATTATATCTTAATTTATTAAAATAATAATATATTTTTAAATTAATAAATAATATATAATATTTCTTTATATAATAATAATAATAAAATATTTAAAATATTTAAAATTATATAAAGCTTTATTATTATATTTCTTAATTAAGTATATACTTTATATAAGCCTAAATAGAAATATTTTAATTATTATCTTAATCTTATTAAAGATATTTAAATACTACCTATTTTATTATCTTTATAATCCTTTAAAGCTATTTAGTAATTTAGATAAGGATTAGGTATAAATATATAAATATATATATTATTAAATAATAAATTATTAGCATTATCTTTATAAAAAAATATTTAGGAAATAAGCTTAATAAGCTTTTTTTTTATAAAAGCTATTATAAGATTAAATATAGTATTATAAATACTTAAAAAAGGGGAAACTTTAAGAATAATAAGGTAATTAATTATAAAGGCTATATATTTTCCTTATTAAATCCTTTATAAAATATTAAAAGCTTAAATAAATTTAATATAAATATAAGTAGAGTAATTTTAATAAAGATAATATAACTTAATTTTTTTATAAAAACCTTTAATAATATATAAATAATTAAAGAAAAAAAAAGATTTATTTATAATTAATAAAGAGTTAATAAATTATATAAATTTAATAGATTTACCTTATCTTAAAGGGCTTATATTTTTTATTTAAATAATAAGGTATTTAAATTTTAAAGTAATAAGATTTATATACTTTAAGATTAAGATATTAATTAGGATATATTAATAGCCTTTTATTTATTACTTTATATCTTTCTCTTAAATTATCTTAATTATTTTCTTCTTCTTTTTCTTTTTATTATTTTTATTTAAATTATACTTTTTAAATAATTAAGTTTTAATTTAAATTAACTTATATTAAAAAATTACCTTTAAAAGAAAAAGGATTTCCTAAATATTTAAAAAATAAATAATATATAGCTTTTTATTAATATTAATATATTTTTTATTATCCTTTAAGATTTCCTTATAATTATTATTAAAATAATCCTTAATTTTTATTTTATTTAATAAATTTTAAAAAATATTATTAAAGAAGGTTTTATTCTTTATAATAATTTTATTAAAATTAATATTTAAGGATAATTATATAGCTATAATAAGATTAAGCTTTAAAAAGATTTAATATATTTTAAAATAAAGAAAAGCTTTTTAAAGTTAATATTATATAAATTAAAGCTTAAGGTAAAGAATTTAAAAAGCATTATATTAATAATCCTAGAAATTATTAAGATAATTATTATTAATTATAGCTTTAAAATTAAAGCCTTAATATAATATTAAACTAATTAATTAAAATAAAAATTAAAATAAACTTATTTAAATTTTTTAAAATAATTTTAAATACTTATTAAGGTTATTATTTAATTTAAAATAAATAAAATCATTAAGATAATTCTAATTAATATAAATTTCTTATAATTTTTATATAATTTCATAAATAATAATTATAAAAGTATTCTTATTAATAACCTTAGGAAAATAATTTATTATTATCTAAATAACTATAAATTCCTAATCTTTAATTAAAATATTTTAATTATAAAGATTAATAATTCCCTTAATTAAGGCATATAAGTAATAAATATACTTTAAGAGATTTTAAATAATTTCTTCCTCCTTAAATTATTAAATATTATTCTTAATAGGATTTTTATTTACTTAATCTTCCTTATATTTATTAATAAGGATTTTATAATTCTAAGCAACCTAATTTAAATATATATTTAATTAATAACTAGAAATAATTAAAATAATAATTAAGATAGTAATTAATAATAAAAACTTATTATTTTTAATTAATTATATCTTAATAATTTTTTTTAAATAACTCTTTTATAATAATAAATATAATTATCTATTTTATAAATTTTTAAAGCTTAATAAATATATAATTAATTATTTTATTAATTTTATCTTTAGCTTAATATACTTCTTTTTTTTAATTAATTATAATATTAATATATTTATTAGCTTTAATAATATAAGGATTTATTAAATATTCCTTATTATATTTATATTTATTAAATATATTAAGTTAAAAGAAAAAGTAAATATTAAAATATTAATTAAAATATTTATTACTTAAAAATATTATTTATTAAATAATATAATAAATAAGGGTAGGTAATTAGATATAAGTAGTTAAATTATAGGAAGGCTTAATAAAAAGCTATTTATATAAAGTTTTTATATAAAGTAGCTATAATATATAAGCTACTTTATATTTATAGCTTTAAGCTTCCTTAATATTAATAATAAGGTAATAATTATAATAAAAAGGTAATTAAATATAACTACTAATATTAATATTACTTATTATAAATCTATTAATAATTTATTTATAACTTTCTATAATTATTATAAGTTATTTTTAAATATATATTATTTATTTTTTCTTCTTATTTTATTTATTAATATAATATTAATTTAAAAAATAAGGTATTTTATTTATTTATTATTATAATTTTTTATAATTTTTATATATTTACCTATTTATTAAAAAAGCTATAGCTAAGCTATATAATATATTTTCTTCTTATTTTAATTAATATTTTAATATTTTTTTAATAATTAATTAATTATAATTATTATAATATATATAGCTATTTAATATTAAATTAATTAAAAAGCTATAATTATTAATTATAATAATAAAAATAAAGCTAAAAATAAAAATAATAAAAAATATATTAAATAATTATTTATTAAAAATAATAATAAAAGAATATATAGATTTAAATTTAATAATAAATTTTTAACCTTTTATTTTAATTTCCTTATATTAATTATTTCTTAATTATTATTTTATAATAAATTAAAAAATATTAATTAAATATTAACCTTTTAATTCCTAAGCTTTTTTTTTAATATTTAATTAAAGAAATTATAAAAAACATTTCTTATATATTAAATCTTTAAATATAAGCTACCGCCTTATACGCCTTATAAAAGGATATAAAGATCTACCTTACTATATATATAGCTAATAAGTTTATCCTAATTATTATTTTAATTTTATAATTTAATAATTAATAATTATTAATTTTAATATTATTTATAATAAATATATTATTATTATAAAAAAGGATATAAAGCTTATTAATATAATTATATTTATTATAAAGGGTTATTACCTTATTAATTACTTAATAATAAATATAAATATATTCTTTCTTATAATATTTAATTAATTATTACCTTATAAATTAAAAATAAAAATATAAAGTAAAAAATAAAAACCTAAATAAAATTTAAACTATCTTCTTAATAAAAATATTAATAATAAGTAAAATAAAGATCCTTTTAATAAAAATTTAAATAATAAATAAGATAAAAATCCTCTTAATAAAAATATAAATAATAAATAAAATAAAAATCCTTTTAATAAAAATCTTAATAATAAATAAAATAATAATCCTTTTAATAAAAATATAAATAATAAATAAAATAAAAATTTTCTTAATAGAAATCTTAATAATAAATAAAATAATAATCTTCTTAATAAAAATATAAATAATAAATAAAATAGAAATCCTTTTAATAAAAATCTTAATAATAAATAAAATAAAAGCCCTTTTAATAAAGATTCTTTTAAATTAAATTTAATTTTAAATAAAAATAAAAATAATAATAAAAATAATAATAAAGATAATAATAAGAATTATATTATATATAATATTAAAAATATTAATAAAGATAATAATAAGGATTATATTATATATAATATTAATAATATTATAATTAATAATAAGAATTATATTATAAATAATATTATAATTAATATTAAAGATAAAATTATTATATTAAATAATATTTTATTAATTAAAAAGTAAATTAAGACTTTTAACCTTATTAAATAAACCATTTAAGGTAATAATATATTTATTATAGCTTTTACTAAGCTTTTTAATTTATTATTAATATTTAATAAAAATTCTTAATTCTTAAATAAAAATTAAAGCTATTAAATTTATATAGAATTATCTTAATTCACATCCTAATTAATTATATAAATAAGATTTTTAATATAGAAAATTAAGTTAATAATTTTATAAATAAAGAAATAAGGATTTAATTATTTACTTAGGATTTATAAATAATTTTATCCCTATAATTACCTATAAATCTTCTAGGTACTTACTAAGTATTACCTATGTATGGGTAATTCCTGCCCCTAACCGCGCAACCCTCAAAGACTTGCTCAGATCGCGCCAACAGAGCCGCAACGGCGTGCGCGGAAATCCCAGCTCGTGTCTGCCGTGCCGGGAGCGAAAGGTCAAATGTGACAAGCAGCTGCCGTGCTTGACTTGTGAGAAGCGCGGCCACCCGGACTTGTGCGATTACGAAAATTCCACGCCCCAATCGTCGGGCACACGCCGCTCGGCTGCACGGTCTGCAGCGAGAGCGCGTGTGGTTAGTCGGACCCCAGACCTGTCCCGTGGGGACAGAGGGGAGGATGCGGCCATCCCCGGCCGGAATAGGGGCCGGGCAGGAGAGGACGGCCTCCCCAGCCCGTCAGTGCACGTCACCGCAAGTACGGACGCGGTGTCTTCGTCGAGCAACGCACCCACCGTTCGCGACACCAGCGATGGTCTGTTCTTGGCCGACACATCTGTAGTCACTATGGCTCGGCGGCGTTCAGTCCAATCGAGAGACGATCCAGCGCGGCAGTCCGCTTTCGAAACAGGCATTCTACCTCTCCTTGGCGTCAGCAAAGACGACAATGCGTCGGTGTTGTCATATCAGTCTCTGCCTGGTGAACAGGAGATTGTCAGACTATTTGAGTACTTCTGTCGGAGAGTGCAACCCTTCCATGGCATTGTGTACAATTTGGATGCCATCGAAGCAAAGATATGTCGATTGATCAACACGAAAATCGGCGCGGATTGCAGGAGTTGTCCCGAGCCTCTCGAGGACTCTCGTTGGCTGTCCCTGCTTCATGCCATCCTAGCTGCCGGTGCTCAATTCTCAGATATGGACTTGCAGCAGCGGACTACCGTCGCACAACGACACAGTATGCCTTGAGCTGTTTACTGCGTTATGCGTCAGACTTCATGCTGATTCTGTTACAGCAAAACAAGCATTTGATCTGCTTCGATCAACAGACTACGTTGCCCGACCATCGAAAGAAGCTGTCCAAACCCTGCTTTTGTTAGGGAATGTGCTCCAAAATGATATGAAGCCCCAGGCGGCCTGGATTCTCGGCGCCACGACCATAAGACTTGCGCAATGCCTCGGCCTTCACAGAAAGACCAACAATCAGCCCCTGCCCTCAATTTCTGACAGAGACGCAAAGAGCCTGAGGTACTTCTATTTCGAAGCCCCTGCCATAGAATGTGTGCTAACCAAGCAAGAGGCTGGCAATCGTCTGGCAAGATTCTTTGCTAGCGCTTGCTTTCGGTCGTCCTCCTGCATCTCACGAATTCGACTTCATAAGCGATTTGGCCCCCCTTGCCGACCAGGACGGCCATGGCCTAACTTATCTTGAAGCCATGAGCTGGCTCTGCCACGTCACACTGCCCCATCTGGCTCCACGAGCGAGTTCACCAGTCCAACCATTTCCAGTACTCAACGATATCAAGTACATCGAGTCTTCTCTAGCGCCACACCTACACGATCTGAGAACATGCACATCAATCTCTCAGATTCAAGAGCACTATGCCTTTGAACTTCACCGGCACTTTGTCATCTCCACTCTTTGTCGGCCGTTCATGTCCAGCAGAAGATCATCAGATCTGACGGGGAACGACAGGCTGCATGTCCTCGATCAATTCCAGGAATCCCTCAGACGCAGCGTGCGGGCTTACGTGCGCCTAAGGTCGATCACGGAACACGCGAGGCGCTCCTGGGCCTTCATCCACAACGGACTGACGTCCATTCTGCTCCTGAGCCTCATGCGAGAGACAAGACACTTGCCAGAAACACGGGTTCTCCAAGACGAGCTGATCGCCAGCCTCTCCGAGGGGAAAAGCGACTCGGGGTGGTCTGCTGCTCCTGCTGAGCCCGTCTCCGCTGGTCACCTGCCGGCAACTCTCCAGAAAGCACTCCAGGCACTCAAGACCCTCCGGGCGCTGACGGATCGTGACGCAAACGTGCAAGAGTCCAGAGCCGATGATACCAGTACGGGCCAACCGCCAGCGTCCGCCGCTAGGCCTGACTTCGTCCCTACTAGAGACGAGCCAGGGCCCATGGAGCAGGACAAGTAAGTCACGCCATCCCGTTGAAAGGTCTGCTGAAGGCTAACTGCTCAGCTTCTGGGACATGGGCGGCTTCAGCTGGGACTTCCCAGTTGACCTGGACATGTCTCCATTGGGCGCATTTGATTATATCATGTCGGACCAAAACTTTGGCGGAGACGACTCGTTTGCTCCAAGCATGGCGTGAATTACATGGCGTCACACTACGCTAGAATCTGCTGAAACTTTTGAAACCTTGTAGTCATCTAAATACTCCATGAGATATAAGGACTTTTTAGCAATGATAAATTCATGAGGCCCTGGACTTGGATACTTTGGAAGTAAAAAGAATACTGCCGGCCCCTCTCAATTAAACTTGCATGTTTACATAAGGTATCTCTCTACCCATCGTGCTTTACCAGCGAGATAATAAGACAGAGAGCTTCAAATGAATAAATTACCACTGTCCATGTAGTAGAGACATGTCTAATCAAGAACATCGTACGTGTACCTAAATAAATATGGAAAGTATGCTGCCACCTCCCTTCTCCTGTCAAGTTCGGCTTACTTGCCACTTTCAAACTGTGATCCAATGAAAAGAAGGTCTAGCTTCATGCGATCTTCGCTTTTCTCATCGCATTGCCTATCCTCGCGTGGTTGCTGAACCTGTCGAGGGCTCGATGTACTACTTGTAGTCGAGCCTTGCTGGGCAGCAGTGCTGGTGTGGCTATTGGAGGAAGCCTGGCTGAGAGTGTCATGCTTGGTCAGCTGGTGAATAAGTGGTGTGACGTGGATCGAGGACTGAATAAGGATGCTGCAATATCTTACACAGTGGATGTCAAGGCAGAGGGTGTGTTGGAGGAGTAGGGCATTTTGAACACAGGGGGAACAGGTCGTTGAAGGCTGGTCGTTCGGAGGAGTAAGGCTCAGTTTGGACCAGGGTACCGGACAAGAGGACCGTAAAGGCGGAACGATCAAGTACGTAATGAATAGAGACTGGAGATAATGGAAAGACACTCAAGTACTTGAGGCGTCAGGGTAGAATGTGATTCAATCGCCCTAAGGTCGTTGTTGACTTTAGAGATTGTGCTTATTCAGGTGAAGCTGATGAGCAAACACACGTTATGAAGGGTAGGCGAGGTCGTGTAGATGGTAGTTCTAGAAAACTAGAAACGACGACGGGAAAATAAGATAATCATCCGACTTTGTCGGCCAACTGAAGGGGGCGAGGATGGTCGAGACACAAACAACCCCGTGGAATTGAGGAATTACTCAAGGCGAGCCGGCGGAAAGATGGTAGAAGTAGACGAGCTAGTCGAGTCTGGCCCAACAGAGGTGTGAGGAATATGAGTTGGCTGTCCATATTTGTGAAGGTGTGGAGTATTCAGTATTTATGTTCAAGGACAGAGATGCACAGGTTTGGGGGGAAAGTCACAAGTTAGGATACCTGGATGCCCTCTCTCAGTATCTAAGTACCTACCTATGCCACTCGGTGAATCATTGAGTGAGATTAGATCACTATTTGAGGCTGCCCGATTTCCAAATTCGGGCCACAGGATTGGGTATTCAAGATATTCCGCGCATGAGGTGTTCGTCAAGTGGTGTGGAGCCTGACCCGGTCTAAAATGAATGGCGAGTTACGTATTCGGAAATCTGACCGGAGCCTTGAGTGCGTGCTCAAAGTCCAATGATTCGCACTAGACGCACACACACGGCCTGCTCACCTCGCCGGGGACGCATGCCATTGGCCCCGGATATTCAGGCGCCTTCCGGGGCACCTGCAGGCTCGGTTGTGACAGGCGCACCTGGGGACTCTGCATATCGCGGTGACGGTGAGAGGCTCTCTTCCTCCTAGCATCAATCGAGCTACGCGGCTCTAACCCCTACTTGACTAAGCAACAAAACTCACAAGTGATTGTTAGGCGTGAGAACGATGGGCTGGCTGTCCGTTCTCATGAAGGCAGAGGAAAAATTGGGGTTAATATTTGAGTCCATGAAACGAAGTGCGTGTGGTTGACTCTTGTTTTCTCCAAGTGGAGAGACCTAGGTTGGAGGATCAGGACCAGAATCGATTGTCCCACACATGCTAAATCCCAAGGGCTTCGGCCACACTGTTTTTCAAATCAACTGTTCATTGGTCTGGCTGCTGTCTGCTTAGCTTTCTAACTATCCCTTAACAGCCCTAAGCTTATATATAAAGTTATATATAGCTTAATATATTTTCTCATTACCCTCTTATAGATAAATCATAAAATTCTCCTTCCTGCCCTTACTTTTTAATTATTTTTTAATTTTTTAAACTATTCTCTAATTATTAATAATAAAAAAGTAAATTTAAAAGAATATAATATTATTATATTTTTTTATATTACTTATTTTATTATAAATATTATATTTACTCTTTTTAAAGAGTTTTATAATAAATTTATAAAATAGTTATAAATAATTATTAAGAAAATTATCTATTATTTTAACTTTTATTAAAGTTAATAGCTTTAGGATTAAATATTAGTTATAATGGTACTTTATAGGCTTATTTAATAAGGGTCTTTTTAAGAGTATGATATATGTTGATATAGATAGAAAGAAACTAAGTTTTTAATTAGGATTATATTTATAGGATTGTTATATTTTATAAAGATTATTTTAATCTTTATTATATAATTATTTACCTAATTATTAATCTTTAATTATTTATATTAATGGTTTTAATTTATAGCGCTATTAAAAGCAATTTTCGCTAGCCTTATTTATATGGCTATTATTATTTACTTAGCTATAAGCTATAGATAATTATATTTAAAACCTACTGTTATTAGTATTATATTTTTTTTAATGCTAAGTGCTTAAGCGTTTATCACTATATAAAGGGATTGATGCATACTGCTTAAAGAGGCATATGTATATAGATTAAAAAACGAGACCACCTAAATCCCAAGTCGTGGCATCCGCATGCCCTCTCCCAACATCTGAGCACGATCCCCCTTTCCGCCGCATGGAATTCCTTAAGCGTTGCCATTGGACAGCTTCTTTTGAAGGCTTATCTGGGCCCCGAGTCTCCAGGGCTGCATATGCCACCTGAACGGCTCTTAAGCGAGAATAGCTCACTGCAGGGAGGAAGGTTGATATGGCTAATCACTTAACTTGGAGAACTTCGCCACCGTGTTATTGGATATTTTTCATGTAGCGATTCTTTGCATGAGGTGGTGGTTAAGCTTGGTTGAGGATCGACAAGCTTTTATTTTTTCTTTCTCATCCACGTGGCACTCAATTGTTCTCCCTACCAAGCATGTTTTGGCATCTGGACACGCCTTTAGCCTGCACGAGTTTAAAATCGTCTTTCTGGCACAACGATTCCAACCTGCCTGCACGCGTCTCTCGCTTCACAGCCAAGCAGCCCAGCAGTCAGTTTTATGGTCAGTCAACCCGAGCCTCTTCTTGGGCTCAGTTGTGGCCTTGTAAAATAGCCACGTCGAGCAGGATTTCGTGTACATGAACTTGAAGGCTTGCATGAAGTCCGACTATGCTGTAATAGAGCGCTCGCCACGAACGGTGGTTATGGAGTAGATATGGCTGTTGAGGCTCAATCAATGTCCTCTCACGGGTTCTCGGAGTCATGTTCGTGTCCGGTCGAGCCATGGCGCTGAGGCCAGCGCCTTGTGTCTCCCGCATATGCGACCACCTGGGCACCAACAGACATTTTGCACGCAGTGCAACATCGCGAATATTGAGATACTCCGCGTATGGAAAGGCGCGCGGCTCATTCGGTAGTAAATGGCTATATTTATGGCACGTGAAACGTCCTGGGCGAAGCTTAATATACGCGATGCCAAGCTTGTCGGTCCTGCCGCCAATGCCTTGACTCGGGTGTGATGGCTAGGCCTCTCTTTTCTGCCTAGGCAGCTTTTTTAAGCTCTATGCAACTCCACAGCCCACCCCTATTTGGAGAAACACTGCCTCAGCCGAGATTATATGCTTAGAATTTTATCGTGTATATAGCCTCGGGGTAGGTATGGGGCTGTCTACAGGAAGATATCATCATCATTCTCACCACTACACATCCAAAGGCCACTTTCCTTAACCGACTCGGAAATACATACCTTCGTTTTCTCACCGACAGTCACTCACTCACACAGAACAAGATGCAATCCACACAAATTCTGAGCCTGCTCGCTGCAGTCGGCTTCTCAAGCATCGTCGACGCACTGGCGATCCGACAAACAACCGCCGCATGGCAGACCCTGCCCGCGACACCAGCCTTGCCCACGCCCGTCAACACAACCCTGAGCACCATCAACGGTGCCGACCTGTGGCTGCAGAAGTACAACGAGGAGGCCGGCGGCACGCCGATCGTCCTCGACCACGGCGGCCTCGGGTACAGCGCCTACTTCGCCGACGTCATCAAGCAGCTCGTGGCCAACAAGCACTACGTGGTGGCGGTGGACCGCCGGGGCCACGGGCGCAGCACGTACGGGGCCGACGACGTCTTCACCTACGACATGTTCGCCAACGACATCTTTGCCCAGCTCAACGAGCAGGGGATCCAGTCGTACAACGTGGTGGGGTGGTCCGACGGCGCGGCCACGACGCTGGCCATGCTGCAGAACACGACCATCGCCCCGGGGATCCAGAAGGCCTTCGTCTTCGCGGGCTTCATGGTGCCCGAGGACACCAACGCCACCTTCACCGACACGGCCATCTACACCGAGTTCGTGACGCGGTGCGCCACCGAGTACGCGACGAACCAGCCAAACGCCAACTTCACCGACTTCGCCACCAAGGTCGGCACGCTCGAGGGCACGCTGCCGCAGTTCACGGCGGCCGGGCTGGGCGCCATCGACGGCAAGAAGGTCGCCATCGTCGGCGCCGACCACGACGAGGCCGTCAACCTCGACGTTCCCGCCAAGCTGGTCGCCGCCATCCCCGGCAGCACGTCCGTGACCCTCACCGATGTGAGCCACTTCGCGCCGGTGCAGGACCCGGACCAGTTCACCAAGGCGGTCGAGAGCTTCTTCGCTGCTGCTTAGGGCGGTGGTGGGAACGGTTTGGATGTGTTAGTAGCGGCATGACAGAATTGTTGCAGCGAATTATAGACTACAAATGAGACAAAGATACCCCCCATATTATGGTTCCATGAGCGATGTGACGTTCCCTTGATGGTTACTGAGTGAAACTTTTGAGAATCGAGAAAGTGGCCCATAGCTGCTGATGGCCGGCTATACAGGGGGGATAGAAATGACGAGCAGGACGAGCATGACATTATGGTAACTATTTTGAATTTCATGGTCTGCACTAGTCTAAATTTCTTAGGCTACTAGTACCTGCCGAGATAAATAGAACGAGCGAGAAGGGACCCTAAGACGCCGGGCAATCCCGCGTAACGTAAGGAACCATACGCCACAGCCCGCCGATCACTGGAGATCTCTATGCTGACGGAGTGAGAAAATGATGTAATAAATATTGTATTTCTCTCTCCAGCCAGTCTGCCTTGATTAGCGCTAGCCCTCGCTAGCCCTGTAAATCCGCTTGTCACCGATTAGGTAGGCACACCGGCTTCCGTCAGCCTTGCCATTAACTCGTCAATTTATCAATCCTTCGGGATTCATATTACGGAACACAAGCTAGAGAAGGAACTAATTTTAGGTTTTGAGCCCGGGCCCGGGCACTTGGTTATATTGAGAGAGTGACTTGCACATAATGTGCTTGAGATACAGTATGAAACTGGAATTTTAATCATGAACAACTTGAAGAGAAAAAGCCCCTATGCTCGCTCTGAGATTTAGTGATACCCAGAGATACGCCTTGTCAAGAGCAGAGCAGGCTAACGGAGCCAGAGCCCAAGTTATGCACTTGGTTCCATCTGTTGCGTCTGGAATAGCGAGTTGTCAGCAGCCGGAGGTGTGGCTATCGTGGGATGGGAGGATGCCACAGCGAACAGGTCACTTACAAAGACTTTCCAATGGGAAAACTCAGGCTTGAGGATTGCTCGGTTGCTCAGTTGATCCAAGCACACCCACTTCCCTGAGAGCCGCAGTTCAACTATTTGAAAGTGACGACGTTGTTAGCATAACAGACTCAGAAAGCATGTCCAAGCTTCGATACATTGTTCGGAAGCTCAGAGGCTCATGGGTTCGAATTTGAACACCCAGCGCTGGAGAATAACCACGTACGATGGACTTCGGGCCACTCCACCCGCATTTCCAGTTTCCACACGGCGCCTTCTGGCCGGAGCACTTGCAGTTGTCGTCACCGACGTACGAGCTGCCGGCGCAGTTGGGCAGGTTGGCAACGCATCTGTCCTCCAGGACAGGCTCGGGCAGGGCGAGAGCGCTGGCGGCGAAGAGGGCAAAGATGGCGGAAGTGGAAAACTGCATTGTGCTGGTGTCTTTGGGGAGATTTCTTGGAGTCTTGAGTTATGCCTGAATGAGAGAGCTGATGAGCAACATGGAACGAGAAGGTTCAGAGAGCAGCGCATCGCATTGGGTTTTATACTTGTCGGCGCCTCTATACAACCCTCATATTCTTGACTGATCAACACTGCTGAATCCCGTAATACAACTCGCTTTACAGCATCAAACTGTGTCCGATATCCTTTGAATCCATTGCCAGCCGGCGAAGTTCTCCCATTGCAACTTGCTTCCTAACATGGACGAGTCCGACGAAGTCCGACATCCTTCGAGTGAGCACCAGCCCTGCCGTGGGCATATTGTTGTCGTACATTGCAACTCACTTCCCAAGATGGACTCAGCCTGAAGTCTTTTTTGCCCAGGTTTGTCTCATGTTCCAGCTTACTGCCCAGGATGGACCGGGTCTGACATATCGCGAACGGTTTGCCGTGTCTCATGCTGCGGCCGCCTTCAAGTGCGTCATGAGAGGGCTTCAGAGACAATAACTACGCCCCTGGCTCTGTACATCTGTTAAGATGGCTCTTACGTACATGCAGGATAGACTGCGAGCACCCGTGGGCAAGACTCGGAATCCGAACCGTCACTGCCGCCACCGTGCCCACGGCAAGAATGCGTTCCTTCCGCAAGCCACTGGCTTACAGTTCATATACGTTAATTTGATGGGATGACTGTACCGGTGCTACGTTGTGAGGGTCTCAGATCAGACAGAGGCCTACTCAGTGAGGTTTATTCCAGTTGCTCCTCCTGCTGGCAGCTGGCAGCTGGCAGACAAGCGGCAAACGGCTCATGTGTGCCCGATGGGTATTAAGTGGCCCCGTGATAACAGCAGCACGGCAGAGTGCGTTAAAGCTTGTCGCTGCAATGGCCGGTGCTTCTACCATATAGCGTATTTGAACAGGTGATCCGATCGGTCGTTGACCGAGCGATCGAGCGGGACAATGTGGCTGACGTGAGGTGTCACAAGCTGGGGGGGGGGCTGTTTTCTCGAACGGGGGCCGCCAGCCAGCCAGCCTAGCCCCCAACGGTTCTCTTTGCTGTCAATACACTATTTCGGTGCGGCATATGCAGTAGCACCCTCCCCGTGCAGAATATAGACTATACAACGTAAAAATGTGCGCATCAGAATTTTTCTTTTATGTCTTTTGCGCATTGCTGCTGCACCTGCAGTTCCAAATGTGGTCAGGGGTCTCACAGCGTGCCGTGCGTGCTCAGGCTGCGTACGGAGGGAGCAGCGTGCCATCGGAAATGTCGGCTTGTTCGCGTAGCTCCGGGGGCCCAGTCACGGACGAGCGCGCATGGACGCCCAGCCAGGCCCGTTTTGACATATCAAGTGCATAGAATATGCGCATCCCTGGCCACAGTAGGTAAACAACTCGTCCAAAAACTGCGACGGCCTCAACTCGTTCACGCACGTCACGTCGGCGGGTTTATAGCGGGCCTCTCTTCGGGGTCGGGGACATGATCGGCGTGCATATACGCAAAAAAACACCCTCGAACGCTTGATGCGACCAGAATGAATCGCTTGCTCCCCCCGTTCGCATGAAAGGGTCTGTGTTCTCCGTCGGTCCCGAGACCGTCCATACCTGGAGTAGTGCTTATTCTGTATGTGACCCTTCTTTCGTTGTGCATTCATGCCGTGTATCGTCAACAGCGCTGCCGCGTGCGACACTGGCCATTCCCGAAACGCACCTCCCAGCATTGCCAATCCTTCAGGTCGCCATTTTCCCCCTTCTGCTGCTGCGCACATTCAGGGCAGTATGTTGCGGCCAGCATTGCGAACTTTTCCCAGCCCCCCCAGACTGCGGACTGCGGACTTGTGCTTTGATGGGGGCGATGTGCTCGAGTGGCTGCTGGACTTTCCTGAGCGTCGACGAGCCATACGGCCGAAATTCAATATTTTTTTTGGGTATGCCTATCACTTATGCCAAGAAAGGTAGAGAAATGAGGCCCAAATATGTGTTGTGGTTGACAGGGGCAGGGGTTCAGACGAGACATCATCCAAACTTTAAATCGCGATCAGCAACAAGCTCCTTTCCATGTGGGTTCCATTCTACCGCCCCATTTGTGAACTCTGTTTTTCTTTGCTCCCCATCATAACCGTTACGGGGGACTTAATTTAAGATTTCCTGTACGCACAGAGGGCCGAGTATATGTTCTCGGAGCCGTGCCGAAGTCTTATATGCATCCCGAGGAAGCTTTCTTTTAGGCAGGTAGACTAAGCGTGACAAATCGAACAGGGCACGATGTCCGGTTTCATCCAGTTATGGTTGGTAAGGTGTAATAGGATATACTCTTCTGGGCAAGCATGTTACACACTCTATGTCGTTGCTGGAGGACATGATGCATCAGGAACCTCGAAGGGGTAATTATATACATAAGTTACTCAGCACGACAAGCATACAGCATCATCGCGTTACATTGGTTCGGGATCATCCAAGCAAGGATGGCTTGTACCGATAACTCCCCGGCGTGCCGGCGAGAGACTACACGTGTAAGAGACGCGGAATTGTTGACTCAGGGACCATGCCCGGGGAGTTGCGACCGAAGCGATCCTAATCAGGACATATGCCCTCGGAGTTACCAGGGCGAAGCTGGCTCCTGAGTAGATATATACAACCGCACCAGCTTTGATATGTGTAGCAACATCTGGGACTCGACGACAGTCTCGCCTGGGGGCACACGAATCCAATTTTGACCATGACAATGACATGACGATGACGACGGCGGTGATGCATCATGTTGAGCAAAAGACTCGGATCACAGCCCGGTCGTCTTCTTGGCCAGATGCTCCGGTGCAAGCTTTCCCTCAAGGCGCACGAATACGCGAGCTCTCTTCATGGATTATGCCACGGAAACTTCCGTTTTGAGTTTACACTATAGCAACCAAGTCTCAATATTCTTCCGCATGAACAACCCACGGACTGAAAAGAAACGCAGACCGGAAGAACGACTTTCCCCTTTCACGACTCGCAGGAAATTGTCGACGATGAGGTTACTGTGGAGTGAGACTTGGGCGTCGCACTGATCCTATAGGGGTGTCAAGTATGTACGTGATGGTAAGCTCTTGGACTAAACCTTGATAGAAGCTTACTCGACTGTTCTTTTGTATTGGTTTGAGTTGAATGATCTGCATCGTAGCCCGTCCGCTACCAAGGCACCCGCAAAGTCTGCTTGTCTCCGTGCAGGCGATGCATTTCTTTGTAGAGAGTGCATTGCAGTATGTGCTTGACCATCGGATCTTCGGCTTCTCGGCAGGCACACGTGCTCTCCCTTAACATGCGCTCGCGCTCTCTCTCTCCCGTATTCCCGTATTTGACAAGAAGGGCCCTTCTGGATTGTGATTGGCGACGATGCAATCACAATGCGGGGAGCAACAAGATACCACAAGGTCTGCGTATGACTCGATTCTGCCGCTTTATGGAGATTCGGGATCCCAGGGAAAGCTTGGGATTGCGTCACTCTGGTATCACTCTTCCTACTGTAGTTGTGTAAATTGACTTTGGATCTTCGCTTGTGATATGGAAAAGCCGGCCCAATGGGCAGTGGGATGCTACGCGGCCGTTGGGGAGGTTGCAGTGAGCCCAACGCGGACTGATTGATTGGTATGGAAGTGCACCTAGAATTGTGGCCGATCCATAAAGTTTGATGCGACTAACGTGTGTTTCGTTGTCATGACCAAGTACCTATAGAATGGGCTTCCATTTTTCGGACGGACGGTCCAGCCGTTTGGCGTCGTGAGACACGAGGAGTCAAAACGCCGCGTAGTCTTGGAACATTTTTTCCCACAGGAATGGCAGAAACAAGAAGAAGCAGAGGGAATAAAAAGGCCTTTCTCCTCTAAAGTGGTGTCAGATATGCATCGTGTTCATTACGGATTGGTCCGGAAATGACAGACCGCCCTTCGGAATGGCTGAAACCCTGCATACGGCGAGGACATTGATTGGACGGGTCGCACGTATGCGGTCTCAAACCTGTCAGCCACTGCTGCCAGGATTCCATGCTAGCCGTTAGTGGATGCTCGTGTGTGTGTGTGGGCATGTGAGCACTCGTAATCGACAGGATTAGCCGCTTATTTATTATGGCAAATGCAGGAAATTCGATCAGCATTGATAGCGGCTGTCTCTGGATATTACACATTACCGTCGGTGTGCACTCGGCAAAAAACAGAAAGCGGAGCCCAGCGAAACCCTGGAGAGCAGAATCAGTGAGGAAATAGTGACTCGCGTGGTCATTGGCGGGCAACAAAACGTGATCGACTAGTTTTTTTTGCTCTCCCTCTTCCCCTCGTGTCGCAGCAAAAACGATAAATGTTCCGTGGGCGGCATCCACTTTTATCATGACGAATGACTGAAACAACATTCGGCGAAAAGTCAGGGAGAGATTAACGGACTGGAAAGGCACACGGAACAAATGTTTCAGATAACGGTTTCGGGAGTAACGCGAGAGCGATCTCCTCTATGCCCGAGTGCTTCGGCCATGTGCGTTCCATTTAACACGCTCAGACGACGGGGTTTGAGGCGACGAGATCTGTGTTGCAACTCTTGTATGTCATAACGTGCTCTAGTTAAGGAGGGTTGCTCGATATCGCAGGTGGTAGGCTAAGCAAAGCTCGGCGTGTGACAAATTATTCGCAGCCACCCGAGGTACGCAGATACGGTGGGCACATGGGCCAAGACCCGCTAGGTACCTATATGTACACTAGTAAGAGGCAACATTTTCCCGCCCAGTCCTCGTGCCCCATTTCCTCAAGTGCAAGCGCAGCCAGCAAATTATAGCAGGGGAAACTTTGGCTCGACAGAGCTAGAGCGAGATGCGCGCGAGCGAGCCGCTGAGCGAGCGAGATGATGGGGCCGCAGGAGGTATGCACATGTGCACATGCACATGCTCGTCCTTGTGTGTGTGTGTTGGTGTGTGCACACAGTGGGAAATTACTCGGAGCACCAACATGGCAAGCGCTAGTAAGCCAACCAAGCCAATACATGCAGGCGCGAGATGCAGGTGTTGGCAGAAGCCACAGCCATGGCTGACTATTAGGTCGCTGTGCCGTATTTATTAAGAGGCCATAACGCCGGCCCCAACATTGACTGTCAGGTCAGGCCGTGTCATACGGGGCCGCAGGGATCATCGATTTGCAGCTGGAGAGCGCCGTGCAGGTACTTTGGACTCATGGTTACATGGGGTGGCGGCGAGAAAAGAACTGCCTGCAGGCGTAGACATGGGCGTTGACAGATCAAGCTACCAGATAGGTGAGATTTTAATCGCGGTAGGTAAAAGCCAACAGTAGGCTATCCTATCGGGGGCTGTTACACTGCAAGGGGGCGGTGCTCGAGGTTACACACGTGCTCTGGGTGTTTGTAATCCCAGTGCCGTGGGTGGGAAACCGTATGTCACTTCTTAATAAAGTGGACATTGGACGTGCGGACATTTGACATGAACATTGGGTGGGCGTTGGCACCAAACCAACCGGTCCCGAGCGACGGCCGGAGCCCACAACCGAGGGATCTTAGCACCAACTGCCAAGTCGGACCGTTGGTTGGAAGGATTAGAGAAGGGGAGACAATCGGAGAAGAAGGAAAAGCGGAAGCCGGGTCGAGCAGCCAGGAAGCAATGCCCAGATCTGGAGTAGCAGAACAATCGAGCGAACCAACAGTACAGTGTCAGATTGTGACTAACAGGGGTGGCTGTTATTTATGATACGATCATAGTCCTCCGGTGCTCACAAAATTCTTTTTTTAGCGGGCCGTATCACCCGCTTTCCCATTAATCTTACTTAGCGCGTGCATATAAAAGACGGATCCCATAAGTAAACGTTCCTACCCACCCAAACTAGGTCAATGCCTTTCTTAGATTCCTTATTGTCCCGCCTCCATCCCTGCGACCGCTGGCCCCCTGTTTTGGCTCGTAGATTGATGCATACAGTACATTAGGACGGGAAAAGGAGGAAACTTCCCACATAGGCCTTAGCATTAACCTGGCCCAGCCACATAGCAGAAGTCTTAAGGTGAAAAGTGAGTGCCCTCCCTCATTCGTGACCGCCCCTATGCCACTCCGGTTCCACTTTCCTTTCTCCAGTGCACACCCACGCACACACCTGCTGCAAGAGTCACCGAGTTTTTGGATCATAGTTGCTGCTTCACATTCATCCACGACTGGTCTTGTCGGAGTGCAGGAGCTGGAAAAGGTTGCAAGTGCAGGTGCAGGTGAAAAGTGAAGCAGGAGTTCAGGCAGGAACATCTCTGTAGAAGCTTCCTTTTCTATCCGGTCAACCTGCTTACAAACACCACAAAGTCATTGCAACAAAACACCTGAAAGGCGGACTAGGAAAGGAGGAGCAAGCCTCACTTTCAACTTGACAATAATGAGATCGTACTGACGTCAGGTCAGGTCCTCAGTACCATCCACGAAATCAAATGTCCGGAGCAGCAGAGCCTTGTTCGCTTAACTGTCTGCCCTGTTGACGCAAAGATGGACCCTAAACGAGTCAACGAGTTTCTCCCGCCGGCGTCGTCGGCCGCGGCGTCGCCTGCAGACCGGATGGACGCGACGGCAAATCCGATGGAGGACGACTTCGATGTAGCGCAGTACCGCGCACTGAAGAAGGACAAGCAGGAGGAACAGAAGCGCCTCGACCACGAGCACGACCACCGCCACCGGCAGCTCGAGGAGCAGGTCCACCTGGAGAACAACCGCCTGTACTCGCAGCTGCAGCAGAGGGTCAACGAGAGCATACAGCGGGCCTTTATAGATCTCCAGCCCGCCATCGCCGCCACAATCAACAACCAGGTCAGCCTTCGGCTGGAGCAGCAGCGCTTACGTGACGAGCATGCGGCGAGCAAGACCACCATCGAGCAGCGGTATCATAATAAGATCACGAGCCTTATGGCGATGCCGTCCGCTGCTCGCGCTGCAATTCCAAGGGTGAACAGTAACAGTAACACGCCGTCGCATCCCCAGCCTAACACTCTTCGAGTCAGTCATAGCCTATGGTCCTTCCTGTTTATATATGTACAGGCTTCTTTGGTCTTAGTATCACTGACACTCTATACAGATGGCGAACCCGGCTCAAGGGACTCCTGCCACGCCAGCCTTCGCGAATACTTCACCTGCGCACCAGTCGGTGAACACTCCGACGCCGGCCTCGCGCGGGCCAGCGCCTCAGGATGCCGCTCGCCCGGAGCCAATGGCCCATCCAGCACAGCAGCGGATGCCCCCTCGCGCTGAGGTGCCTCCGCATCATCATCAACAGCCAGTTGCGCCCCAGCGCATCCTCCCTTCTGAGCCGTTGACTCGACAGCCTGTGGGCCCTCAGCGGATGCCTCTCCCGGAATCTATGGCACAGCAGCAGCCGCCCATGATTCAGCAGCGTATGCCTGCAGAGGCAGTGCACCAGCGGCCCCTGCCGCACCATCACGTGCCCGCCGAGCATCACCCCCATGCCCATGAGCCTCGTCACCAGCTCCCCAGCGTGGCCCAGCCTCTGCCCAGCGATACCAAAATGTCCGAGGCCCCGCTGCGACAGGACGTCCCGCCGCTTCCGAGCTCCAACCCCGTCCTGACGAGTCGTGCCTCTCAGGGCGCGACCCCGACTCCGCGCCAAGATGTAAAGAGGAAGGCCGCTGACTCGCCAGCCGGCGAAGCCGCGACCAGCGCCATGAAGCGGCCGCGCACCAGGGACCGGCCGTTCGAGCAGGGGCAGGACGGCCCGTCGCCGCTCAAGCGAAGCCCCCGCGCGCACCGGCCGCCGCCGGCGCCGGTGGTGGGCATGGAGAAGCGGGTCCAGCGCACCATCAGCTTCGCCGAGGTGTACCAGGACGGCAAGGCGCAGTTCAAGCACCAGATCTTCGAGTACAAGACGGGCTCGGGCAACTGGTACATCGTCAAGTGCGACGAGCACGGCGTGCACTTCAAGTTCGGCAACCCGGTCCACGGCGCGGCCAAGCACGTGCACAGCCCCCAGCACGACATGCAGCCCAAGACGCACGACCTGGCCATCGAGATCTGCGGCTACCTCGTGACCGACTGCAGCGCCGAGCTCGCCAAGCTCAACAACGACGAGTACCAGCGCGCCGTGGCCGAGGATGGCTACGAGCCCTACAACCGGAACCTCCTCACCAAGGAGGGGAGGCAGCGTACCGACAACCACAAGAAGCAGCCCAAGACCGAGCGGGAGGGGGGCGAGATCCACGTCAACGGCGACCTCACCTCTTCCACCAAGCAGCACAAGGTCCGGGAGCAGAAGCCGGCGGCGGGCATCACCGTGCCCAAGGACTGTCATTTCTACCAGGGGCTGTGGCAGTCGAACAAGAAGTGGTACTCGCTGGTCGTGCTGCCCATACGGCCGGACGGGAGCCTGCGGGAGGTCGGCCTGAAGGAGAGGTTCCAGGAGCTGCCGCTGATGCAGACCGTGCCCAAGTGCTACCGCGTCGACAGGGTCAGCCTGCAGATCAAGGGTTGGCAGCCCGCGTACGAGGACGGCGAGGCAAAGGCCAAGAAGCGCGAGTACCCCGTCATGTTCTTCGACAGGACGCCCTGGTCGCTGGGCTGGCTGCCCGCCCAGAAGCTCCAGGAGCTCGACCTGGACAACCCGACCGAGAATGTGGACATCAGCGGCCTGAGGAAGGCCCGGGAGTGGTTCGCGGTGAAGATGAACAACCGTGCCAGCTGGGACGAGCTGAAGCGCCTTGGGCCTGGCGAGCCCCTTTCGGCAACCCCGGAGGGCGAGGCAGACTGGATTGGTAGGTTTTCTCACGACCGACTTGCTGCTGCATGTGGAACAAGCGCTGACTTGAATCCACTTAACGTAGGTGACCAAGGGTTGTCTCTACGCTCTGCGGACAAGCCTGACGACAAGAGCCCGACCTTTTTCGACAAGCAGTTCGGGAAGAGTCCTGGCCGCCGCGATTCGCCCGGCAGTGGCGATGACTCTGACGCAGACAGCGAGGAGGAGGAAGACCCGATGAAGATGGACATTGGGCCAATCCCAGACCCCGGGGCCGGAGACTCTAACTGGGTAGAAGGTGGCTCGGGCTCGGATACCCACGAGTCGGATGTTGAGATGGAGGACGACATGCCTGTGAAGAAAAGCGACGGAGACTCTCCGAAGCTCGCTTCCGTCGAGACTGCCGCCGCACGGGCTAGTGATACCAAGCCGTCGGAGGAACCCAGTAATGGTCACCCGGACCAGGCTGGTCTGTCCAATATCCTCTCCGAACACGAGCGCGTGAGGAAGAGCGCGCAGACGGCGCAGGCCAAAGCAGCAGCAGCCGTCAGGGAGGCTGCCAGCCGCAGCAGGGCGGCGTCGGAGGTGGCCGATGATGGTCCCAAGCCATCTGCCCCAACGGAGACGAAGCCTCCTGCCCCAATACGAGCAGAGACCGACGCAATCCCTAGGCCGCAGCGCCCAGCCCTGGCAGACCACCAACGCTCGAGGTCGGACGGCACGTTCCCGGAGCCGCAGACGGGGCTCGCGGCGCCGGGGATGGGCAAGCTGGGCGAGGGAGGAGGAGGAGGAGGGCGCAAGCACTCGAACCTGCAGAACATCCTCAACCCGGCGGGGATGCGGTCCGACGGGCCGGCCACGGAGAACGGGCTCGACAGCTACAAGCGGTTCGACGCGCTCATGGCGCAGATGAGCGGCGGCGGCGGCGGCGACTCTGCGCCGCTGCGGCCCGCGTCGGTGCCGGTGCAGACCAACGGCCACGGCGGGCACCACCACCACTTCCAGCCGCCGGCGCCGCAGCAGCACCAGGCGAAGCAGATGGACGCCGCGCCGCAGCACTCGCCGTCCCTGTCGCACATCCTCTCGCCGCCCATGCAGTCGCCCATGATGGGCCCGCCCCGCAGCGCGTCCACGACGCCCGTGCCCGACGGGTCGGGGCGCAGCACGCCGACCATCATGATCCCCGGCAACAGCGCGGACCGCTGGCAGGCGGTGCGGACGTCGTCCTTCGGGCCGGCGCCGCACACGCCCCGGGCGTCCTTCACGCAGCAGGGCCACGGTGCTACTGCTGACGGCCAGAAGCCATCACCGGCACCGCAGCAGCCCGTAGCAGCTTCTTCCTCGACGCCAACGAACGGAGGGGGGCGGGCAGAGACGCCCGTGGGGGGCCCGGACAGGAAGGAGATCTTCGACGTGAGCCAGTTCCGGGACTCGGGGCGCGGGGTGCGGTGGTCGCGGAGCAGCAGCCCGACGGCGGGGTACCTGCGGCTGGCGACGGACCCGGTGCGCGGGGTGGCCGAGCCGCTGGAGACGTCGGCGGCCGAGGCTGCGGCGGCGGTGCCGTCGGCGGGGATCGAGCCGGCGAAGGTGTCGCGCATCGAGCTCGAGACGGAGCGCGACCGGCAGTGGGTGCAGCTGGTGCTCAAGGACCGCAGCGAGCAGGCGGTCGCGTTCGAGACCAACTCGGCCAGCGGGCGGCTGCTCAACGCCAAGATCCAGGGGAGGAGGTTCGTCAGCTGGGTTAGGAAGTGGAACCCCGAGGCTGAGGTGGGCAGTAGTGGGTAGGTCGTTCTCAACAACTGCCTGTGCGGTGTTTTCTCTTTATCTCCCCTGGAAGGGGGAGGAGGGGGTGTTTTGCGAATTTGATGGACAACAGACAGGCTAACGGGTCTTTTTTTTCTTCTCTTTCGTGCAGGGAAGGATCCAGTCGACGTTCCAGCGTGGTGACAGACGATCGCCGGTCTACCACGGCCGAGGCCCAGTGAGAGGAGGATTTACTCCTTGTCCGGAGTCTCTTCTCTCTTCTTGGAATTTCTTTTCCTTTTTGCACGGGCGGAACATTTAGATTGCGGTGTCTTTTTTTCACTTGCGGGGGATATCCTGCCCCTCTCTTTCAACACGGGGACTGCTAATGGTCTTGAAAATTTCGTTTTCCTTGGTGGGTTTATTTCTCATGGGCTCATACTCACGGACTCAACATCACGGACAAACAGCTTGTCTCTTGCATTAGTACTTTTCTTGTTTCTGTGGAGGGAAAGGAACTACGTATCTCATTCGTTCTGAGCGCATAGGAGGGTTGAAGTTAATGAGGAGGGCCGAACAGAGCCGCTAGGTATATATATAATTGCGGTGGTGGAAGTGGTGAACATGGCAAAGGCTGGGCATGGCATGGTATGGCATGGACTTTTTTGTGAGGGGGAGGCATTCGATCGATACCCACTGCTGGATTTGACTGACTGGCTGATTGACTTATGGGCGTTTACTTTTCCGCCTGAGAATAAAAAGCTCGATGAATTTCTACTTGTGGATTGTTTCCTGAATTCTTTTCGGGTGATTGATTCGCGAGGATGCAGACGGTCTGATCGTGAGCCGTTCCGTGCTTGGCCTCATGGTGAATGTTTGTATGCTGGCCTTACTTTGGGATAGAAAGACTTACCTGAAGACATTCTAGCATAAACTTGTGTGTATGAAGAGGCATACCCTCTTGTGCGATGACCTGCTGTAGCATAACTTACCATGGGATAGCTAGCCGTGCCTAGATAGTGTTGTGCAAAGCTTGTACTGCACTGCATGATGCTGATTAGGACCGTGGTTCTCCATGCATCTCGGACTGTGTGCCAAACATGCCACCAAGTGGATGCCTCTCATGGTGGGCTGCTGCTGCCCCTGGTCCGACGAGGGTGGATGGATGTTACGCTGCTAAGTTGGGCGGGACAGAAAGCCGGAATTTGCATGTGATGGTGCCCAGGATGGGGAATTCGGACCAAGGAGGCCAAGGGTCTGCTCACGGCTCACGGTTGGCGGCTCACGTGGCCACCGTTTGCGCTTGTGCTCCTGTGGCTGGCAGCCGGAATGGCCGACGGTGGACGAAATGCGATTTCGTTCGGCTTCGCTTGTTATACTGTTCATTCTCACCTCTTTTCTCACAATACCCTGCATTTTATCCATTTCACAACTATACCTCCCCCGACATTGCACACGATCGCTGCTTGTCGCTGGCCTGCGCAACCGATGACGTCGTAACCCACAGTTTCCCGTTCAGGCACCGGCAGAGACGGAACGGAGCGGACTGGCCAGGCTGGCAGGCTGCAGTGGAGGGAAAGAGCGGTGTTTGCAAGGGCAAGCAAGCAACCAGGCAGGCAGGCAGGCAGTGCTGGGCGGTGGATCTTGCAGGTGCAGCTGTGCTTGCCGCGCAGGAGGGGCAACGGACAAGGGGAGCCACGACCGACTTAGATGGCTGCGATCGTGAGTGCATATTGATTGTCTTTTCCCGCTTCCATCTCTGTTTCCGTCTCATCTGCAATGGTATCGACGCCTCCCTCTGCATCAAATGTCGGGGGCAGGTGCAGGCGCCTGGAACTGCGGCCGCTCATGCCACCAGCTCGCCTGGTCTTGGCGCACGCCAGTGTGACCTGTGGGCAAGTGCAGGCAGGCACCTGGGAGCTTCCTCCCCGGAGCACGCACTATGGCCGTCGGAGGTCGTTGAGCTTGCGGGTGGCAACGTCACTCGCTGTTTGCTATTGACGTTGCTGTTCATGCTCACCCCGACCTAACTCTGGTCTACTCTAATGCCTTCCTCCACCATCTCGACTGCCTACGCATACTGCACCTCCGCAGCGACAACATCATCTTCCCTGCCTGCTTGTCATCCAGCGCATCCGGTCTCAGCCCCTCCAAGGCATCCGTCCGTCATGCCCGCGTTTCCCGGATCCTGCCCAAGCGCATGAGCTTGTCAGCGCCTCATTTGAACCCAACCAGCCTCCCTTTCGTTTGGATAGCATAATCACCGCCTGGCGCTTCCATCCGCGGGCACACCACCCAAGCTAACAACCAGCTCTCTTCTCTCCGGCGCAGGAAATTCCCTGGCTGACCCACATGTCCACCCCTCGTCGCCAACGAGGCGACACCCTCGACAGCTCCTCCTCCACCCACTCGCCAAATCGCAACGATGACGGCCCGGTATCCTACCTAGGCGCTGCCGCCGCCGAACCCAAGCCGACTTACGCCTCCTTCTCTCCAGCGACCCTGTCGTCCTCCCAGCCCGTCTCAGCCGCCAAGCGACTATCCACCATCCTCGTCCATCAGAAGTCCCCGCTGCTTCTGGCCACCCCGCCCCAGGTCACTCGCGCACTCGCTTACAGCCATCCATTCCTCCTGCCCTTGAATAAGCTCGCCGGGCTTCTCAGCTGGACGACGGCCGATCCTTGGGAGAGCTTCCTGCTGGTCGCTGTCTTCTGGGCCACCGTGCTGTATGGAGATGTCGCAGTGCGCTTCGCAGGGCCGGTGGTGCTGGTCCTCATTGTAATACTGGGCATGTATGGCAGGCGATTCAGCCCTCTGAGTAGCAGTGGCTGGAATGAGGACGGCGGTGCGGGAGGTGGGAATGCCCCCAAAAGTTCCAAGGGCAAGGGGAAGAAGGCACCGGCGGAGAACTCGGGTCCGGCAGCGGCAAATGCGGCCGCAGGAGCTGGAGGAGGACACCATACGAGGGCCGGGTCGGAGGCCACGAACACAAAACATCAAAAGACGCTCGACGAGATCGTGGAAACACTGAAGGAGCTGACAGCGAGGTGTAATATCCTCATGGAGCCCCTGTTGGAGTTGACGGATTTCCTCAGCACCCAGCGTACGGCAACCAGTGCTACCACGAGGCCTGCCTTGACGACGCTGTTCATACGGATACTGATGTGCACTCCCTTTTGGGTCGCCTTGACCTTTCCTCCGTTCCGGGTCATTTCTACGCGGAGGGTCATCCTCGTGTTCGGAACCATAATACTCACATGGCATGCCAGAGTGGTCAAGGCGGGGAGGACAATACTGTGGCGCAGCGCCAGCGTGAGGAAGTTCGCGGCACTTATTACGGGCCTGGAGATTGCTGTGCCGGAGAAGGCCAACAAGGACAAGAACAAGGGGGATGCGCACCCTACGTTCGAAAAAGAGCCGTCTAAATCCAAGGACGCATCGTCAAACGCCAGAGCTCAAGCCCAATCCGAGCTGACCAAGGCCATACGCCGAGCCCGTGGGGCAACGGACGCCGGCGTCAGGTTCACCTTCATCATATACGAGAACCAGCGCCGGTGGGTTGGGCTCGGTTGGACGAACAGTCTGTTCGCGTACGAGAGGGCAGCTTGGACTGACGAGCACAATAACCCCGTCCCGCCCAAGGACAAATTCGAGTTGCCCGGAGTCGACGACGACAGCAGTATGCGCTGGCGGTGGGTCCGCGGAAGCAGGTGGAGGGTGGATGGAGTGTCGGACGAGTCGGCAAATGGTGGGGCATCGGCAGGTGCAGAGGCCGAGTGGAATTACGACGGCGAGGCCGGGAAGAACGGCTGGATATTCTATGACAACAAGGTATTTCTCTCATATACCCGCAAATCATGCGCTGTGCAAAAACTGATACCTTCAAATAGTGGCAAAGTGGTCGACGCGGTCAAGATGGCTGGGGAAGATGGACGCGAAGGCGGAAGTGGTACCGTGACGCTGAGCTGGTAGAAGTGGACACCGACGAAGAAACCGAACAAGCCAAGGCGCCTCCCGAAGAATCCTCACCTACACCCACCTTAGAACTACGGCCATCCCTCCCGCCCCGGCCGAAGACACCTACCCTCGCGCCACCTATCACGACTTTCTCGCCGAACTACGAGACGATGAGCATGCCTGACCTTCACAGGGCCAACGATACTCTCAAAGAGATCAAGGAGGAAGACGGCGAAAGCCCAGGCAGGGATAGGACGGCCTCGGAAAGGGAAAAGGACGACGCGTCATCTGTGCTCTCGACTTCGTCCCGGTCGATGAAGCTGCTCCCCTCGCTGCGCCGCCGGGTCACTGATAATACCGCCGCCGCCGCAGCAGCGGCGGCAGGCAGCAAGCACCATAGACGCGACGAAAGCGCCACCAGCAGCCCGCGGTCAGCCGTGGTGTCGCCGTACTCTGTAGGCGGCCGGGCCCGGCGCACTAGTGAAGTTCAGAGCGAGGATGACCAGGCGAGTCTGGGGCCGGGGCTGGGGCTGGAGATCTCCAAGGACCGGCGGGGTGGGTCCTGGGGCATTGGCGATGAGGCTGTAATGGGGCTGGAATAGACAGCTTACTATATGAATGGTGTCGTGTTCTCAATAGGGGAAATAATAGCATGCGAGGCGTAATGTCAATTTTTATAAACAAGTAGTCTCTTGTGCAGATTCATGAGACTTGGACTTGAATAGGAGAAGGAGCCTCATGTATTCATTGTCATACCAACGGTAAGTCACCTGTGCCTAAAAAAGAGCGGTCAGAGGCAACCATCCCTCGCACTTTTTTCTTTCAGGAAGACAAAATCTGATTATCAATTTTATAGCATTGAACAGGACTTGAGAGCATCGCCTCTTATGTCCCTCTTGTGGTAGTCTTCTGCATCCCATCCCACCTCTCAAAATTCCTCGCATCCAAGTCAAACAAATCAAGCAACCTCCCCACCATCTGGTCGAGAATATCATCGATGGACGACGGCTTCGTGTAGAAGGCCACCACCGGCGGCGCGACAATAGCCCCGGCCCTCGTGACCTCCATCATGTTCCTCAGGTGGATCTCGCTAAACGGCGTCTCCCGCACGGACAGGACCAGCCTCTTGCGCTCCTTGAGGCACACGTCGGCGGCCCTGGTCACGAGGTCGTCGCATATCCCGGCGTTGATGGCCGCGAGGGTCTTTACGGAGCAGGGGGCGACGACCATGCCGTCGACGCGGTAGGACCCGCTCGCGATGGGGGCGGCGAGGTCGTGCGGGCTGTGGGCGTGGTCGGCGAGGGCCTTAATGGCCGAGGGGGTGTAGTCCGTCTCCCACTTTATCGTCTCGGATGCCCACTTGCTGATTATCACGTGCGTCTCGACGTTGAGGCGGCGAAGGGTCTGCAGCAGGCGGATGCCGATCTGGGCGCCTGTTGCGCCTGTGATGGCGACTATTATCTTTTTGCGGGGGGCTGGTTCCTTCATGGTGGTGGTGTGTTGATTGTAGCTATGAGATTGGAAAAGAAATAAAGAGATGTAATGATTTGGCGATTGAATCCAAATGGCTCTGGTCACGATGATAGGTTAAGAGGTTTGGCCCACTTTGGTCTTGCTTGACTCGAGGTTGAGAATATGTCTTGGAGATGTCATACGATATTTGGAAGACAACGTCGTATTTTCATATTTATGAAGCTCGAGAATCGATCTCAGGGGATCTTGATAAGTGCAGATAGTCCGAACTCGCCGAGTTTCCCATCACTCGAAGTGGCCTTACTCAGTGAGCCTCACCCAGTGAATGACCCACTCGTGGGCCCGGGGATTTCGGAGTGTAGTCCATCTCGGCGAGTTCGGAAGGCTCGCTTTATACTGGCTTCGCTGGCTATCATTCGATCATTCGATGGTGTAGGACGTGGAATACAGATATATCTCGGCCGTCTCCGGGGTTGAATACTTTGTGAAATAAAGCAAGTCAATATTCTTATCACCTCTTGTCCTCTGCTATAGTCTAACTCATCACCATCGGACCATCGAAGATTCAATCAAACAATAATATCATCTCCCAAAATGTCATCTACAAATCCCCAAGACCTCCCACACATGAACTTCCGCTCCTTCGTCGAGTCGCTCAGAACCGACGGCGACCTCGTCGAGATCAACCAAGAATGCGACCCGGACCTCGAAGTCGGCGCCATCATCCGCAAGGTCGTCGAGAACGACGAGCGGGCGCCGCTCTTCAACAAGCTCAAGGGCCAGGACGCCGACGGCTTCTGGCGCATCCTGGGCGCGCCCAACTCGCTGCGCGCCGACCCCCGCCAGCGCTTCGGGCGCCTGGCGAGGCACCTGGGCCTCGCGCCCACGTCGAGCATGAAGGAGATCCTCGACAGGATGGTCGCCGCGAAAAGCGCCACTCCGATCCCACCTGTGGTTGTCGAGTCCGGGTCGTGCAAGGAGATCCGCCTGACGCCCGACCAGTTTGACCTCACGAAGCTGCCTGCGCCGATGCTGCACAAGTCGGACGGGGGCAGGTACATCCAGACGTACGGCATGCACATCGTGCAGTCCCCCGACGGGCAGTGGACCAACTGGTCCATCGCGCGCGCCATGGTGCACGACAGGAACCACCTCGCGGGGCTCATCATCGAGCCGCAGCACATCTGGCAGATCCACCAGATGTGGAAGAAGGAGGGCAGGGACATGCCGTGGGCGCTGGCGTTTGGCGTCCCGCCGGCGGCCATCATGGCGTCGAGCATGCCGCTGCCGGGGGGATTGTCCGAGGCCGAGTACATCGGGTCCCTGGTCGGGACGCCGCTGGAGGTCGTCAGGTGTGACACCAACGGGCTGTATGTCCCCGCCAACTCGGAGATTGTTTTTGAGGGTGTCTGCTCTGCTACCGAGACGGTGCCTGAGGGGCCGTTTGGGGAGATGCATGGGTATGTATTTGAGGAGATGATATCAGCTCCCTCCTGGGCCGCGAGACGCTGACATCCTGTTCGTAGTTATGTCTTCCCCGGCGATGCTCACGCGCAGCCAAAATACAGGGTCGACCTGATCACGCATCGCAAGGATGCCATTCTCCCCGTCTGCAACTGCGGCCGGTTGACCGACGAGACGGTGAGCTGACCACGTCCGCAAAGTGACTTGCAGCACAGTAGCTGACGCCCAAGGATTGCTAGCACACCATGATCGGGCCCCTGGCCGCCGCCGAGATCGGGCACCTACTCAAGTCAAAGGGCCTCCCCATCAAGGAGGCCTTCTCCCCCTTCGAGTCGCAGGTGACATGGGTCGCCCTGCAGGTCGACACCGAAAAGCTCCGCGCCATGAGGACCAACGCCGAGGCCTTCTGCCGCACCGTCGGCAACGTCGTCTTCAACGACAAGGTGGGCTACACGATCCACCGCCTCGTCCTCGTCGGCGAGGACATCGACGTGTACGACTTCAAGGACGTCATGTGGGCCTTTTGCACGCGCTGCCGCCCCGGGCTGGACGAGTACCACTTCGAGGACGTCCGGGGCTTCCCCCTGATCCCCTACATGTCGCACGGGAATGGGAACGGGCGCATGGGCGGCAAGGTCGTCTCGGACGCCCTGATGCCGACAGAGTACACCACCGGGCGGGACTGGGAGGCTGCCGACTTCAAGGAGTCGTTCCCTCCTGAGGTGCAGGAGAAGGTGCTTCAGAGGTGGGAGAGCTTTGGGTACACTTCGAATTAGTGAGTAGAGCACAGACGGCCGCCTCAGATGAGGTTCGGGGGCGGACCAGGCCCAGACTCCAGGTTGAGAGTTTTGGGCTGTTCACCTTCTCTTGGGAATAGAGAGGATGAAGGAATTGGACTAGCCCGGGAAAGTTGTACATGGCCGGATATCCAGGGTATGCGCGGTGCTTGTACGGCAATGTGCATGTATCAGGATAGTCCTCTCCCACAGCCTCCTGCCTCCTTCCGACCTTGGGACTTGCTGGCAAGACTGTATGCAGCAAGATCCACTCCACCATGAGCGGGCAATTAGAAACCCAATAAGCACAGCGAATGAGTCCCCGTCAGGTTTTGGAATGTTCTCTGGTTGGTTTCCCTTGCGCCACCTCAAACAACAGATCATTCATCTCACTTGTCGACGATATCCAATGTTCCTGGGTTGTGTGCAACAGGCTTGCCCTTCTGGTCTGTGAAAAGCACCTGAGCTCTGCATCAGCGTCTCTCCCCAGTTATACAGGCAGATGTGATGACCGCTCACCTTGGGAGGATTCTTGACTCCCTCCTGCTTGGCCTCGCCCTCAGTAGTCACAATCTTCTCAACCTAGGATCCAGTGAGCCACAAGCTAATGTGTAGCATTGCATGCTTTCTGACTTACATCGCCCTCGTGCCTGCCGCCACGGATCTTGGTGTAGACGTGGTCGCCCTCTTCGATAGGCTCTCCCTGCTTCGACAGGGCCTGGTCCTCTTGCTTTGACGACATGATGAAGAATTGGGGGGACGACTGATCAGAGATTGATTGGGCCTCGACCGCAAGTGTACTTTTTCTAGTGCTCAGATGAGCTATGAGAAGAGTGAATTCGACGGAGGCCAAAGTTAAGCGCTGAAGTAAATCCCTTGTCAACAAATCGACGTAGCTACAAGCTCAAGAACACATCACCGTGACATCATTCACCTTGCCGTCTTGGCTGTGCCCTACAATAGCCCACCACCAAGAAGCAGGGGAGGAAATACTACTCAGTGAACATTCAGCATACTATAGGCAAATAAATAAACCGGGAGCGTATGTCCAACCTTGATTCTCAGATCTTGGTGTGAGGCCGTTCGGCTACCCAATCGGCTCGGCTGCACCGGGGGGCAGGCCAGGTGCGGTGGGACGAGCCGCCTTCTGGAAGATCGGGAGAAGGAGGACCATTGGATGTCCTGTCGGACCAGAGAAGTGGATAAGCTCACAGATCGGGTTTGGTATGACGGTGAGCATCCTATCTCTGTTCCCCAGAGTCCGTTGCCAATCAGCGGATTGAATCCTACAGTATCCGGCATCCCTGCCGAATCTTTTGGAAAAGAAACCCATCGCATCTTTTTTTTCGAGGCGACTAATGGAGGAGACGGCGCTGCTGGTTGGGACTTTTAGCAGTAGCCAGGATGTCAACGACACGAAGCTGAGGCAGGGGGATGCAGTTCACCCGGGTCACGATGCGGCGGTCTTGGACGGGACAAGCTTCAACCAAGCACACCAAGCTTCGGCCGAGAGCCACAGTAGGGGGTGCTGCCAAGCGGCGGGTTGTCACCTCGATGGCGCCAGGGGTGGGCCCTCCATGCGACGTTCCGACGACATCCGTCGAGCCGGCATGGGTGTACTTTTACGTCGGACTTTGGTAACGCGAGGGATCTACCGATTCGAACTGCGAGCGACGACGCGGCAGGTGTGGCGCTGGAGACCCGGATCTCCGGGGCAGATGTTGTACAGCAGTATTCACCTTTCAGGCTGCGGCACAATAATATGCGAAACTACCAGATATACACACAGTCATTCCAGCGGATCTACGACTTTAAGCAATGTGGCTCATCCGGCCTTGTCGAGCCGGCCTGCAGGTACGAGGCCCAGGGATGAAAAAAGTATCTAAAAGCCCTTGACTTTTCATACATGGTGTCGACCTGTTGGTCCTCCTACGCGCGAGCGTGTGGCCTTGTAATTCCACAGCGGGGAGAGGTCTGCTCGAATTGGCATCTGGTCCGATTCAGCACGTAAAAAGACCGACTCGAATCTTACCGAAAATGCTGTGCCGCACCGTGTCGATATCCCGTTAGTCGCAGGGACAATGACTGGGACCTTTGGGGGTAAGGGCACGCAGCGAGACATTCCCGGCCGGTCCAATCAATGCCTAGGAGACACAAGAATGCGGGCTTACCCATGACCCAAAAGGCCGTAGTGTATGTCAGCGGCATCGATCAACAGTTCACGCTACCGGGCCCGAGGAGGGATCGGGAGTGGAACTGAGCCCATCCGCGGGAACAGCATGCTGCACCAACCGGTCGGTCCCTGCGCCGAGCCTTGCCGTTGCGCGAGAGGGACTGGCAGGGAGGATGAGACAGTGAGACAATGATATCAAGCCATGTCTCTGTCTCCTGTATTGTGATTGCCTGGCGTGGGAGTACTTTGTGGAAGAAGAGATATGCAAGTGTTCGGGACGGAAGAGTGCCGGTGCCATCTCACGCACATGGACCTATCCAAGTCGCCCAGTCAGCCAGTCTATCTGATGGCCTCACTGCTGCTTCTCTGCGCCCAGCGTAAGCCCTAGTCAGCCGCGACGCACTTGAGTCGACCACCCCTGCTCTGTCCCCTCTACCGTCGCCCGGAATGAATATCCTCACAAGGCATGTCGTCCACCTTTCGATTTCACTGATGGCCCCCCAGGACATGCACGCTTGAGGAAGGTCCTTTGAAGACTATCTGCACTCTGAGGTCAAACTTTCGAGGATTTACTGGCAATCCACATCGGCATCCACACATACCATCACCGTTGCCTCACCTCATCGTGGCCCCTGCAGACCACCTGCCACCATGCATTTGGTGTAACCACTCACCTGTTGGTCCTCGCACCACGCTTTGTTCCGTTGCCACATTTGTCTAGGGTCAAATCCCTGGACTGTCCTCTCGTTAGAAATACCACCTCACCCTCGAGCTCGACTAATCTTTACGTGGAGTCGTTGCTTGTTATGTTTCGTCTGTCACCTAGTCTGGATCTTCCCGTATCGACGTTGGCGAACACTTGCCAACAAGTTGGAGAAAGGTCTGACTCACAGATGTGAAAAAGGTTCCCCACCCTCATCAGATTCAGGCGCGCAGACAGATACATACGCACGGCACTGCCGCCATGGGCTTCTCCTTCCGGGGCAAGACCTCGGAGCAGCCCATCATCGTCAGCGAGACGGACCAGGGCATCTCGTCAGCCACAGAAGCCCCCGCCGCCGACCTGAAGAAGTTCAGGAAGCTCCACCAGTTCGACCCCTTCCTCGACCTCGACAAGCTCGACAGGGTCGACGATGTCCTGGCGGCGGGCGACCCGGAGAAGGAAGCGGCCGTGGAGGAGCAGCTCATCATCGACGACTCTCCCTACCCCGAGGTCCGGTCGTCGGTAAGCACATGTACCCGCAAAGAGAGGTGCAGTCCGTTCCGGATCAGGCAACTTGCTGACCGGCTCAACTCAGGTCCCTCCGACGGATGATGTAGACACGCCGGTTAATACCGTTCGCGCCTGGACGATCGGCATGCTTCTATGTACCATTATCGCGGCCGTCAATATCCTGATGGGGCTGCGCAAGTCGCCCGTGGTTATCTCTGCCTCAGTCGTGCAGCTGATCGCTTATCCGTAGGTCCTGAAATACAGCTGCAGCCTTTGACGGCAGAGTTGCGAGATAGTGGATGACTGACGATATCTATAGTATTGGCCGCGGATGGACTGCCGTCATGCCAAACAAGGAGTACACCCTGTTCGGCCGCAAGTTCAACCTAAACCCCTGCCCGTTCAACAAGAAGGAGCACACCATAATCACCGTTATGACTGCAGCAGGCGCTGGCAGCTCATACGCGATCGACATCTTGCTCGCGCAGGAGATTTACTACGGACAGTATTTTCAGTGGGGGTTTCAGATCCTCCTTATCATTTCGACCCAGGCGATGGGCTACGGCCTGGCTGGTATCATGCGGCGATTCCTGGTGTGGCCTGCTGCGTATGCTGCCTCTTCCTGGTATGCATTTGAGTCCCTGCTAATAGTCATGTAGGATGGTCTGGCCAAACCAGCTTGTACCGGCGGTGGTTATTTCCACGCTGCACAACCACGAAACCTCGGATCCGTCCAGGACCAACGGCTGGCGCATTGGCAGATATGCTTTCTTCCTGATCGTCGCTGGTGGGACCTTCGTCTATGAGTGGTTCCCCGTGGTCATCGCCCAGTTCCTGGGTTATATCGGTCTCTTCCCGACTTGGATTTCGCCGAACAATGCCATCGTCAATCAGTTGTTTGGCGGCCTGAGTGGTCTCGGTCTTATCCCAGTCGCCCTGGACTGGTCGATCATCTCGGGCTTCATGGGCACGAGTCCTCTGATGACTCCCGGATTCTCCCTCATGAACATGCTGGCCGGCATGGTCCTCGTAATCATCGGGGTCGCCGGCATCTCCTGGGCTGGGCCGGAGTTCATGCGGTACCTGCCTCTTGAGGCCAACGCCAATTATGATCACTTTGGTCAAAAATACAACGTGTCCCGGATCCTCACGCCTGAGTTCACGTTCAACGAGACTGCCTACAAGGAGTACTCGCCTCTGCTGATCGGTCCCGCATTCTCATTATCTTATGGTGTCGGCTTTGCTGGCTTGATTTCAACGGTTGTCCACTGCTGTCTGTTCTACGGCGCTGACATCTGGAACCGTGCAAAGAGCGCCAAGTATGAGGAGCCTGATGTCCACCTGAAATTGATGCGCAAGTATAGTAGGTCTATCTATCCTCTGATGTAGTAGACCCAAATAAGCCAGGGATACTAACCGTCTGCGTTCCATAGAGGAGGCCCCTGAATGGTGGTTCCTGGCCACATTCGCCGTTGCGTTCGCGTTCGCCATGATTTCCTCCCAGGTCTGGGATACCCACCTGACGTGGTGGGCGCTGATCATCTCCATCCTCATTGGCGTATTCTTCACGATACCAGTGGGCATGCTCTATGCCATCACAAATAACCAGGCTGGTCTGAATGTCATCACGGAGATGATTGTGGGCTATATGACACCGGGAAGACCCGTTGCCATGATGCTGTTCAAAAGTTACGGTTATATGATGACATATAACTGCCTGCAGTACACCATGGACATGAAACTTGGTCATTACATGAAGATCCCGTGAGTATTCCTGATGCAACTTCGACTCTTGATCCAAAGATGGATCTCCACTGCGGCTTAGTCTCAGTCCTGAAGTCTAAATGCTAGCCTCGATCCATATTAGGCCGCAGCTTTCATGGAAAATGGACATATCGGCCCATTACACCCTGTGCACCCTCGAAAGTCTCCATTCGATATTTCCGCAGCTAACGCGACATTCTGCAGGCCACGCTCAATGTTCGCTGCGCAGTTCTTCCCAGTCCTCTGGCTGTCCATTGTGCAGATCGCAACCTACAACTTCCTCCGTGGTAACATCGCCGGAATCTGCACGCCGGACCAGCCGCAAGGCCTGACGTGCCCCAACGCGAAGACCTTTTTCAACGCCTCTGTCATTTGGGGTGTCATTGTAAGTCCCAACGCCCAATGTACCCGTAGGGATCTTCCTCCACCCCGACCATGGACTGACACTCTCACGCTCAAGGGACCGGGGCGCATGTTCGGCGCCGGCCAGCTATTCTCGTGGATCAACTGGTTCTGGCTCATAGGCGCCGCCTGCCCCGCGATCCACTACCTCCTCGCGCGCCGGCGGCCCCGCTCCTGGCTGCGGTACCTGTTCACGCCTGCCATCTTTGGCGCGGCGGGCATGATCCCGCCCGCGACGACGTGGTACCTCATGAACTACGTGCTCTTCGGCCTCGCCTTCAACTGGCTGGTGCGCCGGCGCTTCCTCGGCTGGTGGGCCCAGTACAACTACGTGCTCAGCGGCGCCCTCGACATCGGCCTGGCGCTGACGGTCGTCATTTCTGGTCTCGCGCTGGGCTTGTCGGGCAGCACGTTCCCCGACTGGTGGGGCAACGCTGTGCCGTATGAGAACCTTGATATGAACATGGGGGCGGTGACGAGGGTGTTGCCTGATGATGGGAGCTTCTTTGGGCCGACGATGTGGTGGGAATGAGAATGAAATTATATTGTCACCTCGTCCGGAGCTGGCTTGAGCCGGCGCATCCGGGGTCTTTATGAAATAATACATTCTATGCCACACGAGTCGCCAGTATTTCCTGGCTGTTTATAAGGCAGAATTGGCAAGACAACTTCGAAGAGCTATTTCAATTCTTCTAGACCAAGAATTTGGTGAAGATCAAGGACACGACATTTGGATTGATGCCGCAGCATCCTGAAGTCCAACCTTCCCGACCTTGTGGTCATATAGTCCAGCTGTGTCAGCTGAGCTCGGTGGAAGATCATAAGTGTCCATCACAATGTGAGTCTATCACTGGGAAGATATGTGTGAACGGAAGCAGGCAAGGACTTTCGATCGACTCTTCAAATCAGCGCTATTCTGGTGAGAGAGTCTGACGAGGGTCCCCCAAGCAGTTGCGATAGACCGAAACTAGTTCCCAACCGGGATCGACTGCGGGTTAGAGAACAAGTTCCCCGGGTCGATATTCTTCTTCAGCCCCTTGAGCTTCTCAAACAGCACATCGCCATAGTACAGCCTGCCCGCCTGATCAGCACTCAGCTCCGTATCCACATACCCCTGGTAAGCCCCGTAATTCCCAGCGCCGAGCACGCCCGTCACCTGGTTGTTGAGGTCGTTGACGAGGTCGATGCCCGCCGGCGCGGGGAACACGTCGCCCGGCTCGTTCACGAACCCAGAGTTCTCCATGACCCAGATGGTGTCACGCCGCCAGAACGCCGACTCCCCGCTCTTGCCGTCCAGGAAGATCTGGTTGTCGACGCCGCCCTGGAGGCTGAGCGTGAAGTACCACGGCACGGCTGGCTTCTTCTCCTGCTGGTGCGCCTGGCCCCAGCCCACCAGGTTCCGGATCGCCTTGTCGGGCAGGCCGGGAGCGGGGACCGTGATGCTCTTGGTGTAGAAGGTGTCGTGGTCCGGCGCGGGGGCGTAGCCGGCCTCGCCCGGCTTGGGGTAGGCTATGTCGCCGCCGTAGTTGGCGTCGGCCAGCGCGTCGGGCCACGAGTACTCCTTGACGTAGGTCGGGCTGTCGCTGTCGCCCGCGCCGGGCGCCGGCAGCCCGCGCAGCAGCTCCGGGAGCACCGTCCTGTTGAAGGCCGCGGCGGGTCCGAGGTAGACGCCCTTGAGGCTGAAGGTGCCGAAGGCGTCGAGGGTGACGTCGAACTGGAACTTGCGGTCCAGCCCCGACGTCGCGTTGTTGGCGTAGTTCTGGATGTGCTTCAGGGCCGAGACGCTCTGCTCGGTGTTCTTGCTTAGGCCCGGCCAGGTGAGGTAGATGCCCGTCAGGGCTTTCGGGTAGGCAAAGGTTTGCGCGTAGAAGGTGGTTGCGATGCCAAATGAGGCACCGGCGCCTTTCATAGCCTATATAGGTGTTAACCACGGGGACTAGAGAAAAAACTGTGGAACTTGGGACTCGAAGGTACTCACGAAAAACACGTCCTTGTATTCTGTTGACGTGGTATGCACCAAAGAGCCATTGGCCAGCACAACGTCCATGCCCACAAGCGAGTCAATGGCCAGCCCATAAGCCCTTGTCGTAAACCCGTCTCCCCCAATGGTGAAGTGGCCGCCGGCGCCGACATTGGCACATGTCCCATGGGGAAGTGCCCGCCCGGTAGGTTGCAGCGCCAGCTCCAGATTCCCCAGTCTGAGGCCCGCACCAAACGTCGCTATGTTCGTGCTCTTGTCGAGGCTAACGCTCTGAAACTTTTGCAGGTCGATGACCACGGCGCCGTCCTTGCCGCCCGTGCCATAGGACCCATACGAGTGGCCGCCGGAGCGGGGCTGCACCTTGAGCTTGTACTGGGATGCGCACAGCACGGCGTCCGAGA
The DNA here is from genome assembly GCA_037177825.1 of Diaporthe sp. P3_1W. Taxonomy (NCBI): domain Eukaryota; kingdom Fungi; phylum Ascomycota; class Sordariomycetes; order Diaporthales; family Diaporthaceae; genus Diaporthe; species Diaporthe sp. P3_1W. Next base: position 3,923,767 of record JBAFXB010000008.1, read on the forward strand.
CGTGCTGGTTGGTGGAGGCGACGACGATGGCGGCTGGCTTGTATTGGAGGCGGAGGTTGTAGGGTGACGAATAGCTGGCGTAATTTGTGTCCGAGGGCTTGATCACCGACAGCTTCTTGCTGGTCAGACAGTCCACGACTGAAGCTCTTGGCGCAACGCGGTACACGTTTTGTTCTTCAAGTTGTGCGTGTGCCAACTGTGGGAAGCAATGGATGAAGCTCATCAGTCCCAACACCCAGAGGCAATGGGAAACCATCCCTGTGAAGCTGGCACGACACGCCATGCTTGAGGTCAATCTTTACCTTGTGAAAAAAGAATACAGGCACGTACATGCATGACACTTCACATTTGGTAGCATCCAGAACCAGAAACCTGTGCGCGCCTGTATGATTAAATATGAGTATAGAACGAGGAAGCGATTAAACGTGACGAGTAATCCTTCTGTTGACGTCCGGCCCTAAGGGTACTTTTGTCCCTGTCTGTTCATGCAAATAAGCCAACCCGGCTGAACACGAGAACCATCGCCTTGAATGCACGCATGCGATGCAACGTCGACTTTGACCGCGGGCACTCGTTATGTAATATAGTTTGACGCCAGTAGGCGGCAGGAAGATGATCGCTCAACTTGGCGTAAGCAATCCCTTGACACTACACGGAACACAGCAGGATGCCAAGATTCCTTCGTGGGAATAGAGTCAAGCGCGGAATTGGAGGTAGGGGTCCACGGGTGCCAGCTTTCTAGACGATAAACTGTCGTGGCCCTGGCTTAGCTGAAAGTGCTGAATCGGAACAATATTCTGCATGCATCTACAATATTTCATCCACAATAGCCTGTAATCAGCTGCTCGTGTTCAATAGATAATCAAAATCTAGTTTTCGTTTGACGGAGAAGCCCGCATCGCTAGTTATCTCACACCCTTCGTACTCGAGTAGTGAACTGTTCCCATTGGATGACAGAAAAAGAGTGTCATAAAGGCTGATAAATGACTCACTGTATGATGATCTTAATATTTCTTTCCCGAATCGAACGTCATGTCTGAGAGGCAGGCTAATATCATGGAAGCAGTAGTTCACGTTCACTCTCAGTCGAGCTGCTGCATATTGTTAGTCTCGTGACCATGGACTTTCTCGGCCCATCAAATGTCCGTTGACTCAAGTTCAAGTCACAAGGATGAAATTTCTAGGTGGCCATGACAAGTCGATATTGCAATTTGAGCCTTTTGGCCCATGCCTAATTAAGTTGGGTGAGATCTGCTTGAGTGTCTGAACCACCCCGAACCCCAGCGTCTCGTACCCCAAGTCACGTCCCAGCAACCTCAGTGCATTGTGTATCTGGTCGGCTCTGAAGAACGACGTGGTGTTGCTCTGGTAGACCGGGTCTGCGTCCTGGTTGGCTCGCCTGACATAGGCGTAGATAATAATGGCAGGGACCGTTCCTCCCCATTCCTCGATGACTGGGTGGGCGCGCAGAATCTCGTTGCCGGCGATCGCATCTGATATGGCGTAGACGGCACAAAGTGCCCGCTCGGAGGTATTACTAGTACTGGTGATTGTCGCGTTCTGGGGGAAGGATGCCTCCGGGAGGCGGATCGCTGCCCAGGTTGGAGGTTTCAAGTTGAGATATTGCACATCTATTATAATAGGAGTCAATGCCAGGCCATACTGTATACAGCCGATTTACTATATTCATAGTTCAGTTATATCTCTACCTGTCAAACTAGAGATGGCTTCGTCCGCAACGGCAGAGACCGGCCTGGTGTCAAGCTTGACAGCGCCAGCACGAAAGGGCACGGCCTGACACTAAGACTTTTGGTGCGAATTAGCAGCTTCTAACACAACACTGGTTTGCAGAAGCAGATTGAATAGTCACTGTCTAAAGCTATATATAGCGAATTTAACTGTAATTACCTATAACCTACATTGTCTCTTGTCCCACTAGGACAATCATTGTCGTTCCAGCTTAGTAGAGGAAGGTGCTTAAGCGTTTATCACTGTATGAAGGGACTGATGCATACTGCTTAAAGAGGCATATGTATACAGATTAAAAACAAGACCACTTAGTAGAGGAACTCAAAGAATACAAATAGTCTATATCTTTAGCTGATTGTTTTATGGTGTCTTTACTTCTCAAATTGACTCTCACAGGGATGCATGATGCGTGTCTGCCTAAGTATCCTCCGCTGACGCCATCAAGCTCCCCTCTCAGGCTTCACTACATCCGCAGCATTGCAGGTGGTTTTGAGGTCCAATAGGGAACAAGAGACAAACAGCAAGATATGCGAGATACTGGCATCCAGATTTGCGAGGTTCGGGAATTATCACAGATCCTGTACAAGAATTAATCGCAGACTTGGCGTGGACATTGCCCGCTACTGCGAAGTCTCGCGGCAGCTGATCCTTAGCCGTGTCATCACAGCACGGAGCCTTGCAATTATGTCTTGATACAACCTGTCGCATTAATGGGCAGGTACTTGGCTCAGAGCAATGTTTCGTGCACTGCCTCACAAGATAGCCTAGGTTACCCTACAGCGAGCGAGTCGCCTGAGGGCAGTTGAAGCAGCAGCGAGGACAAGGTTCACACCACATATTTCTCAAGCGTATTGTTTGAATATTTTTTTATTTTCAGCCATTGGCCTACTTCTAATTCCCTCCCGGGTTGGGTATGTAGTCTTGAAAGTATGACTGGTGTGCCATATATCTGCCTCACGTATCAGGCCAGGCTCATTCTGTTGTTGGTGATGATGTTGGGTGTCCGTCTCCATTGGAAAAAAAATCCCCAAATAAACGACAAAACATTTCCTCCACAAATCTCTCTGGTGGGTATAGAACGCCAATGTAAATGGGGTGCCACAAATGCATCTTGCAGTTTCTTGCTTCTCTCAAATGCGTTCTCTTTCTCTCATGCCTTCGTCTCTTCCACTTCAAAGGGGGGGAAACAAAAAAAGATTGCTCGCTTCTTCATCCCGGATCAAAAAAACATTAAGTCCAATTAAAAATAAATCGATTAAGCCGACAGCGTCCACAAGGATCGCCTGGCTGATGATGCCCCCCTCCTGGCTGGAAGGCATCAGACCCGGAAGGTGTGGGATCTCGAGGCAAATCACGGCGGGGACAAAGGACGGCCCCCCGGCCTCTAAGCCTTCCCCCTGAGCTTAGCCCAGAGCCCCCTTCCGCCTCCCGCCCTGGCGCGGAACCCCCGCGGCTTCTCGCCCACGGGGCTGGGCGGGACGCTGTCCTCGGGGCACTCGATCTCGAGGTCGAGGCGGTACCGCCTGACGGACCCGGAGTCGTCGTCGAAGCAGACGCGGCGCCGCTCCCGGGGCACGAAGCACTCGGGCACGCAGTTGCGCATGACCCAGCCGCGGACGCCCCGGGAGGCCGCGTCGATGGCCGCGTACTCGAGGCGCCGCGTGCGGTCCGAGGTCCAGTAGTGGGTCGTCTGCGGCGGGAAGGGGGAGAGGGGGGTCTCGGAGCGGGGGTAGTATGGTGGTTCGGATTGTTGTTGTTGTTGTTGTGCTGCTGAGGAGGATGAGGTTGAGGATTTTGGTTTCTCGGACTGGTGGTGCTCGGTGTTGAGGGTGTCGAGGTGGATGCTGACTGGGGCGATGTCCGAGTTTGGGCCTTGTGGTTCTTTTTGTTGTTGGTGTTGTTGCTGTTGTTGGTATTCTTCTGGTTGGTCCAGTTGCTCGGGGGAGGGGAACTGGAAGTAGGAGTATGGGTCATTATGTTGGGGCTGTTGTTGTGGGTTGCTCCGGGGTGGCGAGCGGGAGGCCGTCATGCTGGACCGGGGCATGTTTGATATCGGCCGAGAGCGCCGGAGGGCGGGCCGCTTTTGTGACATTGAGGTCCGGGACTGGGATTCTGTGCGGGGTGGTGATGAGGCGGACTTGGTGTGGGATGGGTGTCGGTGACGTTTTGACGACTGCGAGTTGCGAGTGGGTGTGCTCGACTCGTAGCCTGAGTCCTGGCGGACCATCTGGAACGAGGCAGGGTTCTTGTCGAAGTCGTCCCTCCGTGATGTTCTTTGTCTCCTGACAACAGGCGTCTCTACGGGCATTGGGATCCTCGCCGTCGACGTTCCCTGGTCGTCTGGTGTGCAGCCCGGCTCATAGAGCTCGACATCTTGGAAGGAGTGGTATGTGGTTGTGGAGTAGAAGCTGGCCCTCGAGTGAGAGCGAGGCACGGGCGACTGTCGTGACATGTTTGCGGAGGTGGCTGAGTGATGAATTTCGGGGCGACGGACAGTGGAAGGCGTGCGTTGGATGAATGCTGTTGGGAACCTCTCTGCAAAAATTTCTCCACGACGCTGCAAGTGTTTACTCGTTCCTGACAAGCTTGACTCAGAGGTGAGGCGAATTTGTTGGGCCGGTTTGATGTGAGGAATTCGCTGTTGTTTATGAGTTTGACTCTGCTTATGCGGGCCCGCGCACAATTCTCCGCAACAAAGAAGTCACTTCGGCTAGCTGTCGTTCATTCCCTGGCCCCTGGGCTAGGATGGAGCTCGGTGTGTACCGACAAGAGATTTCGTCACTGCGGCAGACGAGTTGCGGTCAACCGAAGCCTTTTGGGAAGACCGGGCCCCAAGGGCAGTTCGAATCGAGAAAAATGGCGCCGGGGAACTGGCAGGCGACGAGCAGTATGGAGCCCCTCGCACTCTGTGCGGGTCGTGAGCTTTATGAGCTGTTCTCCAAGGGGCAGCACACTGCTTTCCCGGGCCGCCTGGCTTCTAGAACCTTTGTTGCTGCAGAACCGACCCGGCGATCGGTGGGCTGCGTGGACTGTGTAAGTCGTGCCAACGTATCAGAGCGGAGCGTTGGAAAGCGTTGAAGCAGAGCGCCAGGCCCTCTATTGGCGCTTAGCATCCGACCGGGTGCTGGAGACGGGGCCTTGCTGGCACAGCAGTCCAGTTGGCAGCGGCACAGGGCGCGTGCGTGCAGTACAAAAATAATATGCAGGCTGGGATTTGTGCAGATTCAGGCCGGCCCCATGCGGACTAGGGGATCAACACCGCCCTGCCGACTTGTGGAACCCTTGACACAGAGCTCCGTTACCGCCGTGCGCGAGCAGCTGCTGGGTCAGGACCAGGGCCAGGACCAGGTCGGCGGGAAGCGACAAAGTTTTGGAGGCGAGATCTCTGACCCAAAGCCGGTGCTGAGACGGGTTGTCTGCCAGCGTCACCGTTGACTGTGAGTGTGTGGCCCGCGGCAGAAAGTGACGTGGATGGGCGATCTGGTCTGGCTCAGGATGGCCAGCCCGTTCGAGTTGGACAAGTTGGATGCCAGTTGGAGGCCAGCACGGCGGATGGATCTCATCCAGGCCGGCTGACTTATGGCGGTCAATGGGCAGGCCAACTCTGGTGAGCACACGATGTCTCCTCTGGTGGTTGCGGTGGTTCAAAAATCATGAGCGTGACCCCTGGCCCCCGGTCGACCCCACGTCGCGGTCCACTCTATGCAGGATGAGCGTGCAGGCCTGGGATTCCAAGAGAGCGGTCAAGGACAAGACCGGATAAAAGACGACCGCCCAACGCGAGATCGCCAACGCAGGTCGGAAATCGAGATCTTGATAGTCGAATGGTAATAAATGTAGATGGAAATACGACAGCACGAGAAACGAGTACTTTACCCCTGGTAATGTAATTAATAGGATGGAGGTGCCCAAGAAACCCACGGGCAGGTCGACCTATAGTCAAGAGGACGAGGTCGGAGGAGGGCTGTAGCAGGTGACTGGTTTTAGGGTTCTTAGACTGGTTCGTGGACCGTCAAAACAGTGTGGCAGCGGCACGACTGCAGGCCTGCAGGAGTAGCAGCACGCAGGGACGAATCCGGGCCTTGGACGTGCAAGTGGTGTTGGTGGGATCGGCCTGAGCTGAGGTGAGGGTGGACTGGGTGGGACCGGGCCGGACAAGGTTCTTCCCAAGAGCTTCCAAAGATTCTGGCGCCCTTCTATTGTGGAGAGGAGGAGCTGGAGATGGTGGATATCTTCCCCTGCATCTCGTGGCCGATGGGGACACGAACTCTGGAGCACGATACCGCGACGGTACCACGGACTGCCAACCGGGCAAGGTTTCTCCAGCTTTGACAGGTACAGGATCGAACGTGTCCCGGATGGATACCTCCTCGTCATCGGGCAGAAGATCGAGGGACACGACTGCTTGCCCCGAGACGGCTAGGGGCGGTGTTGCCGTGAAGTGCACGCAGTAGTCTAGTGCTTGTTCGGGACGTCGAGGGATCCAGAGCACGGTGATCCGGACAGGTGTTTTGTATTACGTTGCCAGCAGGTGCCAACACGATGATATCGCGGCGTGTCTGCCCGGGAGTGGCCGCTGCACGCGATCTAGCCACGGGATGACAGCGTTGAAACAACAAGCTGTCGTAATGGCATTGGCGCGGATGGCGCTCGCGTTTCCCAAAGGGTCAAGAGCTGTTCGATGTTGATCATGCAACCAAGCGCGGCCGTCGCAAAACTAGCGAGGATCCAAGAGAGCCGGGCCTGCGGACGGGCGGCGGGAACTCGGGTTGGCAGGCCGCCAAAATGCACAGAGATCGGATGGACTATCGCATCTGCAGCTGGGCGCAGCACGCAGAGGGGTGGGATGAATACGGAGCTGGTTATATCGCCGAAAAATAATGACGACGAGAGGGTGGTGTTTCGAGTTGAGGAAGCGATTAATGCCTCTCTTTTTTGCCCTTTCGTATGGCGATGGTATGGCAGTTATGCGGAATGATCTGTCTTTCACATGAATGCCCAACGCTGGGCCAGGTGCTCGGTTGACTGCCTCCATGACAGGCATGCATTCGTCCCAAGCTGAAGTGCTACAGTCCGGATCATGTGTCTTTCGGCACGAGATCGGAGGAGGGGAAGAGAGGCGATGTTCCCCGTGTGTCTCATCGTGTTCCTATTCCCGAGGATGCACTTTCACATGCCTCTGTGCCCCTCGCACGTCGCCCTAGCTGTGAAGTCAGTTGTGTCATGGTGTGCTACGGTTGCATTCGAAGCTGGTGTGGCGGCGAGAGCTGACGGGTTGCTGGTTCCAATCAGCGGCTATCGCGTCCCGTCCCTGAAACTCATGGCCACCCCCCACTTCAGAGTTCTGGGTCGGCCAACCAGCTGGCCAGCCAAACACGCTCTGCGCCCACCTGACTGGCTGGACCCTTCTCTGACGCCCCCACTCACCCTTCACGGATCTTGCTTCACACCATCCCAACGATCGCTGACTACCTAGGTACTACCACCAGGCAGGCGCGGGGATTGGTGGCCGGCTATCTGGATCGAGACCAAAGACTACACTACGCCTCTAATGTGTCTTGGGCAATGATGTGCATGACTATTGGGAGTCACGATGTTCCATTCGCGAGCACGCGTCTTGGCACGTCTGGCCGCAACCCGTGGTGTTTTGCCGCGTTTCCACCGTGTTGAAACACGCAGACCCCAGGAATATTGCCTCACGTGTCTTCCTCGCAGTGCATTGCTGGGTGAAGAGGGGTTCGGGACATGGATACACGGTCATACCGGTTCAATGTAGATCCCCGTTTCTCAAAATCAGCGATGCCCTGCTACATTTCAATATGAGATGTCCTGCCCGAAGAGCTAGCCAATCAACGGCTCGGAGCTGTGTTCCACAGTGCTCTCGAGAGGCTGTTTCTCACTGGCGCTCAGCAACTAATCACGTAGGCGAGTAGCACTTGAGATGCGAAGATGCTTGCAGATTCATCTTCAAACGACGCAGTCCGACTAAACAGGCTTTGCACCGAGACTCAGCCATATCCTCTCGAATGTACTTGAATATCCATCGCCTTTCCTTCTCCGGACTGTGCCCGTCTGGTCCAATTCCTAAGTTTTGCTCCATGATGTGGGAGATACTTCAACCCACTACTCTCTCGATGCTTCGAACTTGGCCGGGCCCTATATTGCTACCATCGTCAGGAGTGCGGCAAGTGAAAATGTAAAGGACCTCGTGCAAAGTCGTCTGGTCCTGCACATATGGCTGGCACAGAATGACACAGCTTTGCCATTGTGAACGGTCAGATTATGCCCTTCGTCGGGACAGTCCAGAACAACCCTGCCAACCACGGCCGAGCTGCGACCTTGGACGGTATTCTGCCTTGTTGTGTTATTGGCCTTGGTCTTAGTCGGACTGTGGACTCTGTTCCATCATTGATGCTTTTATCTGCGCCACGGCCGGCTCGGCCAATATTCTTATCTCCTCGCACTGCCGTGAGCATCGCCTATTTCGGTATGGATGCGACATTATCTAACCAGTTTGACAGTCATATCTTGTTCCCTTCCCGCTTCAAGACAGACTTAAAAACAGCATAGCGTTTTGGCATCTTCGCATCAGCATGAGTGGCGTTTCATTTTGGCAGTTCACTACTTGCACGAGCCCGTCTGTTGCCGAAAGAAATCATATACACATTGACTATCATCGAGTCGCGATCGAAAAAGTTACAGTGGCTGCTTTTGTTGCATGAATCACCACTTACTAAAGCTGTTCTTGCTTCTAGAGTGCCAGCCAATTGTGCGTCGCAGCGAAAGCCTTCGATCTTGCCAGAACTTGCAGTTGATCTGCATGGACTCCCAGCTTTTGGGACGAGTCGGAACCAGGGGTTGGTCTTACATGGAGGGAGCGTTGCCCATATGTATTCTGTGCTGGCCGTATGCGAGTGTCTGTCCCCTGTAGGATCTGACAATGTGACCTATCTCCGAGCAATGACAATTCACAGCCATCTTGCCCAAAGCCCAGTGGCCAATGGCGCAATGTAGCCAAGGCATTATGTGCCGCCATTTTTTCCTTAATCGGCACAACGAAGACGCCCACAGCTTGGGTCAAATGGTTGTAGAGAAGATCTCTCTTGGCGTAAGCAACCATCAACACGAAGCTGAACGAGTAGGCAGGGTGGATAATCAGACAGCATGGACGCCTCGCAGTATTCGTTGCCACAATTCTTCAATGCCGAACACCTTCTAGACGGAGCTTAAGGCCATTCGACCGTGGTCTCCTCTCTGGTTGGATAAACTCTGTCCCCCTCTCGTACTACGTGGCACGTGCTTTTGAGTTTTCAAGTTTTCAAGAAGCTGGAAACCTGACGACAACTTTCAATCCAGAGTCAACGTTATCCACGTCAGTTCAGCAACCAGTCATGGCAATACCCGAGTGCACTGTAAGTTACGCGGCCATATCCATGCATCCGGCTAGTGATTGCTAATTACCCGAAGGCGTCTTGTATCGAGGCGCTATGCGAATCGCTCAGCGATGAAGACTGCATCTGTCCCACGAGAACATCTGCCGGAATCCCATGGCGGGAGGACCTCGCTGGGTGTATATCCGAAAATTGTACATCGATGGATTTATTCAGTGAGTGTCCGCAATAATTCGAGATATAGAGGCCGCTAGGAAGCTGATGCAACCGTTCCGGCAGCATCCGCCGGCATGACCTACAATGCTTGCCATATCCCCAACACGGTGGAGCCCAGCAACATGCGGACACTGGTTTACGTCCCCTTCGTCGTGCAGCTGTGTTTCTTTGCATTGCGAATGGGATCAATTTGGAAACGACAGAAACAGCCTTGGGGCCTAGATGACGTCTCATTCTATATATCCTCGGTATGTCCCACAGACTTGCCCCAGGAATTGTGCGGACAGGCGTGTCAAGCACTGCGGGGAACTGACACCGAAGTGTAGGCCTTGCTTCTTGCGTGGCTTCCGACGTTGATACTCGGTGGGTATCGCTACTAATGCGCTCATTACTAATGCGCTCATTGAAGCACATATTTCTGACCTGAAGACATAGAGGACCATTTTGGCTATTCCCGTAACCTTTGGACGCTACAAATATGGAACATCGACAACTTCACCAAGGCATTCTTCGCATTTTCAATCGTATACGCCGTGGCCCTCGCCATGATCAAAATCTCAATTGTCTTCCTATACCTGAGGATATTCAGGGGAAACGTCCTCAAATACCTGGTCTGGGCAACACAGGCAGTCAATGTCGCGGTCGCGATCATCTTCATTGTTGGTCTGTTCATCGTATGCCAGCCACTTCCATTCTACTGGGCATATGCGGCTGATACACAAGGCACGTGCCATGACTACATCGATGAGTCGGGCGTATATCCCGGCCTCAATATGTTCTTGGACGTGTGGATGATCGTGCTACCTGCTTCACAACTATGGAAGTTGAAGATCACCAGGAAAGCGAAGATTGGAATCATGGCCATGATCTGTCTTGGGCTCGTGTAAGGCCTTGCATCTTCATCCGCTTTCCATCCTGTTCCACTAACGAATCCAGGACGACGGCAATGACAATTCTGCGTTTTCGCTCTGTGCGAACAAAACCTGATCTTATACGTAAGTGTCTGCAATCCAGAATGAAAGTTAGACTATATCTAACAAAGAGGTCGTTGAAGTGGAGATCGATCTTTATCAGGGCCTCATATACTCTGTAATCGAGGTTACAACGGCTTATGTGATTTCCTGCTTGCCAGCTGCAAGATTGCTATTGACATCATACTTTCCCGCTATCAGACAGGCCATAGGCTCCTGGGGAATACCATCTTTCACCTCAAGGAGAAGCAAGAAGACCGTCGGTGGGAGCGCATCGAGCGCGGAACCATGGATGGGTGCGGAGTATGAGCTGACAGGGCCGGGCGGGCAGAGGAGCCCCTCAAGATATATCAGAGCAGGACAACAAGGATCCTGGGACATGGAGCAGTCAGGTGGGATTGTCAAAAGCACTACATGGAACATTAGCAATGAACAAGCCGAATGGCCTCAAGGGGAGAGCATATTGAGGTTGTGATGTACAAATTAGTCAAGCCGCAGCTGAGGTTCACTAAGAGTAGAGGCATTTAAGACACAATAGCTCCGTATTGTCCCACCTGGGAATTGGAATATCTATATTTGTGATTATCAGGGCATTCGGACTAGCAAAACTATGTCACCATTGGGACGAAGCCTTACTAGTAGAGCAGGTATAAACTCCCGAGAAGCACACAAAACCAGGACTCGTCCACCAATCAATAAATAAGTAATTCACACAGCATGTCCTGCATGGTGAGATTAACCAGGTTCCTGGGATCTCCATGTCTGTATACAGCCATCAGCCCTGGAAAACCCAACCCGCTCCGGGGCGATCTGCCGCGACATGGGGCCAGCTCCGGGACCGCGGCCGGGATGGCGCTGCTACGCTTTCGCATGTGATACCTGCCGCCGAATTGGTCCTGCATCACCATGACTTGCTGGACCCAGGTTTCAGGGCCTGCAACCTTTTTTTCATCTGCATAACCTTGCTGCAGGTTCTGATGGTGTTGTACATCGTGTAATCTCGTGGCTGCCCTGGCTGCCCTTATACGGTACTAGCACATGGCAACCATGCGTCGAGGCGTCCACCAGTTTGCTTATCAGACCAGTACCTGCCGAGGCTAATCATCCATTCCAGATAAATGTAGGCTCGGTCGTGGCAAATTTACCTAGTATGTCTACTGATAGTGCTGGACTGATCCAGACTGGCTGATAACGAGAAAGTGTCTCACACAGAAAGGCGAATGAGTGGCAGGTGCCGATCTGAATTACACCCCACGCCTTTGCCTCCTGAGTGAACACCATTCACATGTCAGAAGAGTAGCCTAAATCTGTTACGATGAGGGGCCAGGTCCCTTGATTGCGGCACAGGCATGGCTAGAAGTTGGCGATCAAGATGCGAAAGAAGCACCAGCAGCTCTTCTAGTTGGGCGTGTATTCTGTCCGTGTTGACCATTTAGCATCTCTGTTAAGTTTTGAAAACATCATCAAAAGTGCGTGGCCATCAAGTGGCTTCGCGGTACTGGGCGCTGTCAGTCTGGCTCAGGTTACGTTTGTCCTCATAAAGTTTGCCCATGTGGTCGTACTCTTGCCACTGGGACAACTGAATCGTATGAACATGCTGTTGAAACTAGCAAAAGATGAATAGGCCCAAGTAGCAAGACATCACAGCCGTGTGTAATATCTGGACAACTCATTCAAGTCAACAGGTACATGTCAACTGCAAGGAAATAGAAATATACTTGCTGATCATGGACTCGTCGGAAATTTCGACGAATAATCGGAGAGGACCTTTTGCATCCATTTTCCAATTGAAGCAGCCGGGGACGGGTCAGCCATATACACGAAGGAAGTGTTTCTTGTGTCCCAATCAATCAATATACAAATAAATCGCAAGTGAACTTGTGATTCGTGTGTGAACAGGTTTGGGTCGCCCCCATCGCAATGCCGAAACGGCTCTCCCTCGCCCGCTTTTACCGGCATGGCTGTTGCAGTGTCATCCGTCAGCATTACACCCCTGAATGAGTATAAGTAAATAGTGAGTCGAGATTCCGCATTGCCCATGTTGAGGATCAAAATGGGCTGCAGGAAGCTGTCCGATCTGGGAGAAAACGTGGCACCACGTATCGGCTGGATTATCTTGTGCACCGGAAGCTAGGCAAGCGCATCGGAGAAAGCATGTCAGCAAACAAACAAACGAGCCGTTGTGCCTCGGTCCGATAGATAAAGCCTCTTTAAATCAAGCGTCCGCGGAGAGTCCGAGGGGAGGTATCAGTAGTTTGACAATCAACACCAATTATACCAAATTCTTCAGAGCCGTGAATAAGTGAGACAAGGCCAATCAGTGGCACGGTTGATAGGATGATGATAATCCCCCAGCCAAAATCCCACGCCAAGTGGCAGCCGAGGAATGCAAAGAAACAAAAACGGGTTTGGCTGGAATGCCAGGAACAGGGAAAACAGTGAACCAGGGAACCATAAAATGAACGCCTCATTGCCACGCCGACCGTTTGACGTACGCGATCTTCTCTTTCCAAGGGTTGCGCTCACCCACTCCCAGGTTTGACTCGCCTCAAAACCGCCCAAGTCACTCGTTTTTCAGCCCGTTGAAGTCGGCCGCAACAATGCCGTGGCTCTCGCCCCTCGACTCCCCGGCCGTTTCGCCACGGAGCGGATATCACTCCAAGCTCACCAATGGCATAAACAATTCGATGCCGGGGCAGATGCCCCTGGCCGTCACCTTCATCCCGTCCCTCATCGACGGGGCATGCGGCACGCTTCCGAACCCGCGGCGCTCGGCCATGGAGCGGATGCGAGGCGACATGTCGCAGGCTCTCACGTTGCTCCCGGATATGCTCCGTGCGGCCATGCCCCGGAGGTGGAGCTCGGTCTCGAGGATGGAAATGATGGAGATGGCCCAGCATGCCTGCCTCGCGATGCTTGAGATGTGCTTCCTCGCTTGTGTTGTCCCGCTCTGGGCATGCCTCCCTGGTCTGGTGTTCGCGGCGTGGATGGGCTGCTGCACGTCCATCATCATGTGCATGGTCTGGATGCTGAACGGGCGTGGATCCGCGGGGCGAATGGTCCGGTCGACTGCGGCTGGCGACTGGATGATGGGTCAGGACATGGAGGATGAGCGATGGTTCTTCGTTGGGGGCGTGGGGATGAGGTGAGCATCATCAAGAAACCCAATGTGAGTCCACAGGCTGACAGTGAATGAAAATAGCTCAAGGGCCATGGCCCAGTCAACAATGCCCATGCTGTCCAAACTGTTCAACAGGACCATCATGAGCGTCTGCGCGCCCACATACGGCCTCCCATTCGACATGCTCGCCCTCATCCTGCAGCGGTCATTCCACACCATGATGCCCTCGCCCACGACCAGCGCAACATACGCCCAGGTCCGCGCCGCCCTGCTCGACCGCAGCGTGTCGCGGACGGTGGTCCTCGCGCACAGCAGCGGCGCCGTCTGCGCGTCCCAGATCCTCCGCCAGCTGTACGCCGACGTCTCCCCGGACAAGATGTCCAAGCTGGAGATGTACACCTTTGGCGCCGCCGCCACAGACTTTGTCACACCCCTGGGCGGCACCGCCGCGGCGGCCGTGGCCGACTCCAAGCGGCTCGCCGGCCAGCAGCAGATGCACGCCGCCGGCGTCGTCGAGTCCCGCGAGCCGCACATTGAGCACTTCGCCTTTGTCAACGACCCGCTCGCCAGGATGGGCGTCCTGCGCAGTGTCCGCGAGGACCTGGAGGGGCGCTTCTGCGGGGGTGTGTTTGTGCTGAACTGCCCCGGATCCATGCATCACTGCGAAGAGAAAACGGGCAGGAACACTGCGTCGCGCCCGATGATGTCCATGGCGGATTACATGTCCTGCCTGTTCCCCCAACACCAGCAAGAACAGGGCCACGACACCCCCGGGGCCCAGCGCATCAGCAGCATCCTGGACTGCATGATGGCCATCGACCGCGACACGGCCGAGAAGCGCGAGTTCGCCGCCATGGCCAACCAGAACAACCCCAACAGCTCCGAGAAGCGGACCGCCAAGCGGCTCAGCTGGACGGGGCTCGGCGCCACCGCCGCCAACGGCGGCGCGAGGGGCAGCATGGACGGCGTCGTCGGGCTCGAGATGGCGCGCATGGGCTGCAGGGAGTGCGAGGGCCACCGCGCCAGGGACGTCAGCAGGCTGGCCAGGTACGCCGGCCTCCAGAGCCGGTTCTCCGCGAGCATGGACAGGCGGGACGTCGCGGAGGCTTCTGGCGTTGGGAAGGTGCAGTAGTAGTTAGTGAGGAGGCCCCCGCATTAATCGTGTGACTCTGGGAGGCGATTTTAGTAATTATTGTTTGAGCAATTGGTATACTGTAACACGACCAGCTGTAACATCACATTGAAAGTCAGATTATGGGGGTAATTCTCTCAGTGAATTATTGCATTAATGATTACACCAACCCTTGGGAAGCCTTGCGGATCCCACGGGTCAGCATAATGAAGAAGTTATCATACATCCCCTATTACAACACGCTCAATATTCCACACAACGCTCTCGCTTTTCCATTGACATTTTTGCATCCTTAGATGAGGGTGGCCAGGAGACCGGCGACGGTGCTCAGGACGGTGTTCAGGATGCCCTGGACAACGATGAGCAGGCCGTCGACGACAAGGTTGAGGGAGCGGACCAGGCCGCCGAGGGCGAGGATCAGGGGCTGGACGAGCTGGAGGACACCGTCGAGGCCGAGCTTGGCGATGATGGCCTTGACGGTGTAGACGACCTCGTTGACCAGGGAGAGGACGGCGGACAGGGTGTCGCCGGTGACGCCAGCGAGGAAGTCCTTGGAGGTGGCGGCCTTGGTGGCCTTGATCAGGAGGTCGGTGATGCCCTCGATCTGGGGGGTCAGGGTGGTGATGACCTTGGTCTGGGCCTCGACGGTGGGGTTCTCGGGGACGGTCTCGAGGGTCTTGTCTATAAGTTGGGGGGGAGATCATGTCAGCCACAAAGTTCCGGATCGTCTTTTGAAATCAGGGGGCGCCTTACTGATCTGAGCGGTGTAGGTGCGGACGCTCTCGGTGAGGGTCACGAAGGTGACGGGGCCCTGGGTGGTCACCTCGGTGACGGTGTCACGCGGGACGGCGATGGGGCCGGCAATGGCGCCGGCGGCCATGGTGAGGAGAGCGACGAAGGAGGTCTTCATTTTGATTGTAGGGGGTTGATGATTATAATTACTGAGAAGTAAGTTTTAGTTGTGGAAGACGGTAGTCTTTTAGCAAAAGAATGGCTAAGTTGGTTGTTGGTAAAAGAGTGTGAGGACTGTGCTGATGCTGTCTGGTGGTTTGGAAGTAAGAGAGGTTGATGGGCGACACCTTCTATTTGTATTATCCGTCGACTCTGTGAAACCGAGACGGCGGCAACATCGGCTCGTTGACGTCGAGGTGGACTCGTGGCCCTTGTGGGGCTCATCCGGGCGACATCCTGAGGACGCGGGGCCCAGCTGTCATCGTTGTGAGCTTCGTGGATCTTCGCAATCATGTCGAGCTCCCCTTTTCGAACGTCGATCTGAAGATTCCAATGTGTTCGCGCCGTGAGAGGCCGGAAGTGGTGGTACGTAGGGTGGGCGCAAATGAGTCTGGTGGACCCGGTAGTCCCGATGCCGATCGTGGTATGGATTCAGCAAGCGATGAACTAAGGCGGAACTTAGAATGTGGGAGCCCGCACAGGTGGGCGCACACTCAAAGCCGAAGATTAAAATGGCCCGGGGAGCGCTCATAGGAGAGAAGTGGACCCCAAAGCTTAACCGAAAACCCAACGGTCGGGAGAAAGAGTATGACAGGTCGGGATAACCGCGATCGTCGCGAACCTGCCATGCGGAAGTGGATCCCAAGCTCCAGAGATCAACATGCACGAATCTTGCCCTTGAATATCAAAATTATAGTGCAGCGATCCTTCGTGGCGCCATTATTGTAGAATATGTCATCGTGGCTCAACACTGCGGCAATGGAGCAGGAGAACTAGATACCTTCATAGAAGAGTCGGCAAATGCTGCCTGGTATTTTGATGAGGAGCAGAAGCATAAGATTACAGTTTGCGAGGCCACCACAACGGCTGTTTGAGCCCAAAGGCGGTATGTAAACTGTGGAAACGGTAGAAGAAGCCTCAAAGACCGATGCCTCCCATCGACATGGTTTGACTGCATCAATGTTCGCCTTCGAATTGACTTGAGCCGTGTCAGGAAGGCAGATGCAATGCATTATTTAGTGGAGCCATCGAAGGCATGGAATAATGTAGCCTTTCAAGGCTGCACCGGGGTTTGCGAAGATAATCCTCGAGATAGTCCCACCGAGGCTCAGCCCGCGTTTGCACATCGCCCCTACCTAGGTAACTTGTAGTCAACCCAGTAGGTCTGCATGTAACGTGCTGGGCGTGCCGCATCGTCCCGACGCGATCAGCAGAACAAGCTTATTTCCTAAGGATCAACACTTGGTGTCAACTGAGGGAATGTAAATCATGAGGTCCCAGCAAACAACCGTCACACATTAAGCATACTGGCAACACAAGAGCATTGGTTGTGCAGAGGAGTGTGGTCGGTCTAATGCCGTGGGGTTCCCACAGAAGCACTGTCTCCACGGTCCCGAAGGCGCCTCGGACGAGTCCTCCCCTGCCGCACATCCCCCTTTTCGTGCAGAAAGCCTCGAAGCGAAGGTTATGTAATGGAACAAAGGCGAGGCCGAATTCGACACCGGTCAGTTTTCAACGGGACCAACAGTGGACATCAAAATGCAGAAGTGTGATTGGTGTTCCAAACCGAGATGAGGATTAGAACTAAGCGACGACATTATCCGCGCTTGGGGCACTTGTGCATGCCGATGGCATACAATAATTCTTCACCGCTGAAATGTCTGTATGTTGTAGATGCGGTTGAGTGAGTGAATTCCGTCAAGCTGGTGAGATAACACCATTCCACCATGCTCAACAGTACGAGCCTTTAGAGTCAATTACTCCAATGCTCTCAGTTGAGCGGAGAGATGTCCTAACATGTTAGGTCGAACAAGATTGACTGGTATTGATGTCACTTAATCGAATTCTCGGAGAGCCGTACAATCACTGCGAGAGAGTCTCTATATTCATCTTGGTCATTTCCAGTCGTTTGATCTTTCTTCCGACGCAATCTGGAATTGTCACCGCCAATAGCCAGACTACTGCAGGGTAGTCATAGTGGAAAATATTCTTTCATCACGCTATTTTCACGAAATGGCTGAATGAATGACGATGTTCAAGTTGTAGAGCGCAAGTTTCAATAGTCGTCGCTACTGTACAACTCTACTTCCGTATGGCCCGGCTCAATGATGGCTCCGTGACTTGTCTGTTGCATCTTGACCGAACGTGGAGAATCTAGAGGCGACACAGGCGTTTCTTGGACGCCAAAGGTCTTCATATCAACGCCAATGACAGGAAGCAATAAAGAACCCCACTGAAGGCTTCGGCATTACCTCTCTCAGATAACACACACTCGGAAGGAATGCATCGGTTATTCGGGAACTCTTGGCCACTCATGAGGAGCTATAAGATGCATGTCATCTTCATTTACAATTGAGTAATGCCTTTTCTTTTTCTGCGGAAGAGAATCAGGCAGAATGCGCGTCAGGGTGTTGTGGCACCTTGGAAGTCTTGTCAGCAGTATCCATTGGCCTGCATATGACACTATCACAAATGTGACGCTGCATCCGGTACGTTTGCAAATGCCAATGGCTGCCTCGGACTCTCAATGTATGCTGCAGGTGCTAGTGACCTTGGCAAAGAGGGTTTTCTGATTTTAATATATACTCTTGACATAGCAGCATCTGCTCAGAGCTGCTGACTGAATAAATTCACATTATCATAATATACAGGGCTTTGTCAACTTGGGATTCGCCTTGAGACTCGAGCAGCATGGTTCTAAAATCTGTTTCACTCGGCACCTGCCCAGGGTTCATCCTGCTTCTGCTCACTTCTTACGCTGATGCGCAACGGAACAGAGACATCCGACCTGCTGCGGCGAATGTGCCAACAGCGTCGGCCGCCGGGGCCGAACTATTCAGCAATGAAGCTATTCAGCTAACAGAATCAGTTCTTGTGGAACTCAAGGATCATGGTGATGTCGCCCAATACGCACCTCTCTTTGCATTTGGCAACGACAGCACCAGCAACGAAGAGTCCTCTGAACGAGCGGACGGCTGCAAGACGTACCCCGGCGACCCCTCATGGCCATCCGCGGATTTGTGGGAGGTTTACGACGACTTGTTGGGAAACGCACTTTCTGCAATTATTCCGATAGCTTCTCCTTGCTACAGGGACTCGGCATATGATAACTATGATGCATCACTGTGTGCGTCAGTCACGGAAGGATGGGGGAAGGAAAGAACTCAGTGAGTTGTCTGTAAATTTACCAGATAGGTGCGCTCTCAGCTAAGTGGCCAATAGTTACCAGGACCATGGTTCGGTGATGTTCCCCATATACGAGGGCAAAACCTGCCTTCCTGGCACCGACCCAGCTTTACTGGCCAACTGCACCCAGGGCGGCTACTCCCTGTACTCTGTCAATGTCAGCAATGTGGCCCAGATTCAAATGACGGTGAACTTTGCCCGTTCCCAGAACCTGCGCCTCCTGGTGAAAAACACCGGGCATGATTACAACGGCCGATCTACCGGGTCTGGTGCACTCAGCCTCTGGACGCACAACCTCAAGGACATACGATTCATCCCAAATTATGAAACCCGGGACTACGCTGGACCCGCTTTCAAGGCCGGCGCAGGAGTTCAAGGCTTCGAGCTTTACCAAGCCGCAGACGCGCACGGCGTTACAACCGTTTCCGGGATTTGTCCAGTAAGTATGCAAGGCATGATGGACCATATGTGCATTTACTCACTCCTCTTGGCCGATAGACTGTGGGTGTAGTCGGAGGTTATATTCAAGGTGGAGGCCACTCGCCCGTCATGCAATTGTTCGGCATGGGAGCAGACCAAGCCCTCGCTCTTGAAGTTGTCACAGCTGCGGGTGAATTCGTCACAGCTACACCGTACCTTAACTCTGACCTCTACTGGGCATTGCTGTAAGTACTGTTCTATAACGTCGACTAGGTATCAATATTGACGGTCTTTAGCGGCGGCGGCGGCGGCACCTTTGGCATCGTCACATCCGCAATCCTCAAAGCGCATCCCCAGGTACCCGTGACAACCTCAACCTTCAGCTTTGCAACCTCGAGCAACGTGTCCGCGGAAACCTTCTGGAAGGGATTTGCAACATACTGGAACCAGATGCCAGTTTATAACGCTGCCAAGACGTACTCATACTGGTCGATCCGCAACGCAGGCAACGGCAGCTACGTCTTCATGATGGCGCCGTTCTTCGCAACCAACAAGACCGTCGAAGAGTACGAAGCACTCGTCGGCCCATTCTTTAAAGTCCTTTCAGAATTGGGAATCCCGCATGAGGCCACCACAGAATATTTCGACAGCTTCTACCCAGCATATCAAGCCACGTTCGGGTCATATCCCCAGAACATTGGCAGCTACACAGGTCTCCCTGGAAACAGGCTGGTCCCGGCAGAAAATTGGGACAACGAAACCATCCGAGAGAGCACCTTGCAAGTGTTCAAAGACACAGTGGACCGGGCAAGGGCCGTCCTCGGCTACCACCAAGCTCCCCTGGCCCAGAGTGAAAACGTCAACTCAGTCAATCCCGCCTTTCGGGCCGAAGCTAGCCAACTCATCATCGTGACGGGAGTCGGCGCGAATGCTACCACGGAGGAGCTCAAGCTTGCTGGTGAGAATCTGACGTACGCTATCATAGGCCCCTTCAAGGAGGCGACTCCAGGCGGAGGTGCGTACAACAACGAGGCCGACGTGGGTGAGCAGGACTGGCAGCATGCTTTCTGGGGCGACCATTATCCGCGTCTGCTGGAAATCAAGAAGAAATGGGACCCCACGAATTTGTTCTATGTGCATCATGGGTAAGCAGCTTCCGACCAACGTGTTCCCCTCTCCACGTACATACATCTGCCCGTGGCCATTGGCTGTTTTGCTGGAAGACTTGACGTGCTTTGTTAGCCGTTGGTCTTTGAACCAGTCTATGGGCAGATTTCATCCTGTCTCACCTCTTGACCCCGTTCCATATTGCTTTGAGAGCTGACTGTCAATGCGGCAGTGTCGGGACCGAGGAGTGGCATGTCGTAGACGGAGGATCGGGTGGAGTGCAGACTCAGAATGGAAAATTGTGTAGGGTGCCACAATCAAAGGCCCCAAGCACAATTGATTAGGTGAATGGCCTTGTGTAGAGTTGCTTTGTGCGGTTATTATCTTCATTCGAGTAGTGCTTTGTAGGGAAAAAGGACGGTATGCACACAATGGCGAAACCAACATCTTGCCGTGATTCAACAAAGGCCCATGACAGACTCTTTTCTAGTACTTATACTATAGCATCGTCGTCCAGTCCTCATCACTGTGTATGTCTGCGCTTCACTCTCAATTACTGCAATACAATACAACCAACTGAATCTTCTCCCGTTGATCGGCAAGATTCATCCACTTCACATCTCTGTTTCAACTTAACAAACACCGCAAAGATGTGCTACCAAATCAACGAACACCATTTGATCCACGACATTCGACCCTGTGTCAGCTACTCCGGCCTCCAGAAAAGTGTACAGCTAGTCAACCCGTACTCTACGCCAAAGCCGTGCTGCGAGCAGAGTGCTGCCATCGCTCGCTGGTTCGCCTGCCCGTATGGCCATGGCTGCTGCTATCTGACGTCGAGGATAGTGAAGTGCACTGTGGGCCAGAACTATGCGAAGCACTGCGGAATACTCACCCAATACCACACCTACGAGGAGCGAGTCCCGCTTGTTGAGCAAAAGGTGTGGCCATCCCTCCCTATTTTGGACGAGGACATCGGCCTGCCCGAGAACCGCCGCGAGACCTTCCCACCGCACCACGAGACCGTGTTCGAAATGGGGTCCGAGGTCGAAGACCTGGGTGAGGCCTTGGAGCAGCTCGTGTCTGAATTCTTCACAACCAAGGCCACGTATGACGCAATGGAGAGTGGGTGGCGGTGCGACGGCCACGATGTTTGTGAGCGTGTCCTGCGATTCCACGAATGTCGTGAGTTTGCGCTTCGGGAAGACCTGCGGGAGATCCAGAAGAGGCTTGCTGTGATGGAGAGCGAGATCTCGGCACTTGAAGTCAAGTTTGCTGTTAGGCGCCTCCGGTTTGATGCAACCGGATTCGGATACACCGGTAGTTGCGACATCACCAACTTGTCACTCAAGCTCTAAGAGCTCGCAGGCGAGGCAAAGTCCTTGTGAGGAGCGGTGCGCATTCAACGTTTCTTGGATGAGGAAGTAGTATCCGAGGAATGACCACCCTTTCAAACTGACTTTTGAACCGACACTCATTTCACTCATTTATTTCATTTGTCCAGGATTGCAGTTTAAATAAAAACACATTAAAAAATTGTACCACTATTTTACCCCTCCTCCCCACCGTGTTATTTCGTGCGAGTAGAATTAAAGTTGTCTTTCCAAATTCATGTCTAAATACCTCAGGTCAAAACCTCAACCATACCCCATGCGACTGTTTGTCCTACGAAGGTTTGTCACAGACAGCACCCCAAGAACGCACATGTGAATAGAAGCTTTATTAAGAAGAAATAAATTACTGTGTCCATGCTTCTGAAACATGCAGACCACATGAGACCTCATTAGAATCGGGTGAAAGCATTCCTGGAAACCTGGAAAATAGCAAGAAATTACAGGCAATGCCCCTAGTAAGGACAAATGCTCAGCAGTGACAACTCAGTTCGCCTTGATCAGGATCTGCTTCTCCTTCTTCAAGCCGGCAGCTACGTCGACCGGGATCTTCAGGGTGCTCGCAACGATATCGGCAGGTGTCAAGGCGAGCCACTGCGTCAATGAGATATCGGCCACGCGGTCACTCTTGTAGATCTCAATCCATACCAGGTCCTCGGTATCTGACAGATTCTCGATGTAGTGACCTGGGACCATTTGGATCAGCATTTTGTTTATTGCATAGTATGCACACCCGCAACTGGGATTACTCACCACTGTTGTCCGGGAAGACGCCGGTGTCGCCCGCGGAGAAGTCAAAGGTACGAGCGGCTGCACTGCCGATGAAAACTGTGGCACGCGCTTTGCCGCTGTGGAAATAAAGCCACTCCTCGGCCTGCAAATTATGTCAGACAACATAGTAACGCACTTTGGGTTTGGAATGTCTCACATTAGGATGCCAGTGCAGCTCACGGAGGCCGCGAGGCTCCAGCTTGACAAAGGTGGCGGCGATGGTCGTGGCAATAGGGAAGTTGCGGGAATCTATGATCCAAAGTTCCCCACCCTGCCCTGGGACGGGCTCGGAAGGGTGCTGAAACGTATGGTACACGTATGAGCTGTTCCCCACCAGTGCACCCTCTGGCCCTGTCACGTTGCGCGTGCTGACAGTCGAGTTGAAGATGTACGGATTTGGTGATGGCACAGAGTCGAAGACGGATTCGTTAAGGCCGAAGTTCTTGGCCAGAACTGACTTTGGTGTGTGGGAGATCCAGTCGTCCACGTTGAAGGTTGTTCTAGACAAGTAAGTTTATGTACTTGGTCAATTCAAGAGGACAACTTACCCGACAGCATCAAAATTGCCGTCGTCGAAGACCAGGAGAAATTCGTTCTCATCCTCCAACCCCTGAACAGTGTGGGCGGCTCCCTTGGGGAAGTACCAGATATCACCGACGTCGAGGGTGTCGACCTGGTACTGACCGTTCTCGTCCACAGCAGAGACGATGATCTTTCCGGCGTACACGAATCCCCATTCAGCCTTCACGGGTCAGCCACGTCCTTCACAAAAATGGAATGTTGCTGCCGTCCTCACCACACGGTGCCAGTGCAGCTCACGAATCGCCCCCTTTTTCAGGTGCTGTTGAGCAGCGGCGATGTCGTGGCTAGCTGGCAAGTCTGTAATGACTTGTTCACGGACCCAACCGCCGGCAAGAATTCTCGTCTTGGAGTCTGAGAAACTCCACTTGAGATTCGGGACCACGCCATTGTCGGTACTCTGGGCACCGAGGTTGTCTGGGTTTTGCAGGTCGATTTGCTTGTTCGTGCCGCCTGGAGGAGTTAGTCATACAAAGGGGTTTTTTGACTTCACAGGAAACATACCAAGAATAGGGGCGCCTTTCCCTTTGTCATCTATGGGCTGCCCCTTGGAGAATTGCTCCCGCTTGCTGAGCTCGGGAGCTGCAGCAGCAACGGCGCCGAGGAGACAGAGAGAGCTGAACTTCATCTTGAGTTACCGGCGAAAAGCTCAAGCTCAAGCTCAGGAGTTTTTCCTGGGGCCTGGGGACGCATCCCTTCACATGTCTACTTTATATCCACAGCCCCCGTCCATGCGTGCTCGCTCGCCTTATTTGCGAGCCGGCATCCAAGCTCGAACTATTTGAGTTGGCGCCATGCGATCGGGATACGGGCTGCAGAAACCGGTGACAATGTCGTAGATGGCGCGGGATACGGAAGGAGACTACACAAATGGTGAGGGTCGCCATCGGCATAATCAATGTCGTGATGCTTGGCAGGCAGTGTGTCCCAACCTATAGTCGCCTACCCCGCAGGATGTGTTCCTGTGTTGGTGATTCATTGTGACGGGCCCTGCAGGAGGTGTTCGGGTCCCTGGAGCAGGGAATGGAACGGTACCTTTTAGGTGTAACGCAGATAATTTCCGGATCTCTCACCTTTTTCTGAGCAGCACATCTTCAGCAACTCAAGACGACATTGCATGATCTGAATCGACATTGCAGTTTTCCATTGCCGCCGCTCTTGGCACATGGTCGACCTTCCACCCGAGCGAGCTGGCAGTTTGAAAAAAAAACCGACCGTATCTTTGTACCAGAATCAGAATAACACAACTCTTCCACCTATTTTCCCACCATAACCTCCGATAATAATAAATATTTCGATATGATTCAAATTAGATGCTTATTCTGAAGATATTAATATAAATAAAATCAAGCATATACGATGTGATTGTAAAATAATTGAGATGTAAATACAAAAGGTTTGGGCGGATTTGGGAGGTACTTGGAGCTGCGGTCGGTTTTTTTTTTAAACTGCCAGGTGAGGCGGCCTAAACTCTAGCTTCCCAAGGTCGCTGTTCATGGATCATGTGCGCTCGATCACCATTGGCTAATCGGTTGCACGCAGACCAAAGTCGCGGCTCTTTGTCGCTCTTCCTAGGCGTCCAAACGCGCATTTTACGCGACCTCTTCCAATTAATAATCACTTGAAGCTGGCGGGAACCCCCACGCTAACTTAAGTAGTGACCCTTTCCACCAACACTAGGTACGAACAGGCTAGAAGGCATGTACCTAGGTAGTAGAACGTGGTAGATCCCGGGGGCGGCGCTTGTATCAACATCTACACGCGTTCACCTCAGGCACGATTTTGGACTTCAACCTGGACTGTTACCATCTCCTAGCGTGGAGTCCCAGGGGCAGTGTCCACATATGATAATGTATCGGGCCATCGTTGTGATCGATGAAAGTCTTGCGACCACTTGATGTTTCGCTGCCCGCACTCTACTTGTTCTAGGTCCTCTGAAAAGTCCACGTCGAGGTATTCCGTTGTGATAAGCGTTAATACTCTAACTAGCGAAGAACAGATATATCGTAACAATGCGTGTAAGATTTTGCACAGCAGAAGAAACAGCGAGGCACCTTCCCATCCACCTCTAAACAATGAGACGAAAGCAACCCGACACGGCTTGAAGAAATCAAGAGAATGCCACACTTTCTCACTGCTCGCGCCGAATGCCGTAGTACGTGCGAGTACATAGGTAGCATACATTGCTGTCCCCGACCATCGATGTATTCTTCCCGCTCAGCCGCTGGCTACCTAGATAGTCCTCCTCCGCCTGAGCCGATTTTGTTCCTCCTCTGAAAATGATTGACTGAACAAGTCCGGAATTCCCGAGGAAGCCTGAAGTTGGGCCATCTCTTGCTGCAATTCATCAATGGCCTGATCCTCGCCCTCCGCCGGCGCCATCCCCTTGGCCCTATTCGCCTCAACCTGGTCCTGCCGGTCGAGGTACGAGATGGCGAGGGCGTCCGCCGTAGCCTGGTCCGTGGCCCGCTTCAGCTCGGCAATGGTGCCCCCGCCGACGACCACGTCCACGGCGTCGGGGTCGTCGTGCCTGATGTCCTG
The DNA here is from genome assembly GCA_037177825.1 of Diaporthe sp. P3_1W. NCBI lineage: Eukaryota > Fungi > Ascomycota > Sordariomycetes > Diaporthales > Diaporthaceae > Diaporthe > Diaporthe sp. P3_1W. Next base: position 3,949,293 of record JBAFXB010000008.1, read on the forward strand.
GCTGAACTGGAGGATGTTGAGCCACGTCTGGATGCACCTCTTGACCTTGGGGTCCGTGACGCGCGCAAACTCCTTCATCGCCGCAATCCGCAGGCTGCGCCCGTTCTTGAACTCGCGCCTCGAGGCCGGCACCGCCGCGAGTGGGCCGCGGCCCCCGGGCCCGGACCTCTCGTCGAGCGTGTTGCCGCTGAGGACCTGGACCACGCCCTGGATGGCGGTCTGCGCCGTGGTGAGGCGCCCGTACAGGCTCTCGCACTCCTGCACCTGGCCCGTGAAGCGGGCGCCGCCGGCGGCCATCCTCTGCCAGAGCTCTATCATGCCCGTCGTGACGGCGCCGATTTGGTCGTGGGTCGACTGGAGGTGGCCGAGGAGGATGTGCATGGAGCGGCGGACGAGCCACCGGTCGTCGAGGTCCTTGAGGAAGTACTCGGCTGCCACGCACTGCCCGTACCGGCCCTCGTAGTCCACGAGCCTGTGGAGTTCCAACAGGGTGTGTCGGAACAGAGCGTCCAGCTGGGCATCGACTTGTCGCCAGTCTGCGTGGGGGTCGCCTGAATCAAGATGCACTTGCAGGTCGCCACTCGCTGTCGTGAGGTTCAGGACGATTCTCTGGCACAGGTCTCGAATGCGCCCGTACTTGTCGTCCCACGTGTTCCTCTCGTAGTGGAGTCTCAGCCTCAGAATCTTCGCCCCTGCGATATCGAAGCTGACTTTGGAAAGCCAAGCTAGAATCAAGTTCTGGCCCTGGTTTAGCAGGATACCTGGTGCGGTGACAAACAGAAATCGGATTACTTGTCTGTTTCCAACAAGCGGCGCTGAACAAGAGAGAGTAAGTCACCGTCCTGCAATCCGCCTGATACGATTCTAGACACCAAAAACCCTGAGAAAGGGAGTAGGTTTCTGGGTACTTTCAACTTACCGAGCAAGGACTTGAAGTCGTTGTACCGGAAGGCCAACGTGGACTGGAGCGGGTAAGACTGGTCGGCTCGTGTTGATGAGATCTTCAACGCGTCGTGTCCGAATTTTTGGAAGTCGTCGTCCCACCAAGACGATTGCAGCAGGTGAGCATAGTTTGAAACTGGAAGTGGCGTGTATAGGTCATATACCGGGGCTCTTGGGAACAGCAGATATGCCTTATATGGCAGTTTGGAGAAGTTATTGTATCTACCCGCCCTAACAGATTCTATATTTTGATGATATATTTCGGGATGCGGGTATGGCCAATTTCGAGTGGAAAAGATGGGCTTGAATGTTGAAGGCTCAGTCGTCGGTGGAAAATAGTCGGGAAGGGCTCCCCAGATCTGATGTTGAACGTTAGCATGCATAATATAGTTATTCAGAGCTGGGAATATTACCCGGACATCGAAAGCCTTCCCTTCTTCCATCTGAACATCATTCTCAATGCTAAAAAAACAGTCAGCTAAATTTCATGCCGACGACATACATGCTTATACTAGTCTTAAGAACGGAAACAAGAACAGTCACTTCAAGCCTCCCGAATGACCTCAACATAGAAAGAACTGGACTGACTCACAAGTACTGACGGCCGTTTTCGGCCCTTGAACCCGGACCGATAGCCTCGAGTCGCAATTCATTCAGAGTAAACTCTAAATCATCAGTGAAGTTTATCCCTTGCATATTAGTCAGGAAACGTCGAGGTTGTTCCAACATTTGATGGTGAGCCTCTGTTGGTGAAAATACGAGTTAGTCTTTGCCAAATCTTGACTGAATTTGTAACCTGGGTACATTTATATAGAGAGTCGAATGCACATATTGGTGGCTTATCACAAGCCAGTCAATACATGTTGTAGGATCCCCATTGAATGTGGGCCAGCGAGTCTGTTATGCAACTTACGATGGCAGGCATGCTGGAGTCCAGATGTTAGTGAGAGTGGCAGAAGTCGAAACAGAGCAGGAAAACGTACAGACAGCTCATGCAGGATCGTCGTGGCGAGCTTGCATCGGATTCCAACCTTTTCGCTTTCTGGGTATTCATCCACAAGAAGCGGCCAAACGGTATGCACACTGAGTAGGATACGGATGTTGAAGTCCGGGGTTGTGAAAGTCGAAGCGTTGCCAGCAGGCTGAGTTTCGCAGAAGCCCCACTTCAAGCCTAATCGCCCCGAAGGAAAACGAGGCAATGACATTAGCTGGAAATTCCTGATGAGACTTAAGGCTACAATAGAGGAAAATAGAGGCGTACAGTCATATAGGATCCCTGCGGTCGCTAGTCCAGGGTCGAAACCCATGCGCCATAGCCATCTAGCGTTATCATACATCTCGGCCTCGTCAATCTCGGGATATAAGGTCCGATACTGGCGGTATTGGTCTTGAATTTTCTCTCGGTCGGTGCGCCCGTCTTTCTCCCTGGGCACCTTGCGCATGTGATAGATTCCTCGTAGGAACATTAACCACATAGGGTGCTGTGAATTTATCACGTTGGAAGCCAGTCGGAGGGAAGGCTGCAAAGCAACCCACAAGTCGTCATTGTTCTAGATGGCAGATCAGCATTTACATAAGCTCTGACATGTTTTGGGTCTCTCACTTCGGCGTTATATGTGTCCGTTATCCCACTTAGAGAATATTTTACGTTCAAGTTCCGAATTTTACCGCCTCCCCCTCCTACGCCCGCCTCTGACATTGGCTGGTTCCACCTGTCTCGGCTAAATAGGCTGTGCTCACACAGTTAGCATCACTAGTGACTGCAGCGGCGGGGCCTGACGATTACCCACGGATTTAAAGCCCTGGCGGGGAGATCTGACATGGGTACGTCGGTGTCTGGAGCGTAAGCGCCTATGTCAATCAACTTGGACAGTCAATATGTCAGCCGCCTGCGCGAAGGTCCAGCCCGGTATTTGAGGAGTCCACATATGAGCGGGCTCTAATTATATCGATACAAAGAAGTACGACGCCAACATACCTCCTGCGTCGTGAAGCCATCGAACCAGTAAGTCTGCCAGCTCTCTTCCTGTGTCCATAGCCTCTCCGATTCTGGATCAGCCGGAACAGTTGGTGTTAAGCCCGATCGCGCCTCATCGTTAGAAGTCTTGGGGAACGCTTCGTTTATGCCCCATCGCCTGTGTGCCGTTAACTACTCTCATTCATCGAGCCAGCAACCTCCCTCCACCGTCCCTACAGTAAGATTCTAGACAGTGACCGCAGACGTACTTGGTGTATTCGGTCCGACGAACGCCCTCGTCGCGCGGGAGTATCGTAGGCCTCATGACAACCTCCCCGCTGCCCCTGACAGCCTTTTGCATCGAGCCGTCGATTGTGGTCTCGATAGTTGGGTCCCAGGTCGGGCTTGTCCAGAACGGGCAATATGATTGCCAGTAAGCATACTCATGGATCGGTTTTCCCGTCCACCCCAGAGCCAGGAGTCCTTCCTCGTCCTCTTGTCGCCAATCCCCGGGGAATACAGGTGTGTAGTCCAGACATTGCTCGTCGGGAGGCAGGCTGTCCGGGTCGAAGGAGACGTGACTCGCCGTGGACTCGCTGCCGGACGGGGAGTGGATCAGCGACGGGCCGGGGCCGGGCTGGTACGGGACGACATTAGGTTCTTCTTCGGGCGAGGCCATTATCAGATTAGATGAGTCTTCAAGGACGGATTGGATGGGTTTCTGCAACTGTGCAGAGCCTCATGTGCATGATCAAGAGCAATATGCTCGGAATGTTGGTACCTGGTCTCGTGCACTCCAAGGACGTGTCGTGAACAAAGCATACCGAACAGCGCCCAAAGAAAGCAATGCATTGTGGCCAGGTGAGCGACCTCCCGGAAGCGGTCAGAACCGGTCTCTTTGATGCATTGCGTTTGTATCTCACCATGTGTTACTTGCTATAACCTTTGGGCCGCACGAAAACATGCAGGAGTGCGTCGAGTGCTTCTGACAGGTGCGTTTACGGCTCTTGGCCTGTGAATCATGACCTCGCTGCCAAAGGTCCTGCGTACCAGGAGTGTCGAGTCCATGACTGGAAGTAAAGCTGACGAAGGCATTCGTGTTCATAAGAGTCGCGTTTGAACTGAAAGTAACCAATACGTCGTCGTCTAACTGGCCAAACACCTCACTTCAACCCGCCTGTGGGCCCATAGGACGATGATCCTGCAGGCCTGGAGGAGAATCGTTGACCGTGCATGAAGTCTGTGTTTGTTTACACGATTGTTCGCCATAATTGTTGGTGGGGATTCCAATCAGGTCCCAGATACCTTCTCAAGGCTGTGGTGACATGAACTAAGCGTTCGTCGTGCCTGGTGGCTGAGATAACGAACGCTGCGGCTGGTCGGGTCGAGAGCCGTGGTGGGCTGGACCCTTGTCGATCCGGCTCAATGCGCTGACATTCTGGCTCAACGTGAGTGGACAGGGGGCTGAACTGGCGGGGTACGCGCTGACATCATTAAATTCAGAACCCGCCTGATTCGACAGGATCTTTTCATGTCTCTCCCCATCGCGACAGGGGAATGGGGCGGTCTGAGTCGGATTGCCGTCTTCTTTCTGTGTTTACAGTTCCTACCCACATGTTGATAAGTACCTAGAGAAAAACGTAGGAAAGGACAGAGATTAGCGTTAAGCCTACGCGGAAGCCGGAAACCCCAGTACGGCGTTCCAATGTGCAAGTAATCTGTACTACAACAGCCACCGTCATGCAGACTCGTCGAGGCTGACTTGGGGATCCCGGGGAGGATCAGAGCTTGGCCGCTGGCGGGCTACGAAATGCGGGGATGATTGGCCAATACAGGTCCTGGACAGGCTGTTTGCCTGATATGGTTCGAGGTTTAGGGAGGTCTGAGGCCACCGGTCACCTGGACCTGTGAGCGGCCGCGGCCAGTAGCCAGGAGCCAGCACAGTGAACGTGTCGGTGGCCTTGACCGTAGCGCAAGTGCTGTTGCTCGGTGGGCTGTCTCTGTTTCACCCCTCGACGAGCGAGCCTCGACCATTCCTTCCTCTTTCCTTCCTTTCCTTTGTCCCATCAACACCAACCACACCATCATCAACCAAGAACCAGAACTCGTCAACACCACCATCCCGAGAACATAAACATACACCTTCGCGACACACACATACAACAGCCACCATGTCTCAAGTCTGCCCCGTCGTCGGAACAACCAACTCGGTCCTGCCCCCCTCGCACCCAGACGTCGACCTCAACGTGCCAGGCCAGACCTGCCCCGTCGTCGGCGCAAAGACGGACCACCACCACAACCTGTCCAAGCACCCCTCCGTGCCCCTCCCCGCCGACGCCACCACCTCGTCCTCCCCCGACGCCCAGAAGTGCCCCGCCCTCAAGACCGCCATCGAGCAGCCCCAGGCAAAGGAGCTCGACGACCAGGTCTGCCCCGTCATCGGGCCCGCCACCACCATCCTGCCGCCCGACCACCCCTCCACCGAGGGCAAGGGCGACGACGCCGAGTGCCCCGTCACCAAGGCCAAGATCGGCCACCACAAGGGCAAGGTCACGCAGCACCCTGACGTCAAGGGCGCTGCCGAGGGTGCGGTCTGCCCTGTTGTTGGGGCTAGGGGTTAAGGCGGCCCGAGGCAATCAAAGCTTGGATCTGGACTGGGAACATGGGAGAACAACAGGCGTTGATGGCGCAGGGGGGCGAGGTTGTACAACAGCTCACGCGGTCATTACCGTTAGGGAGGGACTCGACTGCAATCAAATTGCGTTTTGTTTATCACGGTGCCCAGGGCATCTCTTGCCAGATGATTCCACATAAGTCGTGCTCTGGTCTAGCCAGCCCGTTGCGTTCGACCACACTTCGTGAGCGTATATGCCGTCCAGTGTCTGGCCCTGTTCTCTGGCTCGACATGGTCTACGCACTTTCAGAGTGAATTTGCCAGGACGCAAGTGGTCTCACTCTCAACATGGACCATTGCCCTTCTGAGGTCGCAGTGGTTGCAGAAACGAGGCTATTCTATAAACAAGTTTGTGTGGCCCTCGCGTGCATGCTTTCTAGCCGCTGTTGACCCATCTGGGGTGTAATGTATCATATCTGACCAAAGATATGCGTCTGTGACTGCGATAATACCGTGCCAAGCGACCACGACCCTGGGTTGATGTGTAGCCGTTAACAGACGAAAGTGATAGGCTCAGTACTGTTCTCAATCTGTATTCCTAGAGCTAGGTTTACAAACGCTGGTTCTATCTCTCTTCGGGGTGTCGAAGCGACACACACAACAATCTCATCTGACGTAGTTATGTCTAACAAAATCAGCCCCCTGTCTCCTTCTCTATCCTCAGCAGTGTGATCTTAAATCACGGTCCTTGCTAGTGAGTCGCAGTCACTGTCCGTATCCAAGCCAGTCATATGTGATTTCGTTGCCAAAGTGTTGAAACCGACAACGCCGAGTAGAATCTCCTGGAAATCACTATAGGCATCCTTACCCAGGGCTTTAGGCCTCGATTGGGTTGGTGGGTCCGGAACTCTCCGTCCCAGGAAGCATATGTACCTGCATGTGATTGTATAATTATATCGCACTTGCTAGCTATTTTAACGACTGAAACTTCTCTGAAATTCTCCCACGCTGGAGTTTTCACTAGTCACACCCGAACAGGCGAAGAAAATACTAATGCGATTGTAATATCCCTACGGCAGAGGGCGTGTGCTGTGCCTAAGCGACGCAGGTTGACTATAGTATGGCTACACTCGTTCACATCCTTGTACCCGATAGGTAATTCAATTGGGGGCTAGAACGACGTAGTCTCAAGCCTGGCATCTCTCTTCACATCAGTCTCTGTTAGATATGCAACTCTTGATGGCCGTTCCAACAGAAATTTTGTTCACATTGTGGTATCCATGCTATAAACTCCTTCACTAAGATTATTGCCAATGATGTATGCAGTTCATCAGCTCGTTGATATATATGCATTCGGTGGTTTCTTGTACAGTATGCACATGTACAGTGCCCAAATTAGGAGCACCTAGAAGCCCACTGGCAGTGCCTAGGGGACCTTGTGCTCGTCGCTGAAGAATCTCCAAATTGCTATGATTTATGGATGGCGTGGAAGTCGTGATGGCGTTGCTACACCAGGCAGTTCCAATACGAGGCCCCGGTATTTCGAGGAGTCGCTGTGAACACGGCCAACAAGCAGATGCGGGTGCTCAGGCCACAGTCGAACGGCTTGTTTTGGTCGGCTTTGGACTCGAAAATATTCGACGATCGTTCCTATCAACCCGGGAGCTCCGATCGGTGCTGGTTCGCTGGCATCTCCGCCGTGTACTGCTGTGTTGGCATCTCCGGCGTGCTATACTGCTGTGTCGACATCTCTGAGGCGGCATGTGGTGAATACGGCGAGTCCTCCGCCTTGTGCTCGTACGTCGGCGCCTCGACGGCGTTGGCGTCGCGGACGGGGCCATTACCGTACGCAGACGGGTTCCCCGTGCCGTTCTTGTTCCACTGGTCCCAGTTCGCGGCCCTCCTGCGCTTCCGCCAGATCAACCATGCGCTGACGGCTATCGCTATCACGACGACGGGGACCACGACGCCGACGGCGATGGCGGTGTTCCTCGCCCTGGTGCTGGCGGCCTCGGCGCTCGCCTCCTGTGTTGACGTGGCCGAGGCGCCCGTCGCGCCTGGCGTGGCGGTGGGATCTCCTGAGCCGGCTGTTCACATCGAGAGATGTCAGCTGACACGTTCCCTACAATGGTCGTCCTACACGTAATGCCATCTCCGAATTCCGCGGTGAGGGGACCTACATTCTGAAGTTGGCTCCAGTCCGGCTGCGACCCCCAGTGCGCAGTACTCATCGAAGACGGACAGGGCGCTCGTCGCCTGCGCGCTCGCCGTCGACCCGCCGTCGCAGCTCGTGATGATGTCGGTCGAGATGACGGTGCTCATGAAGGAGTAGCTGTCTGTGCAGAAGCACGTGTAGCTCGTCAGGTTGTCGTCCCACCCGCCGCACCCGCTGAACTCGCCCCGGACCACGGTCGAGAGCACGTCGATCGCACATGATGAGAGGGAGCTGTAGCCATCGATGGTGTCGATATAGTTGGTGGTCTGGATGACCTTTGTCCTGCTGCTGCTGCTGCTACTGCTGCTTGCGCTGGCCTCGCTGCCGCTGCTTGTGGTTGTGCTGGCTTCGCTGCTGCTGGCGTCGCTGCTCTGGGCCAGACCGAGACCCGATGAGTACGACAGCGCGGCGAGAAGTGCCAGGCGCCTGAAATCCGCCATTGTGGGAAGCTGCGGTATATCGTCGTGCGGTCGGTCTGCCTTCTCAAGACGTAACGCGATCCGCTGTTAGGGCTGGGTCTAGACTGCCAGTTTGTGGAAGATTTGGGCAAAGTTGCCCATGCGAAAGACCACAATATTCAGACCCCAACATCATTTCCACCTCGCGAGACCCCGTTGCAGTGGATGGAAGTGCCGGACGCTTGGCGGGACGGCTCTTTTGAATGGGTGGATGGCAAGGGGCGCAGGGGGTCGGATCCTGCTAGTGAGAAAAATACTCGTTAGGGCAAACCATGCCGCAAGCTATGCTCGGAAGGATGCGTCGTCCGTGTTGAGGTTGCAATTTGCGCCGGGTAAGCGGAGCCGCCAGGGGCTCGCCAGCGAATCTGCACCCGTACCAGCGCCCATGGACCACATAATTTCATATGCTTGGCGCGCAGCCGAGAGGCTAGCTACTACGGTAGGCTCGCTTCTCCTGAGCGCTGCAGGCACTGGTAAGCAATTCGAGACCGAGCGTACCAGTAAAGCGAATGGTTGCCATTGGGGGGAATATACGAGCACCTCATGCAGTGTAAGATCGGCATCAACCATAAACCGTTGCAGTGCATTGGATGTCAATAGCATAGATCAAGGTAACAACTCTAATGTAGTGAGACGCCACGCTCTCCCTTTTCCTCCCCTTCGCGGCAGGTCCAGGCTCATACTCAGGAACTTGTCTAACCGCAAATTCCCTGCATCATTTAGAGTCTTACCGACCACGCTTACACATACGGGGACCACCTGGTCGAGCACATAACGCTGGCAAATTTGGGACTACATCGAAACATACAAGATAACTGGCATTTATCACCATGCCAGTACGCAGTATGTTCAAGGCGGCTTTGGCACGTCCGGGGATTAGCTGCCGGCAAATCTGTCAGTCCTGCAAGGCATAACAAAATCGTAGGACCCCAACACGCACCGGGGTACCAAGGATACGACCCTTCACTTCTAAGGCACAACGATATGCTGCAGCCAAGATCTCGGCCAAGGCACAAGTCTATTTTCGTCGGCTAGCCACCAATCAACCAGTAGGACCTGGGCGGAGATGCTCTCCCTAGGCAGAGCAGGCTTCGATTTTTTGACCCCTCAATTTTATAATTAAGGGATTGAGCGTCACGCAATAAAACCCCATTCCTCTTCCTACGAAAAAACCTGCTGGTATTTGGCAAAGATGGAGTAAGTTTAGAATACCCCACGCCTAGTTTTGGAATGATAATATTTGAAGCACTGTACAGAAAGAAATACTCGAAGGATTGACATATTTGAAGACAGATGCTGTTAGCTTCCATTCACTGTGTTCCCTATTCACTGCCATCACAAATATGCCTTGTAAGGCCGGTCACTTAGTGAACGAGGTCGATGTATTAACTATGCTGCTAAAACTGACTCGATTCTGATTAAAGATTAAAGATCTTGAGGACATATAATACAGACCCCAGACCGTGAGATGTAGTTGTGGTTCAGGATGAGGAACGCGTGCTATTGAAAAGATGCTCTGCCCGGACACCAACGCTCTCCTCATACCCTTCACCGGAGGCCGGCAACTTAATGCCCATTGACCAAACTGAAAATCTGGGAGTTTCCCTTTCGCCTGACACCTTAGATACGGTGTAAAGGTGCCGAACACAGCATTACTCTCTGTCCTCCGAATTAAGCCTGTGCCCTCTTCGTAATCAGCATTGCCGGCGCACCCCAAGTCTCTATTCCTATTCGCCAGCAGAATGAGGGTTATCCTTAATCATGGTCGGACACCGTGTCTTCCCTCTCAGTTACCATGTACATTACCACAAAAGAAAATGTAGGCAACTTGCTTAGCCAATGCTTTGCGACATGGTGCTCGTCGTCCCACTTCCGGAACATCTCATCCCCCGTCCATGGAAGAAGAGGGTCCTCGGCTGGCTCGAAGCAGTGGTTAGCCTCTAGCCACGCCTGCTTGATCAAACAGAGTGCTATTGCGCCGTCTTCTTCAGCTATGCTGCTGGAGACCGTTGGAAGGGCCCTGGCATCTTCGCCACCCTCAATATAAACCCCAGCTGACTTCGCTCGGGTTTCGTATCTGGTTCCGTACCGGCCTGCCCCATCCGACAAAAAGAACTTGAAGTGTGCGTCTTCACTTTCAGGGAAATAATTCCAGCCGCGGCTCTGAGTTCCACCTGCCGATTCGAGCTGATCAACATAGCTTTCATACTGGTCGATCTTCGCCGTATCCTTGATATCGATTAGAACGTGCCTCTCCTCTCCAAACATTCCGAAAAGCCCGGATGACCGTATCTCCGTACTTGTTGTTGAGAACATTGTGGTGGCTAATCTGACGGTGCAGTGGTCATGCTGGGCGAGGCAGTCAGAACAAGGCCTGGTCGTTAACCATCTTATCTCCGACAGCGATCCGCGTTGCCGAGGACCGACGAGGTCAGACACGTTTAACATGATGTTGACGTTCGGCATCATGGCGAGAGCGTGCGGCCCATTATGCAGGCCCTGGAGATAACTCTCACGTTCAAGATCATCCGCCTCCGGATCTTCATCGTTTGTCAAAGCGCGGTAATTGACGAACAGGGTGTCCAAATCCGGATCGAAGAGGATTCTAACAGTTTCCCATTGACGCCAAGAGCAGCCCGCGAAAACCACGCGATATTCTCGCACAAACAATTTTGAGATGTTGTAAGCATCCTTGCATACGAAAGCAATCCACGGCAAGGCAGATGGCTTCTCAGACTCGTGCGCTAGGGACTCATGTGGCAAGCTTAGTCGCCAATATGCGAATCTGAAAAGCCGGCGGGGAAGACAGGCTTGGAAAATCATGTCGCGAAGTTCTGGGGGCAGGTCTGGGAAGCGATGAAAATGAGCAAGCTGGGGCGATCCAACGCTGCCGCTTGTACCTTGTGCAGTAAGGCTGTTCGAGTGTCCGGAAGGTCGAAGGACGTCTTCCACTGCTTCTGCCATCTTGTGAAAATTGAAATTGGCAGTTGTTCTGAGAGCAGAAAAGAGACGGAGCTGTTTTGTTGATATCGTTCGATGATAATCTGCGAAATTGTTTGCACTGGTGAGTTGTAGTCTGAGGCACAATTCTGGGTATAACTTACTGTTTTGATTCTTGTGGCAATCTGGGAGGAAATCTACTGGAAAAAGGTTCCCTTGCTTTAATTGGAGCCACTGTGGCATTCAAGGCATTATATTTTGCAATTCTTGGTAGCTTTCATAAGCCATAAAGATTCTTTTCACTTGATACTGATATCAGTCCGCTCTAAGGCTAAGTGTGTTGGTCACTACCTACATGTGTAGGTAGCCACCAGTTTTGTCTAGCGCCCATCCGGGCCATGGATGTGGAAGATGGGCCGTCTTGACAAAATGAATCCAAACCATGCGTTCTTTGGGAGCAATACTAAACCAGAATGATGGGTAAATAATGCTGGATTTATTATTTGATTTATCCTTTTCGACAAATATCTCACCATAATTGCACTTGGATCTAGAACATAGAGGCGATTATAGTACATTTCCCACTACAACTTGTAAAATCATGTACCAGTTTTGACCGCCGAAAATGAGCATTCTCTGGTTATGCCGTAACTGAGAACACATGTCGGCGCCATGTCGAATGCGGTTCAGGACGCCAAAGAGGAACTGTCTCCGACTTACTCTCCAGTGCAAAGTCTTAGCATCACCATGCTTAGATTGCCTCAGAGAGCTTAATAGAGGTTAGTAGAGTGAGAAGAGCAAGGAGATGAGGACTTGGTAGTCGTCTCGCTCTTCACCACACCGCATTTAGCGGGACATGGCCGAATGGAGGTGCTCTGCGTGCAGTTGCACTCATAGAGCCTGATGACACGAGTGCACATTTTGCCGTCGTTGAATGTGATCGTCGCAGAAATATTGGGTTGACAGTGGAATCTGATGCCAAAGGTGGAAAATATTGTGCGTTGATGCGAGTGGTAGTTCCAAAGTTGTAGCAATTGTGAGTGGTTGTTGATCTCAAGATGGCTGTTCAAGTAAGAGAGGGGAAATATCATATAGACAAATCTTTCCTCAGTGACATGCATGACCTTTTTTGTCATCTGAAGTCCCTGGCAATGACCCACAGTCATGTGTGATGGATGAGGTTCTGTCCGCTAAAGAAAGCTATTGTTTTAGACCATCACATTGTTCTCAACGCTGCTTCGTACTACCTAAGTGGCTAAGTGGTACTAACAACAGCATTGTACTCTTGTCTTTTCCGCCTGTATGTCTTCCAACACAGACAAAATGGATAAAGAATAGTTTACTTGGTTATTCGAATGAACCCGGAGAATTCATCATGCAGGGCTCTGGATTATATTTACAATCTCTTCTGTTGCTACTTTGGTCCAGAAAAGCAACTGCAGGCAGTCAGAAACTGTCTAGATGGTCCGGCATTAAGGCTGTGTTCTTCACAAATCCTAACAGGGAGCTATGGGTCTAGCGTTGCCGCTCAGCCTTGCTAAAAGCAGCCAGAAGCTGGCGCTACAACATATTACAAGATATTTCGTTCCGTTCTCAATTCAATCACTGAATGTTTGATAGTGTACTCGGAATCGGCGGATGGTGCAAGACGATGCTAAGGAACTCCGGTATTTTCTCCGCTGACCTAGGCCTAAATAGGGCCGAGTTGCCAAAACGGTCACAAAGCCGATGACGATGCATCACGCAATTGGTCCCGGGGTAAATCGTGGTTGTAAGTCCGCCGAGTCGTGCAAGCCATCCTGCCAGATGCGGCAACCAAATCACCATGGACAACGTCACGCTGGGAGTGGATCTTCATCGACGCTGTTGTGCAGCTTCGACGCATTTAAGTCAGTCACGCCTCTGAGTTATACCTGAGGTTGAGAGAAATTACACCGGGAATAGCGAAGTCCACCCATAATTAAGGCTACGATATTTGATTGCACCAGGAATCTGTGAGACTTCAAGTGTCTGATCGCACACTTAGCGAAGATGGTACATTCGTGGAACCTGCTCGTACTCATGGCTCTCATGGGCCCGGTCATCGCAATGCCCACAACCCCCGCGTCACCTCTGTTGAAAAGGAGCGTCACATGTCTCACAGTCGGTGCATCGGCAACAGCAACGTGGACGAACGCAGCAGGACAAAGTTGTTCGTTCGTCGGAGTGGTCGGTAGTAACTACGGGACAAACGCAGCTGGTGGAGAGTAAGTGACCTTCGGATCGTGAGCTCGCTTGAGGTGACCTCTCGTACTGACGGCTCACAGTTATTCATGCAACGGGAGGTGCGGAAGTGGTTGCTCGGGAGTGGGTCTTGGAAACGTCTACAGCCAGGACTGCTTCTCGCACGACATATGCTCGTACTTCAACGACGCCACGGGCGGTGCAAGGTGAGCACCCCCCCTCCACCGCAAGCATCCTGGGGCAGGTTCCGCGTTATCAGACATAGGGAGCGATGTGCTGACAGCATAGTGATCCGAATTGTGGCGCGGCGTACAAGGCTGCGGAGGATGATTACTTACTGGGTGCTGCGAACGGCTGCTCCAAGACAAACCCAACTAACGCAGCCGTGGCGCCAAGCACTTCGCCGAAGTGTAGCTGAGTAATTGCTTGAGGTAGCCGTTGTGGGCGAGTGTGCAGCCAGCGTCTCCCAAAGAGCACCGGTAGAGCAGAAAGTCACATGTGGTAGTTGAACATCTTAATGACACCTGCTCAGCATGGGTTTGCGACCGTCCACTTCGAGCTTGTACTTGTTTGCTCCTATCCAGCGTTTGTTCTTACGACCCGATCATGGCTAAGTAATTAACTTATTGATCAAGTTTGAGGCAAATGGCATGTTCACAAAAAGCGCAAAATGACATCTCACCCAATCGAGGACTGAGGGTGGGCAGTTGATCAGAGATCGAACGAATGTAATTTTGCTTCATCATGAAGGATATGGAGTGACCCAGACAGTGCCACAAGTCATCAAAATTGAAGGGCCTCGAAGATCTAGCTCCACAAAACACCTGTCGCCCCAAGCATCCCCAACTGGAAACTCTGTCTTGGAACAACCTCCGAGAATCGAGAAATTGCAAGTACTGCTTGTCGAAGGGATGGAGCAAGTCGTAGTCGACATGACAGTGGGTGAGGTCGTAGTTGACGTGGCAGGAAAGGAAGAGGAAGTTGCCGTTCCATCGACACGACCATGGAGTGCCGTGATAACGAGACCTTTGTGAACGAAGTTGCTGGGATCACACAAGCAAAAGTTGTGGATTGTGCCCGGGTGGGTGTTAAGAAAGTTGGTGTTTAGTTGGCATATACTGCATCTGGCCTGCTCGTGCCGGTGGGCCTGGACCCGAGGCACGCTTGCAAGCAGATGTAGACCACTCACTGGTAGACCACCTTAAGTCTGATAGGGTCAATAGCCCTGATTGGTTTTACCCCGCCCTTGGCAAAAATGAGGTCCATTAGTATCCAATGGGGTGGATTTCGTGCGACATGAGAACTTGGCTGACAGGTTAGGGCTTTAAGAATCTACAGGCTGGCAACTGTGTCCACTACTTTGCAGCCAGCCACTTCTCTTAACCACAGTGCTGATAGTGTTCCTGCAGTCAGCTTATGGCCATGATGTCATGCACTTGGAAAAGTGGAGGGACGTGAGAGATTTTGCCTCATGATTTCTTTGTCTCATTAGGTTCTGCTACTCCCGTTTCGCTTTACGTGTACAAAACTACAGCATAAACTAGGCATGGACTGCGAGGCACCCTCAGACAAGCTGTGTGATAATTGTCGCAAATTCAACCTCTCAAAGGACAAGTTCGTCCCGAATTATGGCACACCTGGCAGTCTTCCGGGATTCCTTGACGCCGAATACGATGCTACTGGCCTCGAACCACGGTGCTTGGGCTTCCTGGACGAGATTTACCGCCGCAGAAGTAGTTGCTCATTCTGCTGGCTGATATTCAGCGCAACGCATTCCTCGGATGGCGGTAACATAGGTTACGATGGCGTGGACAAAGACGGTGGGAGAGTACCATGTCACTTGGAATGGCAGCTCGACGGCCGCCTGCTGGACGAAGCGCACACACGTACAGCAAACGTCATCACTCGGCGGCTAAGGGTCTTCAACCCGCAGGGACTGTTTGCAGACTCGCAGGTCATGCTGCTTGGTACAGATTCACCAGCACCAGCAACGAACGCTGTCGCTAGCTTTTTGGCTCGAGAAATCCGAACAACGCACGTCGATGTATCAAGGCTTCGAAATTGGCTCGATCTCTGTATCACACACCATGTCGGCAGCTGTGGGCCGAATCCGTCGATTCCCTGTATCGTTTCGAGTAACCTCCGGTTCATTGACGTGCAGAACCACTGTCTCGTCGATAAGGACATCGAGGCCGAAGGCTTTTGTTATGCGACACTTAGTTACGTTTGGGGAGGCGTTTCGTTTCTAAAACTGACATCGGAAAATATTCGCAAGTTCTACGAGCCAGACTCCATCAGTGTACACCTACTTCCGAGAACCATTCGCGATGCTATCAACTTGGTCGAGTCTCTGGGGTTACGCTATGTCTGGGTAGATTCATTGTGCATTATCCAGGACAGTTCCAAGGACTGGTCATACATGGCTCAACTTATGGACCGCATCTACGCAAATGGGATTTTGAACATATGCTGTGCCGCTGGAAACAGTGCAGAATCTGGCATCCCGGGAACATTTCAAACATCACGCAACACAGTACAGCCCATTATTTCCGTGTGTGGAACGCGGCTTGTGGCTGCCAGAACCGTGGAGGGCCTGATTGGACAATCTGCCTGGAACAGCAGGGCATGGACGTTTCAAGAGAGGATGCTGTCTCGGCGATGCTTGATATTTGTAGATGATCGCGTATTTTTCCAATGTCGACAAGCAACATGGTCTGAGGAGGTCGATTCCGAATGTCCTGCACGAGCTTGGACACTTGATATGATCAAATCGCCTTTCAGATCAGTCGAGAGGAATCCGCTTCGATTGTACACAGAATACGTTGAGCTGTACAGCGAAAGAAAGCTGACATACCTGGGGGACCGCTTGGTCGCTTTCGCAGGACTCGCATCGGTGCTGTGTCCTCCGCTGAAAGCCACTCTGTTCTTCGGCCTGCCTCATTCGCACTTCGACTTTGCTCTATTATGGGACCGGAGAGGGCCGGGGGCGAGAATCTTGGGACGTGGAGCTGAGTTCCCGAGTTGGTCATGGTGTGGATGGGAAGGTGCATCTACATGGCGCCTTTACATGGTGTCAAGCAGCTTGTTGAATCTCCACGATTGGCTGAAACGTCACACTTGGATTGTTTGGTACGCTTCATGGGATATTAACGTCGAGTCCGGGAAAGTCAAGGAAGCAGCACTCCAGGATACGCGCGAACGACAATTGGCTCTGGTCTGGAATTCCACAAACAGCACGGATGATCAAACAGAACGTTGGCACGGGTACGCCAGCACGTGTGAGCCATACGGGCGGCACGACCCTCCCTCTTCGACCGAGAATATGCCCACTCGTCCTACTTCTACAAACTTGAGACATCAATTACTCTATTTCTGGACCTGGACCGCATTCTTCCAGCTCTCACGTAAATCATTGTCCAGTCGAGAATTTTCCTCATCCCTGGAGCCGGGCATACATCGGTTTGGTATAGTGGACAACAAATGGGACTGGTGCGGGACGATCGTGCTGGAAGAAAGGTGGTTCAACCAAGTCGGAGGTATCTTTGAATTCGTCGCCCTATCGGAAGCGAGAGAGTTCTCGATGGAAGAATTGGACACCTGGACCTACTACATCCCGGAAGACAGGGAGATGTCCGAGTGGTATGTCTTCTACGCGCTCATGGTTGTTTGGAACGAGACACACACGATCGCGGAGAGGGTCGGGCTTGCGAAGATTTATCAGAAAGCTTTCCACACAGGATCATTCCAACCAGGTAAAGCGTGGAGGGAGATAGTGTTGGGGTAGCGTGGTGGTCAATTCTATTGAGATCCAAGTCGAATATCTACATTGTTCCATGAGCAGCCAGGCTAAGACCACGTAGATTCCGGCGACGGGCATCTTTAATCAAGGCCCTCAACAGCATGGATAACTAGCTAAAGAATTTTTTGCGGTGTCTTCAGAGACAACGTCTCTTCATTGAGATCGTGGCTTTCCTTTGCCACCATGGAGCCTCAGACTCCTCAAAGGCATGGAAATCATCCAGATCCTCGCGTCAAGACCAAAAAAATTGATAGCTTCCGCTATAGGGAAAGGGTTGCAGTGAGGCGCAACTACCGCAAAGTGACATGTTCCCCACCCTGCCAATGTCATCCACCAGTGATCTTTGCTGGATATACAGTTGTAATCCTCGGCAAGCCAATAGCCGCCAAAGGCGTGTTGGCCGATGAGACCATTAATGAGTTGTTTACAGTCTTCGACCGTGTATTGATGTCCCTCGCTGATGCTTGGATTGATGAGACTCCATAGGTCGCAATATGCTTCGAAACCAAAGGGCAATTCGTTGCTAAGCCAAATGGACAAAATCTGCCATTTCCCAAATGCAAGATGGCCATTGACATCTGACCAGAAAAAACACAAGATACTAGCATGCGCAAAGGTTCTGCATATCGTAGTAGAGCACACATAGTGGAAAGACAAATCGCCAACAGTAAGTCCTTAAAAACTTTAGAATGAACTTGGAACCCGAGGCCAGAAAGAATTCGAGGTCTTCGCAAGGGGCTCTCAGACCTGGGTAGCTGGGAATTTCCGATAGAGTCACAGGTCCTAATAACTTTTAGAGGCCAATATGAGCCTTCAGACACACAGAACGTAACACAATGCCGCGGTGGAAATTCAATTAAATAGTATCGAATCATTAGCATGATGGCTTTGGTCATAGAATTCGCCGGACGCAGGCGCGATAATGGTGTCCAAAGGCATCGTGATGACGAGCACCGGCAATCCCCAGATATAGATAATAGTGCGTGGTCCTACTTCACAGCTTTTTATGTTCGCTGACAGAGCAAGTATTTGCAAGAACCTCCTTGCTTTGCATCAAAATCATAACACGTCCTAGACTGCAGGAGACTGCCACTCCTAAACTCAAAATTGCGATCCGCCCGCGCAACACCGTGACTTTGAGTTGTGCAAGCAGCAGACATTAGACCCGCGTTGGAGCTGGCGTGGAGCCGGATGGACCCATCGTCATAGTGAAGCCGTAGTTGGCACGGATTCCCGGGTCTGTCGCGTTATCGACATGTGCATTGTGGATGAGGAATTGTACATTGTCGCCGTTGTAAATGGATGCCAGGGAGTGGTTGCCTTGGCATAGGAGAACGCCGCTGGTTGCATGCATGGAAGACTTATTATGGTTCATTAGGATCGTCTCGGTGACCATCTGCTCGATGTCAAAACTACCCAAGCTGAGGTTGGGACATTGTGGGCAAGCGGTCAGCATTATGGTGAAAATAAACACAACGTTGGAGGAGGAACGGGGCTCTTACGATACGCTTATGATGTCAGCATCTTTAGGAAGCAAGGAGAAGGAACAGGTGCCGAATCCCGCAGCTAACTTCCACCAGAGATGTCCGTCGTAGGAGGTGTCGTTCTTGCTAAATTCGAAGCGAGAACTATGAGTACGGAGGAACCAGATCAAGCCGACACAGTCAGTGACTGTAACTGTAGTATTTGAATATGGACTGGTGTTGTTCCATTCAGAATTCGCAGAGCAGTATCTCGTGGCAGGCTCGGTACCTTCGTAACGCATCAAGACGTATGGCTGCGGAGCTGGCGAGTCGTCGCGACCGATGGTGGCAGCTGGAAAGCCAATTTGGGCCAGATTGACCACAAGAAATAGCAGCCCGGAGAACTTCATCGTTTCCTTGCAAGTTATCAATGATTTGTAAGTAAAAATGGTTGATTCTCAAGTGCTGCAACGTTCCGGGGAAAATGTGCGAAAAGATTAGATTCAGGCCAAATCCTTCTCTGCAACAGATTAAATAACTGATTTAATCTTGAAGCTGTGACTGGAAAACCCCCCTCAGAAATTATGCTACATGACGAATCAGAAAGTGACGAGAGGGCCCGGTGTCGTCACCGGTGAATTTTTGTCACATAGATTTCCGGCGACGGTCATCGTAGAACAAAGCCCTCTGGCTCAAGATCGTGGACAACCAGAAATAATGCACTTGACTGACATAATGGTCCTCAGAATCTCCCGCCACGGAGCCAAAGCCGTAATTGGCCGCCATTCATTAGGATATATATCATAAAGATACCACCAATCTCTGAGCGAAGGGATCACCACAGCGGAGCGCAGCGGAGCGTCACCAGCCACGGCCATTCGGAAAACAAACAGAGAAGGTATTCACTATCCAAAGCCTCGGACTTAGCTATTCTTCATAAGACTGCAACTCCTTGTACCTCAACTTATCCCTTCCGCCGTCCCGCCACTCGGCACTCCGCCTCCTCACAGCTTCCACCACGCCGCAGACAACCGAGACCACGGATTCGTGAGGAAACCGGCGTATCCAAGCACTTCGCAGCCTCTTCCGGAAGATCCCCGCCACAACGATCGCCGCGCCCAGCATGACCCCCACGGCGACCAGGAGCTGATGCAGCACTCCCGACGGGGAGGGTGCGTTCCCCACGTACCGGTCCAGCACATCCGAGTGCTTCAGCACCTCGCCATCGCGGTCCAGCGCCGCGATGCGGACGTACCGCGGGTACTCCCCCAGCATATCAAAACCGGCCTCGAAGGCGTCCTTCTTCTGGACGTCGAGGTCGACGTACTCGTCACGGCGGGCGCCGGCCCACTCCGCGCCCTGCAGGACCCAGCTGTCGACCTCTGTGGCGCCGTTCCAGCTGACATACAGAACGCCCTCTGAGGGGTTCAAGAGCACAGCAGGGGCATACCAGGGCCGGCCGACCCAGCGCGTCGTCTTGAAGCCGCGGTAGCTCGTGACCATGCCCGTCTGCCAGATGAGCCAGGGGGCGATGCGGACGTCGCAGAGGACTTCGCCCTCCGGGGAGAACTCGGTCATGGCGGGGAAGAAGCCGTAGTCGACGAGGACCTTGCCCGTGTCGTTGAGGACCTGCATCGAGCCCTGGCTCTCGGAGAGTTTCAGGTTTGCCGGGTCGGAATAATCGTGGAGTAATTTTGCTGTCATGGCCTCGGTGTCCAGCTCCAGCATCATCCCGCGGCTGTGGTTGCCGATGTATTTGTTTCCCCCGTTTGTCGACTTGGCGTTGTCGAAGAGGCTTAGCCTGTTGGTACCGTACCACCTGGCATGGTGCTGCCATGTGAAGTCTGTAGCACGACCATCGGACAGGTCCTCAAACATATTCCTTTTTCCTCCAAGTACCCATAGCGTCTCGCCCTCGGGACTGATGCACATCACCGTGTGAGTGTGCCTGGCGGAGATGATGTAGTTCCCAAGATGGTCCTTGTCAACGCTGTTGAGGTGAACATAATCGAAGCCGTTGTTTGGGTAGATGCCAAGATCACCGCCGACGTAAGAGCGCATGGTCATCTCGATAGGGATGTGGTCGGAAGCGCGCCATTCGAAGATCAACTCGCCTGTCTCCAGGTCAACTTCTTGGAATATGCTATCAAGCACCCAGCCATCGACAGGGCCACCGATTGGGGAAAGATCAAGGGCCTGAGGGTAGTAAATGGACATAAGGCCGGTGTTCTCCTCAGTTATGCGAAACTCATGCAGATCGCCTCGTAAACCATGACCCCTGGTCTCGACTGCTTCCACGGTCTTGACCACTTGGTAAGTCTCATCAAGCTGTGCCGTTTGTTAACTTGTGCTTCAAGTATGCCTGGAATAGAAAGACAAATTGCATTGAAAGGGACATCGAGAAGCAAAACAATGTGCAGCATACAATAAAGTAACATCCTGCTCCGTAGCGGTGATGCACACCGTCCACGCCGCCCCAGAAGGTCAAATGAGGCTTTCCATGGTACATCTGGACCTTGAAATCGGTGATGCCTCGGCCCTTTCCAAAGCTATCATCGGTAGTCCACACCAAGTTTCCTCGCCCGTCCATGATCACCGGGGCGGGCGAGTAGACAATGCTCCCACGGGGGGACATGAGATAGTAGCCATCGTCGCACTGCTCGTCCCACTTGAGAAAATTGAGGCGAGGTGCAGCGAGCTCGTAGGACTTGAACGTGGTCTTTGGGTACAGTCCGTAGAAGCCCCAGTCGTAGAGGTTTGGTGACTGCAGTATGTCATTGGCGGAAGACGGGGCGAAAAACAAGGGAGCGATGGCTAAGAAGTGTAGCATCCGCGCGCACGTGGCGGCCATGGTCTCGGTAATTCGTCCGGGGTTGGCCGGCGGCTTAGACGGGCACAACCATCCGTTCGGGCACGAGGGGAATTTTCAGGAGTCCTGAATTCCACTCCCACAGATCTTGAAATCTCGCGGCAGAGTCAGAAGAATGATCGCGGGCCAAAAAAGACAGAATCCACTCCCTTCGTGGGTCTGACGGCGAAGCCTATCTCGTGAAAGTAGTGGATTTGTGACAGGCTCAAGCGATCTCCGGGGTGGTCCAGGGACGGGGATGCGAGAGCTTCTCGGGCTTCAGCGGTGCCAATATGGAAGGGAAACGGAGAAGAAAAGAAGCCGTGAAGAGGGAAGAGGTTGGCAGAATGCCACTCGGTTCTGGTGGAGCTGGATGTTCTCTTGACTGTTGGAGCAAAAGGAGAAGGGGTGTGGACCCTCGGGGTTGAGGTGTTGGTGGCCCACGTGGTGGGTTGATACCATGGATTGACCGATTGAGCGCTGGGGAACTGGGCTGCCAAGTAGGGGAGATCAACCTGTTGTGCCTTGGCCGGCCCAGGTCCTGGTGTGTCAGATGCGTACGTGCCAGACATGATGACCTGCTGTGGGTGTGAACACAGACGCGTGTTCGATGGGTCCAGTCCGTCCTGTTTGTATGACGGGAGGGCCGATACTGTCGAGCCACTCACTACCCGCGGTCGACCACGTGTTGGTCTCCTCGCCGGTAGGAGCTCAATCCAGGGCTTGCTTGGTGATTCACCAGCTTTCCAAACATGTCGGCGGATCCTCCATACCCAACAACTCAGCCATGCGATCGCACGGCAAGTTGGCACAGACTGATTCCACGTTCCATCCTTTTGGGGAAGCACGATGAGGCTCCACTTCTATGCCCGGTACTTGCCCTGATCTGCAGTGGGAATGCCCCACACGCCGACAGCCGTCGTCGGGCAGTCGGGAAGGAACCTCGAAACGGCAGGGGCAGGACCCACCGTCCTCACCTTGCACCTTCAAAGGTAACATCGACCTCGACACCACACGAACGAGTCCAATCGTTTGGAAAACCCCAGTGTCAAAGCTCCGAGGCGGACAGTTCATATACCATCGGGGACGTTCAGCTCGCGACAAGCACCGCATCTTGCCGCGTGCCCAACCGTCATGGCGTCAAGATAGCCGTGCAGCAAAAGCCGCGCATGAAGATGACGATGCGTGACCTGTCGCCGACCCGCATTTTTCGGGTGTTGGAAATTTGCTCCTGGAGATCGTAGATGGAGACTTGACTTTGAAGATGGCACGCGTCACGTCGGAAGTCGCACAAGTCGCAATACAGCCCACATTTCCCTACATTTGGCCCCCACCTGCCACGCTCAGCCATCTTGCAGGCGTGTCCCTTTCCTCCTGTGATACCTGTCACGCGGTCCGGGCTGCCGTTTTCATGATTGGCTGTGTTTTGCCGTGCGGCACTTGCAGCCTTGTAGGCCCCGAGAAGTACATACCTAGTTAGTAAGCCTCACAGTACCTTTTTCAGATGTCAGACAATGATCAGGAGCTATTCACATTTGGCATAGTATCGACTCGACTCTCCAACCAGAATGGCCTGCAGGTATCATTTCACTGCACGCCACCTACCTTGTCATACAGATCTACACAATGCAGTAAGCGTCTAGATCTTTTAACACCACGCTAACCCTGGTCAGAAATGACATCCTCTTCAATCGTAAGCGCTCCAACTTGCACGAGGTATGAGAAGGGGTCGCATTTTTAATACGGCAAAGTTCATTGATCTACCCACGGTGACGAGATCGTATGCCAGGACCGGGTACTTTGATCCTATCACGACCCGAACCAATCTGAATCTGCTCACTGGATTCCGTGTGAACGAGTTACTTTTCGACAGCAACAAAAGAGTCACTGGTATTCGCATGCAAGAATGTGGCTCCACAGGCGATGAGGGAGTGCTAGAGGTGAAGGCTGACGTAGAAACCATCCTCTGCGCCGGCGCGCTGCACAGCCCACAGGTTCTGCAACGAAGTAGGATTAGACCGCCATCGATTCTGAACGGAGCTGGTATCGATGTGCTTGTCGATCTGCCCGGAGTTGGCGCTAATTTCCAGGACCATCCCAATGTACTCATTGAATTTAACTGTACGAACCTCAGCTATCCGCCCTCGGCCATGTGTCGGTTGCCGTTGGTTAGGCTAAATATTCCAGTTACTCGCAACGTAGAGCCCAATCCATTGACAGCTTCCTACAATGAGACATTTGCATCCTGGGCAAGAGCAACAGTGGGCAGAGCATAGATCAGGTAAGCTGGCAAGGCTCTTTTGTGGGCGTCCCTTGAGTCTAATAGTCGTCAAACAGGCCCTTATTCCCAGGCAACAGGAAATACAGCAGCGCTGCTTCCACTCAGATCAGTGAGCCCGGACGGCACAGCTAGCATCGTGAAGGAGTATCTATCTCAGGACTCCTCAGCGCATCTACCGAGTCTGTATACACCAGAACAAATCGCCGGATACGAGGCTCAGCGGGCCTTACTTGCAGAGGCGCTCAGCGCGGAGGACAACGCCATCTCCGAGTTCCCATTCACCGGCAGCAGCAGCTACTACTTGTACCTGATGAAAGTCCTGAGCCGTGGCACAATCTACCTGAACCAGAGCGACAGATACGCGGAGCCCATCCTTGACTACCGTAGTCTCTCGAACCCACTGGACGAAGTCCTGCTACGGGAGAGCCTGAAATTCGCGAGACGCTCTCACAAGGATTCCGAAACTGTGCAGGCGGCCTTTGCCCCCGTGGAGGCTCTCCCCGGTGCCAATGTCACCGGCGCCGACCTTGACTTCTACATACGCAATACGACTACCCCTACCACAGGACACATGTCCGGCACCTGTTCCATGATGCCACGCCACCTCGGCGGAGTTGTGGATGCTGACTTGCTGGTCTACGGCGTGACTGGGCTGAGTGTCGCGGATGCTTCTATCATGCCCTTGGTCCCGGGCGACGACACATGCGCCACGGTCTACGCAGTGGCCGAGAAAGTGAGATCTGAATGCCCCCCTGAATTACCTATTGATCAGCGCAGCAGCTTATCATATTATGGACGAGATATCGGAAGAGTGTACGCGACTCCACGCTAACGATCAATTCTGTTTACGCTGCGTATCTCATCAAGGCACGCCACCCAAACAGCAAGATTCGAGATAGTTAGACATGACATGAAATGCGTATGCTCAGTTAATTTCGAGCACAAGGGTATTTGAGGTACCAAATTCTGCTTTATATACAAACCCCCGTTTCAAACCCCGTTTTCCTGCAAAGGCCATACCGAGATGCCGAGCAGACCGTAAAGCCATCCATGCAGGCATAACGGTGAACAAGATCTCACACTGTTTGATGGAGGGTGGGGTGCTGAAAGTTCTCGCTCAAGCTAGGGTTCTCATAAATGGTTACTCGAAGAATTCTCCAGTGGGCTCCAGGTTCATGGATCACAGACTTTCGGAATGTTTGCCATCTGAGAAGGCCATAGATTTCAACTTTCAGTGACTTGGCTGATGACTTGAGTGGTCACGAACAAAAGGTCTAAGCCCCATGTCATTAGGTATCAGCCGAGGTTCTTGTCTGAAGCCGTTGTAAGAGCATACATTTGAACTGTGATTTGCTTGTTGTAGGTCCTCTTTGGGGACTCGCAGTCACTTCTACAGCGATGAGGCTTTTGCAGGTCTTTCTAGTCGCAAACACCACGTGTATGGGTTTCTTCTTGCTAGTGTTCCAGCCGCTAGAGTTTCTCATGCCACAGAGCACGTGTCACTACTTGCCAGGTATCTACATCCAAAAGAAATTTGACGTTATCTCTCAAACAATCTGTTGCAGAAGTGTCATGAGTCCGCAGAGAAATTAGCTTTTATCATGTCACGGAGATTGGAATGGCATCTCAATCACTGAAGAATCGATGGGGTATAGTTATGAGTCTGAGCGGAAAATACATAATCACGGCTTTTTCTCTGTTAGAAATGATTTTCTAACATATTTGTGGCGCGGATCGCTCTTGACCACGTGTGCTCAAAATTCATATGTGCCACTCCTCAACTCTTTGACAGGTGTTTCATTTCGCACAAATAAAGGAAGCATTACATGGAATGGCATTAGCTGAATACAAATGGTTACGGGTCATAGACCAACAATGCCTTTGGCTTGACATGTGTAATCAGGACAACATGATTCATATCATGTCAAGATGTAGGCTCTCATACACGGGTAGTACTCCACACAGTTTCTAAACAGTCACTTGAATCAGTCTGAGCTTACATGGGATCGATTTCCATCCAAAGGCAGGCTCATGGATCAGAATTGTCTTGTCATAGTAAAGACAGCTTCACCTGAAGTGACGCATACCAGTGAATAACTGTTCTCAGTTGCTCGCAATGCCAGCCGGAGACTTGAGTCACAATACCTCCCAGACTCCCCACGGGGCCTTCTGCAAGCTATATAAACCTGCTACAAGATCAGGACAAGACTCCTTCGACAGCAGCAGGAATGCACTCAGCAAGCCTACTTTCTATATCTATCTTGATTCTTTCCAACCCAATCCTGAACTTCGCAAAAGGTCAACACCAGAAGACCCTAATAGAGCCTCTATCCCATCAACGATCTGGCAAAGGCTGACTCAACTACTGGCCACCATGAGCAATCGCGAAGACAAAGGACACGGGTCCCACCGACGCGATCAACAAGGAGCATCGGACAACTATCTAGCATATTATGCTCAGCAGGCCCTTTTTGGGGGTGAATACAGCTCATCCACCGGGCCAGCCGAAGCGCAGCAATACAGCTCAACGCCTGCCGCAAGCGGCTACGCGATCGAACAACCTCGTCCAGCACCATATCAGCAGGGACAACTTGCGGGCAACACGTCGTCTGGTGGAGGTTTTGCCGACACTGCGCAATATTCTGGAGGTCTTACTGGCCAGCCACAGCCACTTTCTGGAGGATATTCTGGTTCGGCCCATCAGCGGACAACCGAGGAACACAAGAGAGCACGCGAGAGCAGCTCATCCAGCGGAGACCAGCAACGTGAGCATGGGAGGAGCCACCACCGGCATAAAAAGGCAGACCACGGCAGCGAAGGGCACCACCACAGCAGACATCATGGCTCCCAGCGCGATGAATCCCACGGCAGAGGCCGAAGCCACCACGAGGCTAGGCATCGGCCCGAAAACCAAGCCGCAAACTTTCCGCCACCCGCACCTCAATATCAGCCAAACCCTCAGCAGAACACCAGCTGGCCCACGAATGCGCCGGCCACGGCTGGTTACGGCGGCGGCGCCCCCCCTAGTTACGGCGATGACGTAAACATCGAGCGTCAACCCGGCCCCCCTGCTGGGTTTCCCCCGCCGGGGGCGCGAGGGCAGTTCCCTCCGATTCAATTGGAGAGACCGCAACTAGCTCCGCTGATTTCGTTACCGCGACAGCAGCGGCGACGGGACGAGTTGCCCCCGATGTTACCGGAACCGCCGGACCTGGTCCCGCTTGAGGAGCAACCGCATTACGGGGGGCTGCCCTCGCTGCAAATTGAGTCGCGACAGCCGGCCCCGATGCAGCCCCCGGTACCGACCAGGCTGCAAATTGAGTCGCGGCAGCCGGGCCCGATGCAGCCCCCGGTGCAGACCGGACTCGCCGAATTTCATTCGCATGACGGCCTCGACCGGTTCAATGTCGTTTGGCACCGTTATATATTCGATACCACCCAGGAATGCCCGACTAGAGCTTTGACGACTCTCCAGACCCGCGAAGCGCGGGTTGTCATAGCCAGCTTTGCCACCTGGGACGAAGTGACTCAGTTGGGGCAGCAACTTCCGGGCGGGCGTCTTGCGGGGACAATTGCTTCCGCGGTGAAGCGCAATCATGGGTTTCAGTGGGGTGATCTACGACAGTGGCGTGAATGGAGCAGGGATGAAGATGTGAGGCTCTGGGAGCGCCGCATTTCACCTCGGGCTCGGACAGAGCAGTTCGTGCAAGTTGCCGCCCAGATCCACGGATACTTCCCAGACCGCATGCTCGGCGAGGTTGTTGGTCGTCTCAAGCTGTTTACACGGCTGGGCGAGCACCCGGACCAGGCGGGCCGGACTATAGGGGGTTTTCCGAAACTCGGCTTATCGGAGAGGAATCGAGCGGGACAGAATTGATGAGGATGTTGGGATGCGCTTTGCCAGCCCCAGCCAGGCAGCATTCTGCCTACCATAGCGGCATATCCTGCATTTATTCTATTGCCAGCATGGGTACCCATCATTCTTTGTCTTCGCTCGTGTTGAGGAAGATGAGTACTCTTCTTTTTTTGGAGGTCTCGCAGGCGGGAAGTTTTCCTTATTCTTTCATTTTCTTTTTTGGTTGGATGTGGACCCTGGTTTGCCCATGGAGGGAACATCTCGTTTTTTGGTACGGTCATTTTTGGAGATTCTGCAAAAGGCACATTTTGGTAGTAGTAGAGTCAGAGTATATCTTAACCATAGAGAATCCACAGACAAGAAATTGAAACAGGATCAAGAGGATCAGCAATTAACTGACATGTGAACATCACAAGCCAGGAAAAATGGCATCTGGTATGAAAAACAGCCTGGGTACACTTCATTTTGTATCCTACCCCACGAGATAATATTCACATGGTAGCGGAGAGGGACACGGCTCGAGCTTACAATTGACTTGTACACTTAACAATCAATTAATTGTTTTCTAGCATCGTCTATACACCTCTAGTTCACTGAATTGATCACTGCCTACTTCTAGTGCAGCAGCGTGGGCTTCCGAAGTGGTCGAAGGATCCCTACATCCCGATAGAATGCTTACATGTGGAGCCATAACAAAAAAGGGACATAATCTCATAGCGTGCCAGGATATACACGTTCTGCATTTCCACTAAATACGAATCCTATATACATACATCGTCCCCTCTATTACGCATACGCCAACCTATCCTCGGACCACCCAGGCCTCAGATACTCGGCATCGAAGCCCATGTCGTACCCAGTGGTGTGCACATATTCCAAATTCCAGTCCAGCTTAACCTCAACACCCTGCGCGCTCTGGCTCCACAACGTCACGGCGATGGTGTTGTCACCGTCATAGTCCAGGATGCCCGTCGGGACAGGGAAAGTGATCTGGTTGCCGATGTACGGGTTAAACCGGCCATACTGGTACCCATTGACGAAAAGCAGCGCCCGCACCTGGTTCGAGTGGGCCGCGTCGTCCGGGACAAAAGTGCTCCTGCTACTACCGTTACCCGGCGCCGAGAACTGAAATGAGATCGACACGTCTAGCCCCTCGGGGACGGAGAGCGGCACCACGGTGCGGAAGACACGGATCCCCGCCGCCGGGACCGTGAGCGTCGTCGCCGCCGTCGTCGTGCCGTTGCCGCTGCCGCTGCTCACGACCTCCTTCCAGTCGCCGTCGGGGTACTCGGGGAGGTGCATGCCCACGCGCTCGGCGTACAGGCCGCCCTCGTTGTACACGCTGCGGATCGGGTCGATGTTGGCCTCGCCGCCCGCCGGGCCGGCGATCTTCCACTCCGTGAAGCTCGCGTCCGCGCCGAGGAGGGTGGCGTTCCAGATCCCCCGGGGCGTGAGGGCGCCTGTCGTCTGGTCGTGGCCCGAGTTGTCCATCACCACCACCAGCAGGTTGTCCTTGCCTTGCGCGGCGAGCGTCGCGTTGGCGAAGGAGAACTCGGTCGTCCCCGTCGCGTTGGTGGAGGCGCCCAGGTACGAGCCGATGTACGCGCCGTTCAGCCACGCCGAGTACCCAAAGGCCTTGCCGCCTGTGATGTTGAGGTAGACGCCGCTTGGCGAGGAGGGCGTGCTTGGGAATGTGGCGCGGTAGATGGAGTTGCCGACGTGGACGTGGTACTCGTCCAGGAACAGCACCGGGTTGTTCGGCGCGGGCTGCGACGGGTTCGAGGTGTTTTGGTGGTCCGCCGTGGTCCACACATTGGGGGAGACGGTGTAGTTGGGCTGGATCTCCGGCAGGCTGTCGTGCCACTTCCAGGGCCCCAGAGAGGGTAGCGTGAAGGATTCTGGACCTTGGACGGTGGCTGTGAGCATGTTCCCGTCCTTAGAGACGGTAGAGAGCTCCACACCGTTCCAGGTCACGGACTCCACGGATGGGGCGAAGATGGTCAGAGTGTTCTTGTCGCTATCGATGTCACCGACTAGGTCGAGGATGTTGTCGTCGGTGATGGCCGCTGAACGGACCAGATATGGACCTTGGATCAGAACTGTTTGCAAATGTCAGTCACACTGCTTTATATTCAGGACGAAAGTAGGACTTTGCTGGATGGGAGAACTTACCTGTACTGTCCACAGGGTACAATGGGTCGTTGCCTAGGCTTGGAGCCCAGAATACGTATGCCGAGGGCCGGTCGAGGATCACAACTTGGGCACCGTCGCCCAGAGTCACAACAGTCATACCGCTGGTCTTCGACCAGTTGATGGCCACACTTGAGTTTCCAGGCACGATGGTGACCGCAGTTGAGGTCGTGTTCGCAGTGGCCTTTGCGAGGCTTGCGGATGTCGCGCCTTCGATGACGACTTCGCCAGACTCGCCAGCTGGGACCCAGACGGCCAGCACTTCCTTGCTGTCTATGACGGAATAGGTGAGGACCTCGGCGGTCGAGTACAGCAGGTTCTTGCTACCGAAGCTGAAATCTGTCGGGAGAACCTTGGCCTGGTGGCCGTCGATGGCGATGCTGCCGCCATATTGTGGGACCACCTTTGCTCCTCGAGACGTGGTGACATTCAGCTTAAAGGTCTCCAGCGTAGCCGAGGTCGAGTCGAGGTGCATCGTGACGTAAAACGCCGCGTCCGTGTCGGGGTTCCGCAGCTCAGCGGTGGTGATGGCCTTGTTCTCGCTGTAGGCCGTGCCGTTGCCGACCCTGTCCGTCTTGGCCAGGTCCCTCGCCACGCGGGTGAACATGGTCAGCAGCTTGGTCTCGTAGTACTTGCCGCCGATGGCGCGGTTCTCGGACACGGGGCTCGAGTAGTCGTAGCTGCTCGCCACGACGGGGGTCGCCAGCCAGCCCCAGTTGGTGCCGCCGAAGAGCATGTACAGGCTGATGGCCGTGGCGCGCTGGTAGATCAGGTTGCGGTAGAAGATGTTGGCGAAGTCGACGCCGATGTCTGACGGGCAGCCGCCCTCGGGGCCGCCCCACGGGTTGTACGATCCGCCTTGGAACTCTGGCAAGAAGTTGGGTTGTGTCGGGGAGAACTTTTGAAAATAGTCGTAATAGTCCACGACTTGGTACGCGACGTACTTGCCGTTCGTGCCCGTGCACTCGGTGAGGTCGCAGCTCCAGCACGAAGGGTATGAGTCGAGGCCCACGACATCGACATTGCCGATCCCGTCGCTGTAGTCCTTGCTCCAGGAAAAGGTACGCATGTTGGGGTCGTTGTGCGTCAGCGGGACGTCGATGCCGCTCGCGCGCGCAGAGTCCTCCAGGAGCTGCATGTACTCGCCGGCGGCGACGTTGGGCGTCTTGGCCGCGACGTTTGTCCACTGCTGGCCGAACTCGTTCTCGATCTGGAACAGGACGACGTTGCCGCCGTTGGTGATGAGGTGCGGCGCGATCAGGCTGGACATGTTGGTCCAGTACGGCGTCCACGCCGCCGTGTACCGCGGGTCGTTGTCGCGCAGCGCGCCGTACTCGCCCGTCGTCACCCACAGCGGGTAGCCGCCGGCGTTGGTCTCGGCGTTGACGTACGGGCCCGGGCGCACGATCATGTACATGCCCAGCTCCTTGGCCAGGTCCATGATGCGCGTGAAGTCGTGCGCGCCCGTCTCGAAGTCGAGGGCCCCGTCGGACGGGCTGTGGAACCCCCAGTGGCCGTAGATGCTGAAGGCGTTGAAGCCCGCCGCCCTCACCTTCTCGAGCAGGTCGCGCCACAGCTCCGGCACGGGGAACCGCCAGTAGTGGAACTCACCCGAGAAGACGAAGAGCCGCTGCCCGTTGACGTGGAAGCTGTAGTGGTCCCATTCCACCAGCGTCGTCAGGCTGTTGTTGTGCAGGGGCCAGTCGGCCGCGTCGTCGTCCTGGGCGTGCACTTGGCTGAGCCCTGCCGCGAGGGCCCATGTGAGGGCCACTGCCTTGCCGAACCACCGCATCTTCGTTGGACTCTTGGCGTGGTGTAGGAGGTGACCTTCTTCCACCACCCTCCACGGCCCGGCCAGCGGGCGCGAGGCGCGTATTTATATCATGCTCAGCAGCAGACCGTACGACGTCATGAGATGGTCCTGCCTGCCTGTCAAGAACGAGGGATTTGTCTTTAGCCGACCAAGCTGAGCGCGATGGGCGGCGTGAGTTCTTCCATCCGAACCCTGCACGTTGGCTGACTACCGGGGGCAGCTGTCCCGAGACTGTGGGGAGCTCATGCCAGGTCCCACGAGATTGCGGGGCCGCGCCAGCACCTTCTGAGTTTAAGGTTTCTGGGGTGCACCGCGGCGGTGACATCGTCGCTGGATTTCGGTGCAGGTCCTGGCCACAGTTGTCCGGATGATCGTCCCGAATGGTACAGTGCGGCCGGCCCTTGTGAGTGAGATTGGCAGATTGTTTTATTGCTTAGAAGATGGTATGTCTATCGGCGATGGCAGATCTGGTCCTTGTCTTGAAGACTCAACACTTGGACTTCGACATCAAAAATCGCTCAATACCTGGTAAACACGGACTGTGTCATATAAGCTTTTGCTTTAATGCTGAACATCGTGTCGTATTTTCGAACGAGACACCATAAGCCCTTGCTAATTCTGCTCGAGAATTGCGGATTGCTGAGATATCCACACCGAGGGAGGTTGTGCTACCAATATGAACATGCAGGAGTCTCAAGTGGGAATAGTGCAACATTTGCAGCCACCTTGATTACTGTGCACCAGACATGCATCAGCTGAGTAATTTCGGCCTGACCGTTGTTGAGAGGATGAAAATTCGCAAATTCTTGTTTCAGGCTCGCTGAGCCAGCAAACGGCGGATCGTCCTCCAACCAAACAATGGAGGCCGCAGGGGCGACTACTCCCATCGCCGGCATCATTTCCTTTGGCATAGGCCTGGCGAAAAGCCTCCAGGCCCTCATCGACAGCGTTATCGAGGCTGAGGAGACCATTACCCTCATCGTGGCAGAAGTCAACGCCACCGCATCGACCTTGAAGCGCCTCCAAGACCTCATTGACCAAGACAAGGCTGCTAGCGAAGAAGAGCATCGGGCCAGAATCTTCAATAGCACAAGTATCAAAGAGATACGCGCACGCGCTCTGCAATGCCAGAAGATATATGTCCAGATCATCGTCCTCATTGAGAAGGCAAGCATGCAGGTTGGCGATGATGAGAGTAAAGACACTGGGACCCAGCCCCCTGTCGCAGACGAACTGAACAAGCCAGCGGTACGTCTGGAGGCCTTCAGCAAGAATGTCACTAAGCTGGGGCGCAAAATAAGATGGCCTTGGCTTGAACCACGGATTAAAAGATGTAAAGAACACCTTGAACGGCTCAAGGTCAGCTTGATGCTCAGTCTCCAGGTGTTCCTTATCGCTGAGAGCCGTGCCAGGTACGTGCAAGATTTCATAATATTGTTAAACATCGTTTTCGGTACTGACCGTTGAGTAATTCGCACAGTGCTCCGGTGGCGAGGATATTTGAGACAGATGATGAGAATGAGATAAGAGACAGAGCTGAGACGCTGCGCAAGAAAATGAGCGAGATGGGAGCCAAGAAGGGCCCGCCAAAGCAGCCCAACAGACCCTCGCCCGGCTCAGACAATGGAGCCAGAGAGGAAGCCGATGCCTCAACCAGCCCTAGCAACGCTTCCACTACTTCCATAATTTCGTCATATTCCTCTGAGCTTCATGCTGAATCGCCCGCGTCATCATCATATTCTTCTTTGATTTCTGACCCAGTACGAAGGCCGCGGAGACCACGCAAGTCAGCTCTGAGGACGTTTCGTGCTTTCAAATCCCAAATTCGGAAGAGAACAGAGCGCAAGTCAATATTTAAGAAGGACTCGACAAGCATCATGTTCGAAGCCTACCTCATTTACCCTGTCTCAGGCTCCTTTCCAGAAAGCTCGTCTGCACCGCCCGTGAAGCTGCCCTTTGGCCACCGCAGACTCACCCGGGAGGTCAACCGTGCGCTAAGGAAATTCAATCCGTGGGATATCTTGCTCATCCTGAGTCCTCAACACCGAGCCCTTGTCGACAGAGTAGTCCAACACGTCCAGCTCGCGGCTACTGGTACCACGGATGTATGCTTGGTAGCCATAGACGTCGACGGATACGTAGATGTTGACGGGTATAGTGATGCCAACATCTCTGACCTCGAAGCTGGTGACCTTGTGTGGAACAGAATGGTGCTATTCTTCCGCTATGAACCAGCGCATACTCGGAAAGGGAGGACTGAGGCTGAACTAGATGTGATTGAAGGACGCCTTGGCCTTAGAGCCACTGTACGCAACATTTTTCTTGGAAGTCGGCGGAGGAGCAAGAAAATCTTGGCCTTACTAGAAAGGGCCGATGAACAGCTTCGAGAAGACGGTCGAATAGCCGAAGAAGAAGCCGAAGAAGAACGGAGGGAGGAAGACTTTCGTCACAGGGTTGAGGCGGAGGTCGCAAGGCGCGAGGCAATGACCAGAGACCGTCAAGAAGATGAACGGAGGTCACGAGAGAGGCGAATGGCGCGTGATGAGGTGGTCGCTGAGGAAGCTAGATTTAAATTACTAGAGACACAGAGGCAACAAGAAGCGGACGAGAGGAGGCAGCGAGAGGAGCGAGAAGCATTGGGAAGGGAAATAAGGAACGCTATAAGGCTACAGATGATAGCGCCGCCAAGACAGGAGCGAGAAGGTCAAGCAGTGAAGGACGCGGACGCTGCCTCTGAAGACGTCGAAAAGGGCATCGGCGAGGGTGAGCTGAAGATGCCCGAGGCAGAGCGCACCAGGAAGATCTTGGAGGATGAAATTGTCAAGATGAAAGCGAAGGAAGGAAAGGGAAAGTGGGAGAAAGCGATATCACCCGTCAAATTCAAGGACGCGGTAGGCAGGAAGTTCAGTTTCCCGTTCCATCTGGTTCAAACATGGGAGGTAAGCTCAAAACTTCTGTGGCATACCCAGAATGACAGACTGTCGGCATACTCCTGACTAACACTGCCGAAAGGGAATGGAGAATCTCATCAAAAAAGCATTCCTCCACATGGAAGTGATTGGTCCGCGAGTCCAGGAAGGCCATTATGACCTGATGGATTCTGAAGCGCAGGTAATCCTTCCTTCACTCTGGTCCGTCACCATCAAGCCAGGCGAGACAATTTCCATGCGCATGTGGCCGGAAGACAAGTACCCGCTCCCGGACTCGCAGCACATGTCTTCAGAACAACGACTAAACTTTGAGATGGCGAAACGACGCGATGCCGCGGTACCTGAGCCACAGGGTGGCTACTTAGGTGCTGCGCATCATGGCGGACTCGACCATCATATGACACCACCGCCTGGCTTCACAGAAGGGTCACCGCCTCGTCTCTCTCGGAGCCTGTCCCATCCAGGACATCCGCCGCCGCCCGGGATGCGCCAGTTCCCGCCGACGGGTGGCAAGGGGGAATGGCCAGCTATGGTGGATATTGTGGAGATCGGCCGGCCGAAGACGAAACATCGGGCGAAGAGCAACCTGGTTTTAGCCAGTGGCTCCAAACCAGGCAAAAAAGGTGGAGAAGACAAGCATAGATACCCCAAAGAAATGGTTGTGGAATCGCGTGTTAAAGGCTCAGAGGAAACTGGCAAGGGTGAAAATATGGAGGATATTGACAAGGAGTTGGGTCTGAATGATCTGGAGGGAGCGGAACAGATGACCGCGAAGGACATCGATCAGCTTCTCGAGTTGTGGACGAACTTTTCACGCAATGAGGAGGAGGATCAAGTACCCACTTAATTCCTCGAAATCCGGAAGGGCAATAGGGAGACAAGCAAGGCGCATTGACTTAGAGAACGAATAGGTAGTACCGTGCAATTGGTGTCCTAAACAACACAGCTCTTGCTGCAATACGGGATACGGGTGATATGGTTTTCATTCTCAGAAGCGTCATGTTGAACTAATAGAGACCCTTTGAGCCAGCATCATCATGGCACTCAGCATTTCTACATGTTATGGATATACGGCGAATGAACTTCGGTCAAAAGCTCGACTCAGAACAGAAACCTTGAAAGGTTTTCTCCCTAGGGTGCGCAATGGGAGAGTACTGGAGCACTCTTGGAGTCAAGCCTCAGAGCCTGTCATCTTAGTGATGACTAGTTGACAGAATCCATCATTCAGTTGCAAAATCTGCAAATCAATGTGGGGACATCACTCAGGTCAGTTACGAAAGCAGGTTTTGCCATGAAGAATCTACATCACAGTTAGTCACAGCCAGGCAATGAGAGGCAGGCTTCTAGAATCGAGCATGAAGAGCTAATGATAGGCATAGCGACATTACCAGCAGGATACATGCTTGTATGAACTCTTACGAGACTTATATCAGCAATGATTGTCGGATAGCAGCGACGCCGGACCTTACGCTTGTGAAGCAGACCAGCGGAACCAACAATATCTGACCAAGAATTAGCCAGTATTCTTTTCACGAGATTGAGGGTAGTGCAATGGACAATACTAAGCATTGTCAAGTGTTACCCAGGGGAATGCTGGCTGGCACAAAACAGTCTTAGTAGGTTCAGGCTTCTAAATCCATTATCCAGCGGATGGCATCCTGAAAACACAATGAAATCCAGTACGGAACTGGCATCCACTCTGCAATATCAAGCACAGCACGCACACGAGATGTGACCTTCGTCTTAGGCAACCGTGGTTTTCCGTGCTGTTTGTCGAAGGAGGCGACGCGAGCTTGGATTAGTTGAGTTGTAACCTGAAAATCGGCAGGGGAGTCATGGGGGTGATGCAAGGGACCGTGGGAATTGCCCACATATAGCATCCTCAAACAACACTGTCAAACAAAACAAACTTAAATACATCATGGAAGACCCATTACGTTCCACGGATAGAACCACCGTCTTTAGCGATACTGTGTAAGCTGATAGAAGCGATTGGTCGCCCGTGAAACTTGGGTAGGGTTTGCAAATATCTTGACCAGGACAACATTACATATAAGCTTTTCCGGCGTCTGGCTCTCACCGTCTAGCTCCTGGGGCCACATTTCTTCAGGCAATATCCAGGCTTGGAGTAGGCATGCGTAACACAAAACGTGGTCGAATTTAATAGTTGACGAATTTCTGTTATAACGCTCATCATTTGGGACATGTGTTTCGCGGTAGACTCTCAGAATTAGTTCCGCGCAAGTGACAGGCACGCATGGCGTAGTATCTTGCTTGGATACACGGAGGCTGTGCTGCAAGGCCTTTTCTGACATCAGAGGTTTGCTACTTTGGTAGGACAACATCGTATGTATTGCCTTTAATGAGGTAGTGATGATAAAGATGTTCTTTTCCTCACTTCGTGAGTATCGCGCGTGCGATGAATTGGTTTCCAGAGCTGACTGTAGCTAGTCACCTCGCCGAAAAGCTGGCCAGGGGCAGTTGGGTAAATAAAAGGCCCAAGAACCACATTTGACCAAACTGCTGGCGTGGCGAGCTAATGGCAGCCACAAACCCTCGTCCAATCGAAATACAGTCGCTTTTTGAGATCCAATTCCGTGTAAATTTCTATCAGCATGCCGAAATAGGGTCGTCCAGACGCAAGCTGGGGCTACTCCTTCGGATGAAATGCATTAAGCCTCTGCTGTGCCCGGAGCTTGGACGAGAGGAGAAACGTTTCCCTAGATCGGACACAGCTCAACAATCAGACTGGCATGCAGTATGCCTTTTCCAGACGATCTCCTACGACTTGAAGCTTAATCAAATGCCAGTCCTAGAACTGAGCACACCACTCGGAATCGCGTCATGATAGCAGTGGCGATTCCCTACTATTCTCGAGTTGGATAAGCCCTTACCAGAGCAGTGGAGTCATGAGGGAACTGCTGCGTGTACAATGGCGTCGGTTCAGATGCCAGGTACGGCTATACTATGCGAGACCTACAGACTTGCCTTATTGTGGTAAATTGTGCACCATCCCATTGAAATTTGCAAGCATCGTCCAGGAGTGCGACTTTGTGTGTCGGCTGTAGATCCTTCAAGGCTCTGACACACGGAACTACTCACCAATTGGTCTAGCTGTGCATGATCTCCAACAAGCCGTATCGCATCATCCAACGCCAATCCCTGTAGAGCCTTATGACTCTGGTTTGGCAGGGACACGGACTCGGCAGAGTCCCACGGTCCCCTGATTGCAACGGGAGCTACCGCACCGTCGTATACCTAGGTACTGCAAACTCTGTTCCGTTCGACGCGACTGGTTAGGATAGAGTTCGTACGTGCGGTAGCTCCTGTACCCGTCGAAAAGATGGGCTCAATCTGGTCTTTCATGTGGGATGATCCACGCAGGAACAGCAATGACAGCTGCGGCACAGGTCTGTCCGCACGTCAGGTCTGACACTTCATGACAGGAAACACAGACAAAAGTAAACCGAGCCAAGCTGGAACGCCGTACATCCTACACAGGAAACATCCCTCGGCATTCTGCACGCCATCATACATGTCCCAGTGCCGGCAGATCTCATCCTGCCCCACACGTCAACAAGGCCTTCTTCCAAGCCGGCATATTGACATGGTGTTGTACCCCCAGGCTGATTCTGTGGCTAAATGCATGGGGTCAGAGATAAAGGACACAACCATGTGAGATCGACGCCGATTGAAGTACCACACATGCTTTCGCTCTGGGTCGCAAGATAAAACCGGAAGGGGGTAGCTTCGTTTGTGTGCCACTGTGATCGCGTTTCGACCAGAGACCGTGACGGTCCTGAACCACCAAGAAGCCAAATTCGACGTCACGTCACAGAGCCATATATGCCTCCACATTCCCAACCTCGTGCCGCTAAGCCATACAGCCTGGACTGTTCTGGCCGGTGAAGGTCGTCTTCGCACGAGTCCTTACAAATCTAATATGCTACTTGCATCGGTCCTGGCGACTGAGCTCACTAATACACCTCCCCAACGAAGAACAAGACGATAATCATGTCAGATCGGCCGGGTTTCTGCGAGGATCGCGATGGAATAATCTGTGATGGAGTCAATAGCTTCAAGAGTATCGTGCAAGGCTTCGCGGGCGACGACGGCAAGACGAGTGCTCCTCCGACCCCGTCCGACAGTGGTCCAGCCCAAGCTACACCTCCACCCACACCCGACACATCGGCACCGGACATAACGAGTGACGCCACGCCGCCGCCTCCTCCCCCGCCTGCCCCAGAAACTATCACGACTTCTTCTCCACCCGAAATCGTCACGGTCTCTGTGACCCCTCCAGCAAGCACTATCACCTCGTTGGTGTCTCTGTCGTCACAAGAACCTATCACGAATATCCCCCCTCAACTCATCCTGCCAACACCCGCCGCGGCGCTGACGAGCACTTCATCTCGAGGATCCTTCATCGAATCACTCCCAACCAGGACAGCGACTACTCTGAATCCAGTGAACAACCCTCTGGTTCCGAGCATATTTGCCAGTTCGGATTTCCAGTCGCCGGTCGTCGGGCCTGTAACGGCATTTCCTTCCCAACCAACAGACGCGGTGGTAGCGACTCCTTTGGTCTCACCAGGGCCTGCGGAGGGAGCTATCGCGGACAGGTCGACTACGTTTCCCGCCGCTCTCGTGGCCGGCGTGTCGGGTGGTGTGATCGGATTCATCGTCATATTTGCCTTGCTCTGGAGGTATTACCTCAGGAAACAGTCCCAACGACGACATGCACACAGTGTTGCCGATGAGAGGGGAATAATTCACCATCAGAACGGCCACCACGACCCTCCGTCTGATCGTATTGTGACCACCGAGATATGGAGTGACTCACATCCCTCCAAGTCAGACCAAACCAGATTCTCATGGGCTGCAACCGAGGTATCATTGGGGACCGATCTGGAACCCCTGAGCCCGAAACCAGTGATTCAACAAACGGTCCACAGGATGAGTGTGCCAGTTCCAGTCGAGGCCAGCAGTTTCCGCAATAGTTCCAAAGACGGCAGCATGCGTGGCTCCTTCTCACGGCCACCCTCTACAAATCAGCAGACAGTACCACGAGATGCGTCTGCACTAGAAAGGGCGGAAAGTACGCGCAGGTCATCGACACGCCTACAGGTACCTGGCACGGATCACCCTCAAAAAGAACAGGACCTTCCTTCGACAGAGGAGACGGAGGAGGACGGTCAGCCGGACTTGGTGCCAGCGTCGCTGCAGAAGAAGGGGGAGGGCACAGGACTCCAGAGGCAATACACCCTGAGGACCTCGCCACTTCACCAGAACCCATTCAAGGACCCAGTCGAAGAAGAGTCTCCAACTGGGACTCCGGAGTCTTTGACGTTCGAGATTGTCAACGCAGACACGTCGCCCCCGCGGAGCACAAGCGAGTCGGAATCTGGACCGCAGGGGGAGGAAGGCCATGAGGACCCTCCATCTCCGTTACATGTGTTGCAGACTATCACTTTAACAGCTGAAGACTTGAAGAGGGCCTCGACTGCAAAGAGTATGTTTTCAACGAGGATGTGATGCGGGAAATGAATGAAGAGTCTGAATCGGTCGGTAGAGACGAATAGCAGCAACGAGTGAGAATGGACAATGTCAATGTCAAACTCCCAGTGTACATATGCAGCTTTGCAAGATACTGCCCTTTGTTCATAGGATCCATTGAACCTTGATGGTCCTGGCGCAAATGTACATATCCCTCAAAATCGCATCCACCCAGTGCTTCTCGAGAAATGCCGTTACCTCGTTGACTTCCGCTGCGTGCTCCTCCATGAACCTCATCAGAGCATCTCCTTGCATTGTAGCTTCTGCAGCCGTGAGACTTGGCCAAAGCTCCTGTATGAAGTCGTCTCGGGGATGTGCGACAGGTACACTCCTACAACGCAGCAAGACTTCCGAAAGGCAATTCACCGCGAAGAGACTATCCCAGCGGAGTTCTGGTTTGATCCGCGTCACGTCGTATTCGTCTTCTTCCTCATCTTGGGCCTCATCGCCATAGCCAGACTCAGAGTCCTCGTCACTCAGCTCGTCATAGCTGACGACGAGGTATACCTCGCGCAGGTTCGGCAAGTGCCTCAGGGCCTTGACCAGAGCATCTGGCTCTGCCTCGTCTCCGGTCTGAGGCGTGATGTTGATCCCGAGGCTCCTAATCTTCGGCGCCCAGGCTGCCGTGACCAGCCTGTTGACTCAAGGGTCGCGGATGTCGGTGTTGAAGAATATCAAGTCCCGGCTCCAAGTCACCAGGGTCAGGATGTACCCATGAGAACCCGAGCTACCAAAGCAGACGACGTCTGATCTCAGCCGCTTGCGGACGCGATCCGCAGCCTCCGGGGCCTCCCGGTTGATACGCACGTTCTGAAGCGCTGGCCAGGTGCACTCTACTAGTAGTACGCTCTTTGCCTTTTCCTTCTCGCGGTCTGAGCGACATGGCAGGTCCTCAACCAATGCTAAAGCTGACACTTGTTCAAGCCCGCCCGCCCCGGTGTGTTGCTGGACGTGATCCAGAAAGTTTTCTTGTCGGTTAAATTGCTTTGGAGGCGAGCAAATTGGACAGACCAAAATTGGTTGGGCAGAGAGGCTGCCCATTGAATAGATCTTAGTTAGAAGTGTTCAAGCGTTTATCACTGTATGAAGGGACTGAATACATACTGCTTGAGAAGCATATGTGTACAGATTAAAACGAGGCCACTTCGCCATCTGACCGTCCATGCTGTGTTGCTCTTTTTGGCAAAAAGACACAAAGTACTTCAGCACATACAAGATAATAGTTCAGTGAAATAGGATGCCGTTTTTATTCCCTTATTCTACTCAGTGATGGTGGACTCGATTGGCACCAATCCCCCTCCCGTCTTTCTCATTTGCTGCCTGGGACGTGGATGCCCATCGAAATACCCGAATCGATGGCCAGCCCTGTTCCGTTGATGTAACTTGCACTCGGACTGCTCAGAAACACAATATAGTCCGCCACCTCTTCAACGGTCGCGACACGCCCGAGAGGGGAAATGGCTTTGATCAAGTGACCCAGCTGAGGCATACGCTGAAGGCTGGCATGGTTCATGGGCGTATCGACCCATGAGGGGCAGACAGCGTTGACTCGAATGTGAGACTTGACACAATCGATTGCTAGTTGTTGGATTGTGATGGTTAGATACCACACCTACTATGTGATGTGTGGTGACTTGGCTTACCAGCGGACTTGGTAACCCCAATTATTGCATGCTT
Source organism: Diaporthe sp. P3_1W (assembly GCA_037177825.1). NCBI lineage: Eukaryota > Fungi > Ascomycota > Sordariomycetes > Diaporthales > Diaporthaceae > Diaporthe > Diaporthe sp. P3_1W. The sequence continues at coordinate 3,991,055 of JBAFXB010000008.1, forward strand.
AGACGTAGTGTAGTTGAGCATGCCTGGCCCCGCAATGTAGGACATCACAGACCCGAGCAGAACAATGGACCCTCGGCCGAGGCTGCGCGTCGTGCTACCATGACGGCCGTTGCTAACATGCGTAAGCTCGTCCTGAGTAGCCATAGCGGCGCTCACGGCACGGACGAAGTAGACTGCGCCCTTGATGTTGACATCGACGGTCTGGGTGAACACGTCCAGCTTCAGATGTGGAGTAATGGCACCGGAGATATTGCCCAACTGCGAAAGGTTAATACGCCGAACACCACTGGCTAAGCTGGGTAAAGCAAGCGAACACTGGAGGATGCTTACTCCGGCGCTGTTCACAGCATAGTCAATTCGACCAAATTCCTTGACGATATGGTCCACCATATTCTGGACCGCAGCCTCGTCCGCCATGTCGACTTTGATCACGAGACTCTGATACTCGGCGTTAGTAGCGTGTTTCTTACTCTCCGCAGCAGCATCTTGAGCGCCCTGCTCATTCAAGTCAGCAAACGCCACACCCTTGACGCCTGCCTCAGCAAAAGCGAATGCTGTCTCTTTGCCGATGCCAGCTGCTGCCTGAAAATTCTGTCAGCCAAACGCAGGTGTAAATGGGGATGCGGCAGGATTGCTTACTCCAGTAACCAGGGCATATCCGCCGTTGAGCTGCATCTTGGTGGCCATGTTGGAAAGTGTCAGTGATAGCTTCTAAAGGGTGAAGTTCTTGGACTTGTGTAGTGACAGTGATGGAACTTGAGTGACCCCTCCTAATTCCAAGGAAAGCTGCAAAGTACTCTCTGCCAACGCACTAGAAGTTTTGTAGTCTAGTCTACTTGCTTACCTGCAGCCAACATGCACAAAGCGGAGATTACATGCCGGGTTCATTTGACCAACACCACCAACAAGTTTGTCGACTTGCCTTAGCTTGCCTTATTAATCCATTCAAATGCTGGCATACAAAGTATCCTTGGCTTTCACAAATGATTTTCGACTTCCTTACGGTACAGCCGATGAGTGCGGAAGATTGAAGACTTTTTCCCGTCAGCTTGTCGAATGGTGAAAATCCAGCGACAGATACTATCTTCTATTATGATTTGTGTCTGTCAACCCATTCAGTCATCAGCCCGCTCTTCTCTTTTGAATGCGGTCAAACACGGCTGATATTGCGGCGAGTATGAGCACGGGCAACAGCCACGCGAGAAACCATCGCAACATCCCGTCGACAGCGAATAGACTTCCCTCTGCACCAGTCTTTCCATTATCATCCGGCTTGAGAAGCCTGTATCCTCTCCTCCTGATGTTCAGCACCGTAACCAAATGCTTCATTTTCAACGGCGACTTGTCTTGTGAAGCCAAAATGCGAGCCGTTTTGATGGCACTTTTGATCTGCCTCCCGTTCAGCACCCATTGCGAAAGTCTTATCAAATCTTCGGGGGTGAGTTGGACGTCGTCAGGCGGCAGCATTTTGAAGAAGTTAGACCAGATTTCTTTCCGAGCATTCGGGGTGAGATCCGGGTACGAAAGAACAATATCGATGCGTGACTCAAATGCTGCATCGAGGCTGTCGGTGCGGTTCGATGTCAGGACGAGAACTCCCTTGTAGTACTCTAGGAGTACCAAGAAAACTAGTCCCCAAATTTAGTGTCACCTTCGGATGCGGACCATTGAAGACTTACTTGATACGAGCTCGTTCCGCTGGAGGTCATCGCTTGTTCGCTGCTCCAGGAATATGTCGGCTTCATCTATCAACAGCACTGCATTCCAGTATGAGCAATGGTCGAGAGCCTTCTTCAGCGAGGTCTCAACCTTGCCTGCCTCGACCCCCAAGTCTCCCGCTCTGACTCGATACAGAGGACGTCGGAGGCTTTCAGCCACTGAAGGAATGTTAACGTAGGACATCATGACTGAAGCAGTCTTTTCCAAACTTGTGTTAACTTACCGGCTTCTGCTGTCAACGTTTTCCCGACGCCTGGTGGACCGCCGAGAAGCAAGATCATTCCTTTCCCTGTCTCCTGCGGTGAGTTGGAAATAAACTTGACACGAGAGCATAACGTGGGGGTATTCACATACCCTTTCCTTGAACAAAGTCATCGAATGTGTCGTCAAAGAGACCATGTTCCGATATCAAAGCCACCAGAAGGCTTTTCTCCTCCTTTTCAAGAACTAAGCTCTCAAGAATCGTATGGTTCCATGAAATGGGCCCGAGACCCTGGATGTTGAACTTGTGCCACGACTTGTTCTCCAGGGCGAATCCCTTCACCTTCGGCAGGGCCACCATCTTATCGCTTTCATTCAGTGGAGACAGTAGTGGTGAATTTTGCAAATCGTCAGCAGCCGGGTTCATGCATCCAGGCTTGAACAGCGCCGACAGTCTAGTGTCATCACGTCCATGCAAGGGCGTCAAAGACCGTTTCGATCTGTGAAACTGATGATATGCCTTTGCGTCCACAATTACACGTTCTGACAACTGCGGAGGCAACGTTAGCGAATGGGTATCTTCGACAACGGTTACATAAACAAACAACTCACGTATATTGTCTTACCCCTCAAACTTTCATCCCAGGCGTCTTCTTTAGCGCGCCCTCGAAAAGTCCGCATTTGGCGTCCACAGAGACTGTCAAAGATCTCGCCACGCTTGATGAGGTGCGTCTTGATCAGTTCGCTCTCACTGTGGGTATGCAATGGAAAGAAATCGAAGTCGCTCACACGCCGGATGCCTTCGAAATTCGAAATCTCCCACGCCTTTTTCCGGTAACCGCGTGTCTCTCCATCCCAGTCTAGAACAAATACTTGCAACCAAAGGACCTCTCCACGAAATTTCTTGACTTTGGAAGCTTTTATGAGCTTTCCGGCACTCAGTATGCCGTTCTTCGAGCGTATAACAATATCGTCAGGTTTGTATGCGAGGAGGACGTGATCGTAGTCAATGTAACCAGTGGTCTCGAAATCTTGATATACGCGAAACGAGTTTTCCAGCTCCTGAGACAATAATCCGGTAAGGGCTTTGAGTGCCCTTTTCCCACCTGAATCCTTCTCGGCCTTCTCAGCGGCAAGGAGGCGATCCCAGCGATGAATAAAAGGCTCATAGCCAGGATAGAATTCGAGGAGTGGAGCCTGGGGATCGAGATCTAGATAACACTCGAATATCACGGACAGAATTTCCTTCAGTCTTTGATGCTGAACCTCGATTGAGTGTGCCCGTGTCCGTCCATTTTCTACCGTAACTTTGTGAACGATGCCGAAGGTTCTGATACGGTCTGCGGTCTTTTCACCTCGGCTGGCCAGCTCTTGTTTGAACCTGACCTCTGGGGGTACAGCGGTTGTGAAGACCAATACGTCCTCGTCTGACTCCTTCGTAGAGTACAGATTAAGCACTTCGGTCCTCCAACCTACCTCCTCCTCCACCTTGAGGACCTCGCTCCCATCCATGTCGCTCTCGGTCCTTTCCTCATCGTATTTTTCAGTGCCGGTGTCTGACTGCGTTTTTATCGTAGTTTCCCCAGTTGGGAAATGGTACACTTGTGTCTCGTTATTCGGCATCTCGGGCTGATAGGTCGTGATTCCGTTTCCTTGCTCTGAGCGAAGGGCCGATGTTACATAAGCGACGTCGTTGATAGTATTTCGCAGTGTCTTCACGCGTTCAGTCAAGGTGACGTCCGCAGTGCCATCCATAGTTGCATGCGTCGCACCCCTGATTGAAGTTGAGCGTGTTCTGATAATGGATGGATGCCCTTCAATCACGCCACGAATAATCGGAGTCCCCTTCCCCGGGTGGTTCAAATAGACTCCTCACTGCGCGGAGGACAGGGTCCATGTCCTCGGATTCTATTTTCTACATTGCAGATACGCACAGGCAGTCTGTCAGGTGATTGTCCCACAAAAGTAGCCGATGTGGGGTTCGAAGGATCAGTCGGGTTGCCTGCGATTGAGACACGTGGCGGGCCATGCAGGCAGCCAAGTCTATCAGGTAAGTGACTGGACCGCACCGCTCCAGCAATGCAAGAAGCGATGGTGCAATACAGTATGGGGGCAGTAATCGAGGCCACAAGTGAACATGCAGAAATGATGTGGAATTGGCCGTCGCTTGAAATAACGAGCGATGATCAGTCTGCAAATAGTGAATAGCTTCGGAGTCCAAATTCGCCTACATTATACAACGTTCCTTTGACGACTCGCAATTGTCTGCCTCTTGATATCCTGAAGAATTCGCCCTTGACCGCCCATCGCCCACCGCCCACCATGGATTCGATCCGTAGCCTCATCTCAGGCGAGCTAGCCACAGCATCTACGGCCGATGAATTCGGGTACGGCACGGTAGAACTGGGTCCCGACGAAATTCGCGTGCTCATGGTCATGCCGGATTGTTACCAAGACGATCGGAAGGACATTCACTGCTATATGATACGAATGGACCTGGTCGCAACGGAGCAGTTTGGCCTCAGGAAATATCCATTTGTTGCATTGTCCTACGTCTGGGGATCTGAAAAAGACAAGAAGCCAATTTTCATCAATGGGAGGAGGGCACAAGTCACACAGAACCTCTACGAGGCTTTGTTTCACATACGAGAGGTTCTTTCGCCTGTGCCAATGTGGGTGGATGCGGTTTGTATCAATCAAAATAATATGGAAGAAAAGCCGAAACAGTTGACAAAGATGACCGCAATATACCGACAGGCTTCGGCCGTGCTCTTTTGGCTTGGTCCTGCTGAAGGAGATGGGCTAAGTCCCTACGATGTTTATAGCGGAAAGTTCCAGGTTGCAGCGCGTTTTCTGGCCTCGGTGGGCGATATGCACGCATTTCTTCGCGACCAGACAGAGCACCCGGATTACAATGCCTGGGTTCTCTCCATGGATCCCAAGGAGCTCTCGCCCCTGCATCTTGTTTTATGGACTATCTGTTCTCTGCCCCTGTGGACGCGGGTATGGATCATGCAGGAGCTTGTTCTTGCTGGGTCAGACGCTTTCATCCTATGGGGTCGAGAAATCATAGATTTCAAGGTGATGGATGAGCTGCTTCAAGCCCGTCAGCAGTTCCGACCAGTCAATATCCACTTCGAGGACTCGGCAGTATCCTTGAAGAGGTTTACGATGGCTACACAAATCATTGGCCTTCGATTTAAAGAGGTGCGGCTTGCGGAGGCAATGGTCGCGGTCCGATACCGCTCGGCTTCAAACAAGCATGACTATCTCTACGGTCTCCTCGGCTTTGTGAAGGGTGGAGACCTCTGCAAACCTGATTACAAAATGCCTATTCGAGAAGTCTTCCTCAGTATCTTTGATGTCATTGTGGGGATAAAAAGGGACCTGGGAAAAGAAACCAACCTCAAGAAAGAGACCAGTCTCGAGGGGAATACCAGCCTCGAGAAAGAGACCGACCTCGGGAAAGAGACCAACCTCGATATCTTGAGCAGCTGTGACCGCGGCTGGTGGGAAACGTCTTCCGTATCAGAACCCACCGATGACCAGAAATGGCCCTCATGGCTCCCAGACTGGTCCTGGACGCCAGTTAAGCAACTTTCAGAGGAGAACTGGTCCATTGAGATGCAATACCAATCTCATGTTCGGTCCCTACTCTTGGACTCACAAGACTACACGCCAGTCGACCTCAATGCATGCGGCTCAAAACGCAATGCCGAGGTTTCTAGGAGTGGAATGCAATTAAGAGTTCGAGGCATTGAGTACGACACGGTTGAAGAGATCATTGGCCATGAGAGTGGAGTTGACTTTGATAACACGGATTTCTGGGTTGACTCAGTGAAGTCAATGTGGGATAGAGGTCTCTTGCGCAATGTATATGACTCTCTTGAAACCCTCAGGCACGCATGTGAGCGGACAGCTAGATATGGGCACGAGACCAGCGTCATCATAGCCAAAGGCCCTTACATGAATGCTTTCGATATCGCCGGAGAGGGGAGGAACCCAGGGTCGGAGCTTTGTGATCTGAAGAACGACAGCCCGAGAGTGCTTGAGCCGTTCGACGAGGACGAGAAGGTGGGGAGAGTGGATTTCGCAAAGGGGGAAAGGCCGTGGAACCCGACAACGTACCTGTCAATTGGAACAAGCAAGAGCAGCTACTGTATCACCAGGAGAGGATACTTCGGCAGAAGCCCCATGCCGCCCCAGGTCGGAGACAAGATCTGCGTGTTTTACGGTGGCAAAGTTCCCTTCCTGCTACGGCCTCAGACAGATTCTGGTCACTTCAAGTTGGCAGGAGAGATTTGTAAGTTCGATCTCCTTGCACGCTCCCCAACTGTATTCCGAATACCGCTAACGCTTTGATGGACATTCACGGCATCATGAAAGGCGCCGCAATGAATGCGATGGAGGATGAAGCAAAAGATTTTGTTCTTGTTTAAAACGAAACCGGCAGCAAGAGTAGAACCGATGTCAGGCACATCATCTTGACGCGATATCTTCAATGGCATATTGGTCTTGGATTGTGTTCGAGTTTCAAGTGGAAGCTGCGGGTATTGGGCTGAGCTGATTGACCATGGCCGTCGTCAGTTCAATCAACTACCGAGGTAGGTAGCATCTTCGATGTTGTCCTCGGCCTTCTGTGTGGGGGTTTTCACAAGGCAGGGATCTACAATTTCTCTTTAACAGCGTAGTTGTAATGATTCTACTTTATCACAGCTGATAGCCCGACACTTGAATCGCTGAAGGGACATATTGATTGTAGCTTATGTCCGTTTGAACTCTGGGTGTGCCCTTCTTTGCTGGTTCGAGTCTCAGTTTCAGTGGTTGATCTCAGCCTTGGACACTGTCAAAGAACAATCAATGGCAAGCGTGTGTTTTGACAGCAGGAAAGGTGAACGGAGGGAGCCACGGAAGAAAGGTGCTCCCGCCTTGATGGAACCGCTCTGGTATCGATTCCTCTTATAGTCACATCCAGCAATTTATCTCCGGTCTAACGTAAAACACTGAAATAGACGACAAAGCCGTTGCATCTAGAGTGGCCGTTACAATATGACACCCCCAGCTTACAGGGCTGTGAGAGGAAAATACTGAAATTGGGGGGAAATCATATGTCTACACATTTGATAACTTACGAGTACAGATCCGAGGTAGGGCTAAGTCTCGCCTCATTGACATTGCATCTGTGACCCTTTGGTTCATATTAGTATCTGGTCAGCCTAGCTGCAGTACTCCTTCTAGGCTGCTGGGGCCTCCTTTTAGCATTGGACGCAGGCCTATCCCTGCAACACTCCACATGCAAGGGTTGACAGCTTGTAAAAAGCTTGGCTGGCCTGCGGATCGTGTGGCTTGGCAGGCCCATCGGACGGTTCTGGTGCTTGTCTTGGAATCCTACAGGATCCTGCGTGGCTGTGCCACAATTCCGAGCCGCACTCTGGCCCCGAGAGGCTCGGACAATTAATATACCTGTCGTTATAGTAAGCACTATGTGACAGCAACGATATTCCATTAAAATCAAGCGGAGCCCATGGATGAGGATCTGTCATAATTCCTGGTGAATGGATTTCCAACAATCACGGCGAACCGAATAAAACTACAACTGATCCCAAACTTCCTGGAACTATCCGCCGCTCATCCGAAAATCATGACCCATTGGGCCGAACGCAATGGCGCTCGTCAGGCGTATACGGCCATGCCTGGCCTGTACAGGGGCAAGCGGGAATTCGTACTGTTTCCCTACGGACCAAAGCCAAGCGACTTTGATAGATACGGCCAGTATCTTTGGTTCTATGGCGGCTGGTGGATTATTTGGCTTAGTACCATCGTCAGCGCCGTCATTATTATCCTCGATCTCGTCCTATACGTTCATCCGGAAAACACGCCCGACATGAGGTGCCTGGCGCTGAGTGTGGTACCGGTAAGCCGAGCCCCGAGAGCTGCTAATACTCGCCAAATGGCTGGCGGCGTTGGCTTTCAAATAACTGATCCATATGTATCGATATTAGAGTGCCACAGTACTCATTTGGATGACGGTAGACGGAACCCTGCGGAAGAAAACCTGGCCAAAAGGAAGACTCGGCATCGAAGGAGTCGTGGTCGTAGGCACGATCGTATGTCTCGCCCTGCTCGGCGTAACGGCTGGCGTCAAACTTGGCCAGGGCGATTCGTTCGGCCCCTGGTATGCCGGTTTATCTGGGGTCCTGGGCGCCTTGTTGTAAGTCAAATCGGTTGAGAATGCCTCTAGCATTTTCGTCATCAGTCTGCTAAATGCAAGCCCGTGAGCAGACTTCTGCGGTTTCTAAGGCTTTTCGAGCTTTACTATACGCTTCGTTACCCTGAGTGATGAAGACGCTAACAACGACGGCTGTGAAAGAAAGTGATGCATCGTATTCACTAATGATGCGGATGTGAATTATGATTGACAACTTGCAAACGGTGGATTGGATCAAATTGGTGCGACTGCTTTGAGTATGATGATGTAATGATACGGATACCCCTATGTGTATAAATTACACGCTTTTGATCTGGCTTTTTCATATCTATGTGATCTATTGTTCTTGTCCTAGGTGTACTGCAGCGGTCTGCATAGGGCGAAAGACTCAACAATGACCGGTATTGACGGGCTACCTACACTGCCAAGACCGAATTGGATGGAACGCTGTGTCTATGAGGCTTTACCCGTGTTTTTCTAATCAATAGAAATGAATTGAAATGGCCTATATAGTTCAACAATTAGAGCCAATAGTCGAGAGTGTACTCATCCACTCAACTTTGGTGGTACAGTCTAAGAAGTCCAAGTAACTGCCCTGCTAGTCTGAATTGCTCTGTCACAAGTGGGGACGAGAACGTTTAGGTCGCACAGCCGCTTACCTGCATCAAAGACCCCTGAGCTGTTGCCTAATTACGCGGCATACTTTCATTGGCCACGTTGAGATCCTTCCACGTGACATGAGCCTTTGATGGTATAGGTACGGAACTCGGTACAGTCTTGGCATTGAAATAGGCGGCCAATGACTTATTTATCAGAGTTTTCCTGTCCTGCGTGCGAATACGTACGCGAATGGCCTAGCGTACTGTTCATCTAACCATGAAGCGAACTCATTCTCCCACAGAGCTTCATGCGCCAGGTGTGAGCGGCGCTCATCCTGACAAGAAACAACGGACGGCGACGAGCAATGCTCCTACTTCCCCCAGAGCGTTGCCTCCACAGCCTGTAAATCAAGAACCGGCTGACCCAGACTTTGCGGACCCAGACTCGGCGGACCTCGAAGCGGCAACTTCAGTGACGGAGGAGGATAGCGCTGCCTCGGAGTCGGGATGTTCATCCGCTTGTGAGGAAGACAACGAATCGGACCAGAAAGATCTGTCGTATCTTTGTGACAGGTGTCTTGGAGTTGATTTCGACAACATCTTCTCTCGGCGAAATATAGAAAGCGGGGGTGATCCCATCCTTTGGTTCTACTCTGAGCATAAAATTCTTGACGACCCACGATGTACGTTTTGTCAGGCCATGCAGTTCATCCATCCTTCTTTGGATACACTGCCAGAATGGAAGAAACGGAGAGCTCCATTAGTTGTGGCGACAGTCCAGGACGATGAACCACGTACAATTAGTCGCGCCACGAACATGAGGTTTCACCATTATTCGGATACACAACCAAAATGGAACAAACGGAGAGCTCCATCAGTTCTGGCGACGATACAGGACGAGGCTAGCCGCGAAAATGAGTGGGTTGCACTAGGAGATAGAATCTGTCTTACATTCGGAATCTATCAGGAGTCTCCTACTACACTCCGCGACATCCGTCGTTGGACGAAGGAGAATATGGAGCTCAGGAATGGCGCGCACGACCCCCATCGCTTCCCAGTTGAGTGGGTCGGCTATCTTGCAGAGAAGCGGACTATCGGAGCAGACAAAAATGCTCTCCCCGCAGCTTCGATCAGACCCCGAGTAAATTTCGGCATGATCAAGAAAAGGCTGAAGGAGTGTCGGGAGGAACATGAAGAGTGCAGGAGCAACCGGGGCGGGCGCATTCGAAATGTACCAGGCATGCGGTTGATTGACTGCAGAACTCGGACTGTTGTTCCGGCTCCTGACGGTGGGGTTTCCTACGCAGCTTTGTCTTACGTCTGGGGTACGCCCGGAGATGTTGAAGATGGCTACGACAAGCTACCGGACGATCTCCCAAAGACGATCTCGGATGCCATATTGGTTACTCAAAAATTGAAGATACGCTATCTTTGGGTCGACAGATACTGCATACGACAAAGGCCTCAGAACAAAGAAGAGGAGGACGAGCAGCACGGACAAATTGCACGAATGCATCACATTTATGGCGGATCATCGATGACCATTATAGCTGCTGCTGGACATGGACCAGACCATGGCTTACCGGGGGTAAGCACGAGGCGCCGATCTGCTCCTATTGTGCGCCTCCCCCACCGTACGCTCTTTGCGACACTTCCCGACCCAAAACTTCTAGTTGATACTTCAGCATGGTCCACAAGAGGGTGGACATTCCAGGAGGGGCTGTTAGCAAGACGACGTCTCGTCTTTACAGATCAACAGGTCTACTTCGAGTGTGGAGAAACGGGAGATGCTGAAGCATGGGAGGAATGCCACGAAGAGGAAATGTTCAAATACTTCGACCCGAATCAAAACACGCCTCTCTACCCTTATTTTTCACTGGGAAATGGAGGCTATGCATCAATCTGGCCAAAGATAGACGACTATAGCAAGCTTTCGTTGGGTGACCCACGAAAAGATATCCTCAACGGCATTCTCGGTGTTCTGACACATTACGAAGGTTTATCCTCCATGAGACATGTTGCAGGTCTTCCGATAACACCATGGGAATCACCTGATATAACATGGGCAGAAGCATTTGCTGATGCTTTATCCTGGGAGTGCGACGACCCTGGACAGCGGCGTGCCGGCTTCCCCACATGGTCGTGGACCGGATGGACCTGCAAGGGCTTCGAACGAAATGAGAGGGGCAACTGCATATCCCCAGACAGGGTCAGAGCATGGGGCATTTCGATCGAAAGGCTCGTGGACGAATCACCTGACCAGAGTGACGTCGTTCCACTCCTTGGGAGGAGTCATGACCTTTCGCAGGTGAAGTTCCTTCGCGCCACGGCACCATCATTAGAAGCGGAAATCATACTTATGGACGGGATCCCTGAGGATCAGCATTATTGGACTGAGAACGATATTTGGGATGCTGATGGCTTCGACAATAATGAGAAACGGCTAGGCGTGCGATATTCCGGAGTTGAAGAAGTTTCTTTCATAAATCTGACTGATTCCAGTCTGTTGAAATTACCCTTGCCCTACGGAAAGACTCGATGCTTCGCTATCATTGCGGATGAGGACCGCTTGGACATCCCTGACGACCAGTTGGGCAAGTACGGAAGGTCTGGCGTCGAACCAAGACTCCATGCTACTGTGCTGCTTGTAGTAGCAAAGGAGAGTGGGTTTGAAAAGGTTGGCGTTTCAGGCATTGATCGCCAGGCTCTCAGACGAACAGGTTCAGTGGTTCGGGAATCCAGACTTGTATAGGAGCGGTCTCGTGCAGTCCCGCTGGCAAATTCTACCACTTCTAAATTTCCTGGCTTTCTCCACTGCATATAATCGACGTGGGGGAGCTCCTGCAATCAGGCGACGACTCATGTCGACTGGTACGCTCCCAGGGTATGTTGCTGGCGTGCAACTCCGCCCTTGCCATACCATGCCATGTCAGATTTCAGGATCACTGCTGCATTCTTTGCATTCAAACACGTCTATGGAAACCATGTCCTGTCTTGAGTGACTATCCGTAATAAAGCCCTGCTCGAACCTGCGGGTGTTGGTAGCTAGATTCTACCTACGATGGCATCCGCAATACCTGGCGCTGAAACGGGCGATTTCAAGGGACGAACCCCGTCTCCTCGCATGTGGGAGCCCGAGAGTGTATGAAGACTCTATAGGCCAGGATATGGGTCACACTCAACCGCCTGTGGCTAGCTAGGTATGCTGGGTCTGCTTCCTCGGTAGTGACAGCCGCCGCTGTTTCCAAGAGCGCTTCCACCAGAAACCAAGCAAGTCTAAAACGATCCAGCACGCTCTACAAAGCGTTAGTATACCTTGGAACTGGTAATGGCAACGCCGGAGTTACCTGGGACGCAGGTCGTCGATCCTAGTGGCCCTCCTGCAATCTAATGCAAAACGCCCACGATAAATATGTATTGGCTGACCGAACACGGACCGGCACCGGTGCCGGCGCTGGCAGGAGGGTTCAATGAATAGCGGAACCCAAAGGTATACATGTAGGCGGGAATATGCTTAAACAAATGTATCCAGTTATGTGGACATGAACCATGAGAAGTCTCGTAGTTGACGCAGTTGTTTGCTGAGGGGATCTACGGAGGAAAAAAGATACTGAATTCTCTTGGCCGGCCCTAACTATAGTTCCCTAGAGAACATGAAGATTATTTGCAGTAAGGAAATACATGGTAAAGATGAAAGAGGGTGACAAGAGCGCAAACAGAGGAGGTTCCTGATATTAGTGATTCGGTTCAATCTTCCAAACCCAAACCTGGCAATCAACCCATAGAATCTAACAACACATGATTCTCTTGTTCTGATGTCCATAATCCCCGAAGTCATTGTCTTCTTCGGATCTAGCCCTCTTCTTGATCACGGCACCACCACAGCCCATAGCACCGCCGCAACGACCTCGAGGCCTGCGGAAATTCTGCAGGAAGCATTTTAAAATTGGATCTTTCGTAGCCACCTTCGCAGGGATTGTCTTGTCCCCGCCTGCTGAGTTAAGCGTGTACGCCCTGAACGCTTCAAAGTCGGTCCATATCTTCACCGCGGTCTCGCTTCCCATCCGATAGGCATCGATCAGGTCGACGATGTTGACGAGTGTCTGCTTGAGCATCCTTTCGCATTCTTCGATAGTATCCCCCGGCCGTTTGCCCACAGCTTCACACATGGACTGGAACCCGTGAAGCCTTACCGCTGCCTCGTGGCGTTGACGCTCGTCTTCAGTGGGGGACTCAGCGAGGGACTCCAAGTTGACATTCTCTTCCTCACTTTCCTCGCTCTTGATGGCAGGCAGGGCACGAGATGAAGAAGCAAAGAAGTGACTTTGCAGCTCATTCCGGAGCGCGCACGCCCGCTGCTCGCTATAGTGCTTGGTTCCGCGTGTCCAGCCCTGTGACTGTGAAAGACGAGCCCACTCTTGGCTGAAAGACGCCTTATTGTCGGGTTCGAAAGCTTCTGAAGTAAACAGCGAGAAGTGGCCGCCACCGCCATAAACGGCACAGAACTCTGTCGCCTCCGTGAGGGTCTTAAGCCTTTTGTATCGAGCGCCGGAAAAGCCGTCCACCTGCTTGCAACACTCGGCCCAGGTGTAGTAAATGCCTGGTTTTCGACCTCTTGCTACTGCATAGAATGCGGAATGGCCGGAACTGGAACTGGCATGCGAGCTGAGGATGGACGATAGGGATGAGGTTGGTATGGATGATAGTCCATTGACGCTCCAGGTTCCGGAAAGTTGCGCCGGTGCGGTGGCCGCCGTTCTCGTTGTGTAGTCGGGCACGGGCTCGTCTGTCCTTGTGCGAATCCATTCGATAGCTTCCTGACGCGTAAAGAACCCCATGAACTCAGCACCTGAGTATCCGTCGACCTGCTCCTTGCACTCGTCCCAGGTTCTGTACAGGCCGGGTTGCCTGCCCTCGAGCACGGCGTAACATGATTTTTTGGCTTTTGCCATTTTGTTTGATACGTATGGGCAACTCGACTGAATATCCTTGGAATCGGCAGAGCAAGAAAGTATGAAAGTAAGAAAGTCGAGGTAGTGAAGTGATGGACGCGTCGACGCGTAAACATGACAGTGGATGTGGTCCGTGTGCCCCCAGGTCGATCGCGTTGGAGACTTGTGACCCTGTAATTTACACCTCCGCCAGGATCCCAAACCTTATCTGTTGGCTTTTCCAGCGAAGGTCACTTACTTTGCCCGGCCAGGTACATTGCTTGGGGGTGGACCGAAGTTGCCAGAAAAAACAATCATATAGGCAGTTAGTTTGGTAGCCGGCAGAGGTCTTCGGCCGCTGGGCGAGTTAGTGCCGCCACCTTATGAATTCGGGGGATCATCTGCTAGTCCCCAAAAATGCCTTATAGACACTTTTCTAGTATTCCTGATTACACCATCTCCGTATCCAGTACAAATGCCGATCATGTCAATTAGGGATGTAACCGAGAAGTCTCAGAGGAGGAGGAAAAGAGAACGCCGAGCAGAATTGTTGGACGTCAACTAGTCCCTGTCACTGACGGGGATGAGGAGAGTGTTCGCACCTAGGGACCCCAAGTGCAGCCTCTGGAGAGTTTCCGATATCCAGAAGCAGCTGCGGTAATGCTTGACGAGGCCATTCCGATGTTACCGAGACAAGGGGTTGGTTCAACAATTGCAAATAGCTCTAGTTACTGCGAAGGACCTTCTGCAGCCTCCACGGCTCTGACTCTAGGTCAGGCAAACTAATAGACACCTAGATCCTTAGATGTATGAGCGCTAGAACAGGCCATTACCGAAGCGTAATGTCACACTCTATTTTGAAGCATCGCATCTCAGTCGGGAGCTGCACTCTCGTATGTAGAGATGGCCAGCCGGTTCTGCCGTCTCCCTCTCAAACTTTCACGCTTCTATAATGTCATCCCTAACGCTGCTGATTATCTACATCTCGAAGCCTGATTCAAAAGGACTAGGCCACGATAATCCATCGGCCCGAACGGTCTCAAGTGTTGTGCCACGCATACGCCATTCATCGGACCATGTCCCCATACACGCCCCCGTAAAATTATCCACCCAAAACTGACCAGCCTCTAGAATAGGTCCTACAGTATCATTCGAATAGGTTGACACAATTCCGAATGTGTTTCCTCCGAGTCCCGGATCAACACGGATGAATTCTGAAGCCTCCGATTTGCATGACCAGTAATCGCCATCAAACCCGCCTGTGACGGTCCAAATACCACATGGTGTGCTGCGCGTCTCGATAATGGACACCGCAACAAGGCTCACCATCAGACACATCGCTGTAATAGAATAAATCTTATACCAGGTAGCGGAAATGCAAGAGATGGTGGTAGTCGTCATTCCTCGTGCAAAGTAGTAGCCGATGACCACCAATGACGGCACGAGGATGAAGTGGTACAAGATGAGACAAAACAGGAAGCTCAAGCTCTGCGTACTTGTTATGACGGACCCGAAAGTATGCCACAATAACGCAACCCAAACGAAGAGCATAAGGCCGAAGAATATGAGCCGGAACACTCTGCTGGGCAGATAATATGTATCGCAGTAACAGTTTACAGGCGGCGCCAGCTGTTCAGGTTGTTCAAGCAGGCTGTCTAGGGACAGCTTTCTTGTTGCGCCTGGGCCTAGAGCTTGATTATGCGGTGCATAGGTGAAATGGGTTGTCAGCCACAGTGCCGCGAAGAGACGGTACATTCCGAGTATGGCGAGGGGGCTGAAGATGACATCGACCGTGGGTTCGACGGGTCGCATCCAGAGAAAAGTTGCTTCCAAGGTCATAGATGGCTTGAACTCCCTGTAAGGTGATAATAAACGTCTTGGCCATATCCCAGGACAGTACCTCGACCCTAGTCGTCCCCGGAAGGTAAGTCCAATACTCCAGCCTGCATGCTGCCATCTTCTCGGACCCATCCCATCCTCGCGGTGTCCAGAACAACGCGTTCGCGGCGGCCGTGCTCGGAATGTCCCAGTTGGACGACCTGATCCGCCGATCCGTGATGGCCGCATAGCGCCATACAATCGAGTTCGGAATGTAATGGCAGATTCTATCATGCCACCGGGGATGGGTAGATGTCAAATACGAGGGTTGCGGCGGACCAGCTGCGAGATGGGCGATCAGGGGGGCGAGACAGAGGGTGGTTAGTGATACCCAGTCCGCGAAATCGGTATCCTGGTTTTGCAGCAGGGGGGCAAAACTGAAAACCATCGTTCTTCCTGGAAATAAGAATAATCACTGACCCTGTCAAAAATAGAGTAACAACTGGATGGATGTAAAGAGGTAGAGCAAATCGAGCGTTTGGTGCATGGGACCATTATGTAGGAGTTGACTCAATTCTGTATTTCACGCCTAGTGGTGGATTAAATCTTTGGGGGCTTCTGTGAATTCAGGAGTTCGATTTCCAAGAAAGTTGTACCATTGGATAGTTCAAGATGTTTGGGGGAGGCTCAGACGGCCCCCACGCAATATTCATTTAAATCAAGGAGAGGTTGTTCAGCTCATTCTCTGGTTACCGGTACCCAACCCGCATCTCAAGTGGAAGTATTGCACAACCCAGCCGCACCTACATATTATGTGGTGACGACAAAAGTCCATGCATTACTTTTGCTGAACCTTCCTTTTCAACAAAACAATTTCTCTGTCAACCATGCGGAGTATTGTAACACCCTCCTCCAACGACCTCATGAACCAGCAGTAGCGCGCGACGACCGAGTATCCATTGTATCTGCAACCACCATAAGCATCACTTTTCCTTTGTTCGCTTGAATTCAAGCCACTTATTGAGGATTTGGGACGTGTTGCCCAAGTTGACTCCTTGGCTAGAACACACCCAGAAGCATCCGAGTCGCCCAAGCAGGCCAAGCCCGAAACATACGGGTTGAGCCGGCGCTCTATCAGGTGGACCGAGTTGCGGCCTGGGCTAACACGTTCTGGAAGGCTTCAACCACGCGCTGAACACATGCAATGTCAAAATTGTTGAAACGGACACGTGGGCCACTGCCCGAAACCGGATGGCCGAAAAATCCTCATTGACAGCTTGAGTATACCCCGTCAGGGAGGAAAGATTCTATTAATGACTTTACTCTGTTCATCCGATTCCCGCTCGATCAATACACACGTGAGTGTTGGATCACTGAATAGTGTTTCCCGGCACGACGGAAACACGGGGTAAGCGACTCAGGAAGCTTTCCCCTGGCGGCTAGGAGCATTCCACCCCATGGAAATGGGCACTGGTGCGCCAAGTAACTGCGTCCGGAGAGGGTTGGGGTACGTTTTGGTAACATGCTATCTTGACCGATTTTGAAACCGTCAGAGTGCCAGATCTTGTGTATGGCCTGATGCCTGACACCTGGGCACTGGCCAACAAGAGCCCACCTCTGAACTTTAGAATCTAGCCAGCAAAGAAGTCGGTTTACAAAACCAAGGCCTTCCCTCCAGAATCATTCCTGTTTTCTCTCTCAGAAAGCTGATGGTTTATTTTTGTTCGGTGGTGGCAACGTCTGCAAGTCGGCCGAGACCAAATCCGGATTTGACCCCGGCTTCCCGGAGCTTGTGGTAAGATCGGACCTGCAGATCACTTCCGTACCCTGTTTTGAATACGAGTAAGCCTCGCTTGTCCCCAGAAAAGATGTCATCCGGCATCCAGCGTCGACAAGAAATCACCACTGACGTCTATGCCATCGACAGTCCTACATGCAGATCCGGATGAGCGTTGATTCTTAAAAAGTCAACTTCTGAGCCTGGCGCTCAGTAGTCGAAGCGGGCGGACGACAGCAATGCCTTGACTCTCGACGTTTCAGACGTTCCCATTTTGGCCGGCCTTGGCGTCTCTACCACCACGCTCATCGGCGTCTCATTTTCTGTTGACCGGGTCTGATCACTCGGGTCAATGTCCACTCGCTCCAAGGAATGGAAGTTAGGAATAGCGATGGCATGACAGTATGGGTCCCAAACGAGGCCTTTGAATTCCTCCAGAAAATATGGAAGCCCGAGTACCAGTGGGCTCCGGTCCCCGTGGACAAGGCGCTTGCAAGGGCGCCTGAACAGATCGCGTTCATCCGGGCCCCAAGCCCTGCTCCGGGCCCATCATCAGCAGCACCTCCTCTGCCCCAAGACTCAAGTTCGCCTACGGATGAGCCGAAACCACCACCACCAAAGTCATCAGTGCTGCAGGCATTCAGGGCCTTTGCGGGACGGCGCAAAGCCTCGACAACATCACCGGCACCACAAAAGACAGAACCACAAAAAAGACCGGAAGCAGCAAAACAGCCAAAACTAGAGGTAGCCGCAAAGTCCATAGTTGACCCGAAGCCGTCCACCGCGCCGCCAATACCACAAGCAGTCAAAGTACCCTCATTGGAGTCGAAGGCGCTCGCGGCACCACCGATTCCTCAGACACCCAAGGTCGTGCCCGGAACTCCGCGCACACCTAGGACGCCTAGGACCCCTCTCCCTCCGATAGAGACTTCCTTGCTGCAGCGGCGATCAAGAGTCTCTCGCGACAGTCCTGGATCCGCTGAGATCGAGACGGCCATAACCGCCGTATCAAGCCCGGGAGACACCGAGTCACTGCAGACGCCTTCCACGGCGACAGATCTCGAGAGCCCGCGGACGCCGAGGGACAGCCTCAAGCTGAGAGGCAACTACGCCGCGCTCCCTCTGCCATCGACTGGGCGAGCGTCAGGACCAAGCAAGCCTGCTCTCCAGCTGTCACAACTCGAGTACCTGGGCAACGACAACTACCAGCCACCTCAAGGCCCATGGGCGTCCGTGGATGACTGGCGCGGCTACCAACAAGACAACCAATGGCGCGGGTACCAGCACAGCCACGACTTCCACCCAGGCGGGTGGGAAGCCGTTGACAACAGGCGCGCCTTGCCCATGCCGGGCGACCTCTCCACCCCGCCGGGCCCGTGGAAGCTCGAGGACAGCAGGGGCAACTACAAGCGCAAGGCGGGCACGCGGGCCGCGGCGTGGCAGACTCTGGACGGGAACCGCCGGGAGCTGAACACCAAGGACAACTTCGTCACGCGCAAGCAGACCGACACCGCGTGGCACGGCAGCAAGAAGGGCTTTGCGCTGCGGATGGACATGCATCTCAACGTTGAGGTGGAGTTGAAGGGGAGTGTCTCTGGGGATATCACGTTGTCTGCTGAGGCTTTATATGTGAGTTTGGAAACCCCTTTCCCCGGCGGCACAGGGCTCCCTATGCCCAGACTTTCGTCGTATAAAACTAACATGAAGATTTAGGCGCTCTGAAGGACTTGCATATGATGTAAATGTATTCGTACTGTACCGTTAAAGTATTTCGGCGTTCTACTTCGGTCAAGCCGGACGGGGTCGCAAGGAAAAAGTCCGGCTGGGGGTTATGCATTCTAGAGAGCGTTGCCATTTTTTTGATACCCCCTTTGAACAATGTACGGGTGGCGGGCTGTCGTTGGAGGACTAAGGACTTGTGGTAGATAATTTACATTCTTAATATCATATATACTCTGGCTACCTCCTGTTTCATGGCTTTGCCACCGAAATGTTGTCGAATAAAGCCCCAGCCCTGAAGACCCTCACTCCATCCTGACCTTCAGTGAACGTCTCATCTGAGATAGCAATCTTCGCAGTCTCCATGTCTTCTACAAAGACACTGATTTCTCTGCCCACCGCAGTCACGCGGACATGATACTTCGCATTGGCAGAAATGTCAACCTTGGCCGCTCCAATCTCCGTCCAGCTGCCGTTGGCCTTGCCCAGAGTGACTGTACCAGCGGTGGATATGCCAGCGTAGTACCCCTCGAACGCATTCGATCCAACACTGGGTGAGACGGTCCTGAATAACAGACCCGCATCCCCATCGCCACCTACAATCGTGATGTCGGCGTCATAGACCAAGTCTGTGAAATTCGTATTCAGCAGGGCCTTGCCACCATCTGATGTCTCTGCCTTGAGTTGGCCATCCACCACCGACCAGCCGCCGCCAAACGTCGTCCACCCGATAGTGTTGCCATCTTCGAAGTCATCCTTGACAAGCATCACAATATCCGCGATCGAGCCGTCCTTGTTGAAATACATCCGGTCGTAGGCTAGCTGCCTGTGGTTTCCATCGTCATCCCCGAGTGGTCGGCGGTGGTACACGATATACCAGATATCAGTGTCAGGGACATTTATCACCCCGTTGTGACCGCTTCCGGTAGCCACAGCCAGATCCTGCTGCAAGATCTTCGCCTTCCGCTCGAAGGGCCCCAGCGGCGAGTCCGCCATCGCATACGACACGGCATAGTCGGGCCCCGTCCACCCGCCCTCGGACCACATCATGTAGTACGTGCCGGCGCGCTTGAACATCTGCGCGCCCTCGACGTAGTTGGTGGGCGTGATCTCCCTGAACTGCGTGCCGTCGGAAAAGGTCCCGATGGAGGTCATGTCCTCGTTGAGGAGTGCGACGTTGGCGTGCGAGTGCCCGCCATAGTAGATGTACGCCTGGCCGTCGTCGTCGATGAAGACGTCCTGGTCGATGGGCTGCGCGCCGTTGTGGTATTCCCCGATCAGGGGTGAGCCGATGGCGTCGACGTAAGGGCCGTCTGGCGAGTCGGAAACTGCGACCCCGATGCCGCCTATGGTTGTTGTGTCGTCTTCTTGGATGTCGTTGGCGCCGAAGTAGATGTAGTACTTCCCGTTGCGGCTGATGGGTGCTGGTGCCCACACCGCCTTTGTTGCCCACGAGACATTTCCGGTGGTGAGGATATTGGGGTGCTTGGTCCAGTTGATCAGGTCTGGGGACGAAAATGCGTCGAGGTAGGTCTGCTCTTCATAATTGTAGGAAGATGTTGGGTAGACCCAATATAGGCCGTCATAGATTTCCGTGTCTGGGTCTGCGTACCATCCATCCACAAACGGGTTGCCGGCTTCAGCTGTCGTGTAGTTGGGCACAAGTGCCCGGGCGCCGGAAATTGACACCGCCAGGATGGCCTGGACGATATTTTGCCGCATCTTGTCGTATTACTCGAGGACGTGGTACCAGCGGTGGCACATTAGGTCAGGCGAACGAGTATAAGTTGAGGAGTTAGTTATTATGTAAAATCTCTTAAGGTGCAGCCTGTTCTTGGTGGATCATCGAACCGTCAGCTTCCAGGAGATGGTCTCGGCAAATTAGCATGCTTCCGGGGCTGAACCCATGATCCCGTCCGTGAAGTAGGATTCATTTGGTGGTGACCGCGGGTGATCTGCATGCTGCAGCTAGGGTCGAATAAAGGCAATGGGCGGGAAAAGAGGGGCACCCGGGTCCGAAGCTGGGCAGGCCTGTCAGGGTCAGTGGCGATCGTCAGCAGGTGGCCCCATACACACGGGCGTATTCTCCAGTGCTGCCAATGATGCACAGAGTAATGCCGGTGCCTGGTTACTTATAATGCGGGGCCACGCTGTCCCAATGGCCGATCCTCGCTCGCATACTGACGGAATCCTTCAAGGTACCTAGGTATATTGGAGTTGCTTTCGGGTATTCAGTGTGTACAATTCAACTTTCCCACCAAAAAAACAGAACCAATTTCAGGCCTTCTTCTCGTCCACCAACGGTGTCTTCTCGTCTGTTGTGGCATTCACTGAGACCCGCTTACCCGCCGCCTGTTTAGTACCCGAGTGCGTGCCCAGGGATTTGATCCCGCCTGCAATGGCGTTGAAAATGCTCTTGGCATTGTTCCGAGGAGGGGGACCATCTCTCGAGGGTTTTTCATGTTCAACTGCTGACGGCGTCGCGGTGATTTGATGGGAAGTATCCGGAGCTTTCTTAACAGTCTCTAGGTCCTTGGTATACTTGCTTGTCGTGTACTCAGTCGGACTAGATATGTTGGTGAAATATTTATCCTGTATACTCGTGATGCCTTGCAACACCCTGTCACTTGTGCCGCTATCAAACAAGCCCGGCAGTATTGGCTGGTATTTGAAGAGACTAAGGGCAAGCTCACGGTCGTAGTAAAGGAACTTCGCCAGATCCTGCCAATCGCCATATTCGATGAGGTACTGGATGTGACCTCCCAGAGGGCGCGGCCGGTCATTATCGGCCGCGGCCAACAGCAATCTTCTCTCCACGTGAGACCCGTTGAGCAGTAATTCTTCCACTGGGAATACGATAGCTTCATGAAAAATTGCTCTGAATTCGTCGGTCACGTCCGTAGCAGCCTTCTTAATTTGGGTAGCGGATTCCTGTAGCCACTCAATCGATTGCGTGTCGGTGAAAGCCGCTCCTGTATATTCCGACAGGAGTAATTCTGTCAAGAAAAGTTGGTATTGGCCCATATCAGCCACGATGTGGGCATGATCAATGCAGCTCTTGTAGACCCTTGACCAGTGTTCCTCGATTTGGTCTTGCAGGCTGTCGAGCTTCTTGACAAAAGGCCTGTCCAGGTTTGGTTGTTCGAGTGCTTCTTTGTGCACCTTGATGGCGTGGAGAATATCCTCTCGGAGAGATGGCGTAGGACGTTCAGTATCAACTTGAATTTGTAAATTCTATTATGTGTTAATCACCAGTTATAGCTGGGATGTAGCTGGTCGTGGCGCATTCTCGTGGACTCAAAAAGACAACGGGTGGTTCCAGTGGCCAAACTTGGTATACATAACCTACCGAAATTCGCATTCTGATCGCCTCGCGGGCGCGTTGGAGGCTTTTCTCATCCATCTTGTCGCGGCTATCAGATATGAAAGGGCTGGATTTGGTGATTCAGAGTCGGAGTTTCTGCTGAAGTAGCGGATGATGTATGAAGGAAGAACAAAGGGCCGAGGGGAAGACACCATGAGAACTCCTGCAGGTTCTTATACCCCAGCAAGGAGCTGTGTTGAAGTCCGCCTACTCTTCCAGTCGACTGTGCCTGTACGATGACGTCGGTTGGCCACCCTCGGCACCAACACGTGCAGGTCTCGGCAGTACAGAGCTAGACCACAACAGCGATATCCAGGCCCTAGGATTTCTTAATTTAGACTTAAAAAACGACTTACCGTATCGATGATCTCTCCTGATGCACCATGGTCTAGGGCCAACAGTACATTCCGTTCAGCGACCAGTGTAGAATCCTTCGCGGAAGAACTTGAAGAATCTATTTTGGTCTCCAGATGTCAACATCCTGGCAGCTTGTTGGCCGGATGCTATCATCGCAATGGCCTTGTGCACCAGACCTTGACCACTGGCCCGCATCCTCGTGGTCAATACATGGTCAATTTACCAGACAGTGTTCCACATGTATCACATTTCAGCCGCACATGCACCAACTGTGATGCTCCGTTTCAGACTTTCAGGTCCACGACTGACAGCATCCAAGGCGTGGAACATGCCACCCACATCACTTGGAACAAGGCCACCTGCGTGCCTGCGTGGGGGCAGATCCCAGGTGCCCAACGGCGCAGAAAGAGCCGCTAGAGCGGTCACTCCTCGGCCGCTCGTTTTACTAACGGATCATGATCGTTGCTCAAAGCACTTGTTGGTTATTTTCAAACGCTTCCCTATACCAACAAGACATGGCCTGGAGCATTTCGTCTGTTCCAGACTCAATACATACACTTATTTCGAGATGGCCTAGTTTTATTCGGCCGGGCTCAAGGACCAACTGCCCTTCACAGCCACTCGTAGCTCTACCAGTAATTCCACGTATGTTGATGTATGCGTCACTATGGACAAGACAAGGTCAATACACAGCGACTGACTCCGGCCCCATTGCACGCAAGGATTGAAAGGCCACCTTCGGCCATCTTGTTACCCGGCTTTCGGCCCTTGGAGTCAAGACCTTGAACAGTTGTTGATGTCTTCCTATTCTGATTTCCCGGTATTGAAATCCGCGGTCTGGCGCAGGCGGCCACCTGTTGGCCCGTAAATATCAACCCGTGGTTCCTCCTCTACGCTTCTGTTCGGGACTTCGAGGTAGAAACAATCCGCTGGGGGGGGGGGGGGTTCCTGCTATATAATCCAAGAGGCCATTCTCCTGCACCAAACCTTCAGTCGCTGAAACACTGGTAACTTTCCCTCACCTATCACTTCGCCTGCGAGAACTTCTAAAAATCACGCGTCACTCGAAAGTGAAGTCTATCTTTGGCCATCAATTACGCTCCAGCTACGTTTTTCTAGTGCAAAGAATACCAAACAGCGACGTCAACGAAGCAAGAATGGCTCATTCCCGTCGAGATCACCCTCCAGTGTTGGATGATGCCGACTTCTACACACAGTTTGCTACTCATGTCCTTACTCTGGCAGGGATGGTCGGGGTTGTTGGGTGGGCTACGGGCGTGAATGGCCGTATTCTAGCACTAGCAGGAAGGATATGGACTGGCAGGGCAGGCCCTGACGATGAGGAATCGCTGAGGAGAAACTTACAAGCTGCTGAGACTGATCAAGGAGGTCTTGCAGGTCGTCTGGCCTACGCCTTGAGAGAGATTACACGCAGGTTCGCCCGCAGGAGCGAGGGAGCTGGCAGGGTGAACCGGGCAATAAGCCCTGGGAGCAACCCCTCTGAGGGCTCAGAAAATCCAAGTCCGGCGGCGGAGAGCCATGCAATGGCAGAGCTACAGCGGGCGGAGCGGGAGCTGAGCGCTGCTGAAGCCAGGGTTAGAGAAGAGAGGAGACGTCAGCGGGAGCGGGAGCTGGAGCGGGAGCGGGACGAGGAGCGACGGAGAGAACAAGTGAGGTTGGGAAAGCAGCCTGCACCCCAAAACCTTCCGGTCCGCCCTGGAAGCAATGCTGGCCCTTCCAACCCGCGTCCTGCTGCCAGTCCGGCCCCTGCTAAGATGTGCAGCAAGTGTGGCAAACACCGCGCCGAGTCCGACTCCAGAACCGGTCGTTGCAGGAAATGTCGCAGGTAACAACTGGGCACCTAAGGCGCTGAGAAAAATGGACCACATTGTGGGATCCAATTCCTGTTCTGAGAGTCGTATCTGCCGTCTTAATGGGTTGCTCACAAGGCATTCGATATTTTGTTTTTTTTACAATGTAGCAGCGCTGGACGCTGCATCACGTACACTCTCTAGATTTAGCACTGCACTGGTTGCATACAGCGTTAGGCAATATTGCGGCTGAATCCTCACCTGCCTTACTTTACAAATAGAAAATAAAGTAAAACCTTGAAATTTTATTCTATATTGTCACGCAACCGCATGACTCTCTTATTGAGATGTTACTGTTGTACAGGGGGGAAATAGAGAAGACAAAAAGCCAATTGCACAGCTGTAAGTTAGCATTTACGTGAATGGCTATAAGCGGGCATACGGCGAAACATACTATATAGCGTCGCTTCGCTGTAAGTTATGGTTCCTCCCCGAAGCTTGATCAATTCAAAGTTAGTCTGCGGAATGAGCAGTTGAATTCCCCTGTACACCTATCTCCACTTTCTGCAAATTTACTCGACATCCAGCTGTCTCATACAAAGGTCCCTGGCCACGACATGGGCCATCCTTCATTCAGGCCGGCCACACCTGTGTACACGTCTGGTCCATTAAAAAGATAGACACGAGAAAAAACCCAAACAAATCAAATGGGCGCGTGAAATCCAGCCGGAGAGTGAGAATGAAGTCTGCACCATTGATTCCCTACACAAGGCTGATATCCTCCACGACACGGTCACTCAGCTTCCAGGCCTCCTCATCCATCACACCATCCAGATAACATTCCCCGATGAGTTGATACATGCCCTTGGCGTCTCCCCTGGTGGGCCTTATCACAAAAGGAACCTCTCCGCCGCCCAGAACGCAGATGCGGTCGCCGGGTTCCGAGCCAGGCGCAAGCTGGCCAAGCCGTCCATTGCTCGTGAAACAGAACCTGCGCACCGCCGACCATTTGGCCATGGACGTGTTAAACGCTGAGTCCTCACCAGTCAGACTCTGAGGCAGCTCGATCGAATGATCTTGACAAGAGTCGAAAACGTAAGTCAAAAGGTCACAGACCAACTTGAGCTCCTCAGCCTCCAGGGATGGTTGCCTCTCCTTGTCTCCCCAGTCACACACCATTGTGCGAGACAGGGCAGAAAGTAGCTCCTGACTGGGCCGGGACTGGATTATTGACCTCGAATCGAGCTCCTCCTGCGCTTCGTTCACCCTCGTGGGTAATCTTGTTGAATCCGGCCATAGACTTGAAGAGGTAGCCCCATGAAGGGCACAGAGACAACAAGCTTGGAGCCACTCGCCCAGGACCGTCTCCCTCATTCTTGTAAAATTGTCGCGGATGGGCATCGATTTCATCATCGAGGCGCGTACTTCAGAAAAAGAGTTTCCTACTCTTTCAACTAGTGATTTCTCGATCAGAGGACCGACACTGTCGATGATGATGCCCTGACAGTGAAGGATATTGCCTGATACTGACAGTGTCGGCAGGACATTTTGACCACCAGCATGGAACCTCTGATCGCGGAGTGTATTGGTATCGAAACTGACCAAGGAAGGCATTTGGCCAATAAGACGTAGGTCAGGTACCCATGATGGTAACCCAGGAAGTCTCTCGATATCTCTTTGCACGGGGAACATGAGCTTGTCGGGAGCGAGTCCAAGCACTTTCAAACTTTGCCCCTGCACAAGACAGATCTCTGCGAATCGCCTGAAGGTCTGTCGTACAGATATTGTGTAGTCGGCACTGATCATAGGACCTCGACCAGGCAAGCTTGAGATTCCAAAAACGCAATCGTGTGGGTCAGTACACTGAAAGCCCATCGTAGCGACAACAGTATCCAGCAGTGTGCTGTTCGCACGATGATTTTGAATCCTCATGATCATATTGGCGTTGTACATCGCTCCGCCCCAGGTTGTACTAATCGAAACTGTTGATGTTTGGCGATCACCTTGCTCAACAGTCAAGTTGCGAACCAGAGCCGAACTGGCGTCCAAGGATAAGAGTACGTCGGAGAGAATGGCCAGGTCTCGCCACGGGAACCGAACGCCGCCGCCAATAGCAACCACAACTTCTTTGGCAAGAGCCACCTCCTGCACGATCCATTTGCGTCCGAACCAGGGACGGCTGAAGATAGCCTTCAGGAATCTCCAATCGTAGTCAAGAAGACTTGGTGGGTTGCCTTCCAGGCGATGCGCTACCACATCCCCCGAAGCCTGAGAATCCGAATCTAGGGTAAAGGATCTCGCGAAGGCGAGGCCTTCCTTGATGAGATTTTCAGCGTCACGAAGGGACTGTCCTGGGTCCGAATCATCTGGGCCGAGCCAGATGACCGTCCGCGTCGCCTGGGAGTATATTCGATGGAACAGTTGCACTTGCTGGGTTTTGTCGTCCGCATTTGACTGATCAATGCACAACGCATCGGCCCAGACAGTCCGCGGTTCAGTCGCAAAGCGTAGTTCGCAGAGGGCTCCGAAGAGGCTTGTCGTGATGGTCACGTCGTGCTCATCACAACGAGCGACATTCGTAGGAATCGCATCGCCCCAGCAATACGAGATGGCCTCGTACACGGGGCTTGTGTCCAGCGAAACTGTACTCAAGTGTAGCTCCAGTGGATCTGGGGCGTTGCCTGGTTTTATTGTCAAGAGCCGAATACACGACTCTTCCAGTGGGACCGTGTAAGGAAAGCCATTCTTGTTTGAAGCCATGACACTGCGGTGCTTGTAGCAAGATACAAGAGGACTTATTGTGAAGACGTAGGCTTTGAGAAACCCCTCTTTGTGATCAAAGTCAGTGATAGCTGCTGACAGCAGTAAGGACGTGGGATCAAATTCAGGTCACCCACAACCCGTTTTCTGTGGACACACTAGCAAGGAATGAGCAGCAGCCAAGTCACCCATTTTCTTTTCTGGATGTATTGTCCACTGAGCAACCTGCAGTAACGAGAGTGTCAGCAGTAAAGGCTGGTGGCTGTGGGGCAGGGCAGTTGGGCCCTGCATTGTCCATGTAGTGGGACCCTGTAACAGGGACCCTGCAGAAGCCCCTTTATCGATAAGGCCCGTCTGGTACACCTGCAGCTCAGGGCGGCACTCCAGATCTCTCTTTCCTTCCTTTCCTCCTCAGACCAGCCTATCGAAGTATTCAAACTTGAGAAATCGGCTTCCAAGTCGATGCCACCCACACGCCATTCAGATGGACGATGTGTATGTCCAGATTACAGTCTGTGTGTTATACCAGACCTCCATGCGTTGTACTCCCTTTCACTCTCCGCGATCACATTGTGCCCAAGCAACTCATCTTGAGCCGCACCATCCGCCCACCTCCATCGCGATGGACGGATCCAGTCATGAGACTTGAGCTCAGCATCTCGCCTCCTTTGCTCGTCCCCATCCTCAAGGTGAAACATGTACCGGTTGGGCTCGGCACCCTTGACGTTGGTCGTCGTACGCAGCTTCCGTAGCTTCTCGTACACCTGCAACAGCGAGTTCACCTGGCCGTGTGCCAGCTCAGTCGACTGCTTGTTGTCTTCGACTAGAGAGCCAAGAAGGTGCCCAAGCACAGCCCCATCTTCGATGGCCATTGCGGCTCCTTGGGCTTGGTATGGTAGGGTAGGGTGGCAAGCGTCGCCGAGAAGTGTGACGTTGCCCTGGATCTATCATTAAACTAAGAGCCCCTCCAAACCTAAGGGAAAATGAAGCTGACCTTATACCATGTATCCAGTTCATCATGAAAGCAAAGCTTCCATTTGAGCACAGAAGGGATGCGGGAGATGATCTTGGTAAGTCTGCTGTCCCACCCTTGGAATGTCTCTCGCATCTCGCCGATTTCACCCTGAACCTTGTTTGTGCCCGGAGGAAGGTTGTCTGGCCGGATCAGGACGAGATTGAACTCGGACCCTCCCTTTAGGGGGTACAACACGCAGTGTTTGTTGGGACCCATCCACAGAGTACAACGCTTCTGTATGCAGAGTTCGGCGACTGGATCATCGTTGAGGGCAAGTAGGTCGGCTGTCTTCAACGTCGCTCGATACGCAAGATCACCCGTCTCAGTAGGAGGAGAAGGATAACCCAAAATTTGGTCCCGGGCAGTAGACCACAGTCCTGTGACGGTTATCTGGGTATGAACAGCCATCAAGACATGGGAAAGGACTCTGGCATACCATCGGCACCCACGATGACGTTGGCCGACATGATCTGGCCGCCATCAACTTCCACCGACGTCTTCTCGAAGTTGATCTTCTTCACGGAAGCACCGAGACGAATTTCCGCCCCGGAAGTTGTGGCGGCATCGAGTAATGCCTGATGGTAATCTGCTCGATGTATGACCCTGTGTGGGAATCAGTCGAGAGACGGTGCCAAAGGGCTGTAGAGTACATGGCTCACATCCAAGGCGCTCCATATCTTTGTTCGGTGTTCTGAGCCGACCGGCGTAGGATATGAGACCCATCCTCGTATCTCATCAGATCGAGACACTCCAGAAGGCAAGCGTGTTCCTTGACCTGGTCGAACAGGCCCAGCCATTTCAGCACACGAGAGGCATTCGGAGGAACCTGTATGCCCGCGCCAACCTAACTTTGTCAATCGATGTTGAAGCTGCAGAAATATTACTACATACCTCAGTAATCTTGGAGGCTTGCTCCAGGACAATGACTTCCAGGCCATAGCGACGACACGCGATGGCGCAGGCGAGGCCTCCGAGGCCAGCGCCGATGATGATGGCCTTGAACATCACGCCGAAGCTGTTTTCTATCAAGTGAAACAGTCTGCCTTGCTGCAGAGTGCTGCAGATATTCCAGAGCTATCGTCGGTCAGTATTGAGACGCAAATGACTGACCGAGTGGGGCCTCAGATATCTCCAGGGGTATCTTGCGTGTGGGGGCAACCCAATGGAGGAGAGGGTCTTATTGACTCCGGATCATCCGTGCCCAGAATGGAGTTCACCACAGCTTGCCGCGGGAGACAGCCGCAGCTGCACCCCGCACCGGTCCAGTACGGCAACTTCAGTTAGAGTTTCAATGCAAGATGGTCTGAACCTACAGTAGCTTGACCGAGACGTCACACGCGCTTCAGGGGCCGACGCTGTGGCACCCCTCCATCTTTGGAATCAACATTGTGCGAGCCCCGGATCTTCGCATGCGGCCGCATTCCCTGGAACATCACCGTCGCCAATTCAATTGCTATGGACACCTCACAGCCTGACGCCCACGGCACGGCGTCTAAGCGAGTCATTAAGGCCTGCCACCACTGTCGCCAAAAACGGGTAAGGTCTTTTTCCCTCGGCTATTCATTGCTTGGCTCGTGGCTTTCTGACATCGACATTGTTGTGGTTCAGCTTAAGTGCACCACCGCTCAGTACCCATGCCCGAATTGTCAGCTATATGGCGCCGAATGTGTCTACCCAACAGGCACGACAGCCTCACGGCGGAGGCGGAATGGACCCGGCGGACGACAACGGACACTTCGGGCGGTGTCTAATCCCCCAGATTCTCCGACTCCGAGTTCCGTCTTGAACCGCCTCGACCCTACGTTGCCAATTCACCCACAAGAGGTAGACAACACATTGGACGGGATACTCCCACAGGATGTCCCGCCTCCCGACGATTTGATGGACTTCTGGAATGAGACTCTGGACTTGTCATGCGCAGTTGTGTTTGAAGGGCTGCAACCCTCACCCAATTCTACAACCAAAGGCCCGGTGTCCCAAACCTCGCTCTCACAACGTGGTAACCGAGAGGCTGGTGGGAAGGTCTCCGGTGTGGAGTCTCTGGTCGTCGGCGATAGTCGAGGAGACTCCAACGAACGAATTCTGCCAGGGCTTTTCATAAGAAAAGACACCGTCAACAGTAATTTTATTGGTCTTAACTCCACCGGAGCCACCATCGCTTTTTGTATGAGAGAGTCTCTCAAAAGCACACCCGGCCTCTCGGGCACTGTCGGTCTGGATTTTCTTATTGAAGCTGGAGTTCATGTTGACGAAGCCGGGGTTCCGAAAAGCTCGGGGACCGATCTGCAGCATCTCCCAGAAAAGTCTGCTGCGGGGGCCGCGATTGAGGGTAAGTCTTGTTTCCAAGGTCCTCTAATATGTGAAACCCTTCTGACTGGTATGTTTGCGGGACAGTCTTCTTCGATGCCGTCCACCCGTTGTATCCAGTAATCGACAAACCATCATTCAGTTCTGCTTGGCCCCAATTATACGAACCAAATTCTACGACCCCGGACCGCGATCTGCTCTCGGTTTTCTGCCTGGTCGTGGCTGTCGGCGACCTGAACAAATCGGCAGTTGGGAATGCTCCCCAGGCAGGAGGGATATCCCAGAGTCTCTACCAGAAGAGCTGGGACATGTTGCACGATTGTCTTGCCGTACCTAATGTCA
Organism: Diaporthe sp. P3_1W; assembly: GCA_037177825.1. Taxonomy (NCBI): domain Eukaryota; kingdom Fungi; phylum Ascomycota; class Sordariomycetes; order Diaporthales; family Diaporthaceae; genus Diaporthe; species Diaporthe sp. P3_1W. Next base: position 4,021,983 of record JBAFXB010000008.1, read on the forward strand.
GCACCGTGCAGATCCTGCTGCTACACGTAAGTGAGAAAACCATGCTCATGTATTTCTCCTTCGCTAAAGCATGCTAGGTCATCTTTCACCTGCAATGTAGCAAGGCAGGCTTTGGTTGGGTCCTCTGTGGATTGGCTGTCCGCGTGGCACAAGCTGTTGGACTGCATCGGCGGAGCCCCGAAGACCTTGACCTCAGCGAAGAAGATGTAAGATTGAGGTCTCAGCTTTGGTGGGTCGCTTATCGCCTGGACGGGTCAGTCATCAATAATTTCAATGCGCCCAGTTCTGGCTCATCCTGACAGGCGTGACAGAGTTTTATCCATTACTCAAGGCAGACCAGCCTCAGTAAACCCTTCAAGTTCCGACATGGATTTCACACCATTGCCCCCTGATGAGAGCCATGGACAACCGCAACCTACGACAGCACTTTATGCCTCAGCATCGGACGTCTACGCCTGGAGCTCTAGACTCTCTCAGATACAGCACCGGTTCTGCAACGTCACCAACCAGGCAAGCACCACTGTCTCAATGCTCACCGAACTAGGGAACATCGACACGGCACTACTGTCATGGTGCCACGAAATACCGATGGACTGTCGACCAGGAGAAGAGATTGTATCGCCCGGCAACACCGGACAGCTACTTGTGACTCTCCATTTGGACTATTTCAATATGGTGCGCTCCGTACACTGGGCATCTTTGACCTGTGCTCATGCCAAGCGCAATGTGGTCACATCACATCCCAACCCACGCATTCGAGGGAGCGAGGCCATCTGTTTATCTGCTGCCAGGTCTTTCATAAAGACGTTAAACGAGTGTGTCCCCTCTGATTCCAAATCTGCAGCCCACCTGCTGACCAAGCTCAGCGCCACAACTCGTCCGGACAACAGCAGCTACAATCTTCTTTGGTACGTCGAGCTTGCGGATAAGATCTTTATAAGTGGTCATCCCTGACATCATTTCCGCCCATTATAGCCCGCAAACCGACTACCTGATGGGTGCAATCTCTGTCCTGTACCGGAACATCTTCAAATACCCCCATCGGATGTCCGCCAAGGCCGATGTGGAACACCTCCGCGCCGGAAAAATACATTTCGAACGGCACGCAAGTTCTGCGGATATCATCACGACGCTTGATAAGTTGTTCCAAGCGATGCTAACATCCGCTGAGAAAGTGACCGCGAAAGAGCCCACACCCGATATGTGTACCATAACAGTAGCAGAGCCTACGTAGCTTTCCTGCTTTCTGGTTTCTGTTATACGCGAGGCAGGCATGTCTAGGTCATCACGCTGCCTTTAATCGACTGGTTTCTCGATGTCCCTTGCGTGAAGGATCCTACAGCTTAATATTGATGCCTAAGGACTCCGCTACCCGATGCACCCGGTTGCTGTCAAACGATGCTACTTGATCGGGGACAACCGAACCTGCAAAGGCCTCGCCGGCGCCGGCTACCAATGTTTCCAACCCATCTCCGCTTGCGAATGACCAGAATCGGACATACCTGTCAACGAAGCTTACCGAAATCTCTTTGCCGGCGGGAACGAAGACCGTCTCTCCTGCGCGCACGAGGTCCCCAGGGGCCTGGCCATCTGTTCTGACGAGTATGGCACCGTCAAGGACGTGATAGACCTGGTGCACCTTCTCAAATACAAACGGCTTGCTGAGAACCGTGTTGGTCAGTCGGTTACTGGATTCGATGCTGGTGATTGCGAACTGGCCCGCGCTCTGTTTTGTGGTGATGAAAGGCCGGGCCAGAATGCCCTCGAGGATGTATCGCGGGCCAGTGTTCGCCCGTAAAAAGTATTCGGTCGGCTCCGGGCCATCTGGTAGCTTGGAGTCCTCGTCGGTCCACTCAGAGACCTCGGCGCCTTGGAACTCGGGCTGGAAAATCACGTCGTATTTATCCTTGATCTCCTGGATCTTGCTGAACATGAACTGCATCGTGTTGCGCCGATCGAATTCATCCCCAATCACACCGTCATATCTCTCAGTGACAAACCGGGAGAAGTCCACCCACTGGCCCGGGGTGACCAGCCCCACGCTCTCGTTGACCGGGTCCACGAGCTGCGGCTGGTGGACCACCTTGGGCGGCACGTACGCAAAGTCACCCGGCGAGAGGATCCTGCATCGGTCACCGGCCCATATTTTCACGCGCCCGCGCGTGCACAGGAAGACGTCGTGCGCCTCGTTGTGGTAGTGGAACCCCGGCGCGTCGCCCGTGACGCCGTCGTAGCCGAACACGGAGATCAGCCCGTCTGTTTCCTTCGCCGACGCCAGGATGCGGATGCTGCCCCTCGTCCCTGGGATGGCGATGCTCTCGCCTTCATAGGCGGGGATAAAATACGGGGTGGGCTTGCCGAGGGGCTCTAGGACGCGAGGGATATTAGACATTTTGACACCTGACTTTCTAAAGCCTACAATTTCGAAACGTGGTTGGCAGTCGTGAATAGCGGAGAAATGCCTTCTTTGCCTAAGTACGTGATTGTATAGAACCTTACATTCCCTTGTGGGACATTTCAACACCCGGGGGCTCGGGGACATGAGGGCATCCGCACGGCCCGGAGGTCTGCGGCAATTCCGGTGGGAAATCCGGCCGGGACCACTCTCCCGATGTGGGCGAGGACGGCACAGTTGGTCCGGACTGTCTCGTGTGCCGGGTGTTTGTTCATTGCTTGGATCATGGCTTCGAAGACTGCCTGGGACATATTCAATCCTCAATCGACACGTATCATAACCATAAAGCATATCCTTCCCGCAGCTCATCTGAACGTGTAGATTCGAGGCGGAACACGCATAATCTGGCACACCCTTTTCACTCTGTTCACCACCTGAAAGCAAGAAACATAACAGGCCAATGCAAAATAAGCGCCCTATATATTCCTTGATCCTTTCCTTACTAGTATCATCTTGTGTAAAGCCTTCATATGACCCAACATATGGTGGCATTTGATTGTCCCCAGTGATGGCGATGGACCATACAACGGCACTTTTAGACGACACCTGCAGCACCCCCGAATGAAAGGGTGTCGTCTACGTGACAGTAATGTGATGGATACATTGGGGCCCATCTCCCAGGCTCGGCGCCATAAAGAACCTGCGAGACCAATTGCAAACGCAATTTGTGCTCGTATACATCTGTCAGTCATCAGCAAGAATGCGTTGAGTCATAGCAGCAGAGCAATGCTGATTTTGTCTGTGTGACAGCTCCATTGAACTTCGTAATTCCTGAATATAAGCGTCGAAAACCGTCAACACTCACGATGGGAATCGGGGATCTCTTGGTTCAAGAACCGACCATTGTCGATGATTTTGCCTCTTACCATAGTACCTAGGTACCCAGCTTTGTGACATGAACTTTCTTTCCGGGCTGAGCAATTATTCGAAAAGAAGGAAAACTCATTAATTCAAAGCGGGGTATCTTAATCATGTCTTAGAACGGAGACAATATGTTTCCAGCCTGAGTGTAGTTATTGGATACCAATGTGAGGTAGGGTCTCACTTAGGTTGCACAAAGATGGGGGCCACGTTAAGGGCAGCTCCAGACCTCCCACGTAAAGCCAACTGGGCAGTTTGCATCTCTTCAGGCGAATTACAATTTCACCAAAGATTCGCTCAAAAGCCCTCACACAAGACAGCTATTATTGGATATCAGATGGACATGGCCACAGATAAATACCAATACTCCCCATTGTCGGGGCCTCGCCAGATCCGACTTCTTAAACTCCACCCCGCGGCAAGTCCAGAAGACTCGCAGCTCTCTGTCGACCTGCTCACCGTGCCTCTCGATACGGCTCCCCCATTCTCAGCCCTCTCATATGCATGGGGAGACCCGCTGCCGCAAGCAGAGATTAGATGCTGCGGTCTTGTAGCCAAGATAGGGCTCAGCCTCTTCAGCGCACTGCGTCAACTGAGGCCTCCTGCTTCAGAGCCAGAGCGGTTGATATGGGCCGACGCGTTGTGCATCAACCAAGAGGATACCGCTGAGCGAAGCGCACAGGTCCGGATGATGGGTGACATTTACGCCAGGGCGGGGAACACGTTAATCTGGCTGGGCGAGGAGGACGACAATGTCGCCCGGGCAATGACGTGGCTTCAGCGCTTTTTCAATTTCTGGGCGGTACATTACGCTGAAGGCACGGAAACCATAATACCGACCATATTTGGCCGACTCGGCGTCAATACCACCCCGGAGGCTGAGAGGGCTCTTCAATCGACATTCGGTGACCGCCGGGACGAAGCTTACAGGAATATTTGGATGTTGCTCCGTCGACCATGGTTTGCGCGCAAGTGGGTGATCCAGGAGGTGGCCAAGTCGACGAAACACGAAATGGTGCTTGTGTCCGGATCCAACAGGTTGGCATGGAAGGCTGTCCAGGCATGGCTTTGGTTCGTGGTGACGAGCCCGCAGACTCTGGTTTCCTTCCTCGGCAGCTGTCCGTGGAGGGGAGAGACGTCGCCAGCCAGCAGTTCGGACGTCTACTCCGACTTCAACCGAGCCAAAATGCTCGCGCTTATGAGGGACAAAGAGACACCGCTCATGCTTTTACTGGCAAGGACCCTCTCTCAGGTGCACAGATCCCAGAGACCACATCATTGCCTTGCTCGGGATCTCGACGGACAGCTCGCTCCATGAGAATCTCATCAACTATGACATCCCCGCCGAAGAGCTTCACCATCGACTCGCCCAACCTTGTTTAAACAATCCTCAGGACCTCAGGATCTTGTGGTCATTTGTTTCTATCATGCCAGTTGACCGACGAGGCGCGAAGTCTTGGATGCCAAACATTGGGGAGCTGCCAGCAATGCCCGGTCTTGCCATGCAGACGTTGGAAGTGTCCCAGACAATGGATATGGTTTCTGGTGCTTGCAAAAGCAAGGAACTAGATGCGTCAATGAGTGGACATCAGCTGCAGATCAAAGGACGAATAGTTGATCGTCTCGAGCACTTGGGAATGGACATGAGCGCTTCTTGCGAGCTGGGCAATTTCGTCCAAGCCCTGGGTACGAGCGATCCTAAAATCGCACTACGGCGATTGGATCATTGGCTTGATGAGTGCTGGGCCATTGCAGAGACGGCGAACCACAATGAGGATAGCTACCTATCTGCCTTGTTGGCTGAGGGCATTATGAAGAATCATATGCCAGAGACTATAGCAGCGGCAAGGAAGGACTTCCCGGTATACCGACGGGGTGTAAAAGCAATCGTTTCTGCGGTAGACGAGGCCAGCTCTTCCGAAGCTCTAGCTGTCTTGGCTGCTACAGAGTCCGTAGGTCACTTGGAAAATCTCATTTTCAAGATGCTGTATAGGCGCTTTGGCCGCACACTGCATGGAGCAGTAGGCTGGGTGCCGCGCGCAGCGGAGGAAGGGGATCTCATCTGTGTGTTCGATGGAATGGAACTGCCATACGCCGTGCGCCTAAAAAGGGACACTGGAGGTGTCTACGCGCTGGTGGGGGAGTGTTTGATCTCAGGCCTCATGGCTTGGGAAGCCATGGACATGGAGAGCGGCCAGTCCATGGTAATCAATCTGGAGTGAATAGTAGTATGGAAGCCGTAGTGGTTGACAGCGGTAGGAAGGAAAGAAATGTGAAATTTTGATATCTCGACGTTGTCGGTTGCTTGTCGGAACCGAGATCGGCGGGACGTGCTCGCCTCGCGACGGCAGCCGAGGTATGCGCGAGAGGCCCGTGCAGCTGTATATGGAAAATGAAACGCTACCCCCCCCCTATTATTTAGGTCAGCTATCCCCCCCCGTACCAAATTTAGCTGGTAATGCGGATTATATACCTTGATTATTAAGGATAACCTTATTAATATTACCTATATATTTAATTTAATAAAAGAGAGGTCGCTATAATATATCTATCCCCTATATAATTATAAATATTATAATTTTATTTATACTTAAATTTATTATTAATAAATAAATAATTAAAAGCTAAATTCTATTATTATAAGATTATTATTTAATAATATTAAAAGAGGGTTATAATAATGAATATTATAATTCTTAATATATCTTTATTATTATTATTAAATACCTTTAAATTAAAATAATAGGCTTTAAAGATATATAATATTTCTTAATATAATAATCCCTTTAAATATTATTAATATTTAATTATTATTATATAGGAATTTAAAAACCTTTTCTTTAATAAATTAAATATATATCTTAATAAAATATAATATTTTTTTATTAAAATATATTAAATTAATATTATTATATTAATTATTATAAAAGCCCTTAAGATATATAATTAAATTAATAAATAAATATATATATTAACTTAATAATATAATAAAAAGCTTTAAAGGTAATATCTTTTTAATATCTTTAAATTAAAATATATTACTAAAATATTTATTTTTTATAATAAATTAAGATTTAATAAATATAATAATATAAAAAGAATAGGTTAAATATTATTTAAATATATTCTTTAAATAGAAAGTCTTTTTAAATAAAGTATTTATTTTTATTTATTATTAATAATTATAATTAATAATTTCCTTAATATTATAATATATAAAGAGTATATAATAAAGGAGTTTTTTTTAATATAGCTTTTAGAAAAGATTTTATCTTATATAAATATTTATTTAAGCTTATAATTAATCCTTATAATAAATAATATTTTATAATATTATAATAATATTATTTATAAAATTATAAAGATAAAGGATATTTAATTATTATATTTATTATTATATTTCTTTAATTTTAATTTAATTAAAATATATTTTAAAAATTTAAAAAAATATATTTAATATTAATATTAATATAAATATAATAATAATAATAATAATAAAAAATTTATAAATTTTTTATATTTAAGTATTTAAGAGGTTAATTAATATATAAAGGTAATTAAAGGATATTTTTATTATATATATATATTAAAAAAGAGATTTAAAAATAATAATTATAATATAAATTAATAAAAGTATTATAAAATTAAAATAAAGATAGAAAAAGGGATAATAAGAAAAGAAAATATTATAATTAAATTATATATAATAAATAAAGTAATAATAAATAAGTTAATTAAAAAAAGATTATTATTTAAATTATTAAGAGGGATAGTTAAGAATTTATTATAAGAAATATATTTAATATTTTTAATTTATATTTTAATTATTTATTTAAAGATTCTTTTAATTATATATAAAGATTTTATTAATTTCCTCTTATTTATATTACTCTTTTCTTTATAAATAATATTAATTACCTTTTTTAAAATTATTAAAATATATTTTAAATTTATTTTTTATTATTAATATATTATTAAATTATATTAGGAGGCTTTTTATATTTCTTAATAAGGTATTTTAGTTTAAAAAATAACTTAATATTAGGAAAAGTTATTTAATTTATTAAAGGGTCTTATTATTATATATATTTTTAAGGATTTATTAAGGATTATAATTATTATTTTATATTAATAATAATAGTAATAATAATTTCTTCTTTTCCTTATTATTCTTAAGGAGTATAAAGAAATCCTTTCTTTTTTTTAAATATAGCTTTATAAATCTTTTAATTAATTTAATAATATTTAAGCCTTTTTTATTAAATTAAATATTTTCCTTTAAATATAAGGATTAAAGATTAATATTTTTATATTTTATTATTTTTTTTAACTTTATTATTTATATCTTTTTTATTAATATATAGAAATATTATTATAAGGCCTTAAATATAAAATCTTTATTTAAAGTTTTTTAATTATTAAGTATTTATAATAATAATAATAAAAATATAAATAGTTAATAATAATATATAGGGTTATTTAGGTAAGGAGGTATTAATAGTGGTAATATTAATAGCCTTTTAAAGCCTTTAAAAGAATATATTAATAATAGTAATATTATTAAATATTTATATATAAAGCTAGGGGTATAAAGATTAATTAATAGGTTAATTATTATATTAATATTACTTTTTTTTATTTATTATCTTTTTTAGCCTTTTTTTTTATATATATAAGGTTAATATTATTATTATTAAGTTTTTTAATATTTTTATTAATTTTAATAATCTCTTTTTATTTAAAAAAAAGCTTCTTTAAGGGCTTTTAAATTATAGCCTTTTTATTAAAAATAGCTTATATTTATATTATTAAATTAATATTAATAAAGTTAATATATATATTATTTTTCTTAATATAATATTATTAATATAGAAAATCTTTTTTATTATAATAATAATAATTAGCTTTATAATAAATATTTTTAAGATATTATTATATTTTTATTAATTTATTATATTTCTTTTAAAGGAAGTTATTTTTTTTATTATTTATTATTATTAGTATTTAAGTAGTAATTAATTTAGGTTTAAGGTTTAAGGGTAATAATAACCTTTTTATTAATAAGATATTTTATAATTATTTAATAATTAATAAATTATTTATTAGGCTAAGTATTAATTTTATTAATAAAGGTAATTAAAAGATTTTAATATTTAATTACTTTAATATTATAATATTATAAGGTATTATTTATATTATTAAGAGAATTATTTTATAAATATATATAATTATAAAATAATAAGGTTTTTTGCTTAAAATAAATATTTTAATAATATTATTATTAAGGAATTCTCCCTTTAAATGCCTTATAATCTTCTTTATTATACTTAATTAAAATAAAAATATTTTTATTTATAATTAATAATTTATTTTAAATAAAATCTATAATAATTTAATTATTATATCCTTTATATTAATAAATTTAACTTTAATTTATTTTTTTATCTTTAAGAAAAGCTTATTAAGTAATATATTAATATTAAAATATTTATATTTATTATTATTAAATTTAAAGTTATATTACTTTATTAAAGATATAAAAAAAGCTTATATATTAATAATTTTAATATATAATATTAAAAAGATTTTCCTTAATATTTTTTTTAAAAGAAAATAGCTTTTTAATCTTTTAATATTATTATTTATATTATTATTAATTAATAGTAATAATTTAAATATATTTAATATCTTTTAATTAATATAAATATCTTTAGCTTTATTTAAATTATTTAAAGTATTATTTTCCTTAGAGATAATTTTAAAAATAACTTTTTAATATTCTTAATAATACTTTTAATAATATATTAAGTAATATATTAAGTAGCTATTTATTTATTATAAAAGGTTTTTAATTAAGTTATTAGCTTTTATTTTATAATAATAATAATTTTTACTTTTATTATTAGCTTTTTTATATATAATAATATTATTAATTAATTAATAAAGGATTTATTAATAAAATATATAATTTAATATTATAAATAAATATATAATTATAATAGTTAGGCTTTTGCTTTTTAAGGGCTATATTAAAATAAGCTTTTAATTAATTTAAATAAGATATAGTTATCTTAAGTTAGGGTTAATAAAATATATACTTTTTTATATAATAAGTTTAAATTAATTTTATTATTCTTAATTATTTTAAAGATATATATAAAATAAAAGTATAATAATCTTTTTTTTATTAAATTGGGTATATAGTGATGATAATAAGGTTATCCTTGATAATCTTGGTATATATTCCGCTTTATTAGCTAAATTTTAATACGGAGGGGGATAGCTGATTAAAACGATAGGGGGGGGGTAGCATTTCGTTTTCCATACACAGAGGCAACCGGGCAGTCCGGCTGAGGCAGAGATAAGCGAGGTGCGACGGAGCGATAAGCAGCATCACAAAGTTACTGACGTCACCCGTCTCTCATGGCGTTCGCGCGTTCCCTGCTCAATGGAACGGACGGAGCGACCAGCGAACTCAATTGACCTCATCGGGCCAAGGTCCTCGCTGTCAAACCGGTGACGACTGTCGCGAGAGCTCCGGACCACTTCGTACTTATTCACGCGTCCTTGCTGTCTCGTTCGTGCCGCTGCCACGCAGATTCCATCCCACGACATCTTCACCTCTACGGCTTGACTCGCTCAACCTGCACGCACATAGACCCATCTCCACTCACCCTCGGTCACGACCTCTAGATTCCAACCACTAGATTTCAACCAGGTCTTTCTACGACACATTTGAATAGAGACGAGCTGTCTGGCGTTTGACCTTGATACCCATTTGATTGTTTCCATCTTGCCCTACTTTCAGTGACGCTTGTTTACACTTGTCCTACCGTCGCCCAATTCCAGACTTCTCAGCAGCTTCGGAAGCTCCGGAGCGGCATCTTTCGCCTGGGCGCCACCCTCGACAGCAAAAGACCGCCATCTCGCAGACCTTCAGATCTCTAGGCCACCATGTCTAAACAAGAAGAGCAACAGCTGCCCAACTACGGGCCAACTGATTATGTCAAATTCTTTGGTGCTGGTGCCCTTGCGGCAACTCTCACACATGGCGTATGCTCTTCCCGCAACCTCCATGATCCCGATGGCAGTTGAGCTGACAACCGTTCCAGGCAGCGACACCAATCGATGTCGTCAAGACAAGGATACAAGTCGACGACGCTATGAAGGGCCTCAACATGATAAAAGCAGGACGCACAATTGTTGCCAACGAAGGCGCAGCAGCCCTCCTCACCGGCTTCGGTCCCACAGCTGTTGGATACCTGATCCAAGGTGGTGGAAAGTTTGCAGGTTACGAGTTCTTCAAGAAGAAGTTCATAGAAATGAGCGGGTCCACCGAGAAGGCAACCCAGCGCCGAACCGCCATCTACCTTGGCGCGTCCGCAACCGCAGAGTTCTTTGCCGACATCGCCCTGTCACCGCTGGAGGCAACGCGCATCCGTCTCGTGAGCCAGCGTGGCTACGCGAGTGGTCTCGCCTCGGGGTTCATGCGGATGGCGCGGGAGGAGGGCCTCAGGGGTTTCTACTCGGGCTTCGTGCCGCTGCTGTTCAAGCAGGTGCCCTACGCCGTGGGCCAGTTCTCGGTGCACGAGGCCGCCAACGAGATGATTTATCGCGCCATGGGCCCCGAGAAGAAGGCCAAGCTCACGCAGCTCGAGTCCACCGGCGTGGAGCTGACCTCGGGCGTCGTCGCTGGTGTGGCCGCTGCCGTGCTGTCCCACCCCGCCGACACCCTGCTGTCCGCGATCAACAAGGGCGCGGGCGACAAGTCACAGAGTACGACCGCGCGGATGTTCACGCTGGCGCGCGAGTTTGGCCCCAAGAGGCTGTTGACTACCGGGCTGGGCCCGCGTGTGGTCATGACTTGTGGGCTGGTCGCTGGACAGTTTGTGATTTACGCGCAGTGCAAGGCGCTTGTTGGTGCCCCGCCCGGAATTGAAATTCATAAAGAGGAGTCGCTGGCGTGAGGGAGTGTGGGTCTCGTCTCGGCGTTTGGAAGAGTGGAAAACAACAATGTAGACGGCGCTTACGGGGCAGAAGGGATGGCGTCTAGAGTACTCAATCAAAAAGGCAGTTTCCAAAACGCATTGGCAGCACCACGTTTTTACTTCACCATCAGCTCTTGTGACATTTGAGCTACATGAGGCAGCCTGGTGAGTGAGGCTTATTTACATTTAAAAGACTTGCTATAATAAAATAAAGTCCATGCCTCTATTTGAACCGTTAATTCAACATAGTTTAGTACACCAATTTTGGCGAACAAAAGTACCATAGTAAATGCCTATAAATGTATTTCACAACTTTTTCAAATAGCTTACTAAACTTCATGTCATTCTTCTACTTTTCTTTAGTCATTACTTTTCAGGAAGTCCCTATTGTATATGTTCTTTAAACGGAGACCCGAGAAGACCAGGACCTGTAAGTGAGCTTGATAAGCCGGCCAACCTTTCTCCAAGGACATGACTCCAGAGTCGTGGGTTCCGGGCTGAATTCTCCGACTGGTTCTGAGAGCACAGATTGTCTGTCACAAAGTAGGTTATCGCAAGGCTCGGGAATGCAAGTTTAGAGTATGAGCAGCCGAGCCAAAGGATGGCAAGTCATTATCTGTACAGCTCTGGCAGATAGCCAGCACATTTGCTCTGTCATAAGGAGTTCGTCACCCAGGGCTTAAAGGCGGTTCCGCCGGATGATAGGCGAACCCCATTATTGCTTATCTTCTGGGTCTGTAGTGTAACTGGTACGACGGGCAGTTAATCTCTGGCGTGCTACTTCGCCACACACCCGGCTTGCATCACATCCTCCTCGGTCCTGGCGTGCGGGTAACTGAGTTTGTGTTATCAGTGTAAGCCGTCTTGACATTGTGCATCTAACCCTTTGTGGCAGCTGCGACGTGACTTGGATCCTGCACTGCCGTCCTGGACGATCCCAACCCGTTTTGCATATCAGGCTTTTCAGCCTCACTGTTGCCATCCTTCTTAGTCGATTAGGATCCGTCGTGATACCCGGAGGTTGATGAGACAACCCGGTGAAACGAAAAAGTGTATTTACTTCCTATAGATCGTTGACGTGTCCGATCGTGGGGGACCTTTCCATTGAACACCTCACAATGAACGTCATCATCAAATGAGTCTGAATGCGGACATGAACCACAATGCTCCGCTCGAGTGGCAAATCTAGAACCTGGAGTACCATCGTTCCATCTATACCAGAATTATTACCCTTGGAATCTTCCGTTTTGGCCCCCGACGTCTTACTCGTTCGACAGCAAGTGTGGCTATTCTACAGTCTTCAAGTTCCAAATCTTGATTCTACTTTCCAAACAGCTTAACTGTACCCCAGCAAGAATTGGCGCTTTGGTCAATGGCATGAACTGTAGATGACATACACTGATGGAGCCGAAAGATAGTGCGTATGGATTGGATAGACCACTATAGGGATTTGATTGATGGTATTTGCTTAGGCATCAGGGTCTCTTTTTGATGCCCTGAATGACGTCGATGTCTTGTCTATTTCACTTGATATGCCCGTATGGAATTCAGGTATCTATGAAGTGCAAGGTTTTCATTCGTTCTGAGCCCTTTTCTCCTTCAATTTACCCGCCTAGGCTCACATGACAAGAGCCTGCAGATGGCTTACTTCTTCACCAGCAGACCCGGTCCCACCAACCTGATCCGCGAGAGGATGATAAGTATGCCGCCCTGAATTCGTTAGTGTCGAATATAGACAAAGCACAATTTATTCAACTTACTGCGATCAGCATGACGCCACAGAAGATCTTCAAACCGGAGTAGCCGCCGTTCTGCGACGTGACAATCGCTCCAGCAATAGGACTGCCGAAGAGTGCCCCAAAAGAGGAGAATGCATAAAGCGTCCCGACTCGGAAACCGAGCTTGCGGATATCGGATATGGCAGCTACGAGCGCAGGGATGATGGCCAGCGTCAACCCCGAGGCGAACCCGTACAGCACCGCGAACGCGATGATGGGGCCAGTGGATTCGGCTGGAAGCCACAAGGCAAGGCTTATGATTCCAGAGAAGAGAGTGAAGACGATGCAGACGTTGAAGACGCCGTACACATCTCCGAGGTGGGCAGGGAGTATCCTTCCGAAGATGCTCGCCGCGTTGATGATGGGGACGAGATACTCGGTCAGGTAAAGGGGCATACCCGCCGCCTTGGCCTGAACAATGATGAAGTTGAACGGCAGGAAGGCTCCGAGGTAGACAAAGAGCGAGCCCAGCGCGAGAAGCAGGTATGGGATCTCAACAAAGGGGACCAGGTATTCCTTTACCACAAACGGCGTCGGGTGCGGGGGCAGTCGAGATTTGATGGCGATGTTGCCAAAGATGAGGAGCCCGAGGATTAGAAATGCCGTGATCCGCATAGACCAGCCAAATCCGACCGTTTCGATCAAGTGGCTGACCATGATTGGGAGGACGACACCGCCCATGCTGGACCCGGACACCATGATGCCGAACGCAAGCGCTCGGTGCCTCTTGAACCAGGTTCCTGCAGCAGCGATAGCTAAGCATTGTCAGATAAGCGGTGTCGGATGCTGCTCTTGTCGTATGATGAGGGAGAGGGTGGTGGTGATGTGGAGGCTTATGCACTTACTTGGATAGAATAAGAAGCTTGTGCCAATTCCACTGCACACGCACTGTGCGAGGAATATCTGGTAGTATTCGGTGGAGATGGAGACCATCATCAGGCCGAAGACATGCATAAAGGATCCCAAAAGCAGTGGCCATCGCGGCCCATAGCTATCAGACAATTTGCCAGAGAGCAGACCCTGCGAGAATGTCAGTGTACCTCAGGTCCGCTGTATGCAGGCTGAGTAGTGCGGCGTACGAAGAAGAATAGCATGAATCCTTCTGTCGCTGTTATCCACGCCACGTCACTCGGGCTGTACGAAGCGAGCTGGTGGGCTTGATAATAATCCTGGAAGACTCCGATGCCTTGCTTTGAATCAGTGTGAGACTCGACCAATAATGAGGTGGTGCCGTACAATTCACCCATCCAAAACTGGAAAAGACGGTACACCAGCCGCCAGCAATGCACAGCCAGGCTTGAAAGCCGCCATCGGGGAACTCATCTGGGTCTGGCGTAGACTTGGGCAGACCAGGCGCATCCTTCCTTTCGGGGGCGAGGGTGGGAGACTGGGAAGACTCGCTGGACTCCATCGTCGTGCACAAGAGTAGGAAGCCGGACGTGACAGTTGACGAAAATTTGAATCTGAAGAGGGCTATTACGTGTGTCCCAAGTGCTGCTGTCTGTTGTTTGCATATATATTTACACGGCAGGCCAAGAATTAGTAATGCCTGCAAATGCGCTAACCTCTATGTGGTACCATGTTTCGAGCTCCAGCTATGTACCAATGTATTAACTTAAGTGGCGCTCGGCAGACCGTTTGCATGCCTGTCACCGCTGATCAGCAATGTCAGCCGCTTGTCTGTGTTACCCAGCAGGCATTAACTTATACGATAGAATTTAAATGAATTACTCATCTGTCGACGTGAAGTGTCTGGACCCCAATCCCCCATGGACTGTGAATCATGTCGGTTTCTGTACTTGAATGGAACATGTAAAGACTGCAGTGGTGACGAAGCCCGTCGAGGCGCAATTCCACACCGCCGTCGGTTTCCGAAGTCGTACACAATCAGAATCAGCCTCGCTGCGCATAAATATGATATCTCATCAAGCATCAGCAACTCCTGTGGGCGGTACCGCTGCATGTGTAGATGACCCGGTACCACGATGGCGACAACGACGACGCAAGGGTTCGGACGTAGGTGCCTGTGCCTTGAATCTTTGGCTCCGGGGCGTTCCGAAGGCCAATCCTTATTTCGGTGCTGTCCATATTGGTTTTGGAGCCTCCCTCGGTCCTAATTGAACAGATTTTGTTCTGCAAGCGGCCAGTCATGGACAGATGGACTCATGCAGGTTCATTGAGTGATGCCATCTTTCTAACACATCGTATCATTGAATTTTCCTGTCCTGCCATTGATACTATGCTATCTACCTTTCAGGCTCACCCATGCACAGTCCACTCAAGCATGTGTAAGCGTCAAAAGCATACGTAGTTCCGAATTTGGTGTGGTCCCAAGATTGAAGATCCTCACAGCAGTCCCTTGATGCTATCTACGGTGCCGACCACAGACTCCTTGAGCGTGCGGTAGGTCATACCCAAGACTGCCAGGCTCTCGCGGTTATCGTACCCGTTCACACCAGTGACAGGCCTCTCTCCGCTCTTGATCGCCTCGCCGACCGGCATCCTGTCCTTGTACTCGGGGTAATGCTCTCCAATGAGCCGCGCGATCTCTGCGTTGCTGTAATTACCCGCCGTGACCAAGAAGCGTCTGTTTTCCGCCTCGGGCCTCTCCAGGGCGCGAACGTGCGCCACCGCCAGGTCCCGCACGTCGACGAACAGGTAGTTGACGGTCGGGGGGCAAGGGGTGGAAGGCCCGCCGCGAAGGAGGCTGACAAAGCGAGCATTGCTGGTGTTGATGGAATCAAGGGAGGACAGCGCGTGGATTACGGGCCCGAAGACGAGCGGCGGGTTGATCGTGGTCAAGGAGAAGCGCGGCTTCTCCTCCTCGATGAACCGCCAGGCTGCCTTCTCTGCAAAGGTCTTGCTGGCCAGGTAAGCGAAGGGACCACTCTTGTGGGCTTCCTCCTCGGTGATCGGGTTCCAGTCAGCTTCGGTGTAGATGTGCGGCAGCGGCTTCCCATAGTCGACCATGGCTGCGTAGGAGGACGTCAGGATGACCCGCTTCACCGTGGGGGCATAGGTCTTGATGGCCTTGAGGATCCCAGTCGTGCCGTCAACGGCTGTTGTGATGAGTTGCTGCATCTCTTCAACCGTTTTGGCGTTGAAGTGGTATGGGCCGGCGCAATGAACAGCGGCTTCGAAAGGAGGGTCCGCCGCTACAACAGAGTCAAAGGCTACCCGATTGGTATTGTCAGCAATTGTCAACAGTACGGCTTTCATGGGTAAGTGACTGACCTCCCGGGCTCATCATGTCCTCGACTACAACGTAGTCGAGCTGCTCCTTCCCATACTGCTTGTGGGAAACAATGATCTGTTCGCCCTTCGCCGCGGAGCGGACCGTGACCACGACAGAGTAGCCATGATTCAGCAAAGAGTCCAAAATGTGAGCTCCAATGAAGCCGGAGGCGCCAGTAAGAAGTACTCGTGTCATTGTAAAAGTTGATTGGGATATCAAGTGTTGTGTTTCACGCAACGATTTCTGAGGTCAGATTCGACTTGCTCGCTGTCTGCTTCTGCTTGGGTCTATGCTGGTAGGTAGGAAGAGAGGGAAAAATAAATAAGGCTCGAAATGTGGCAAGGGATTGCGTAGAGGCAACTTGAACGGAGAAATGAGCCAAGGACAGAACCTCCGGAGCCGGACCAGGCTCTATTTCTCAGTACGTACCCATACATCATCAGACGAGCGGTGTGACACAGTAAGATGCCAAATAATGGGACGAAATCAGTTGTACACACCCTGATATACAGTATCACCAGGTGACACGGTCGTAGCTGAAATCTAGCCCGTTGTGATCATTTATTCCACCTCGATGCCAGCCTGCATTGCCTCCAGGAATTGATGTCTTATCGCACCAATCGCCTCACAAAGACTTATTCAGACCTTCCTCTTCGGCGGAACCCGCTCATCTGTCGGCGAAGGATCCTGATGTCAATAAGTCAGCCACGCGATCCGCCGCAAGGAAGTCATTCACAGCAGGCCGGAAATGCTCCGTCGGATTCCGAATCGGTTATCTACAACTCGATATTTTATTTTCAACAAGTATAGTTATTGTAATTTCCTTTAAAGTACTAGTCTCTCGATATAATACTATTAGCGAGGAGACTTGCGTGCCTACTAACGCTATACTTATATAATTTGTAAATAATTATTACAATCGACCTTTTTGCAATTGTATGCTTTTTTGGAAGTGACTGTTGGTAGTCCTCCTCTCTCTGCCACAGCCTCATGCAATGGCTTTGAAGTAGATAATTACTGGAAATGGAGTGGCAATCGATACGTACCCTCCGTGTGATTCATGTTTGATGATGGGGGCTTTGGTGATTATGCCGAGTAAGACACCGGCCATAAGATCCACGCATTCTACCCAGGTAGCCCTTGAGGATAAATTGATCGAGTTCATCGCATCTTGGTTCCTCGACCTTTTCTCCTCATTCTATCCCCTTCCAGTGTCTTGTCGAAACCTTTGCGAGCACCATCGAACGACAAAGACAACGCCGGCACCATGTCCAGAGCCTCCGATCGCTATGTTGAGCCTATCGCCATTTGTGGCATGGCTATGCGCCTCCCAAATGGCATCAAGACACCTGAAGCCTACTGGGACGTACTTTACAATGGCAAGGACATGAGGTCACCAGTTCCTATTTCTCGTTACAACATCAAGGGCTTTAATGACGCTATGGGCAAGACGAACATCATCAGACAGCAACATGCCTACTTCCTGGAAGACGACCTGGCTGCGTTCGACGACGGTCTTTTCACTATGGTTAGAAAATCTTCGTTCTTTTGGGATTCTCCTTCCATCGCAAAGTCCAGTTGAATCATCCACTGGACGTGGATGTTTGCACATTTTGCATTCTGGCACACCACTTTGGGCAAGACACCTGCCCGTGGTACTATGATTTTACATCGAAACATAGAGTTTCATGAATAGTCGAAGACGCAAGCCCTCAATGTGACAAATTACTGACCGAAGGCTCAGACCAGGAACGAATTAGAGAAAGCGGATCCGCAACAACGACTGCTTCTGCTCGTTGTTAGAGAATGCCTCGAGAGCGCTGGTGTGATCGATTACAGAGGCAGTCTCACAGGTTTCTTCGTGGGTACATTCTCTGAGGATTGGCTTCAAACACAGTCAAAGGAGGAACAACACGCCAGTGGCTACGTTCTCACCGGCCACCTCGACCCGATGCTGGCCAATCGAGTTGCCTTCGAGTATGACTTACGCGGGCCCTGGTAAGCTGATCCACCCTGTTATTCATGCTTGAGCACGGCAATGCTGACGGGCTTGTGCAGTTTCGTCGTCAAGACCGCGTGTTCCTCTTCCCTGATTGCCCTGCACAATGCTGTTCGGGCGGTTCAGAACCGCGACTGCGACGCTGCCATCGTGTCGGGGTCGAACCTCAACATGGGGCCAATCACCACGGCTTCCATGACACAGGAGGGTATCATGTCGCCGGAAGGTTCATGCAAGACCTTTGACGCACACGCTGATGGCTACGGACGTGGTGAAGCCATCAACGCTATCTATATCAAACCGCTTTCCCATGCAATCCGCGACGGGAACCCAATAAGGGCAGTCATCAGGAACACTGGTATCAACCAGGACGGTCAGAGCACTGGCCTGTTCGCGACCAGCATTGAAGCACAGGAGGCCCTGATGAGGAAGGCTTACGCAGATGCCGGCCTCGATCCAGCTGAGACTGCGATGGTCGAGGTAACTATCCCAAGCTACGGCTGCCGCCCCCCTTGCAAGCATCAAGAGTCTCATTTTCTCTTCACAGTGCCATGGAACCGGAACCCCGGTAGGCGACCCCGTCGAAGCAACCTCGGTCGGTAACGTCTTTGGCGAGCCACGCGGCATCTACATCGGGTCTGTCAAGCCAAATCTTGGCCACTCCGAGGCCTCGGCGGGAATATCAAGCTTGATGAAGGCTGTCCTTGCCTTGGAGCACAAGACCATCCCCCCGAACATCAAATTCAACGTTCCCAATCCTCGGAGTAAGCTTTCTCGTCCCATTTCTATAGGCACGAGCTAATTGGTATACCACAGTTCCATTTGAGGAGAAGAAGATCACAGTTCCTGTGAAGCCCATGACCTGGCCGGAGGGAAAGGCCGCCCGAATCAGCGTCAATTCATTCGGTATTGGAGGCACTAACGCACACGTAGGTTCAAGCCTATACAAACATAATTCCACAAAACACGACTAACATCAAGCTCTTGGGAAGTGTATCGTCGAGTCTGCCGAGCAATACCTGCGAGACGCATCAACCTCGCGGCTGGGATCGGAACTGGCCGTCATCTCTGCCAATTCCCAGGACTCTTTGAAAGCCGGGATTGATAATCTCAAGCAATACGTATCCGTCCATCCTGATACTTTGCCGGACCTCTGCTATACCCTTTCTAGGCGCAGGGAACACTTTAAATGGAGGTCTTTCGCGGTGCTCTCTGATCCCAGCACGGTCTCATTCGCGCCTCCCGCCAACAAGCCGGCCAAGACACCAACAATTGTGATGGTATTCAGTGGCCAAGGTGCACAATGGCCGCAGATGGGCTTCGACTTAATGACTTCCTTTCCCGAATTCAAGGACGATGTCTCCGCAATGGATGATATCCTGCAAGGCTTGGGAGATCATCGCCCTTCTTGGAAAATTGTTGGTGAGTAACGCTCGCTCTCATCCGTGTTCCTACCGAAAGCTAACACCCTCCTAGAAGAGTTGAGTAAGCCAGCCAGCTCGAGTGAGATCCATGGGGCAGAGCTTGCGCAACCTCTGTGTACTGTCGTCCAAATTGGTCTGATCAATGTCCTGAAGCGCTTCGGAGTCCAACCACAAGCCGTTGTCGGCCACTCCAGTGGCGAGATCGCGGCCGCGTACGCTGCCGGGGCACTGACCCTGCGTGAAGCTATCACCGCGGCTTATTATCGTGGTCAGGTCTCCAAGAGGACTGACACGCCCGGCGGCATGGCTGCAGTTGGCCTGGGGGCTGAAGAGACGCGAAAGTATCTTCCCGACCGAGTCGTTGTGGCCTGCGAGAACAGCCCTGCAAGCACAACCATCTCCGGGGATGTGGACCAGCTGCAGGTGGCATTGAGGAACATCAAGAGCGCTCTCCCTGACGCATTTGCGAGAGCCTTAAAGGTGGAAATGGCCTACCATTCCCGTAAGTTCATCCATCGCGTCCATTTTTCTTCGAAGTGGCCTCACTCCCGTGTGGGTGGCTAACAAGAAATCATCAGACCACATGGTCTCCTTGTCCGAAGGCTATAGGGCGTACCTGAACGACGAGTTTACCAGCTTTACGCAGGGACGCGAGACGCTGGAAGACAGCCAGGTACTCCACCATCTGCAAATACCGCTCTTTTCAAGCCTGCGGGCAAAGAAGATCACGGACGCTCAGGAATTTGGGCCTCAATACTGGCTGGACAACCTGACGTCGCCTGTTTTGTTCAACTCGGCCGTCCAGGGCATCTTGCATGAGGTCCGAAACGCTCTCTTCCTCGAGATCGGACCCCATGCTACCCTCCAAGGGCCGATCCGTGAGATATGTGCCGACAGCAATACCAAATTCGATTATATCCCGACTATGCTCAGGGGGAAGAACAGCACTGGGGCCCTTCTGTCTGCCCTGGGACAGCTATATCAACACGACATCAACGTCGACTTCGCTTCCCTATATCCATCTGGAAACGCCTTGGCCGATCTTCCCACCTATCCTTGGGCGTTGAGCGAGAGGTACTGGTATGAGCCAAGAATATCAAAGGAGTGGCGTCTCCGCCCTTATGGCCACCACGAATTGCTCGGCCGTAAGGTCGCCGAAAGCACATCGATCAACCCTTCCTGGCGACTGGTGCTTGTCCCCGACCATGTGCCCTGGTTGGCCGATCACAAAGTCCATGAAGATACAGTCGTTCCATTCGCTGCCTTCGTGAGCATGGCGGGTGAAGCCATTCGGCAGCTGACTGGAGTTGAGGCTGGATACACGGTCAAGAATGCACGCGTCACCACAGCTTTGGTCATCGGCGAGACGCCAGTGGAGATTGTGACTGCCCTGCGACATCATCCAGGGTCCGAATACTTTGAGTTCAACATCGCATCTCACAACGGAACGACCTGGATTGTCCACTGCGAAGGTTTGGTCAAGCCAGTTGATCAAGATGCGCCACCAGCTGAGCAGTTAGCCGAGCTTCCTCGATCTGCAGACGCGGACAGGTGGTTCGAGTCCTTTGCAAAGGTTGGCTTCAACTACGGCCCCAAGTTCCAGCTGCTCAATCATCTGTCGGCCTCCGCGACCGAGGAAGCAGCCGCGGCGTTGGTGCACACAGGTGAAGAGTCCATCGAGGGCCCATTCCTCCAGCACCCCACAACCATCGACGCCTGCTTGCAGCTTGCCATCATCGCCGGGTGCAGGGGCTTACCGCGCAACTACACGGAGCTGAAGGTGCCCACGGCCATCGACGAGATCGAGGTGTACCGCGGGGCGTCTTCAATGCGAGCCCTGGCCCGGAGCTCAGCCGATGGCGAGGCCATGGACGCCGAGTGCGTGTCAAACGGGAAAGCATTACTACGCATTCGCGGTCTTCGCTTTACCCTTCTGCCCGTCCAAGATGAGGTTCCGGGAGCGCCCCACCGAACCGACGGGGCGTACCTGGAATGGCGCCCTGACTTTGACTTCCAAGACGAAGCCGCAGCGCTGGTCAAGCCCCCATCTGACGATGAAGGCACTCGTATTCTCGAAGAATTCGCCCTTCTTTGCGCAGTAGACTCGGTCGCTCGTCTGAAGGGCCGCAAGCCATCGAGCCCGCACTTCGAGAAGTACGGGAGATGGATGGCTCGCAAATCCGAAGCAGCAGCGAACGGTCAGTCGGCGATCGGAGAGGATGCGTCCAGGCTGCTTTCCCTCTCTAGCACTGAGAGGTCTGGTATGATAGCAGAGAGATACGCTCAACTATCAAAGATCCCCTGTCGGGCCCCATACGCTGTCGCGATCCATCGAATCCGAGACAATATCGAGGGTCTGTATACCGGGACTGTGGATGCCGCACAGCTTCTGATGGAGGACGACATCCTGAAAAACATCTACACCGTCATCAACTTCGACTATTCTCAATATGTCAGCCTGATGTCCAACTCTCGTCCCGCGCTTCGGATTCTTGAGATTGGCGCCGGAGCAGGCGGCACCTGTGATACCATTCTGTCCAAGATTGTCAAGGAGGGGAAACTACCCCCTTACTCGGTTTACACCTACAGCGATGTCTCGCCCGGGTTCGTCGCGCAGGCCCGCGAGCGTTTCAGCGAGGCTCCCAATATCGAGTACAAGGTGTTCGATGTCAGCAAAGACCCGACTGATCAGGGTCTCGCGGCCGGCTCATATGATCTAGTCCTGGCCCCGTATGTGGTCCACGCCACTCCTTATCTCCAGCAGACATTGAAGAACTTGAACGTGGTGCTGAAGCCAGACGGGCGGCTGCTGCTCTCCGAGCCCTCAACCGTCGGCATATCGCCCAATTTCATCTTCGGCACCTTCGCATCCTGGTGGTCTGGGGAGGCTGATGGCCGCGAATGGGAACCCTTTGTTCCCCTTGATCGGTGGGATTCTGACCTCAAAGCCTCTGGCTTCACTGGAGCAGATGATGTCGTGTATGACACGGATCTACCGTACCGATACTGGTCTACCATCATCACCAGGCCGAAATCCCGTGTTGCCCAGACTCCAGAATTAGAGAGCCCCGAGGTCGTAGTTGTCGCCAAAGATGTCGGAGGCAAGCTATGCTCCGATCTAGTCGATGGTCTGGAACAAGCCGGCATATCCGTCTCGAAGGCCCTGCCCCTCACTGAAAGTGTTGCCGATGAACACGATGTCATTTTTGCCTTGGATTTGGAAGAGCCATTCTTCCACAATATCTCGCCCCAGCACTGGGCGACCTTCAAGGGCCTCATGAAGAGGTGCGAATCGAATCCGTCCCGAAAATTGCTGTGGCTTCTTCCACCGTCCCAGAAGAACTGCAAGAGCCCCAAGTCCGGCCTGTCGATTGGACTGCTACGGTCTGTCCGCTCGGAACTGGACCTATCACTCACGACCCTGGAGGTCGATCCGACAGAATCTGGCCTGGGAGGCTACGTTGCCGACGTCTTCCATAAGGTTGCGGGAGAAGATGTGTCCGAATCGCAACAGTTGCTTCCAGATAGGGAGTTCTTCATCGAGAATCGGACAATACATGTGGGCCGTTACAGTCCATTTTCGCTGTCTTCGGAGCTATCGCACAGGGTACAGAAAGTAGGTCGACCAAACACCCTTAACGTGGCCCAGGACCTACATCTAATCATGCTGCAGGCAACTCTCAAACAAGATCATAAGCCTCGCGTTGCTGATGGCTCACTGAGCTTTGATCCAGAGGCTTCGTATATCGTGACTGGTGGGATGGGCGGCCTTGGACGAGCAATTTGTTCCTGGATGGCCGAACGGGGTGCTCGCTTCATCACCGCAATCTCGAGATCTGCAGGTCGCTCTTCACGCGACAAATCCTTTATTGCCGAAATGCAAAGCATGTCGTGCGTTCTGACACCGGTTGCGGGAAGTATACAAGACAGAGATGTGGTGAAATCCGCAGTTGCACAATCACCAAGGCCTGTCAAGGGGGTGATTCACCTAGCCATGGTCCTTAGGGTGAGAGCAGGAAGATGACCTAGGGGGACTTTGAGAATGACTGCTAATCTCTTCCCAGGATGCCCTCTTCAACGAAATGACTCACGAGGAATGGGAACAGGGCCTGTCGCCCAAGGTCGACGGTGCCTGGAACCTGCACAACGCCCTGCAAGGCACGGCGCTCGACTTCTTCGTCGTCACCAGCTCCATCGTGTCGACAGTCAACGTCCCAGGGCAGGCGAACTACAACGCCGCAAACACGTTCCTGGAGGCCTTTTGCCAGTACCGCAACGGGCTCGGGCTCGCCGCCTCCGCGATCGCCGTCAGCCCCATCGACGACGTGGGCGTCGTGGTGGGCAACGACAGGGCCCGCCGGAACCTGCGCTCCAACGGCCTCCAGTTCCTCGACGAGCGCGAGTTCCTTCAGTACCTCGAGCTGGGCATCCTGCACCGGGCGCCCACGCCGATAGTCATGGGCCTGCACTCGGACACACACCTGGACGACGCCAACAACCGCGTGGCGTGGAAGCGTGACCGCCGCATGGGCTTCTACCACAACACGGCCAAGGAGAGCATGCCAGAGGAGGCGTCTGCTGACGGGAACGACCTCCGCGATTTCATCACCAAGGTCTCCGCCGCCCCGGCCGAGCTTGACAAGGCTGAGAGCGTCGAGTTCCTGGCCATGGAGATCGGCAAGCGCGTCTACTCGTTCATGCTCAAGCCCGTCGAGGAGGTCGATGTCTCTGTCAGCCTGGTCGAGATCGGGCTCGACTCGCTCATGTCGGTGGAGATGAGCCGCCTTTGGACCAAGATGTTTGGCCTTACCATAAGCGTGCTGGAGATCATGTCTCTGGGCGCACTGGAGAACTTTGGGAAGCACGCCGCACAGGGTCTGAAGCAGCGTCTGGCCATTTCCGCTTGAATAGAACGGAAGAAACCAGTGGGCTGCATTCCATCATAGATTGACAGGGAGCAGCCAGCTGTAATTGGTAGATATGACCCGGACTTTTCTAGATAGATCCCATGCACACAGGTACTTAGAATTTGTTTTGTCACGATGCTAGTCCATCTACAATCTCTCACTCACCCGTGGGGCTTTTATGTAATCATTTGTCACTCGTTGAAACTTGAGCAGAGTGGAAAATGATAATTACAATGAACGACGCAAAGGCTCGTGGATATCTGCAAAGGTCATCATCGACAACCCCCAGCGCAATCCATCGCCCTCCATCTGGTGCACATTCTGCACCCACGACAACTCTCTCTCATAGCCCGGATGGAGACGGAAGTACTGACGGGAACTCCAGCATGGATAGGTGGTTGCGTGGCTGCCGTAGGTTCCCATCTCCACCCGGTGAAAATATTCCAAGGACTGGCATACAGATCGCGCCATCTTTCCCCCCTCACTCTGCGCATCTATCACCGGGTCATCTCTATCAACAGTGGATGGCTCAGATGTCTGCCCGGAGTTCGCCACCGTAATTCCGCGTCGTGAGAGCAGGTCCTCGACGTCGATATGACGGTCCAGCCTCGACTGGACGAGATCGCAGATCTGGATGACATGGCTGTAAAGCTGGGCCAGAACGGCCCAGCACATGACGACAGGGACAGCGGAGTCCAGGGACTTGAACTCAAAGCAGAGCGGGAACAGGCTTTCAGAATTGTCGGTCTTTGTCGGGCTGGTGACGCGACTTGGTGCCAACCAGTATTGAGGCGTCGGCGAGGCCTCGCAGAATTCATCGTGCCAAATCCTCAAAGACTTGGCCATGGCAAGTAGTGACTTCATGACCATGGCTGACCTTTCTAGGAGGGTACCCTCCGTATCGATCCGAGTCAGAGAAACCGTCTGCTCTAAAAGAGCTGGGACGTCGGCCACCATTTGATAAACCTGGTCAAGGGCGCTGTGGATGCCGCCGGGCTCTAGCACGATCTGTCGCCACACGTCATTGTCGAGCATTTGCCCACTTCGCGTAGTTAGAGCTTCCAGGGTCTACTCGACATGTTAGTTGAGAGAATAGAGTCCATGTACTTCCATAGAAAGCATACGCAGACAATCCTGATGCGCGAAAACAAATGCCGCCAGGCTGGTGTATTCGTCGATTCCGGATCGCGTAATCGTAGGATCTCTGTAATTCCACGCGCATGGACGCTCCAAGCGTTGGTTTCGGGACACACGAAAAGCTAGAAACAGTGGTCAGTGATCCCCTTGTCTCCGGGCATGCGATCGGGGAGGTGGTGGGCTCGCCATTGATCGGTCTTTCATTTGAACGTGAACTTTTGGAGATCTTCAGTGGCCACGTACTTCAAAGGTCGATAGTAAGAGTATAGCGGCCAATGTTTCCTCTCGAAAGCGCCTTGTCGGGTCATCTAAATCCGAGCGAAGATGCTTCAGGGCGATATCGTATTGATCAAGACATTCGCATGGAGTGATGGTGTCTGTGCCAGTGACGTGCAGCTGTGCAAGGCAGAAGGCAAATAGGGCGGTATCTAACGCCTTGCTAGGCTCGACAAGATCGGCAAGACGATATGCCCAAGCGAAGCTCCCTTCACTGGGTGTTGATGCACTGGATGCTGTCTGTTTCGGCAAGTAGGTTGCTCGTAGTAATTCAACAGCATTTTTGCGGAACTCGCAGCAGTTGAGTGAAGACTTTTGATAAAAGTTGCGCAAGTCTGCTTCTTTTGACCTTTGCCTAGCTCTGCGCTCTGATAGCACTGAAGTTGCGGTGGTCGACGGTTCGGAGGGAGTCCTGTTGACAAAAATGCGGTCCCTTTCGTATCCAGTGCATGTTAGTTTTGCTTTGATACACCTCTGGCAAGAGGGTCGCTCCATCCCACACTAGGTAATTGTGGATTTTTAGGTTAGTATCAGGACTTCAATCAAATACGGCCACAAAGCTCCATGACAGGAGTGGCCAACCGACGGTTGGGCACATTCTCACCTTCACTCTCCTCTGCCTGCAAGTGTTACAAGCCAGCGACTTCCCAGCTACACCGACCATGTTGATCTTTGGACAGATCAGAATAGTCTAGACGGATGGCACGTCGTGATGATGTCGAAACCTTGAGCCTATCTCAAGTGAAGCGGGCTACGTCACGTGGGAAGCACGCTAGAATTCTTTCGATCAGCTGCAGCTTACGCTGTGCTCAAGTGAGAAGACATGCCGCCCGTCCTAGACTTGAGAGGCTGTTACTGTAGCGCGCTGCGGTAGACGTGGCCAATCACGAAAGCAGCCCCGCGGACCGCGTTACAGGTATTACTGCGTGCATGGAATCACCCACAGTTGAATGTCCCGCTCTGGAGCCTAGCATAGCCACGTTGCTGCATGCAGGAGACCAACATGTATGGATGCTCATCCACTGACCGTGGTTCGCTTAAGGCCCACCCCTAACTTCTGTCGGCGCCTGAGACACCTCCAATTTATTGAATCACATTTTCAACACCCCCCACACCAGACATCGATGTCAATTCCACTTCCTCGTTGCTTCCTCTGGCAACACGATCCTCGGCTTCAAGTTCCAGCCCATTTTTAAGACTCCAAATAGTACGGCCATCAGTTTGCATTTCCTTCACGACCGGTCAAGAATACATCCATTCACCCCAAAATAAGTACTCGTGGGTTCTACCAAGTGCGTATAAAATCTGGTGCATCGTCTTTGTACTCCACTGAACGGAAGGTAGATCGCACAACAGTCAACATGGAGAGCACTTCGCCAGCGATCGATACTGCATCGGGCTGCTCTAAAACGGCAACACTTCTCCAAGTAGATGTGGTTGAAATAATAGAAGAGCCGTGTGACATGGATGTCGTCGACATCGACGTCGATCTGAATCCGGGTGCGAGCTGTGAATTCGATAATACCGACGGCAGTCTTGCGCCAGATAGGAGTCAAGTGTTTGATGAAGATCCTGAGATAAACAAGGGTTCCAACGCCGAGACACGCATTATCGATGAAGACGGGGCATCGGAGGGGGCTGAAAGCTCAAAACCAGATGAGATACTCCATGCAAGGGGAGAGTGTCTTCCTGAAGTAGAAGGCAGTGGTGTCGCAACCGAGAGTATCGGGGATGTCGAGACCGTCCGTGTCCCACGCAAGAAATCGGCGTGGCTTGCAGCTTGGCTCATAGAAGCTGCTGAGTGGGAGGGGGGTGAATGGAGTGAGTCAGAATTGCGCCAGATGCGAGAGTGGGTTCTATCCTACCACATTAGTAAGCAACTCCGTGAATAGGTGTTTTGTCTGTAGTTGGGGGGCCTGGGAGGAACAACGTAAAGAGGATAGCAGCGTTGGGAGTCAGCGGGAGATGTAGAAGATCACCGGGCGTTAAGATATACAACCCATCGTTCGAGGCCGAGGTGTGGGTCCGACTTGATGCAGGCGGCTAAGTTATCTTGGCCCCTGGTGCACCATACCGCTAGACCACTCAGCGCTTGTTCTAGAATGCTAATAGGTCATGAAGGATTCGCCGCTACTACTTTGTTCGTCCCAAATAGATACGGTCATGTATATAGAAGTGTCTCATTCCGAGTTTTGAGATCTTAGTAAAGCTGTTGATATCGTGTAACTCTTAATTCCATCATCATCTTTGTATTGACACATTGCATTCTCACCACTATCTCGGGATCCCATTTGAGAACGACCGGCACACTTCACAGACCGCTGATGGTGCACTTCACTTCTTCCAGATCTTGCGCAGAAAAAGAAATTCCAAAATGATCTCGAGTTTGATGTCATGGTTCACGCATTTTAATAGCACGTCAGAAACGTGCGTCGTGAAATCATCAAATCGGTCAGAGAAAAGCTCAAACTCCCCACAGTGTCTCCCAAGGAGACCGCCAAAGGACTTATCATCAGTTTACGAAGCATGCAAGCTAGGATCGGGAGACTTCCGAATTTTCCTCATGGACCCGTCGGAATCTCCGGACTCACCAATCATTGGCCATCTTTGCAAGCTACCTCTCAACAGCGCGGGAAGATTTGCGGCTTTGTCATATCGCTGGGAAGGATCCCTTAAGAACACGATTGATGTCAATGGAGCTGAACTTGCTGTGACGGAAAATTTGTTCTCGGCCTTGAAAGCCCTGCGAGCGGAGAGCGGTGGGCTGCCAATGCCTCTTTGGGTCGACAGCATTTGTATCAATCAAATGGATGTCACCGAGCGCAGTCAACAGGTTCCTCTGATGGGTCAGATTTATTCCGAAGCATCGCCCGTTAGGGTATGGCTTGGTGAAGAGTGCTCAGGTGTGAAAGAGGCATTTAAACTAGTTCATGACTCCGGCGAATGCTCGCCGGAGGATGCAGTGGCGCGGGTGCTTCGAGACGAAAAAGGGGCGACAGCCCTCAATGAGATCCTGCATCGGTCTTATTGGGACCGTATGTGGATGTTCCAGGAGATTGTACTCGCCGGACGCGTCACTGTTCACTGCGGCAGCTTTGAAGTCCCATGGACTTACTTCAAGTGGTTGGAAGAACTCTCCGGATATACTGAGCTCTGGTCAGATGCTCAAATCGGGCGTGGGTGGGTCCTCGACCTTCGGAAAGCGCTGTTGAGGATCTCGCTTTTCGCTATCCCCAGGGAAGAAGCTCAGGATATCAACACGGTTACCATACAGACGCGGAATCTTCATTGCCAGGACCCAAGGGACAAGCTTTACGCCCTCGTCGGTGTCTGCGAGCCGCTGAGCAGGAAGGTGAAGGTCGATTATTTGGCTCCTGCGCGGGACGTGTACACTTCCTTCGCGAAAAGCGAGATCGAGGCTGGCGGTGAACTTTATACGATTCTCACTGCTGGTTTGCATAACCCTGCCGACGGTGAGGACCTCGGCCTCCCTTCTTGGGTACCTGATCTCCGTGGAACAACTACCGTCGACACTAGGTACATGGGTGGTGCTTACCTGGAGCTTTTGAAGGCGGACAACAACAATGGCAATGATCCAAGTTTTGCATTTTCTGAAGAGTCTGGCCATAGCGTCCTTCAGGTCGAAGCGCTCCTGCTGGAGACGCCCATTAAAACCTTGCCTTTTGGGAACAACGACGACGCAAATCGCAGCAAATTGCTGAGCACCTTTTGTCGGACAGACGAGGGCAACTTTTCAGTGTCCAAACTTCGTCAATTCTTTCAAGTTGCGGTGTCAGAGAACTCGGGATTCTACGGCCATAAAGTAGACTCCGATGGGGCTCTGAAGGAGAGAATGCAACGTCTAATTCTCGGCTTCTTCAGAGACTTGCAGCGACTTCACGGATCTCGCCCGGTCTTTGACGAGTTTTTGAGGTCGTTCAACGTTGATGGCCTTGATATGATACATTGTCAGTCTCAGAGCATTTCCTCGGATTCAAACTGTAATGGTGTCCATCGTAATGAGCTGGAATATCTGCAAAGAACACTACTACATGGAGATAGCCGCGAGTCCACCATGTTCAACACCAGCCGCGGAAGAATCGGTATTTGCCCCCGAAATATACAGCGTGGAGATGTTGTCGCCATCATCAGGGGTTGTCGCGTACCTGTGATATTACGGAACCAGGAACAATATTTTCACCTTGTTGGTCCAGCCTATGTGTCTGGTATAATGCAAGGCGAAGCTATTTCCAGGATAGAGTTGTTGAATGGCTCACCTTTCGAGCGGGTCGAGATAATTTGAGAGTTTTAACGCTTTAACAGCATAATAAGACACGGAACCCCAAATAGACCCCGCTGGTGTCACTTGTGGATACTTCACTCCCTTCAAAATGGTAAGAGCGGGAGCTGCGCAGGCCAGTAAGGAGGGCAGACACCAAGTGGAAGACTCATTTCAGGATGCACACATGGAACTAGCAAGTAGAGATATGAGACCGCCAACTCCTCGTTATTTATCTACCAACTCTTTCAGCCTCTTCTCAACTAGGATTTCACCCTCAACTAATCTGCCCGTCTCTTTCACCTGGCCATCGATCCTCTGGTAACGAACAAGTGTGGGCACATTATGAATACCCCATGTGGTCCTGAAGACGTTGGTTGGAATTCTCCACCTGATTGCATCACAGAAGTTCAGTACATATGTGGCTATAGCAGTAAGAGATGAGACACCGCATTAGGTCACTCACTCCGGTCTTTGGCCGACCTCAACAAACGCCATCTCGGGAGAGCCTTCGGACGAAAAGGCGGCTTTGAGATGAGGCAGCGCGGCTCGCACGTCGGGACACCATGATTCCCCAGTCTCAGGGAGGTCCGACGTGGTAAAGGTGATGAAAAATGGGGCCGGAGAGTCGGTTGGTAGCGCTAAGGAGCTCGCCGAGGCTGGCAGGGTGAAGTTGGAGATGATGGTCATGGTTGTGCTGAGATTGTGCTGATCGCCCTGCAGCGTGTAGAACAATTTCCCATGGAACAAGGTTTGACAGTCTTCAGCGACGAGCGCCGAAGCTCGTTTGGTTCCAAGGTTGCCTTCCGGGGAGAAAGATCCGGGTGAAGTCTTGCTCGTGCTGTACACAGTAGAGTCTGGAAGCAAATGGCGACATTTGACTCCACTATTGTGTTGCCGATTCCGTTACGACAATGGTCAGTTCATGACCCCCGATGCAGACACCGGCCCGGAGATTTTTCTATCGTACTGACCGGGCCGAAGTTGATTTTGATATAGACAAATACGGGAGTCTCATTGCTTTTGTTGATTGTCCAACTGCTCAGTGGATACACCATTCGCACCCACAGATGGGCAGGTGATCATTTGTCCGTCCTGGCCACGATAATTCGGAACCCGTTACCACGCCAGAATCCAGAAGGCTCAAGACTGCCCCGGTATGTACAGTTCGCCTTAATCTTCGGGCTTGAAAAGCACCCTCCACGCAGCACCCGCCGCACCTGCTCGGGCGCGCCCAATGCCTCCCTACCATCGTCCCTCCACGGATACGAAAAGGTCGGAGTCGCCATGTCCTCGCCCCACAGCGTTGTGCACCACTCCCAAACATGGCCAGCCATATCGTAGCATCCGTAAGGTGACTTTCCTTTGGGGAACAGGCCAACGGCACATGTACTGTTGAAATCCGTCTCTTCGCTGTTGGCCGCGTCATCCTGCCACGTTGTACCCCAGGGATAAACCAGCCCGTCGGTGCCGGTCTCATTCTGGTCGCCTCGTGCCCCGCGCTCCCACTCCACCTCAGTCGGCAGCCTCACTTGCTCATCAAGATCGATTGCTCCGTTTGAGCGCCATCTTGTGGTCAGCCAACCGCAGTAGGCCCTCGCATCGTGCCAAGTGAGATCTGTTGCCGGTGCATTCTGCCTCTCGGGGTCTGCGCCGTCCGGACTGAGCCACTCGCAGCCAGTGTCCTGGGTGAATGCCAGATAATCTCTGTTGACAACCGGATAGAGTCCGATACGAAAGCTTGAGACTGTGATTGTATCCAGTGGTTGAGAATTTGGGTGGCTCGTAGAGCCCATGCTGAAACTCCCGGCGGGGACGAAAGCGAGGCCTTTCAGGTCACGGGGATCGCCTAGACGTGAGAGGATGCGGCCTGCTTTCTCCCGCTCGCTGGCTGTCAAGGTACCCTGTGTCACGATATCCAGGACCAGATTCTTAATTTCGTCCGTCAATCTCTCACTTGCCTCCGCAAAGTCTGCCACAATCAAGGCGGCGCGCTGCCCCTCAGCGGGTGGCTGGTTGAGAAGTTCGTCGACAAGCGGTTCAGACTGTCCAGACAGGCTGAGACGGCTCAGGAGGCTGCGAATGACAGGCTCCGAGGCAAGAGGATCTTGGCGGAACAACTGAACCGCGACATCAATTTTAAGTCCTGAAAGGTGTCTTGCTGCCAGCAAATGTCTCACGGCGTTGCAACTTGGTGATGCGCTGCTGCTCGGGAGGCATGAGAGGCCTTTGACTGGTGGACCTGAGCTGAGGCCATCAGAGAATTGGCGATATGCTTATTCTGTTGACGTATAACGTGCATTGCATTGAGAGAGAGAAGAGGACCAAGGAATGGTCTCATAGGGAAGCCCATATTTATATATATATAAAGAGATAATAGCCTTAGGTATCCTCTATCTATAATATTTAATACTCCCTTATAATCTAAACGCTATTATATTCTTATCCCCTTAATTTAAATCCTAACTTTGCCTTAAATTCTATAAATTATAACTTTAATAATACCTTTATAAGCCTATCTATTACCTATATCCCCATTAATATATATTAAATATCTACCTTTATCTCTCTTTATACTTCCTTAACTTATATATTTTATATATTAATATGCTTTATTTATAAATAATTTTAAAGGTCCTTAGAGATAATAATAGCTCCTTAATTATTATTTTAAATAATTATTATTATTAAATTATTATTTCTAAATTCTTTTAATAAAGTTTAAAGCTAAATAATTTTTTTTATAACTTATATTTAAGCTATAAACTTAACTTTATAAATAAATAAAGTAATTATAATTTAATATTTAAAAGATTAATTAATTAATATATTTTTAATATAAAAGATATATTTAATAATTAATCTTTAAGTAATTATATCTTCTTTATAATTTATATTAAATTATTTAATTAAAGATAATAAATCCTTATAATAAATAAGCTTTAAATTAATAATCTCTTAAAAATATTTAAATATCTTTTTAATAATTTAAAGATAATATTTTATTAATTTTATTAAATATTAATTTAAATATAATATTATAAATATTATATTTAAATAAGTTTTAAATATTATATATATTAATAATTTAATAGCTTTAATATATTAAGAGATTAATATAAGGTTTAGAATATAATTATTTAGTATTAATTTAAAGGGATTTATTTCTATTAAGGTAAAGATTATTATTTTATTTTAAAAATTAAACTCTTAAAGGATTTTTTTTAAATAAGCTTTTTAATTTAATTATATTATTTAATTAAGCTAATTGTATTTAATAATTATCCTTAAGTAATAATAATATTTTTTTAAATTTATTATCTTAAATTTAACTATTAAATTTTATTTAATTTTATTAATTTCCTTTAATAAAGATTTAATAATAAGAAGATTATTTATATAAATAATAATATAAGTTTTATCCTTTATAAATACTTTAAAGTTTATAAATAATAATTTTTAATTAAATTTTTTAAAAAAGCTATTTAATATTTAATATTATATTTATAAAAATTGCTTTAATTTATAAAATGCTTTATTAAGCTTATAAATTAAATTAAGCTAATTATTATTAAAGCTAAGTAATTATTTTATATAAATTTCCTTTTATACCTTTTTATAAAAAAAGGCTATTTTTATATTTATTTAATATATTTTTAAATTTAAAATAGCTATTAATATAAAAAGAGCTTTATAACTTATAAATTTAATTATTAATATAAAGGTATTAATAAAGTTAATATCTTTATATTATAAAAAGCTCTTAATAACCTATTTAGCTTTATATTAAAGGACCTTTTTAAAGGATTTATATTTAAATTTATATATTTATTTCCCTTTAAAGACTTTCTTTTTAAATAATAAAGATATAAATATTTAGGTATTATTATATATTAATAAGTATTTTTCCTCCCTTATAATTCTTTTTTATTTAAATTAATTTAGGTGCTATTAAGCTTTTATAAATATTTAAGGTTTAATTTATTATTAAATAATATATATTATAATATTAAGAAAAGTAATTATTAAATAAAATATAAAGTATTTAAATTAAATATTATTTTAATTAATAATAGTTAAAATATAATTAAATAGAAATTCTTTAATTATTATTTTAATTAACTTTTTAAATTAAAATTTAAATTATTTATATATTATTAAAGGGATTTTATAGATATTAATAGTAATTTAAATCTTTAATAGTTTAAAAGCTAAGGGTTTATTTAATATTTAAATTATAATATATTTATTTTTATAAAAGATTGAAATAATATTTAAAGCTTTTAGGAAGTTTTCTTTTAAAATAAGGGGTATTTTTATATATTATAATAGTAGTAAAGGTATAGTATATTTCTTTCTTAATAATTAAATAGTTTTTCTTTATTTATCTCCTTTATAATTAATATTAAGAGAGATAAGGTTTTTAAGCTTTTATTTTAATATTAATATTTAATTATATTTATTAAAGATTATATTTAATATTATTATAACCTAGCTATTAATAATAAGGATTATATAGCTATTATAACCTTTATATCTTAGCAATTAATAGCATTTAATTAAAGGTTTTAATTTATTTAGCTATTAAGTTATAAAGAGCTTATAAAAGCTTTTTAATTTAAGGATATAAAAATAATTAAGGTTTAGTTTTTTAAAATACTATGCCTTATATAATGTCTTTTTAATTTAATTTAAAAAATAATAATTTATTAAGGTATATATTTTAATTATAAGGATTATTAGTTAATATTTTAGCTTAATATTATTAGCTTAAAAAATAGCTTAAAGTTATTTTATAAGGAGTTTATTATAATATTTTATTAAGTTATTAAATTAATATTATTTAATATTTATATAATAAAGTATAATTCTTTATTTAATATAGAAAAGCTTAAAGATAATTAAGTTATTTTTATTACCTTTATTAAAATAAATATACCTATAATAAAGCTTTAGATGCTTATAAAGTATTAAAAATTTTTAAAATATTTTAAAAAAGTTACTCTTTTTTTTAATTAAAAGTACTTAAATATACTTATTAGCTCTATTAATAATAATTATTTAGAATTTCTTTTTAAAGCTTTTTATATTTTAAATAGGTTTAATTATATTAATATATAGGGCTTTTAAGCACTTCTCTTCCCTAAATAATATTTCTTTATATAGCTTTTCTTTAAATTTAATAATTATATAGGTTTTATAAAGGCGCTTATTTAATAGAATTAGAATAATTCTGGTGGATATTAATTTAAATTTTAAAAGGTTAGTTTTTATTATATATATTAATCGCTTATATTATATTTAGTATTATGGATTAATTAAGTAGGTAATAAAGATAAGTATAGTAAAAATATTTATATTAAATTTATATTAAGGCGTGGTAAGTTAAGATAATGAAGATTATCTCCTTATTTTAGCTTATAATATATCTTAAGCTATTTATAATTAATATTATTTCTTATTATTATAGGGCTATTATAAAGATAAAGTTAATTTTTATTTTAAAGCTATAAAAGTAATTTAAAAGGAGGAATAAATAGCTATTTAATAATATAATTTTTGCTATTTTAATACCTTAAGGTTTTATTTAATATCTATTAAGGCTATTTATTCCTAGCCTTATATATAATTAAATTAGCTTAATAAAATAATCTTTGAGAATTATTATATAGCTTATATAGTTTAAATTAATTAATTATTATATTTTAAGTAGCTTAAATAGGTAGCTTTATAATAAAATGGTTATTAATTATAATTAAATTATTAGCCTTATAAATTTAGTTCTAGTAGTTAATATAAAGAGATTTAATATAAAAGGGCTTTTAATAATGATGAATTATTAAATAGTTTTAGGAGGTAAGTTTAAATATTATAACCTTTAGGGTATTTTACTTCTTTAATTTTTATTATTAAAGTTTATTTTTTATTATTTATAATTTATTTTTTATATTATTATTTTAATAGCTTTATATAAATATTTCTTTTAATAATTAATTTTTTAATAAATTTATATCTTTAAATTTTTAATATATAATATATTTTAATAATATATATAGTTAGGTAGATTTATATTTTATATAATAAGGGTTAAAATAGATGCTATTATAATTATTTTTATTTAAGCCCTTTTTTAATATTATTTTTTTATTTTAATTACTTAAAGGATAGCTATAAAATTAATAGTTAAGATTTTTATTTTTATAATAATTTTTTTAGGGATAAAGATATTATTATTATAAAAGGAGGTAAGAAAGATATTATAATTTAATTTAAAGCTATTAAGGAATTTAATAAGGAATAATAGGTCTTTAATTTTATAAATCTTATAAACCTTTTTAATTTTTATCTTTACCTTTTAAAGCTTTTTAATATAAGTAAATACTCCCTTTTTATAATTTAAAAGGTTAAATATATTATAAATATTAAGAAGAAATTAAAAATATATAAAGCTTTTTAAAAGGTAATATTCCTTAAAGGTAGTTAATATAATATATATTTTAGGGTTATTACCTACCTTTAAAAGCTTCTCTTTAAGGTATTATTTTATATTTTCTTTAAAGTAGCTATAAATAAATATTAAGGCTTTATTTTAATTATATTTTTATTTAAATTAGTATATATTAAAGGAATTATTGCTTTTTTTAATATATTTATAATAAATATCTTTATTTTATTTAAAGAATCTCCTAAATCTATTAATAAAAATTAGCTCCTTATATATTAAGAATTATATTAGCCCTTAAATAGAGTTTATTAATAATAATAAATATTCTTAATAGCTAATATTATATTTAATTAAGTTTTATTTCTTAATTTAAATTTTAATTATATTATAATTTTAATAATAATATCTTTAATAAAGTGCTTTATAATATAAAAGATAATAATAATATTAAGTTTTATAATTTATTATATTTATAATATTTTAAGCCTTTATATTTAATGATAATAAAATAACGTTTTTATTATTATTTTTTCTATTATATCTTTTTATATAGTGGAGTTATAGCTAGGAGGCTTAGTGGTTTTAAATATTAAGGGATTTTCTTTATTTATAATTACTATTAAGCCCCTTTTAAGGTTATTTTTAGCTTAAAAAGATTAATATTATTAATAGTTAATAATATATTTATAAAGTTTATTAATTTATTATTAAAGGCTTTTAATTTATTAAAGTAGTAATTAAGATTCTTATTTAATAAAATAAATAGGACTAGATTTAATATAATAATAAGTTAAGCTTATTAAAAGCTTTAATATTTAGCTATAAATAATAAGGTTATTAGCTATAAGAAATATTTAATATTTAATAATTAGAAAAATTTAGGTTTTATAATTAATTATAAGTATAAGTTATATTATTATATTTTTTTAATATTTATATTTAGGGGTAAAAAATTAGCTTTAATAAATAAAATAAATAAGGATAGAGTAGATATAGGGAGATTTAGGTATTTTTTAAGGGGTAAGTAGCCTTTTAAGCGGTTTTTATTTATTATAAAGCTATATTTTTAATATCTATTAAGCTATTTTAAATAAAACCTAGGCTTATAACTTATTGATATATAATATGCATTGTATTAAGAGAGAAAAGAGGATTAGGGAATAGTTTCGTAGGGAAGCCTATGTTTATATATATATAAAGAGATAATGGCCTTGGGCGTCCTCTATCTATGATGTTTAATATGTTCGGCCAAGGTTTCAGCAGAAGCATCCTGGGGATAGGCGAAAGAGAGCCACGCGTCCAGCAGATCTTCCGCTTTGTCGCCGGGATGCTGTGCCTGGAGCGCAAGAGCAAACAAGCCCGGGTTTCCAGCCGCTGCACCGGTGCCAATTTGGGCCAAGGTTTTATCGGATCCCAGAAGCTCAGAAACGGCAAGTCTTCGCTGGGCGACCAACAATGGTAGTAACTCATGTCTGGCAACATCTGAGGGCAAGACCCAGTGCATGCATATACTTGCTTCACCTAGTATGAGTAGTCTTGTTTTTCTCGATTTTTGAACTTGCACGGATAAGGTCGTAAGAAGACCTGGAGCTTCGTAGCCCACTTTTTCTACCCCGTCAACCACAATCAAGGTGTCATCCTGTTCCGAACTTTTCTTCGCCGTGACTGTCTCCAGAGCGGTCGGAAGTGTAGTCTCGACCAGTGACTTCAGAGAGTTTAAGCTGCTGACCACATGATAATGCGGCAGAATTTTCCCAGCGTCCCACCTCTCTTGATGGACATCACCCACGTCGTTACGTACAAGCGGCCGACCAGCATCAGAGCCTTGATTGGCCAACAAGTAGCAGAGGTGTTTTGCGAATGATGTTTTGCCGCTACCACTTGGCCCAGTCAGCAGCAGGATCTGATTGTCGCGCACCAGCTCGAGAGCAGAGAAGTGAATTGGAGGCTCAGGCTTTTGTCCAGCCTTGCGCTTCCGTAAGCCTTTGGCTGCCTTGTCTTCAAACGTGAACCGTGTGAGGAGTGGGATGTAACCGCTGGCCAGATCAATAGAGTGGCCATTCGGTAGCGTGAGGAGTGGCTCGCTCCCGAAATCCGCTACATCGTGTCGCTCGACATCGAGCCGGTCGGTCGATCCCATGATTGGCTGGGGGGTTGGAGCAAATGATAGTGTAGACAAGTGGTTGACTTCTTGTGATGCTCCGAAGAAAGTCCATGCGCGTGGCCCACTGTTGTAATGGGTAATGAAGTGGATCTAGTAACAAAATCCACTGCGAATATCGGACGACTGTCTCCAGGGTCCCTAGCCATTTAGGGACTAGGATCAAAGTAAATATGGCACTGGTGAGAAGAAGCAATAAAGCGATCCCCCAGACGTCACCGATAGGGAAATAGTATCTGCCACTCTTGGAAAGTACTGGCAATCGAAATGTAGTCTTGTGTACGAGTATTCCTAAGCTCAAATGAGAGCAGTTGAAATCATTCCCTATCTGGTCTCTACTAACTGAGTATCGATGTTTCAATCGACAATATGCCCGACTGCCCAATCCTCAACTCATAAGGGAGATCATGTTTCGTGGCCCATATTATCTCAGGATGTGCAATGTACAGCCAAGGAGGATTATTCTGAAGCCTCTTCAGGACCTCCGCGTAGGCGTGAGCGCGACCTTCGTAGTCAAGCTGCCTTCTTGCCTCCTGGAATAATCGCTGGGCCTCGTCATCGTGATACCCTAGCCACCAAGTTGCGTGGGAAGCACTTGAGATCTTGTCGTCCAGCACCCTGAAAGTGCTGTTTGGAGTAGAGTCGAACAGCGCGAGGCTGCCAATGCGCTTGTGGAACCCAATCGAGCGGGCGTATTCTGGGCGGTTGGTCTCTACCTCGACCTCAACTTCGAAGCCGACTTCTCTCAGAGACTTTGCCACAAAATTTGATATCTTCTGGGCGTGTTCCGGCATGTAGGTTGGTGTACGTAAAATCAGTGGCGTGCTTGTGTCCAAGCTCTCAAGCAATTCCCGGGCTCTTTCCGGGTCGTAAGGGATAGGTTCTAGCTCTGACTCCGAGAATCCAAGGTGAGCAGGGCTCACAATTGTGGCCGAGGGCAATGCAAGTCCGCGGTATACTTCTCTGACCAGAGCAGCATTGTCAACCGCGAGGTTGGCCGCAAGCCGTGCCTTTGGAGATGTAAAAATGCCTTCTGTGCAGTTGAGATAGTAGATAACCGATAATGTGCTGGTGAGCCTGCCCCACCGCAGTGAAGAGTCGAAATTGATCAGGTCGAGGTCTTCGGCGCGCTCGAGATTCAGAGCGGCATCTACTTCTCCTTCACGCAGCAGCTTGAGTCTCTTCGCCGCATCCGGTTCATGTGTCGCCACTATCTTGTGAGGAATATTTTGGCGATTCGGGTTCAGCCGCTCTAACTTGGCTCTCCCAATGCCTTCCTTCCGTTCAAACTCGACTACCCGGAATGGGCCCGTCCCCAAAACCGGCTTGCCATCGGTGTCGATACGTGACGGCCAGAATTCACAGAAGATGCCCAAGATGTCCACAAAGGGCTCAGATGTTTCAACCTTCACCGTGCGACCATCCTCCGCTGAGAATTTGGTGTCTGCGAAATAGCGACTGTAACTCCAGGGCATGTCGAAATAGTCCCGCGAAGTCAGAAAGCCTTTGATGTAGGTGACTATTGCAGTCGCGTCACAGGGTCTCCCATCGTGGAAGACAGCGTTATCCCGAATGTGAAATCGCCACGTCCGAGCATCAGAGGAATTAGTCCAGTTATCGAAAAGTGCCGGCTCGACGTGACCGTGGGGCTTCCATCTTAGGAGAGGCTCAAAGACGAGGCTTTTCAAGGCCACCACACTGTTATCATCTGTGACCTGTGTGGGAAGGCGAAAATCGACATTCTCTAAAGATAGGCGAAGAATTTCTGGCGTCATTCTGTCGAGTTGGTAAGCCCTTAAAGCTGATGTTGTCACAGAGGACGGAGCGGGGACGTCGATGATGGATCTGTAAGCCTGGGTTGGCCAGAGATAAACTGCGGCCAAAGCACCCTTCAAGTTGTTTGAATATTGGGCTAATGCATGCATGCAGGGATATTCAAACCTTCCTAGGGAGAGACCGAGCTCTGCTACGATATCGGCGAATGGCTCCGGCATCTGATGAAGACGATAGAGTGGGGCGTGATAACGACATTCTTAGTTATGGGGTCTCCAGTCACGACATTCCTGGATGTAGTACGACTTGAGCTCACAAGCCTACATGTTATCAAATGCACGCAATCTGAGAAAGCGTAGAAGAGGTTAGTGTGATCGGGAAAAATCGTTTACGTTAGGGGACCCAAAGTATAATAGCGATCCAGAGCCACGGGCAGATCATAGAACAGCCGCTTGCAGCTGCAGCGGCGGGCATACCAAATCTTTGAGCACGTAATACAGTGCAGAGTCCGATAATCGTGCTTTTCTCACGGCATTCCTTTGCCCAACATGTCGGAAGCTAAGGCTATATCTCATGTAGCTTCGGATTCTGATCTCAACAAGCATATGAAAGACGCCACTTCTGTGGCCGTTGTCGAGCCCTCTCCAGGGGAAACGTCTAAGACGCCTCTATGGCGGAGGATCATTGGTCTCGTCTGGGATTCAGTTGAGGGCGACCCTGAGTATCGGAAATACGTGCAGAGGCTGGATACCTTTTTCTTGTACGACCACTTAATCTTCGTCAACCCACAGCCATCCTTCTCCTTCATAGTCCTTGACAACACTAACTTCTCCAACGTCAGTCCAACCGTCTGTTTCGGCTACTTCATCAAATACCTTGACCAAACCAATTACAGTGAGTTTAACTCGTGCCTGCAGACGTTGCACTACTTTCTGATCCACGTGTTCAGGCAATGCCTTCATCAGCGGCATGCAAGAAGACCTCAGCCTTTACGGCAACGAACGAAATTGGTTGAATACCTGGTTTAGTCTCGGAATAATGGTCGGCAGCGTACCGGCACAAATGTCGCAGCTAAGCTATATTCGCCCGTCCATTCTGATCCCGTCCTGCGAGTTGGTCTGGTCCCTGCTGGTGGTGGGGATGGGTTTCTCGAAGAACATTCAAACGGTCAGTGGCACGCTACAATGCACAAGTGACTTGTGTGGAGCTTGGACTGAATCCGTGGGCTAGATATACGCACTGCGGTTCTTGATAGGACTCTTCGAGGCTTGCGCCTTTCCAGGATACATATCTATGCTTGGTGGCTGGTACGGCCCTAAGGAGCTCACCAAGCGTCTTGCTATCCTCCTTCAGGTTGAGTCTATCGCAAGTATGTTTAGTGGATACTTGCAGGCTGGGCTCTATACCAGTATGGATGGTCGTCATGGCATTGCTGGTTGGAGATGGCTGTTTCTGATGGACGCTGTCATCAGCTTTCCCATTGCAATCTGGGGTTTCTTCGGTCTGCCAGATTTGCCCCACAACACCAAGGCATTCTACTGGTCACCAGAGGTGAGAGTTTTCAAGATTTTGATTGATGAGAATCTAATTACTGACAGTAAATAGCATATTCGTTACGGTGTTGAGAGAATTGAAAAGTTCGGTCAGAAGGCCCAACAGAAGTTGACATGGAAAGAAGCCAAACGCATCTACACAGGATGGGAACTCTGGGTTTTTGTCATCCCTTACACGTAAGTTGAAATATCACGAGGTACCCACAGGATGCCAAACATATTAACGCTCGATACCAGTATGGTTGCTGCATGTCACACCGCTACAAGCTACTTCAACCTTTGGTTAAAGGACGTCGGATATGGAACTGTGGATGCCAACATCTACCCCACCGCAGGAAGCGCCCTGAACATTGTCGCCACCGTCACGTGGGGAATAATTGCAGACCGTACAGGACAGAACTATTTGATGGTCGTGATTGTGCAAGTCTTCATGATCCTCTCTAATATTTTGCTTTCGGTCTGGTACATCCCTAGAGGTGCTCTCATGTTTGCGTTCTACCTTTCGTATGCTGGTTCTGCGGCGACTCCCGTGCTTATTGTGAGTGGATTCCGGTGCAAATGAAAACACGCCCATACTAACACATAGCAAGAGCTGGGCCAACATGCTCAATGCCGGGGACCCAAGCTTGAGAC
This sequence comes from Diaporthe sp. P3_1W, assembly GCA_037177825.1. NCBI lineage: Eukaryota > Fungi > Ascomycota > Sordariomycetes > Diaporthales > Diaporthaceae > Diaporthe > Diaporthe sp. P3_1W. The sequence continues at coordinate 4,064,887 of JBAFXB010000008.1, forward strand.
AGCTTCTCGTTGCAACAGCCAACGTTGTCTCTTACGCATGGGTGCTTTGGGTACCGTGTAAGTCATCACAGTCTGGAATTGTCATGATTATTGTTTGACCTAACATGGGTTCAGTGGTACTGTTTCCAACCTACGATGCCCCGAAGTATAAGTATGGGTATCAAGTTCTTATCTTATTCGGGGCTCTCGCGATCCTAAGTGTAACGTTGATGTGGCATCTGTACCGGCGAAGAGAGTAAGTCTTTGTTTCCCCTTACTCAGTTCTATTAAGCTATCAAAAAGAACTAACCAATCAAATGAAGTCAAAAGCGAGCTCAGCAGGAAGACCAGGGTACCGAAGGTGGCTCTGCCATTACAAATAGGGACGAGGCGGAGGATTAGGAACTGAAATGCGATATAAAGATATTAGACCTGCTGTCTGGACATCTCGTTGCATGACTCTACGTATCTTAAAACACCAGTATTTTGCAACTTGTTTTTAATGTCGATGGAATGAAACAGCTCGGGGCGAACCAGGAAGATGCTGCAGTATGTCATCGTTAAATGCTTGTTCCTCAAATATGAAGGGTTGAGGGTGTGGTGGTGTGGTGGGTATGATGATATAACTGTTGGTGAGATGGATCGGCGGTGATCGCCGCCATGTTTTTGTCATTATGCACGGTAACATATATGGCCCATGAACTGTTTGCCCTGAGCAAAGAGAGAGTGCTTCCCAAAATGCTTAAGAGCTAGCTGGACGGAGTTCCGAAGGTTCGCCTGGGCACTGTATTTGACGAAGGTTGGTGCGTACGATTTAACGAAGGGGCTCGATGACTGAGCCTTTCGATGCATGGACCCCGGTAAAATTGCGTTAATAACTGGTTTAGTGTCTGTTATAGCGCTGTTGTGGTCGGCCAGGAAGTGAGAGGGGCTGACATCGGTCCTGCCGAATTTGTTTGCCAATCAACCCGTGGGTGTGACAAGCTCCCTGTGGTACCACCGGATTTTTGGCAGCACCCACCGAGAAACGAGTGGATACTCTGATAGCCACCAACAAGGGCCTGTGTGACTAACGCAGGGTACACGTGGAGGCTACATGAAGCGGATGGGCATGTCCGACTATATGATGCCGGCGTCGCCAGACTCGAAGATACATAAAGGATGTCCAGTGGACGTAGCTAATGTCTGGAAACCTGCGTGGCTTCACATTCATTCGCCCTCTACGTACTCAGCCGTACTCCGGAACCTTGAGGATGGCCCCTACCACCCAAGCCAGCGAAACAGCCCCACTGTGGCACGCAGCTTATCCGGCACCGAAGAAGGAGGCGCCATCCATCACCCGTGGGGCCGTGTTAGAGATGCTCCGCGACAGCGAGAACATCGCTGGCAAGGACTTCGTCCTTGTCGATCTACGCCGGAGCGACCACGAGGTATGCAGTGTCATCCCATTGCCTCAAATGTGGGCCCGAAGCTGAAAGGCCTGTTGCTCTAGGGCGGAACGATTCGCGGATCCATTAACCTACCGGCCCAAAGCCTGTGGCCCACCATCCCGACCGTCTATGAGATGTTCAAGGCGGCCGCTCTACGCAAGGTCATCTGGTATTGCGGTAGGTCGCATGTCTGGCGCTGGACTTTGAGAGGCTAACAATTCGAACAGGGTCTTCGCGTGGTCGGGGAAGTCGCGCTGCTGGCTGGTTCGCCGATCATGTTGCGGACCGGGGGGATAGCGGTATGCAGAGTCTGGTCCTTCTCGACGGTATCAGGGGGTGGGCCACTGCTGGTGGCGAATACGTGCAGTGGATGGAAGAATATGACGAAGTAGTCTGGCACAAGAACGACACATAAAATCCGGTGTGATTCAGCGAGGAGAACTCTTAAGAATTCCATGGTCGTGCTGAGTTTATCAACAGCTATGGGTAAGAGTCTCTGAGCGAGGAGGCATGACATTGAGGCTCACTGATTTCCGAACGAGTTCCACTGTAGATGTGCAAGGAAGCACTACGACTTGCTGCAGCCTGTTAACCACTCTGAACTACCTGAGTAGTGATGTATTCGGTGAATCGGACGGTACTTTGGTTGCTTTGATATGGTTATGCTTCATTGGCTGCCCGGATTTGAGGAGCCTAAAGAACCCCGAATACTTTTCCCTTTTCTTTCCTGAAACGAGCCAAGGCAGCTGCACTGTCCCCCGCCGGCAGACGCGCTGCATAACCCGCTAGAAGGCTACATTATCATTATTAAAATGCTTGTTGCAATTTGAAGGGTTAGGGATGTGGCGGTATGGCAGGCCGGACTGTCAGTGGGGCGAGATGGATCGACGATGACTCCCTTGCGGGGTGACATATCGAAATACCTATCGTTTTAGGGAAAGACCGAGCGGGAGTCTAGGGACCCTTGTCTCAGAAAGCAGTGTAAAATTGTTTGCCGTAGTCTAGACATGCGTATCGATAATGCAACAGCGTGCTGATTGGTTCAGTGGGTGTATGTCATACTTCTCAGATGATTCGTGAGCAGGAGTTGGTGTACCTTCGGCATGATTGATCAATTCATGACATCACGCCCAAAGGGGAGTGATATATTCCCCTACCAGGATTCGTTCCTGCCACGGACAGCACAATAAAAAGGCCCATCAAGAGGACCAGAGAACCTCGGATACAACATATTCGCCAACAGTCAACTCCGAGCCTCAAAAACAATCAGCATACACTGCTGCTTGGTGTCTAATCTGTTCTTTTCTCCCCTCCCCCCTTCGTCTCAGTACAGCCAAATATCAAGCAACGTCACTACAAGCACAATGACCAAGGAAACGGATCTGCAAAATGAGACGCCCCAGGAGCAGGCCAACGCTGTTTCCACATCCGCACCAGAAGACGTCGAGAAGCAGCCGCCGCGAAAAGCAAACACAGATGGCCCGAGGAAGGTTTCCGCATTCAAGTCCCTCGGTATACTTGACCGCTTCCTAGCCGTCTGGATTCTGCTGGCCATGGTCGTCGGTGTTCTGCTGGGCAATTTCGTCGAAGGAACAGGCCCGGCACTGCAGAGAGGGAAATTTGTCGGCGTTTCCATACCGATTGCCATCGGACTGCTGGTCATGATGTATCCTATCCTCTGCAAGGTGCGGTACGAGTCCCTGCACGAGCTTTTCTCGCACCGTGACCTTTGGAAGCAGATTGGCTTCAGCGTCTTTGTCAACTGGATCGTTGCGCCGTTTGTCATGGTAAACATCTCTTATTATGCACCCTGTCCCAAATACGTATGACGCTAACTTTGCCCTGCAGCTTGCATTGGCATGGGCATTCCTACCTGACAAGGACGAGCTGCGTGTCGGCCTCATCCTTGTCGGACTCGGTAGATGTATCGCCATGGTGCTTATCTGGACCGACCTCGCCGGCGGTGACGGCGAATACTGCGCCATCCTGGTTGCGATCAACTCCATCCTACAGATGGTTCTCTTCGCGCCTTTGGCCATCTTCTTCGTCCGCGTCATCAGCGGCGACAGCGGCGTGCACGACGTTTCGTACGAGGTTGTCGCCACCAGCGTCGGCGTCTTCCTTGGCATCCCCCTCGGCGCCGCCATCCTCAGCCGCGTCACGCTGCGCTGGCTCGCCGGCCCCGCGTGGTACGACAAGGTTTTCCTGCGCTTCGCCAGCCCATGGTCCCTCATCGGTCTACTATACACCATCCTCGTACTCTTTGCCAGCCAGGGCCACGCCGTAGTCCATCAGATCACATCGGTGCTGCGTGTCGCGGCGCCGCTGCTCGTCTACTTCGTGCTCATCTTCGGTCTGACGCTCTACGTAGCGTACCGCATGGGGATGAGTTACGCGCTCGCTGCGACACAGAGCTTCACAGCTGCGAGCAACAACTTTGAGCTTGCCATTGCCGTGGCCGTTGCCACATTCGGCGCCGAGAGCGACCAGGCGCTGGCGGCAACTGTTGGGCCGTTGATTGAGGTGCCGGTGTTGCTCGGCTTGGTCTATGCTGTGCGGCGGATTGGAAACCGGTGGGCGTGGAAGAACTGAGTTTGGCTTGCTCCAAGCATGGCAGAACAACGGCGCTATAGTCAGCTCATATCTAGCTCATATCTAAAATAAAGGGTTGTGAATAGGGTCATGGGTGGTATGAGGAGTTGGTCGCATTGCCGTCAAACAGCGGGTCAAGGCATTGGAGTTGTAATCACATGGACAGGGAATATAGTAAGAAAGATAGAACCATTATTGGGAAGTAGCATCACCCTGCCTCGTCCAAGAGGCCGAGGACCGTAAAGTTCTTCACGGCACAGGCGCCATGCCCGGCGCAGCCGAGGTCTATCCGTGCGCGACTTGTGTCGCCTTGACCTTGCACGTTCGCAAGAATGGTAGCTGCTACGTCGCATGACATCTCCATGCCGAGATTGCGGCTGAGATCCGCATTGACTAGGTGGGATACCGTGGTGTTGCTAGGACCTAGGCAATCTGCCGAAGATGTTGCTGTATCATCCTTGTCTGGCATGACAAATAGCCGTTCTTCGTTGCTGCCCGATGCTGTAGATAGCGGTTCCTCATGGTGGCTGCATTTCGGTATCGGGGGCTGCTCCGCGTTCAGCAACGCTGTGACAGACGACACGCGAAGAGTACTCTGGAAGCGATTCTGCCGCAGCACGGTCTCTGTCGACCCGGCAACCCCCCCGCTCGTTCGCCGATCCTGAGTCGACCGATTGTCGACGGGATCCCTAACACGTAAAAACTCCTCCAGTTCAGTATCCGAAACGCCCTTCCACGCCAGGAGAGCGCGCAGCCGCTTGTTTTCCTGTGCGACGTCACGAGCAGCCTGCTGCATGTCCAGCGTGGCTTGGACGCCGAGCCGTTCGTACTCGTCCAGGCGCCGCTGCATGTCCTCCAACAGCTCTTTCCGGCGAGCGCGAGAGCGGCGCTGGTTGTCGCGCACCTGCCGCACTGTCTCGACTGTCTTGTGCTGTTTGCTTCCGTCAGCTGAACTTGAACCAGGGCGACTGTAGAGTAGGGCGGGGCTTCGGCACCTTCCACGGCATGGTTGCTAGGCTCTCGTAGGGGAAAAGAGGACGGGAGCAGATGATGTTATACTGGACTCCCGTGCTTTGCCTAGCTTGAGGTATAATTCTGAGGAGAGGCGTTGTGGTAAGGGATGAGATGATGGGTTTAAATGCGACCGAAAGAAAAGAAGGAGAAAAAGGGCCCTTTGGCGTGGTTCGCTGAGGGGCAACTAGACCTGCAGCTGTACTAGGTTGGCTGAAAGGCTTTATAGGGTGGCTATTAACAAGTTAAAATAGACCCTCGAAAAGCCAAATGCAGCCTGCACCTAAATATATTATTATAATTTTACCTTAAAAAGCTGGTATTCTTCTTGTGTTACGCACAGACGAGACAAGAGAGTCAAGGGACCCTTTGCCAACGCCGCAGAGGTCACGAATTAGGCTTCTTTTTCTGGAAACCCTGTACATTGCTTTCCAAGACAAGGGTCCCTAGACTCCCGCCCGGTCTTTCCTTAAAACGATAGGAATTTCGATATGTCACCCCGTGCATCTCGCCCCACCGGACAGTCCGGCTTGCCATACCGCCACATCCCTAACCATTTATATTTCAACAAGCATTTTAATAATACTGTGTAATAGTCCAGCTGGACATGAACCTTAAACCTAACGGGCCTCCATTGGGCAATGCTGTGCTGACTGCTTGCTAAAAGAGGTTTCCGGTCTGGCTACCTAAGCATAGGTATCTGGGTTGCATTGAACATACGGTCAAGCCTGTGCGATCAGGCTGGCGGCACCGTCTTTCCACTCGCGGACTGGGGCTCAGTATTGACACCTAAACGAGTAGATCCTCACTCTGGGAGTGGGAAAGGTCGGGGTTTTCGAGGGTTTGTTACACAGCAGGATGGTCTAGTGGAGCAGGGGCCAAGAAGGAGCTGAGCGCGGAGGTGCTGCGCAGCTTGGCGGAGCACGGGGTGCGGACGCTGCGCTGCCACGGTCTGCGGTGCCGGTGTTTTTGAACGTGACGCGGGATGGCAAGCTGCAGACGACGGGGACGAATAAGTAGCAGAAGCATGGGTAGTACCTAGGTAGACCACCCTAAACCTGCTTGTGTGTAGCTAAACTGTTAACTAACGTTTAAACCGCTTACTTCTTTAGTTAAACCATGAATTTAAATAAACAGTCCAACTTCCCCTCCTAAATACCCGCGGTTTAGACCCTATAAACGGTGACTGCACCGCTGAACGACCATTTACGCCCTCCCCAGAAGCCCTCAGGAGAGCTCGTTTCAGCAGACTTATTTCTCTCCAGATTATCAATACACTCAACTCACTCAACCTTGAAAGTGGCCTCTAACTACCTCCCACTCAGTAGCCAAGGCCCACCGGAGCCTTCACAGCATCAACCCTGTACTCAGTCGTGACTTGGATATTCCCAAGCCCAATTTCCTCCGCGTCAGATTCAAGTTTCCCAAACCTCTTCCTGGAATGCTGATGCTCACTACCTCCGCCAAATCCTCTCCCACTCCCCCCAATGGTGACAATGTCTCGTGATGGCTTTTGTGAGGACTTGTTCCGTTCAGTAAGAGCGTGTACGGCTCGGAAGAGAAGCGGGCCAAAAGTGGGCAAGCAGGCGCTGATGACACCAGAAGATACTTCGATCACACACCAGGTGCAGGGTTTCAACAACGTCCCTTTGCAAGAATTAGAGACAGGCATCCAGGAAGCTTGTCCAAGTGCAGTGTCTGAGGGCTTACATGTTGCATTTTTTGGATCGTAGAGGAAGAGAACAGTGAATCGATAGATGCTGGCGCCGAGAACACTGCGCACGAGAAGGTGGCGAGCTTTGGTCAGTGGCCAACGGCAAAGAAGGTAGCTAGATACCTAGATAGAGATGGATGCGTGAACTCACAAAGCTCCGAGCGAGAAGGTCAAAGAGAGCGCAAACTTTTGGTACACTGTGATATGCAGCTTCAATACCAGGGGAATAGGCATGCACAGTATCAACAAGTCGGTCATGATGTTGGGCACTGCGGAGGTGGTTTGCATTAGTAGCAGTTTCGATGTAGGAGAGATCATGGAAAACAGGCAACATCCTCACCAGCGTTTCCTATCTGAATCCAATTGTACTCGATGCAGTGGCCTTCCACAGAGGGCGTCCAGGCCTTTCGAGCGGGGCTGCATTGGAAGAGAAAGACGAAGTAAAGCGCGATGCCCCAGGCTGTGACGACGGCAGCAACGATATATGCGGTGATTCTCAATTTTCTCTCACGTGGAAAAATGCGTATGTACATCAGCAGAATACTGTGCTTGATGAGGACAATCGTCGTAACGTATGCGAACTCCATGGCGAAGAGCGTTTTGGACAATTGTGCTTGCTGGTCGAGGGGTACGTCGACGGCCATGCGTCCGAGGCCGTGGGAGACTTCACCATAGTTGAACCCACCAACGACGTAGACCATAAGCTGCATGAAGATAAAGGCGATCAGTTTGCTAACTTTCCTTTGCAAGGGAAGTCAAATATCATGGGGCACTCTCTGCGTCTGTTACACCCACCAGTGCAGAAAGGAGCACCCAATCATCCGGGCCACATGCAGCTCCTCGAACATTGCGGGCCCAGAAACGGGCTGCGACGAATGCTGTAGCAAGTATAAGGGAGGTAGTGGTAGCAGCAAGGGAATATGAGCTCTTATCCGGACCAGGAAGAAACCCGGCGGCCCTGGTTTGGACGAAGCGGTCCATTTCTTGAGTTCTGCGATGTTACTAATTAGCGGCGTGGATGGTATTGTGGTTTCCAAAAAATGGTTCTGAGCATGTCAGAACTCAAAACTGTTTCCCGCATACCACGCTATATATTCAATGCTGTCCTTGGAGGGGCCTGAGTTCTGCGCCGAAGGAAGTATTCAGCCCCCTCTGTGCATTGTGGCTGCTTATTGCTTGCTTCTTGTGTACAACTTCAGATGCAGTATTGATCCTTCTGCTCAACCCGATAAGGCTCCAAGAAACGGGACACCAGCCGACAAACTCTGAGCTATTCAGTATGACAGCCTATGTGCTATTTCCTAGGCTGGTGCACCCATACTCTAGCTTTTACTTGGGTATGTAAACATCTGCTCTGTGGAAATCCAGACGACCCCACAGGCAACACAACAGTATTTACTAGGATGGTAGCTGTAGACTTAGAAGTACTGCGCATGACTGGTGGACGAAAATAGAGTGATACATTGGACACCCGCATATGCAGTGGCACTTCAGAAATCCTCTTTTGAAAGTACTTTGCAGGACCGGTGGACGAATATCGAACCATTCATTGGGGGCCCGAAGACTTGCATGCGATGGCCTTGTGGAAATCTCGCCACAGACTTGGCAGCTTTGAACAACCTGATTGGGATGCACCTTTCTGAGGATTTTGAAGAATAACCTGCTCATCGGTCAAGTGGTGGCACTGCCAACGAATGAAATTAATGTTAGCCGTTGGAATGAATGGTGCTTTCTCTTTTTAATATTGATGTGTATTTGATCTATCAACTTACTTGCAACCATGAAATATCCTAGGGTTCAGTAAGTGGTATTAAACATGTCATGGACGGGTTACACAGTATTTTGTAGGGTTGCTTCGGACCCACATAGACAGCTACAGATGCGTGCCTCTGGAACGGGAAGTGAACAAAGCCAAAAAGACGTTGGCCGCCAACTGTGTCTCAGCTTACCTGCATGAGAAACCTTGGCCCTTGTATATATATCTTGCCCCTCCCCCACCATCTTTGAACATTTCGTCTCTCATCCCATTTTCACAACTCAACTCTAGCCTCGCTCGCCACTTTATTTGTTTTTTGAAGTATTCCCATCACAGACACAATGGGTGACCAGCGTCCCGCTCCGTGAGTGCTCCCTCCTGCGCCTGCCCACCTACACTAGTCAGAGCAACAAGCTCCCCTTCGTTTGCCTCTTCAGTGGCAAAAGACTGCAAAACACTCTTCAATTCCAACAGAGGACTCTTCGCCCGCATCGCCCCCTGACACACATCCCACCGCGTCCCATTGACTAACGTACCAATGCCTCCGCCATAGCCTCCGCCTGGGCACCGTCGCCCCCAACTTCAAGGCCGACACCACCAAGGGCCCTATCGACCTGCACGAATACATCGGCGACAACTGGCTTGTCTTTTTCTCGCACCCGGAGGACTTCACTCCCGTCTGTACCACCGAGCTGGGCGAGATGGCCCGCCTCGAGCCTGAGTTTACCAAGCGCGGCGTCAAGCTGCTGGGTCTGAGCGCCAACACTGTTGATAGCCACGAGGTCTGGGCTACTGATATTAAAGAGATCAGCGGCAACGCCCTCAACTTCCCCATCGTGGCAGACAAGGAGCGCAAGGTTGCCTTCTCGTATGACATGTATGATCTTCCCCCGCCCTCTCATTCGCACCTTCAGGCGGATTACTAATTATGCTTCCTGCCTCCCCCCACAGGCTCGACTATCAAGACACAACCAACGTTGACGAGAAGGGCATCGCCTTTACAATCCGCTCCGTCTTTGTTATTGACCCCAAGAAGACCGTCCGCACCATTCTATCCTACCCAGCCTCAACCGGCCGCAATTCGGCTGAAATCCTGCGCATTGTTGACTCGCTGCAGACGGGCGATAAAAACAAGATTACCACGCCCGTTAACTGGGTCCCTGGCGATGATGTTATTGTCCACCCCGCTGTCAAGAACGAGCAGGCCAAGGAGCTGTTCCCGGACTTCCGCATCGTCAAGCCGTACCTGCGCTTCACCCCGCTTGCGAAGGAGAAGGCTACTGCCGGGAAATAGATGAAGCAGGCTGTTGCTTCGATGGTTCGCTGCTTTACGTGGTGTCCTGGACGGCACCAAGCACGCGAGTCTTCCTAGGGGGTCTCGAGTTGGATGAAAATACCATTATGAGTTATTGATATCAAAATGAAGAGGTTCACCCGACGGTTGTGTCCAAAAAACAAGTAGATTCCCGTTCCTTTGACTCGCCGCCGACATAAACTTCCTCATTGACGCCTATCAAAGGATCCCGGGGGATGATGAAGACGTGAGCAGGGAAGCAAATGACAGAGCGACAGTCAAAGCTTTTCAAGTCCTAGACGAAGACTGGCAGGGCGGCTCCATTCCGGTACCCAGGCTAGAGGACCGTGATTGCAACGCCTTTGGTGTTGTGCAATCAAGTGGGTGTGCGGCACTTAGGTATGCTGCGGTTGGATTCTATGCTGGCTTTGGCGAGGAAGTGGTCGTTTCCAATGGCGACATCGAGGCAGCATTTGGAAGAATCGAGATGCAGGAACGAGGTATTATCATCGTTGAGGTCGACGGCAAAGAAAGCGAAATGGAAATGAGGGCGGTTGTGAGGTTTTGACTTTCTGCTAATTGGTTGCGTGCTATTTCACATGCAATTGGCTCTCTATGCATTCTGCGTCGTATCACTGCCCCCGAAATTTTGCCGTGGTATGTGAGACGAGTGTGGTGTAGAAAGATGTCTAGCTGGGCACGTTCAACACGCTCGGCCGACAATATCCCGCTACCCTAGGTGACGTATTCCCCGCGTTTTGAGAGAGCGACTCCTGGATTCGAGCACGCAGACCACAAAGTCACATTGAGCATCCACGGCACTTGGCCACATTGGGACCGGAGGTAGGGATTGGAGGAAAAACACACACCAAACCTTGTCTTAATTTCCAACATCAATGGTAACCATGCTCGGGGTCAAGCATTTCCTCCCCCATTGGGTGTCAGTTGACTTGAGTTTCAACAAGTCTCTGGCCGCGATGGCCCACTGTGAAGATCCCGGTAGTGAAATATAAAAGGCTTTAAGATCGCCAAGCTCTGGCTCCTTGGCCTCCAAGACATCGGATGAGCTTGGCTTCAGCCTCAAGTGCCTTGTACAGAAATGATGTTCATCTCGCTGAGTTCTATTTCCGTCGCTTTGGGGCTTGCCCCTCTGGCATCTGCCCTCGCCTTCCCTGGGGCCGTTGGTTTCGGCGCAGTCTCCACTGGTGGCACAGGCGGTACGACTTGCCATGTCACCAACCTCAACGACTCCGGCTCGGGCTCTTTCCGCGACTGCGTGAGCGCGTCCAACCGGATCGTCGTCTTTGACGTCGCCGGGTACATAAAGCTGAGTTCAGCGGTTTCCCTCTCAAGCCACCTGACGATCGATGGCTCGACAGCTCCTAGCCCTGGCATTGGCATCATGGCCGCCGAGGTGTCGGGCAGCGGCAAGAACAACATTATCATCACCAATGTGAGGTTCCGGCAAGGCAGCTTGGACCCGCAGACGGGCAAGAGCGCGGTAAATTTCGGCACGGCCTCCAACATCATTCTGGATCATTGCTCGTTTGCGTATGGCCAATGGGATAGTAAGTGTGACTCGAAAGCCACCCCTCAATGCACCAAATATATCTCTTCACGAAGCATCAGCTGACTCGTGGTGTCTGAAGCTATCGATGGCGTTGGAGTTGTAAATTTGACCGTGTCGAATTCTATCATCGCATTCCCCATCGGACAACAGTTCGGGGCACACATCGAAACTGGACCTTCTACATTCTTCGGCAATTTGTGGGTAAGCGCGCACAACCGTCAGCCGCTATCCAAGGACAATACACAATACATCAACAACGTCGTCTACAACTACCAGGCAGCATACACAGCGGCAAACACGGGTGGGAGCTTCTCCCATGATATTATCAACAACTACTTCATTGCTGGCCCGAGCACAACCAAGGCTGCCAATCGGTACTACCAAATGAATGCGAATCAGCAAGCATACGCCACTGGGAACTATGGAGATGCCAGCCTGGATGGAGTGCTAAATGGTGCACAAGAGAACCAGATCGGGGATGCGGTGGTCCTCAGTTCACCTTGGGCTTCATCCTCCATCGGCATGGTGAAGTGGACTGCTGCTGATGCTGTTACTAATGTTCTTGCTTCGGCTGGAGCGGTGCCGCGGGACGAAGTTGATGCGCTGGCTGTCAGCCAAGTCAAGTCATATGGGACCGTTGGGAAGATCTATGGGGATCAATCGAGTACTGGCTTGTCCAATGGTGGTTATGGCACTCTGTGACAACAGCCACAATATGCGGGCATGCGATGAAAGCTGTCATGACTTCAGACCACCATTATCTTGTGATCAGGGTACACAGTTTCATCCCAATCAATATCTGAACCAATCTGCTTATAGAGCTCTTGGCAGTTGATGTCTGACAGGCCTATAGTCTGGAGAGCCCTCGGCCAGCAGCTCGCGAGGGCTTGCTGTGCTGCCCGGCATGCCTGTCAAATAATTCGAGTCAGTGGTTAAGTCGGGATGTAACCCTACACGACGGGAAACACAAGAACTTCTACATGCTGGTCATTCAAGCAAGGGAATTTTGTAGATTGATATCTACTAGTATAAGATTTGTTGCGCGTTGGGTGCATCCTTTCTTCTTACGGTTTTGTGGTTCACATTGGGAGGTCCTCCCACTAACGGTCACGAACATAACATGGTGGGCAAACCTGTGTCCTGCTGCGTAACTTCGCAGTAGTGCTGTGCATATTGGCGGGGTAGGGCGAGAGTTACTTGATAATCGGTAACCTCTTAATGTTCTTGGTTGTAGCAACGACGTGCCGACCTGGAACATCAGACAAGGAGTTGGAGGTCTTCATAGGGATCGTGAAGAGTCTCCTTAATTTTGGGGCAACTGTTGTGCCTAACACTGATCCGTTGCATCACGTATTGCGAAGTCTTGCCAGATGGGATATTGAGGATATGAGAGATTTTACTCGGGATACTTCAGCAACATGTTTACATGGGATTCTAGGACAGGTTTACCCGCCAGGCTCTCCAGGCCACACTATTTTGTTCAAGGAGGTTACGAAACGCTGCAGTTTCTTACGGCAAACCAATCCAACAGCTTCGCGGCACCCCTATCTTAGCTGCAGGGAACAACTAGGATTAACAAATATGACGGATACCTGGCGAAAACAACGTTGTTGGACTCACCTAGGTAATTCTTCAATTAGTCGCGGCGGTGCCCGAAGCAAGACCTAGAATATACCGCTGTCAATCGCTACATTTGAGTCAGAAATATCAAGGGCGCCAGCGCCGTGGAATGCGTGGGATCTTGGATGTTGTAGTCTTTGGGAAAGACCAGTGACATCGTCATTCGGTCGAAGCCGATGTAACAAATCTTTTGAAGCTTTTCTATGAATTGTTATTACTATATAGTTTTCTAGGCTTGTGAAGAAATTTCAGTAATCTAATCAATGATACCCGCTGACAAAAACGCTACGTAGTTGAGCAGCATGGGCTCTATACCATCCAGCTAGCTGGTAATCTTGATTATGTTATCTTGGCCTATTGCTCGGTGTTCACCGGAGGCCGACTCTAGCGAATACTGACTCAGCAATCACCGACATGGCGACATGTGGGCAATATCTTCTCTTGCAGAGTCGGTGCGCCAGCTCTCCTTACTAAACCAATTCCGTATTTTAGTTACGCTCTGGGTATATATGGGCGCGCACTAGCTGGTTGTTTGCTGTCTGCTACAAAATCCGTCCTTGGCCGTATTTTTGGAGCGACATCTACAAACGTTCTCCATCTCCCACCTTCATCAACATATCGCCATGTCTTCTCCGTCATTCTACGCCCTCATTGCTGGAGTCGGCTCCGGCATTGGTAAGAGCACCCTTAGATTTGTGATTCCAAGGCGAGACTGACCAACGCAGGAAGAGCCACCGCCCTACGATTCGCGAGGACATATCCGGTCGTGCTCGTGGCTCGCAATGCAGACAGTTACAGTAGCTTGGTAGATGAGATCAAAGCATCCGGCGGAAAGGCTATCGGTGTCGCCGCCGATGTCTCGCGCCCTGACGCTATGCGTTCCGCATTTGAGACTATCCAGAAGGAGACAAAAGGCAGCAAGCTGGCCGCGGCCATTTACAACGTCAACAGCGGTTTCGTGATGAAACCTTTCCTGGATATCAAGCAAGAAGAGCTGGAACTCGGGCTGGACGGGACGGCGTAGGTGTTACACTACAGACTTTGTGCATTGGAACTGACTCATGAGCTTAGGCGTGGCTTCTTCAACTTTGCCCAACAGACTATTCCGCTGCTTCTCCAGTCAGTCGGAGAATCCAACCACTCGCCTACCCTCATAGCAACCGGTGCTACGGCTTCGACCAAGGCATCTGCCAATTTCGCGACTTTTGCTGCCGGAAAGTTCGCGCTGCGTGCATTGAGCCAGTCGATTGCTAAGGAATTCGGCCCAAGGGGCATTCACGTGGCACATGTCATCGTTGACGGAATCGTTGACACACCGTTCGCCAAGAAAATGGGGTTGAACAATGACGTGGAGGATGGGCGAATCAGTACCGAAGCGGTGAGTATTGAATGGTATTCTTACTTGTTGCAATCATTGCTGATGGCGAATGTGGAAGATCGCCGAAAGTTATTGGTACTTGCATAGTCAAGGCCGCTCTGCTTTCACGCACGAGATCGATCTCCGACCTTACACAGAAAAATTCTAAACCTAAAAGGCTTCTAAGACTCAAACGCAGCTCAAGGGCTCGAACGCAATTGAGATTGCTGGATGACAACTATCTTTGTGTAAATCAATGCGGTATTTTGCCGTATTGTCAAGTTGGGGGGTTACGGGTAGAGCGAATAGGTGCACGCAGCGTAGGCAAAGAGCGTGTGGCGCGAGAAAGTGGTATAGTCAAATAGAGAACTACTGCTCATTGATTACTGTTCCCGTCCAGCCATTACGTGGGTAGTGGTCTCCTTTTTGTCTTAATCTGTACACATACGCTTCTTAAGCAGTATTTATCCAGTCCCTGTAGCATATATATATAATTGTACGCAAGATTGAGTCTAAAGTCGCTCACAGGAATGCGTTGCCATTCATGTATCGCATGATGTGGCAAATTCTAGCACACCAAGATGATCCTCGTACATACATTGAGACCGCAAAGTGGTCACCCATAGATGATATATTTCAAAGGTATTATCATTACAAAGGAATCCCGTATGCGACTGGTATGATGGTACACGTGATCTATGGGATATATAAGCAATGTTCCACAAACTGTCCCTGACTCCTATACCCCGAGAATTGCGGACGATACGAGACGAAACGCGCAATGGCCAACTGGTACAGTCCACACACTTCTTCTAGAGCGCCTTGTCTTTGGCGTAGACACTGGTCTCTAGCCAGGTCGACAAGGTCTGTAGTCCTGGATGTGTTTGCTTCAGCTCCTTCAGATCCGCCCCGTAACCTTCTCTCTCAAAGAATGCGAACATGGTGCCCATTTCCTTCGAAAGCCAAAGAACAAATCTCGCCAACAAGTTGAAGGTCAATGGTGTCGCCGACCCAGTCTTTCTCTTGAATATGTCAACCATCTCTTCGTACTTCAACTCGTCACCAGCAAGGCTGATCGCCTGACCGCTGTAGGTCTCGGGCTCCATGAAAGCCTTTGCCCCGAAGAAGCCGATGTCATCTGTGGCGATGAGCTGAAGGGGTCTCTTGACCACTAGTTTCCACGACGTAGCGAAGACCTTGCCGACGAACCCGCCGTCAAAGTTCTCCATGAAAGCTACAGGACGCAAAATGGTCCAGTTCATGCCCTGGACCTTCGACTCGCTAATCAGGTGTCTCTCGACATGGTGTTTGCTGACAAAGTGTGGAATATCAGTCGCATTGTCGGACGATCGGGAGCCGCCGCGGTCGACAGAGGAGTAGACGAAGTGCTTGACGCCATTCTTCAATGCGGCGTCAACGAGTGCCTTGCCCTGTCTCTCCTCGATGATGGGGCCCTTGCTATTCATAGCAGGTGTCTCGAGAATTGAGTTAGCACGATCCAAATCCACTTTCTGAAGAACAATTTGGCTCCTCGGCATCTCTCACCTGGACGCTGTAGACTCCCCAGATGGGTGTGCTACTGGCGGCTTTGGCGGCTTTGAAGATCGAGTCGCAGTCATCGAGGTTGCCTTGGACAAGTTTGATGTTGGAGGACTTGCCAGCCAGACGTTGTGCTGATTGAGAGGCAGTATCGCGGGTTACCGCAAGGACTTCAAAATCGGCCCTGGCAGCAAGGAGGGCCTTGATGACGGCACCTCCCTGCTTGCCAGTGGCGCCAGTGATAAGAAGTGCTCGAGACATGCTTGGAAAAAAAGACTAAGAACCCAGGATTATGACAGCAGCAGGATAATCTTTATATACCAGCAAAGGGATAGCGAATTCCAATCGATTCATCTGCTCCTCGCGTGGGAAGGGATGCATAGATATGTAAGGCACCGTAGATCAACCTCTCGCGATTCGCGGCTAACTTTCGATGACGAATCAAATTTGACTAAGCATTCAATACCATTCAGTACTAGGGTGGATTGCTCCGGATTAGTTGGTACTGATCGCGCCAGGGAGGGAGCCTTACCAACCTCGGGCCTTCCAAAGACCGTCTTCGGCGTGAGTCGGACACCGGCGCGGAAGCCCGCAGCGTCCTGTGAGATGAGCATCCACACCGGCTAAGTAAGCGTGGAGAATGTCGGACAGCGCGGTGCCGGGCCAGGCCGGCGTCGACCATTGCGCCAATGAATCAGCAACGCAAAGAGACCGGTCAGTGGCCGGGTGGACGTCCGAGCGCCTCTTTCAATGAACAATGGGACCATTACGGGCGATTGGCCGGTGTTGGACGACCGGGTCCCGTGTCCCGCGTATGCCCAACTCCATTCGGTGTATGACATTCTCGGCTTACAAATAAGAAGCCTTGAGTGTCTATACCAAACTAAACCACTCCAGCTGTGCACCCCTCTTCTCTAACATCTCTGGTTCCAGCCTAGGGTCGTATTTCACCACAATATCAGTCTCTCCATCCTTGAAGAAGTCAACATCGATTGGATCGTCTCCGTCGGGGTCTCTGTCAATTCTTTCCCACCCGCTAAGGGGTTCCAGCCTGGGATCTTCCAAGCTTCTGTCCCCGGTACGCGGATCAAAGTAGTAGGCAAGGGGCTCGCGTCCCAAGGTCGTCTTTGCCATCACTCGCAACGGCTCTGGCATGGGTCCTAGCAATTTAATGGCGTCACCAAGTCCGTAGATGAAAGATTCGCCGACTACAGAGTACCTGCCTCTTTCAGGACGCAGGACCAAGGGATTAGAACATCCCAGAAATATGGCAACCACGTCACCAGGCATGATCTCCGGCGGGGCCAAACCTATGTAGCCTTCGTGTGTCTGGATAAAGGCATAGTTGTCGCAATAGACCAGGGCCTGGCGTCTTGCTCGATTCATTTTCACTGTATCCCCGTATTCTCCAGGAGGCCTAAAGTCACCAAACAATGTGTAATAACCAGTTTGCTCGACCCATTTGTCAATGGTGGGGTACTGACGGGTGTGGAAGCGCTCTTTCACACAGTCCTCGATCAATGTGCACGCGTATGCCTTCCGTAGAGGCTCCCCCGTAGGTTTGTATGTGGCAGTATTAAGATCGGGATTCAGATCGAGGGACCTGTAGTCGCCATACAGAAAATCCTTCCCTCCATAACATTGTATGCCGACCCCTTGACTCTGGTATTCCCGCAGCCAGCCGGACCTGACCTTACAGAGCTGGCATACCAGGCACTACTTGGGCGGGATGTTCGCCCTGACGTCGCTAATGATGTGGTTGTGAGAGACGAGTACTTGGGCCGGGTGACGGACGTGATACCATAAAATATACGTGACCTCATAAAATGGTCACAGGGATTAGCGGAGCAGGAAGTGGCCCGAAGCTTACCCTATAGCTCTTGCTACCATCCTAGGCACCTGCCTAGCAACCACGATACCTCTTTCCTCTACTATAACTTCCACTCTCTAACGTTAGCTTGGCTAAATACTTCTTAAAGTATATAGTCTGCAGCCAATTAACGCTTAAAGATTCTAAACTGACCAATCCATATAAGAAAAACTTCGGCTTTATTCAATTGGTTTAAGAACGCTCCGCGGGCCGCGTTCCTTGCAAGCTTGGGCCACTTCCCGCTCCGCTGAACAAGTAAAGACATACCTCTCAGTCCCCTGTGTTGTCTTGTCCGACCGCTGAACGATTCTGCGTTTCCGAAGAACCATCGACTACTACGGTGTCACATTCGACCACCTAGTTCCCGCCGACGATCCTGATCCGGAAGTGTTGCAGATCAATATCATCGAGATGAAGACAGATGATGTACCCTTTGCGAACGGTGCGGCATATGCTAATGAGTACCTATTATTTCCGGTAGACCCTGCCGATTACGCAGGGAAGAAGGTGCTCGCTGTACCGAGATGCTGTCAGAAGAGGAAAGGCACACAAGATCGGCTGAGGATAAACAGTGAGGTGACCGAAAGGGACTGCCAGATGGAACAGAGGAAGTTAGGTCTTTCGGGCGACCAAGAGTCTGAAGATGAAATGTCCTTAGACTCTGCAGCGAACTAGTCATCATTAGTATGGTCTCATGGTACGACGGGTTGAGCATACTTGGTTTACTGTTGACGATGTTAAATTTTCTAAATTAAACAAGACATGTTGCAATATCAATTCTACTCCAGCTACTTACCTAGCGAACATAATTCCACAAGTAGCCTCAAAAGCCTGTATGTGTGTACCGCCAAATATGGATGGCTCGAAGCATCGCAGATTCTAGACAACTTTTATAGACAATTATAACGAGGATGTATTTACAGTACAACCGCAGCTTCGGCACAAGGCTTCTTCAGCTTCTGCTTGCGATCTCCTGCTCCACAACTGCAGCGAGCTCCAAGTTGTTTTCCTCCAAAAAGAAGAAATGGCCGTTGCCCACCAGTCCAAGGTCCCCAAACTTCACCCATGTGACATTCTTCACACCTGCTTGGTGAAGGTACGAAACAAAACAGTGATCGTAAGTTATGTGAGGAGAGTTGGCGGCTGTGAACATAACATACGGCACCTTTGCGACCTGAGGCAGAGATCGGACCACGGTGCCGTTGGACTGCAAGAAGCACGAACGCAGGGCAGGCGTGTCCTGCCCGACCTCGACCGTGAGCAGATCCTCGGTGACATTGACGACTGGCGGGTCATACGTGAGGGGGGTGTTGGTAAGCCCCCAAGGTCGGCTGCGAG
Source organism: Diaporthe sp. P3_1W (assembly GCA_037177825.1). Taxonomy (NCBI): domain Eukaryota; kingdom Fungi; phylum Ascomycota; class Sordariomycetes; order Diaporthales; family Diaporthaceae; genus Diaporthe; species Diaporthe sp. P3_1W. The sequence continues at coordinate 4,083,957 of JBAFXB010000008.1, forward strand.
TACGCCCGACCGAAGGTACGGTGGCGTTGCCGATGAGACTTTGGAACGGAATGTTCCCCGGCTCCAGGTTGATCGTTGCCCGCACCTGCTCCGGGCACTCGTCCGACATCAGCGCGGAGTAGGTTGCCCCGGCTGAGTGCCCCACGAGATACGACTGTCCGATGAGCGACAGCAGCTTGCAGCCTGCCGCCCTCATTGACAGCTCCTGTGCCGTGCTATTCGAGGTCAATGGGACCGTTGACGCGAAGAAGGCGTCGAAGACCGGATCGCCTTTTGTTCCATTGCCCGGCCACTTGTCGTGCCCCTGTGATTGAGGGTACGCATTGAGGTTCTCAGGAGCAGTGAAGCCGTTCTCGTGGATGGATACTGTCGATCCCAGGCGCAATGGGTATTTGTTGACATCGTTCTGTGCGCTCCTGCCATTGGCGGTGATGTCGACGATATAGACTTGGTACCCCTTATCAAGAAAATAGGATGCCCATCCTTTGCGATTGTCTGGAGTGTTGAGCCAAGCGTTGCCAGATGGCAGGCCAGCGGAAATGAATACAACTGGGAAGGGTTTGTCGACGCCAGAGGTGGATGTCAGCTTTTCGACGTACATCTGGTCCGAGATGATGTATGATGCCCCGCTGACCACATATTCGCCGCCGATGAAGAAGACATCCCGGTGGTAAGGTGACTCTGCGGGCTTGCACTCAGGCTTCACTGCATCGATGCCAATGCAGCTGCCGTTGGACGCAAGAGCTTGACCAGCGCCAAAGGCAGCCCACGCGAGAAGGCTGCGGTAGGAAAGGTACCAGTGCATGTCTCGGACCGGTATGACTGGTACACGTCGATTCTGGTTCAGGGAGTTGATGCTTCATGGCAGATGTCAGTAATGGCTCCTTTCCCGGGTTTAAATGTTTTGAAGCTTGTTCTACACAGTACGGTGGCGCTGAGACCCATGCGAGGCACTAAGTAAGATTATCTCGGTGGATGCCGGTGTGGGCTTGCACATTATTGGGTGCGTACACAAGCTAGCAGGGCCATATCGGCGCGCCTCCACAATACCCATATGATTGTTGAGTAGCACATCGAATCCTTCACTGCCGTAACAGTCTAGACCATCCGAGGAGAGACCACCGTCATTCCGATTCATCAAGACACATGTTCTATCCAGGAAGCCGGTATTTATCGTTTCGAGACTGAGGCCGACTGTGCGGCCATTCAAAGCTATTGCAGTCCTACCCGCAGGCGCTTCACCGATGATGCAGCATATATCGAAATGCTTTCCCGACTGTTCTATGTACTGGGGAAGAAAACGTAATAGATACAATTCCGGAAGCGTAGACAGACACAAGGGGCTCCAAGGGCCAGTCTCCGAATTCAAGCACCACTGGCACCCTTGGCAGTTTGCATCCATGTGTTACTTCCTAAGGGTGCTGCAACTAGGGCTGAATATGTCCGGGTGGGTCTACTAGGCCTCATGTATTTCACGGCATTTCTTGCCTCTACTTCACCCCTGCTCTCCTGCCATCTAAACATCAATTGCATCCCTCAACTGTTCGCCACCAGACTCTACCCGCATCGTTTAGCCACCGGCTTGACGAGAGGCGAGCATGCGGTATCGGCCATTTCAATGAATGTAGTTGCGTGCGTAAAAAATGGCAAAATGTGTGCGTTCTCTTGATTGATCGTAGCTACGTGGGCTGATTGACATGTCACGTAGATGTGCGAGTTTTCTGTGGTAGTTGTCTGTATCGTTTTCTGTGGTGAAAGCGGTACCGACAGATCTGCTTCCCCAAGAACCCCCCGAATTTCTTGTCATATAGGCTGACGATTCATATCACTGCAGGAATCAGGACCGAAATGTGGAAGATTTAACGTTTGTTCGAGCACCAGAGGAGATGACGGTGAGCCAGATTGTTCGGGAGTCGGGCTCGTGGCACTGTCCGATGTCGCGACCAATATTTCCACCGGCATTTGTTTCCCAGACCAACAAATACAAATGCATACGACCGCAAATCATCTCTAAGCAGTGTGCACGTGAAGGTGGTGTGGGGTTTTCGCCTACCATCCGCGAGAGCGAAGCCGAAGCAACTCTGTCCAGCTGCAGCTGCAATCAACCAAGAGATTGGGGACTTAGCTACGAGGCCCAGCTCTGGGCGCGACATTTTCGCTGTTGTCAGGAGTCCGCCCAGAAAACCAAGAATGCAGTCGGCTGTCCAAGCCTTGACTAAAGTATTAGAGCCGAGACCGAACCAGGCGGAGCGGGTCAACAGACGCTCGGGAGCTCCAGGGAAACGGTCCCCTTAGTTTCGCCAAGTTGAAGCCAAGGACACAAGGCCCCTCAAGCTGCAGGTGGCCACCGCTTCATCTTCCCCCCTTAGCACGGCAATGTTTTAACTAATATTCGACAATACTTGCCATCCTGAAGCTCGAGCCGGCCCAAATGGCGACGCGACGGGCTCCTCGTCAAAGCGTTCGCGGCCTATAAATGTCAGCGAGGTGCCATCTGAATAATTTTGGCAGCATGTTCAGCCCATGACACCTACGGTCCAAGTGGCAGATTTCATTCCACCAAAGTCCCAACCATGGCAGACCTTAAGCCAGAACAGCAGCAGACCGAGCTGCCCCTCAGCTCCCTTACTCGAGCTCTAGTCAGTCGCCGGAGCCACAGATCCCTGGCCTCCCAATTCCGATCAAACAGATCTGCAAGAGATGTCGAAGCTCCGGCAGCTGCGCACTCAGATCCGCTCGGTCTGTCGCCTCTGATAAAAGCAGAATCCGAAATATCATCCATCCAGGTGGAGAAGAAACGCAAGATCTCCATCCACCCTGAAAAGCCGGTTAAAGACTTCTACGAGGTGCAGAATGAGGAGATCCGGTCATTTCTCAAGCCTGTGGAGCAGCACCAGCAGTCACTGGAGGACACCCAGACTGCCTCGGGCCTCCGGTATCAAATCGCCGTCAAAGGCAGCCTCTGCGCCAACGTCTGCCTCTCGGGGCTGCAGCTCTATGCCGCCATATCATCAGGTTCCCTGTCGCTTATCACGACCATGGTCGACTCGTGCTTTGATCCGTTCTCGGGACTCCTGCTGTACATGGCCCACCGGACAGTGACAAAAGCCAGCCCAACGAAATACCCGGTCGGCAGGGCGCGCATCTCCACAGCAGGCAACATTGTGTTCTCGTTCGTCATGTTTACCGTGTCCGTCGTGATTTTGGTCCAGGCCCTCCAGACGTTCATAAAAGGCTCCACCGACGAGACGCGGCCCTTCTTCCTGCCCTCCATCTTGTCGGTGTCGGCGGCTTTCGCCACCAAGTTCTGCCTCTTCCTGTACTGCTGGACCATCAAGCATCTGTTCTCCCAGGTGGAGATCCTCTGGCGGGACCACCGCAACGACCTCTTCCTCAATGGCTTTGGTATCCTGACCTCGGTCGGGGGCAGCAAGCTGCGCTGGTGGATCGACCCGATGGGTGCGACCATATTGTCCGTCACGATAGCTGCGCTGTGGCTGCACACGGCATACGACGAGTTCCAGCTCATCATCGGCGTGTCCGCAGAACGGGAAACGCTGCGGCTGATCACTTACATCGGTGAGTCGCTCTATTCTCCGTGCATCGTTATTCGATGCCTGTTTGCAGGCACGCAAGGTCACCAACTGAGTGTATCACACACTAACTGGATCCCAACCATGCAGCCATGACCCACTCCCCCGAGATACAGCAGATCGACACCGTCCGGGCGTACTACTGCGGCCCTCGACTGATTGCCGAGGTCGACGTTGTCATGAACAAAGACGAGCGCGTCGAGGTCGCACACGACGTCGCGGAGGAGTTGCAGATCAAGCTGGAGAAGCTCCCCTCGGTGGAAAGGGCGTACGTCCACATAGACTACGAAACAAGTCACAAGCCAGTAAGTGCACCCAGCTCAGACGGGTATGTAAATCTTCTAGGGCAGGCAAACTGACGACCCGCAGGAGCATTGCTTGAAGAAGTTGACATAAGTGACGACGATTCCGGGTTCGGAGACGGGAGTGTACTCTGTTCATGATGGCTTGGGAACATAATCAGTCCTTTCTGGCAGCTTCTGTAGATGACTCTAGAGCTTTGCAAATACATTAGCATTCATGGCAGCCGGCACTCCCACGGTATTTTTGAGACGGTCCAACACCATAAACCAGTTAATTACATGCACGATATTGCGCTGTTCTCATGACCATGCGGTCCCACCTTTTCCTTTGCCTCGACCCGATAGAGACCACTGCCCCAGACTTTTCCATCTTCGCGTAGGCTCTGTTCGGCGATGCCCGTTCTCAGTCCTCCAACAAGACCATCCCCCGGCGGTTACTGATACAGGCTCTTTCCGGTTGCTGACTGTGGGTACTAATTCAACCCCTCTCGTGAAGCTCGTTTGTCGTCGTTGATCTGCTGGGTGGGGCTAGAGATTCGTTGCCTTTTTCACAGGTACAAGTAGCCGGCGACGGCGACGCCTATCATAATGATGGATATCCATTGCAGGAACATTTCGGATTCGGTCTCCTTCATCCCTTTCGTGATGGTCGCTTCCCAGGCGGCGTTGGGGTCATTCCTCTCCGCCTCGGTGATCTCTGCGCCGCTGGACTTTTTGTTGGCCATGGTTGACAATGAGGTTGACAGTGGTGATGTGTCGAAAAGCGGTGGTCTGAATTATTGGAACGGCTGGTTCCGAGACTTGTGATGCAGTGCGCTCAAGGGGGTACAGAGAGAAGAGTGAGTAGGGTTGAGTCTGTCAAATTAGAAGTCGACAATAATCGAGCGTGAATGGAGAAGGATGCTGAAAATCGAGAGGGAACATTAGATAATGCCTTCAACTCTCTTATCCTATGCCGACGCAGCGGATGTTGCCCATATATACTGTCCGATGTGAGGATCCATCTCCCGGATCCCTGCATTCCGGATGGGGACGATTGTGGGCCGATGTCTTGTGTGGATCGTATGTTGCTGGTAGAAGTCAGGCGCAGGGCTGGCGGTAAGTAGAACCAACGAAATTAACAATGGAATTTCAAACCCCGAATGGCTAGCCTGTCTGGTCATCCAAAATTTCCAAATCGCTCTTGGCCTCTGCCCAGCTGGTTCGTTTGTGTGCAGAATTAGTTGATGAAATATATGAGCCCTGATTGGTTTCTTCACATTGCCCTCTTCAAGTCTGTCCAATTACACGTACAACCCGACCAGCCATTTCTTGTATATTGTATCAAAATCTCCCTTAACGTTTCAATTTTCAATAAATTGCATGAAAAAGATACATTGGGTTGATTGCAACTCGATGATGGGACGGCGCAAGCGTGCAGCTGCACGTGCAAGGTGACTGTTCGGGGATCATGTCAAATGTCAAGGAGATCCACCTGGTGGATCATCGCCATGTTGAGATAGACATGCGCACATGGGGTGACCCGAAGTTCTTGACTTGGTAAGGGATCTACCTGGCTCGTCCAAACGGACGTGCATCTAGATTGATGTTGCGTACTTGATGTTGGCATACTGCTGATATTCCAGAGGCATGGATTTGGACGTTTTTCCACGCTTCAAGAAGATGAGATGGAGTGCCGAAAATACTATGAGTGGGAAGATCGCTAACACACTCGTGGCTGTTCAGTATTCACCCAGGGACCGATATGACACACATCCGCCACTGCTGGATTCCACGGATCCAGTGTTTGGATATGGCAGCCTCAAGTGATGGGCTCGTTCACTGCGGCTATTCCCTGATAGTGCAATCTCACCGTAAACACGATTAACAAATGCTATACATGAACATATAAGAGATCTTTAATGGCATAGTGAATAGTGGCATTCACTGGCAGTTCCAGTCACTGTCCATTCCGTGGAGTATTTAAAGCCTAGATCGCAGCCCCTTTGGCCCTTTCCTTCTCCTTTCATCCATCATACAAACCATTCTGATTGCCCGGCACATCTTCGCTCAGCAGTACATCCCTCAAGAAACCTTCGTCCACCGGTACCGCAGTCCACTTGCAGCGGGCGGTACCAATCCACTTTTTGACAAAATCTTAAGGAGTGGGGTAGATATCAGCATCAACATTGCAATTGAGTGTCGCCAACAATCAACACCCAGCACCCACCTACCACACTGGAAAACTGTTTTGGTCATTCCGAGATCTTCCAAGATGGTCATCGACTACTCCAAGTGGGATAACATCGACACCGACTCGGATGACGAGCCGGCGAGACCAGTGCCCCAGCCAGCAAAACCGCCCAAGCCGCAGGCCAAACAGGAAGCCCCAGCGCAGCCGTCTCAAGCCTCTACCTCCGCGACCAACAAGTCTACGGCCAACGCATCAACCGGAAACGAGAAGATAAAGGCCGTCATCGTCCGCTGCATCGGCGATACCACCGGCCCCAAGTGGTCCGCAACCACCATCGCCAGCACCCACCCCATCTTCGAGCAGCAGCACGAGAGCGAGGCCCCGCTGCCCGCGCTCCTGGGGATCCCGCTCATTTTCCGTCGCATGCCGAGCTCCCAATTCGACACCCGCGTCGGCGGCCTGGACAACCAGATCATAACCTACCTGAACATCGAGCTGGAGTCCGGCTTCGCGCCGATGGCCTGGCAGTCCGATGTCGGGACGGTGCTCGTGGCGCGGCAGGACAGGAAGCCGCTGCTCGAGCAGCACCTGGAGGGGGTCTGGATGTACTGCGACCATATCCTGGATCTGTTTGGAGATGGCGATGGTCCACCGGAGCACCTGTACAACAGGCCTGCGTTTGAGAAGTGGTGGGCAAGGTATGCCAAGGAGACGCAAGACTATCGGGATGATTTCAGCAACGCGCCTACACCATATGAAGTCTGATGGGGAGGGAAGGTCAGAATGGGAATCCCCATAGAGTGAGAATTTTGGAAGTGGTTACCTCAAGTTGAATCCACATAACCAGTACAAGTCTTCGTATGGCCGGCACGATAGGTCCGGTATTAGCAAGATATAACACCTCGTGTACTGTAAATTGAGACGACGGGCAACCTCAAAGAGACGAACCCGCGGTATAGGTGAATGAGCATCGCCGCCCGGACGAATTTTTCTTGCAATGTTTGAACCAGCTGTTCGGGTCATCACTCCTCAGAAGACCCTTAAGGTAAAGTTCAAAGTGCGCTGTAATTCAATTCACATGCGCAACATTTCCGTGTCCATCCAAATGAGTACCAAAGATAGGAGCAGGCAAAATGACAAGTAAGCACCCTGGAGTACCGCCGACGACCAGCACTGCCATGTCTACCAGGCCTTTGTATTTGACGGTTCATCCCACAGACTGGCCAGGAGCTTTCGGTTTCTGCTGCAACATTAGTGCCCTGCACGATTTCGGCTCTTTTCAGAGAACTTACCCTGTCCAAGGCTCTCGGGCATGCTGTACGGCATGATTCTGTGAAGGTTTTAGAGATCATTGCTTGTCATAATGAATTGGGTGGAGCGGGTAAACTTACGTCAAGGAGGAGGACATCTCCTTGCGTCCAAGAAACTAATGATCTGGTGTCCCTATGGTGAGATTAGCGTCGAAGCTTTGTTTATCGAGGCACCAGAGTACCAACCTGATTATTTCTAGAGCAGAGTCCAAATACTTTCTGGGTATAAGTGACCCATCGCCGTACTGACATTCGTTAATGATACATGTCATGACGGTGATACAGAAACAGATCTTACCAGAGCCGGCGGCTGGAATGCCCCTTTGCTGTTGATATGCGGCGGCTCCAGCGTCCCTGCTTCTACAGCATGACAGAATCGCGACACCACGTTGTTGAAGAAGGCAGTGTCACCCGTCCGAGGATGGTCACGAACAGCTTTCTGCTATTAGATTTCACCCAATGTCATTCATTTCAGACACACTCACCGGGCAGGTGTTGCCACACCCGCAGATCGCCGAGCTGATTTCTCTCAGACTGGTTCACCCATCCCCACGTCGCAGTTGGCAAACGCCTGATCTCGGTCTCTATCTTCACCCTAGCAGTCTCCGTGTCGTCACTGTCCAGAACTGTTCCTCCGTAAGCTTGCATGACTGAATTCCGGGCTGAAGTGGTTTGATCTCGAGGCGCGTTGTCGTAGAACAGCTGGTATTTGACGCCCTTTTACAGCATAGTCAGACCCTATCCATAAACTTCACAAGCCATGATATTGTCAGAGTGCAAACCTTCTTCTCAATTTCTTCAATGAACTCGGGGTGCCTCTCTTTCAGACGGCGGTATAGAATAATAGAGTTGTTGATCGGGGTCTCGCCACCTTTGGAGATCAGTTGGGTCTGCCTTGCAGCAAGTTGGGTCTAGAACCTACTCGTGGCCGGTGGTGAGACGCAATAGAAGAATACATATGCCGGATAGTGAGGGCTCAGTCCGAACTCATTGTGTGGATATACAGGCTGGGTGTTTGGTCCCTCGTTGGCAGAAGCAACGTTCTTCGCATGGACCACACGCCGCACCGGGTTACCAATGTCCTCATGTGGAGCCCAGCCAAAGGCATGTGCGAACTGAGAGAACTCTTCGGCATTCTTCAGGCCCAAGCCTTGGAAGTATATCGCGCCGTGTTTATTCAGGAGTTTTCCTAGGTCGCCGCTTGAAGACAGCTCCTCCACCTCAGCAACAAGGTCCAATATGTCTGCATTTGGCTTGTTCGGAGCGAGAGAGAGAGGGAACTCAGTATCCTTCGGATAGGGATCAGGCAAGTTGACGGAGGGGCCATATGGGGCTGGCCGGAAAGCCCTGGTGATGGATCCCATGTCAACAGCTTTTGGTCAAAATGGCCGCGAGTGGCAACGAACTTGTGATTGTTTTCGTTACTTCTAATTACAGTAGAGAATGTTATCTTCTTTGTGCAAGACCAACAAATATCTAGTATATTGCCAGACTCGTCAGTGATTCTGCGCTTGAATTATGCCATCCGTATAGCCTCAAGTATCGCTGTGGTTCCGGCAGATGACGAGCTGTGGCGCCGTCACGACAGATCTCACCATCGCACCCTTGCATCACGACGCGGCGTCGGCCCTATCCGGTCCACGTTTTCAACAAGGGAACATGGGCACATGCAGCGCCGACAGCTTGGATCACCAGGGCTAGCAGACTAGGACAGAAAAAACCTAACAACGGCTAGGATAGTCTGACATCTAGGCGAGCACCTCTAATTTTCGTTTCCAGGAGCCAAGCCCGCAAAGGCCTCGCGGTCGGCCAATCCCACCCCAGATCAGTATCTCACGGCGGACCCGAGCGGAGAAAAAGGTCGACTTGATGCGACACCACGCGCGTAAAAGGACAATTATTTAGCGCATGGGCTTGGCAATAGAGTTCTTATAAAACACATGATCGAATTCTTTAATTTTCCTTCTTGTCCCAGCATAGCCGTCCCGTTAAAGAACATTGCTGCCTTCAGACACGAGGTCGCTGCCATGTCATCCGACGTCGCGAAGCAGCCCGAAGAGGCTTCAACCGAAGATGTGCAGGCCCCGAAGCCCGTGTCCCGCTTCACGCGGTGGTTCAGAAGCCCGCTTTTCAACGTCATCCTCGTGGGAATGATCTCTTTCACGCAGCCTGGTATATGGAATGCGCTGAATAGTATGTTCGAATGCATCTCCCGGCATAAAACTACATAGGCGTTGCAAAAGACTGACGGCCTCAACTAGACACTGGCGCTGGTGGACAGCAGGAGCCCTATCTAGTGAATGGGTCCAATGCGCTGACATTCGGGATCATGGTATTTGGGTGTTCTTTCTTTGCGATTCTGGCGAATAAGATCGGCCTGAACAAGGTGCTTATTATCGGGACGCTGGGCTACGCACCTTATTCGGCATCGTTATATGTGAATAATCGGTAAGATTTACAATCCACTGCAATGCGCATCACGACCCACGTCAAACAATTTTTTTTCCAGGCTTTTCACTGTTCTCCTCGCTGATGTGACGGTATAGTTATGGTACAGAGTGGTTCGTTCTATTTGGGGGTGCAACCTGCGGTGTGGCTGCTTCTGCACTCTGGGCTGCCGAGGGTGCAATTGCTCTCGGGTACGCTGACATACACGACCGAGGAAAATTCAGTGCGTCAATTTTGCCAATCTGATAAATGCCTGAAAGTTGGTATCTAACAAGTTTACTTGCAGCTGGCATCTGGCTTGGTCTCCGTGAGCTCGGACAGCTTATCGGATCTTCGATCCAGCTGTCACTCAACGTCAAGAATGGCCAGAGAGGAAAGGTCGGATACTCGACATATCTCGTCTTGATCGCCCTGCAGTGCCTGGGCCTTCCCCTTGCACTGCTCGTGTCACCCCCTGAGAAGGTCATCCATCGCGACGGCAGGAAAGCCTACGACCCAACCAAGAACAAGGCTGTGCTCAAGGAGTTCCACAAGTGGGTCGCGCTGCTCAAGAGGAAGCAGTTCTACCTCCTGATCCCTATCCTCGTTGGCTTCAACTGGAACAGTACCTACCAGGGTATCTACCTCACCAAGTACTTCTCCGTCCGGGCCAGGACTCTTGGCTCGTTGACATCTGGGATTGCGGCAACGGCTGCCAACATGTTCTGGGGCTGGTTTTACGACCTGAAGTGCTTCAGCCGGCCTACTCTTGCCAGGATCACATGGTTCAGCTTTTCCGCCATCATGCTTGGCCTGTTCGCGTGGCAAACAGCGAATGAGAAGCTGTATGAGGACACGAAGCCCACTCTTGACTGGGCTAGCCCCGGCTTTGGTCGCGGCTTTGCTGTTAATGTCCTCTTCCGGTCAGTCCTGATCATTTGGATGCTACCGAATTTGAGAGTTCTCCTGCTCACATGTTGCCAGTTTCATGAATGAGTCCCATTACATGTTTGTATACTGGATAATGGGCACGTTCTTCGACGACATCGAGACCCTGACACTCGGGGTTGGCCTAGTACGGTCCTTCGAGTCCATTGGCTCGTGCCTGGCGTTTGGTATCGGGGCAGTCAAGGTTTCGCCCATGGTGAACCTGGTCGTCGCCTTCGTCATGTTTATCGTCTGCATCCCTGCGACATCTTTCGCGGTGTTCCTTGTGCCGGAGAGGCCGGTTGACAACAGGACCCCCGATTCGGACAATTTGTCCATCGAGTCGCGCAAGGACACAGATCCGGTTGTCGTCGCTACAGCAGCAGATGCGGTAGACGGTCATCGGCCATAAGTGTGTGATTGGAGTGGAATTTTCCTTTGCGGGGCGGTGAATCCACATGCACGTTTGAGGCCGGGCAATTGAATGATGGATTCCGAGTTGTCAATTGTGTTAGTTAAGTCCCCGTGACAGTCGCGCGTAGTATTAGAAGTCAGATTATGAAGGAATGGTGCAGTCCTATCTCCGCGTTTGTGGGTCAGGAGGTCAATTCAGCATACAATCTACCAAAATTAGCCCAGTAAGCCGGAGTTGAGGTTGTCGACAAAAGGGCGAATGACTAGTGTTTGGCTTGGAAGGCGGTTGGATGTAAGGCTTGCTTGGCGGCACGGCAACTGAAAACGGGAATCAAAGAGAGAAAAATCGGTGTTCGCATGCCGAATCCTCAGGCCGAGCAGGGTCCAGTTATTTTACGGAGCAGGCACCGGCCAGATCAAGGGTGATTAGGCCCGGTACCGGGGTTCGTGACTCGGGCTTTGGTCCGGCAGGAGCGACGAGACACTGAATAATCAGAGCTTGCTCCGTTCCGATATCGACTTGATGGTAAGATCATAGCCTTGGGTAGATCAGTGAGACCCATTGTTCGTGTCGGATTTACTTCCATGACGACGTTGCTTATCAAGACTTACAGCAATCCTTCAAATGCATCTCACCAGCACGTGTAAAAAATTGGCATCTGTCAAGATCGCAAACATGTCAGACTAGCGCCGGAATTGCGGAATAACGGGCCACAATGGGTCTCGTCAGCGCCACTCTTTGTCCACGACTATGGTCCCAGATATGGTATCAAGTGGGTCCCAGGGAAGATTTTAGAGCAGATTGATTTCGACGCGATTCTGACGTATAATAAGCCGTCGGCCCTACAAGGCGGCAACAGCCCCTTTAATATGCGTATGCCCTCCGCTCCCACGTCACAGTGCTGTCCATCATCCACGGCAGTGACAGACAATCAACAAGCCGAGCGCCTCAAAAGCAGGAATCCGACAAATCTCAAGAACGGGCTCTGCGACGCGGCGAGACTTCGACATGCGCCAAGACGTGGACGGGGCGGAAGCCCTGAAGGAAGAGGGCACTGCCACTCCACTATCCGACAGCGACGATAGAGACGAGCCGGAACACCAAGCACTTGCAAAGACGAAGACGACGCAGTCCATCGCTGAGACGCTGCCATGGTATCGCGAGCTTCTTTTCGTCGCTCTGGTCTGCCTCGCGCAGCTCTACACACGTAAGTATCCAGGCATTTGGTTCAAGATATCTGTCATAGCAGGGTTGCCGCTGACACAACATCACAGAGGCTGGACTCGGTCAAGTCTTGTCCATTATCCACCTCATCGGCGAGGATTTTGGCCTTCCAGAGTCAGAGCTGCCATGGTTCCTCGCGGGATACAGTTTGACGGTCGGCACCTTTATCCTCTTCTCGGGCCGCCTGGGCGACATGTTCGGGTATAAAACACTGTACATGGTCGGGATGGCCTGGTTCTCCGTGTGGAGCCTCGTCTGCGGGCTGTCCGTGTACTCAGGCCACGTCCTCTTCGTCTTTGGCCGTGTGCTGCAAGGCATCGGCCCCGCCCTGGTGCTTCCGAACGGCCTGGCGCTCCTGGGCGCAGCTTATGAGCCCGGTCTCAAGAAGTCCCTGGCGTTTGCGGCCTTCGCTGCGACTGCACCGGCCGGCTCTGTCATAGCGGCTGCATTCTCGGGTGTCTTCGCCCTGGCGTGGTGGCCGTGGACGTTCTGGTGCTTCTCCATAGTACTGGCTGTCACGGCGGTCGTGGCCTACTTTGTCATCCCGCCAGTACCGTCATCGCACAGGGAGAATCGACCGCGGACGTGGCGAGGGAAACTGTTGCATCTGGATCTCCCAGGAGCTGCCACAGGCATCGCGGGCCTGGTGCTGTTCAACTTCGCGTGGAACCAGGCGCCACTAGTCGGCTGGGACCAGCCATATATCGGCGTCACGCTGGTCCTCGGTCTCATATTCGTCGGAGCCTTTTTCTGGATCGAGATCAAGCTCTCCCCTGAGCCTCTTGTCCCATTCCACGCCCTCAAGTCCGACGTGTCGTTCGTCCTCGGGGCAGTTGCATGCGGATGGGGATGTTTCGGAATCTGGGTCTGGTATACATGGGAGTTCTTATTGCAGCTCCGGGAGACGTCGCCGCTGGAGGGAACGGCCAACTTCGTGCCGGTGGTGGTCTCTGGAGCCATCGCTGCAGCGGTCGTGGGGTCTCTGCTGCACCGGATCGGCCCACCAATCATCATGACCGCAGCGCTTGTTGCGTTTACGGTCGGCACGGTCCTCATTGCGACGTGTCCTATCGATCAGACATATTGGGCCCAGAGCTTCGTCGCGTTCATCGTCACGCCCTGGGGTATGGACATGAGTTTCCCGGCTGCCACCCTCATCTTGTCCAACGCTGTGTCGCGCGAGCACCAGGGTATTGCCGCTAGTCTCGTCAACACGGTGGTCAACTACAGCATCTCTTTGAGTCTCGGAATTGCCGGAACCATCGAGCTGAGCCTCAATAACGGTGGGAAAACTAAAGCGGACAAGCTGAGGGGGTACAGGGGAGCGCTCTATTTTGCTATCGCCCTGGCAGTGTTAGGCATAGTTGTTTGCATCGCCTTCCTTGTCAAGTCCAGGAAGGATCGGAAAAGGCCGCAAAGCGATGAAAAGGCCTAGAGCATAAGTAGCGAGCATTCAATGTTATATTTTCTCCTTCACAGCTATCCTAGTTGTTGTCATAGTCTATGTGTGAGCGACACATCTTCCCTATCAAACCATCTGAAGACCACCGCTGGCGTTGATGCATTGCCCAGTAACCCAAGATGCCCCTGGCGAAGCCAGCCAAGCCACGATATTCGGAATCTCTTCCTCGGTTGCGATGCGGTTCTCGATAGGCGTTTGTGATTTCAGATGTTTGAGTATCTCCTCGTCCATATTGCCATCCAGCATATCAGAGGGCACAGGGCCCGGCGAGACAGCATTGCTCGTTGTTCCGCTGGCGCCTAGTTCGGCAGCACAGGCTCGTGTGAAGCCCTCGAGCGCTGCTTTAGAGGCGGCGTAGACGCTGCCGCCAGGCAACCCGGAGCGTGCTGCCACGGATGAGATGTTGATGATGCGGCCGTGGGGCTGAATAAAGGGCTGGATCGCGATCGTCAACAGGAGTACGCCCCTGACGTTTACGTTAAAGATGTCGTCGTAGGTTTTAATTGTGGTCTCGACTAGGGGTACCATGACTCCCATCCCAGCATTGTTGACCAGGATGTTGATCTTGAGCTCCCCGTCGCCGGCGGTCAAGCTCTTCAACTGAGCCACGAATTTGTCGGCCCCATCGAGGGAACCCAGGTTGGCCTTGATGGCATGCGCCTTCGGCTGGTGTGGCAAGGCTTGGATCTTCTTGATGACATCTGCGACCTTGGCAGCGCTGGAATCAGACGTATAGCCGAGGAAGACCTAGAGACGACGTTAGGATTTCTGTCTGTCGTGGGGGCGGGTGTATGCAGCTGAACCTACATTGGCACCGTCTGATGCTAGTTTGTAGGCAATGGCTGCGCCGATTCCGCGGGCAGCCCCTGTAACAATTGCATTCTTTCCCAAAAGGGGCAAACCTGCGGCGTGGCTGTCGGACTTGGCCATGGTGGAAGATCTGTTTTGTTTGTTATCCTTGTGATGTGTCTATGTTGATGAGTTGTGGGAGTGCATGTTCAAACAATATCACTCGTGGCTTGGTCTTGCTTTAAGTAGTTACTTGATCCACGGTTTGGCTTATCAACCACCACTGCCCCTAGGGAGTAAACGAATCTCTAATGGAGTCGAGAAGACGGAATCGGCGCAACAACCGCCCGGTCGGTCCCGAAAACAGATTAACTGTCGATCAACCTAGTGAGGGATATTCACGTGTTGAAGCTCAAGCTGCTCAGGTGAATGATGACATATGCATCACTCCGTCAGAGGTGAGAATGGTTCCTGAAGTGTAACCGGGCTCACAAACGGTAAGTGGCACAGGAGACTGTAAGCAATGGCTGACGGCATGGAGAGCAAGTTTGCCAGTCAAGATATCGATACACAGTCCCTCGTATACGAGGTCCTTGTGTGTTGTGGTCCAAGTATTTCCAGATGTCTCGAAATAAGTATCTCTTTAGATGATCACCGAGCCAACGTTCCGGTTCCCAGCATTTGTATACATTCTTGGTGTCTCAAAACCTATCGGATCTCTACAGGCAGGTACATATTGACCTAGAAGAACCGTCACGTAAAGGTCATCTAATTACAGCATTATGGAACTAAAACGCAGAACACACGTCGAATCGTCGTCGAAAGTCAATATTTGTGGGACTGGCCACTCGGCGGAACTTCATGGCGCAGAGGAATATACCTAGAGCAAAAAGACCATGCGATGATTACCAATGTATTCATCCGAATAGAGCACAGCTGGGGTTAAAGTCGCCGATGGGCTTGGCACATGCTAGCGGGAAGACCGGAAGCCGTGGCATTTATAAGCTGGTAAGTGCTTTGGCCAAAATCGGTGGGGCAGGTCCAGCATCACTGATTCAAGTCTGAGTTTGATTCATGTTTATCAAGGCCACACCGGCTCTATCGTCTCCAACTTAGTCTACACAGTGTTATCCTGGATGTCACCACGACCTGCATCTGAAGCACCCCTCTTTTCTCCAAGCCACACCATGATCCAGACCACGAGTTGAGTCTTGAAGGAAGATCTGATAGGTAGTACAGTGCTCGCCATCGCTGTTGCCGTACTTTAGTAGCATCGGAGCCAAAACCATCCGCACAATGGTCCCATCACTCACATCTGCGGTACTACGGATGATGTTTAAAACATTCGTATTCATCGCTGGAGAGATAGCCGAGGGTGTATGGAGTTAGAACGGGGTGCTTTTCATATTATGTCAGTTTCTACACGAGGTTATTGAATCTCTTGTAGTCCGTGGAATTAAGTTTATGCTCGGGCCTAGAAATGTGGACAAGGATTTCCAGCTGTAAGAATTGCGAGCCGAGAGTTTTGTTGCGGTTCCATCCGGGCAAAACTTTTCCTTATCTATAAAATTCGTTAGCTTTCTTGCACCTAGCCTGTCTCGAGCATGTCCCTGCTCGTATCGAACTGCAAAAAGAAACGTGGAGACATTCTTCCTTCGGCAAACAGCGGCTTTAATTCAGCTAAAAGCAAAAATATTCCCACGCGCCCCATCTCTCCTTCAGGTGGGCTCGAACCACCAACCTCCTGATTAACAGTCAGACGCGCTAGCCAATTGCGCCATGAAGGATGATTTAATGGGAATCGAGATGCTGAGAGGCACTCGGTTGTGGCAGACTTCCGGAATTGGGGGTATTATATAGGCCATTTTTACAGTTGTAAGCCTCCTTTTCGCTCTTGCCTATTCAGCCATCTCAACCATAACAGATGATTAGTCATCATGCCTGTTAAAGCATTATCTGCTATGCAGTGGAAAGGTTAACTGCAACAAGATACAGGAACTCATAAAGCTGGGGCTCTAGGACCACCTGCAAAACTTGGCGACATTGATGCAAGATACTTACCTTGTATCTTTTTCTGCCGAATGCAATAGACGTTTTATATTGCTGCAAATGAGCCTGCCTAGAAGTGAGACACCACTGAAGCAAGAACAGCGAGTTCAAAACCCTGCTCCAGACACGGACTCATATTTTGCTGCGGTTCTATAAAATGTTTGGAGGGAACCGGGTCCTTTCATTACAAGCGATTATCCACCAAAGTAGCCTTGTACAGAATCACCGCCCCATCCGACCGTCCGAGAGTTTCTACTCTCTAGGATGCGAGCACCAGCTCACCCTGCGGGACGGAGAACAACAATGGCCGTAAGAAACGAATTAACTTTGATTGGCTAATAGTTCAGCCACAAATGTGGCTAGTGAAGTGTGGCTGCACAGTCCTCAGCCGTCGCACCAGTCTGTCCTCAGAAGATCCACTTCAGGGGCTCGACAGAGTACGAATACTCTGACATCACTCCTACCATTACTTCAACTCGTGAGCGTTTTACACTCGCGAGAAGAGCTGCCACATCTTGTTGACGTGAGATTACTTGACGTGTTCCCGCCGCCGCTCTTGATGCGATATTCCTTGCTGATCTCGGCACTGGTACTCCTCGTTGCATTGAGCCTCCACTACCGGTCTTCATCTACCGTCCTCATGTCCGAGCACCCCTCGCCGGAAGAAGTGGCAGCGAACCTGCTTGCTTCAATTGGATCAAAGCTGCAATCACTCAAGACTATACAGTCACTGTGGGCTGGCTATGGCGAGATCTGCCGTGTCACCGCTACCGCAGACGGCTCGCCAGACTCTTCCGCCGCGCCACAGCGACCAGCCTCAACAAGCAACTCGGCAAGTTCTAGACCACAAGAGCTACAGACATACATTTTAAAACTCGTCACCCCACCGCCGACTAAATCAGGCGATGAAGGTCACACAAGGAAAATCCTGAGTTATCAGGTTGAGCAGTTCTTCTACAGCCATCTTGCCCCACAAATGCCCGCATCGCTCCCAGTTGCCAAATGTCTGGGGAGCATCAAACAGCATAACAAGAATGGGTCAACAGTCACAGCGACATTGCTGACCGATCTCCGCGTGGAATATCCCGTTGCAGGAGAGAAACGCGACGTGCTCTCTGCGACTCAAGCATATGCAGCACTCGACTGGCTCTCAGGATTCCACGGCTTCTGGTGGCCACGCTCGAAAGACCTGAAGAGCTCTTCATTAGTGTTGCCGCCCCTCGAGGAAGTTCGGCGCGACGGCCAGGACGCGACGGATAAGACGGTCTGGCTAAACGGTGGCTACACGTACCTTGCCACACGTCGCACAGAATACAACAGACTTGCCAAGAACTCCCATGACGAATGGAACAAACCAATCACCGATCGCATCGACGGAGGCAGCATTTCCATCGCTGAGGTCGTCGCTGCATATCTCGCACCGAAACCATCGGGATGGGCGCCTACTGAGGAGTATCAAACACTCATCCACGGTGATGTCAAGTCCGAGAACTTGTTCACTAGTAACTCGGGGGCAGAAGTTGCATTCTACGACTTCCAGTACACTGGGCTCGGCCTGGGTGTCTGCGACCTGGCCAAGCTCTTCACGTGCTCAATACCGTTGAGCATGCTCGTAGCCGACCGTCACATTCCTCACGAGCTGAAGATGCAGCACGGCGAAAAGGAGCTACTGAAGAGATATTGGACGCGACTGAAGGAGACCAGCGGAAAGGAGTACGACTGGGCTGTCTTCATTCGGCATTGGGAGACCGCACTGGTCGACTGGCTACGCTTTCAGGCCAGCTGGGGGTTCTGGGGCAATGTAGAGTGGTTGGAGGCCCGCGTTAGAAGTATCCTGAGCGACGATGGATGGAGGAAGGAAGTGATTAGCGGTGCCGACAAGGCTCGATTCTCCGGGTCACATTGAACAAGTTCGGAATAAGGTGACCGCGCTGGACGTCGCCTGACAGGGTCCGCGGAAGTAGAAGCATGCACACCAGAGAACATAGAGGATTAAACCTTAGATTCCACTTGATATCGCTATTAGCGATTTACAACTCACCGTGCTGTCCCGGCTATGCTTCAAACGTGTCGATCTTTCTGATTGCCTCCACGTTCATATCCTATCTTCGAGAAGAGTTGCGAGATACGGGTCGCCACTGGCTACAAGACAAAACTTATAAGAACAAGCACAGACAGGGTCCTTGGGTTTACATGTTTACCGACAAGGCGAATCACGTACCAATGCACAAGTGCTAAGATTAGGTGACGACGCAGGTCTGAAGGGAAGCACACATATTCCATTTGCGGACCTGGACAGTGTAGAGGTAGCAGGACTACTGGAAGATTTACTCGCACGTAAGAAATTGGACTTCAGGATGAGGACGCAGGTGGTGAAAATTGAAAATCGCATTTCGGTGGCTTTCCTTGAGGTCGAATGCCTCGAATACCTAGGTATGTCTGGATACAGCGATTTTCGCAAGAACAACTGTCGATGAGCATGGCGACATCAAATGATGAAGACTTCGATATTTCATACAATAAATCAGCGACGACAAATATATCTCACTTTCTGGAGTGGTTACAATCGTACAAGCTGGGCCATGGACAGATCCAAAGCGTTGCAGCACATCCCTCATATTGTGTGCATGGACATCTGAAATTACAATCTTAAGAGCTGCGAGCGAGTTTCAAGTGTGATTTCTGATTTAAAGCCCTGAAGAAAAAGGAACCAAGAACTGGCCGCATCAACGGGCCTAAAGTACCGTTATATATCGCTTGTTATATACCCTGTCCATCATTCAGGTATCATAAAACAAGGCAACTTATCCCAGCTACGCTGTGATGCGTCTCGTGGTCTAGGCGTAAGCTATATGTGCGTGTAATGAATCGTGGTGGAAGATG
Organism: Diaporthe sp. P3_1W; assembly: GCA_037177825.1. Taxonomy (NCBI): domain Eukaryota; kingdom Fungi; phylum Ascomycota; class Sordariomycetes; order Diaporthales; family Diaporthaceae; genus Diaporthe; species Diaporthe sp. P3_1W. Next base: position 4,103,511 of record JBAFXB010000008.1, read on the forward strand.
CCACTATACTACATCTGACCAAAAGATCAACCAATATTCGAAGACGTGCAAACATTTGCTGCAGAGGTTGCAGAGACCTACAGAGGTTACAAAAGCTGCAGGGGACTACAGAGGGTATAGAGAGCTACAGACCTTAGCGAATAGCAGAGTAATTGAAGTTCGAATTCAAGGTATACAATTTTTTATTAATGTTTATAGCCATTTATTTTATACAGATAGGTGGGCGCCCGCATGGACCTAGGTGGGCGGGACCTGGAAGCTGGGTGGCCGGACCATGGCTGTAGCTCATCTTCAGCCGCTCACGTTGCCACTTCTGCCTCCACCAGGCATTATAACTACCTCGAGCGATCAGATTAAATCACGCGCCTCGGGCTGCCGCAAGCTGCCAAAGCCCAACTTGAATGAGCCCGCATTGACAACCAACGCTCAAGTCGCTTTAACCCAAAGAAAGCGCAAAGCACCTTTTGAACCCCTTTGACGGTGGAGGGCACGTGCATATGCTGCCTGGAATGCGCCAATCTGATTCCTAGTGTTCTAGGTCAATTCTCACGTCATAATCCATATCGCAGTGACGAAGCACCATTGCAGCCCCTCCGAACTTTGAGCAGCACGCCACCTGGGACGTGGACCCCAAAGAGTAGCCTAGAACAGAAGCGTGGCATACCTGATGGCCGAAAGTCGTCAGACGTCGCCTGCAGCCGCCGCTGGCTCTCCAGCCTTGAACGGTGCCAATGACGCTGATCCGCCCCCAAGGGCTAGCCCAAACCTCGGCGAGGACCAAGAGCTATTCTTTATGAACGGGGATGACTTGAGCTATGAAAACTTTGCCATGTACCGAAAATATGGCTATCATCCCATTATCCTCGGCGATGTCTTGCCGCAGCCGGGAACCTGCGAAAACGATCAGTCCAAAGCTCCTAGGTACCGCGTGATCCAGAAACTTGGTTTTGGTGCATTTTCAACTGTGTGGCTTGCACGCGACCTCCTAGAATGGTAAGTGCTGCCTCGCTGAAACTGTTAGCATCACGTTCATAGTGAAAGAAAATACTGAGAATGGATTTCTTAGCCGATATGTCGCAGTCAAGGTCTGCTGCGGTATCGACAAGCCCGTCTTTAGCAGAGAGACGAATATTCTTTACCACATCCAACAGTCTCACAAAGCACACCCTGGGTTCGACAACATGCTGAAATTATATGAGGCTTTTATCATATCTGGACCGAATGGGTTCCACGAGTGTCTTGTCACCGAAGTTGTAGCTCCATTGCATGGATTAGGAATCAAGCAGAGCTGGCCGAAAAAGGACATCTTGAGGCAGATTGCATCTGCAGTTCTCCTATTACACTCCCAAGGAATAGCACATGGTGGTAAGTAAGATTTTCCGAGGCGTATTTGCAATCAGTATCCTGGACCTAAGAACACTCCACGATAAACCGACGGACGGACGTACTGACAACCCCGGGCCTCGGACGCAGACCTGCATGAGGACAACTTTGGCGTCGCTGTACCAGGACTCCAGGAGATTTCTGAAGAAGATATCCTGGATTCCTTGCTAGGCGACCAAGAGGTTATTCCAGTGATACCCCGGGATCCGATGTTCCCTAGAAATACCGTACCAGCCTACGTCACTCCATCAGCACAACTTGGTGCCTTCCTCACGGCACAGGGCCAATACCCGAAACCTATCTCGGCCACCATCAAGCTGCTCGACTTTGGAAGAGGTAAGCACGAGTATTCTATTGACTGATTGGTGCCTGTCCGCCTGCTCCGATGTAAATGCTAAGTCTCCTTACAGCGTTTTCCGTTGACCAGTCTCCTCGCTACTTACCTGGCGGGGCCCCTTTCCACATTCGTCCCCCTGAAGTAATACTTTACGATATTACTGACGGCAAGGCGGGAACCGTATGGAGTAAGGAAGCGGATATCTGGGCATTGGGATGCACGGTAAGACTCTGAATACTTAGCTATTGAGTCTCCAGTCGTGGCTCATTGTAGATCGTATTACTTGGACTCAGCTTCTGACCTGTTCATGCCAACTAGATTCACCCCGGAACCATAGTCGACCAACACGGCTTTCGAGACCTTTACCAGCGCCTTGGGAATGCCCTCCGAGTTGGCGGCCCACCACCTAAAGAATGGCTTGAGTATCTGGACTTGGAGAGTCTTGTTAGTTCCATAAGTTGTAAGCTACCCGAGGGCGGAACAATCGTGTCTAAAGACCAGCTGGTGTCGAGATTATCGAAGGAAGCGGCAAAGGGCTGGGAGGAGCGGAAACAGCATCGCTGGGATGCTCAGCAAGAGGAATTCATCAACCTGATCCAGCGAATGGTCATGACTGTGCCTAGTGCTCGACTGGATATAGCCGAGGTCCTAGCACACCCATGGCTACGTCAGGAAGTATGATTATATTGTTACAGCGGTCACTGCACAGCACTACATAAGTCTTGTAGTGTAGAGATAGAATATCACCTGATAAGAGGAGTGAAGGTAGTGCTGGCAAGGAACAAAAGTTGCGTCATGGGTAGGCACGAAATAATAAAACTCGGAGAAATAGCTTCTTTCCGTACTGATACCGTCATTTTCCGTCCCAGTTGCGCCTCAGGCTAGACACCTCTTCCAATCCCAGATCACTCATCCCCGACCGTCTCAGCGGAGCAAGCAAATTGCCACGTCACCCCTGCGCCACCGCCGGTCGCGCACGGTCCGTACCATTCATACGGTGTCGTGGTCGGCACGGGGGCGCACGCCTCGACCGTCTTGTTGGTGGCCCTCTCGACGACGGCGGTGACCTGCGGGAACGAGTGGATGTCGATGTTGTCGTCGACGCACGCCAGCTCCAGGTTGTAGTAGGTGGTGTTTGTCGCGTCGTCGGTGATGTTGAAGGGCTTGCGGCAGATGGGGTCCAGGACGTAGGTGTTTGCCACCCTGATGGCCGTCCACGTCGCCGTGCCCTGGATGGCGCCGTTGGTGTCGCACAGCTCGGTGACGTCCTGGGTCGTGGTCGGCGTGAATGGTGACCAGGCGACGAACTGGTTGCCGTGTGGGTAGCCAAAGGTTCCTAGGTTGATTGTTGGGTAGGCGGTGTCTTGGGCCGAGACAACAGCCAGGAACGAGGCGGCGATGAGATTTGAGAAATGCATCTTGGTTTCGAGAAAGAGGCGGGCTTGGTGTTCCGGTTCTGCAATGGGAACACGACTGTGTGGTGACAATGCGTGGTGACGACGACAAAAGTCAATAAAATCAAAGATTTACCCAGGTCTTAAATATCTGGCCGTCGTCAGATGTTGAGGTCAAGAGAAGCTTGTCCTGCGGCTGCGTGCCCATGCCGCCGTCTAGCGCGTTCCTTCTTGTGGATATGGTTAGTCCTCCTCGGAGGTCTTTTCCGACCTCTAGACCGCTTCGAGATTGAAAGCCCCCTGTCGTATTACGACTGTCAGGCCATGACGAGCTGGATTTGAGGTAGGAGAACAGAATATCGGCCACGGTATCGTATTCAACCTACCTAGTTGTCTGATTTACTACCATAATACTCAATGATTCCCAATCTTACATGCGTTCAGCCCTTATTATCGGCTAGTATTGCTTGCAGTATGTGGTTACATTCCTAATTTTGCGCCACAGCACGGCACTTGAGCAGGAGACGCTTGCACGATTTCAGGGTTGTAATACGGCGATGACAATATACGAACGACGGCTGCCTGGGACTGGGTACTGGCCGTTGTGGGGCACACATGCAATCCTTCTCGTATTCTACACTAGTCTACCTACGTAGTACCGCAATAGGGCTGCTGTGTAACCGGCCTCCGGGATTACCGGCCAGTGCCAGGCACAAAGATTGGGCACATGCTGGGTGACACATTGGCAGAGATACGGTCATAATACTGACAGAGAACCCAACATCATTCCAGCCAAGCACCGATATAGCGGTGGATCGTGTGATGCTCGACTAGTACGACAGCAGAGTTTGTCGACAACTCTGGATTTGACCTGAAATCTTTTTCGAACCAGGAAAAATCTGGCATTGGCGCACATAGGCAGGATGGTGCACTTGTCACCGGGCAAAAGCTAAAAATGTGCATCAAGATCCATGGAAGGCCCGAACCTGACGCTGAGCTCCGCTTGATCAGCCAACATCACTTTCCGACCTGTGCCCTCTCCAGAACGAGCTCGGCCACATCATCGACCCTTGTCGCTCCCATGATCTCGAAGACTGTTAGGTTCGCCCCAAAGTCCTTCCCAAGCCAGTTGCGCAGCTCCACGGCCATCGGCGAATCGATCCCTTAGGCGGTCAGACTCCTTTCAGGGTCTATTCGGAAAGCTCCTCGCCGAGTGTGCCCGCCATCTTGTATCCAATTGACTCCGCGACAATTTTGAGTCTCTCTGGCTTTTTTCCCTGTCTAAACATGTGTGCGTGGTTCTGTTTCATTGAAACCGAGGTTTTGCGGACACTGTCCGCTGCATCTGGAAGCACAGCATCGAATCCAGCGAATAGCGGCCTCGACAGCCACGAAAGGAGCTGGGCTCCCCGAGCACGGAAGTCAGCGAGCATCACAGTACCTACGAGCAGTTGACTGTCGTCTAGAGTAGCCGGCAGAGGTAGGGCTGGGTCGCAGAAGTGGTCGAGAAGGGCGAAGAGGTCCGTCGATCGAGCCGGCGCCATGTTCTTGGGCAGAAGACGATGTAGGCTCCAACTCGAGTGAACCGTGGACCCTAAACCTTGTGACCATTGTATATATGTCATGTTCTCGAAGACGCTGTCCTGCGGATAGAGGTGTGGTTATATGGAGCAGAGATTCTCATCTGAAGATCCAAGCGGAGTTGATACATCCTTTGATGGGGGGCAAGTGAACACAATCATCTAGAAGGGCTTTGAACTCATCCGCCGACGTAACATCACACCGAGGAGCAGCAAGACGACCACCTTTACGAGTCACTTCCGAAATCATCTCTGATGCAGCCCTAGAAGACGGCCCGGAGTGTGAAGAAAGAATGAAGTTTCGAGCTCCCTTGTCGATCGTCCGGCATACTATGGCGCGACCAAGGCCACCAACTCCTCCAACCACAACATATGTAGCGTGGGTCTCGAATCGCCAGGTGCTTATGTGTACGACATGCGCCTTATTATATGTTAGCTCTGCCTTCTTATCCAGCTAGACCGGATCCCGGCTTCTTCTGTAGCCTTACTGAGACAACATCACCTTCCAAAAGTGACGAGGATACGACCAGTGTTCTTTCCACCCTGCATATACCGGAGAGCTTGTTCCACCTTCGACACCGGGTAGATATAGGGAGGTGCAGGGGAGCCAAAATTTCTATCACTGACTATAGGTAGACGCTTCTCAACTAGGGAACGTGTCAGACTGATGCTTAGTATGAACTAAGCTGATTCAGTTATGATACTCACCGGTCAGCAGCGATCTCTAATGTAAGCAAGAAAAGCATGCTACTGATTTCAGTAGTGTCTGTATGCCATACCGGGGGGAGAAGGGAAGGATGTGCACACAAGCTAGTCATTGGCTGGCATGATACGATCTTCTGTGAAATTTTCTTAATTGCGGCCATATGTCAGCTATTGGATTGGACATGCATATAAGGTGAGACCAGACTCTTTCCGCTTGAGATCCATGTTAACCAGATAAATACGCGTAGAAGCTCTAGGTCGACTCGCAATGACTAGGTCTCTTAGTATCGATTTGTTATTATATATCTACACAAGAACATTCATCCCTCAATCCGCCAGCATTGAAAGGGTACGAATGCTGAGGACCATGATGAAAATCCCGACGAATTGGATAGCGTTCAGAGAGAAAGTGGCCCAGCCCAGCCCCATTGCAGCAGCACCGACCTCTACCTGCACAACACCGGCAGTCACAAGTCTCATCAATGTAGCGGCATTCGAGCTTGCCATATGCTGCCAGAAGGCTGAGAGCAAAGTCATCATGGCCGAGATTCCAAGAAAACACAATGCTGCTTGAGATACTGGCCGAGAAGGAAATGGCTTGACCTCACGATCGCTGCCCTCCGAATCCTCCTCTTCGTGCCAGCCCGGAAAGGTCGATAGCAATAAGAATGATAGAACACTGAAACCTATGGATATAAACCTGGTGGAGGTCAGCAACTACCTGGACAGTTGGGAGGGGAAAACTTCGAATCTGAGAAAACAGGAAAATTAAGACCGAAGTAGACACTCACATTAGGCCGTCAAAGACCACATTATCTTTGAAGCCCTTGGCAAAATTGATGATGCCAAGTGGGTCGTAAGAGCTATTAGAAGCTTCAGCCTGCACTATGGCGAGTTGCTTGGATATAGTATCGAAGGAGGACGAGCAAGCCCACGTGTCGGCGGGCAATTTTGCGCATACACCAAGAAATCCAACTCGGACTTCTAATAGCTGAGATGAATTTCCGACTGCAGATGCGAGTGCCGCTGCAGCAGTATTTTCTGATGGATTCACTGGATTTTCAGAGTAGGAGAACGCTGCCAGGTATACGTTTCGCATTCCTTCCGATGTACAACCCGCTGAAATGATGCCTGACGAGGAGATTTATGGAGATCAGTTTCACCGCAACCCGGTGCGCGAGCTGCGGTCGAACTTACTGGTCATAACTACGCTCCCAGCGATTAGCATCATCACCACGTGATGATACCCAAGGTAGGGAATAAACCGATACCATCCTGACGGAAGAAGTCAATATTTTGTTTCAAGTTTTCGACAAAATTTACTGTAAGAGCAAGACACCAGAAGTTTTAACTTACCTGTTGCGAATCGTACCATGTTGTGAAGGTGTTGGACGGTCCACGCAAGAGGAACACTGCAAGTAGGGCCACGCCGGCACAATGTGGTGGTTTTAGGCAGGGCAGGGCGACTTCATGTATAGCGAGGGGACGACTTGCCGTTTTGGTCTTCCTCGCTCAAGTACATTAGATCCGGCGCCTGTAGAAGCCGGCAAGAAATCGACACTCATCACAGGGCTGATTTTCACCTAGAGCGGGGTCGATCGCTCGCCAATTTTTTTTACAGCCCATTATCTGTTGCACATAAGTGTATAAAAGATGGCTGGGAAATTATCAGTCTCCAATCTGTGTACCGAAGCTGAGATACCGACTAAGCCAGAAACGTGGTACGGGCATGGCTGGCTGCTGTGGAGGTGCATAAGCGAGGCTGACTGCATCACTAGACTGGATCACAGAGGGAGCGCAACTCACTAGAATTTCCTAGGTAGCTTCCTAGGCTCAGCTAGGTGCAAGGAGCCTTGAGTACAAACCCTGCTGATACATAGGCCGCTTCACCCAACCCAGCTAGAGCAGTTTGACAGCCTCCACGCTCGCACCATGTCCCACATCCACGCCCAAGATTGTGTCGCCGTTCAAGTCCAGATTGAAATTTACTTACTACTACGCACAGCTCCCAAATGCCTCGGAATCATAGAATAAGAAGCTTTCTGGGAAGATGACTCGCCCAGATTCAGGCGCTGGCGCGGCACCGCAGCCGGCCACCACGCAACGAGCCGAGTCCAATGTCGAGCAACATCAACGACGAGGTAACGACATGGCCGGCCGCTCAAACCTCAGCCTTTCGACAACAAGCTGGCACACTGTGGGAAGTGGTCTCAGAGAGACACTTTGCCAGGCTGTTGCTGGAAATGATGGGGACAATGTCCGACATCTCCTGCAACATGGTGCCAATGCAGAGACCCCAGGGGACGCTGGGAAGAAGCCTTTATTCATTGCTGCAGAAAAAGGCTTGATAGACATGATGGAGCTACTGCTATCTAATGGTGCATCCGTGGAGTCACAAACTAATTTGACCCAGCCAACAGCACTGATTCGAGCCTGTGAATTCGGGTATGAAGCCGCAGTCCATCTTCTCGTCGAGGCTGGTGCCAATGTCGAAGCAAGAAGGTGGGATGGCTATACGCCACTCTTTATCGCCGTAGCATCGGCGAACGAAAGCTTGGTTAAATACCTCCTGCAGCATGGCGCGGACAAGAGAAGTAGACTACCAGACGGGAAAACGCTAGAAGACTGCGCACAGGGTAATGATAGCCTACTTGCGCTGCTGAGAGAGGATCATTTACTCCAAGGTCCAGAGATTGGAGCCAGGAAAAAATCTTCAAAACCAGAGTTCAAGTTCGTCCATCCACCAGCCGAGCCGGATGATGCGGTTCAATTATCTGCTGCACAAAACATGCAAGCGACTATTGTGACGTTCTTCATTGGCCGCCGAGAGCAGAGATCACAGCCAATTTCTGTTTCTGTCTACGATCTTTTATACGGCAGAGGACCAGACGCAATTTCCAAGACGTATACCGCAAACGCCAGAAGCAGTCCGACCTTTACATGGTATCACATACCCGCGAATAATGTCAGTGTCAGGGCCTCTGAGTAGTTTCCATAAGCCTTTGCTGCCAGCTGACATGACAACAGACTGTTTGGGTTAATGTACGATTTCATCACTCCGTGTGCCTGCGGTTGAAACTGCAGCTAATCATTCCACCTTGGATTTTTTTGGAGAAAACTGGCTAACAGTTTACGCAACCAGGACCTGATTACAAGACTGCTTGCAGACAGGAAGGAAACAGCCGCCATGCCGGATGATAAGTTCAGGTACAATGTTGGGCTGAAGAATTTAGTGAAAAGTCACGGAAAACGTGCTTCTCGAACGACATTCACTTTCATGCGCCCATCGTGCAAGCCTTTCGTAGTGAGTTCCAATTTTGCACTCGAAGGCCTCTACCACAGCCAAAACCGCTTCGACTCCGGTGTATGGATAGCCCTTGGCTAACCTTCCGTACTGTTTTTCAGAATGACCCTAGCATTTCATGGCAAGATAACAGCCTCGACGAGGCTGCAGCTTTTGTACGGATTTCTAACCCCTCACCGCAAAGTTCGTCCGTGTCATGCACTTACCATGTAACCAGATACCCTTTCTGAGCTCAGAGTTGTTTCAAGACTATGACGCCATGTCAAAACTTTTGAATATGGCTAAAAACAACGCTACTACGTTGGTAGAGTCCAGAGCTGCATCCCCGCAAGCAATGGAAGCCAGACAAGGTCCGATACCTGCAAACACGTCCCAACCCATGAAGCCCAAAAAGGGCCCCCCTCGGGTCCTTGAATGGCTCTCAAGCGCTCCTCCACCAAAACGGAAAAAGACCAAAGAACCCTGGGACACGGCCCAGGAGACCAGAGAGGTGAATCCAAATGAACTACACATTCGCGGATACGGTGTTTCAGAGACCAATGGGCAGATCCCTTTCCAACCGAGACTGTCTCTTGATCAGTACTACTACTCTCAACTCGAAAACACAGCCGCAAGAGATAAGGACCAGGTAGTATACCGCTATACCAATAACCCGCGGAATTCAACAGAACCCAAGATCTTCATGGTAGATCAATTGTGGATGTGGTTGATCAATGGAGGTATGTAGAAACCACGCACGATGAGGGCCACTTGTACTGATACTTGGATCTTAGATACGCTCATCACATGTGCTCCCAATCAATGGCGACATGGGAAGTCTACCAGTCCAGACGACGATAGATCAGCGTCGAATTATTCTGGGGAGAGCCTTCAACGGGGCCCTGTCATTGACATCTATGAGACCCTGGGTTTCCCCGCCAACTTCTCGATAAGATCCCTTGATTCCGGACGGGATTCCTGGCGCGCTACTTTTAAAAGGAATCACACAGATCCGATGGGAACCTCGTCGGAGCCAAGTATCTTGGAGGACCCTCTCAGCATACACCAGAAAGTCCTCCGACATCTGCAACAGACAGCCAGGAAGCCCATCGCCTCCTTGTACGATCTTGCAGGACTCATCGTCACTTGCTGCGCATCTACGTTTGATGAAACCCAAGTTCCTGATGATTATCAATTCTTCGACTTCTTTGAGAACTCGATCAGCATCGTCGTAAGTTGCCTATGTTCGAAAGCCAAAAGGACCACCCACCGATTATCTGTGAAATTTCGGGGCTGACGTCGAACAGAACGAGAAAGTGACCCACAGCCTTCATCAGTTCAAACAGAGTCTCGCATCCAGAGCAGCCCAGCGTAAATCTGCAAGCGCCACTGAGAGACTCCACCTCGAATTCACATCTGCCGAGCATGAGGAGCTCAGCTTCACAAGCGAGATCGACCTGGTCGTTGAAACTGAGGATATCAAAGATGAGCTCCATATTCTGAAAGCCGTCCTGGATGACCAAAGGAAGAGTATGGAGCAACTCGAAGTATTCCTCCACCAAGCGAGAAGCAAGGTAGAATACGTCAACTACAAAGACGACAACTCAAATTTGGTCGACTACAGTTGCATCGATGTTCAAATGCACCGTATAACGGAGATGAATGAGCTCGCTGAAAGAGCGCTGTCGTCTGTATGTTGCTTAGTTTCGCACGAGATGGTGGTTCTGCCTAGAAGGCTTTGCTTGTTGATGAATTCTGACTCGATTCAAACCTACCACAGTTGCGCCACCTCATCGATCTGAAGCAAAAGCAGGCAAATTTCTCCGAAGCGATTTCAGCGCGGGAGCTAGCAGAACAAACAGCCAAGAACACCACACTGCAAATCAAGCAGGCTGAAGAGACCACGAGGCAAGGAAAGACACTTATGGTCTTCACCGTGGTCACCATCATATTTGTACGTGATAACAGCATCCAACAGACCGATTTATGTGTCTGGGCTTTTGTCTCATTGTCTCTAATCACGCATCAGTTGCCTCTGTCCTTCTTGGCGGCATTCTTTGCCATCAACGTCGACGCATTTCCCTGGAACGAAAACGACAAGATATCACTTAACTATCTTCTCAGATACATGTGTAAGTAGTGACACATATCTATGCTTGGTGCTGAGCAGCTGCACTAGCCGCTGCACATCAATGATAATTACTGACAAAAGTCTACAGTGAGCATCGGTTTCGCCTTGGCTATACCATTCGTTGGTCTTGCATTCAGCATAGATGAAATAGGCCACGGAATCGTCAAAGTCTTGAGCATGGGCAGAGCTGGCCGAGAAGCTGGCGGCGCTGGCCTTGGACTGACCGCCTTGGGCAAAAGGTGGAAGCCGTCGCGTCGATTCTTTGCCCCCGGTGTCATTACTCTTACTATTTTGGTAACGGGTCTTGTCATGGTACTTGTGTGGACGTCATCTCTGGGAACGCAGAGCAAGGTGACGATAACAGTCTGTTTCGGCATCTTTTTCGTGTTGATTTCTGTTGGCAGGGGTCTGGTCAAGCTTTTTGATATAAGACACGTGGGTGGAAGTATAACATCATCGTCATCATCCCAATATATCGCAGAGCCATAGAAGAATGCGCATACTTCAATTCCTCTCTCTTGTTGCAAAACAAACAAAATGCAGAGCAAATGCATGATACCTAGGTGACATGACCAGCGCAATCAACTGCCAGTGCAGCACGTTACCAGTACCACTAGTCTTTGTATCTGCCCTGAGGAAAGTGGTCTAGCTGTTGAAATCTTGAATGGTATCGAGGATGAATACATGCTGATAGTTGGCTTGTATCATACGACCTTTGCAGATTTTTATTGCTGTTATCTGGCAGCTATTCGGCGGGGCATAGTGAAATCAGGATTTACACGGAGTATTTGGCCGAAGCTACGCTAAATTCATAATGTACTGCATGGTGTTCAGAGAAAGCTCTCAATCTGGACGTCATTCATATGAAATGTGTGACAGGACACGCCCCGAGGATTACCAGTAAGCTCTGAGGTGTTTGAGAGGAACATCCACATGGAAGCATGGAGGGCAACGCCAGAGGGCGGTTAATACTATTGGTTAAACGTAATACTCGCTCAACTCTGCGGCGGGCCTGGAACATATCTACCTGAAAATGGCGACTACGCAGATGATCAAAGAGAACATTCATCATGTAGTCTTCTCTCCACACCATATGAAATGTACTTTCAAATGCAGCGCAAGGCTGGGGGCGGCGGCGCAGTATTGGGGGCGGCGGCGCAACAAGATCAAAAATTGCCGCCCAATATGGTAAGATACGTCGAAAATCATAGCCTTGGTACTTCAATGAAATCTGATTGGATGGGAAGTATTCATGCGCCTGGGACTGAGGCAGGAGATCCTTGGGCTCGTACCTGCCCACATGCAAGTCAGCAAGACATAATTAATCCCTTTCCGTCTCTTGTTGGGACAATATGGTTCAACCAGGCACGCTTTGATCGTACTGTTAATGACAGGTAGCAAATCTCATCGTACTGTGCCTGCGATGGAAACGCCGGCTACAGTTTGACTGATTGACCAGCTCGAGTGTCAAGAGCTCAACACTTATACATTATCGGTGGCATTTAAGCCGTCTAATTACTAACGAGCTGTTGATTCCGAGGTGCCTCTCACGTTCGTACTATTTTACGGAAACCCCTTGTGTTTCTGTTCATCGGCACCCAAATTTTAATGTCAGGAGTTGCAAGGTCTGTTGGTTCTGCCTGTTGGCTTTTGGCCCCCACCATCTGTGAAAGGTCGGTCTGCCTGCCGTGCGCCACTCTGCGTATCATCTATTCCCTTGACATTTGATTGGCGTCGACGAAAACTAAAACTGCAGTGAAAGCATGGGGCCAATAATGATTCCATGTTTAGATGTGGTTGGTGACGTACACACCGAAAGAAATACATAGTGCAGCTGAGGTTCGGGACCATATGAGGAATGAATCCCCGCAATCGCACCCTCCTCTGCCAATCCTATCTCTCGTCTTGCACACGATCTTTAGCATTACCCATCAAATCAACAATTCACATCAATATGGCGTCCGAGATGATACAGAGTTACCTGCACGGCCCGGCATCGTTACCTCCCGACGGCACAGTCGCGAATTTGGACAACCCAGACAAGCACAACAGAGGACCGCTAGTCCTTCTGGTTTTCTGTCTGGTTCTTACCGTCGTGTTTGGTGTAGCCCGAGCATATTCGCGCATATTTGTATTGAAGAATCTAAGAGTTGAGGACTGTATGAGGAGCCTTTTGCCCAGATATTAAAGTCACTTAGTCTTCACTACTAATGCTCAACAATAGACCTAGGCCTACTTGCCTTTGTAAGATCGAGACTCTAGCACGTCGTTCTAGAGTGGAGGATTAACTAACTGACCTTTAGCTCTCATACATAATTGTTGTTTTCACCTACCTCCGGTTCTGGATTAACGTTGGATTCTTCGTTCATATGTGGGACCTTCCAGGATCTGCTGTTGTTGAAGTCGTATATGTACGTGTCTGTTCTTGCTGAAAATCTGCACTTGGTCGAAAGCTTACCAGATTAGCTGAATTTCAACTAAGTGAACACAACAGGATGGGTTTATCATTGTAACAGGCTACGACTTTATGCTACTCTTTGCAAAGACGGCTATTCTCTTGGAGTGGGTGCACCTTTTCGTGCCCAGAGGCACCCGCAACACCTTTTATTGGTCTGCCCGGGTCATGATGGTTGTCAACATTCTGCTTCACTCTTCAGCTCTCGTCACGAATTTCGCAGGCTGCCAGCCACTTGAGCGCTTCTGGAACTTCTGGGTTTCGGGTCACTGCGCTGACCGGAGGGCTCGAAACATCGTCACGGGCTCATTCAATGTAATACTGGACGTCCTTATCCTGTTACTACCTCAGCCAGTCATTTGGAAGCTGCAAATGACAAGTGCGAGAAAGAATGGAATTTTCGTGGTCTTCTCCATGGGACTGCTGTAAGTTCAGCGTCCCCCCTCCCCCACTTTCTGGGTCATTCCTTCGTCGCCGTCGCTGGCGGCGTTTGCTAACGCAACACTCGTGTCAGAGTCATCGTCACATCAGTCGGTCGCTTGGTCGGGATTGTTACGATGGATGATCCTACCGCATTCACAGAGGTATTTGATACATCGTACCAATTCGGGATCGAGCTTGAGTGGTGTGTAGCCGAAGCTACGTGCGTCATGTTGGTCTTTTGTGTGCCAGCACTACCAAAGATGATCAGCGAGCACATTGTTCTGTTGACCAACCGTATTACCGATGTGTGGCGTTCGTGGAACCGACTCTATCGTGGGAGACGCGCGTCGGAAAGCACAAACAGAACCAAGAATAGGAAGCAAGAACAGGCCTGGCCGCGAGTTACCGGCGACCATCCCGATTCACAAGAACGGATCATCGACGAAGAGTGGTTGCAAACCGAGCACACGCGCACCAGTATTATCGAACTCCCTCGCATGAGTGATCGATACTTGGAGTTCAACAGAGACGCTGCTCCTCACGGCATCCCACAATACTCCGGAGCCGGAATCGTCAAAACTGTTGACGTTTCCCACCACGATGGCGGCGCTTTCAATATGTCAGCAAACCAATTCTTTCAACAACAGTAGCGATGGATGAAGCATTGAACATCTATCACACCATCTGGGGGTCAAGGACTTCGCGCAGGGGCTCTTGTCAGATTCAGGCAGCAGGTATCAGGCGCAAAGGCAATCTGATTCACGTGTCTTCCTTAGGCTTTTGTACTAAGCCGGAACGACAATGATTGTCGTAGTGGGACAAGAGACAACGTATAAGTGGAAGACTTCATAGAAGATTACATCAAGTTGCCGTTCCCGACTGACGACGAGTTCTTTGGCGACGTAGCAATCTACATTGGAAAGTGAGGATCGATTGGGGGGACTGGCCAGGCGCTAGTTGAAGTTGGGGTTAGATGAGCACCTGGTGACATCCGCTAGGATCCAACAGACATAAAAAAAGCGGATGTGCATCCCATTGGCGCGATTCTCACTTCAGATTGTTGTTGGTTAGGTGTCATTGATGCCTGCTGGATCCCATGCAATCTCTTACTATCTGGCGATGCTAGTTATATGGGAAAGATTTGGCAGTCACACTCTCCCGGAAAGAACATCCTCACATGGTGGGCCATTTGCCAAACCTCAACTGAACGTCAGAGATTAAGTTACCCTTCTGATCAGACGCTCTAGTTGCGTGGTTGACTGTGTCCTGTGTCCCAAACGTCAAGATGTGTTTCAAGGCTCTCAATGGCTTGGTCATGTCGGCGAAATATGTCATATACGCGATCATTCCTCTGGTAACGGCCTACTGTCTCCGGATCACTTCAACTGTGATTATCACTAATGAACATGGTAGGCTCTACTTGTCGTAGCATATCGAGCTTGGTTTCACCCACTGGCAAAGTATCCCGGACCATTTGCCGCAAAGTTGACAAGTGCCTACACGGCGTTTTATGCATGGCGACGCAGCTCGAATGTTTCTACATATCGAAGCCTGGAGACATACGGTGAGCCAACCTGAACATTCTTTGAGCTGCTTCGAGACAACGCGAGCTGCTGCGGAAACAGAAAGCCAGATGCATCTGACACGAGAGCCACAACTAGGTCCGGTTGTTCGAATCGCCCCGAATCGTCTTGTCTTCAAGACAGTGACCGCGTTACATGGTACGTGACTCAAACCCTTATATATCCATCCTTTGAATATTCCACTGATTGGCTCAAGACATCTACAACAACTCAAAGGTTACGAAAGGACTCGCCTATTCTGGGACACGCATGGGTACCGAGCGTCCTAACATATTCAACGAGCCAGACAGAGAGGCTCATCGGAAGAAGCGAAGGGCCATCGGGTTCGGTATCTCAGAACGTGCAATGCGGGTATTCGAACCAGAGATGGCCCAGGAGGTTGATGTGTTCCTCGGCCAGTTGCTCAGATCCAGCCAGAATCAAGAGATCGTGGACATGACACCGTCCTGTGAGCGTCTGGGTGTGGACATCATTGGCCAACTGGCATTCGGTTTTCAGCTCAACTCACAGCGCGACCCGACGCATAGGCCTGTCTCAGCGGGCATGCGAGCCAGATCGAGACTTGGCAGCCTATACATGGCCTGGCCGTCTCTCCGTTATATGGACCCCATCATCACACGTTTGTCACCAGTCAAGTACAAGAACGACATGCAGAGTCTCTACAAATCACTGCGCACAATGATCGGAGCTCGTATGGCCCTCCCCAAGGACGCAAAGCCTGATTTCTACGCCCATGTATCGGGAGATATCGCTCCAGGTGACCCAGGTTTGGACACCAAGGACCTGTGGGCAGAGGCTATTTTAATCGTCGCAGCAGGTATTACCATCCCTCGTGTTCATCCCAAACTCACTTTAAGACAGAGATCTGACATAATGACACAATTTACAGGTGGGAGTACCACTGCAACGACCATCACAGCAGCCCTCTTCTATATTTCACGGCAGCCCCAGGTTTACGAGCGTTTGGCATCCGAGATCAGGAACAGTTTCTCATCAGGGAGAGACATTAAACAGGGACCACAGCTCAGCGCATGCAACTACCTACGCGCTGTAATCGACGAATCGCTCCGTCTCTCGACAGGCACGATCTCAAACTGGCGCGTCCAGGACCCGTCGTCAGCAGCCGCGGGCGAGCAGCTCGTCGTAGATGGCCACGTCATTCCGCCGGGGACAGAGGTTGCGATCAACGCGTACAGCTTCATGAGGAACCCCGACTACTATCCAGACCCCTTCGCGTTCCGGCCCGAGCGGTGGCTGGCCGAGGATGGCGAGACACTGAGAGGCAGCAGCGACATTGTGCGCCGTGCGTTTGTGCCCTTCTCCATCGGTGCGCGGTCATGCGCGGGCCAAGCCATGGCCTATCTGGAGCTGAACCTCGCGATTGCCCGCACAATGTGGTACTTCGACTTCGAGAAGGCCTCGGGAGAGGCTGGCAAGCTTGGCGAAGTTCCTGGTCAGCATCTTGTGTTCAAGTTGGAAGATAGCACTATCGTGGGGCACCATGGACCGAATCTGGCCTTCAAGCCTCGCGGAGATTACTGGAGGGAGCTCATGAAACACGTGGATTGAGTGGGTGGTGTCTTGACGAGGTTTGAGCATGGGACCCCAAGATAGCAACCTCATTTGTACATGGCACGAGGAATCACTGTGGGCAAGCAGTGCAGATAGAGCTTGTTATGGTAATTTTTTAGTTTGAGTACTTGGTCAGCTATGGCTGCCGTCGTGATGATTACAAGAGGCATCCGAGCCACGGAATCTGATGTGGGAAGGCAAAGTCGCTCTTGTGCCCGATAGCTTGAACTCGAATGCACTAAACCTTGACACCAGTCAAAAAGTCCCTCATTACTTCCTTCTTGCCAACGTCAGACACCTTCGAGCTGACCGCCGCCTCGTACGCTTTACGGTAAACTGAGATGTTCTCGCCAAACAACATTCTCTTGTCAGACCAGCCGGTAAGAGCTCGGATTTTCTCACTGCTGACCCATTGACTGTAC
Organism: Diaporthe sp. P3_1W; assembly: GCA_037177825.1. NCBI lineage: Eukaryota > Fungi > Ascomycota > Sordariomycetes > Diaporthales > Diaporthaceae > Diaporthe > Diaporthe sp. P3_1W. The sequence continues at coordinate 4,120,779 of JBAFXB010000008.1, forward strand.
CCGAAAATGAACGCGAGCGATGGCGGCGTCTGCTCTTTGGCGTCTTCCGGCCGTACGAACTCTACCTGTCCATCAATCCCGTACTCGCGCTGAAGGGCCTTCCAGACAGCCTCGGAGGTCTCATACGAGTGAGCCGAGATGTTGAAAGCCTGGCCGCCGACTTTGCTCCTGTCGGCATGTTCGGCAAGCGCAACGTATGCCTCGCCACAATCATCGACGTGCATTGCGTGGACGATGGCGTTCGGGTCAATGGTGAGGCACAATCTCTGGCCGGACTGCTGGATCTTTTCGGCGGACTCGAACCACTGCGCGTAGTGGCTACTGCTGAGACCGTACACATTGGTTGGGCGTAGGACAGCGGCGTCGAAGAGGTCGGTGTTCTCAAAGACCCTCATCGAACTGGTGGCGCGAGGAAGCAGAAAGTCTAGCCACGGCTTTACGGGCGATTCTTCCGTGTGAGGCGCCAGGTTCGGCGCACCATCCACGTCGGTGAGGCCGTAGTCCTTGCACCCCGAGGTCCACAGGACAAGAGGTCGGACGCCGTTCTCGTTGCTTTTCTTGGCCAAGGCCCGAACCAGGGTGATTGCTTTCTCGTAATGTTCGGCATAGCCGGGTACCGCCTCGGTGGCGCCGACGATCACGTCGATGGTCTTGGTGAAATTGTTGAGAGAGTCGACCACGGACAAGTCCATGTCACCTAAGATGGGGGTCACCTCGTCGGCGGCGACTTCGAGGGCGGCTTGCGGCCGGCGAACAAGGCCGAACACGTGCCAGCCGGCGCGGTTGAAAGCCCTGCAGACTGCGGCCCCGATGTAGCCATTAGAGCCCGTGACGAACACGCTGCGTCTTGCGGCCATGTTTTTCGTGGGTGGATGAGAGGGACGCAGAGTCAGAGCTTGAAGAGCTTGAAGAATAGAGCGCCTTCACATTGATGAATACGCGACAAGCCAGAGGATACTTGTACTCTTGTGATGGCCGCGTCGTCCAATCGGCTGATGACGAACCATGCCACAGAGGATCTCCTTCTTTTCTGATTGGCTTGGACCCTGCGAAAGCTGCATTGCAGTCCATCGTCAGCTGCAGATCGGCCCAAGTTTCCTTTGGGTTGCTTTGTAATCACCTTGTTCGATCACCTGAGTTCGGCGCAGCTCGGTACCCGTCATGTTGTTTCGTCCGTACAAAGGGTTGATTAGTCGAGTTCTACAGCATGAGCTGTGGATGACGTTCTCATGCCCGCTGGCGGTCGGCGTCAGGCCGCAGTTCGGCCGAATCAAACCGTCGCCAGCTGGTGGCTTCCGCCCAGAACACCCCACTCATCGGCAGGCGCCAGGCTTCATGCACACTTGACTGGTATCTCGCATCGGCAAGGCAACCCCTACGTCTCGGCAAGGTCAACTCCACACTAAGGTAATGTCTTCAAAATGTGACTGGCACATCGTCGTAACGGTCAACCTCGACTTCTACATCTGCCACACGGTTTGTAGACATTTGCCCTATCGCAACTAGGTGTCATACCTGATCACATCACCATTGAATCTGGCCATGACCCACCTACCAGGGGGGGGGGGGGTTCCGTTTAGGGACTGCAAGAAAGTAAATTGAATGACTTCTACATCATCATGGTCAGAACCGTCTATCATGTGTTCATTGTAATCGTGCTCACCTCGGCCTATCCAGCTGAGTATGTCTACTGTTCTTGCAGGGGAACATAATCCACGATGGCTAAACTGGCCATCTCTCTAGACGTCGCTCAACGTCGGCGGCGGCTGCGCATTTGATGTGGTGGTTTTGACCGTTGTCGCCAATCCCGAATACGCGGATACCGTTGGCGAGGGACTCCCTGGCCTTGGATTACGGGGCCACTGCGCGGGCAAAGCCAAGCAAGCTGATCCACAGTCTCTGTAGCGTATATTTTGCTGTCTTTTAAGGGCGTGAGGTAGTGAAAAAGACAGCATAAACGTGTGAGATAGGGTTACCCGCATCAAGATCCACTGGGTGGTTATGATAGATCTGCAGCCTCCCACGTGCCTTCGTATTTAAATAGAATACAGATATTCACACTAGTCGAAACGGATTCTATATTAGGTATAGACTACCTTATAAAGTAATTCTAACCCTAGCATATAATTAGTGCCTTACTTTTAAATTAATATAAGGTAATATTAAATTAACTTTAATAATAATAATATTATTATTTTTATTAAAAAAAGTTATAAATTAATTAATTATATTACTTAATTAAATAATTTAATATAATTATATAATATATTATTTTATATTTAATATATATAAATTATAATTTTTTTTAAATATATTTTTTATTATTATTATTATTAATAATATTTTTAATAATTATAATTATTTATAATAATTAATTAATATTTTTTATAATCTTTATATATTATATTTTAATTATTAATTTTATTTTTAAAAATATAAATATTAATAAAATTATATTAAAAAATATTATAATATTTAAAGGCTTTTTTTATTTTAAAAATTATTAAATTAATTATTTTATAAGCCTTATTATTAATTATTAATTTTAATAAATAATATTTTATTAAATATTATTATTAAGAATATCTTCTTTATTTAATAATTTAAAAATAAAATTATTTTATTTAAATATTAAGTTAATATATTATATAAAAATTATTATTATCTTTATTTTATTATTTATTTTATTCTTTAAATTTATAATATTTAATATTATTTTTTTATTTATTATAGCTTTTTTATAAATTTTAAAAAAGCCTTTTTTATTTTAAATAAATATAAAGATATTATAAAATCTATTTTTTATAATAATAACTTTTTTTAATAAAAATATAATAAAAAAAAGGTTTTTAAAAAAAAAGTTATAATTAAAATAATAATTTTTATAAATATTCTTTTTTAAAAAGAAAAATTTATTTTTTCTTTATTAATTATATAATTAATATAAATAATATTATATTAAATATAAATAAAGTATTAATAATTTAAAAAAAAGATAATATTTTTAATAAATTTTTTCTTTAAATATTTATTTTATATATTTATATATTACCTTAAGAAGATTTAAAGTATTTTTTATAATTTATAAAAAAAGCTTTTTAAGTTATTTTTAATTATTAAATTTTATAAAAATTAATATTTTTTTATATATATTTTTAATAAAAATTATTAATTTTTTTTAATAGCTTTATAAATAATTTTTATTAAATAAAAAAGATTCTTTATATTATAATTTAATTAAAACTTAATTTAATAATATATATATTTTATAAAAAAAGTAATATATAAATTAAAATTAAATATTTTATAAATTTTATAAATAATTTATTTAATAATAAATTTTTCTTCTTTATTAATATAATATATTTTAAAACAATTAAAAATTATTATTTAATTTAAAAAAGTTTTTTAAAATTATTATTAAGCTATTTTATAAGTTTTATAATTTATAAAATATTTTATAATCTTAAGAAGATTAAAAAGAGTTATTTAAATATAAAGAATATATTTAAAGACCCTTAAGGGCTTTATTATTATTTTTCTTATTAATATATTAAGAAAAGTAAGATTTTTATTATCTTTTTTAAGATTTTTAGCCTTATTATTTTTATAATATTTTTTATTATTTTTAATATTATTATTATTAATTTTTTTTATTTTTTCTTAATATTTAATATAATATTTATATTAATATAAAAAATATATAATTAATAATATAATTAAGGAAATTTATATTTTAAAATATTTATTAAAATAATATTATAATTAATAATAAAAAAAATAAAAGGCTTAATATTATATTATTTAAAAAACTTATAAATTTATTTAAAAAGCTATTAAAAGTTAACATTTTTTTTATTATTAATAATAATTTAAAATAATAATAAAATCTTTTTTATATAAATAATTATTATATTTTAAAAATAAAATATTTTTTTATTATTTATTAAATATATATAATTAAATAATAAATTATAAAAAAAGTATTATTTTTAAATTTAATTTATTTATTATTTATTATAATAAAAGATATTTATAATATTACTTTTATTAATAACTTATTTATATTAATAATTTTCTTTTTTAAATTATTTAAAAGCTATTTAAATAAATATATAAATATTTTATTTTATCTTTTAATAAGCTTATAATTAATTCTTAATTATATTATATTTTAATTTAATTTAAGAATATTTTTAATAAAGGATTATTTTAAAATATTAAAGCTTTATAAAGAATAAATTTTAAATAATATAAATAAAGAAATTATAATATTATTATATTAATTTCTCTTAATTATATTAAGCTTTAAGGACCTTTTAAAAATTATAATATATATATTCTTTTTTTTTTAAATTATTAAGATTTATTTATTAAATATTATTTTAATTATATAAATAAATATTTATTATTTATAACTTATTTTAATTATTAAAATATTATTTATTATTATAATAAAAAGTTATTAAGAATTATAATTATATTTTAATATTATATAATTAAGCTTTAATCTTTTAATAATAATAAAAAATTTAATAAATTTTATAATTATATTTAAATTAATTTTAAAGTTTTTATAAATATTATATTTATTATAAAAAAATTTAAAAAAGATAATATAATATAAATAGGTTAAGGGTGAATTTATAGTAAATTTATTATAAATATTAATATTTATAATATTTTTATTATAAATTTATTATAAATATTAATTTTTATAATATATTTATAATAAATTTACTATAAATTTATTATATAAATAAATAAATTAATAAATTCCTTATATATTTACTTTAAATTTATAAGGATTATTAAATTTTATACCTTTATATTTATTAAAATAATAGCTATAATTATATACCTTAGCTATATAATTACCTTATAAAAAAATTAAAAGAATTATAATTATTATTATTATAATATTATAATATTTATAAATTAAATTATAAACTTCTTAATAATTAATAAATTAAATAAATATTAATTTATAACCTTTTAATAAATAAAAAGGCTTAAATTTATTATAAATTTATAATAAATATATTATAAATAAAATATAAATTTAATATATAATTTCCTTTAATATTTTTATTATTATTTTTAAATTTTTAATTAATAAAAGATTTTTAATAATTATTTAAATTATAAGTTATAATATTTAAAAAAAAAAATATCTTTTTAATTATAATAATTAAAAAAAATAATATTTAATAAATATTATAATAATATTTATTATTTAATAAATCTTATATAATTATTATATTAAAATATATAATTTATTAAAGTTATAAAATATTTAATTTAAAATAATTAAAAAATAAATAATAATTAAAGTTAATTTATAAATTTTAAGAACTTAAATATTAAACTTAAGTTTTTTAAAAATATTTTAAAATATTTTTTTAATTTAATATATTATAAATATAAAGCTTATTAAAAATTATATTTATTATTATTAATTATATTAATTAATTTATTATTAAAATATATTTTTTTAATAATAATTATTAAATAAAATTTAATTAAGATAATTTTAATTAAAATATTTAAAATTTTTATAAAAACTTTATTAAATTATTATTATATTAAATTATAAAATATTAATAAAATAATATTTTTAATTATTAAATTATATATATTATATTTTATTAACTTATAATATATAAAATTTATATTTTATAAATAAATATCTTTATTATATAATTAAAGGATTTTAAAAAGAAATTAAAAATATAAGGCTTATTAAAAATCTTTAAAATTTCTTAAAATTAAATTTAATATTTAAATTATTATTAAAATCTTAATTTTTATATTTAAATTTAAAGAATTATAAAAAAATATAAAGTATTAATATTATATATATTTATTTAAAATTTTTCTTAATTCTTAATAAGCTTTTAAAATTTATAATTTTTAATTTAATTAAAAAATATCTTTAATTAAATAAAATATAAAATTTTTTAAAAAGATTAAATTAAATTTAATAAATAAATATATAAATAATATTATTCTAAATATTTTAAATTAATTAAATAAATATTAATATAATAATTAAGACTTAAGAATTTATTAAAAATAAATTATTATATTATTTATAATTATTTAATATAAATTTAAGCTAAATAATAAACTTAATATTATTTTAAATTTTTAATTAAAAAAAAGGATTTTTTATTAATAAAGCTCTTTTTATTAAAGAATTATTAAATAAGAATTATATAATTAAAACCTTAAAATTAAATAATTATTATATTTATTAATAATAATAATTAAAAAATAATAAAGATTAATATTATAATTATAATTAAAAGTATTTAAATTTATTAAATAATAATTATTTATTTAAATAAAATAATTTTTATAATAATTAAAATTTTAAAAATATTTTTATTAAATAATTTAAATTATATAAGAATTAAAATAATTTTTAAGATTTAATATAAATATTTAAAATTAAAATAAAATTAATTATTTAAAATTTCTTTTAAAAATTTATTAATTAATATAAATTATATTTATAAATTAATTATTATTATATATTTTAGCTTTATTATAATTTACTTTTTTATTTATTAAATATAATTTATTTTTAATTTTAAATAATATTTAATAATAATAAATATATTAATTTAATTTATAAAATTATAAAAGCTTAAATAATATAAAAAAATTATTTATTAAATAATTTTAATATCTTATATAATATTATTAAAACTTTATTATATTAATAATATTATTTTTAAATAAATACCTTTAATAATTAAAATATTTAAAAATATATTTAATAAATTTATTAATTTATAATATTAATTAAATAATTAACTTTTTTTATAATTTAAAATATATAAAATTAAATTATTAAAATATTAATTATTTTTTATTTTAATTATTTCTTTATTAATAAAGATTTTTATAAATTTAAAATTAAGCTAAGAAATAAATAAAAGATTTAATATTTATAATAAAAAGATTAAATAATAATAAAATAAATACTTTAAAAAATATAATTATTATTTTATTCTTTAATTTAAATTAAATTTAATTATTTAATACTTTTATTTATATATATTAATATATTAAATCTTTATTTTTAAATATTAAAAATAAATAAGCTATATTAATAAATTTAATTATTTTATTTTAAAAATTATATTTTAAACTTTATATTTTAAAATATAATTTTAAAATAATATTAAAAGCTATTTAATATTTATTAATAAGTTTAAAAAAAATAAAAAAAATAAATAAGCTTATTTTAAATATAAAAATTATTAAATAATAATTTATAATAAAATTAAAATTATTTATAATAACCTTAATAAAATAAATAATTAAATTTATAACTTTATTAATAATTTAATTAAAAAAATAATATTAAAAATTTTTTAAATATTATTATTTAAATATTTAATATAAATAATAATAAATTTTAATATAATTTTTAATATAAAGATAAATTAATTATTAAAAGTTATTTTCTTATAAATAATAAATTAAAAATTATAAAAAAGAAGAATTTTATTATAAGAATAATTAAGCTTTTAAAAGTTTTAATTTTAATAAAAAAACTTATAAATTAATAATCTTAAAATTAAAATATAATTATTATTTTATTAATAAATTAAATTTATATAACTTTATATAAATAAAATTTAATATTTATTTTATTAATATTAATTTATATTTAAATAAATATTTTTATATTAATTTTAATTAAATATATTATAAATATAATATTATCTTTTTATTAAAATTATTATTTAAGAAATACTTAAGATCTTATATATTAATAAATTTCTATATATTTATATAAAGAATTATTTAAAATAAATTAATATTTTATATAAATTAATTATTAAAAATCTTATTATTATATAGCAGCTTTTATATTTATATTTATATATAAATTTAAGGAATTATAAATAAATTATTATTTATAACTTATTATAATATTAAAGCTTTATAATATATTATTTTTTAAAATTTCTTAAAATATTTTTTATAAGTTATAATAAATTAAATTATAAAGATTAATATTTAAAAAATAAGCTATATTAAAACTATTAATTAAGTTAAATTTAATATATTTTATTAAATTATTATAAAAAGCTACTTTATAATTATTATAATATATATTAAAATATAAATATTTAAATATTTAAATATTAAGTTATTAATAAGCTAAGAATTTATAATTTTATATTAAATTAATATTTTAAATTTAAAAAAAAAAAATTATCTTTAAATATTTTAATAATATAATTATAAATATTATAATTTTTATTAAAGCCCTTAAATAAATATATATAGCTAAAGCTAATATTAATATTATATTATTATTATATTTATATTATATTATATTAATATTTATTATAAAATTTAAAAAAATATAACCTTTTTATTTTAATTTAAATAAAAAGGTTAAATTAATAATTTAATAAATTATAACTTTATAAAAGTTATTATAATAAATTAATTATTATATTTTTTATATATTTATAAAAACTTTTATTTAAAAATAATTACTTTTTTTATATATAATAATATAAAACTCTTTAAATAAAAAATTAAAATATAAATACTTATATTAATAATATTAATTATTTAAAATAAATCCCTTTTTTAATATTTAATTTTTTTTAATTCTATTAATCTTTTTAATAATTTAAAATAAGGTTTAAATAATATATTAATATAAGGTTAATATATTTAAATAATATCTTTATTAAATAATCCCTTTAAAAAGCTATTATAAAAAAATCTTTTAAAATTTTAAAAATAACTTTATATTAATAATAAGCTAAATATATTTAAATTTAAGGATTTATTTAAAATTAAGCTATTAAATAGCTTTTATATTTATTATTCTTTTAAATTCTTTATTTATTAAATTAAAAAGCTAATTTAATAATATTAATAAATTTTTAAAAATAATAACTTTATTTTAATCTTTAAGAATTAATAAATAAAGATATTTTTAATAAATAAATAATAAAATTAAGAAATTAATAAATATTTATATTATTTAAATAAAGAAAATTAAAAAGTAATAAATAAGTTTATAAATAGTTTTTATAAAAAGAAAAGAATTAAATAAATAATTTTAATTATTTTCTTTAAATTATTTATTTTTATTATTTAATAAATAATTTATAATTAATATAAAAGTTAAATAATAATAAATTTATAAATATTAAATAAAGTTATAATTTTTAATATTTATTTATTATTTCTTTAATTTAATATTATATAAAAAATATAAAATAAAAGTTATTTATTTATAATAAATATTAATATTTTTCTTTATTAATTTATAATTTATTAATTTTATTAAAATAAATCTATTATTATAAATTATTATAAATAAAAGTAATTTAAAATAATAATAATAAGATTTTATAATTTATTAATTTATATTTAAAAATATATAAATTATACTTTATAGCCTTATAACTTTTTTATTATTATCTTTATAAATAATATTATTATATTTTTTATTTTAATAATAAAATATTTATAATATTTATAAATAATTCTTAATTTATTTAAAATTAAGAATTTAATATTTTTTTTTAAGAAATATTTTTTAAAATATTTATTTATAAAATTATTTAAATTTTATATTAATAGCTTAAGAATATATAATATTATTAATTATATTTAAATTATTAAAAAATTATAATTTCTTTTTATTTTATAATAATTAAAAAATTTTATTAAGCTTATTAAATATCTTTAATATTTAATTTTATATTTTAATTAAAGAATTAATTTATTATAATATAAAAAGTTTTAAATATTTATAATAATAAAAATTAAAAATAAATTATTTAAAGAAAACTTTAAAAAATAATATATTTAAAAAATTAATTTTAATTTTATTATAAAAAGATATTATATTTTTTATAATTTTTAAAATATATTAATTAACTTAAATACTTTCTTTTATTATAATTTTAATAAATTATTATTTATTAAATTAAATATTTTAAAAAAGATTAATTTTTTAAATATTTATTTTTAATTTATTAATAATTAAATATAAAATAATTATTTATTAATATTAAATATATAAATATAATTAATAATATATTTAAATAAGATTATTAATATAATTAAATAAAAATATTAATTAATTAAATTAAAAATAATATACTTTATATAATTAATTTAAAAGCTTTATATAATAATTAAATTTAATTATTTATAATTAATTTATATTTTAATTAATTATATTATAATTATAAAAATTATTAATTATATTTTTATAAAAATAATAAATAAAATTAAAATAAATTTTAAATTTATTTTAATTTTTAAATATTTTAATTAATATTAATTTATAATATATTATATATTAAAAATAATAAATATTATTATTAATATATTATTTTAATTATTTATATATTAATTAATTATTAATAATAAAATAATTTTAAATAAACTTTTTAATTTAATTATTTATATTATATTTAAAATTTAATTTAATTTAAAATTTAAAAATAATATATTTTAAAATATTTTAATAATAAAAAATAATTTAAAATTTAAAGCTAATTTTAATAATTAAATATTAATATTTATTTATTATTTAAATTAAATATAAATAATCTCCTTTATTTTAAAAAATATTATAATAAATATTAATTATATATTTTTATAAAAATAATTAATTTTATTATAATTAATATTTATAATTTTAAATATTATTTTAATAAAAAAAAAATTTATTAAAAGCTTAAAAATTTATTTATTATTAAGAATTATTAATAATTAATATATAAATATATAAATATTTATTTTATATATATTATAAATTAAAATAATAATTAAAAATTATTAAATAAAATATAATTTATATTATTTTTATTAATTTTATTTTATATTATTATAATAAACTTTATTATTAAGCTATTAAAAATATTAATAATATATATATTATAAGATTTATTATAAGCTTTTTTTTTAATTTTTTTTTATTTATTATAAATAAATATATTAAAATTATATTTATTATTTTAAAGAATATTATATATATAATAAAAAATTAAATAAAGATTTTATTAAAAACTCTTTATTTTAATAATTAAGGAATTTTAAAATATATTATCTTTAATTAAGATTATAAATTTTTTTTTAAATTTTAATAAGAATTTTAAAAAAGTTTAAATTTAAAACTTTTCTTTTTTATTATATAATATTTATAAATTAATAATTAATTTAAAATTCAAAATTAAATAATTAAAATAATAATATAAATAATAATTATTATTTATTTAAATTATAAATAAATAAATTTAATATTAATATTATAATTTAATTTTAATAATATTTATAATAAATTAATTAAATATTTTATTAATTAAATATTATATAATTTTAATTTATTTATATTTTTATTATTAATAAATTAAAGGCTTATTTAATTTTAAAAATTTTATTAAAAGAAGGCTTAATTTATAATTATTAAAGCTTAAATAATTATTAAATAATATTATAATAAAAAATATTATTAAACTTAATTTTTATTAAAAAGTTAAATATATATATTTTTAAAAAAAAAATATAATTTATTAAAAAAGCTATTATATAAATTTTCTTAATAATAAATAAGCTTATTTAAGATTTAAAAAAAAATAAATAAGCTTATATATTATTTAATAATTTTATTATATTTAAATATATATATTATAATTATAATTATTTAATTATTTTTAATAAAGTTATTAAATTTTAACTTATATAAATATAATTTTTTATTAATAAATATAATAAATATTATTAAAAATAAAGCTAAAGGCTTTAAGGCTTTTAAATATTATAAAATAAAAAAAATTATTTAAAAATAAAATTATAAAATAAATTAAAACTTAATAATTATTAAATATTTTATTAAATAAATTAATTATTTAAATTATTATAATATATAAATATTAATTAATTATTTATAAGCTAAAAATTTAATTAAAAATTTTAAAATATAAAAAGTTAATATAAATATTTTTTATTATTAAATTAATTATAAAATAATAATAAATTCTTTATTTCTTAAATTAAGAAATATCTTTTAATTAAATTTATTAATAAAATATAAAAGATTATTAAGTAAAAAGGCTAAAGATAGCCTAGTTATTATAATAATATTATATATTAAGCTAAGTTTATTTATAAAATAAAAAAGGCTATTAAATTAAATGATTAATATTAATTTAGTTATTATAGCTTTATTATATTAATATAATATATAAGCTATTTAAAAGGTAGCAGCTTAAATATAAATAATTTATTATAAATTTATAATAAAATTAATATATTTAATTAATTCTTTTTATTTATTTATTTTATTTATTTATAAATTTATAATATATTTTCTTAATTTTCCTTAATATTATTTATTATTAAGCTTAAATAACCTTTTTATTTATAAATTATTTATATATTATTATAAAAAGCTATTATTTACCTTATTATATTATAATATTTACTTTTTTTAATAATTTAATATTATTATATTTATAAATCTTTTAAAATTAATATTTTTATAATATTAAATTTTTATATAATTTTATATTTAATAAATTAAGATTTTAATATAATTTATTTATAATAAAGCTATATTTATAAATATTATTATTTTATAATTAATTTATATAAAATTAATAAGTTATTAATAATAAATTATTATTAAATAGCTTATTTATATAATAAAGAAATATATATATCTTTTTATATATATATTATTATAACTTATTATAATAATTTATTTATTTATTATTAAAGTAATTATAATACTTTTTAATAATCTCTTTATAAAAAAAATATAATAATCTTTTTAATTATAATATTAAATATAATATTTTTATTTTTTATAATTTTTTACTTAATCTTTTTATTAAATACTTTATTATTAAAATATAAGCTAAATATTTAATTAATTAATATTTTATTTTATATTAAATTAATTATAATAGCTTATTATATTATAATTAAAATCTTTATAATATTATATAAAAAAATAAAAAAATATTAAAGAATTTAAAATTAATAAAAAAAGATAAATAAAAGTATATAATTATTTCCTTTATTTTTAATTAATATAAAAATTCTTTAAGCCTATTTATATATAGCTTATCTTTTAATAATTATTATTAAAATACTTTAAAAAATTATTAATTTAATATATCTTTTAAAAATTAAGTTTATAATTTATATAATTAATTTATTTATTAAAATAAAGAGATTATTATTATTATTAAAAAAGCTATTATTATAATTTTTATTATAATTATCTTTATTTATATAATTAAAAACTTTAATTTATATTTAATTAAATAAATTATTAATATTAAAATAAATAAAGTTATTATTTTAACTTTAGCTATTAAAATTAACTAGCTTTTTAATAATAATAAGCTTTAATCTCTTATTAATATTATTTATTATTTTAATCTTAACTTTAATATATCTACCCTTAATTATAAATATAAAATAATTATTAACCTTTTTAAAAAAAAAATAAAGAGAATATTAAGCTTATTTATTTAATTATTCTTAAATTTAATATTAATAACCTATTTACTTTATTTATAAAAAAAAAGTTAATATTATATAATTTAAAAAGGCTAATCTAGCTATTATTATTATTTTTCTTAAAATTAAAAACTTTTATATAAATATTATTATATTTATAAATAAGTTTAATAAAATTATTAACTTTAAATTTAATTAATATTATTTTATTATTATTAACTTAATTAATAAATACCCTTTTTAATATAATAATATTTTTAATATTAAGGGTTAATATATTTTTATTATCTTTATTTATAATAAATATATTATAATAACTTTAATTTTATACTTTTTCTTTATTAACTTATATAAAGCTATTAATATCTTATAATCTTTAAATTTTAATAATAAGATTAATTAAATATTTATTAATTTTATTTTATATAACTTATTATATATAAATTATAATTTTAATATAATTAAGATTTATTATATTAAAAAGAATATAATTAACTATATTTATATTATTTATATTTAAAAAAATAAATATAATATATCTTTAATTATTAATAATTAAGATATTATATATATTTATATAGCTAGCTTAATTAATTATATTAAAAATTATAATATAATAAAGTATTATATATTAATTAATAATAAAATTAATTTTATAATTAATAATATTTTTAATAAAGTAATAAATATTATTTAAAGAGTTATTATTAATATCTATATTAATAATAATATTATTAATATTAATTAAGCTATATAATATATTAATATATAAGCAGTTAAATAACTATATTAAAATCTTATTATAATAAAAAATAAAAAAAGATAAAGTTATTTTATATAATTTTATTTTATTTTATTTTAATTATATTATATTATTATAAATAAAGGTAATTTAAATAATTCTTTTTCTTTAATAACTAATATATTACTTATTTTATAAATTAATACTTTTATATTAATATAAAGAAATATTATAAAAAGAAGATATATAAATAATTATAATATTAATATATTTAACCTTAACTTATTTTATAAGTATATAATTATATTTATTATATTATTAATTTATTATTAAAAATTATATTTAATAATTTTATAATAAATTTATAATAATATATTAATTTATATTATTTAATAATTATAAAATTTAAATTTATAACCCTTTTATATTTTATTAGTAATTTATAATATTATAATATAACTTATATATATTATTAAAATAAATTAATTTATAATTAGCTACTTAAATTATTTTAAATAATATATTTTGCTTTATTATTTACTTAATATATTATAATAATATAAATATTAATATTATATTAATTAAATTATAAATTATATTTATATTAAAGATATATTATAAATATATAAATTTATTAATATTTATTATAAATTTATAAATAATATATAATTATTTTATTAATTTTAAAGTATTTATTAATTCTTTATAATAAATTTATTATATTTATTATATTACCTTAATTTATATTATTTATATAGTTAATTAAAAGATTATATATAAAGATAAATTATTAATTAAAGGAAATTTAATATAATATAAATAAATTAGGGGTAAATTTATAATAAATTTATTATAAATATTAATATTTATAATATTTTTATTATACATTTATTATAAATATTAGTTTTTATAATATATTTATAATAAATTTATTATAAATTTATTATATAAATAAATAAATTAGTAAATTCCTTATATATTTACCTTGAATTCACGGGGATTATTAAATTCTATATCTTTGCATTTATTAAAAGGAAAAAAGATTAAAAAATATTAATTAATAATAATTTAATATAATAATATTAATATTTTAATTATAATAATTACTTTATTATTATATTTTAAAATTTAAATAATTAAGGATTTATATTATTATTATAATATTAAAAAAAATAAAATTTAAATAATTAAATAATATTTTTAATATTAAATTAATTAATTTTAATAAGAATTTAATTAATTTAATATAGCATTAATATAAGCTAATTATATTAAGTTTAAATATAATAAAGGCTATATAAGGTATTAGTGATTATAATTATAAAGGGTATTAAGGTAATATTAGGCTGTAAGTTATATAACCATAGATAGTCCGTGTTATGTAGTCTGTGCTTAGTGTAGAATCCGTTTCAATTGGTGCGAATATCCGTATTCTTTAAATATGATAGGAGGATTCGCTCTTCCTAGGAAGGTAAGGATAATGTGTCTATGCAGGGAAGTCTTTGGGATCCCTGCGAGCTGGACTCCCCTTTTGAATATGGAGAACCTGTTCTCGTGACCAAATGTAGAGTCAGGCGCCTAACTGCCGACGGGTCATATTGCCGAATAGGCTGTATCAGCGTACTTCCCTCTCGACTCACTTATGGGATTAGATCCAAAGCCAAGCAATCTTGTCCCCACAGCGGGAGAACCTAATTTGATGAAAAACTTTTATCAGATCTAGAGATAATCTGTCAAGGGGCGAGTCAGGATGTGTGGACGCTCTCTCGTATTTTATCTGCTCTTTCCGTTTGCATCACTGTGCTACGACCACGATTCTTTTTCTGGTCGTACAGGAACCGATCCCCGTATAGGCAGACTG
This sequence comes from Diaporthe sp. P3_1W, assembly GCA_037177825.1. Taxonomy (NCBI): domain Eukaryota; kingdom Fungi; phylum Ascomycota; class Sordariomycetes; order Diaporthales; family Diaporthaceae; genus Diaporthe; species Diaporthe sp. P3_1W. Next base: position 4,136,912 of record JBAFXB010000008.1, read on the forward strand.
TTGTAACAATGTCGGCTGAAAAGAGCTCCCTTGGAGGCAGAATTCGAGGTAACACACAGTCGTGTAGCAAGGTGTGAGTGAGACTGACTGGGGAGTAACAGTCTTCTTTCTGGGCGACGAGGCAAAGACTAAGGATGAGAGGAAGCTCGTGCAAAAGATCGGTAGGAGACACCAGTGAAATAATCTGTGGCCTGGATCTGACGGAGACATAGACTTCTTCATCTTGGTAATGCATCCGATCAGCCACCCATCATGCCTCTAGTTAATCGCATCAACAGACTTACTGCTGTCTGAGTTACTTCTTTAACTTTCTTGGTAGGAGCCGCACCTCACAATACCGAGCGACTGGTATGGAAATTGCAGCTGACCTTTATGTTCCTCCGTAGATCGCGCAGCCTTTGCCAATGCATATGTAAGCATATGCCCTGATATACTTTGCAAATGAATGCTCATCGTCAATGCACAGGTCGCCGGGCTTCGCGAATCCCTAGACATGAGGGGCCATGATTACAATACCGTCCTTTCTGTCACGACTGCTGGGTCAGTCAAACGAAGATTTCCAGAACGAAGTATTTAGAATCTCAAGTCGAGCTGACCAGAAAAATCAGAATGGCCATCGGCCAGATTCCTCACGGATTGATCATTCAAAAGATCAAGCCCCGCATCTGGCTTCCGTCCATGGTCGTCGTCTGGACTGCCTTGACGGTATGTTCAATCTGACTCGAAACCGAGGCTCTGATCCAAACTGATTTCGTTCCTAGATGGTTAGTGCAGCATGCAAGACAGTCACCCAGCTTTGCGTCGTCCGTTTCTTCCTCGGCGTTGCAGAGGCCAGCACGTATGCCGGAACAATCTACATCATTGGCTCGTGGTACAAGCCCAAGGAGATATCAAAGCGGACGGCCATCTTCACAGCCTCTGGTCAGGTCGGCACTATGTTTGCCGGCGTCATGATGACAGCCATCTACAAGGGTATGGGAGGATTAGGAGGCCTTGAGGGCTGGCAGTGGGTGTTTCTGATTGGTGAGATGCGAGATTTCGAAGTGGACTTGACAAGACGCGGACACTGACAAATCGTCAGACGGAATCATCACGCTCCCCATTGCCTTGTTTGGGTTCTTCTATTTCCCTGACATCCCGGAAAACACCACGGCGACCTACCTGAACGAATCCGAGAAGAGGATGGCCGTTGCCCGACTTCCTCCCATCAAGGAAGGGGGACACAGCATCAGCCCTTTCTCACTTATGAAGCGCTTGTTCCTCCAGCCCATGTTGTAAGTTGACTGCGTCTTCTCTCATTACACAAATCACTCACTTGTAAACAGCTGGATCTTGGTATTCTGGTCTCCGGTCTGCGCCACCCTCGAAGCCTACTCCGTCCAGAACAACTTCCTCATCTGGCTCAAATACCAGTCTTCGCACTTCTCCCAGAGCCAGATAAACACGTATCCTCTCGGCGTGCAGGCCGTTGGAATCGCATCCAACATGTTGGCCGCGTGGCACATGGACGCCACCGGAACCCGCGTGCCCATGGCCGTTCTGGCTGTGCTATTACAGCTCATCTGCGCCATCATGCTTCTAGTCCCAACGCTGCCATTTGCCGGGACTTTCTTCGCATTTTACCTGTCCGGCACCGCGTACATGGTTAATCCACTGATCTTTGGCTGGGCGAGCATCATCCTCCAGCGCACCGGGGACGACGCGGTCCGGAGTGTCACAGTCTACTGCATGAATGTCCTCTCTCTGACGCTGTACACCTTTTGGGGGATAGTGTTCTATGCAGCTGATGAAGCGCCATACTGGAGGAAGGGTGGCATTGTCATGATTGTGTGTTGCTGCGTCATGCTGGGCTACATGTGGGTTGTATGGAAGGTAAGTCATGGTCAAACCTGATACTGGCCAGAGGAATACAAGTACTGACATGTTAAATCATAGCTTGATAAGAACAGCCTGAAAAGGTATGGAAATCTCACCGTCCAAGAGACTGAGCGGTCACCTGCAAGCTTGGAAGAAAGAGTTGGAAGTGAAACGACGCAAAGAGAAGAAGAAAGCAAGAATCTTGGGTCCGAGAAGGTTATCGCCATCTGACCTTGCTTAGCATGTAATCGCATAGACCTGGACCCTACTCAGTACCTAGGTATCCTGGGAAAACAATGGGTGAGTCCACATCAGTTTAAATCGACTTCGTACAAAAACAGTCAAGATTGAGTTATATATATATTATTCAACTTGAGTGGAAATCGCAGGCCTCCGTACATATAATGCAACATCCAGCGGGGTGATTTGATATGTTGATTACAAGAATCAAACCCGCGATACGTCCCTGTCCTATGATTCGACGATCTTTCCAGCATTGAAACCGGCAGATGATCTGGTGTGGTAGTACAATCGGCACAGTTGTGCGCGTGGTCCTACCAGCCACGACGCCTGAACTGGAGTACGGCTGCAATTCTTAATGCCTCGGTGCTTCCATGTGGTCCAGTGTCTCGATAGCATTATATTCACTTTCTGATTGAATTTTGCTATTACAGAAGCCACTGACATTCAAAGAAGTGATCGTGTACCTCCGATCTGAACATGTACAAGCCATTAGCCCAAAACGAAAGAATTATTCGCCTTCTTACTCTGCTGCCTGGAAGCGGCGAGATATACTGCACACTGACAGAATGCACCTTGGAAGATGCAAGAGGGAGATACAAAGCACTTTCTTATACCTGGAAGGGAGGTATAGAAACCACCCAGCAATTCATTTACTGCTACGAATTTGGGAAGATCGGAGTGTTGCCAAATCTTCATGCGGTCCTGACGAGGTTGAGACACGCCACTGATGCTATTACCCTGTGGATCGACTGGCTCTGCATTGACCAGAATAACACAGAGGAGCGAACTCATCAGGTTGGTATGATGCGTGATATCTACGCTAACAGTACCGAGGTCATCGTCTGGCTTGGATCTGGAAGCAAGACTGATGTCAGTAACTGGCGCATCATCAAATTTCGGGGGGATCACCGAGACATTCGGCTCATTAGCAGCCACCTGGAACGGATGTATTCACAAGTGCCAGACAAGTTATCCTTGGCGCACCGCACAGACATATACGGCACATTTTGCATCATCTCGTTGCTGGCTCAGGGCCCCAAGGCTTCCACAATCTGGTATCTCAGGCGACTTGAATACGCGCCCACGATAATTCAAGGACTCAGATCCCTGATGGAGACTTCATGGGTATGTCCAACATCCGTGAATGTCTGTTTACGGCAAAGGATAGACCCCTGACTGACTGACTGACATTTGCCACGTACAATCAGTGGACCAGGATATGGGTAGTCCAAGAAACTGTGGTGGCTTCGCGGGCTGTCGTCTATTACAACAATATTTCGATGCCATGGGATGTCTTCTCGAGAGCAGCTTCCGAAATATCAAAACACAGCGTGGAAATGCTCGGCCCCACTGGTCCCGCACTGTCTTGTTTGCACCGACAAATCAGTGAGATCGATGACGCGAGGGCATCGTGGAGCGCAGTCGAGCCTTCGGCCCTCCTTCCGCTACTGAGAAAGTTTCGGAACAGGGGTGCAAGCGACCGGCGTGACAAGGTGTTTGCCCTCCTGGGCCTGGTCAAGCACTGGGGTGGAAGCGAGCCTCTTGTACCTGACTACGATCACAGACTCTCCGTCGTGTTTCTAGAGACGACAAAGCACCTTATTCGGAGCCACAAGTCCCTTGCAGTCTTGTCAGGCACTAAAGCAAGTACGCATCACCTGGCCCAAGGTTTCCCATCTTGGTTGACGGATTGGAGCTATGCTGCTCCTGCCGGCGAAGCGGATAGATTGAGCGCACAGCATTTGTACAAAGCTGCTGGGGATGTTGTGGAGGGGGTCAGACTCCACGGCGAGACGCTTTTGGAAATTGAAGGGCTTCGGGTTGATCGTATATCTCTGACATTCAGCAACGCTGGTATTCCAGACAACAAATCGCGCAGAATCAGCAGTGACGGATATCTAGGAGACAGGTTGCGCAACATCATTGAGTGGTGGTGGAACAATCTACCTTGGCCGGCCTACACCTACTACGAAGATGGAGTTCCTGGGACAGTAACCACGGTCAAGGATGCTTTTTGGAGGACTATGTGCGCCAACCTGATATACATGCCCAACACGGTATCAGACAAGAACAAACTTAGGAGGACAGAGTCGGAAGATGAGGTTCTATTCAATGCTTGGTACACCGACAACGATTTCATCTCGAAGATTCGAAGAACATCCATCGTAGACGGAATAGTCATCGAAATCAGGAGTGACGAGGAAGTAAAGACTGAACAGAGGAGTGTGGCCTTCCATCGTTCCGTCGAGTGCGCCTCTCGTGGTAGGAGCTTCTTCATCACTGAGGCAGGCAGGATGGGACTTGGACCGGAAACTTGCAAAGAGGGGGATGAGGTGTACCTAATAAGCGGTAGCCGTGTTCCGATGATCCTTCGAGCGTCGGGTAGGACGAAGAAGTGCAGAGGAAAGTTAGTCGAGAGGCTGGTGATGTCCGCTAAAGAACAAAACATCAAAATTCTGGCGAGCCAGCCGGGTGCTACTAAGACCTCGAAAGATCACGAAATGGCCAAGGAGACACGTTGTGGAGAAGATCATCTCAGTTGTTTTGCCCTTGTTGGCGATGCTTATGTGCATGGCATCATGGATGGACACTTGGCCTCTCGGGATGCTACAACACCCGTTTATCTGGTATAGACGTTTCGAAAAGTGGTTCAAAGGGTATGCAGAGATAACCCAACACATATACCGATCCTGTAGATTGGAAGAGAGTCGGAAGCTTGACCTAAATTCAGGTACCTAGGTTTATACCCCCCCCCCCCGTCCCCAGAAATCCAGCACAAGCAAATGGCACTGGTGACAAATGTCCGTCCTATGTCTGTTGCACGGATTGTGGTTATAGACTGTCCACCATATTCCAACCTCGGAAAAATCTAAGCTGGCTCACCACTGCGAGGCGGTCTCGACAGCCGGCAATAATAACGACACCTGAACGACCATGAACTTGCACCGAGTGGCATTTAGTATACAATCAAGGGTCCTGAAACTCAGATGTAGGGGCGAGATAGATCCATACAAATCCTATATTTACGCCGCAGGGGACAAGAGTGCGCCGACGTCGTGTTTCTTCTCAGCATAAGCCAGTTGCCCAGCATGAAAGCGCAGATGGGGTCTGTCCGTACGGTAGGGCCGGGGTACAAGGTGGTGATCGCAGCCATCAATCGTTGTGCATTTCCAGCAATGGATCGACTCAACAAGCAGATCATACTGTAGACTTTAACACAGCACTATCTTGACTCTGGCAATGAATTTGTAATTTAATCCTTTTGCTTTCCCTGGAATCTTCGCTCGTCCATCCAGCCCTCACACCAGCTCTTGTGCTATTCTGGCAATCTCCTAACCCTGAAGCACGTGCCGAGTCCACCCATGAGGAAAACCGTGTCTCACAAGACTCGCTAGCCAAAACATTGTTCTCTGGCCAGATCGTCAGCATCAATGTGTTCTCTGCTGGCCACTCGGCTCTATGTGTGTCGGACAGGAATCCCGAGCACAAGAGTCACACGACAATGGCGACGAGCGTCCATACACTTCTGGCACAGCATACGCCAAGAACAACCCGTTGGTCTAGCGAGTTTCCTCAACTATGAGGACCTCGCAGTGTCAGACATTGAATCCCAACAGATCTCGCTTTGGTCAGGAGAGGAACATCTGGGGCTTGTACCCGTTAAAGAGGTCATTGATGAGCACCTGAGCCCAGGCACGATGCTCAGCCTGAAGGGCGACCCGCCGCCCAAGAAAAGTCGTGCAGCACCAGAGACCTACGACTACGAGGTGCGCCGCCTGAAACCTTCGACCGCCAGCCCTAGGGACCCCAAGCGCAAGGCTTACGAACTCTTCCTGAATGCACATGACACCCCGCTCCGCCTGAAGAATCAACTCGAGAAGGCCTACAGGTTCCTAGACGACGGGAGCGAGCCAGCCGTTCCGGTCGAGTTTCACATCACGGCGCGCCCGCTGCCGGGCCTTACGGGCCTGTCACTTTTCACCTGGGGACGTGTCGACCTGCACCCAGCTGTGATCTTGCGCGCCTTGCCGGAGGGGGCGTTCCAGGTCGTCAAGCCGAAAGTCGAGCTCCAAGGGGATCAAGCCCTGTGGGTCGTCGCACCAAAAGATCTCCAGATAGGGTCGGTGAAGCTTCCGAACGACCCACACGAAGCGGCCAGCGTGATCCAGAAGGTAGTTATTGAGAAGAGGGAGTGGCTGAAGGAGCTCATGGACGCCCAGTACTTGACACCGAAGGGTGCAATGACTAGGAAAGGGCAACCTCCACAAAGATTCGGTTTGGAACGTCAGATTCGTAACGCACAGCGCATAGCTCAAGAATCTGACGAGAAGGCAAAAGAATTCGATGACGGGCAATGATGAGGCTTCAACAGGCTTCCGATGTAGCTCTAGGCGGACAAGGGAGACTGGATAGAGTCCGGATGGGACGTTCGATAATGTCAAAGTGGCACAGTCGCAGCTTCACAGCACCAATTATCCACCTCTCAACTTCATGATTTCATTCTCTCAATTTTTGAGCCACTGGAGTCCAGAGCCCGCTTCAGCTAACTTTGACGCCTGATGCGCCACGCTCTGCTTATGGGTCGTGGTCCATGCCATTGCCTGCAGAGTCGCACGCCTAAGCAGTCGATCGTCTAAGCCGCAGACCATCCGCCGACTAAGCTTGGGATCGATAGAGCACATTTATCCTCAATTCGGATGGAGCTGCGTACGTGTTCGAAAACCACATGTTCTTCCAGCTTCTGAAGTCTGACCTGCCCGATAAGCGACTCGCCTCTCCAATTCTGCAGCTTTTTTGCCAGGGTGCATTTTCAGGGCAAGCAGATCGGGACAGGCTCCAACTCCATGTCGTTGGTGGGGTTAGGGTTTAGATCCTGGGAGAGGGGTGGTTCTGGTCGTCTCCGACGCAGGCACCAACGACGTCATGTCTGCCTACACAAGGGCGCGTCACAGGCGCGTAAAGTGACAACCGTCTTCGCTCCAAACGGCCAGGACTTGGGATCAAATCATGCAACAACCATGGCCACTCAACAAGATCTCCAGGAGCTTCTGCGGCTGCAGACAGCGCGCAAGATGCCAATGAAGGATGCCATGTCTCAGATTAAGGCGCTTCAAAGCGCCAGTCTGAAAAGGTAAGTCACGCCTTCGGCGGCGAATCGGCAAACTCGGTGGACGCTCTCTCATATCAAACAGTGTCCAGCAAATCGCCGACGCACCATTGAAAACAGTCGAAACTGCCATCAAGGACGCGAAAGCTGCACGTTCATTACAGAATGCTTCCAAGGCACACCTGAAGCGGATGCAGGTCTCGCCTACCTCCGCTGGCACCACCACGAAACGCCCTGCTCCCGGGACAGACTCTACCGCCCAGGGACAAGCAAGCAAGAGGGCAAGGCTCTCCGGCGGCGATGGCTATATGCTCGGACCTACTGAAATGACCCCTGCGGAGCTCGAGGCCTCTCTCTCTTTGCCCCTCGACACCGACGAGGACCGCATTTCCGAGACGGCAATCCAGACGAACCGCGCCCCTCTAGTACTGGCGTTCGCAGTCGAGCTTTTGCGACATACAATGCCCGAACAACCCCCTTCGAGCAGACTCTCCCTCGCGCAAGCCGTCGTAAGCGCCAATTCGCGTTCCAAGGCTGTGAGCCTGGGGCTGGACAAGGGGCCAAGTGCGGACGAGGAGGGGTGGGGCGAGGGACAGCCGAGGATCAAGGTCATGGGCCGGGAGATCGCCGTCTTGAAGAGAGGAGGATACGAGTGGAAGGGGGAAGAGGAGGAGCTGGCCGAGGAGAAGCAGGACAGTGGCAAAATGGGTGCGATGGATCAAGAGCCCGACGGCTCAGCGTCGACACTGAAAGCAGAGGATGATGCGACGCCGACAACAACCCAGGCACCAAGTCCGGACACTTGGTCAACGAGCCCCTCGGTCTCCTTGAAGCAATCCACATTCGTCGCCCGCGCAACGGCCATCACTGATCCTTCTCAACGACCGAAACTCCTCAAGTCCCTCTTCGACGCACAGCCTGGTCTCAGAAGCGCATCCCACAACGTCTGGGCCTACCGCATCCACCCATCCGAGAAAGCCACCAGCAACTACCCACGCGAAGCCTCCCACGACGACGGCGAGTCGGGCGCGGGCGACCTGCTCCTTCGCATCCTGCGCGAGACGAATAGCATGGACACACTCGTTGTCATGACGAGGTGGTACGGCGGGATCATGCTGGGCCCGGATCGCTGGCGGCTGATGCGCAACGTGGTTACCTCAGCGCTGTCGGAGCGCCTGCGCAGGACGGGCGTCGAGGCATCTCTGGGCGGAGAGGCGGTCTGGGGCCTCGACCTCGAGGGCATCAGAAGCAAGTCCAAGGCATCTGCAGCGGCAGGAGGCATGCTGACCCACCGCCCCGAGGCGGCGCGCAGCTACCTGCTCAAGAGCTTCGCCAGCGCACCTGTGGCTGCGGATGCAGATGCTGGCGGCGAGGCCGCCTCGACGCCTGCCAAGAAGAAGACGCTCAAGGCCGAGAACGCCGAGAAGGAGGAGAATCTTGGGCTGCTCCTCGGGGCGCTCCGGCTGCTGTTTGACAGCTGGGCGGACTTCCTGTCGACGGATGAGCTGGACCGGCGGGCGTGGAGCTGGTATACCGCTGCACGGCCTGAGGTGGACTTTGGGCCGTCTGGCTGGGGCGCCAAGGGGACGTTGCGGCTCAAGACCATACTGGACTTACGGAGGAAGGGTTCCTGAGGTATCTTTATGCTGTGCAGGCAGCCATGATGATTTCACTGCTAGTAAAAGGCCAGGCGTTGGCAGTGTACCGATCACGACTTGCTGAGTCCGTTTTATTTGGTGGTTATTTGTGCTTGACTTTACTCTTTTTATAGAGACCATGATACCCTTGTTGCTTTCCAATTCTCTATGAAGCCTTGCTCTTGCTTCTGTTCGCTCCAATTATTCATACCACTGACACGAGATTACTTGCCCTGATCAAATGCTGTCAGCAGAGTGAGCAGCAAGGCTTGGATTCCTCGCTTGCTTGCCATTTTACTGATCGAGTGGCAGTGACCCGAGGTGGTTCGGAGCAAATCACACGGAGCAAACAAGCCTCGATCACGGTGGACTGGGCAAGAGCTGCGTGCCCTCCTTCCAGAAGCGTTGTTTCCAGCAAGTAGTGCTACACGAATCCTGGCCATCGTTTGAGAGACGGCCCAGACCATTTCTACGTTCCTTCCCATTACGGTACTGCGCTCTTGAAAGTCAAGGGCCTTCCTGGCCGAGTGAATGCCCAATTCCAGGGGCATTGACCTGCCAGTCGCACCGGTACACCAACTTGGTTCGGTCTTCCTCCAAGCCCAAGAGTCCACCCCCGTCCTCGACATCTGCCATTGAGGCACCGTAGCAGCAAGCGAACCAAGGTGCTGCCGCCATCAAGACTCGCTGAGCAAACCTCTCCCACTATCGCATCTCGACATTTCCGCCACAATGGGACGCTCCAAGGGAGCCCGCAAGGAAACGGGCATCAAACCCTGGCACAGTATCTATGTCCGCCTCAACCTCCCCGGACTCGTTGACGGCGTGATCCCGAAGCGCATACGTGCCATCGAGGGTGCCAAGGCAAGGCTGAAAATAGCCAGGACTGTCAGGGCCGCAGGGGTTGAGTGGCGACATATCGATACGAATCTGTCGGCGATTGACAACGCCTACTCAAAGATCAGGACAGCTTTGCGCGATGGGTATGTTTGGTGGTCTCGCTCCTTTCTTTTGGGCGCTCTTCGAAACGTTCTGGCTTTCCCGCCACTAATTTCCAACGCATCTGGTCTTGTCCTGACTTCTTCCTTGAGCTCCTCCCTCCACGTTCTTGTCACCTTTGCCAGTCAAGCGTCATTCACAGAATGTTCTCAGGATGCTGATATGACTGTCTTGACATAGGGGTGACATGCATAGGTGGACGGAATTCCCAGGCCTCGAAACCGCAGTCAAGCAAGTCAATGATATTACTTGGTCCGACCTACAAGGCAGGGGCATTCCTGGCAGGCCTGTCAAGTTCAACATCCCCAAGTTTGACGACAACGCTTCGACCAGCAACACCAAAGCCATCAAACCCAACCATATGGCCACTGGCCCAACTAAAAATAGAGGACCAATTCAGGAGCACATCAAGAACGAAGTCGAGGATGAGCTAGAAGAGGGAGAGATCATGGACGAGATCAAGGAAGAACCCGAAGATGAACCAGGCGTGTCCCTGGATATCGGGCCGACAGAACCCCAACCGGACAGCTATTCATACGAGTCAGGCTTTGGCGACTGCCCTCCCGGATCTCTTCTTCAGTCGATGCCTCAGTCTTCAGTCCCGCATCCTGATTATCCTCAAGTCTACTGGCACGGGCTGCCACATCATTACTCCCAGCCAGTATTTACCCCTTTTTACGCTATCATCCCGTACTACAGCATTGGCATCCCATCTTCCGGGTCCGATGACTTAATCCGGGGAAAAGCCGATACGCAGTACTCTTACGGCACAAACTGTGCGCAGCTCCCTGCTTCTCCACCGGATTTCGTGGGTTCAACGCATCCTGGGCCTCGACCACCTGCCTTCCATGAATCATCTTCTTTTCCATCTACAGGTCATTCTATAACAAGCTCAGACTTGCCTCAGGAGCCATCAACTTCCACAAAGCTACCGTCTACCTCTTCTTTGGGGCCTGTGATAACGAATCAGCCCGAAAGCCAGCGACGTGACAAGAGGAAACTCCCTACTTCAACGGATACTTCAACGTCTGTACCTCGGCGTCCCCTCAAGCGCCGTCGGCCAGTTGCAAGTGACTTTTGGTCTGACGATGATGAGCCTCAGTACAACAGAAGCAATCACACCCTACCTGCAAATGGAATGTCGGACTTTGGATCGTGGTTCCAAGAACGGGTCACGGGCAGCAAGAAGAAGCTGAGTCATCTCGAGCACGTCTCTAAGCCCACTAGCAACAAAATGGGCTCCTAGGTGCGCATACTTGTCGTTTCCGAGGTTGATGTAAGATGGCACATCGGTTATCAAAGACTTACGACGGTTGTCTAAGCACAGCGGACTAGATGTAGATATTATGCGACAGCGTCGTACTAGGTTCGCGACTGTTGAATGGATGACGGAGCTGCCATAAACACGTGGGCATACGGATTTGAGGCCCATTCCGATAAAACTTTAGCAAGCAGTACGGCCACCGGTTTCAAGTTTCGATACTTGACAAGAGCCTCTAAAGCAAAATGCATATCTGGTTGCTTGATAAGCAGCATGTTAGAAAATAAAAGTTGCCATCAATGGCTGTTATATCGGATGTGTGCTTGTCGGAATCAAAGGGAATCCAAAGTCGTCAGTCAATATTTGCCAGTATAGTTATACAGGCACAGGCCAGCGCTTTCGTTCTGCCATTTCACTGCTCAATATATCATATGAACATTGGATACCGTCCGCTATTGGTATTAAGGAATAGAGACCTGAAACTGGTCTTCCACAAATCCAGAAGACTGATACAAATCTATCACCAATAGTCTAAGATGGTAGACCTTACCAACCTCAGTTTCAACGCTTCGAGCACCAGGTCCGTGTTCTGTACCACGACATCTGATAAAGACCGATTTATTTGTTCAGGCCGCCTTCGTGTTAGAAGAATAACAGTCGTCATTCCATGCCAGTGATGCTGGTACTGGCCATGATCTAACCAGAAGCCCAATTGCATCCTTATGCAGTGGGACTAGAGCTGTCTCCCATATCCGGCGAGCAAGTTGGTCTCCTTCGAGCAATATCTCCATTTGTTGATGGTGATGCCTGTTGATAAATGATCTTGACAGCACAAGATGATATGAGACAATGGAATATTAGAGAATCTCGTTTGAGTATGACGTGTCTGGCTTATGGTCAATGTGTCTGGTATATCTACAGGTTTCACGAGCAGTGGATCTAGACCATCAGACGGTAACGCGTGACAGTGACCACAAGACTCTCATCACGTGAGAGGCAATCCTGCTGTCCATATTTCACTGCTGCCTTTTTACCACTGCATATTGCCCATTGCCAACACGTACTGCTTCCCCTAACATCGCCCCTCAACAACCAAGATGGCGTTGAGAATCGCGCAGCTGGCCTTCGACCGCCTCATCTCCGATGTTGAGAGAGAGGTCCTAAGGTTCGTCGATATCCCGTCACAGTTATTTACGCTCGTTTAGCTTCCCAGCTGCTGATCAACGTTTCTGCCCAGATTCCCCATAGCCAACGGCCACGAAGACCTGCTACGCTCGTCGTTCCAGGCTGAGGCCGGTCCATTGATACCCAAGACGACGTGTCTCGCGCAAGATCAGAAGGAGGCAATTGCGGAGAAGGCGCGGACCATTTTCCGCCATTACTGCTGGTAAGCCCGTCGACCTGTATGGTCATCCCCCAAGTGCCAATTCGCTAACTTTCTGCTAGGGTCAACCTGCTCGACCCACGCTGGGACTTCGTGAAAACGAGTATGATCAAGCACATGAACGATGTGGCCAGCAGCCCACAGCCAGCCACAGCATCTTCAGTATGTACCCAGTTGTGAATTCTCTTCTATTTTGTCTTACCGTTTCCCTAGGACCCTGCAGGCGGTATTCCTGACTGGGCGCCCCCTCCGCCCAGGGGAAAACACGTGAAGGGGAAGCCTGTGGAATGCCAGCTCTGCGGACGAGCGGTCGTTGCGCCACTCGACCACCTTGCCTACCAGCACGGCATAGACAATCGGGTAAACCGATACACCCTACGAGAGGTCCACATTGCGAAAATGCCTCGCGATGTCGTGGTACAGCACCTGGTCCAGGACGGCGCCGAGCTGAACCAGCTCATGGCGGACATCCTGGCCATCGATCGCAAGCTGCACAGCCTCCCAGTGGGCTACCGGAGCAGGCACGGCCTGCCGTTGATCGGCCGGTGGGAGACCGACTGCAACCACCCCTCCTTTGTTGTGGACAGGAAGCAAGGCCTGACAAAGCAGGCACTGGTCAACAAGCTTATTGGCTTGCGGATGGCTGGCTTGAGGCAGGGCAAGCTGCACTCCTACGTGGGCTTCGGAACATATAGCGAGGTTCTTGCTAATCTCAAGGAGGTCCTTACCAAGGTGGAGGAGTCACTGGCAATGGCGAGCCCGGATTGGGAGGGTTGGAAAGACATGGAGGACAAGGAAGACGCGTAGACGCGTGGGATGCTGGCGACTTCGAGGAGGTGGAGACATTCTCGCACAGCTCATTCACCCACCAAACGAGATGGTCCTCGAGGCTTGATGGCTGGCAAGGCTCCCACAGCTGACGCCGAGGCTTGATGGATTTTGCACCTTGATTACAGACAACTTGGGACTTGCAGTCACTTGGGCTTAATACAGCAAATACTTTAGATGCCCAAAGCTGCCACCCTACAGAGAAATGACTTGTAAAGAAAGGCAATGCGATCCCAGGGATGTTTCCCTGTGATGGCTTAAATCATGGCAAGTGTTTGTGAGTGAATGAGACTCGATCTGCCATTCAGCACATGACAAAGCGTGACCTTTCGTCTGACCCTGACATGGAATGAATGCACTGCACCTCCCAGAGTGGGCGAGTCGAGTTAGGAGGCAGTAATCGATGACTCTGCTTTCGGCCGAGGGCTTTCGTCTCAAGCTCAAATCCATTATTTCCGTCCCCACTTTGAACCCTCTGCAGCCATGCCTGACAGAGTACCTAGGTGCGGAGATGACGAGGCTACGCAGCCTCGCGTCCACACCATGCAGCCGTGGCTGCCCTCACCCAAGCCTCGAGTTGCTGTGTTCCAATCTCCAATCTCAACGCCAGAGTCTGTGGTCTATTCAACAAAGCAAGGGAGGGCCGAAGCCCCTCACAAAAACAATGAGGCCCTGAAAATCATGCTCCCCCGGCAATCAAAACGCATGCTTTGGGCCTTGTCACACAAACCTGCCTCCCACGTTTCCCCACCTCCTTCCCACTCCGGATTAATGCTATCCGTAGCCTGTCCAACTGTTATGAAACACACAAACTTTTCATTTTGGCACACTGGCTACAAACGGGCATATTTGAAGGAACCCACCAAAATAAGTCCATCCGCCGAGCTCCCCCAACTCCCCGATAGCATACCACAAAGCATCGCACGAGAAGGCGGCTAATGGACTTCCTACTCAGCCCTGAGCCTCAAAGGTCTCCTCGACACCCTGGACGCCCGTAAACCAGCACGCGCGGTCCTTGGTCCAATGCTCCTGGCGCGGCCGGAGCCTGGTCTCGTGCAGCGAGTAGTCGTCGACGGTGCCGATGCGCAAGATGCTCACGCCCGGGAGGCGCTCGCCGACGCGGTACATGAGGGTGCCGCAGTCTCCACAGAAGTGGTTGGTCATGGCCTTGCCCGAGCCTATCGTCTGCGACTGGCTGAACGTCTTGAGGCGGTCCTTGCCGCGCGCGTGCTCAAAGTGCGAGTCCTTGACGGTGAAGTTGCTGGCAAACATGGACGCCGTGATCTTGCGGCAGTCGACGCAGTTGCAGACGAAGGTGTTGACGACGCCGTCGAGCGACTGTGTGCGGGATCACACTCGTCAGCTCAGTCGGACACGCTCGATCGCGTCAGGGCATTTGACTTACAATAATGAGCTGCACGGTGCCGCAGTAACAGCTGGCCGTGGCCTTGCCATCCGTTGACCAGCCGTCTTTGGCGAGGCCAGCGTGCGGAATGTAGGGCTTGGACATGTCAGCAGTGCTCGCAGCCATCTTCTCTGGTGACGTTGTGTCTAGACGTGTCTTGCTCTTTGTCGTGCGGGCACAAAGGCAACAAATGAATGAGAATGCTTCGAGCGTAAACGTGACGTTCAAAGGAAAAGATGTCACGATTCCGAGCGTGGTGTATCGAATAGAGCAATTTGACTGGTTTCCAATTTCAGTGACAAAAGAGCGTGGCACGCTCCTATTTAAATAGAATGGAGCAGCACAAGACTGGGGCACACGATTTGTAACAGATGAAGCTCATAACTGACCCGGCCTAACTAGCTGTGGGCAGCCAGGGTCGGCTTCCCAGCTTCTTGCGTCCCCCTCCCATCTGCGAGCGGCATGATGAAAGGCACTCCCCATGTTGCGAATGAATAGCAACTCACTTAGTACCGGATGGGACCTCAAGTGGCGCTCGGGCAAGGCTTAGGATTACCCCTCTATTCGTGCCAAGATTATGTGCCTGAAATTTACCTGCGCCTTCTGTGCCCTCTAAGCTGGGCTCTCTGGGCTTCTCTGGGCTTGTATCTTTCAAGTATTGCTCAAATTGGAAATCAGCTACCCTAGCTTCTTAAATGTGGGGCAGGTTTTCCGCTTACCAAGAAGGTACTTCATGTCATCAATACAATACTGAGGGAAATTGATACTCCGTACTGGGTGGGCGCAACCTCAGAGCTGGGCATCTCCGGACGAGCCGTCTCGCGGCCCCTTCACCGCTGAGCCGGTACTCTCCAAAGCTCTCCCGCCCTTCCACGCCTTCGCTTTTCAAATCCGGTTTCCTTGGTCGGCCACTCACTGCATGAGCGGCGGCTGGTCGGGGAACTTTCTCACCTACTAGAAGCCGGAAGCCAGAAGGATATTCAACTAGGGAAGCCGGCGACGAGGCGACCGATAACCACGATCGTGCTGAGGACTTGCGTGTGTCCTCTCGTGTTGCGAACACAGCGAGGTGAGGTCGGGGAGGACGGCGCCGAGCGATCGGAGTCAGCAGGCGAGGGAGAAGGCTCCTGGGGACACCACACGCACCGCCGGCAAACCTGGGCTCCCGGCCATCAACACGTACCAGAAAACGACGCAGTGCGCCTACCAGTTTGCCGTGGTGCACACGGAGTGGAGCCCCATGACCAAGGACCAGCGCCGCGCCCACATCATGGTGGTCGAGTGCATACTCGTTCTTTCCAAGGCCTGGGCTTACTCTGGTGCGACATCGGTGGTGAAGCACCACCCGAAATCATCTCCTTGCCGTCTGGAAACTGGGGTGATTCACTCTACCATGTCTTCCCATCGTTCCGCAGCTCGCCACAGACATCGCTCAAGTGGTTTCAAAACAATAGACAAGAAGAGGACGAAGAGGACGAAGAGGTATTTGATCCTCAGCCAAACGAACGAGTGGCACACCATCCGCTAGGTTCTCAAAGACGCCCTGTCCCAGATCGTGGTCAAGGACAGGGTCCACGGGCCATTTCCTCTCTGCCATATAGATTCTCATCATGGAAATATCCTCTTCGGCGAGGAATACAACCTTACAGAGATCCTCGACTGGAGACGAGCTCAGACGGTCCCACTGGAGCGCCTAGCAGTTTCACCAGAGTTTGTATCCGCGCCACTGTGCTCTTCCGAGCACAAGGAGTCTGTTGTCGAGTTTCTGCCTGTCATGAGAACTTCCTTACAGGATCTGCAGGGAGGTTCAGGTTGCGGAGGGACCCCGAACAACGACATCCTGGTGGATCCTACAAGCGACGACGATTGCGATGCTGATGAGGAACCTGAAGCTGATGGAGATGACGACGACTTGCACAGCGCGAAGCGGACCACACTGGCTGACATTTTCGACACTGTGCAGGCCGAGATCGCAAATAGGTGCATGCTTGGCAACCCTCGCGTGGCCTGGTGGTTTGGCCAAACGGTCCAGAGACTTATTTTTTGGTGAGAACGTCTCATGAGAACAAATGGTGAAAGTTTTCACGGGAAAGCGCTTATGTTGATTAACTAAAAATCGCCATTTTCTCGGTAATTCTGACATTTCTCCATTGCTTCCGTATTCCCACCCCCATCTGGACGTTTGTCTTCGTCGCCTGGTGTGAAAGCGCTGCTTATTACTCATGATCAGTAGGCTGTCGAGGAAAGATTGCATTATATGTTGACACATCGCGATGGAAAGGCTGGGGAATGCTACCTTACTGCTCAAGCCGTGCCCTGCCGCAAACCTGGCTCATTCTTGGTCAATATATCCACCACTCGCACTGAATTTTAGTCTAGTCCAAAATCCGTGTGATAAGGAGTCCACTCATAGTCATCGGCATGTTTGTAGCTGTCTACCTTGATGGGGTAGCCATGCTCGTCGACTTCGGTTTCCACCGCTGAATCGTTGGTGGGAGATCTGTCATACCGGCGCAGGGGCGGTGCGTGTAAAAGTAATAACTCTTGTCTCAGTTCCTCGTCATCCTCGTCATCTTCGTCGAAGTTGGCCTCTTGGCACTTCTCCTCAAAGAACCAGTCGATGGCCATGTAGCGGATCTGTCCCCATTTCATACCTGGCCAAAACCTCCGGATGTCATGTTGCAGCAGTGGGGACGCCTCGTTCACGGCGTAGTCCACACCCTTTCCTCTCCTTGCGACAACTAGAAGTTCCTTCTCCTTCTCGCCGGGCGTGAGCAGACTGGCGTCCGATTCAATACCGTATTGTGATTCTTTTCCAGGCTCGGCGATCTGGCCAACAAAGGCTTCACAAGTGGCCGGATTGGAGATCATCGAGCCGCACGCATCCGCGAGGCTCGACCGGTAAATACTGACAGAAGCTGTGGGTCCGTCACGGCTTGTGAGTTCTTGGTTCCAGGTGGATGGCTGCGGTGCGCGCAAGTCGCCTCGGCACTCGTACTTTCCGAACAACTTGTCGGATTTCCCGAAACCGAGAATCGCCGAATTGTAAGACACGTAGTAAAGCTCCTTCCACCCTTCACAGTGCTTGATCAGGGGACCGAGCGCGCGGTATCCGAACTGTGCCCCGGACCCGCCGATAACAGTGAGCCTGTCGAGGCGCAGGCCAGGTAGCAACTTGAGTACATTCACCAACCCAAAACGCCATCCTTCGTGCTCTCCGTCGTCGACACGAATTGTAAGCGTGAGCGCGTTCTCAGACAAATAACGCATGTGGCGGACCTTCGCTAGAGCTTGCGGGTCCAGGTCGGCGAGCTTGTCCAACATTGTCTCTGGGTCCTCGAAGCTGAACAGGACCTGGCCTAGCCAGCTGTCCCCGATCTCGTCAGTGACTCGGCGGCAGACACGGAGGAGGCTCAGGCTGTTAGGGGCTGGGCGCAGGCGGACAGTGCCCATCTTGCCCGCAATGCGTGCTGGTCGCGTGCCGAAAGACAGTCGAGTGGAGCCAAAAAGATGATCGTATATGTCGAGGCGGATCTCGGGAGGTAGCTTTTGGAAGAACAAGCTAGACTCCTGTGGGTCCCGGGGCGGCATGGCAGGCTGAGAGAGCGGTTTGTTTGTTCGTAACTTCTTGAACTGCTTGCTCTTAATTCCTTTCCTTGTGGTATGCTGATTCAACAAGAGACTTCAGGAGGATTTGAATATGCTTAGGCAAAAGGCTGTTGAGTCAAAGTCTGTAGCATTTGGGGGATTAAATAGCAATTCACTGTCATGGTTGGGACGCTATGACACAAACTAATGAAATTAGGACTTAAATCGGGGTTGACTCACACGGCGAATTAGTGGTCGATTTCACATATGGGGAATGTAAAGGTTCATATTCAGATGCACCCTCTAGACGCCGTCTCGTCCTCAACCCAGTCTAGCCCTCCGCGCCGTCTAGTCCTTTGCGCTTAGCCCTCCACACTAGCCCTTTATCATTCTGCATTATACCAGTCACATTGCGCTCGAAGACGAATACAGCGAACTTGGTAGAAGTTTGGGCAGCTTTCTTTGCATGATCAAAAGAAAAGATGTTTCGAAACCTTGGCGACTTGCCTAGTGTGGCGGTCACTGGGGGGTCAGTCAATGGAAGGGGTGTCACGTGACGCACGTACGTCTATAAAAAGGGTGCCCTCTGCCCCTTCTGCAGTCAGATTCTAGCCATCTACGCCCACTCCAAATACAAACAATCGCATATTTGCCAGACCCGGTCTTTCCTGCCACACCTAGAAAATGAGGTAGCAGTCAGGCCGACTCTGCGGCGGGATCAATGATGAATCACGCATTTATCTTAAATACCGAGATTCACACCGGTTGGAACGGAGGATTCACCAGGCATAGACCATCCTAATCACATAACGTCCCCCAACATTACCGTAGTGCCTGTCAGGGCCGTGGGGCTGATCGTGCGCAGGGCCCTCTGCAAGGCCCTCTGCAGGGCCCGTCTGGTTGGCTTATCCTATCAGCCCAACTGGCCTTAAAAGCAATTGCAATCTGACCTTTAGGCGATTCTTGCTTTTCCTTTCTTTTCCTTAAGCAACCCTAGTTGTAAATTGACC
This sequence comes from Diaporthe sp. P3_1W, assembly GCA_037177825.1. Classification (NCBI taxonomy): domain Eukaryota; kingdom Fungi; phylum Ascomycota; class Sordariomycetes; order Diaporthales; family Diaporthaceae; genus Diaporthe; species Diaporthe sp. P3_1W. Next base: position 4,156,231 of record JBAFXB010000008.1, read on the forward strand.
ATTCTTTACTGCCATCTTATGCCCTTATTGCTATTTTAATATAAGGACCATCTTAATACCTTTTATAACTATAATTATTAATATATTATATAGCTTTTATTATTATTAATTATAATAAAATTACCTTATATAATAATTATATTATAATAATTAATTAATTATTAAAAATAAATTAAATATATTTTAATTATTTAAATATTTTTTAAATATTAAAATAATAATATATGTTTTTAATAATTTTAATTTTAAAATATTATAATAAAATAATAATATTTAAATTATTATTAAAGTTAACTTAATATTGCCCTATATTAATTTAATGGTATGGTGTTAACAATCCGCTGTGGCTAGTATTTGGTCTGTGCGGGTGGTCCGTGCCCAAGAAATCCTCAGTTCCAACCGGTGCGAATCTCCTCATTCTTTATCTTTCCCAAGCCAAGGCCCGTACTTGATCTTGATTCCAAGGTCGTGGCCACAACGCCTGCGAACCCCACAGGTGCCAGCGACTAAGCAGGTTTACATTGAGGCTTCCTTAAAGCAGAAAGGTCAGCACCATTTAGATTCAGTGTTCTCTGCTCCAGCGATTATTTTCTAGTATTAACCAGGCTCTGCTCAAGTGCTCATTCTTCAGAAACCCTCTTGTCTTCGATTTGCGCTATCCTTGCACTGTTATGTTCACCACGATGTTTCATCGCGAAACGGCAAGGAGGCAACAAACATCACAGGAAAATCTCTCTCTGGACGACACTTGGGCCTTTGTTCCCAACAAGCTGGCCACAAGTCATCAAGGCAAGACGAGAGTAGTCTGCTACGATTCTGAAGGGAAGCCGCAAGATATCTTCTTACCTGAGACTATCTCTGAGGTTAAGACTTTAGCTCGCGAGACACACGACCCCGTAGTCATCGTGGTTGAGAACATAAACCTAGAATGGAAGATTGAGCTACATACGAGGCTGCACATTGATGTTGTCTTCTTCCGCGAACATGCTCGCAATCCGATGGAAGGGGATATCTGGAAATCAGTCTTTAGCAGTTCTGCGGGAGGCCAAAGAATACTCACCGAAGGGGCAAAGAAAGCGGAAGATACCCACCGGTTCTGGCACGTGGATGAGGTGTTTGAGTGGAAGCCAGCACAGTTAACCCACAGGAAAGCGATGCCTGGAGTGAGAGACACGAACATAATAGACCGTCGTTGCGAACCAATTCCCAACACGCAACACGGGTGGCAACAATGGAACACAACTATTTCGCATTGTGAGATAACGGATGATAATATACGTGGTCTCGTTTTTAATCTATATACATATACCTCTTAAGCAGTATACATCAGTCCCTTTATATAGTGATAAACGCTTAAACACCTAGCGTTGAAAAGAAAATACAATGCCGATAACAGTAGGTTTCGAATACAATTGTAGCTTGCGGCTAAGCAAACAGTGACAGCCTTGTGAGCCGCACAGATGATAATATACGTAGTCACAGCAGTAGCAAGTACGGAAGCCAGAGATTCAGGAGCATTCTTTACTAACATATGGACTCCGCAGACTTGATCCTTGTGGACGCACCCTTCGAAGGCGTAATTCACGGGTCGCCGCCCTTCATCCTACCAACAAGCTTGCACGTACCAACCTCTCTTAGCTACGGGGCCTGGTGCTCCTGCCACTTCTTGCGCAGCGAAAGAGCTCTTTGTTCGACTGTCTGAGGCAATTCTTCAGTCATCCTTGGCACCTGAAGAAGATAAGAGCCCATACTTTATCGTCTCCGGCTTTCCTGTGGCTCATTGCGGCCTCTACATGGACCTACAATATCCGAAACCTCAACCAAAACATCAACGACGTCGCTTTCAACGACCTCCGGAGGTCTGATCTCTAAGGCCCCGTCGGTCACAGAGTTCATGATCGTCTTCATGAACTGCGGCGAAGCCTAATGGACCTACGTAAAATGTCGCTTACGCAATGAGGTGGATACCTCCGCGGGTGAAAGACGACTTGTAAGGAATTTCACAGGCGCTCGATGGTGTCTTCGAGAATATCTTCGTCGAGATCCTGAGCGAGGCCGAAACCACAGATCGGTTCCTCATGGACACATTCCAGCTTCTCATGAGCTCCATCAACGTCCTGGACTCTGCGACCGCCATCCAGCAAGCCCAATCTTCGCAAAAGCTGACGCAGTTGGCCTTCACCTTCATTCCTCTCAACCTAGTGACCAGCATCTTCGGTATGAACATCATGGAGATCAGCGGCTCTCCGGTACGTGCTTGGGCGTGTGTGGTGGTACCTATTGTTGCCATAGCATGCACAGTTAGCCTGCTCATGGCATACGATCGATGGGGGGCCGGCCGAACGCGCTGGAGTCTTCGAGCGCTTTGGGAACACCTAGTGCGCTGGACACGTCGTACGAAGCCGGAGGAAACACTGCATTGTCCGGAAAACAAATAGAGTGCATCCCACGTGTAATACAAAGCAGTCTCATGCTTTATTTGCCCAATGCCATTTTTGCAAATCTTTCAACGGCTTAGGAAAGTAGTGAGCGTGCATAATACAGAGCCACCGTGTCTGGCCATAGAGTTTGCCTGAGGAGCTCTTGGTTCGGATTTACTAGTCTCTCTAAGCTATTCTCATGTATGAGATGTTTAAGTTCTGTACATTTGCGTCATAATATCCTAATCGATCTGCTCTCTCCGTAAATATTATCCTCCCGGAGTTATAATTTATCAGTGTGCCAATTTAGGTCTCAAGGGCCTGTTTTCTTCTGCTCATCAATGCGGTAGAGGAAAACGTCTGGCAATCTTAGATACGCAAATCTTCGGGTATCAGAAGACTATTCTCTTGCGAAAGAGATGCGCTTTTCGTATCCAAGTAGCTAATCAGCCTCACGTATGTATTCCTGGCCTGCTTCATCGCACGTGACCTCAGTATCCTGTATTCAACCTTGAATCAACGACCGTCGCATTCATTGTCAGGCGGAGTTACCCTACTAGTGGTGGTGAGCAGGCTTGAGAGTGAGCACCGACCGTCCCGTTTTCCTGCAAAGGCTCGTTGAGGGGCATGTAGTACATTCGGCCGTCGGCCGTGCCGGGTGCAGCCACCAAATATATGATCTTTCTCTTCTTTTCGTACACCCTTCTTCTGTCTGCCTCGATGCAAGCCATAACAAAAAGGGTAAAGTGCAAGACCAGCAGCATCACATTCAAGGCTGTCAAGGCCTCCATTATACCCATGAACCCATTAAAGCCACTTTGTGAAGGGAAGACGCCCTTTTCACAGTCAGAGTCGATGCAGACTTTCAAGTGTCCGGAGTAGTACAGCGCGGTTGCGAGCACCTTACAGTAGAAGGAGACCACAAGGACCGCGAGCATCCATAGAATTAGATGCACGCCCACATGCGCGCCTAGGCAGATCGAGCGCCAGTCTCTGCGGAAGGCTAGAGTAACATGCTCTGTCAGATGCCACATTATTGATGCAACGACCTAAACCGTTAGTTGTTTCTATAATTCCCACGTCTGAAACAACAAAGCGCACGAATAGAGGGCCTTGCTGAGGGTGAGGCGTACAAGGGCGAGGTAAATATTAAGATAGAAAGGCCAAGCACGAATTCCCTTGAATTTGGTCACTGTTAAGCTCAAGGAGATAATAGAAACGAGGAGGTTCAAGGTCCCCAGCGATAATTTGGAAATGGCGAATGTCTTGCTGGTCCTGAACGGCTCGGCCATGGGAAGCTCCAGAGGCTGGAACCATTTCGCTGCGCCAGCTGTACTTGGACCAGCTCCAGCAGTCGCATCAGGGTTTCTGGGCTGGGTTTCCGATGAGTTGTCCATGGTAGATAACGCGAACTGACGCGTCGGAGAAGGCAGCCGGGTAAATGAGATGTTGCGAGTGAGGTCAACACATGGAATGCGTGCGGGAAAGAAATTGCACTAGAACCCTGGAGAAGAATTATCAAGTCAGTGAGAAACCCAAGATGGGGACTATCTCTCCAATTTATGAGCTAGTGATGAAAAGACGGGGGGTCGGAATTAGCAGCTGGATGACGGACAGGGCGAGCAGCTCCGGAGATACTCAAGGACTAGGCTGGGGGGTGTGGACGGGAATGGGGGCGATCGCTACCGCCTCTACCCCCTTGCGTGGAAGCCCTGTCTCGGTTGCCTGGGAAGTCGTCGGCTGGCCGCCACGGTACTTTCATGTGGAAGGAGTTCGTCCCGTTTACTGACTTGCTTCCTGAATCTCTTCCCTCTCAAGCCAGCACGAGCTTTTGAAGCAGAGCTTCCCCCTAAGTGACCCAGCTAAATATGCCATAGAATAATCAATGAACTGGTCCATTGAAATGAATCTCTTTAAACTACTTAGTTGAATGTATTGGACTGATTTCAAAATTGATGTGTGAGTATTTGTTTTGTGAAATTAGGAAATCAGGGCTTTCTCCGACCCATGATAAGAGCTAAAAGATTTAGTATGAAAAAAGAACGCGGCTAAAGATTAGGTCAGACTGCACATCGCTCTACGATCATCGCAGATGTTTTGCCTCGTCAGCCAGATGACGAACTAAGTTACACAACATCGCCTCATTCAGCCGTGCCGCTCGAGTCCGCCTGGGGTTGGGGCTGAAAGCCACTCCAGTCCGCCTAGGGGTGAGACCTTGTGAAGGCCTGTCTAGGACGGTGAAAGAATGGTCCTTTCGTAATTACGTCTATAAATATATGAAACTGCCTCGCGAATCTTCCGCCAGTCTGGCCAGTGTCATCCACAGTTTGTCTCTGGACCTTCCACTGTCCAATATCAATCCAAAAAACCACCAGTATATCCAGTATCTATGGCCCGACCCAAGTACAGTCTGGTCTCGACCCACGGGGCTCATAACTCACGGACCTGGCATAGGAGTGCTGTTCAGTTCCAAGCACTGTCAACCAGCATCTGCCTTGTCCTAATTGCATGTTTCACTGTATCTTCCTCCCATGGTGGAGTCATCACAACCACCGAGTTGTTTTCTGGACAATGCAACTACGCGGTCAATATCAACAGAATCTTGCAGGCCGTGCTGGCCCTTTTAGCCATAAGCATCAGCGTTTCTTTCGACTTCTTCATGAGACTTGCTTCTTCACCAACCTTCGACGACCTCCGGAAGGCTCACAGTCAGGGACGGTCTTTGGATATTGCCGTTCACTCCCTCAGGAATGTTCGTCACATCTCGCATTGGCGGAGGTTTGGATGGATCACGCTCATTTGGCTAGCCGTCCCAATCCAGCTTTTCTCCCATTCAATTGCTTTTGTGTCTTTCAGCTCGACGGGCTACTCTCGATTAATAGTCAGCGAAGCTTTCACGACTGGTCAACCCTTTGAATACCCCGGCGTTGTGCTCTTGGACAGCGATCTCACCGAGACGGCCCGCTCTCAGTTTTACGAAATCCTGCCCAATTTTGAATCAGCATCAACCGATTGGAACAAGCTGGAAGCCAGCGAGTGTAAGCGTATTTACTCCCAAGACTTCGACGGGCTACAAAGCCACCGCAACCTCTTAATCATCATAGAGACTGGGCCGGACGCCGACAAAAAGGGTTCACTCACCCAGGCCTGGGTTGACTTCACGGGCCATGACGACAGTTATGACGACGATTCCTTCCGTGACTACGACTCCGAGCTGGAAAAAAACCCCTTGTGGTCGTTCGCCGTTTACTGCGAGGTTCAACGTTACGGCTACAACATTACAAACAGGGAGCACACGGACTGCAGCCCCGCATACAGTAATTCTTACCACGGCCCGGGAACATACGAAGATTGGGGTGAAGATACAGTCGGAGATACTTCGGACACCTCGTGGCCTCCCAGTCCGCGTGGAGTTCAGACTCCACCGGTCAAATACTGTTTCTCCGAGCCTTATTCGGCGCCATGCAAGGTATACGTGTCAAATTTCTTCCTCCTAATCACTATATCATGTATCCTTTTCGGGTGTACATGTTCAGTCTTAATAGCCGGCTTCTGCTGGCACCAGGAGACATGCCAGAGCCTCGGAGATGCTTTGCAGCTTTTCTTGAAAGACGGTGAAGCTTTTATTCCAACGCTTGGTGCTTTACCCGCAGGCCGTGACTTGGAAGGCATAGCACCTCTGTCTACTCTGTGGACGCCGGTGAGCAAATGGCGGGATGCTAGACCTCGCTGGGCTCAGACCATCAGCAGAAGGATGTGTCTCTGGACATGCGTGCCCATCGGGACGTTACTACTCGGTGTTTTAGCTGCTTTTATAGTGCTCAGTGGAACTATCTCGCAAGTACCCAATTTTATGCTTCATAAATAGCGGAAACTGAGACTTACATGCTAAAAGATCCGATCATACCCTCGGTGAGAGCCTGGGAAATAGAATGTTCGTCGTCAGGGACACGATCATTACTTTCCGCCCATTTTCTCCGAGCAACGATACACTCAAATTGGCTGTACACTGCCTCATAGTCAACACGCCACAACTAATCATCTCAACTTGGTACTTCGCGTTCAGCTCCTTGTACTCGGCCCTCTTCCAGGCGAAATATTGGGCAGGCTTCTCTACTAATGCTCAGCTGTTGCGAGTGAGCTTCCCCTGCGGAGAGCAGCAAGAAGGCACTCCTGCCCTGCAGTTCCCATTTGTCTGGGGTCTCAGCTTCATCCTCCTGAAAGCTGCCGTCGGCTGGAGTCTCACACAGTCCTTTTATTTAATTTTCATCGGAAGTAAGTGATGCATAGTTTCCTTTCCCTCCTCAATAGCTATATAGACAACAGCCTACACAGGGAGTCACAACGCTAGGCACCGCTGACACTCGGCCTCCCAGAAGTCTCGATGTGGAATGAAGACTTCGAATTTCACAATGTGGATATGTTCATCGGCTATTCCATGAAAGCAATGATCCTCACAGTTGCCGTTGCTGCGGTTGCTGTTTCGATCCCGGTCCTCCTCAGCGTTCGACATGTCCCTCCCGCATCCGTCGTCGTGGGCACCGACTCGGCAGCTATAGCAGCCTACTGCCCGACAAACAAGATATGTTCCAGGTATCAGGGGCTAGCCGAGGGCCAACAAGATGCGATCACGGCGTGGGATGACGTCTGGAGGTCGCGCAGACATTTGCAACCACTGAGGTGGGGTGTTTTAAATTTGGGCTGCGCCAGGCTTGGCCGCCCCGGGGTCCTCGGGCTAGGAACAGAGGACGAAGTACTGGGGCAACCTGTAGAAGGGCAGTACTACGTCTCTGTTGCGGGACACTTCAAGTTGTACGTACCACCAGCATTGGAAGGGGCTGAGGCGACAATGTGAGTTGGAGGAGTTTCATCTTGCCCGGACTTCGGTGAAATAAGCACAGTTCAGAGTAGACCGGTCAGTACATTGGATGATCAATGATTCATCTCAAGACTACATGAGGATAATGATAAGATACCGATGATAATGGCTTTCAGCCTTTCAAGACGACCAGGTCGACCTCCACTGCGTCCACGTCAAGTGCAATCTCTATACTTTCGCCTTTTTTCAAGCCCTTAATCTGCTTCGACTCTCCATTAACATATATACCATAAGCTCCAACTGGTCAGGTATTCAGCACAGGATCAGTCGTTACTCTCTTCTCATTCCAGATCCTGAAGGTGGCAACCAGAGCTTTTCAGGAACCCAAGTCAAAGGCCCTCATGACAGCGATGCTGACGATAGGATATCCCATAATCCAATCATGCAGTCCGTATCTGGGAATATCCTCTCTTATAACACCGTTCGTCGTCGCTCTGGAGAATGTCCAGCCTCCCGCACCCAGGGCTACCTTCCCCGCCTCCTTCTCCAACTCCAAATCGTGGAAAGTGATCCCCTCTGACAGGGACGCGTTGACAGCACTCCAGAGCATCTGATCGCTATGCGACCACGGGATGTCGTAGTCATCTTGGGCGTGGATGATGTTGATCCGGTAATAATGGCCCGGCTTCTTTCCAGCCTCGTCTGTCGGTAGCGGCGGCATGCCCTCACAGGCGCGCACAAAGGAGGCAAGCCTCTCTGCGCTCGGCCACTTGTCGCGGATGAAGGTATTGAGCAGGTTTAGAAGTCGTGGAAAGCGCGCGACGGGCTCCAGCAGTGGGATTGTACCGGCCACACGATATGTGGTGGTTAAAGTCTTGACGTCGGCGAAAGGCGCCACCAAGACGAGGCCAGAGAACAAGACGGGCTGCGGTTTGAGAGCCATGTGCTCTACCAGCGTCGTCGCTACGGCGGTGCCGATGGATTGTGCCCAGATAACTATGCGGCTTGGGGGTATACCGGCTTCCTTCATGGCCCAGTCCACCAAGGTCACAGCGTCAATAAGAAGGCCCTCCTCGGAGGGTGCACCAGTACTGGTACCGAACCCGCGATAGTCAATGGCCACGATATGGATGCGGTTTGGGGCACCGGCCGAAATCGCTCTATAACTCGGAGGCCGGTGACCAGACCCTAATGTCCCTGCGGCACCGTGCAGATACAAAACGAGGAGAGACTCTGGATCATCACGCAAAAGTTTGAAGCCTAATCTTTCCGTGATATCCGAGACAGACCCAGACGGCTCAGAAGCCAGCTCTTGTTCGTGTTGCCGGTAGAGCCCTGGAGGGAGGATGTGCCAGGCGTGGAGCGTCTCATCGTCGGGCGTCTTGATGTAGAAAGGCGACACTTGGTTGTGGAGGAAGCCCCACTGTTCGGGGAAGTTGACATCCTTGCCCCAAGTTAGGGTCACCTTGTTGAGATATATGACTTGATTTTGGATGAACGGGAGTGTAAGCAATCCAAGGAAGACTGCATATAAGCCGATTGGGGCAAGGACTGCGCAGGCAATCGCCCCGGGTGCGTGTATCATGACTTCAGCGAGATGTGTGGGGAAAACTTGCAAATGTGTGGCAGACGATCCAAGAGCGTGGCTTGTAGGAGGGTGTGAAGGGGACTTGCTCTGTGTGATTGCGAAGACAGGCAGCCACTGTTGGTGAACAGTTACCAAGTGTTGGTAATAACATGGGCAATTCACTAAGCCGCCTTGGGGGCAGGGTATCATCGGCCCACTGTGCCTCCCCGAGTGGAGCATCAAGCAAACCACTACCAAAATGCCCAACTTGACCTTATCATCGAGAACGTCCCTCTTCCATTTCAACACTAACTGAAACGTTGCACAATATGGAAGATGTTTTCGTTCTGAAGTTATTCTGGCGTTGCTGATCAATCCACCTGTTCATCCCTAACTAACCCAGAACACCTTCAGCTCTCAAACTCCTTGTCAAGCGGAGGCATGCTCTGGTACAATCATGGAGCAGAACAGGCTCTGGCATGAGCCCGTGGTAGAGATCTACGCCAATGCCATCTCGCCGGGAGTCTCCTGTTCCGCTCAGGCCTACGATCTCGCCAACCGACGGTGGTACGAGCTCAATGTCACCGATGCGACGCCTTCATCCGATGGGGACAGGAATGATGAGGACAGTGGACGACCCGCCATGAGAACATTCCAGGTTCCAGACGATGACTGGCTGAGCTCGACAGTCGTAAAACATGTCAGCGACTGCTATAAGTCCACAGGTTCGCCTCCGACCTGGAACATAATCAACACAACCTTAGTTGGCCAGCCCGTCACTTTTGAACAAGGGAAAGAGGATCATCGTGTCGGCATGCCAATTTCTGAACGATTCTTCTACGGGCATAAATCTTCGGACCTATTGCCGACGATACATTTCCAGGACCTGAGAAACAAGACTTATCTCAGCAGAGGCGCTGATTACTGCGACTGGAAGGGAAGAACATGCGTCTTTAAGCGTATAGAATTCGATTGCGACAATGAGTCACACGAGAACGAGATTCGTGCGAGAGAGCACTTGATCCAACACATCAATCAAGAATCGACAGCCACAAACCCCAGCGTTAACGATGAGATGATGAGACGCTTCCACGTCGTACCTATTCTTGGTGTTGTGCTCCATGACGAGACAAGCCAGTGGATGATACAAACGCGGACAGGATTTTCCATGGACGAGGACGAGGATGAGGACCAAATCGAGAAAGAGGACGAAGAGGATGGACTCCAAGAAGCCCCCGTAACAGAGCCCGGAGACGCCGTACAACAGAGCCACACCGTCGCGGGCTTCATCACACCATACAGGGGCAGGAGCCTTGAGCTGTACGGAGCAGACCAACCCGGCAGGGGTGGGGATTCGAACGAAACCCATCTTCCTTCTATGCCCGCACTCGGGTCCCTCACTACGACAGCCGACATGCCCATCACGATAGAGCAGCTCCTGGACCTCGTCAAAGGTGTGAGGGAATTATCAAGGTGTGACGTCACCCACGGCGATATCTGTTACTGGAATATCGTGCTCGAGGATCCCGAGCCCCAGTCCCCGTCGGCTATGTCGAGGCTCCTGTTGATAGATATGGGGGATACAGCACCGGACTATGAGAATGACGAGGTGGCGCTGGCAGGTGTCCTTCTTTGGTGTCTGAAACATTCATCAAGTCTACGCGAGGATACTGCGTCGAGGAACAAGCTTATTATCGCCTCAGCATTGTTGAACGAGGTCGAATTTGACGGAGCTATCGGGGTGTTGTCGCCATTGTTTGAGTCAGAGGGTGGCTACAAGGGCGAGGCGTCAAACTCTCCTGATGTCCAACGGGCAAAGAGACGGCGGCTATGAATCAGAAGCCCTTGTTTTACGGCAGATTGTGGATGCTCAGTGACTTGACAATTCAAACTAGCCCTCCGGGGAACAAAGCTAGTGACGGAGTGACTTGTTAACATCCTCGGCTACCACTGCATCTAAAATCGACCGTTTGAGCGGGCTGAATGGTCGCGCAGTCTCACAGTATGATCATGTTGATGATGATGACAACTACTATAGTAATCGACATCCGTCTTTTGAGATAGACTGTGTTAATACAAGAATCTACCGCACTGGCCCTCCCATTTCCGTGACAGATTACAAGTTGTAGGTGTGAGCCTGGACATTTATAGTCTCAACGGTGAAGACCTTGTTATCCTCCGTCTTGAGACCGGTGGAAGTCACCTCGTTGGTACCCAGAGTGCCGGCAAAAGTGGTGTCCGCCTCATTCAGGATCACGGTCGTATCGACGTACTCTGCACAACCTCGTCAGCTTTCAAAACTTGGAATAGGCAAAACTATTTGAGAGAACATGACGCACTGTGGGCAAGAGCAGTGCCGGTACAGGCCTGGGCCTGGCACTCGACTGCCGTCCCCCAGCCTTGGGCCTGGCCGGAGCTGGTCGACAGGGTAGAGACCTGCTTGCCGTTGAGGAAGACGGTCTGGTCGTACTTGCTCGTGTCGTCGTTGAAGACGTCTGCCGGACAACAAAAATCAGTCTCTGGCCTGAGAGAAGCCAACAGGCCAGCTGGCCGGCGGCGGTGCAGAACCTACAGTGCATGGTGACCTGGTCGCCCGCGTCGGCGGGGACCATCTTGCCGCCCAGCTGCGTGTCCTGCAGCGTGCTCGCCCAGATGCACCACTGGCCCGCGGTGGCGCCGTCGCAGTTGGCGCTGGGGTCGGTGAAGGACACGGCCAGCGCCTGGATCAGGTCGCCGCCGCTGGTGCCCATGCCCGGCCACAGCGCGAGGCGGTCCACCTGCGGGCTGGGCGCCTCGGGGAGCACGATGGTCGTGTTGGCCTCGCGGATCCACGACTGGGTGGGGCCGAGGGAGAAGGCTGGGCCGAAGCCGATGGTGTCGTCGCTTGCGGCGTGGGCGACGGCCGCGAGGGCCGCGAGGAAGGCGATCTTGGCGGCGGACATTTTTATTTCCTGTCTTGTTTGAGGTTTTCGATGCCGGACTCGGGGGGGAAGGACTAGACTGGGTTTATGGGGTGGTATTTTGTACAGGAAAGCAAGTATATACAAGTGCAGCAAAATGAACGATTGAGGATGCGCCGGGCACGGGGAGCGGAACGAGTTCGGATAGGGGAGACCAGAGTAGCTCCTGGTTAATGGACATGAGTCCTGCTGGAGTAGTCCTCCCTTTTATACGTCAACGTAGCATGGTGGTCTGTTTCTATTCTGAACCCATCGTGGTGGCCCAGTTCTTTGGTCCAATCAGATGTCATATTTGGTCTGGACCACTCTATCAGAGGCTCCTCTATTTGCCCCTTTCGTTGTTTCGAAACGGATAATTTCATGCCAAGGGATGAATTTCCCCACCAACTCGGTTGCTCCCATTTCTTGCTTCCGTTTGCAAGGCTGATAGAGTCAGTAAACCAATAACAGGTCGATAGAAACATGAGTAAGTTTACGTCAGGCTCAATCCCGAGCGATTCAGCATCAAGTTTGGTAGTCATACAGCGGGATCATTCCTTTTCTGATGCCCCCCCCCCTCTTTCTTTGGCAACCTTCAGTAAGTGGTGGCGGGCCTTCTTTCCCCCCCCCCCCCTTTTTTTTTCCTTCCTTTTTTTCTCTTTCCTTTTTCTGCCGAGAACAACCAACTGTCCGGCGTAAGTTGTATAAGTACTCAGCGGTGACTTTTCACATCTCGCTTGATCCCCGCTCCGAATCAAAGTCAACAAGCTTGACTCCCGAGATCACTTGTGTTTATACTTTGAAAGGCTAGCCAGAGGATGATCACTTAGTTACCCAGATCCTCATTCTGAGATGAAGACCTACCAGCCAGGATTATCCCGCCAACTACATCATAGGACACAACGCTACCACTTCGCTGTATATAGCGCTATTACACACTATCTAGCTATCTATGTGCTGCTGTGACTGTACCCTATGGTAACTGCCACAATTGCGCTCTTGCAAGATCTCAAGTGCCTCCTTCCAAGTATCCTGCAGGATCTCTCGACCCCGGGAGTCTTGCATGAAATCAGAGGGCCTGTATAAGTGATCTCGTCAACAGACGTCCACAGACTGACGACTTGAAGGCAGAGGCTGCTTACGGGTGAAGCTCGTCGTTTCTCCACAGTTTACCGTGACTCTCGGGGCCCAGCGCCGTCGCACCGACCAGAGTGCGAGCGCCTTGTTCGGCAGTCCGGCCGCAGATGAAATGCTGTAATGCCAGTATGGGCTTCACAAACGAGGGAAAATGGCGGCCCATGTTCGTCTTGCAGCCTGAAGGGCATGAAGCGTTGATGATGATCTTGCGACACTCTGCATCCTCGTGGTACCGCTCGATCAGACCTTCTATCACGCCCCAGAGCGCAAGTTTGGCCAGGTAGTACTGTTTGGTAGGGTCCCATTTCCCCTGGTCGTTACATCGCTGAATGAGTGACTGCCCCGGTGGGAGCCAGTCGCCCGTAACCTCAAATCCAGCTATGCTGTGCAAGAACGAGAGGTGAGGCACGAATCCATCTGGTGTGGCCGTCGCTGCAGCTGCGCGCATCACGGGCTGCAGAAGTATCGCGAGCAGGGCTTGAGAAAGGACATTCACTGCCAGCGTCACCTCGTAGCCGTCAGGACTGCTTTCATACTGCCACTGGGCAACGCCTGCGGCGAGCTGGGCAACGTGAAGCTCTTGCGCCCGAGGGTGTGCCGCGAGACGATGGCCCAAGGCTTTGACCGATGCGAGATCAGCAAAGTCCACTGTCTCGATGACGAAAATATCAGGAGAGCACTTCGTGCGGCGAATGATATCCTCCTTCGCCTGCTCGCCTTTCGCCTGAGTTCGCACAACGAGAATCAGAGGGTTGGCGCCCAGAGCAGCGTATTTTATAGCGGCCTCGTGGCCCAGGCCGGAGTTCGCACCTGTGAGCCATCATTTAGTGTTAGCACAGAGTCATCACTCAAGAAAGCCCAGGCGCAATATACAACCACAAGAATATACCTGTAACCAGTACGGCTTTGTCCTTGTACGAGACGTGGACGGGGTCGGCCGGAGGGTGCCGCGCTGCCCAGAACTGCGCCCAGAGCGACGACATCGCCGAGGCTTCGACAACGCAGCAATGTGCAGATCGATTTTAGACTTGGCAACAAAGAAGAGAAGCGCCCAGTTGTGACCAGCAAAAACAGCAAAGTCCGCAGCTGGACAGGAGAAGGAGGCAACGAGCAAGAGCGGGGTACTGCGGCGCAGCTGAACGGGCTTGCAACCAACAGAACCATACACACAGTTGGCGCGTTCGTAAACTAGACTGGATCCTGCGGGACATTCAAGGTTGTTTTATTTGAAATCGTAGTCATTAACGAAACTTATTGAATAATTTAATATACTTCCAAACCAAACAGATGTAGACATTTTCAGTTGGCACATTCATTTTCTCGTGCGTTCCCTAGTCCGGATATGGCCACGAGCAGCCATCCCATAATATCCCACACCAGTATGTGACTCTCTCTGTAGCAATGTCAAGAGTCAGTCATGGCCTTTTGCCCACGTATAATTGTGATCGTGTGTAACATTTTGTTTCATGTGTAGAAGACGGTATCCAACCTACTGCGATCAAAGAAATAACTTATGCCCCCGTTTGAGTGAAGGTACCTAGGTATTGGTGTCTTCAGCGCCGCCTTTTGTTTCCGATCCCGTTTGAGGTTTAGCCAATATGATCGGCGTCTTTGTGTAAAGACTTCCCATCTTACCTGATGAATGCAAATTGATCCTGCCCGCCACGTACTTCGTCTCTTAACAACTCAAGACGTCGCATAGCATGCGATAGTAGAAACTCAAGTGGTCTCAATAACGAATTCCAACGCTATGGAACTCAGAAGTGGCAGGGTCCTCGGCTACGCTCCACCTCCTCCTCCACCACCACCTCCTCCAGTAGTAGCAATTCCACCAGCACCAATTCCACCAGGACCCGTACTTCCCGTACCAGCTCCAAACACGTTACTTGGGCTCCCACGGCCGCTAAGGATGGCCATTCTTGATGCACTATTCCAAGGGCAGCCTAGAGCCCAGATCGAACGCCACTTGCGGCCTGACGCTCTGTCCAGGCTGTGCCTGGTCAACCGTATGATCAAGGACGAGGCCACAGAAGCATATCTGAGGGCGACGCCGTTCCAAGTCACAATTCTCAGCGCTTTTCCGGATGCTGACTTCTACCACACCTGGGTAAATTGGGGCCAGGGCCCGCCTCCAGTCGTCTGGCCTGGTCGGTACTTGCACACAATTAACGACTTCCGCCGGAGAGTCAGACAGGCCCAAGTCCTGCTGCCCTCAGCAAGGAGCTTGACATACGGGGACCAAAGTCGTATCAGGATGTCAGTGTCTCCCTGTGTCGAATCTTGTCAGATTACCCAAACTCATCTGGCCTCGGCATATTACAGAACGGATGAAAGCTGAGTCTTGGCTGACCCACACACAGGGCACGCACAGCTGGCGAGTTCCCCTGGCTCACATGCCCCCAATGGCTGAAGGACGCCGGGCCGTTCATCAGGGACATACAATTTGACATCATATACCCCTGTCCGGCCTTTCCCCCCATGTGCTCAACATTCCGGTCCCGCAGGCTCCGTTGGGACTACCTCATCTCGGGCACCTTCTCCGTGCGGGTCGGGGCGCCGCTCGGCGTGCTGGTCACGAACGAGGTCATGGCCCAGTGGCCGCCGCCTCCCCTGCCCCCCGGCCTCGGCGCATACCTTAACGGTGTCCCGGGGTACCGCCGCGCCGGCCCCACGAACCCCCTCAACCCTCACCCGTACCGGGGGCAGTGCCAGCGCGCGGTCATCGAGGCCAACAGGGTGCGGTCGTCTTACCTCCCGGCGGCGCCACCTCCTGGGGCGCCAGGGTTCAGGGGCTTTACGCTCAGGGACTTGAGGGAGATCGCGAAGGCGTTTAGCGAGCCGTCTATATATGTCATCCAACCTTGAGGAGAAAAGGCTTGATGAAGTGAATCTCTGTTTGTGTGGGGAAGCCGAAAAGGGACGCAGATTTTGGACAGATTGTATGATACTTTTGAGGCTAACTATAAATACTTCAGTTTCCTCACAGTAATATGAACGTTTCGCTTCTAAGAATACTCCTTGTTTGAATGCATAAAGACTCGTGTAGCAGTTTTGAACCAGAACGTGAGATATTGCGCGGATAGAATTTCACGTGGACTATCATGTGCCTCTAGTGGCCTAGTTTCTCCGCTAGGCTGTTGATAAAGGCACATCTCTCTATCAACCTCTCGTGCTCAAGCACTTTCTGCCGTTCCTGGGACACACTGGACCCCATTTCCCCGTATTGTACGCTGTCAGCCAAGGGGCTTTGTAGTGCGCCCTGTTGCTCGTCGAGATCTACAGTCTCGTGCGTTTCCGTAGTCAAGTGGCAGCCGCCCGTACCCAAAGGTCCCCCAAAGACCTGAAATTTCACATTTGAGCATCCGGACATGTCGGGATGATCTGCAGCCCCTTCACCAGCCTCCGAGAAGGCCTCTGGCCAAGGCGAGTCCCCGCCAACGACAGTGCCTTGATTCGGATCTCCCGTGTAGGCAAAGCTGACGAAAGATGCTTGCAGGTGCTCAGATAGCCGCCTATCATGCTCTGACATGCCGTCTTTGGGGAAAACGTTGTTGAAGAGGTAGTCCAAGTCACTGCCATGGATAGCACCCAGCCACGGCATCCCGGCTGCGTGGAACATAGGCGTCAACATGCTCTGGTTCAGATCGTATAGACGGACACCTGGGAAGCTGAGGTCTTTCTGTGTGGAGTGTCGTGATACGTGATAGCCAAAATCAATCGATGAGCACGTGAAGAGAAGATCACGCATTATGCGAGCAATTCGGAAATAATGGACAGGCGCAACAGGGTCCGATTCGCTCTTGCGCGCCTCGTAATTTTGAACATCTTGCTTGAAATCCGCAGCAGGATATAGTGAGAATAGGTGCTCGTAATCCTCTTCCGTGAGCGCGTGAGCAAAGTTCTTGATCGGAGCTTTCATATCCTCCTCGGTTTGGAAGGCCGGAGCAGGCCCGGCGTTGGTCGCGCCATCGTCTTGGGTCCAGCCAAGAACAACAGGGACGCCTTTGACAAATTTTCCTTCTCTGTACAGCGTGGATTGGCGCTCGGGCAGGAAGTCCGAGTCAACCGAGGGGATGAAAGTGAAAAGGCCCAACGGAGGATGATTATTCTGCGAGTATTCCACCGCTAACTCCAGAAGTTTGTTCATCGGCAGATCCCTCAAGCACTGGAGGATTTCCTCGTCTGAGCTTTGGTCGTGCTGAATCGGGCAGCCCGCAAGTTCGGCCACAGCACGCGTATGTGTTTCCGTGGCGTCGGATGTCATGTTGAGCGCGGTTCCTGGAGGGCCCGACATGGCCCAAGCTTGGGTAAAAGGCACACCTTGCTGGCCTGCATATGTCATCAGGTGAAGAGATGTAAACGTTCCGCCGGAGCTGAGTCCGAATGAGGTGATTCTGTCGGGGTCGCCACCAAAGGCCGCAATGTTATCTTTGACCCATTGGAAGCCAGCTCGTTGGTCTCTCATCCCGACGTTCAGGGACTTTTGATCCTTGAGTATTGGGAGGCGGGCGAACCCGAAGATGGTGAGCCGATAATTCAGGGCGACGTGCTGTTAAATAGATGTCAGCGAGCAACTCGCAAAAGAATAAGGATGAGATTAAAGTTGCCTACAATGATGGGCTTATCGAGTGACATCGAATGTGTGACAAGGTTCTTGGGATCGACATGCGAGTCGTACGTTGAACCCTTCACCACTCCACCGCCAACAAGGTGCACCACGACCGGCAGACGATCATTCTCAGTCGTTCCAGCTGGCCTCGTTATACGAAGGTGAAGACAGTCTTCACTTATGTCAGGCGTCTCGTCAAAGAACGGCGGGATAGCGGCTTGGAACTGAGGGCAAGCTGGCCCGTGCGAAGTCCCGTCGATTTCGCTGCCATCTGCAGGGCTGAACGATTCCGGGGGAGCAAATCGCCGCTGCCCGGCGGTGTCATGGGCAAACTTGATGTTGTGAAAGTCCTCGACCAAGTCTCGGGCAACACCTCGATATGTAACTTTGCTCTTGTCGAGCCTGACAACAGGGTCCGCGACGACGGCAGCCGTTAGAGCCAAGCCTAGAAAGACTGTGCGTAGTGACATGGGACTCATTGCGATTGCCTGGATCGCACTGGAGGAGAGTATTGCTGAGACAGAAGTCTCGTGGATGGGAAAGGAACGAGAATTTTATTCTGGAGCACATCCGCAAGCTAGGCGACTGCTAGTTAATCCTGAAACCAACAGAACCAACAGAATGCAGTTGGGACCTCACCCCCACCCGCTTGCGACCCCACTATGTAACCATTTACATGACGATCTCTTTATTAGTCTGCCTCTTCGACAAACGAATCCACGAGAAATCACAGTTATCTTTTTCTTCATCAATAACACCGGCATTCGTACCCGAGCATGCCATTCATCGCCTGTTCTGCAAATACATCAAGCCAAAGAGCTGATAAATATAACTTTCAATCTGAAAAGTCTGAATAGTCCGAATAAAAGTCAAGGGGCTCCTCATCCGTCGTCCTATCATCCACTCGCCACCCCTCCCCGACAGGCTCGTTGATCGGCCATTTGTTAAGGCCCTTCTGCTGTTTGTCCGAGACTACGAAGCGCTCTTCAAATGCCGCACGCACCATCTTTCGGGCCGCAACCCGGAAGATACCGGGGTGCGAGACCACAAAAAGAGTTGCGTTGAATGCCATGTTGCTGTCCTTCACGTCAGACTCGAACTCCCCAAGAATGAACAAGTAAAGCAGCTTGAATGCGGCATCCCTTGCTGCCCGTCGCTGCCCTTTCACCATCTTTCCGTGATCATCGACGTCCGACTTCCCCTGCTTCAGTCCGTCGAAGACATCTCGGAGTTTCTGGCCTTGTAAGACATCGACGGCGAGGAAGTCGAGCGTCTCGCAGACTGTATGGTAATCTTCAAGGTTGAGAGGCAGCTGAAGGAAGAAGTTTCTGCAGCCGATATCGAGGCACTCGTTGATAACGGTGAAATAAGGTATGTCGTCATGGACAGGCACTGACGCCGCGCTCTGACCGGAAAGGTCCTGAAATCTGGTGAAGGCTGCGAAGTATGGGATCTTTTTGACATTGACGAGGCATTCATGCTCTCCGATCTTGATCTTAGTAATTGAAGGGACTTCCGACACAGCTGATTGTGAAGCCATCTCGGCCAAACTGGCAACAGGTGCTTCCAGGTCCGCTTTTGCCGTGGTGGAAATTCTTGGATTTTATCAAATCGTCGAGAGTCTGTGCTCTGCGAAGATCAGATGCCTGCTCTCCCGCCCTCAGACCTGTTTTGACACGGCACTTCGCATTAGCTGGATCAAATCAATGAAAATAAGCATCGATGGTTGGCGGCTTCAGAGTCATTCCTGAGGGGCTTGCAGGTCTATCTGCGGGAGGCCTACCACGATGCGGGGCCTGCAAGTGTGATGTTGCCAAGCCTGTCCCACCCCGTATAGACCAATCTGATTTGCATGCGCCCGATGTGATTGTTGAGAAATTGGATGTGCAGAACATGAAGAGTTGTGCGGGTTCGGAGGGAATCTGAGGCCACGCATGGTGTCTCTTGGAAGCTGACAAGTATGTAAGACCTTTGTCAGTGCTGGTATCAAGTCGCAGCAAGCCCTAGTTACCCTCAACGACGGCTCGACTTTTGACAACGGTCTGCACGTTTGTTTGCTCCCATCTCATCCAATGAGACGCCTCCCTTTGCGACACAAGAGCAGGAGCGGCCAATGAGTATCTAGAGCAGCTCAACTGCAGTTGAGTGGTCGCACAAAAAGTCCTGACCAAGATCTGCGATTCGGTCATCACACCCGATCGTATTCTACCAGTTCCACACGAAGTGGCCTGTTTCTGTGAAACGATCCCGAACCAGTCGTGTACATGACAGCCAGGTGTCAGAGCAGGCTCTAGTAGCATTGTGGCGCACACAGGGAGCGGCGACAATAGGATGTTGAACACCACTTCCACCACAGGATAGCAAGACTTACTCAGTCCCACCGCATCGATAGTCTCATAACCGCCGGACGCTGGCAGAACTTCCTCGTAGGCTTTCTTGCATTCTTCGTACAATTCTCTCGGGTCCCGGCATGCCTTCCCCCGGTCCAATTGCTGATCGCCAACGGAAGGGGAACCACCTGTGTGCACACTGAGCGGGATGAGCATTTCAAGCATGCAGCTTTGTTGACTGCATTTTCTTGGTGTGCATTCCTATAAAGGCCGGACCACCGGGATGTTCGTTTCCATTTGTTGGGGCAAGTCCACAGAGTAGTTATGGTCAATGATATAGTTATTATCTCAGGGAGGTGCACACCGAATCCATAGCCCACTGCGAGCCTGTCCCTGTCTCGGCATTGATGTTCTAAAAACAGTCGGCTGCGGTCCAGAATTTAAGATTTAGGGTTGAGATCGACCAATCAGCATTGCAGCGGCGGACAGCTTCTGCAGTTTGATGGCAGCATCGCCGGGATGATGATCTTGGCATCTCCTTTGTTTCACCAAATAAGGCTGGCCGAGACTTAGGACGGGTACCACCCCAAGGCACGGTGACCCCATTGGCTGGTTGACTGAATCGTTTTCAAAAGAGGGACATTCAACCTTGAGCACTGACCTAGGGCTGCACTTTTCATAAGCTCTGCTGGGCCCGGCTCCATACGAATGCATTGGAGTCTGCCTTGCCCGGCTCTGTGTGTGGCCCTTCCCTTCGTTTGTGGGTAACCGAATCACAGCAACAACATGAGGATGCAATCCCCCACGGCGGTCAGCCTGCAAGGCTCGAGGAGCACATGCAGCCGTGCCGAGCTAAGCGGCTGCCCGGCTACCAAGGCATACCGGAGAACTTACATCCTCCGCCTCCTGTTCGGGTGGATAATCACCGTGGCACTCAGCGGCGCCATCTACTACACGGTCTACGTCTACTCCGAGGTCGTACCGATCATGGGAAAACAGACGAAGAAGGAATACAACACCCTCATCACCGCCTTCTCCATCCTTCTCAGTTTATCAGTCAGCGCTTTTGTCGACAGGACAATACGAGATGCACGTTGGTAGTACCTCAGTCTCCGCTTCAGGCCCAGGAGCACGGTAAGCAAAGACTAGGTACCCTGGGTTAGACGTTGCTAATACTTGGGTGTTCGTCTAGGTTGAGCTCATCTTGCAGGCAAACGGGATTGTTTCCGTTCTCATACTTGCCATCAGGTCAAAAAGATCCACTATATACACTGCCGCGCTATTGTGGTTCCTCTTGGCAGTCGTAAGTCTATGCTGCGCCGTGGATGGGAGGGGCTGCTTGCTCACTAACGGTCCTACACAGGCGTCTCAGATCGGCCTCGCTACCCTTGGACTATGCTACTCGGTCGAAGATGCGAACAAGTTGGCTTTGGTGGTGACCCCCGGGCAGGTACTCGTACCAGACATGCGAACGATCCGGACCTTTAGCACTGTCGACGCAGTCGTCGATTCTTCAAGTGCGGGCGGCCAAGAATACACCGCAAACAGGTACGCACTTCCAAGATATCTTTGTTTCCTTTCCTTCCCACTGACATATGACACATTCAGTTACGGTTCAATGTCCCTCACATATGTGGACGATACTCTCGAGCGGGCCCCTTCACGAGGCGATCTACGATTGGCATCAGACGCCCGGATATTCTGTGATATGGACCAGTGTCAATACGTATTTCAAGAAAAGAACACCCCACCGCCAGACCTCCCCACGGATGCCGACTTCCAGCCAATCGTCGTCGCCACAGACCGCAGGATTGACACCGGCGGTGCATGCACCCCCTACAAAGTCGTAGCCGGAGGCGACGGCGCAACCACAAACATCACCATCGATGCCGGAGACGGCACAAACCGGACCATCCAGATGCCCTTTGCCGGGGGCACGAACCAGACGACCTACATGACCAACACGTCCGTGACCTGCGGCGCCGGCTGCGGCGCCGTGGCGGCCTTCGAATCCGCCCCGGCCTCGTCGTGGTACTACGCCTGCAACGTGACGGTCGGGGCCGTCTCCAACGCCACGCAGCCCATGCACCAGGTCTCGGACCACGTGCGGCTCCTCGCGGCGCAGGGCATCGCGCTCCAGGGCTACGCCGTGCTGTCCTTTGTCGACGACTCGCGCTCCCAGTACCAGAGCTACCCCGGCGAGACGGCCTTCGGGCTCGCGGCCCAGGGCGACGCGGACGCGATGGCGATGCGGATGGCGCGCTTCGCGATCGGCGTCATCGCCGCGGCTGCGGACTCCAACAACGACGTGACCATCCAGGGGTACCCGCCCGTCAGGGGGTCGCGGGTGAAAGTCGACCACTGGGACTACACGTTGCTGATCTTGCTGTCGGCCGTCGGCGGGCAGCTCGTCCTGAGCCTCGTCCTGGCCTGGATGGCTTGGAAAGTCATCATCCCGCCCGAGGGCCTCGTCGGGATGGCCCAGCTGCTCAGGTCGATGGCGCTGGAGACTCACGCTGCGCAGCGCGGGGAGGTGGGGGAGAAGCTTGTCAGGGAGGACTCGAGCTGCCGTTTCTCTTCGAAAGGGTACTGCCCTGATTGCAAGTGGATTTACAGGCACAAGCTCGTTTCGGAAGACGGCATCCATGATTTGTATATGGAACATCTTCCTTGTGGCACGAACGCGGAAGGTGGTTATACAAAAGTTCAAGGGGGCTCAAACCATGAGTGGTAGACGAGAAAGATGTGTGAAATCGTTATTAAAAAGTAATAGAAAGGGCCCAAAAACAATACTATAAAATTCATATTAATGTTACAATAGAGTCCCAGCTAGTGGTTTTGTCTTCGAAAATGAGTAAAGTATTTAAAACAACTTTATCCTTCTAGAATATCTTTTAGAAGTACAGGATACACCTTTCGGCTTGGAAGATAGCTTGGCCCAATCTGGATACTGCCCAAAGTAGCGAAGTTGGCTCGCAAGGCCTCAAAAGTTAAGCCTTTATCATTAAGCGATGATTAAACAGCGCCCTGATCCCTGCCATACCTTGCCAATTGATGGAGAGGCCAATACCTCCTTCGACAGCTTTGAAAACTGTTGCTTAGATGTCCGCAGAGTTGAAACTATTTCTGGAGGCCCCGGAACATATCTGCATTGAAATCTATGCCACCAAACAACTTGGTCAGGGTCCTGTCGTCGAAGCTTTCAGCGACTTCTTTTCCGGCCTTCATTGCTTCTGGCCATGCATGCTTGCGAATAAATGATGACTTAGCGATTGGCCATGATGATTTGATTCAGACTGGTTGTGGACAGGAGTTGCATACGTTCATCAACATTTTAACCGTACCCACAATGGGGCTTTCGATATCGTTGCTTGGCACCACTTTGATCATCTGTTTGACCGGCCCTGTCACATTGTCACCAAGGTCACGGCCGCGCTTCTTGGTCCTGCCAAAGGATTTATGAGGCCGGGTCCCCTTCACGCCACAATAGTCATACTCTTCACGTGCTCTTATGAGAATTGTTCGACGTCCTTCCATTCTTCAGCTTTTCGAATGCTGAACCCTCCACCTTTCGGGGCGGGCGCCTCTTTTGTCTCCATGAGGCGAGCCATAGGTTTCGGCCCCATCGGTTTTCAAAACCTCATGGCCTCCACCTCCGGTGGCAGCGGACGTTCAGGTGTCGGAAATACGCGTGGGCATGGCAGCGCAAGTGTTAATCCCGTCGGTTCTTGGGCTCTCGAACCTTAGACAGGTGCGGGGGTTGATCTACTACGCCGATCCGGTGATCCTACGATGGCATCTGAGCTGGCGATCTGCGCATGGGCACTCGCAACAAAGTGATCTACAATATCATCGTGAGTGGCACCATGATCGACAAAGACTGGGTGGTATCCTGGCAGCCTTGTGTTCATGAAGTCAACGGCCGGTGAGCGCCTCAGGCGAATCGGATTTTTGTGGACGGCGGGTCACCGCTTGGGCATCTGCGACAGATATTTGGTCTGGGACAGCGCTTATTTCATAAGAAACTGGCGAGAATCCTTTTCCAGTTAGAATTGAGAATTGACGACCATGGTATTTCCGACCTTCTTCTCGGCAGTTAGTTGAGCATGGAGAACGACGGGCCTCGGACAGACCACGGTCGGAAAATACCTGGTAGCGAGCCTTGGGGTTTTTCGGATTCCGAATTTCAACACAACCTGCTTTCCAAATGCGCTGACACATCCCAGTGATATTTCCACATGCAGACCAGGGTTATACCGGTACGGGCTTCATGCGGGCAACTTTCGTGGTGTTGTCATCTTAATCAGCTTCGGAAACCTGTGGCCAGTACGAAGTCACCTCTGAACCTGACCAGCCAGCAAAAGCACAAATCCAATGCAATAAGCAGGCAACATTGCAGCCGGTGACCCCAGCCAAACCACACCGTCCGATTCTTAGGGGCTGATTGGGAAAAACAGGCCTTTCGGACTGCTTCTGAGTGCAGTGAAGCAATACTATAGCATAGCTGTTGATTACTGTCGCCATTCTCATTCCGATCACGCGGGAAATTCGTTTTGACCCGCTTCCCATTCTTGTTATAAAAGGATACCTGAACAACGTGTCTACTTCGTCAACTGCGTCTTCTAAATACCATTCCTTAGCACAATTTGCATCACCTTGGACTCCGTAAGCCATGCCAAGTCCAGTTTTATCACACGATTGTGCAATACCGAAGATGGCATCAGCAGCTGTTATCCAGCGTCACGGAGCCGAGACGCCCTCCAGTGACATAAAGAGCAACAGCACCTCGCCCAGTTACAACACAGCCGCAACAGCACCACCTGTGGAGGAGCCGCTAGGGGAGGAGACCTTTGCCAAACCTCCGCCCTTTGTTCGCATTCCAGATCTCTTCAGTTCTATCATGGCCTCGAAACCGGTCGTCAATCCCAATTACTTCACGGCCAAAGCCAGGGGAGATCGATGGGCTGAAAGGTCAGTACCCCAGGATGGTCAAGGGAAAGGCTCCTATGGGCAAGCTGACGGCGCCTTTTCCCGTTCAGAATATTAAAATTCGACAAGACTATGGCAGCGAAAAATGCCAAGATTGACCTGTGTTACCTGGCTTCTATCTGGTCTCCAGGAGCATCCGAGGACCGTCTGGGCATGATGTTGGACTGGAACCACTGGGTAAGTCTTCGCTAAGCTTTCAGAAATCCACGTGGAAACCAAGGCTGATTCACGCCCTGGCGCACAGGTTTTCCCGTTCGATGACCGTACGTTAGGTCACATGCAAGAACCTTTCAAAGCGAGACCCCGAATTTTAGAGACAGAAAAACACTGATGCCGTATCAATGTAGAGTTCGATGAAGGACACCTCAAAGAGGATCCCGCTGCAGCAGCAGAGGAGGTGAGGGAGACCATCGCAATCATGGAAGGGGGCGCACCGCGGTACACCCCTGAGTCCAACCCAATCCGATACCTGTTCCAGACATGTTGGGACAGGTTAAGCGCAGTCTCCAGTCCCGGTATGGCATAGATAAGCTCTCTCTGGCTGTCGTTACCAGTCTCAGATGTGCTTCTTGTGAAGCCGTGACAATGCTAACTCCCAGCCACAGAGATGCAGCAGCGGTGGATAGATCAGCACAGGCGGTACTTTGCGCAACTCCTCGTGCAGGTCGACCAGCAGGTCGGCGGCGACAACTTCAAACGCGACGTCGACGCGTACATGGACCTGCGCAGGGGCACGATCGGCGGGTATGCGGCCATCAGCCTGTCCCAATACGGTGAGGACATCAACCTGCCGCAGCACGTCTACGACCACACCAGCCTGCAGGAAT
This sequence comes from Diaporthe sp. P3_1W, assembly GCA_037177825.1. NCBI lineage: Eukaryota > Fungi > Ascomycota > Sordariomycetes > Diaporthales > Diaporthaceae > Diaporthe > Diaporthe sp. P3_1W. Next base: position 4,181,868 of record JBAFXB010000008.1, read on the forward strand.
GTATGACTATCTCGTCTGACCTGGTCGTTTTGTAAGCCAACCCGAATGAAGCCGCCCACCCGCCATCCCCCGTGCCCCCAGAAAACGGTGCACTGATCTCTCGCTTCACGTCCCCTAGGGTCAACGATGTCCTGTCTTACCGCAAGGACCTCGAGCTGGGCGTCGACCACAACCTGATATCGCTCCTCATGGAAAGGGACCATCTCACCATCCAGCAGGCCTTCGACAAGATCGGCGACATGACCAACGAGTGCTACCGCAGGTGGTACCTCGCCCTGGCCGACCTTCCATCCTACGGCGAGAAGATCGACCGCGAGGTAATGAAGTTCGTGGAGATTTGTCGGGCTATGGCTCAGGGCAACCTGTACTGGAGGCAAGTCAGCCCCGTCGGTGATCTTGCTTTTAGATCGCAAAAACTTCATGAAATGAAATATTGACATGCGTTATAGCTTCAAGACAGGTCGTTACCTGGGTAGCGAGGGCCACGATGTCCACGAGACTGGTATTATGAGTCTCCCCGCCGGTCAAGGAAACTACCACCAAAACCCTTATAATATTAATCCCAAGTAGTGGGCATAATGGCGCCAATTGCTTTGCTTACCATACTTACCTAGGTAGGCAAGCAGCCGGGTTAGCATAGTCTATTGTACTATCTGCGTCAATGGCTGGGGCTAAGAGAGGATGCCTGCGGGGGAGGGGCCTCTGATAATATCCGGGTCTCATGCGGGAGCGTTTGGTATTGTGAATGTAACCATTAGGATTCCGGCGTGCTGCTGGCCTTCAACCTCCCGGGTACATGGAGGACCAGTTGTGGTGTAGAAGCGACGTGGCTTCCTTCGCCAAATAATCACAAGGGAAAGGGTTTTACTGCGTGTATCTGGGCTCTTCGTGGAGAATGGTACCTTCGAAGAAGTTTCCACCCACGACATGCCTTCTGGAACTACCCCAATCATATCAAAATGTGTCTGGCAGAGGCGATCCAACGTGACCGGACAGGTCTCCAGACACAAAGTCAGGCTGTGTGCAGGGGGGTTTCAACAGAGGCCAGGCATTGATTACCACATTCTTCCCCAAGGGAACTCTGTTATCCCAGCTGCTGCGAAGGCGGACCGGACGATGTCTGCGGCGTCGTCGTCGGAGAAACGTACCGCCTCTCATGTTGCGTGCCACCAGTAGTAATCCGGGCACTGTAAAGTGGTTGGACCCGCGTGTGTCTCGGGTGTTAGCAACGAGGAGGACGGCTTTTGTTCACACAGACTCGGAAGCTGCGAATCCTTTTGGGGATGGCCCCAGGGCTTGGGTGACTCCGAAGACATATTGCTGCATTAACTAAACTGAACAATGGATGGCTCGTCCATCAAACACACATCTAGCAACCGCCGCAGGTTGCATTACTGCTCTATTTTTGCGGTCTCAATTATTATAAGTAGAAATGTCCCTTTTCTTCGTCTGCCAGCACAACAGTATGAATATTTCCCCTCTGATGAGCTTCTCGTGTATCTGTACAGTGCATCCTCATCTCTCAATACTCTCGTTCTGTCGAAGCTAACTCCACCTCATCATTTGCTGTGAGTCATCTTCTTCTGTGCATGTGATATCTTGACCAAATTTTCAAACAATTTAGGTAGCTGGTATCTTCCTTTTGGTCCAAATCGATTGGTCTATACCTGCTGAGTCTATCATCAACCCGCGGTGACAATTTTCTGTCATGCATTACAAAGTCGACGGTGGCGTGAATATTCATCGAAACTCATTTTCCGGCGCCATCAGACCTCAAGAACTTCAAATATCCCTCCTCATCCTGCCCAAACCGCGCCCACATCCCCTTCGAACTATCGTCCAGGTTCACCGGTGCCCCCACGCCCTGTATCTCCTCATCCGTCCAGCCGTGCAGCCCAAAGGCCAACAGCGCCATCGAAGAAGCCTTGAGCAGCGGCTGCCTCCGCGTCAAGACGATCGACACGCCCAGCAGCACAGCTGTGGCGACGACCTCGGCGACGGTGACGAGGATCCAGGGCCAGCGCACGTGGTAGTACGTCTCGCGGTACCTAGCCCTCCCCTCCACCGCTGCCGCCATCGTGTTGTCCTTGCCGGCGCTCCTCAGCTGCGCGGTCAGGGTGTCGGCGATGTTGGTCGTCAGGTTGGCCAGGTCGGTGAGGTACATGAACTCGGCGAGGTTCAGCGAGTCCTCCACGGCCCCCTGCCTCGTCGCGGAGCGCAGCTCGCGGGTGAAGAGGGTCGTGATGTAGGCGAAGAGGCCCCTGTCGACGGAGATGGAGATGTTGAAGTCGGGGGTTGAGGACCCGGGCTCTTTATAATAGGCGTACGAGGGGTTGAGACCCGCGTAGAGGGAGTTCTCAGCGAACAATTCGAGATCCTGTGTGGTGACGCTTGCGTGGCGGAGGCCGGATGGCGAGGCGGTGGCGTTGTGGAAGGTCTTCTTGCACCAGTTCCAGGACATGGAGTAGACCTCAGCTGTGAGTGTGGTGGAATTCGTGGTATTCACCGCGAATAACGTACTACCGTCCACGTTGGGCGTGGAATTGAAGAGTGATGTCGACCCCGTCCGACCTGTGTCAAGGTGTAGTTCGAGGGGAAGACTGTCTGGGAATTCGTAGGTGCAGTAGAGGTCACCGCTAGCTTTAGAGCGACTACGAGTCTCGCAGCTTCGATTGTACGCCTGGGTACCGGTCAGGTTTTGGAAAGTCCCGCAGACCGCCAGAGTCTCGAATTCGTCCCAGGAACATTCCGTCGCCGGCTCTGGGCAGTGGAATTCGACAGCAGGGGGGGACCCTGCAGCGCCGTTGAGAATCGAAGTCTGGAGTTCCAGCGTGTGCAAGTTGGGCTCGTGTGGTGCTCCTAATACGACTCAGTATGTTTTTTCGAGATACGGAGTAATAAGAGTGCCCTCTCACGCACCATTATAACCCTGGAAGGAGGTAGCAACCAGAGCTCTCGAGGAGTAATTGTGGGCTTGCCCAACGAGTGCCGTTGTGTTTGTCATATAGGCCAATTTGGTTCGAGTCTCTATCGTCTGCTGGGTACTTGGCTCAATGCCCAATGCTACCAGAGTGACGATGGCAAAGGCCCACGCACTGAGAACTTTGGCCCGTCCAGTGATCAGCAGTATGAACGAGCCCCAGGGGCCACGGCTAGCGTCGTCATATAGTTGGAGATGATCCAGCGGGTTTGCCTGGTACTGAAAATGGTCCCATTTCATCTGGCTGATGCAAGCAGCGATGGGGACCATCATGGCGGTCTTGGTGACGTTGGTCAAGATGGAGAGTAGGGTGTTGGGCAGGATCGCATACGGCCACTCCTCCACCGCCAGGTTGTCGACCTTCAACAGCACCGGGATCAGGAGGGCAGTACTGATGAGGCTCAATATCATCGCGCCGACCTCCCACCACCACCACCCTCCGAGCTGGAGCTGAGGCACTCCAGTCGCTCTTGAGCCATACCGGTCGTGGCTCGATTTCGAACGACTGGCCTCCGTCGAAGTCATACTCGGCCGTGTATGACTGGCAGTCTCTCGGCCTGTTTCCACATCAGAAGGCTCTGCCATCAGTGGCGCGCCCGGCGAGGGTGTGTCATCCTATTCCATTAATTATTAACTACCATGCACAAAGCACAATAAGAGATAGACCCACTGGCATCTGGCCCAAGATATCTCTCAGGCTTGGTGAAGTCAAAGTAGATCAGGATGACCTAATACCCTCAATATCGTGATCACACTGCTAAGGAATGGAAATGATACGCATTTCCCTTCCAGGCTGGATTCGGAATAGGTATGTATATGAGATTACCTCAAAACAAGTTCAAAATCGGAGTTTTAAAGGTGCAGGATAGGAGCTGATCAGGCAGCCGTAAGTAAGGCTTTCGGGACCCACATAGGCGTTGTAAAAGAGGCGCTGCCGAAGTTAAAGATCGTCTGATGGAGAACTGCTCGCTTACATCTTGCAGGGTCGCGAATCCTTCCCTGCAGATCAACCATTGGCTAATGCATTCCTCTAGTATTTCTCACTAAGAATTGTTACTGCAAGTGGAACAACGTTGCAGGGGATAGCGAGGTGTCCCCATAATTTTCACACATCTCTGGTCCTCACGGCCAATCGATGATATGCCAGTGTTTTCCTCGGGAAAAAAGAAGTAAGACCAATATGCGGAAAACGGGAGGATGTGGGGACATTGTTCAGCTTGGAAGCCTTAGTGAGACCACATGGAACACTGCAGTCCAGTAAGTCTCAGTATTGACTCGGCCCATCCATGAGTCAGCCAGCTTCAGCATCAAAATACCTGTGCTCACCTCGGCGCCCGAGATTTGTATATCGAGGCTGTGGATTTGCGTATGGAGCTTTGGTCACTTATGGTAAACGACGAAATCAGTGGCTTCGTGTTCCCTGGCTGCAATTGTATCATACAGTCGAGGTACTTGAGCCTGGCATATTTATGCCCGGGGACCGCAGAGGTCAGGAATGGGATCCCGCCAGGCTCTCCAGGTAGACGGCGTCCGTGTGGAAAGTGTTTCATGGTCTTGAGCAGCGCCATTTGTGACCGGAAGTTTGCTGGACTGGGTCCGCAATAGCTGTGGAAAGACTCTCTGGTGTAACTGGACAAATCTTACAGAGGCAGTCTCATTGTCACAAGAATGCCGGGATGAACGGTGGTTTGCATATCTGAAATCGGTAGCAGAAGTAAAAGTGTCGTCGGAGTGCAACTAGAGTTCTACAACTCTCGGCTTAGACAAAGTCCATAGCTGCGCTGGCTGCTCTGTCTGCGCCTCCATTAACACCACTGTCCAGCGCCTTTACTACTGCTATTAGGTGATGGTCAAAAAGCACCATTTTGTAGCTGTCCAAGGAGCCACCTTCTACATTTATAAACTAGTACACTATATATTGCCCCCCGGTGCCCAATATTTCCTCTCCCATTAATTAACACCACAAGCGGCATTGGCAATGACCAGCTAAACATGCAAGACTTTCAGCAGTGCTAATGTTTATTGCAGAACCAACTTACAATTAGCTTACAATTAGTTGGCCAGCTCATAACAACGCAACCCTGAGAATAATCTAAACATGAGGGAAGAGGATAAATAAATGCCTCTCAAAGAACCAAAATGCTGCAACAACAAATTAATTTAATTAACACGGCCATCAAGCACACCCATATACCTTATACATGATTTCAGTGAGTAATAAGTACCCCTGTGTGCGGGTTGGTGAGTTTGAGCAATGGCTGAGAATTGCATCTGGCAGATCCAGCCCCCGTACAGCTTGTCATGTTCCACATTACCCAAAGGAGATTTGCACCAGCCAGGAATACCCGTGGGGCTGCTCGCTTGAGTGCACCCACTGCTGACGCAGTGAACACCAAAACCCCCAGCACACTTAAGGGGTTTTGTTTTTCTTTTTTCTTTTGGAGATCAGAGATCCGTACAACCACTTTTAAAGGACACAACCATTTCTGACTAAGCAATGCAGTCCCACACAGTGAATGTGCAAGCAGTGAATGTGGCCACGTCGAATGGCAACAAGGGCACAAGATGGCAGTAAAGAATAGTTAATTTACAACTAGGGTTGCCTAAGAAAGAGAAAGGAAAAGCAAGAATGGCCCAAGGGTCAAATCAGAATTGCTTCTGAGGCCAGTTAGGCTGATAAGATAAGCCAACCAGACGGGCCCACAGGGCCCTGTGCACAATCAGCCCCATGGCCCTGACAGTTTGCATGCACTCTCTCAGATGCAAAAAGTTGAAAAGGCTTTACTCAAACTATATAGTGCAGTACGCTTTGTTTTTATTAAAAAAAAAACTAACAGCAGGAATAGGTATATATAAATGGGTACTGCATCTTGGTAAAGGCAGAAAAAAATAACCAAAGCAAAAAATGCGGCTTGTGTGGATTGAACACACGACCTTCAGATTTGATGCTGAAGTTATCTTCCTGGTTTGGGTTAGTGACCTGTTGCTGAATGACTTGTCGGAAACTTGTAGTACTCACAGTCTGACGCTCTCCCAACTGAGCTAAACCCGCTTGAAAATCTGGACAGCAAATATTAATTATAATGATGGTGCAGTCTGAATTTGAAAATTTGTACTGCTTCGTAATGATAGTTGGGAGAGCGGTAGTATGCAACTTTATAAGATAGGACAAAGGTTGTGTAGTAACTTATGTTGAATCTTGTCAAGCCCCCTGTGACATGCCGTCCTGTCATCTGGAATCCTTCTCTTGACATTCAGTAGAGGTGTGGCTTCCTTCCATCTCGTCTTGGCTGCCTTTATGTTGAGGAAGTACAGAATGGTCTGAATTGTCGTCGCCATCATTATCCAAGCTCTTATACTTATCAAACCTAGACCCGTCGTCGTTAATCATATGTAGGCGGCGTGCCATCAACCTTTCAGTTTCTGGCAAGATGAGAATGTTTGTAGTGCCAATAGCTACACAACCGGGAGAAAACCCTTCGAGGTCCTCACGAGCCGAGCATCGGGACCTCGATCTCTAAGTTTTCCGTTCAGACCGACCTTGAGGCTCTCTCGGCCGATATAACGATAATGTCTGCCTGTCGTTCAATCACGGCTCTTCCCGAGCATCCGGAAATGTTCTTTGTTCAGGGTCCCTGATGCATCCTCTGGGTGCCATACTCATGGCAGGGTGTCCCTTGGAAATCCCATGACGCTCATTGCCTGTCACGATCCTGTGACAACATAGTTTTGGGTGGCAATGACTGTGTCCCTGACAGGTACTTTGCAGTAGATTGCCGAGGAGGAGACATGTAACGGTGCGTCACCGATGACCAAATAATGCGCTTAAAAACAGGTACAAAGAAAGGTTAATAGAGGACAGCGCCACGGCCGTGCCATGAACTCCCAATGGTATTTGTGCATACCGCCGGAAAAGGCGATCTCGAGCTAGGAGGCTCTTCGAAAGTAATGTACTGCCGAGCAGGGGTTGGTCATATTTCCATAGGGGATAGCGACATGCCAGTCAATTGGTGATGGCAGATGGTTGATTTCCGAAAATGAAGTACCCAGGCCCCAGGTGAGCCGTTCCGTAAGCCGAGTACATGTTTGCCGGTGTGAAAGTCGCCTGCTCCAAGTCGCCGGTGATTCAAGTCCGGGTCCTAGCCCAGTGCTCGTACAATCGCCCCCCCCCCCCCGAGTATCACTGCAGGCACACAACAAGTCTTCGCAAATTCAGGAGCAATCAGCCGTCAGCTCCTCCTAACACAAGTCAAGTAGCATACACCACGAGTATTAGATGTCAGTTTCCACGAGAGAAAATCCCTCAAAACGTAGAGCGTCAAGTCCTTTCGCTCCGGGCGGGCGACAGAATACCGCTTGCGGGCGGCGCCATCGTGTTCCACCTCAGCTGGGAGGCCGGTCCTTGCTGTCGTCTGACCAGTGCAGTCAGTTGCGCGGAAAGACTTGATAGACCTGGGCTTGGCGTTGGGATGAGAAGCCGCGCGCCGTACTAATGCATCTTTTTGTAGTGATAATGCAGACTCTCCCGCCGCTGACCCGCTCCGCCGCTCCGCATACACTAATAAATGGCCAGCACTCGTCCCACTTGGGTTATGCCTCCCTTCTCCCGCAGGCTTCCGGCTCGGACGTCCTACTCCGGTCGGCAGGCTGAGACTTGAGCTTGCCTGCGGTGAGGGACTCCTTTCGTCCACACACGGTCCCTCACCCGGGCCAGTGCAAGATCTCTCTTTATTGTACTGTCGTTCCAGGCCCCGCTCGGTCCGTGTTGCAAGACAGCTCGAAAAGCTCAGAGCGAGCAAATTGGCAACTTTCGCCGCTTGTCGCCGACATTGCCAAGAGATCCTTGGCTATGAGGATCCGAAGTTCGTTCATGCCGTACCTGGGTGTGTTGTAATTATTCTGTGAAAGTTATACATGACTCCAAAGAGCCGTTGTGAAATGCGTGAAAGAGTCCACCTATGCGTATCCGAAGCGCAGCGAAGGGTTTGAGGCGAAACTAAGCGCATTACCCAAGTGCCGTGTGATCGGCCTTCAGGTGACATCGGAGAGGGGCGCGCGCCAGTCGCCCCATCAAAGAGTCTTCAGATTGGCGAGACGTGCTCCGGCAACGTGTTAGATGGCGAGATATTCAGGCAGACAAGCGTGTTGGGGCTGTGGTTGGACGGCGCAAGTTGCCTCCGTCCAAAAGAGGCAACGAAAGTAGCAGCGAGGACACAAATTAGGAGTTCTCGACCGGTCCATGTCTTATTAACGTATCCATCCTGAGACGTCCAAAAGCGCCAAGGACATGTCAATTGCGGATGCGAGCGATCGGCTAAGTGCACTCGCGAGGCGCCCGACATTTAGTTTCCGTATGTCCTTCCGAAGCTGTCAACCCGGTCGGCTGAGGTCACATTGCATAATATGCCGAAGCTAAATTTTTCTTCCATGGGGATGCGGCCGTCTAGAAACAGGCGAGCCTCCCACTCGCTCTCCGTGCCGAGCAATTTGGGTAGGGAATCACGCTCTTCCGGGCCCTCTCTGCCTGTAGCATCCCAAGGAGATGCAAAAGTCAGCCACCGAAAAGGTTTCCCGTGCGAGTCATGGCCGGCGGATGCGATGTTCCCGTAAGGATCGATCAGATGGGATCACATATGCACTGCAACGCTTAAGCTTTCCATTACAGCTCTGACCGCACCAGGAATGACGTTCACTGCCCCGGCCGGGGGACGTGGCTCGGGGCTCGTCTGGGGAGGCCAACACCTGCTGCTGACTCTGCCGAAATCCCACTTCTGTCCGGATTCACCCACACACACAATGGCCTTGCTTTTCCCAGGTCATCCATTACGGCGCGGTCGTCATTCGTGATCGCAGTCATCAGGGCCCCGATTCTTCCTGAGTCCGATTCTTGATTTCCGTCCTGCGACTTAAAGTTAGATCAAACGATCTCTCCGTCGCTGCCCTGAGCGTCATGGCGTCGGGTCAGCGCCCGACCCCGGTGGGATGGTATGAGCCTCCTCTTTACGGCCGGACGCTCAGCATCGCCATCGCCTTTATCTCCGGCTGTCTCATCGCATTCCTTCTAGGTTCGTATACCGCCGTTAGGCCCTGGCACTCTCGTCGCCTGTACGTGTCGTGCTGACCGTTTGTGTGTCCCCTCGTCCAGCAAGCAAAGTGTTCGCGGTGAAGGACTGGCGTCTGCTGCCGTATACCATGTGGGGTGGGTTCGATACCAACGCGAGACATGTCATTCGGAATGGTCCATGCTAAGCCTCCACAGTCGTCCTCGCGGTATACTTATTCAGCTTCATCTTCGTCTTCGGATCCACGGTCCTGCAGTTCGGGATTGGAACGAATTTCAACGAGCAAGCCTGCACGGCGGCGATGGGATTATGTTTGTTCGCATACGTGACGAGCAAGGTGAGTGCGGCTGGGTTCCGAAAAGCAACTGCAATCAGAGTCTGACCACGCAGCAGGTCGTAAGTGCTGATACTGAGCAACACCATACAAAGAACTCGTCTAACAGTCGGCTAGTTCATATACCTGTTTCTGGTTGACAGGGCGGTACGTTAAACACTCCATGACAAGTTACATGAATTGTCATCTGATGTGTGGACAGCATATCGTGCGCGGCTCAAAAAAGCCCCGTCTGAAGTCAAAACTTTACATTTTCAACTCTTTTGGCATGCTTGGTACGTATATCGGGACTGAACTTGACTTTTTGATTCTAATGACGGTCAAGGTGTCTATGTTGTTATTACGATTATGAACTTTGTGCTGTAAGTCACCAGACAAATCCCTTGATCAGCACCTCTATGCCAAAAATGCCTACAGACTCTTTGAGTAAGTATGTAACTAACATATTGCCAGGCATATTGCGGAGTTTGACAAGGGACATTGTGTTATTGGCCTACAAAAGCCCGTCATCATACCACTGATTTCTTTCGATGCGCTTGTCAACGTATGTAAACTCCATCTGCGAAGATTCTGTTAATGTCTAAATTTCCTTTTACGCAAGGTTGACAGACTCGTAGGTATACCTAACTTTGTCGTTTCTCGTCCCACTGACAAGTAAGTCAAGAACCCCCCCCCCCCCCAGCGTTCGATGCCTCGCTAATGTTTACTCAAGGCTTGCCGACAATCAAATGGTCCGAGGTGTGGAGAACAGGCACATTTGAGACGATGCTGCAAAGCCTGCAGTTCCAGAGGACACCGGCTAATGTCAGATTGAGGAGGCTGGCAAAGAAGACGTTCATCGGCTCTTGTTGTACACTGGTCAGCAGCATCACGTACGTGATTCAAAAGTAATATTTTGTGACGAAATAGCTAACTCTTTAACTCTCAGCAACTTGACCGTATTAATGGCTCTTAACGGGGAAGAGTCTTGGCTGTGCCTGATGTGCTGCAACAGCGATAGTGAGTCAAATGTCTCCAACTTCTTGACTCCAGACTCATGGTGCTGACGGATCGTCCGACTTCTAGTCCTATTTTCTGCAATAGTAATGCACTGGCTCACTTCGAACGAGCACACTGCAACCAAGAAGCCCGCCTACGCAAACGCCTACGTGAGGCGCTCGCAACAATCCGGCCCCTCGAGATCGGCGACGGACGACACGGCGGTGGTGCAACAGCCGTTGATGGTAGCAACTCCTACGAAACTGGGGCCGTCAGTTGGGGATAGTGGGTTCTCGGCGGACCCAGAGAGTAACCGCAGTAACCCCGGTTGAACGGAGTTGCGCAAGTATTCAGTCTTCGCAATGATCTGTATATAGGTTAAAATAGTGTACTTCAACTGCAAGTGGCACTTTCATTGAGCTCAATGTGACAAGCCACTCTTGCGTGCATACTGTTATGCGATCGCAAAAGCAACACGACAATCACGGCCAGGAGTGGCCAGGTCTCTACGATTGTCAACGGCTCATAGTTGTCAACCATTTACAATCTATAGCTACTTGGATTGTGATGTTTTGTCCGTCCCCACACTATTCAGAGAGTCAGCCACGTCTGTGCTCTGATTATGCATGACATATGCCGGCGACGCTATACGCAGCGGTAAGGCCACCCAGATTGACGGGCGGCCCCGAAACACACGAGTTGTGGGGAAGGTGAAACCAAGAGCCCAAGCTTTTTTGGTACAGCCCATGGCATAGGAGACCGAGATGTTAGATGATTGAGAGTTCAGACTGGACGCTGCTTCCAGCGGGTCGAGCGGTTGGGATGCCGTCAGAAGCCCCGGAATACTTATCCTTTCGGCAATCTGAGGATATGCGTATCTTGATTCACAGCATAAAAGAGGATTCTTCTCCTCCCAGCAGGATACATTCTTTTCCGGTAAAGCTCGACGGCCCAAGCGATGCAAGCATCTCATAGATAGAAGTAATTTCCCCATATATTGAACTTGACAAGGTTGTCACGCGAGACCGCACGTGGATACCCAGGCACTAAAAAGGGACGAAGCCGCTGACTCAATCGTGAACTTTGTGAGGAGATCTGCAGTTTCCAGTTGCTGCTTTCCGCTCGAGATCTGCTGTATTCAAGGAAGCCATGTTGAGAAAACTGTATCAACCGCCGTGGAATTATTGTGCGTACAAGGTGACGTACCGAAGTATTACCGTGAGCGCCCCAAGCGATCCTCTGTCATTTTCTTGGTTACCGACTAGCAGCCACGTGAGCAATATAATCGTAGCTTTATTGAGCAAAGAAGGTGGGTGTGGCTACTGTGAGTCGGCAATCGGAGTGTAGTTGTGGTTCGTAAGGGACTTTGAGGAGGAGATGTTATGAGAGGCACAGAAACTGTCTGATGATAATTCTTGAGATCTTGCTGCATTAGTCATATACGAAGACGAATTTCTTTCAGATACCCGGGTATTCACACTTCCCATTGCTTCCATCAATGATTTTTTGGGGGGGTTGGGGGGAGGGGGAGTCCGTCAGTGTTGAGTTGACAATATTGACAACTATATTCGAATCACTGTTGTACCATCTACTGGGAAGAGCTTGTACCCAGAATTCAGGGTTGATTCCGACTATGTGAAGAGGAAATTGAAGCTCATACAAGTTCTTTTGTCCTTCCTTGGCGTCTGGGTACCAAACTGATTCTCAGATGGAGAAAAACAAGCATCATGCGTGAGACCACGTCTCCCTCAAGTCATCGATTTCAAGAACCCTCTGGGTACAGTTTTCTCGGAACAAAGCCAGCCTATTCCTCATCAGAAGCACCGCAGGCGGGCTCAAAAGACTTCATCACAGGACCAACAGAAAATAAGGTGAATATGAACACAAATGCGTCACTATTTAATGACACGAGTTACTCGATGTAGTTATTCGATGTGATTGGTTTTCGTATGGGACTTCTCAGCCCTCGAATTGAGCTCTCGCGTCAACACTGTCATGATTTCGACGCTCTTGAGTGCGTATTAATTGTATTCCAAGCACAAGTACACTAGGAGATATCCCGTTCAGCATCTCGCTGCGGAGCTGAAATGTGACAATACACCAGGAATGCACTCAGAAGCTCCACCATATACCCTACGTAAGGTCGAATTTATTCCGAGCCAATATGTCATCCGTTATGGAGCCATCTCATGCCCAAGTTACGTTCGAGTCGGCTTGGTATATACGGCCAGGGGTAACATACTACATCATGTCCCTCTCCATTTGTCGACCAAGGTTAGTAGATCACCCTGATGGCAAGATACGGCACCGATGATTTAGAGAGTTCTGATCGGTTAGCACACTGACATCCGCCTGTGGGACACATTCTTCCCTTATCCTGTGCTGAGTAAGGGAGAGGCTTTCCGCGACACTTCCTGGCTTTGGATCAGTGGCTTGGGACCAAGGACAGATCGTGCTACGACCTGGTGGCAGACGCTTGCTCGGCTAGTCTTCGAGGTATTTTCCCAACTGATTGCAAGCTCCCCATGCTCTTGAGGCCCCCTTCACCGAACTCGTGTCGTACAAGACACAAGTCCTGAAGAGGGACACTCCTATTTGGGAATCATCTCCCGGCCGGCCAACCCATGCAGGCGGCCGATTCCATATAGATGTTCTGACTGGCCAGGACTTGACCGAATCGGGAACCGTTCGCCTTATATTGGGAAGTAAGGAAGAAGGTGGTTACACAGCAGCCATTTTTAGTAATCCCATACCATGCCAAGATCCTGCAGTCATGGTTTCGTTTACAGAAGGATCGTCAGAGGGGCACTAGCAGGATTAGCAAGCTCGTGTTTGAAATTGACCGAGTTGAGTTGTGTCATTGGGTATCCTTACAAAGCTGAGACTGCTTGTCGGCTAGTCACCCTTATTTGCCCACATGTAAAAGCAAGCGGATTTCAAACATGGAATTGATAGTTCCTCCACGAAAGCATCTTGTGAAATCCCTTGCGGATGAGCTGGTCCCAAATGAGCAAACAAGTCAAGACTTTGGAGATTCCGTAATTGCCAACTGTTCTAACTTCTTTCCGGCCAAAATGCCATCTATAAAGTTTTACTCGCTTGAATCAAACCAAATATCGAGTCTTGTAATGCTCATGTACAGTTCAGGGAAGCTGTCTGTATCTGTTGTTCAATTTGGGCAGCGGCAGAACAACAATGAATCCAAGTGACTCTTGTATAATTCCGGCCTCTCATTTTTCACTGTTATTCAACCTTGCTCACTTGACAACGTACTGACTGTGGCGAGAAATCAGTTAGTTGTGAATCACTTGTGATAAATTAGCCCTCCTGCATGCCTCTTTGTCAGTTTACTGTAGCAAAGTCTGTATGGGGACTTTGATGAAGGAGTTTTCAAGTAGACTTTTGCTTCATCCTACGAAATGGTGAAGTCGAATGTAAGCTAACATAAAAGGAATACTATGAAAAGAAGAGGCAGACTCTTCAACTTATATTGACATCACTTGATGTTGTTTGCCTGTGACATCCGCAAATGAGTATTCAAGCCCTCACCTATTGCAGTAAATAAAGTCTTCCTATCTTCATGAATGAGCGTACAATGTGCCCACAAAGCTATATCCAAGAAGAAACGTGAAACTGACAACATACCTACTCAATTACAACTAGGTATATGTTACATCATGCTATACTGCTTTACTACCAGGAACCACCCAACAGGTGAAATAAAACAATTTTCAAACAATCAGTGAGCACATGCTACGCCGCTTCCTCAAAACCTCCGGCTACCTTTGCCCTCGCCCAAAATATATAGATCATTCACACCTGATAATGCGATGATAGACACCTCCTGGCGAAGTGGGAGTTGGATATCATAGGCACACACAGTCTCCGTCATGTTCCCATTTTTTCTGACACATCTCAGCTTCTGGTGAGACGATCTACAGACGCGCGGCCAACTTTGAACCTGCGACCTTCTCCGGGTACATCACATCTCTAGGCTGTGTAAAACCACGAGCATTCCAGATGCCCCGAAGGATAGCATACTCTTCAATTGTACATGGAAAGACTGGTGTCGTGAAACGGTGTGCAAAGTCAGGCGTGTAGACACAGCGGGTGCATCCAAAAGTAGCAGGATGTCATGAGGGTTAGGTGAGAAGGACACCAGGGACCTGGGGGTGTGGGGGGTTTGGGTAACAAGGTAGTCCAAACGCGCGAGGAAAGCCAACTGAGCTAAGCATCACCGCATTCCACAACGGGAATATGAGCGCTTGGGTAGTCTGGGCCATACAAATCTACAAAAATCGATACCTCGTAAAGCTCACAGGTCGATGAGGCACATCAATCCACTCCTGAGGTTTCCGACGGCTATTGTTGGCCTGGGATTTGCTTGTGCTGCTTTGCTCGACCCCTTCACCGCAAAGGGACGACCGCACACAGGATGCAGACAGGAGAATGGTACAGAAACAGGGATAAGAGAGGTGATCGCGATCCTTCATGAACCGTTATCGTTCTCGTGAAGCGATGGCACCCCCCCCCCCCCTCCCTGGGACCTGCGCAACGCTGCGGCAGGCGGTCGTGGTGGTGGTGGTTGTTTCGATGAAACATCCCCGGTCCCCCTTCCCTCCCCAAAACGAGCGAAGGAACACGGCGATGATCACCGGCCGGGATTCAACCAACACCCATGAATTTCGCCACCACCCAGGCGGTAGGAATGGGCCGTTCTGTCGTACGTGCGTCTTGGTCTTGTCAATCGCCAGAGACTCCTTTGTCTGGGGTGCGGGGTACACTTGATGCCCTGATCTGATGCCCCGGGCTTGGAAGGCGTCAGGGAATGAATGACTCGAGCTCGGTGAGGCACGAAGGGATTCCGGACGGACGCAGCTGGCAGGGAAGTCATAATTAGTAGTTGAGCCATGTCCCTTCGGTCTGGCCTCTGGAGGAACAATGCATGCATAAGTGGCGGTATAGATTGGCAGCGAGACCTTCTCACGGACGACCTTGGGCAGTTTCGGCCGGGTGATGGGCCAGAAGTACGGAGCAGATCGATGTCCAACCCACATAAAGAGAAACACCGATGCGAGATGGGGTTATATTGGGGGAGACGTTATAGGTAGATTGCGTCGTCTCAGGAGAGAAGCGACGTCGTGCACGCCTAGCGGCCTGGGCTGCGCCGTTGAACTGCCCGGGCCCAGGATTCAATGCAAGCAAGGGTGAAGCAGCCAGCGCCCCGAAACTGACGGTCTGTCACCGCCTTCGGCTGCGCGCTGCCGCTGCCCGCGTCCCAAACGGGGAGACGGGTTCGCATTGTGTCGCATTGTGTGTGGTTGTAGTGTGAGGCTCGCTCACTGCCGGGGGGGGGGAGAGCTTGGAAGGGGCAAGACAGATCGAACAGTGCAAGTGATGACCCGATGGCAGTCGGCCCTGCACCTGCAGTAGCTACGCCAGCGCCTTGGGGACCTGGGACTGGCAGGCGAAGGCGGGCAGGACTGGGCGAGAGAGAGCCTGCAACCCGCCCTCGGCGCAAGTCGATCGCGGCTATTCCGCTGGGCGACCTGGCGCCGTGGGCGACCTGGCGCCGTGGGCGTATCATGAAGTCATGGCAGTGCACCTTGCCAATGTTAGCGCGATGCCCCCCTTATTACTGCGTTCAGCGTATGCAGGCAGGGCAGGCTGACGAGCCAGACCGGATAGAACAGGAGCAGGACAAGTTTTGGTCTGGTCTAGCCGGAAGTTGATGGAGATAGCCGAGTGGTGCTGCGGCCAGGGGGGACCACCCAGTGCTCCGTTCGCTGGCAGGGAGGGCCTTGTCCACCTGCGTCGAGGTCCTGGTTGACGAGAACCTCGGGACATGCACGAGCAGGACCCCTAAAAAAATCAAACCTGGGGATGATGAAGGAAGAGGATCAAGAAGGACCCTTGCCCTGCCTGCCATTGACTGATTGACTGAGTGACTGACTTGGGGACTGGATACGCAGTATTGAAAGAGGATACCGTGACCCAATCGGCCGACGAGGTGAGGAGTTTTGGAGGGTCCACAGAAATAAATGCCACGCATAGGAGAGGCGAAACGGGTGACGGGATGGCCTGAGGAGGGACCTGACGAGAAAACGGGGCGGTGGTCCAATTGTTTCGTCAGTGATCTTCTTTGTTGACTACACAGTACCTGGTGGCAGAGAGACCGGGCTGGCAGGATGGCGGCAGAGGGAGCGACTGGGCGACATCCAAGCTGCTCTCGTTCCTCTCACTCACCCAGACCATGACCAAAACAAGGGTATGGGAACCGGCCGTTTTGGGGCCATGGAATTCTTCTCGAAGGTGGCCCGTCGCCCGGGCCTGGCCGGCCGCCTATTGGTCGGCCTGGGAGAGAGTGTGCGAGGAAAAGCCACGCAAAGGGAAAGAGCAAGGGGCAGCGATGGGACCCACAAATCTTGATGTCACTGCAGATGCAGCCCATCCGTCTGTCTGTCTGTCTGTCTGTCCATCTGCCCATTTTATCTTGGGTGGGCACTCGGTTCTGGAGAGAGCAGAACTGGCAGACTTGCAAGAACTGGCAGAGAGCCGAGCTTTCCATTCCCACGGGCTCCGCATCTGGCAGACTGGGGCTCTGGACTGGGACTACCGGGACGGTCACTGGCCACTAGTCGGAGACGAGATCCATGTAGAAGTGCTCAGATTTTTTTTCCTGCTTAATTTTTCCTTCTCTTTCCCTCACCTGTCTCTTTCTCCCCTTCGTGACCATCAATTTCGGGCCTCGTCATTGGCCACTGGGGATCGGGAGATTGGCAAAGGTAATAAAGGCTGGGTGGCACAGCCGAACTACTGTATCTGTGTATGTAATGTACTGTGCGCGTGTGCAGTGAGTGATTTCACTTCATTTCATTACCTACATACTGTAGGTAGGTACTGGGTGCACTGCGTCCCGAGGCCCCGACAGTTGCGATCTTCTCCTCTGACGATGCTGCGGGTGAGACATGCAAGTGAGATGAATGAACCTCTCGAAATTGCACAGCGTCTATAACCTGCACAGTCAGCGGGCTAGCGAAGGGAAAAAGGCTGAAACGAGGCCTCTTTGGGTAGAGTGCAGACCGGTACCCGGTCTGGGTGCTGTCACCTGGGCCCATTGCTCACTGTGATGTGTGCGATCTGAGGATGCGTGGTGGTGTGTAGTGTGGTGTGCGCGTGTCTGTGTGGAGCGCTGATGCGAGGTACGTACCAAAGCGACAGCGACGAGAGAAATAAATGGTCGGCTCCAAACGGAGGGGGGCGGGAGAGGCAGAGAAGGCAGGCAGCATGACAGCAAACGGACGACTAGCACGAACCAGTTGACAGCCTAGACAACGCAGGAGAACGGCAGTTGGCTGCTCCCACTTCTCACCACCCGCCTAGGCACGTACACACTGCACGCGTAGGTATGGAGTCTAGTCGTCAGCAGTCAGCAGTCCGCTGGCCACCCACAGCTTCACCCGCATCTGATTGACTGGCGGGCTGGTTGATTGATTGATGCATTGATTGATGCATTGACTGATGCCTTGCCCTCGACGCGAACAAGTCCGTACCCAATACAGTTCCGCATATCAGCATGTCTCTGATCTCTGTCGAGGCCATCCCACCCAACTCTCACATCCACACCCACACCCTCCCAGTCCGCCCAGACAACCATCCCAGATAACAATGATGATGATGATGATGACAACAATAATGCCGGCGGAATCGGCTTACCGCCTTTTTCAGACCGAGACGAGGAGGCATCGTCACAGAAACCAGCCGGGGGACGGGGGCATGGCATTGTTCGACATCATGTCGGCTTTTTTTTTTTTTTTTTTCGTCTCCCTTCCCCCTTCGTGTTCGGCGTCAAACCGTTTCGGGCAGGGAGTGGGTCGGATCGAGCTGTGGTGACGGGGCTCTGACTGGGGTTGGCATGGAAGCTGCAGACGCGCTAATGCAAGTGTCATGGATTGTGAAGGGGCCCCCTGTCGGGCCCGCAGACTCGCACCTTCCCACTCTTTTTTTTTTCCCGCAGTTCTTTCTCGCGCTGTCCAGACGGTGGTCAGGTCGTCTGTCCGTGTCTCTCCGGCCGTCTCATGCCCCCCTCCCCTCCCCCCTACCCCCTTGGTGCGTTCCTATTGTACCCTAACCGCTGCTTGGCCTCCCCGGCTACCAGGCCAGGTACAAGGAGCTGCCACACGATTCTGCCGTTCATGTCAGGTACCGCCCGTAGTGCCGTGGCAACCCTGGGGCCAAGGACGAACGAATGAACGGGCGAGGAAAGTTTCTCGCTGTCGTGTGAGTGCTAGTGCATGGGGGTGCGCCGCCCGCCACCTTTCTGTCTCCCTCCCCCTGCTCTTGCCCCCCAGCTCCCCCAGCTCCCAGCTCTCCAGCTCCTGCCAGCCTGCCCGCCTACCTTTTCCTGACCAGAGCAGCCCAACTCAAACTCAGCCCAGACCACCACCCACCCACCACGCACCTGCCTTACCTCGCCGTAACCACAGCCCGCACCGTACCGTACCACTCGCTCGCCCTGCCGTACCATCCCATCCCCATCCATCCCATCCATCCCTTCGTCCTCCTTCACCGTGCTGCACTTCCCTTCACATGCGCTGCACAACCCAACTCTGAACCATCCATCCATCCATTCACACATCCATCTTCCCTCCCTCTCTCACTCTGTACCATCGTCCTGTACTGTACTGTATTGCCCTCGCGCCTGCATATCTTACCCTCTGCGCAAGCGTCCCCCGCCTGGACGCAATTCTGCCGCTGCATACATACAATACATACACACACATCCCGTCCATACATACAGACTCGGCCCAAAACAAGACAAACGGACGCCTAGACACCCGGGGTTCGCTCGTGCGTTTGAAAAAGATACCCTCGACGTTTTAGAAGACCCGACTCGCAACCACCTTCAAAATGCCCTACAATACCCGTCGCAAGTCGCTCTCTCTGCCCTCCCTGGGAATCCACGTCCCCGTCACCCTCGCAGAACGCGACGCCGCCAGAGCTGCCGCCGCCGCAAGTCGACTATCGCCTAGCCAAAGCCATAGCGCATCTTCCTCCACATCATCAGCATCATCATCGATGACGAACTCGCCCTCCTTCCACTCCCCACGGAGCCCCTCCACCCCCGCCGACATGGACGCTCAGACCCATGCCTCCAAGAAGATAAAACGCTCGCATGCCGGCGACGACACGCCCGCCGCCAAGCGCCATCAGCCCGCCGCAAATAAGCTGCCCCCGTCGCCGCCAAGATCCAGAGCATCCTCCGTCGAGATGAAGGACGCCGCCGACCCGGCCTCGCCATCCACAAAGATCGACCTGAGCACCGTCAACGACGAGATCGTCGAAGCCGTCATCGTCCAGCTCCAGAATGCGGGCAACCGCCCCCACATAGTCAAGGAGCTCGTCCCTGTCCTGATGCAGCAGCTCAAGATCGTCCAACAGTACGTTCCCTTCGACCCTTTCTTTCTGCACCCTGCACCTCGTACCGCGCCGCGCCGCGCAGTACACCCATGAACTCATCGTCGCTAATGATACTAACACTGCCCTTTCAGATCCGCGAACCCCTCTGCGATCATCTCCTCGCGACTGTCCACCTACCTCAAGCGCTCCTGCTGGAACGCAAACAACCCTTGCCCTATGGCCAAGGAGCTCGAGACAGTCCACCCGCGCAGGACCTACTTCTACCTCACAACATGCCCCCACGGGCCCCTGCCTGAGCCGACTATGGCAGCCCTGGCCGCGGCGCATGCGCGCACACTTGTCACGCCGAGCGCGACCTCAGCATCGGAAGACGCGGAAGACGATCGGAGGAGGGAGCTCAGCCCCTCGCCCGAGGTGGACCTGTCATCGCCCGAGTTCGACGACGTCGACGATGACATGCCCATGCCCGCCACCCCGGTCGGGTCCTTCTCTGGGCGCCAGATCCCCACCCTTGCCCTGCCGGTGCAGACCCAAAGAGGGGCGTCGCCGCCGCTCGAGAAGGACGAGAAGGAGTTCACCCAGACGGCCGACGGCCTGCAAAAACGCAAACTCAGCGGCGAGCTGCTGCCCGTCAAGTCGGAGCTCGTCGTCCAGAGCACGGAGCTGGACGAGCACGCCAAGGACGACAGCCTGTTCGGCGAACCCAAGGCCGGCGCCGCCGCCAGCCACCCCCCACCGATGGCCTTCATGGCCAGCCCGGCGATGCGCCCAGCCTTTTCCATCAGCACCAAGAAAGAGGGCGAGATGGACGGCTGGGCCAAGCTCGACAGCCTCCTGGAGTGGGACCGGAGCCCGGAGACGATCGAGCTCGACGAGCTCGACTGCCTGCTGAACGACTACTGAGATTGGAGTTCAGCACGAGTCTTGTTCATGCGCCACCATTGATTGGTTGGTCCGATCGCCACTCTCGAATGGCAGACCTGTGTCTACCTGGCGGTGGCTGACCACATGCCATCTACACTGCTCATCTATTCTACGAACGATGTAACGATTATAATCCCGGGGAATGTCTCTACTGAGCTGGAAGCTACTGTATATGTACATTATGACTTTATTTTGAGCGAGACATGAGACAGGCTGGGGAGGAAACAGACTCATTTTGGCACTCTAGATTACCCCTTTTAGAGATGTAGATGCTTGTGAGAGGGAGTGATTGGAGGGAAAGGGTTTGGGGATTGGTTCAAGCGAAAAAGGGGGCACCAGGCAAGCACAAAAGCTTCAAAAGTGTATTTTGGGGCTCTCGAGAAGGAAAAAACGGCGCAACAAAACCAATGCAAAGAATTCTCCCTTCATTTGGATTTGCTCTTCTGAGATCAGCTTGTACAAGGTCACCCCCCACACTCATGCTACGGCGAGAATCAGATGATGCAACTTGCCTGGTCATGCCGTCGTGATGGCGAGCGAGAAGCATTGGCTGCTGTGCCCAGGCAGGCAGGCTAGGTGCGCAGCTAGAAAGTCAAGATATTGGGTATGCATCATGACATACACAAGTACTCACATACAGTAATTATCTACAGTACCTAATCTAGCTCAAGGTTTCCGCCCACCGGTTTCAATGTTGGCTCATGGTTCGAGTCAACTAAGTTCGAGCCCAGCCAAACCTAAGCTTTCCTGGGCCCGTCCCGCCAAGCCAGAAATGGGTTGCTCGCAGCCGCCTCGTCAATCTGACGGGGGAGGGGGGGAGACTATTATTACAAGCGCCTGTTCATGTC
The DNA here is from genome assembly GCA_037177825.1 of Diaporthe sp. P3_1W. Taxonomy (NCBI): domain Eukaryota; kingdom Fungi; phylum Ascomycota; class Sordariomycetes; order Diaporthales; family Diaporthaceae; genus Diaporthe; species Diaporthe sp. P3_1W. Next base: position 4,203,414 of record JBAFXB010000008.1, read on the forward strand.
AGCGATCGTCCTTTCTTCTTTTTCTTTTTGACAGGCGGGCGGCTAGGCTATGTTATTAGTTGGCACTTGGGTTGGTTGCTCGGTTGGCCCGGCGCTTGGGGGTTCGTCTCTCTGTTTTGTTTTTTTCTCGTTGGTCCGGGCCCAGAGCCCGGGTCCGACCCCCCCGTCCGAGGCCCGGCTTTCCCGTCTGTCTTGTTCTTTTTTCCCTTTGGTTTTGGGAAGCACAGCCATTGGCCTATCATCTGTTCGCGAATCGGGGGAGGAGGGGGGGCAGGGGGCGGGCGCTGAGGAGAGTCATGCCTTCGCGTTTTGTTTGCTACCGTTTACGGTACGGTACGTACATGGTGGTAATAAATAGACTAGCACACAGACGGCCACAATGCGATTTCTGCTCCGTGGGGCCGGTAATGGTAACATGGTATGCATGCCAAAGTATCGAGGTTACGGCCGATGGGGGGGCAGAGGCTCTTTTCTTTGACTGTATCAGATCATTCCGTCCAAGGCGAAGAGAGAGAGAGATGAGACGAGAAACGGCTCGAGTAAGGCGGCAGGGCTTGTTTCCGACGAGGAAGGCCTGCCGCTGACTCGTGGGAGCCAAAAGTTGAGCCATGGGCGTTTGTTCCAGAAACCCCCCCTCCCTCCTCCCTCCATCTGCGATATCCCATCATCGTTCATCATCGGCAACCACGCCACGCCACGATTGGGGCGATGGGGGGCGATCCGGGTCGCGTGTGGGTGGCCACTGTGGTGTTCGTGGCTGGGGTGGTTCTTTCTACTGCTCTGTTCCATCATCATCACGGCGGGGCGGCGGCAAACGCATTGACAACATGGTAATCTAGGGGTCCCTCCCCTCTTCCCCTCTTTATTCTGCAGGGCAGAAAGAAGAAGAAAGAAGAAGAAAAAAACAGTGAGATGCAGAAGACGCGGACAGAAGCCACCCAACCCCCCCACCTCACCGCGGCGGTAAGTTTCGAGATGGGATCATGCGAGGCACAGGCATGGACAACTCACCTGCCGAGTCCACTTTCTCTAGCCACTCGCTCTACCCTACGTCTGCATGTACGTACGTACGAATGTATGTATGTATGTATGTCTGCCTGCCTGCCCCGCGTAGTTGTATGTAATCATGCAAGTCTATTAGCATCGTGCATTCTTGCTACTCCTGGCGCGACACACGCGCGATGAGAATCAGCCCCGCTCCCCCCAAACAAAAGACAGGCGTGTCGCCGCCCCAGCGTGGCGCGAATAGAAAAAAAACGGATGAGGAAAGGAGGGGCTCGAGACGACAACGACATACATGGAATTGTTGAGTCCTTTCTTAAAACAGTCATACTCCTCTCTCTCCCCACACCAGCTGGCCCCTGCACAAACCAGCTAGCTAGCTAGCCCAGCCAGCAAAAGTCCATCGGCGGTGCGGGCTGTGCTGTTGTCGTCTTGTTTCGAATGTTTTGGTTCGTCCCTGTCGACCCGGAACCGAACCCTGAGGAAAGAAAGAAAGCCGCATGAAATCGGGGTCCACTTTGTATATATATCCCGACCAGATAAAACCCCCCCGCCGTCAATGCTCTGCCCTGCCCTCTGCTACTACGCCCTTCACCGCCGTCGCGGGGTTCAAATGGGTCTTGGCCCAGCCCCTCTCCAGCTATGTAACTTGCCCAGTGCCATCCTTGGAAGACAGAGAAGCGGGAAGGATGGAAGAGGGTAAGGGGAGAAAGAGGCGTGATTGATTGACACGGGGGGTTTGTTTGCTGGTGGGCGGACAGGCGACACATCACACGCATCACATCACATCACAGCACACATTGGACCCCGTAAGCCCCCATCGCGATGAACCCATCCATCCATCCTCCATCCTACTCCTCCTCCTTACCAACCAACGTATCTTCCACGATCCAATATTGTATTTTCCCCCTCAGCCGCTTCAACATTGCCCAGCCCATCTGACCCCCACGAACCCACAGCCGAAACGGGCCCTGTGTGTTGCAGCGCAACAGGATTTCCCATGTTCATTGTCCACTCAACACAATGTGTAGACACCTCCATAGAAATAGCCTCAACTCCGCCAGTGCCCATATATTCGGGAACCCGCCCGCGACATCACCGCCCTCTCCGTTCACATATGCATAACTCATACTATCACGCATTGGCTCTAGCAAACCCCAGCCCACCCAGATAGTAGTAGGTAGTCATGACCACTCACTCTAGTGTAACAACCCCCCATGTCAACCCACACGAACGATTGGGGAACAGCACAAGCCCACTCATCAAAAAGAAAACCTGTCTGTCACCAGTAAAAATCCAAATCCAAGAAGAAGAAGGCAGCTTAGGGAGGCGCCGGGTAATATTATTCAACTGCCTACCTCCAATCCCACGATTCATCTATCTCTGTATTCTGTATCAGCCTGTCTCTGATCCTGCCCTGCCCTTTCCAGTGTCGTCTGTCCAGTCCAATATAGTTACTGTGCTTGTATCTGTAGTCCCCAATCCCACCATGGTCCCCCGTAAAACCCACGTTATTCCCGGTCCGGCCCCCGGGTCCGAGCCAGCCTTCCTCCATCCAAATCCCAACCTCCAGAACGCGAACCAGCACAAACACACACCGTACGTACATACCGATCCCAATCCCCACTCTCATCCATCGTTTAAAAGAAAAGGCACCCCAATGCAACAACAACCTCGCATGAAACCCATGATGTTCAATTTTCTGTCCTGTCTTTCCAGTCTTCTTGTAGCGGGTACTACACCACCATCGTCCCACGTTTCTCTCATCATGCCAGCCAGTGAGTGCAAAACGCGAAAATAACCCCGTTGACTATGCCCGTCGGTATGCATGTGCACCTACTCCCCTCCCCCATTTTCCTTTTCCGGTCCCCCAGTGCCCCCAATGCCAATTCCAATCCTAAACCCCCAAGAACCCATGCAGTAGTCCCATTGCCGTCATAGAATAGGAACCAACCAACGGCGGGTGAGGAAACCCAAAGGCACCAAATAAAAAAAGCAACCTCCCCAAAAAGGAAACACCATGTAAGCAGAGGGCGGTCTAACTCCTGGTGGCTTGCATGCGACACCTGATGAACACTTCTTGCCCTTTCCTTTTTCAGGCAGCGTGAGGTTCGACTGCACCTACTATGCTCCAATCATTCTTCCCCTGGCGGTACCTAGTCGCTTGCCCGCCACTCGTTGCTGTGCATGCATGCGTGTTTTCGAGAAGGGGCACACCATATATGCCTCCACGACTGATCTACTCGCTTTGCGCCCGGGGAACGGGGAGGCTGCCCACCCGTCCGGATCTAGAACCACCAGGAGGGCTCAAGCTTCGGCGGCATCGTCACTGTCGTCCCACCCACCGCCGACATGGCAGCTGCAGGTCTTGGCGCCACCGAACGCCATGGTCTGGGCAGGTCGTCCAAGGGTAAGACGTAGCGAGCCGAACGGGTGGGGGTTGTTGCTCGTCGGCTCTGCTGGCGTCAACCACGGGCACTACAATCACGCGTCAAACACGAGTGTATCTTGACGGTGATGGTGGTGGTGTTGTTATTATTGCTGTTGGTTGTTGAACAAAATAGTCGTTCCACCATATCTAGCCCGCCCATCTTGGAGGGAGATTCGCCCTCGTCAGAGCCGACGACAGTCTCCCCGTCGAATTCTTCCTGGTCGGCGCCGTCCTCGGCGCCGTCCATGCCAAAGTCGACGCCCGAGTCCCTCCTGAGTACGCGCTGCGGCAGCATGTCTTGAACAAGGTCGTCACCGCTATCGCCACCAGAAGCAGCGATGTCCTGGATGTGGCAACCAACCCGGTCTTCATCTTCCACCGCCTCCTCCTCGAGGTCGCCTGACCACCAGAAGAGCGTGCTGTCGCGCAGTAGTCTTTCCCTGAGCCTGCCCAGGTCAAATCCTTCCGCGGCCGGATAGATACGGCACGCCGCCGGCGCGAGGTTTGCATTATTGGAATTTATTGTGCCTGGGTCAGAGGGAGAGCCTGTCGAGCACGGGTTGGTGTGCGGTGGGGTAGGTGGGAGGGAGTCATACTTAGGACAGCCGCCGATTTTGACCGCCCCTGCCAGGATCGCCTCCCACAGCCCGTTCTTGTATTCAGTGAACTCTTCTGCCAATGGGCTGTGGTACATGGCCGAGAGGCCTTGCATCCACATGCGCGTTACATGGGCCTCGCCTTTGCTGGTGTCATGGAAGTGTGGGTTCATGGTGCGGATCTGGAGAATCTGTACCTTGGGAGGAGCCGTAGGCGTCTCTGTGTCGTAGGCCAGCAGTCTCTGGTCAACAGCCGACGCGGCAGCCCCAGACGAGACAGGACACGGAGAAGCATCCGTGGTTGGCTCCGAAATTGGAGACGAGCAGGGTGAAGTGCCAGCAGGGGTCAACGATGGTGACGGAGACATTGTGGAGATGGTCGAATGCGGCTCCCGCATTAGGGAGGCAGGGGCCGACTTGGCCTTGTGATGGCCAGCGAAGCGATCGAAGATGTCGAGGAAGTGGAAGGGCTCAATGGCATATCCGCCCGCTAGCTTCAGCTTCAGCGCCAGCGACATGGTCATTGCGTGCTCACCCGCGTTGCCAGTGCAGATGTGGTGCAGGTCCATGCCGCCGCTGCCGTTCTCGACGCGCTCGCAGACCTCGCCGCTGAAGGTGCAACTGCCCCTCTTCTCGAGCTGGTTGAGGAGTCGGTTGAATTGCCGGTTCACGACCTCGCTGCTCCGGCCCGAGGTCTTGAAGACGAGGTTGCCGTTGTGGACCTTTGGCTTGCTGCCCCAGTTGATGCGCACCATGGCATCCTGGGCTGAGGCGAGGTGGAACCCGGCACTGAAGGCCTTGCAGTACTCCGAGACACTGCCGGTGACAAAGTTGTCTGCGTCGATGAAGCCGATGTACTTGTAGTAGCTGGTACTACCGCCGTCCCTGGCTGCATGGCCACGAGATTGCTTGTTACGGCAAGTGCCGCTGTCTCTGGCCGCGCAGGCGCCGCGGAATTGCTGTCCGCACCCGTTCGTGGTGCCACGCGGGCAGTCGTGGCTACACCGCACATTTGTCTCTTGGCCGTTGATCCTGCCATTTCTCTCCCCGTTCTTGTTGTGGCCGTGGCACTGCTGGTGGGTGCGGATGCGGGCAAAAGGGTCTGTACTGTCGGGAGCCCTCGGGCCTGGCGCAGTGGCAGCGAGAGCGATCCCGATGACCAGCGCCTCGCCCTTCCCATCGTGGACGAGGCCGTCGTCGCCCAGCAGTTCCGTCATTTCGATCTCACGCAGGGCCTTGGCGAGCTGGTCGTCGCGCTGGTGGACGCTGATGCCGTCCCGTCCCGTGTCACGGCAGAACCTGGCCAGCGCGTCCCTCTCCCGGGCGTACCTGTGCTCCGCAGATGCTGAGACCAAGATTATGAGGCTGCCTGCTGGGATTCCAGCCCACACGCTCATGATTCGATTGACAGGCTCGTCCTTGCACGGGACGACGATGGCCGTCCTGGACTGGATTGCTTCAATGGCCTCGGGCGATACGGCCTGGGTTGGCTGCTGGCCATGGCGCCTTCTTCTGCTGGGCTGGCGGTCTCTGGCCTCAAACTCGACGACTTGCTGGACGCCTCGGATCTCGACCTGTCCAATGCGGGCAGTGGACTTGGGCACGGAGAGGCGCATCGTCAAGGAGCTGCCGGCGCCCACGGGTTGGCAGACCGGGCCGAGGTCGCTTGCTGTGCTCCTCCTTGGGCCTTGTATGTGTTCTTGCGAGGGTGCGGGCTTTGATGCTGTCTTTTTGTGTGATTCCTCACACGTAAGCTATACTCGGGAAATAGATGCGTGAGCGAAAGGAGCGAGAGATATGATCTAGGTTCAGATGTGAGGGCCTGGAGGATGAATGGTGCGGCTCAGGTATATGATTGTGGTCGTTGTCGGGTTGTGCCCGTGTTGCGAGACTGCTGGATGCGGGTGTGATGCAGCTCGACGCTGTCAGGGAAGGAGGGGCTGCCGCGAAGGTGCGGCGGATGGTCTCAGGCAAAGATGTGGAAGGTTCGATGGCATCATCTGGCATCGTGAACAAGGAAGGAAGGCAAGTGAAGGGACGAGAAATGTCACCGAGCAACGCACCTGCCGTGTGTGACGCGTATATCTCGCGGGATCATCGTGGGTTCGTGTGCATACATACATACCGACCTACCTCTATATATGTGTTTTAGCAATGAACTCCCTCTCCGCGTTCGGTTCAAGGTGAGCGATTGAGGCGCTCTCGTCTTCATCCCAAATCATCCTGGCTGACTGGCTGGCTGCTTGCCTGTCTGTCTGCGCAGATGGCCCTCATGGGTTGAGATGGCGGTCGAACATGCAGCATTGCTTTGATCTGCTCTCATCACCACCGTGAGACAGGATCCACTCCCCAGAAGATATCCATCAACGACCCTGTCATTTGCCAGAGAGATGCGTTTTGTACGCGGGCAGCCGGTCCGTCCACTCCCGGGAGCGTCATTGAATGTTGCTTTTCGACTGGTTTGATTGGGCGTTGGTCAGTGCTGCTTCTTCCTTGTCGTTTTTGACGATGGCTTCTTTTCCCGGCGCAGAGCCGCCCGCTGTGGGACTGGGAAGATGGGCGCACTCGGGGGAGCGGTGACGATGTCCGTTTCAGGAGACGACAGGATGGCCCGTTGTGGATGTGCATCCTGCGGTATCCCACGGCTCATTTGGCGAGGAGATGGCCTTTGGTTGGGGGGAAAAGCGGCCATGGTTGTCTCACCCTCCTCTCGGGTGGCTGGATGAATCATTGCCCGTCCAGCGAGGTACTCAGCACACAAGATGGGCCAACCGCGTGTCACATGGAAAATCCACACTTGTCCAACATTGGATCCGGTGAGGATACTTACTGGGTATCGAAAAAAGACCCTTTTCCTCGGTGTGGAGGGGGGATACGGCTGTTCTTTTCGTCACTTGATTCCTCTTTTTTTATGTTACAGTTATATAACCCCCCTGGAGCCTTTCAGTCGGTGAGCGAGGTCGATAGGCTGGTTTAGCATGCATGGCAGGAATTTAGAAAAGCATGCCCGAGGTGCTGGGTCCATCCATCCTTCCCCCACCGTTACGGCGTTGATTTTCCGTGGCCTGCTGCGCCATCGAAAAAAGCAACACGAAAAAATGGGGGCATCTTTCCGGTCATCGGCTCTGATTTCCTTCGAGCGTCCTTCCGTCCGGTTACATGGTAGGTTGGCTGCATCCACGCGCATAGGAGGTTGATTTGATGCATCTCGCAAGACGCAACGCATGGGTTGTTCGATTGCCGAGCCGATGCTGCATCCCGCTATAATGTGTTTTGAGGTCACATCCTATCGATCTGATCGGACGGCGTGCTGCAGATCCATCAGTGAATCTAGGCACGGCCCGTCATGGTCGCTTAGACCTAGCGGTCCACGTCAGAAAATTTTCTCCGGCGCGTCGTGTGTTCAGTCTCTCCCTGGTCTCCAACACCGCAGTACCACGAGATCACGAGGCGAGCCGGGATGTGGGCCGCCCAGGAGTGTCCGCTGGCGTGCTACTGCTGCTGCTGCTGCTGCTGCTGCCGTGTCACTTCTGCGGGTTGACCCTGAGCTCGACCCAGTACATGGTGCCACCCTGTGTCCAGAGAGGCCTTTCGATTCTGACGACCTCGAGCCCGGGCACCTCCCTCTCGGCCCTGCGCACAGCCTCCTCGATGTCTCTGTTCCACCAGCACCCGTACCTGTCGAAGTGCGAGGGGGCGAACTTGTCCAGCAGGCCGTTGATCCATTCGTAACGGCCGCGCCCGTGCTCTAGCAGATAGATACGGCCGGAACCGGGCCGCAGCACGCGGGCCATGTTGGCTAGCAACTTATGTGGGTCAGCCACGGAGCAGATTGCGAAGTTTTGGAGGATGGTATCGAAGTAGCGCGGCGCGGATAAGGTCGTTGCAGCATCCGGGGCTAGCATAGACGGTGGAGAGGGAAGCTGGGACTGTGCATCCGACTTGAACAGACGGATGCGGCCACTGCCAATATTGGCAGCCAGGGCCTGATCCCCGGACTGGCTCGCATCAGCAGACGCAGGATGTCGTGCAGGATGTCGTGCAGGAGCCGGCATCTTGAATTCTGACAGGGCCTTCAACGGGTTCCGAAACGTAACGGGCTTCTTTTCTTCAACAGAAGCCTGCTGCTGCTGCTGCTGCTGCTGCCTCTCCTGTTGTGTCTCCTGCCCTTCATTTGCTTTCCTTCTGCGCTTGGGTATCAGCTCTGGCACGGCCTTCTTCAGTTTCGTCCATGTCACCTCCAGCACATCGGCAGACACGTCGATGCCGGTGAAGCTCAAGACTTCTGGGGCGTCGTCCCCCGGCAGGACCAGGCCCTTCTTCCCCTTGTCCATCCTCCTCTTCACACGGTCCCTGTGCAGCTCGTCTGGCGACTTGAGGTTTGGCACGAAGCCGATCCCCTCGTCCGCGGGGCGAGGGGCGGTGTTCTTGATCTCGTCCCAGTCCATGTACTCGATGTTGCGGCCGGTGCCCACTGCGACCTCGAGGACGTGGCCCCTTGCGAGCCCACCCATGAGTTTGCGCAAGCCGGTGATACCCATGATCCACTCGTTCCAATCCTGCTCCCGATCAAAGGCTGAGGCGGTGATCTTGCCGGATCGAAGGTCCAGAGGCCGACCAGAAGGGACATTATCGTGCTGGGCATGCTGAGCATGCTGAGCATGCGACGTCTGGTCGGCACAGGGGTCCCTGGTCATGCTGCGGATGAGCATGGCGATGTATGCGCCCATGACGGCCACACCGAGGCCGAAAACGACGAGTTGTTTCTTGTACGTCTCCGCGAGCTCGGAGAGGGGCCTTGCTTCTCCCTTTGTCTTGGCGCGAGACCTGGGCGTTGACGAGTGGACCATCCGTGCCTTAGAATGGGCGCATCTCGACAAAGACGGACTCACGGGGCGTGCTATTCCTGCCGACACCGCCGTGCCATGCTGCAGAATCCATGTTGCGGGCCTTGATGGCACTCCATTCCGCGCTCCCCACCTGGGCAAAGCAGCGTTGATGCCTCGCCTCAGATGCTGTGATACAGGCATGGTGCAGAGACAGGCTCGCCCGCGCTGTCACAGCCACATCCCAGGTGCGTCTCGGACCGAAAATGACCAGTCCGGTGAAGCGCAGCTCAGCCAAGCCCAGTCCAGCCCGACCCAGAACACTGCAATCCAGCCCAACTCACTTGAGTCTCCCACGATTGGGCTCCAGATGTCTGATGTGGCAGGAAGCAGCACTGGGAGAAGATAGGGGCGGTAGGCTGGACTGGCTCGACCTCAGCGACCTTTGTGGCCCGGCTGCGCAGTTTGCAATCGAGCTTCCGATTCCAGTAGTCCAGACAGGGCTTCGACCCCAAGCAGAAAGGAACCGAAGCTCTGCGATGCGGTGGGACGGTCAAGGGTTGTTGAATGGGCGACGCGTCGTTGGAATGTATTGCACGGGGTCAATTGCGAGTGCGAGTACGAGTGCAAGGCGCAGGTGGCAGGTGCAAGGTGCAATGCAAGTGCGCTGCAGTGCAGTGCAGTGCAGATACAGTAGGCTGCAGTTCCCGAACCCGTGCACACGTGACAACGCGGCACGCCTTGGGATTCCATTCTTGGTTCCTTGCAGCCAGACCGACCACCTGCAGCGCCTAGTCTACGTAGCAGACTGACCGCCTCTAATAAAGAACATGCCATCGGACAGGGAGCCTAAGCGAGCAACTCATGCCCAACCCCCACCCCTTCTTCCTCGAATAATTCGTCATGATGAGGCAAAAAAGCAAAGCCATCCAAATTCTCAATTGCCCATCTCCCCCGCATCGACAAATTGGCATCGTATTTCTGGCCCTCAAGAGCAGACCACATTCCACAGCATGACTGATCGACTGCCCGATTTGGCTACGGAGAAAGGGCGAAGAAACGAGAAAGAACGAAGGCAGAGATATGGCATGCGTGGTGATATCACACGTCACTCGCCCATCAACTCCAAGTCCATTCTGGTCTTTCTTCAACAGAGCCTGACTGCCGCCCGTCCTAATCTACCCTACCCATTGGTTCCCAACATCTTGCATTTTCTTCTTCTTTTCCTACCTGCTTTTTCTTTACCCCCACCCTCCCCCGGTTTCTGTCTGTTCTGATCCGTCCCTCCCCAAGTGGCTGTCGTCGTCCGGCCCTGGACCTACAGGCTAACCCACGACGGACTAGATGGCGATGACTGCCGATGACTGATAAATGACTGGTGACTGACGACCGACAACCCAAGGCCGACTGACAGCATGCACGATCCGTATATCCCAGTCAAGGAATTCCAGATCGGCTGACTCTGCCAGCCACGTTCAAGTGAATGTGGGTGAGAATGTTACGGCAGCCGTACCCATTCCACGCTGCCCGCCCACGATATGGCATGATGCACGGGGGACGCCCAGAAGCTGCCATGATGCACAGGAGACAGCCCAGAAGCTGTCGTCCGGTTTCAAGCCACACTTCTCTCAACACGTGGTACATGTAACATGCCGCATGACCAGTGATGCAGCTGTGATCGAGAGGCAGGCAGGCAGGCATGGGGAACCGGGTCCGCACTCAGAGACACGGGGGAGGGGTGGGGGCAAGAAGGGCAAAGCTCAGGAGGAATCGCGCACAAACCGCTCGAATCGACAGAAGGAAGGAGGGTAGGTAGACGCGCAGCAAGAGACCGTGCCTGCATATACCACACTATCGTCGTGATCCACAAACAAGCCAAGGCAGAGACAACAAGAATCGACGCTCGATTTTGGTGGGCTGGCTGGTGGCCACAAACCCCATGGCTGTCTGTCATTTTCATTACAAGGTCCGGTACTCATACATTATACGTGAATGTCTACACCCACCCATGCTCACTCCCGCTCCCATACACCTTGACCAGAGAGATACACACACACAAACACCACCCAGCCGCCATGTTTCTCCCCTTCTTCGTCCCTATCCATCCGCTGTCATAAACATCCGGACAGAGGATATGCTTCTGCATGGGGTGGTGATGACCACGTCCTTCTCAAATCATGAACGAATCAATGTGTGAATGAAGGCAAACCCATCCATCCGTCCTTGCCCAACGCCCAACTCCCGACCGGCAATCTTTCACTCAACCTGTCCCTTTTGTTTGTGATCCATCCCGTTTTGTTGACTGGTGAAAGAGGGAGAACTCGTTCAATGCAATACCCGTCTCCGCAAGATCATGAAGCTCACTTTTTGTTTTCTCTCCCCGCTGTGCCTGCGCCGTCAAGGTCAAAAATGCAAAAAGTGCCCGTCGTAACTTCTCGTGTCGCTCGGCTCGTCCACTTCGCCACCTTCTAGCTGTGCGCAGTCACTATCTCCGCAAAGCGCTGGGCGACCTGCAAAGAAGAAGGGGTTAGTCACACAGATATCGATGGGGTATCGTCAGGGGGGCCGCTTACCTCGGGAGTCTGCTTGATGAACGGGAGCTCAAAGAACATGTACTTGTCGTTCTTGACCAGCTCCACTACCGTGATCAGCAGGCCCCACGGCTGCGGCCAGAATCCTATCAGCCGCTCCAGGAGCACCCGCGCGATTTGCTCGCGGATCTCCGTCTCCTCCGGGTCCGACAGGTCGTGCGAGAATATCTCCAGCAGGGACTTGCTGAAGAACTCCATGTCCGCGTTCGGCTCGCGCAGGTGGTTGAGCATGCTCAGCAGCAGGTAGTGCCGCGGCTCCGCTGCCAGCTCGTGCACAAGCATCGACAGCGTCACCAGGGCCGACGACCCGGGCTCAAACGCCGGCTGCCCTGCCGCCGCCCGCTGTACCGCATGCTTGCCGATGTATGCCGTGATTGCGTCGATCACGCCCAGGTTCGCGTTGATGAGGGCCGGGCCAAAACCCGTCCTTCCATCACCTCGCGTGATTGCGTGCGTCATGTGGGCGACCGCATCTTCCGAGGGTCCCTTCTCCAGGGCCGAGTTGAGGATGTCGAAGAGGCCAATGCCCTGGAGGAATGCAGTAGGATTCCCGCCCTCATGCGAGGGCCCGGACTGGTTGCCGGCAGCGTCCAGCCCAGCCGTCATCGGATCCGGCATCTTGCTGACGGATGCAAACAATATCGTGTTGATCAGCTGGGTGCAGTGTGGTGGGATGCTTGCTAGAAGTGCGGACGAGTTGGCCACCAGGTATTGTGGGTAGTCATGCTGCAGTATGATCAGTAGCTTCACGGCAGCCTCGTAGGGCTTGTGAATGACGTCAGGCAGTTGCGCCGTGTTTAACTGTTCGCCCACAAACTCCAGCAGCTGCTGGATGAGTCCAGTGTACGGCGCCCACCCTGCCTCACCTTCCATGTCCATGATAGACGGGAGGAAAGCCGCGTGATGTATCAGGCCGAGCCAACCATAGAAGAAACCTGGGAACATCGCGGGCCCAAGCGACGAGAGCAGTGGCGCAACCTTTAAGAGCATCTCATCCTTGTGAGGCTCGCCAAGCTGCTCGAAGAACGCCCCAGACTCGTGGAGCAGCTGAGAGAAGAAGCGGAAGAAGACCCTTTGGTTAAAGAGTTCCCCGCGCTTCCTTGTATGATGGTTGAGAACCATCGTGGCAAGCGCCCATACGGAAGCCAACAGGGATGCAGGACTTGACTTCGGATCAGTGTCGTCAAACCCGGTAGACTTGACAAAAGCCATGACGAGTGCTACTAGTGCGTTCACCCAGATATACCCGTCGTCAATGCTGTTACCAGAGGTGATGGCGTTTTCGAACTGCCCCACCGAGCTGTCCAGGGCGATGCGGATCAACACCAGTAGGTCATCTTTGGACCTGACGCTGCCGGTATCGTTCACCTGCTTCACAAAGTTGCGGGCGAGCTTGTCGGTCATCGGCGTGTTCCGGAAGCGGAGCACCCACTCATCGAATACGTACTCGATTTGCTCACGGTTTTGGGCTTGACTGCGTTGCTCGCCTGCAGCGTCCAAAGTCGCTTTCAGGTCCTCGCCTCCTGGAACTTCAGGGTCCGCAACGATCCAAGCGTAAGCAACCTCCAGGCTGGAGCCCAAGTTGGCAAAAAGAGCCATTGGTGTCTCACTTAAGACTGTCGCCTTGATGATTTGATGAAGCATCTGAAGACTCCCCTCTTCTTGCGATCTGATGGATGCGGAGAGGGCTTCGTCCAAGGTGCGCCAGTCAAGCAGATCCGTGCCAATGAAAGCCTTGATCATGGGAAGACGCAGAAACGTTGACCCATCCTGGCGCCGGAAGAGTTGCACTGCAAAGTCGCTCAGAACTGGGCCACCCATCCTACGAATAGTGCTCAGGGCGTGGGCAAAGGTCTCGATTGCAAGGCTGTCCTCCAGCGGACCAAGAAGGACGTTGCAGATCTGCTCAACGACATGGGGTGTGGGATCGTCCGTTGTTGATGTTCGAGCTTTGATCACATTAGAGATGAGAACATCCATCGTATCGAGCACGGTGTGCCCCCTCGGTAGATCCTCGTAATGCTCTTCGGGCGCCTCAGTTGCTGCACGCTGCAGCTCGAAAAGGAGCTTGCTGACCCGCTCGACGAGTACTCTAGCGTCGACCTGGCTGAGAGCGGGCTGTCGTCCGTTGGTCAGGCCCGCATGTGCATGAGGGTAGGTCTGGGTGTGTCCAGCCAGTGGAGGCATGGCGGGTGTCTCGGCAGGCGTGGGGGCAGATGGCACAGAGTTGTACTGATCCGAAAGAATCTCGTTCGCCATTGACCTCGTTGCATCAGAGGTCGAGGCAATGTGCGAAGGAGTCGTAGTGGTCGTGGCCGGCCGAGGTTGTCGTTGAAACTCCTCGTAAATAGCCATTTGTTCCGGGCTCAGGCCGCTAAGGCTAGGTGCCATCTTGTAGGGATCCGGCATCGTCATGGCCCAACGGTTGAGTGAAGCATCCACATAGGGCTGGTTGGGCCTCTGCAGCCGATGACGCCGGCGGGCATCCAGCTCGGGCTCAATCAGATCTTCGATCTCGGGGATCGCACGCCTCTCGGCGGCATCTTCAATCACACTGGAAGCGAGCTCGAGGTTCGAGTTGACACACATAATGATTGTCCCCTCCGGTAGCCCACCCTGGAGGTCGGTTGAGAGCTGGCGCATGTAGTTAGTGAAGTTGGCACGCAGAGGCTCCTTGGAAGTGACAAGAGCCAAGCTGCCCGCGGTGGCTTTGACCATGCTGATGGCCGAGTTCCTGATGCGATGCTCATCGGGTTCCGTCGCGAAGTCCTTGCGTATCATCTGATGCGTGCTGATGGCAGCAATAGTGACAGATCTATCGACAACGGGCTGGATAATATCTTGCAAAGCCTTGTTGAACGCGGTGTGAACAATGTCACGCAAACGGCTGTTGCTCACAACCATCTCGTTCGCAGGCGGGATGTTGAGACGCGAATGCAGATCGGGAATAGTCGGAGCCACAGCATGCGGCATCAGGTTGCTGACCACACCTTGCCCAATACCATTGAGAGAGAGGTTGTCGAAAGCTTCCAACCCATCAGGTACCGTGACCTGGGTGGCCTCCTCCGCGACCACACGATTTTGGATCTCGCCGGATGGCTCAATGCTCTTGTGATCAAGACTCAAGGTCTTACACAGTACCTCGATCTCGAACTTGAGGTTCAGTTTGAGCTCTGCGTTGTGGTAGAGCTCGATCAGTAGATGGATGATGTCCATCAACCAGGGATTCGGCGGACGGAAGACCATCGATGATGCGCCTTGGCCCAGCACTTTGCACACAAAGGGTATTACAACAATTAGTCTCTTTGTATCATGTGCCTCGATGAGTAGCTGTTTGAAGGCGATGTTCCGGTGCCTGATAGGTTTGTCCCGAGCCAGAGTTAGCATGCCTAGCCAACCACCCAGGTTTTTCAGCTGGGTTCGCTCCGTGGAGCTGTGCATGGTTGATTCCGAGTTTAGCATCTGGGCTACGCAACTCAAAGTCGCCCTCTGGACCTCGGTCCACAGCATGTTGTCCTCAAAGAGCTTCACCACGTCCAGGTACATTTGATGGAGATTGGGCTGCACCTTTGCCCGATCCCTGACTAGGTGGCTGGCAAACCACTGTTGATGTTTCTGCTCGAGGGATTCCCGAATTGTGTCAAACCGAGATTTCAGTGACGCCTGATCCATGTTGTTGAGTGCAAACTGAATCTTGTCCTGAGTGTCGTCTGTTGGGTCCTCAAAAGCGCCAGCAGGAGTAGGGTCCACATTGATAGAAGCAAAAGGAGCGAATTGCTGCTCGGCGGCCTCGGCCACGTTTCCGTTCGTGAGAGAATCGTGGTTGAGGGCAATGTCCCCGCCATTCTGCTGATATGTTGCGTCCTCTTCCTGATCCCTGACCACATTCTCAGCTTTCCTCCAGGCTTCCGTGCCTTGGAGGCTGCTGATCTGCAGGAGCTGTCGACAGAAGCTCGGCCACTCTGGGAAGCGGGAATAGAGCTGCATCAACGCCTGCAGGCCGAATTTGTGCATGTTGTGTTCGGTGGGATAATCCCTGATCGCTTCCAAGATCATTCCAAGACCAGCCTGCTGGGGGGTGCCATCGATGAGTTTTCTAGAAATGACGCCGCCAAACAAGACCGCAGTTCTCGCGAGTGCATCGATCGGGTAGCTGGGATAATGCACGAACTCATCGAACAGTCCGTGGATCATACAGGCGAAGATGTCTTGATCCAGAGGGTCACGGGAATGTTTGTAGCGCTCAAGAGCCTCCACGATGTCTCTGACTTGAGTCTCCCCGCTGTACATGCTCTTGTAATGGTCCTCCATTCTACCAATGGCAGCCAACGGGAGGTTGTTCCCATCGGCGCCATTCAAGTCGATGATGGCATCGTAGGGACCGCCGTAGTTGATGAGACGTGGGTAGGCAATCGTACACTGCCGCTGGCATTCCCTCCATTCCTTCAGCTGGGGAGTGCAGAACTCGCTCAAAAAGCCCAGGAAATGGTACACCGTCTTCACCTGGAGAGGTGTCGTTCTGAGCAGACCCTGGCCTCCTTGCTGTCGCTGGTATCTCGTCTCCATGTCCGCCTTGATGTTGACAAATTGGAGAAGGGCTGGAACAACATCGGCACCCCTGGTGGCGTTGGTTCTCGTCCACTGGTCAATATCGAGTCGGCCTTGTCCGTGCGCAAAGGCTGCGAGGTCCAGACCAATTCCGCTGAACTCGTATACAAACTCGTCCAGCCAGCCGTGATACTCCGCGTGCTCGAGGTAAAGTGGCAAGTCCATAGGCCGTCGTACATGCGCGTCACTGATCTTTTGCTTGACGAAATCCTTGTCCTTGCGCCAGAGGCTATCGAGAGCGAATTGATAACCTTCCTGCTGTTTGAATAAGAACGTCTCAAACAGGGTGGTCAGGGTATCATTTGCCATTTCAGGCCACGGCTTCGGTACACCAAAGGCGGAGACCACGAATATATCGAGATTAGGCACGACTACTTCGTTGAACAATCGTTTGGCCTCGGTTGTTTGCGAAGCGTGTTGCGAACTGAGAGCCACACCAAAGACAGCCGTGAGCGCGTCAACAGAGACAAGAGGATGCCTAACTGCATATGCAGCCCGTTCGCGCACAGGTGCCGGGGATTGCGCGTATTCGGCCAAGGTGAAGGTTGGTCGGAGGCCCGGTATCGTAGTCGCATCCAGCTCTTCTGGAGTGAGGCTGCCAAAGGCACAGACAAAAGATAAATGAGCGTCCGCATTCGCCCAGTTTCCACCCCAGAGGTTCTGGATATCGAAGCTAGATCCATCATCCTCCAGCGCGACCATGTGTAGGGCTCTGTATAGCCGCAGGAACTGAGGAGGTGAGATCCGGGCGCTGGGCTGGTCAAAGTACGACAGCACGTCTTGCCATCTGAAGGCCGAAGGCAGGGCTCGTCGAAGACCGGCGACCAGGACGGTCGGGCTCTGCTGGGGGGTCTGGCTGATGGCGGTGTACCAAAGCGCGTTGGAAACCTGTTCCGCACTGAGCTGCACAGATGGCGGCCGTTCTTGAAGGAACCTGGCACAGGATTCCTCGTCTCGCGTGAATTCAGGGCCGACTTTTTGGATGTACAACGCCAGGGCATTCGGTGGCTTATCGACTAGGACCCTGTTAAGGTCAAGGGCGGCAAGAACCTCGGAAGGAGTCGCCATGTCGAGCTGTGCATATCTGGTCTCGACTTTGGAGAACAGCTCCCTGTGTGCCGACGAGTTGAAGTTCGGGGGGTGGTATTGGATGAGTCGGTCGATGATGACAGACAGGAAGTGGGGGCTCAAGTCGGAATGGTCTCCGTCCGGTTGCGAGAGGATGGCGATGAAGGTCGGATAGTTGGTGGAGAGGATGGCATCAGCTATAGACCTTGTGTTAGTAGCTGCCTCGGCTGCTGCTTTGCGGCAACCATGTTGATCACGGAGCCGTGGCATACCTTTTGCCTTCAAATCGGGCCGGCTGCCCAGCTTGAATGCCAGAGCTAATATTGTCTTCTCCAGGGCGTCCAATCTGAAGTGTTCCATGAATGTGGACAGATCGAAGTCGCGGAAAATATCCTCTGTCCCGGTCTCGATGGACTCAGAGATTTTCGTCGCTTGATCCACATCGTGTGATATCTTGCGCATCTCCTCCAGGAGCAGCGAGTAACTGCCGGTATTCGTCGCACTGCCTATAGGCCTACTTGTGCCTGGGAAGATCTGGGACGCGCTGGTATGCACCAGCTTGGTGAAGTATTTCGTAAAGACCTCCATACCGTTTTCATCGATGAGCTGCGAGGTCAGTGGTGTTAGCACGTCCGAGAGACAGAAGGAGAGAGCGCGGGATTCAGGGCAGGCCAGGAGACGAGAATGAAGAGTTCGAGGAGGAGTATGAGACACTCTGACAATAGGAACAGAGGAACCAGTGCAAGAAGATGACGGCGAGGCAGAGGCGGAGGACGATGGGGAGGAGCCTGACGACCGTTGCGGGCCTGTAGCGCCGCGGCGGTGGCAGCAGCAGCAGCTCCGAGAAAGCGACAGCGACGGCGACCGCTACGGATGGGAGTTGCCTACCTTGTTGAGCCGATTGACCTTGTTCTCGTACTCGGCCGGGTCGTCCTTCTTCGCCTTCAGGGTGCTCAAGAGCACATAGACCTGGGCGATTGTGATCTTGGACACGGCGTAGTTCCCAGTGGGGCTGCTGGTACTCGGGCTGGCACCCGCACTCAGCACACCTGCCTGCGACGGATGTGGGGAGTGGGAGATTCCTGTCTGTAGGCCTTGTGGAGGAGTGGGAGAAAATGTTCCCGACGATCGTGGGAGCATGGGTGTTGGATGGAGGGGAGGCGGGGCGAAGACGGTTCTGCTATCCGAAAGGACAGAGCCGCGCCGCTGCACTGAGTGGAGAATGTTGGGGTTTAGTTCGTGGGTATCCTCGGCGAGGATGGAATTGGGGTGGGCGAAGGAGATGGAGATGGAGTTGGGTGATCGGAGTCGGAATCGAAGTCGAGACGGCCTTCACAACCAGGCGCCTTCAAAAGCCCAACAGTATGTCGAAACAGAGCTTGAATACCGCGGTGCTGGTAGCTGGTAGCTGCTGGCTGATGACTCCAAGTCGGTGGTCGGCAGGGTTGGGTTTGGCTAATGTTGTTGTTGTTGTCGGCAGGAGAAGAAAGTGAGGCTTGAGCTTGGGATTCGTGGTCTTGGTGGTGGTCGGGTCGACGGCGGGTCGTGGAGCTCTGGAGAGGTCGGACTTGGGCCTGTCGCACTGGACCAGGGGGGACAAGCAGCGGGGTTGAGGGGGTCACATGTGCTGTCCTGGTGCAGACAATGAATACAGACTTAAGAAAGAGGCGACAGGAGGAAGGGTGAGGCAGGGCGACGCCGATGTTGTCTGTCCTTCTGTGAGCTTCAACCTAGGATGTCGGGGGTGACAGCTACTCTCGAGTTTGCTTGCCCATGCAGAGGCCAGGCGGGTCATTGGAGGTGTTTGTCCCATAGGCACACACCTACACTACCAGGTGGTCTAACAAGGCCGGCCAGTCAGCCAGTCACTGCTCTGCAAGACCAGTCCAGTCTGGTGCACCACCCGGTCAGCCTTGGGCCATGAGCCCGGGGGCTCTGTGACCACTCAGGCTGCCTGGACAGCCTCAGGTGGGGCCTTGTCGGTTGCCGGCCGGCTAAATTGCAGAGCGAAGCTCTGCACAGCTGCCTGAGGAGGAGATGTACCTATGTACAGCAC
Source organism: Diaporthe sp. P3_1W (assembly GCA_037177825.1). Taxonomy (NCBI): domain Eukaryota; kingdom Fungi; phylum Ascomycota; class Sordariomycetes; order Diaporthales; family Diaporthaceae; genus Diaporthe; species Diaporthe sp. P3_1W. The sequence continues at coordinate 4,222,592 of JBAFXB010000008.1, forward strand.
TTGTCTTGGGTAAGCTAGGCCAAGAGAGCCCCCACCTGCCATCCTCACCCGGGGGATTCAACAACTCCTCTCTGAGGCTGATCATCTCCAACTCATTGTGAGAGGACAACACCAGTGTTGATCTCCCATCCAATATTCTGGAAATAGCAATTGGAGGATCATTTATACCACAGGGAAAACACTTCCTAGGTACCTAGATAGTCACTTCAATGGGAATTTCTGGACCACCCACCTGCCTAGGAACCAAGGTCTCTTCCTTCTGCCAAAGTTCTGGCCCAACCAGGCCAAAGCATAGAAAGACCAAGGAGCACTCAGATATCACGATAGGGTGACTTCCACCCATGGTAAGATGGTACCACCTAGGTACTCAATGCGTACCACGCCTTCTCTCCATGTTTGCAACCCACACGTGAGTACCTAGGTACCTCCGTAGGTAATGATTGACCTGCCCCTTCCCTGAGCACCGAGGACTAACACCTCCCATTGTTCAACGGCCTGTTGCTTGTGAGTACGCTAACTATGCACACCATGCTCCTGGATACTGGGAGGGGACAAACAGCTGGCCTTCCTCTTGCCAATGAGACCAGACCGGCTTCAGCATTATCTCTGATCACAAGTCACGATCCGGGCACGGGCCCACTAAGACATCTAGACAATGTCATAGTATAGTAGAAAGAAAAAGAAGGAATTGTTTTGCTACTTCTTGCTGCTCTGGCTGAAAGGGCATGAAGACAACTATGCTTCGAATCGGGATCGAAGGGAATGGCCCTGGCCAATACGTAAACACCGATTTCCCATGGTCGTTCCCAGACATATGTTGGTCGCTGCACCCTTGACCTCGGTTGCACCTTTCTGATATGACCACGATTCTGGCTCTTTGTTCTTGTAGTCTGTACCCTCGCTGCAGAGCTCAGGTAATGCAGTTTCAGGCGACCTGTTGGTCCTGGGCACTTCGTAGACGTGGTGCTGCATGCGTCTGTCACCTCTGCTGGGTCCGATTGCTCGGGAGATCGGCGGTGGCATTCCGCTGAGCATCGACGGTGGTACTAGAGCCTTTGTCCGCGAGCAGAGAATTCTCTGTACAAATACCAATAGCAGAGATATTCTGTGGTTGGATTATGTTGTGGTACACCAAGTCCCTACTAGCTTGAAATTCTCGGAGCTGTGGCCGAACCCTTGGCGGTCATGAGCTTTTCAAATTCCACGCACCAAGCCCGCAAACGTGCCAGATCACGCTGTTCGGCATGCCACGCGCCATGTGTTCAATGCAAAGGGGACGCCATTCAAGACAGCGAGCATGTGGTAGCTGCACGGGTGGCCAGTCACTCCGACACGGACTTGGAATGGCAATTCCCCGTGGTCTCTCTCACACAAATGCAACCTGACGCCAAGTGGACTGACCCCAGGCAGGACCCTGCATGTGTTGTCTTCGCCAATGTAGGTACAGCAGGAGAATAATCAGCCCTGTGGAAAGTCTATCATCGAAATCCATACCTCGAGAGAAAATCATGCTAATAATAAAGCTTCCCAGGTGTGTGCATACTGTACGTGCTTTGTGCAGTACGGAGTACTGTAGATGACGAGCCCAGGCCGGCTCCGTCGAATCCGGTTTTGGCAATCACGATGGTGGTGGCTGGATCCTGCATTTCGTTCTTAGCGCGGCTGAACGGCGCTAAGAAGCCAACGGGACGAACCGCAGAGGGTGGCCGTCCAATAGGTAGCAGGCGGGAGGGGTCGTTGCCCCGGCAGAACTGGGTCTCAGTAAACAGTGCAGGAGCTTTCCCAGCCTCCCAATACTTCCTTCCTGCTTGGCACCCTGGTCGGCTGCACCAGTGCCTGCAACTGCTGCTGCTGCTACCTGGCAGTCTTGCTCCCCAAACGTTGGCTGTCCGACTTCGATTAAGGCACACAGTTTTCCTTTCTCTGCCGTACTGACGAGACTGGACTTTGTCGGACTCTGGCCGCATCACTATCGAGCATATCTAGCCAAGGTAAACACGCACACAGCAGCACGTCGTCGCCAACCCCAACGGGCAGACAGAGAGCCACAATCAACATACCAAAGCGGCGGCAGGACAACAGCGAGAGGGCGCTGGGCAGCACAGAGGCATCATGCCGTCAGTAACCTCGGAGGGACCCACGGTCACCCTCTCTTGTATGGAGACCCCCTACCCTCTCCCAGCCCTCCAGATGTCCACTTTCACTTGACCATTAAGGCTAATGTCGATCGCGCGCATACAGTCGCCAACAACTTCTGGGGCAAAGAAGATGCCGGAGTCCCACCCATGCTCGAGCGCATGCATGCCGCCAAGCAGACATGCGACGAGCTGCGATCGTTCTATGCCACACGCGCCTCCATCGAGGATGAATACGCCCGCAAGCTGCTGTCTCTCTGCCGGAAGTCGCTCGGCTCCCAGGAGATGGGCAGTCTGAAGACCTCACTGGATACTGTCCGCGGCGAGGTCGAGTGCATGGCAAAGCAGCACCAGAACAATGCAGCCCAGATGAGGTCAGAACTGGAAGAGCCGCTGGCTGCCTTTGCGGGCGGCATGAAGGAGAGGCGGAAGATTGTCCAAAACACAATCGAGAAGCTGCTCAAGGTGAAGCAGCAACAGACCGCGCTGGTCAACAAGGTTCGTGACTTGATACCCTGCCGCCATGCTGCCACCATGCCCCCACCACAGCAGGGTCGGTGCTGACACCTCACAGACAAGAGACCGGTACGAGCAGGAGTGCCTCAAGATCAAGGGCTACCTCGCTCAGGGCCATATGGTCATGGGCCAGGAGGAGCGTAAGAACAAGGCCAAGCTTGAGAAGACACAGATCAGCCTGGCAACATCGAATTCCGAGTATGAGGCCGCAGTCAAGGCCTTGGAAGAGACCACCGCGCGGTGGAATCGGGAGTGGAAGGCGGCAGCCGACAAATTCCAGGACCTGGAGGAGGAACGCCTCGACTTTACCAAGAGCAGTCTCTGGACCTTCGCCAACATCGCTTCGACTGTCTGTGTTAGCGACGACGCTTCGTGCGAGAAGGTGCGGCTGTCCCTGGAGAAGATGGAAGTCGAGAAGGACATCATCACCTTCATCCGAGAGAGGGGAACCGGACAAGAGATCCCAGACCCACCAAAGTACATCAACTTCTGCCGTGGGGATGTCGAGACCCCGGTTGAGGAGGAGGAGGACGAAGCATACTCGGTTGCTCAGTTCCCTCGCAGCATCAACCCAGCGTTCCGTTCCTCATCGCCGCAACCGTCTACCTACGAATCCCATCATGACCCAACCTCCGCCTTGGCAAAAGAGCTGGGCCATGACTTTGGGGCACCCAGCAGCCGAGAGCGCACAATAACACCACAGAGGCTTCCGCCGCAAGGAGGCGAGTCTCGGAGCAGCAGGGATTTGCCTCGGGACCTGCAGAGGCCCGCGCCCCCAGAGGTCAGTGCCAACTCGGCGCGAATGCAAAACATGTGTCGTGATGGCTATGATTCACAGAAACCTAACGAGGCACAGTTTGATCCTAATGAGTTTGCTCCCGTGCCTCATGATCCATACCCAATGGATGGTATGACTATGCTCTGCCGTCCTGGGAACCCGAACGGCTCAGACCTAGGCTCGCAACTTAGTAGTGGGACGTCAGGCTCTGAGCGACCAACGAGCAGAGATGAGCATAGTGACTACTCAGCCCCGACGTCCTACTCGAGTCGAGACCCTATGAGTGGCAAGACGTCCCCAGTCAAGCAAGACGCCGTGATCCCACCTGCGTCACCGGCCTCGGGAGGAGACAGGAAGGTGAGGCAGAAGAGAAGCGGGTTCTTCCAAAACCACAGTCCCTTCAGCAGACGGAAGAGCACCAGGGACGCTCGAGAGGTTCCATCAAACAACAGAAACACTTGGCACCCTGGGAACAGCGCGAGGAACTCTGATCGCGACATCCCACAGAACCTCTTGCCCGATAGATCAGTCGCCAGCCCCGATCCGATCGACGCCAATGCTGATGTAGCCATCAACATCGGGGAGAATGTGCTGCCTGTGAAGCTGCCCGGTAGACAAAAGCCCGCACCCGAGCCTGAGGCGCAGGACGATGACCCGATCGCACAGGCCTTGGCAGAGCTCAAGGGAGTGACCCTGGGCAAGCAATCATCTGTCCGCATGTCTGCGGATCACTACCACGGAATTGCCACTCCTGCCCCAGGGTCGCAGCCATTCTCACGATCAGTGCCGCCACTCAGCAACAACAGTGCCGCCGCGTCCGGTATGAGAGGGACGCCTCCTCCATCCTATGAACAGCCCGTTCAGAGACTGGGCGTGCCATCGCCAGCGGTCACCTCTAAGGCAATGAAGCAGACCTCGCAGAAATACACGCAACAGACGCGCAGTCTCTTCTCAGGAGACAGGCCCGGCTCAGGTGGTTACAGATCACCATCCCGGCCACCGACGCGAGGTAGCGACATGCCACGAGCCGCATCTCCCGCCCCGCCTCGGAGCGCGTCCCCACTGCCGGGCATGAACAGGTCGGCATCGCCCAACCCGTATGCAGCAAGCCAGCGTGGCAGCATGGATTCGCGTCATGGATCTGCCCAAATGGACGCTAGGAACTCGGCCCAAGGCTTCTACCGCCAGAATACGCCCAACGACATGCCGCGCGCAGCCTCGCCGCTCCCGTACCGTGGGACTGCTGACTACGGCCGGCCTGCTAGTAGGGCTGGCAGCAGCTTTGGTGCCTATCCGGGCGGTGAGATGCCTCGGGGACTGTCGCCGGCGCCTACCGATGACTCGTATGGAGGGTCGACGAGGGGACGTGGCGGGCGACCAGGGACAAGCCAAGGGAACAGGGCTATGGGTCTTTACGAGCCGCCGGGAGCGATGGCCCCTGCGTCTAGGCAGCGGAGCAAGAGCGTTGCCGATGGAGGCAGGCAGTACACACAGGACGGCAGACCGATTCTGCATTTCGGTAAGCTTAGGATTCCTCGACAACTACCCCCAAGTTTCGTATGGCTGACCCCGTCTCTTCTTCAGCACGCGCCATGTACATGTATCAAGCAGCCATCCCCGAGGAGCTCGGATTCAACAAGGGGGACATACTTGCCGTTCTCCGCCACCAGGACGATGGGTGGTGGGAGGCCGAAGTACACGGCGCCAACGGCCAGCCTGGGCTGGTCCCGAGCAACTACCTACAAGCGATTTAGAAGATACCAGCATCGAGGACTATCTGACGCCCTCAAACCAGTGCGAAAAGCCACGGCATCAGGAGGAGTTGGATGTCTTTTTCAGTTGACGCACATAATTCTCATGTTTTTTCCGTTGGTCTTTGGTATTTTCTGCCGGCGCAAAGGCATCACTCAAGCTGGAAGCGAGCTAGGGTAAAGGCCCCTGACTCGGCTTTCCGGCCTGGGTTTGTTGGATTGAACTGCAATGCTTTGAGTTGGATTGATTCAGGACAGGGCTCTAGTCCATGTACTTACTACTGGACGTTCATGAGGATGATGGAATGGTTTGATGGTTTGATGGTTTGATGGTTTTGATGTCTATATGCAATCAGGACATGCATGGATGTATGAAGAATGAGAACTGGAAGGACAGGGCAAGGAATCAAAGAGATGTTGAACTCGTACACAATGATAATCAGGCCCTGGAGGGCAATGTCTCACTGGTGATATTGTCCTTTCCGTCAACATTTTACTGCCTCAACTGCTGCGAGTGATGGTCATGTGCATGTCCTACAGTATCCAAGACTGGGAACTTGGGATACTGGAGGGCTGATTGATCATGAGAATGACCCCATCAAGAGACGAGCAGCAGTTGTTCCTGTTCGGAGCTGCCTCCCTGCAATCCCGCCCTGAAGCTTTGGCACCGTTGCCGAGTCGCAGAATGAGCCGCGTTGGGGATGCAGAGGAGGCCCGCTGGGCGGCCCTTGGGGAAGAAGCCCCACGCGGCGGAAGCAATGGCCCCTGGCAGGGCCACCGTAATGACGTCGAGCCAAATTCCCCAACTTTCGACCTCCCTTCGCGACCGCGTCCCAACTCCATTCTTCAACCAGCCGGACCCGCGACGCCCGCGATCCAAAACCGCAGAAGCAGCCTCCCAGCTCATTACCACACCCAGGTCCAGGTCCAGGTCCCGGCCTCGGTCAATGCCCACGCCTATGCTCAGGCTCAGGCTCCGAACACGAGGCCCTCTTTCCTGTCCTCGACTCCCCCGTCGTCGTCCTCTCCCGCCGACGCATTAAACCAGCCTGGGGTCCCGTGCTCCCGCCGCTCACACCTCGCCCGCCACCAGTGCCTGCTGGCGGCGCGCAGGACCATGGACTACATCAACGACAGCGTCGAGTACGCGAGGGGCACGTACAACGCGGTTGTCGATATCACCAATACCGTCTACAATGCCGTCACCTCCAAGACCGCGCAACGCACAGTGCTGACGACCTTGCTGTTTGCATTCCTGTCTTCTGTCCTGTTTGGATTCGCCTGTGTGGGATACCTGGCTTTCTATCATGAGTACCTACCAGATCAGGTCATGACCGTACCAGTGCATCTACAGTATGGGTAGGTGGTGTGACACCTCCCCCACCCCCTTTCTGCTTCATTGTGTGCAGGAAGCGCTGAAAGCTAATGGCCATGTGTTGCGCAGGTACGAACTCAACCCCTACGGCGTCGCTTCCCTGTCCGGTGCCAACTTCAAAGACTACCAAGACTACGACATCTCCGTGACGCTGAAGCTGCCCAACTCGCCCACCAACCTCGCCCGCGGCAACTTCATGCTCGCGCTGTACCTCCTCGACAACGCCCACGCCCCAGCCAGCAAGATAACGTCGTCAGCCACGGGGGAGGCGCGCCCAATGCCCACGGTCGTCCCGGCGCCTCAGAGCGTCCTCGCCGACAGGAACATTCTCTTCACGTCCACCCGGCCGGCCATCATCCCGTACACCGACCCCCTGGTCTCCCTCGCGAAGCGCTTGCTCCTCCTGGCCTACCACGTCTTCGTCCCCGCGTCCGAGACGACGAAGCTCGTGGTGCCCATGGTTGAGAGGCTCGAGTTCCGCCCGGGCAAGATGATGCCCACGGGCCTGGTGCTGGACGTCCAGGCCGGCCAGGGCCTGCAGGTCTACGACGTGCTCGTGACCGTCACGGCGCAGCTGGGCGGCCTGCGCTGGTTCATGCACACGTGGTGGATCACCAGCTTCGTGCTGTTCACGGCGCTGTTCTGGGTGTCCGAGGTGTTTTTCCTCGCCGCTACCGCCGTGGCAGCTAAGGTCCTCTGGAGCGTGGTCTTCGGCGGTGGGAGAGCGGCTCCTCCGGGCCTGATAAAGAAGGAGGAAGGCCGCAACCCGCGGATCAAGCAGGAGGGCGGCTACGGCCACGGCAAGACGCTCGACGATGTCCCCATGACGTTTCCTACGTCCTCGCAGCAGCCTCCCCTCCGCTACGAGCCGGAGCCGGGGCACGCCAGCGCCGTCGACGAGGGGCCCGTCCCGCAGCAGCCGCAGGCTGACGTCGGCGGCGAGGCCGACGTCGAGGACGAGGCGTTCGGGGATGAGTACCGCGAGGAGGACCCGCAGGGGCGGGACTCGGGCATTGGGACGAGCTTCAGCGAGAGGGACGGCGCTGGGAGCGTGAGGAGGAGGACCTCCCTGAGGAGGTTGGCGGGTAACTAAAGTGTGGGGAGGCGAGACGATGATGGCTTGACTATTAATGCGGTGGACAGACTGTGGTGATTGGTGCGTCAAGTTTGTCACTACATGGAGAATACTGTGGGGCGAGACTGCCAGACTTCCAGACTGTCCGCGCGGTTTCGACGGAGATGACGGAGATTGAAATTGGCTGATCGAATATTTTGCCTGGAAGAGACAGCATGGCGTTTATAGGAGGTGTTGTTGGGTTTAAGTGTGTGAGAGTGTGTTTGATACCCCCCAGGCACGACGTTTTATAGATTGGGTGAATGAAATGCGTTGAAAACGTCGACATACATCACCCTCACCAAGGAAAGCCTTCTTTGAAGAAGTGTGTCGGCAATTCCGCCGAGTCAGAATCAGAATCATATCCAGTGTAGTGGATGTCTGTCGAGGAAATATCCGCCGAGCTCAGATTGGCTCCCGTCCTAAGTATTGGGCAGCTTGGCGCTCTGCCTCGTTGAATTATGTGTTTTTTGCCTAATTCATCTTCATCCCTGCCGGCGACGTGTAGAATTAACCTTACGAGTCTCGAGTCTCGGTTCCGGCGGCCTTCCAAGCCCCATCTTGGACAATCAGAGCATGTGTGTGATTTTTCTCGCACCTGGGCAAGTAAATTACGCAATGTCCGTGTCAGAATCAAGTGTTTTATTGTAAATCCAGAACTCACAGAGAACAGTATAATTGAATCAATTTGTCAGACTGAACACAATGATTCGGCTGAATATTATAAGTATGAAATTGTGCTGCTTTGTACTGGATGGAGTTGTTTCCCACCTATGCCGCATACCATTATAAGTCCTGTTATTTCCAATTCTTTCAAAGACTCATTCGAGTAAGCCTTGGGCGCCTAAATCTCGGTTGCATTGCTAGCTTTATTCCGAAGCAGCTCACACTTAAGGAATCTCGGTAAATGGAGCCCCAGATGGGCAGGAAATCTTCAGCCGGAAATTCTGGAATATATTGGGCGTTTCCAAAGCCCCCTAGCCGGCTGTCATCAGTCGCACTCCACTGTGCACTGGAAGGATTTTATGATGGAGAAAGTGGTAGCTTGTGCTGGGCGTCACGTTTACAGTGTATATCGGAATCACAGTATTTGTGCAGTTAGTATGCACTGCTGAGTCCCACGAGCAACGCGAGTAGGTCAAAGAGGGAGGCGGACTGCAAAGCATGGGACTCGAGATCCATGAGAAAATTGTATTTGTATTCTTTATATGTAAACGATATATGGACACAATGGCTGACATTAATACTCCGTATGCAACCAGCACAAGTTATGGCCCTCAGACAATTACGTGGACGTCTGTGTTCGTCTGAGCGAGTTGTCGAGTCTCCACAGACCCGAACCCCTAGGCCCCGCATAGGACCCCCTGGTCACACAAGCTGGAATGTGTCCCAAGGTTCCAGGTCCGTCCCGCCCGCAAGTACCCCACCGGCAAAACACAGCGGGGCAGTGACTTTTCACCTCTGGCGTGCTGGATGATTCCAGGTTGGAGCAAGCAGCTGCCGACCGGGAAAGCTCATCCTATCCATCGTTGATTTCTCTCGTCGGCTGCTACTCTGCGTCGTCAGATGGCCCTCGCTTCAGCCTCACCGTGTTCAGTGCTACGCCGCTGAGAGCCTGTTCCCGTGTCTGCCCGCCACCTGCTCCCCTCCTTGCGCCCTCTCACGGGCCCAGTTGAGCGCCGTCGGACAAGCGTCGTGGACTGCCCTCTGCTGCCTGTGTGCGTTGCTGCTTGGTCACGGCCTCTGCACACGATTCTGACCCCCCGACTCAAGTCAAGTCAGGTCCGCCATCAATCGGTCACAATCTACTGCTAGACTGCTGAACCCAGCAACTCGAGCACTTGACTTGGGCACGCCCACGCCACGCTTTCACCCGCGCCCACCTTCTCCAACTCGGGCTAGCTTCACCCAAGCAGCGTCAACCTACCTGCCTCTGCCCTCAACCGCTTGTCTCTTTTTGCAACCCTACCGCCCCTCCGCACGACCTGGATATAGTCCGAGTGTCTGTCAGGGCGACAATACCTTGCTTTGCACCGCCTGTCTAGCTGTCTAACAGTCGCCTTGCCTGCCTGTGCCTGTCTGGTTGGCGATCCCCTGTTGGTGGGCCGGTGCACAACAAATCGACGAACATCCTTCGACAAGTCCACCCGAGATCCCGTTGCTCGAGTAACGAACCCGCCCAAGGGTCGCCGAGCCGAGCCAAACCACCCAAAAGCTGCCGCGCACCTACTTCGACACCCTCCTGTAGCAAACCACTGACTGGCCTGGTAAAGCACCGCCTCACATACCTGGCCAGCGCTTTCGAGCCCCGCCCCGACCTCGCCTTTCCTCGAGCAAACGACCGACCCCGCCGCCAAAATGCCCTGCTTCAAGGGCATTGCGGTGAGCATCCATGCCAACGGGACCCCGCTCCCAGAGCACGGCATGCAGAAGCAGTCCAGGTTCTCCAGGATCAACACCTTCATACCCGTGCCCAGCCCCACCCTGAGCGAGGACTCTGGCAAGACCGAATCCGCAAAGTTCGCCATCTCCATCACCCTGCTGACGCCCGGCCTGCCCATCCCGTACTCGACCCCCCGCCCCTCTGCGGACAATCCTGAGCCCACACCGCAGTATGCCGCCAGGGATATGGCCTCCAGCAGGGCTGGCAACGGCGTCAACCCCTACATCCCCATGACCAACAGCGAGAACGAGACCGTCGCCGCCTACATCTACTTCGACGGTCGCGCAAAGGAAGAGGTGGCAACACTGCTCAGGCCAGGAGAAGAGACCTGGGTCAACAGCAGATGGGTTCAGGTACCCGACGCCGAGGGCGGAGGGCTGGCCGAGAGGGAGTTCCTGTTCCGTGAGGTTGGCCTGGAACGCTGGCTCAACGGCCTGGACCTCCAAGGCCACGACGCCGAGGAACGGCTGGAGAAGCGCCGACAGAAGTTCGAGCGCCGCCGTAGGAAGCAGAGAGGAGAAGGCATGGGAGCTCTACTGGGCGACCCGTCAAATGGACCGCGAGATACCTTCCGCTACGGAAACGACGAGGGAAGCCCTGTCGAGGCCGTGTTTGACGAGGACTCCTTGTCTGATTCAGACGACGAGTTTCCCGAGGCGGCAGGGCAGATCAAGGTCGCCATGTTCCGCGTGATAGCATCTGGTGAGATCAAGAAGGGCGAATACTCCCCTCAGTTCGGTGCACACGACGATGATGACGAAGTTAATGGTGGAAATTCCAATGGGGTGGATGCGGATGTCGAGCATACTACGAGCTTTGCGAAACCCAAGACTCTGGATCCCAAGACGATCAGCACACAGACCGTGACCGGTATCGATGGGCCAGAGAAGCCCTACGCCACCTTTACTTTCTACTACCGTGGCGAGCGTAAGTGCACATATCCCACGCGCCGCCTGATCACCAGCTAAAACACACGTACAGGTCAATTGCAAAAGATGGGAGTTCTGCCCTCGGCCAAGGCGCAAGCAACCACTCCCGCCGCAGCAAAGCGACGGTCCGGCCAGCTGGACTTCTCCAACCTTGGCCCTCTCAAGACTACCGGAACGGTTGGATTCTCGGCCTTCAGAGATCAGACAGCAGAATCGTCCAAGAGGAGGAAGGGTCGCAAGAAGTCGAATGGCAGTCTAGGCGCCATGGACGAGGACTCGGAAGAAGACGACGACGAGCCTGAGATCCTGGGCAAGATGGAGGACATTGACGATAAGGAGGTCAAGCCGAGCACCGCGCCAGAGGACGTCAAGTTCACTGGTGAATTAGCGGATGGCGTTGATCGCATCAAGGTACGCTTATTTGTGACGTCCGCCCTCGATGAAACCATGCGATACTGACAGCCCCTGCAGCTCAAGCGTCAACGATCGGCCGAACCAGAGGGCACCGCCTCGCCCGACCCGAAATCCCCCAACCTGAGCGCAGCAACCTCACCTCCCAACATGATATTCGGCGGCGACGCCTCCCGCACCTCTGGCCTTGCGCCACCCTCGTTCTTCCCGCAGAACCTATCGGAAGACGCCGCGGCTGTCGGCAGTCCGCTCAAGAAGCAACGCGCCGGCACCCTGGATGACGGGTCAGGGCAACCGTCCCAGCCCGCCCTGGGGGTCTCCCAGCCGAAGGCCTCCACGTCTGCGCCTGCAGTGCCTGCGGCCCCTCTTGCGCGATCTGCCCAGACACACGAGGAGGAGGAGGAGCTATAGAGCGTCACGCCGACCTCAATCGGAGCTGAGAGTACAGATGTAGCTGCACATCTGGTCCTGGAATGTGTTCCCAACACTGGAACGAAGCGAACTACCCTCGAGAATCTCCTCACATGGGCTAGGAATGCTGCGGGCATCCTTCAGAAACTGGAACACCAGCACAGTATTTGCTGCCCGAATGATGGGGAGCTTGAATATCCCGCAACCTGTCTGCCAGGCTCCTCGACACCAACTGGTATAAGGAGTGAACACCAGACGCTCCACGAGCCAAGTCTTTCTTATTTCTCTCTTGCTGGGAGCAGGGGATCCGCGACTGGAGGAACTACGGGGTCGTCATATGTAAATACCCCAATATACCAAAATCAAAACGGCGAACAGATTTCACGCCCCAGTCCGGTGCGGATCTGGACGCGTCTCCCAACACCCACACGTCATGCGTATGAATCACGGGCATATCGTCTTCTGCTTGCGCTCCTGTCAGATGCAGGTGGAAAGTCCTAGTATGCCCCAGCCGGACACGGATAGGGAAAGATATCAGGGAGCGATGAAAAGTGGACGCACATTACTGCCACTGAGGCAGATTCTGAGGATACGAGGAAGGCAAGAGGGGGGTCGAGGATGCATTCTTCTGGAAATTCTGGCGTAGAGGTGGTTGGTAGTCTGGCTGGTTCTTGTGACGGCAAGGAATGGAGGATCCGGGATGCGGTACGCTCATCCCCGGGGTTGCATGTGGCGAAGCAGGCAGCCAGGACATGCAATTTGAGTTGAGAGCTATCATGGACGGAAAAGGAAATATGGACACCTCGTGAGGCCAGAGGTGGATGGTAGTAGATGGTCATGACCGGGCCCCGGTTCAGTGTTGGAGATATGGGGGGTCTTGGTCCGTGTCTCTCATGTCAGTTCTCATAGAGGTGGTTGGGCGGTGCTCGACGGTTGAATATATGGCATGGCATGGAGTGACTGACTTTGGGGACTTGTTGTGCTATGGTTTGGTGTGTGTATTTCTGCTGCTGCGGTAACAGGCAGAGTCGTCCCACCTTCGAATGGTCGACCTTAAGATAATGGTAGTATCGCACACTTTCCGGGTCCGTCGACCATTTATTCAGCAGAATGATGTGCCTCCTTGTACTCGATCCGTCTTGCCATTAGGCAAGGGTTCTTTTTGTCATGCACCACTTGTCAGATGGTGATTCCTGCCTCCTAAACGGCACCTTTCAACTTGCGTATCCAGCGTTGAAGAGCACTTCATTATCATACGAGAAGTCAAATTTCGCTGCTCTTTAAAAAGAAAAAAAAAATTGACCAGAGAAAAACAAACACAGTCCTCAAAAATAAATGCTCGGTACTTCCATTGTTATCTGGATACGGGGCCCAAAACCCACAACTCATCACATCTACTGACAAGCAGCACTATCGATCATCTCGGCTTACTGGCAACTGTGAGAACTTTGCGTGTAGCACAACTTTACACAAAACTTCCACTCCTGTGAGAATTTGAGACAAAACAAGCCATGCTTTGCTTTCCTGGCGTCCAAGGACCAAGATGACAAGCAGCAGGCTTCGGCTGGTAATTGGAAGATGAATGACATAAGGTGCCTGGAATAAATTCCATCGGACGGTGACAAGCGTGCTCAACTTTGGAACGCAGCAGCCACGGAAGATGAAAGATGCATCTGCCAAACTGGCACTTACACGAATTTGCAGATGACAAGCGAGACGTGCATGTGCTGGCATGCTTCGAGCACTCGGGCTTTCTTCACTGCTTGAACGACTGAAAATTTTCTGTATTGCATGGAACAAATACCACATGCGCCCGTGGTAGGATTTCTGTGCTGTGTTGTGGGGAAAAGAAGTGAAAAGTAAATTCATCCTCAAATTGTCCACCCCCTTCCACCCCCTGTTGAGGACAAATGTGGTCGCCAGGGTTGGGGCTTGGAGATGTCCCTGGCAGCCCACTTAGGTAAGCAGCCGCGGTCCCCGCTTGTCCTCCAATATCTTAACTACTGCAAATTTTCGAGCTCAGCTCTCTTTTTCCTCCTTCCCTTCCCACAAAGGCGACCTCGAGGGCTTCTCGAGGGTCCTCCAGACCACGCATCGCACAATCCAGTCTTTGTCAAGGTAAGCTCTCTTGCATCAATTCTCCTTGCTCTTGCTCGCAAAATGATGAAACAATTTTCCATTAAGAACGGCCAACTGAAAGTCAAACCCATGTTGATCCAACTTATCAAGCTCAACAGTCTGAATTTTTGCACACAATCATCCTTCCTCGTTTACTGAAAGCTTCATTGTCTTGACCTCGAGGCTAACTCGGAACGAACACAGTGACACAGATACTACTACTGCTACTACTACTACTCTACTGCTCTATTCGACCCTTTCGAACCACACCAGGCCCTCGATGGTGTCGTCGCCCGAGAAATCCATAGATATCCACGTCACCCCCAGCGCGTCGGCCCTCCCGTCCGCACCGACGCGGAACTGCGCCGGCGCGTACTCCCCGATGACGCCGGCTGGCTGGTCTAGTGTATACATGAATATCATCCAGTACTCTGCTGACACGTGCTCGAACTCATTGTAAGAGGGCCAGGTCGCGTCCGGCCGCTCCGCCGTGAGGGCGGCCTTGGCCCGGTTCGTCTTTTGTCCCGAGCCGACCAGCTCCAGTGTGAAGTTCAGGTAGCCCGGGTGGAAGTACGTCCCCGCGTAGGCCTCGAGGGGCAGGGCCGGCGGGATGCTGTGCTCGGGCCGGTCTGGGTAGTACTTGTCGATGGCCTTTTCGAGCTTTGCGTCCGTCTTGTTCTCGAAACCCTCGAAGCTAGGCGAAATAGTGTCAGTGTCACTCGGTTAATCACTGCCTGGAGGGGTTGTCGCCCTGTAGCACCTTCCCGAGAGACATACCTTGCAGTCCAGTTGTATCTCTCACTCGGGGGGATGCCCAGCTTCTCGTCGACCAGCTCCCAGATCAGGAGCAGCTCCACGATGTTGGATGACCCCGCCGTGTTGCCCAGTGCAACGACACCAAAGTCGAGATCTGGGAAGAAGAAAACTTCGGCCCCGTAGGCGTGCATACCCCCAGCGTGAGTCCAGAACCTGTGGCCCCTGTAGCTCGTGGTCTCCCACCCCAGCGCGTACAGCTCGGGGGTGTCGTAGGGCCCGTCGGCGGACGGCAGCATGTCCAGGGGCTTGACGATGGCCCGCGGCGTCTTGATGGCCTCGTGACCGCTCTTGGGCACGGGCCCGTCCTCGCGCAGCAGGCTCCTGATCCACTTGGTGTAGTCGTCGACGTTGGAGATGACGCTGCCCGCGCCGCCGACCTCGTCGACGGGCATGTACGGCACGCTGGAGAACTCCCCCTTGGCCCTGTCCCACGCGTACCCGCCCGCGAAGTGCTCCGGCGCCGCCAGGGCGTCCGGCACCGAGAAGTACGTCGACCGCATGCCCAGGGGCCCCCAGACCCACGCGCGCAGCACGTCGCCCAGCCACCGCCCGCCGGTGAGGGTCTCGACGACGTGGGTCGCGACCACGTACATCTGGTTGCAGTACTGCCACTTGGTGCGGGGCGGCTCGTTCAGGGGGAGGTACCGCAGGAAGCGCACGCCGTCGCGGACGGTCGCGTTGCGCTTCGTCCCGGCGGCCGGGTCGGCGACGACGCGGTGGGTGGACGCCTTGTCGTGGCGCGGCAGGCCCGTCCGGTGGCTCAGGGCGTCCTCGAGGGTGACGTGCGTGGTCGCCCAGGCGTCGGCGAGCACGAAGTCCTCGGGGATGAGGTTGTGGATCTTGGTGTCCCACGCCAGGGGCTGCCCGTGCACCGCGGGCGCGGTGTAGTTGCCCGAGTCGATCATGATGCTCAGCGCGGCGGCCGTGAAGGCCTTGGAGGTGCTGGCGCAGTAGAAGAGGGTCGAGGGCGTCACTGGGGTGGATGGGTAGGTTGCGATGCCGAAGCCCTGGGGCATGTATCAGCACACGCTCTTTCTCCTTCACATGACCGATGGAGCTTGTAAGGCCGTCATGGCCTGGCAATTGTAAATCCTTGAGTTGGACAGCCCTTGTACCCCTTCCGGCATTGGGCTGCCAGCAAGCTCGGAACGATGCCGTGCCCGTCAGGGGGGGAATAGTCCCGACCTACCTCAGTCCAGATGTCGTCGCCGTCGACGATGCCAACCGCCACGCCCGGCACATGCCACTTCTCCAGCAGCTCGCCGACATGCTTCTCATATTCCTTGGTGAACGGGCTGCCCCGTACGCTCTTATCATCACCCAAGATGGGCCTCTGAGACTCACCCCGCGCCGCCATGGCGCACAGCGCGCCGAGTGCAAGTTGAGCTGTCGGACGCATCTTCATATCCGCTTGCAATCAATCTCATGCCAATTGGCACCAGAGAGAAGAGAAAAAGGGCTAGCTGAGAAGCAGGAACGGGCAGGATGGGGGATGGGCTTTTTGTATACATCCTCACCACGCTCGCGAGGGGCAAGTATGCCCGTCTTACGTGCTTGGCTCTAGTGACGTCGCTCAAAGTAGCAAGGGCAGGTGGAGGGGGCCGGCGACAACGACCTGACCCCACACAAACGACCAAGCCCGCGGTCCCTCTCTCAAGTCCCTGCATACTCGCAAAATACACCAAAGTAGAAGACAGAGCATACTTCAACTTCTATCACGTCAATAAATAGCTCCTGAGAACTTCTCTCGGATTGTCTTGGGCTGGCCCGAGAACAGTACAGCACGCTTGGGTTAGCACTGTGTTTACCAAAGTCCTTCTCACTTATAATATCAAGAGCCGTGAGCAAATTTTAGGTAGGTTTTCCAATGGAGCAGGAACAATATTTAAGTAAGAAAGAAGTTATATTGACTTTCTCTGGTAAAAAAAAGATGCAGTAAGGGTAGTAGCCACGAGATCAAATCACCAACCTATAGCTATCATGTCTATAGTTGCCTTTGATTCATCGCTCTCCCAACCTTTTCCTTTGGTTAATCTAGGTTATAAACAAATTCACAACAATGTCAAACAGCAGGAACAGGTAGGTATGAATGAATGAATGTATACTCCGTCTTAGAAAAGGCACAAAAAGGTAACCAGAAACAAAAAGTGCGGTTTGTGTGGATCGAACACACGACCTTCAGATTATGTGCTGAAGTTGGCTTCCTATTTTTGGTTAGTTGCTGTGACAGAAACTGTCATAAGACTGGTAATACTCACAGTCTGACGCTCTCCCAACTGAGCTAAACCCGCTTGTAATCTCGAATGTGTGAATAAAATATCACTCTCCTCAACCCAAGCTGAGCCCGTCTCGCTCTCTGCATCCATCTTACGTGAATGCTCTCTCCTGACTATTCCTGGCTGCTGTAAATCTCCTTTTGGTAATCTAGAACAGCATAAACTACTGCCCTCCATTTCTGTCGGTGCGAATCTCCGCATTCTCCCATAATCTCAAGAACTGGCACCTGACACCGGCTAACTCAAACGCCGCCGCTTCTCCCTCTTGGAGGCGTCGCTGAGCTGCACCATGCATATCGGCGCCGCATTGGGCCGCCGGACGAGCTCCACGTTGAGGATCCCAGACGCCTCCGCCAGCTCGCGCAGCTTGCTGAAGCCGTAGTTGGCAGCGTTGAAGTCGGGCGACTGCTTGGTGAGGTAGCTGCCGACGGTGGCCAGGTTCGCGTGGCCGTCGTCCTCGGCGCAGGCGTCCACGGCCATCCTCAGGATCCTGAGGGCCTCCGCGTCCAGCCTGCCGGTCGCGGCACCTGAGGGGCCGGGTGCCGTGATGGTCGGCGAGACGCCCGCGCCGGCCTGGCTGCCCTGGATCGTCGCAATAACAGGCCGCCGGGCGGCGGCGGCATCTGTGGATGCATCAGGGTTGATGGGCGGGGGTGCCGCCTCGTCGGAGGGCGGCGGCGGCGGCGGCGGCACTGCCTCGAGGGCGTGGAAGTAGTAGAACCTGTCGCAGGCGCTGATCAAGGGGCGCGGCGTCTTGGCGTCGCCGAAGCCGTAGACGGCCAGCCCCTGCTCGCGGATGCGCACGGCGAGGCGGGTGAAGTCGCTGTCGCTCGAGACGAGGCAGAAGCCCGTGAAGCGGCCCGTGTACAGCAGGTCCATGGCGTCGATGATCATGGCGCCGTCGGTGGCGTTCTTGCCCGTCGTGTAGGCGAACTGCTGCACCGGCTGGATCGAGTGCTCGAGGAGGCACCGCTTCCAGGGCCCCAGGTTGGGCTGCGTCCAGTCGCCGTATATGCGCCTGACGCTCGCGGTGCCGTGCTTGGCGATCTCGGCCAGGACGCCTGTGATCACCTTGGCCGAGACGTTGTCGCCGTCGATGAGCAGGGCAAGCCTGTCTGAGCCCATGACTACTGGTATAATGTTTGGCTGCGAGATTCGTTCCCAGGGATGTCGATGAGTAATACACAGCGTGAAGCAAGTGAAGAAGCTGGACGATATCTCTCAAGAACCTGTAGTTTGTTGTTCCGAAACGTTGGGGAACATTTCAAAGTAAACATTGAGATGGGAGCATCCATAACCCTACCCCTAATATTGCTGACTTGAAAGGCGTTGTCCGTATGAAACTCGATAGTTTTGAACCATTAAACGTTAATTATACGGATCAATCGAGCCTTTGCAGCTGTGATCGTCCAAATCCAATCCTTCCCACAAACCCAACAAAATCAGGATTATCATACAATACAACTACCTAGTGATCACTGAATCATAAGTATAAACAACAAGGCTGCCTAAAAAGCCACAGGGTCGGATCTTGTTTCAAAACCCACAATCTATTCGATTATCTAGAGTTTAGGCAGTAGTAGGTGCATAACCATAGTTATTCTAGAAAGAAAACCAAAACTTCACAATTCTGTTGTGGTATTGCGCATTGCGGTGATGCATGAGAACCGCAGACCTCCAGATGTGTCTCTGAAGTTTACTTCGGTCTGGTGCTCTCCCAACAGAGGTATCCCCGCTGGCTCTGTGATCTCATCTTCATCCATAATTCTTACATAGGATATATAATTTTAGCATGCAAGCAATCGCCAGAGTCTCAATGATCTCACTCGGTCATCTTCCAGATTCGTTCTCAAGAAACACACGAGTCTGTTTGCGATTTCCCTTCTAAGAGCCTCCAGGATTTCTGTTCAGATATCAGATTTCTCCGGTCCATGAAACAAAGCCCTAGTCCAGGCTTGGCTCATATCAGGACTTGCTGCTGGCGTTTAAGCAGCCCGGCACCATTTAACAGCGCTGACAGCCTGGAAGATCAGCAATGCCAAGTTACTTGCTTGTTTGGTGACAACTGAGAGAGTTGTCTATCCCATCACCAACACCAGCTCCTCATCCGCTACAACATCCAAGTTCCGATATTCAACTCAGTCAATACCAATATTCAACAGTCCTCTCAGCAATTCATTCGGAACCCTAGCACCATCCGTAGCAAGCAAAGTGAAAGAACCGCTGCGGCGCGTTCATCCGAACCCACTTTCACCGGATATATTAACTTGCTCGCAGCACTACTAAGGGACCCATTGGGGTTCCAAATTACAGGACCCGGGCGCTTCAAAAGTCAAGTAACTTCACCTTTGTTGAACCATTCTGTCTGATCATAGCCTCTGCTTGTCCATTTTCAATTAAGACGGCCAGCCTGTAGCTCCATGATTTGTCTGCTTTTTATGGCTGTCAACATCGTAGACAAGAATGTAATCCACTTGCATTCGCCAGTTTTGTCTGCGCTTTACGGTATATTGGATAGGTATGGAAAATCCAAGAAGAATCTGTCTTAGTTTGGGGACTTAAATCGAAAGATAATGATCTCGTGGCTTACACTACACGATGAAGGATGAGACTGAGAGAACAATGTGAGTATCAACAAAGGAGATTTCCAGAGGCAGCTACGGGCGTCCAAGACTAGTGGATGGAGATCGTTCCCAATGGGAGAAAGCTGGAGGGCCAAGGGAGGGCTAGAGAACAAGCGGACCGCGGCAACTAAACATGATGCAAGCTGGGGCTGTGGAAAAGCTGCCTGTGGATGGTGGATGGCAGGTGACGATGATCTGCATGTGCCCAGACCTCGACGGCCTCACACCTCGAGGTCAATTCTTGGCCTCTGCTTTGGTGACTACTCCTCCTTCCCATCCTCAAAAGTTCACCACATCCCATGGCCATGGCGATGTTCACATTAGGGGCCTCATGTCTGAATCGGTTGCCATCTGCACAGAAAGCTCAGAGGAAGCACAGTATCTGTTCTACTGCATAGTTCACCAGCCATGCAAGAGACAACCGTAAATCTACCTAAGCCTCTGGCAGCCTTGAGCCCAATTATGATACGAATCTCTGGATGGCAGGGCAGTTGACAATGTTTGAGATGCAGCTCAAAACTTCGAATTCCGCGGCCAGCAGATAAGTGCTTCCTACCTGTGTCTGGCACTTAGCCTGTCATGGTATCTGTCGGAAGCCCCATTTCTGCAAGATTTTGTCGTAGTTACGACACTGCTGTTACTTTGGAAGAATCTGACATGCCTAAACTTGCATACTGGTCCTTAAAGCGCCTTCCAGCATCGATTTTGAGTCCTCTATTCGGCCTAAGGAGCGATATACAGCTCCCAGATTGATCTTGAAATTAATCGTAGACTCATGAGAGGCTTCGGCTGACTGGGAAGTCTCTTCCACACCGTCAAGCTCGCCCAGCGAGCTTCTCGTTGCGCCTAAGTTGTTAATCGTTGTCAGGGTGGCTTGAGGTGTCCGTGGACAGTGAATAGTCGACGTTGTTCCAGAACCTTCTCAAACAGTACTTTTGCTTCAAGAAGTTGATCCATTCTCGGTGTAGTTGCTGCAAGATTGTTATTGCAAGTCATGAGTTGTGCGCTGCCTGCCGGTGTTGACATTCCCCAGAGTTT
This sequence comes from Diaporthe sp. P3_1W, assembly GCA_037177825.1. NCBI lineage: Eukaryota > Fungi > Ascomycota > Sordariomycetes > Diaporthales > Diaporthaceae > Diaporthe > Diaporthe sp. P3_1W. The sequence continues at coordinate 4,243,327 of JBAFXB010000008.1, forward strand.
GAGTTGGGCCTTCTGTGCTTCCAAAGTCTATCTTGCGTTTTCCAAACCACCCTGGGCAAGATATGTTTCACCCAGATGGCTGAGGAGTGAGATACTTCTCTGTGAACCTGGACCAGGGGTCCTCGTGCTTGTTTGAAGCAAATCAGACAACATCCTTTTGGATTCCTTCTTCTTGCCTTGTACACTGAAACAAGCGGCCAAAAACTCTTGAGCGGATAAAAAGCCTTGGTCTTCAGCACTCGATAACCCCTTGCTCAATTAGAGGATCCTATGGCAGGTTCTGACAGCCCCGTCCACGTTGTGCTGATGATGGTAGCATTCTGCCAAATGGCACATGGCTGACAGCTTCGAAGGACTTTGTAGACCTCGGACTTCTTCAAATGAATTAAGAGCGTTCTGAAAATAGTCATCGGCCATCGCGTATTGAGTCATTTTTGTGTAAGTAATTCCGAGGCCGTGCAGGATAGAAGCCATATGGGTGGTCTCCTTCAAATTCATGGAGAAGATCTAGAAGAAGATTTTCAGCTCAATTCCAATGGCTCTGATTCATATAGATTGTGACAAAATTGGTCTTTTCGATCCTAATGTTACTCGCCTGATCAGATGATTTGTGGTCTACTATCTACATTTGGAGCTCTTCAGCCTTTGACTACTGTCGTTGATAGAAACATATCTCTGCTAAAGCTGCCTGGAGTGTGCAAAGAATGGGAAATGCGTCAGGGACGACACTTTGAGAATCTCCTTTTTCCCTTCGAATTCTCTGCACTGCTTCCTCAAGATTGTGATTCTTGACATAATAGTCGTACATATGTATTGCAGAATTGAGTTGAGCGTCGTATAAGATGTCATATATCTAGGTATTGTCCCACTAATCGAATTATTCGATCTTTTCGCAGTTGCTTCCAGAACCTCAGCCAGGGGTTCTTGAGATTCGAAAGACTTTTCAAGCAGCAGTGCGACCTTGGTGCCTTGGTGGTCCCGAATCCAATTTGGTGACAGATTGCTAGCTGAAAGAGGTCGTTTTTGAACCTGGTGGAGTCGAGTTGGTTCTCATCTTACCTCTCTGCCAATATCCTTTCACGAATGCATTCTTTCAAGCTTTGGCATACTCTCTAGTCTGAACTATACAGGGTTACAGCTCTAGGTAAAATCTGGCTATGTTAGTATCTTGCTGCCTTCAATCAACAGTGTGCGCTTACTTTGAATGAGCGATTTGTTTTTGAGTCAGCGCTCTGAATTTCAGGTGGAAGCTTGAATCGCCTGGTTGATATAGAGACTAATACTTGAGATACTCTTGAACTGGGATGTCCCACAGGTACACACATTGATACACCAGATATTTCCATCAAAGACACTACTTGGTCTTCCATCTGGATCAGCATCCAAGGATCTGTCGAGAATCTGCTTGAGATTCTCCAGGTCTGAACAACCCGGCGATGGCTCTTGCAAGCCCACTGCTTCCAAGAGCACATGCGATATCTAAACCAGGTGTCCACTCTCCTTCATCGCATCGAGAATGTCCATATATGGTTGCAGGCTATTCTCAAGCTTATCAGAACTCGGGGACTGCCACAGCATACTCGATGGCAGCTCCTAATACTAGATAGCGTCTCCTCAAATGCCAACCAGAAGCAAAGCAGCCCGTAAGAATAAACATCCATTTTCCGAGACTCATTAGGGTAGAATCCGTATGACCCTTCATTTCCTCTGGGACACTCATATTCCGGCGCTGTCAAAGGCCAGGATGATGGCAAGGGATAGTTTCGTCTTCTGCTGCATACCATGTCGAAAAGCCGAAGTCAGCCACATTTGCCCTGAATACTCGGGTGACGCAAGACAGTCAGCTCTTTGATGAGCTCCATATATGTGATTTCTGACTTGTTTTGGTGGTCAAGGGCAACTCGCTTGAACACTAGACTCGTGTTCAAGGTGACAGATGACTGGCTGATTTGGCCCAAAATGGCCTTGACCGAGTTATGGTCTCTCCGCTTGCCACGTAATCGGCAGAAATGCAACACTCAACTTGACTGCTACTGCGAGAAACGTAACAAGATAACAAGACGCAGGTGCAAAGTCATCATCACCCAAGGACAACATTCCTCGACTCAACCACCGCGGCCGTGGCTTATCGAATGTCGAAGATGGCATTGCGATGCTGGGAGAGTCTCAGGGTATCGGTCACAAAGAACAAATGAGCCTGTACGACTCGCCGCAGATCTCGATGTTTCCGTCCATCAAGACGAATTCTGGACCAAGTTATTCGCAGAAATAGTGCGAAGAGGGCGAAGTGAATAGAATTGTTGTGCCGCCTCCTCCCAAGTGTTAGCTACAAGACGGAGCCATGTATATTGAAAGTCGAATAAAGCTCCCAATTCTCTTCCTTCTTCTCCCCCAGCTTCGTCTTCACCCTCTCATAATACGAAATCCAAATCCAGCCCCCGAGTAGAGCAATGCAATTGGCATCATGTGGTTTACCTTCGTAACTTGCCGCACCCATTCCATCCCAACGACACCTGCATGCGACCTTTACCTCTCATTATTCAGTTCCAATGAAGAATGAAATCCGTTGTTGGTCGAAATTGTGGCGACACCGGAAATGTGTACGCCGTTGCCTTTGACGTTCGACCACGCAGAGAACAGAATAAACGCCAACTTCAAGCTCCCGGCACAATACAACTAGCTTCTTATCATAACCACTTCGATCTGCCGTTTGGTTCAAATTACCCTTCGACTAGTGTCATAAAGCACAATGCCTCATTCGGTCCTCATATTTACCTACCGCAAGCCCTGCACAACACCGTAGCACTTCCGCGCGCATCACAAGTGAACAAAACCTAGGAGGGTAATCCAAGTATAGGAGGTTATCCCATAAGAGGTTGTACCTATCAGAGGTTGTCCCATAGGAGGTTGTCCCATAGGAGGTTGTCCCATAAGAGCTTGTCGTATAGGAGGTTATCCCACAGGAGGCTATCTCATGGGAGGTTGTCCCATAGGAAGGTCTCTTATAAGAGGTTGTTGAAGCTTACCCACTGGTTTTAAGAATATGTGAGCTCGGGTCACTCTCAGCTATGCTTAACAATCAAGCAATTTCAGAGTTACATTGCACAGGGCTGCTGACAATAATACTAATCCGAGAGTCCTGAGGTGATGTCCCGGCAACGCCTACAAACTGTCCTATATATATCAACCACTTCCTCAGGAAACGTGAGTATCCTTCCCTACGGACACATTTGAACGAAGCCCCACTCAGCTGACGACGCACGGACCATCCGCCCCCTTACCGCCGGGACGGCTCGGCCACCGAGTCAAATCCGGCTCCATAATGGCCCCCAAATCTTGGTTTTCAACAACAACAACTGGTCTGGTGGTCTAGTGGTATGATTCGCGCTTAGGGAACACCCTGAAGCTTCAATGCGCGAGGTCCCGGGTTCAATCCCCGGCCAGACCCTTTTGCTGGTTTTGTTTTGATGTTTTGATGCTTTGAGAATAGTTAGAAAGGCTGGCAGTTGATTTTGAGAATATCTTATGTTGGTGTGTGTTCGAAAGAGTATGCGGCATGTCTGGCTGCTGAGGGAGGGTGCCAAGGATGTAGCGGATGATTTGGAGGCGTGTGGACACCTAGGTATTCATGTGTGGATGGTTGTGTTAACTCCGGGTTGTATCCGGCCCAGGTCTGGCTTTTTGCCTTTGGCTCCACTACTTAGACATCAGCTAGGCTACCTGCACTACCAAAGCAAACAAACTTGTCAAACCACATGGGAATTCATGTGCAAAGTCAGGTTAAAGTCATTTGTGACATATCTTTAAACAACTGAGTGCACAGGATCCATATAATAATATAGACTGTCACTGCCTTATTGTATGAGAATGGATATTTGCATCTGCAGAAATGGACGATGCACTGGTATATTATTAACACCGCCTAATTCGCATGCCCAATTCACACACCCAGCACCTACAAACTCAACACTTACACACCTGATTCCCACACTCAATTTAACACCCAGTCCTTATATAAGTATTGAGTGTAAAAGTATTGGGTATATGAGTGCTAGGTATGTGGGTATTGGGTATGCAGGTATTAGGTATATTAGTGTTGGGCGTGTAAGTAATATGTGTATGGGTGTTAAGTGTATGGGTGTTAGGTGTATAGGTGTTAGGTGTATAGGTGTTAAGTGTATGGGTGTTAGGTGTATAGGTACTGGGTGTATAGGTATTGGGTGTATGGGTATTGGGTGTATGGGTATTGGGTGTATGGGCATTGGGTGTATGGGTGCTGGGTGTATGGGTGTATAGGTGTTAGGTTTATGGGTGTTGGATGTGTAAGTGTTAGGTTTATGGGTGCTGTGTGTGGGTGTTAAGTATATGAGTATTAGGTGTGTGAGTGTTTGTGTGAATGAGGCTCGGGTGATATGTTCTAATTAGATGTAGCTGTGGCGTACTTATATGGACGCACATGGTGATGGGCCTATCTAGGAGCAGCGTCATGCAGGATTCATACCACTTCCATGGCAAGCAATTCGCATTTAGGACATGGGACTGAAGTTCAAACAAGAGAAGCTGCGAAAGAAGGTTTTGGTGGTCGAACATAGGAGTTGCCTATATTGTGGGCTGGACCAAGATTCTGATTCAACATGTCGCCAAATTCTTGGTAGAAGATTGGTACCTGAATGTGTTCCACAATGCCAAGGCGAAATCAAACCCGCTTTGCCTTGTTCATGAGTTCAAGATCCCAAACCCACCCTGGTGGCCCCACTGGCAGTGGCTGAGGTCGTTCCACCACCTTGAGCTGCCGTTCTCAAATATCTCTATTTGCAGAATACCACGAAGTGGGAGCACCTTACCGCTATTCGAAAAGGAAGCCAGTGGTTCGTAACGGAATTATGGCTACGAATCATGCGTTTCTCATACGCTTTTCAGAAATGGGGGTTTTGAATGGGCCGGTATCGCCGTGTAAAATACATAGACCTGTCAGGATACAGCCGGTCCTTTGCATCCCTCCATCGGGACTCTCTAAGCCATCATCATCAAAGTGCTTTCTCCAGGCAATGACTGGCAGCTGTTTGCCGTGCGGTAAGATCCGCTGGACTTCACGCAGTCTGCTCAAAACGGGCGAGCGAAATCATGACGTTTGCTTCCTCGTCTGCAGAGCAGTAAAGAACTCCTCACTATAAATCTTTGGAACGCTCTATTAGCTTTTCTGGATACCCTGGGAGCATCAAAACATCAAAACAAAGCCAGCAAAAGGGTCTGGCCGGGGATTGAAGCCACAGCCGATGATGCTGCAAGAGCTTCAGGTCTCTTCCTGATGATCGGATCAGCTTCGGTCCAGGTCACATTGCTCGGGATACAGGTGCAGTTATTGCCGATGAATCGGGGTTGGGAAGTCATCAGACAAGCACTATTAGTGAGGTCGGGTGTCTATTACCTGCATCTCGGCTCATGTGGAAACCATCGACGTTATGGATGATTCGATCTACATGTTGCGCAAGGAATCGATTAAGGAAATGATATCCTGCAAGCGATCCAGAAGTAGTACAGTTTCTAAGCATGGCAGAATGACATGTAACACGTAGACTTAAGCGCTGCACGTCTGCCTAAGCACAACCCTCGGGTGGGCTGGTATTAGTCATTGGTAATTAAAATGTTTGCAGCGTACAATTGTCGGTGACAGGTTGGATGGCCACATTGCGTGGACGGATGATGCCCAGGTGCCCCACTGTGTGTGGAAAACGAAACGCTACCCCCCCCCTGTCGTTTTGACTCGCGCTCCCCCCTCCCGCTCCAAAATCTCAAATCTTCGAGAAATATACTATTCTCTATATAACTACCTCAATATAAATCATAATAATATATAAATATATATTTTTATAATCCTTATTTACTTATCTATTCAAATAAAATATTCTTAAAAATTAAAATATTATAATAAAGCTTATATTATAATATTTATTAATAATAAAATATTATAATTTAAAATATCTTTATATTAAGATAATATTTAATAAATATTTTAAGCTTATATTTTAAATTAATATTTATATTATAAAGAATAATAATAAAAATATAAAATAATAATTATTAATAAATATTATTATTAATAAATATTTTAATAAATATTTTTATTTTATTATTATTTTATTAAAAATAATATTATATTAAGCTTTTTTAATTTAATAATATTATTACATTAATATATAATATAATAAAAATAAAAAGTAAATTATTTATTAATAAAATAATAAATAATTTAATTACTTTAATATATAATATAATATATTATATAAATAAATATTATTAAATTCTTATAATATACTTTAAAGTATAAGGATATATAATATATATAGTTTATATTTATAGTTAATTATTTGATAAAGATATGGTAGAAAATAGCTAGATTTCAAATTTGGGATTTTGGAGCGGGAGGGGGGAGCGCGAGTCAAAACGACAAGGGGGGGGTAGCGTTTCGTTTTCCACACACAGCAGGTGCCCCATTTACGGCATCTCGGCAGCTCCCACCTGCGTCTCTTGGTGCGCAGATGATCCCCCCCTTTCTGACTACGCTGATCAGCGTTAGTGTGGATCGTTTCCTCGGGTCAGATGTGCCTCAGCGGGCTCAGCTCCTGCGCGCCGGCTCCCGAGCGAGGTGATAGGCAAACACGCCCTGGCTTTTTTACTGCTGATGGATTGGCGCCTGGTGGCTTCATGACCCTCCATTCCGGAGGCGCAGCCCCGGGGCATGTCAGATTGGAGCCTGCAGCCTTTGTGGCTCCAGGACTCGTGAGGTAAGAGAATGAGTCTGATCGCATTCCTCCAGGCTCCATATCTCTACCAGTCAGACCTGGTTGTTCTTTTGCAATTTTCTTTTTCGTCTTTTCAGTCTAGTCGCGATCGTCGTTGTTGACGGAAGAGATGTTGAAGTCGTACCCACAGCCGTGATTTTTACTAGGCGCGCTTAGCATCATTTGAGAATGGACCGTCGGCCCCTCGTCTCACAGGGCCAATCCGAGACGTCTGCATCCGCATCTGTACCTGCAGATGTGGCAGACGCCCTCGACGACTCAAGACTCGAGGACGAACTAAGGGACTCGCCAGAGCGCATGCAGTCTGATCCCCTACCATCCAGACCCGAGTTCCCGGAGGCACAGCAGTCGAGTGCGCAGTCGCACAACACGGCCCAGTCCACCACTGGGCCGACCTCAGTCAAGGGCAAGCTGGCTGCAGTCCGCGTCAGCGAGCATGATGCGTCGAACCGGACGAGCATGTCCCACTGGGACCCCGAGCCGGGATTCGCCCACGTCGATGGGGAGGTCGGTGGCGTGGGCTACAACGAGACCAAGGCCGATATCATCACCGTGCCCTGTCCCGGGGCGGACCCTGTCGAGACCTGGACCCGAGACCCCCTTCCGGACAACTTCTTCGGCAACGCTGACCAGGACGACCTGACCTCGCACCCCGCGATCAAGGAGCTGGCTGGCGATGCCATCCTGACGCCTGGCATCGGCGGCAACTTCCCCAAGGCAGCCCACCTTTGGGTCAGACAGGGCATCCGTCGCTATGCGAACACGGCGAGGGTCATGCTCTACAGGCATCGTGAGCTGACTGACCACACCACGCTCGAGGGCCTCGCGAGGGATCTGCTGGAGAACGTATTCCAACGGCGCGAAGGACAGCATGCGTCTCGCCCTCTATTCTTCATCGCGCACAGCATTGGTGGCCTGGTGGTCAAGAAGGCCCTGCTCATGGCAAGCAGGAGCGAAAAGTATCGCCCGCTTCTGTTCAACTGTCACGGTATCACCTTTTTTGGTAAGAGATGCCGTATACACATTGCTTTACTCGGAGCTAACATCACCAGCAACACCACACCGCGGCTCCAGTTACATGTCCATGCGGAACCTGAGCGAAAGCATCCAGTTGCTTCTTCACCTGCAGCGGCCACTTCCCACGTCCCTGGTAAATGAGATCCGAGTGAGCAACAAGAGCCTCATCAAGATGCACGAGGACTTCACAAACGTCGTCAGCGAGATGCGGGTCTGGAGTTTCTACGAGACCATAGACTCGCAGCTCTCAGGCTCCGGCCTGGACTACGCGGACGAGGTCCAGTTCTCTGCCCCGCTCGTCTCCATCAAGTCCGCCATCGTCGACGTCAGACAAGAGACAATCTACTCTGCCCTGGAGAGCGACCACGCCCACTGCGCATCTTTCGGCGTCACCAACCCTCGGACGCTGGCCACCTACCTGCAGGACCTGGCCGCTGCCGTCGCCAAAGCCGAGGCCCTCAGCCAGACCATCCACACGCCCTTGAAGCTGAAGGAGCATGTCAAGGTCGAGCTCATCGGATTTTACGAGGATCCGGATGCCGGCCTCGAGTCTGACATTCGGCTGTACATCGCCAAGTATCACCTCGCAGATTTCCTGCAGAAGGGACCCGAGACATGCTTGGAAGAGCGCCTGAAGCGTGTCTCGCGGCGGCACGGCGCATCTGGAGGACGGGTTGGGGCTCAAGGCTCAGCTGACGGATCCAACAACGGCAACCGTGGTGGCGGCTTGAACATCTTGACAGGCGTGCAGAATTTCTGGAAGTCTAATGTTTCTGGGACTCAGCAACAGCGACGGCCAGACTCCCCCGACATCGTGGTCACACTCCCGTCAGCAAGGCCTGAAACGGGCGAGGGAAATTCCTCACCTCCTCCAATCGGCAGGCGTCCACACAGTCTAACTCTCCCGACCTTGTCCACGCCTGGATTCCAGCGTCCTTCCAGCCGAGGTAGTGGTATGACGGCAAGTACAATGTCGGATCCGACTGACCTGGAGCTATCTCCCAGGGATGATGATTCGGATACACATGAAGGAACTGACGCCCCTGAGAATCGTGCAAGGGCAACATCGGATCACACGGGCTTCGTCCCGGAATCCAACAGTCGAGGCGATAGGGTCAGCAAGACACATGCACTGATGGACTTGACTGCCGGGTTCTCGAGGCCGAACGCTGACCGGAGGAAGTTCATGTGGATCCATCTGCCCTTCACAAACCCTCTTTGGGTCAAGGTGAGTCAGGAACACAAATCACGGATGGGACCTCCACGATGCTAACAATGGCCCAGGACATATTTGACAAGCTATCAGAGACACATCGTCAGGACTTCAGCAAGCTTTTCAACAACGAGAATTGGGTCTCAAAGCACGTCCGAGGCCGACATTCCCAGTCTCAGCCATCATTTGTAAAGCCGGCCGTCCACTACTTTTCTCCCGATTCGGCGCCGTCTCCGCGACTGTCATACACAAGCCCCCAACTCAACGCCGGCCCGGCGCCGACCTACCTCTATGTCTACCTCCCGTATCTTCATTTTGACACATACAGGCACATTATCAAACGCAGAAGCATCATGACACGGAGGCTCGCTCACGGCCGCTCTAGCCAGTGCCCGAGGACATTGCCGATCTCGAGTCGCTCGAGCTCCGCGTGATCTGGGAGTATATAGGCCACGACCCGCCACTGAACTGCCGTCGAACGTTGGACCAATTTGGATATCCTTCTCTGAGAGACACATACGCCCGTGACGACGACCAAATGCTGTACAAGCTCACCAAGAAAGACAACCCACGGCGGCCCTTTGTCGGAAAGACCTGGAGCGACGACGAAGCGATCAAGGCCTTGGTACAGAGATACTCGGTTGGTACGAAGCTCCTGCACGAGACCATTGAGAATCAGAAGGAGGCCGCGTCCTCGGAATCCGAGAGCGAACACGAGGAGCTGCTCCGGGACGGGAACCTGCTCATGGTAGATCAGCTGTGGCTGTGGGCTATTGACACCACGACCCTGACGACCTTCTTCCCGAAACGGGAGTCTCGACCGTCCGAGGGAGCCCTGTTCCAGCAGGCGGACCTGAGGAACAGCATCTACAACGAACTAAATGGCGATCTCACTGGGAGATGCGAGAACGCTCTAGATCTCGCTGCCTTTGTTGCCCTGCATGCCGTCACCGTCCTTCTCGACCGCTCCTCGCACCCCGACCTCGAGATATTCCGAATTTTCGAGGAAGCCATCGGAATACTGGTATGAATTTACTTGCCTAGTCGCATTCCTGAAGCTTGCAAGCTGACCTGTGCCGTTGCTAGACCGAACGCATGACATGGAACCTGAAGAAGTTCCGCATGCAGACCTTCAAGGACGTCGACTCGGAGGACGAGCACCTCGCGGAGACGAGCGCAAAGTCGATCAAGAAGCGCCACAAGCGCGAGATCGAGCAGGCCGAGCGGGAGAACCGCGAGAACACGTCGGCCCTCATGGAGCTGCGCGACATGGAGGACGAGCTCAGGACGCTGATGAAGCTCTTCGAGACGCAGACGACCATGCTCGGCAGGATGCTCGAGATCTACGAGGGCGACGGCCTCAGGGACATCACGCACAACGGGCGCGGGTACCTGGCCGAGGCGCTGGCGAGGCTGGCCGAGTACAAGACGCAGACGACCGAGATGCTGGACAGGGTTGCGGCCACCAGGGGAGATGTGAGTGCCGGATTCCATGCCTAGTCCTTTCCCGACCTCCACTGACATTCCCCTCCGCCGACAGTATGAGAAACTCCTTGAGATGGCCCAGCGCCAGGCACAGGTGGACGACGTGCGCTGGTCCCGGCTGCAGACGGAGCTCGCCAGCTCGCAGAACCTGTCGGTCATGATCTTCACCATCTTCACCGTCATCTTCCTGCCCCTCTCCTTCTTCACCTCCCTCTTCGGCATGAACGTCGTCGAGTGGGACAACCAGCTGCCCACGATGGCCTTCATCGGCGAGATCAGCCTGCCCATCTCCTTCTTTTTGATCCTCGTCACCCTCGTCGCCGCCTTCTCCTCGCGCGTTCAGATCTACTTCGGCACCGCCTGGCTTAGGCTCAAGCGCGCGTGGGAGTCGGCCAAGGAGGCCGCGAGAGCGCTGGAGCCCGAGGCCAGCAGGGAGGCCAAGGCGCGCCGGAGGGCCGACAGGGCCCGCTGGGACAGGGGGGAGCGCGAGCGCAAGAGGAAGGACCGGAGCTATGACTTTTGGGCCACGGTGCGCCGGCAGAGGACCTTGGCTTCTTACGAGATCCCTGATCTGAACAGGGTGCGGTCTCCGAGTGGGTTTGATAGTGCTGGGGCTGGTGGGGGGAGGAGGCCGACTTGGAAGTCGGGAGGGACGAAGTAATTGCATCTAATAGATTTACTAGACTATGATACCACCCATATTGATCGGATATTAATATACACATATACTCGGATTCTGTCCTTGTATTGGTGAAGCACAAGGAAATCATTGAACACAAAGCCTCTGGAAATATGTCTTCACGACACATCAGCCCTTCCGGGCAAGTCTGTCGGCGCCCCGGCTCTTCCTACTCACTTCACCTCCTTTTGACAGGCTTGAACCGGACCCAGAATTGTGGCCTCTCCCAGAACGTCATGAACTTGAAGTCCTTGTCAAACGACAAATCATCTTGACCCGGCGCCGCCTCCAGATCAAATTCCCACAAGACCTTGGCGACGAATATCCGCAGCAGAGCCAAGGCTATAGAACCGCCGGGACACCCCCTAGGTCCTTGGCTGAAAGGCTTGGACGCCCTGAGGTTGTCATTTCTGTACATTGGATCGAATCTCGGGTGGTCTGGCGGCAACCACCGTTCCGGGCGGAACTTGAGCGGGTCGGTAAAGAAGCGCGGGCTTCGCGCTGCGGCGAAGTAGCTGATCTGGCAGGTGACCTGGTTGGAGTGTATTTCAGTAGACATGATTTTAAATGGAAGACTCACGGGTTCTGCAACGTACGCCTCGGGGAATGTGTGCGCCGTCCACGAGAGCGCCTGGGCTTACCCGCGGCAGCCCGTCAACCGTTTCTTGGTGGAGGCGAAGGCTCTCATAGGCACAAGCCTGCAGATATTTCAAGCCAGCCGTCGTCTCGGTATTGATGGCTTCGTAGCTAGTGAAGGCATCTCTGACCTCCTTCACCAGCGCCGCGTAAGCCTCTGGTTCCTTGAGGACGAAGAATATCAGGGAGTAGAACTGGTTCGCCAGCGGCTGCCAGCCAGCCAGGAGCAGCTGCCCCGCGACATTTTCTAGGTGATAGATATCCTTCTTATTTCTCGGGGATGGCCTGTCGGCGGGGACGAGTTGCTCGAAGTAGTCCAGGTGCTCCGTCTTCCCCCGGCGCTCGATGCGCGCCTTGACGTCTTGGTGGTTCATCCCGATGAGCCGCGGCATCACGAACCACACGGACGGCGGGATGGTGAGGTACATCAGGGGGCTAAGCAGGCGGAACTTCCTCGTGATCTGGCTCATCGTCAAGAATAGATTCAGCTTTAGAGTTGCGCTGAGGAGAGTCGAGTCCTTCACTGTTCCACATTAGCAACACCATGTAGGTTGTAGGCGTCTCAAAAGCTTACTGTCACGCATCTGGTTCATCGCGAGGCCATATGTCATGTCGGCTGAGAGGTCCAGCGCCAGCCAGTCCGTCCAGCGTTGTAACTCGGCCCCCTCCTCTCCAGTCCCTACTTCCTTCATTTTCTGCACAAACAGGTCAATGTGATTATGGACTGCTGTCTCTTTCGCTTTGAAATTCCTCGTGCTAAAAGCAGGCGCAAGCTTCTTTGCGATCTCGCGGTGTTTGACGGGGTTTGTCTCGCCGGAGATGCCCCCGTCGCCAGTGTCCAAGGCGTCGTACCCGACCTGGACGAACAGCTCGAGATTCTTTTCCTGTGAAAGGTATATGTCTGACCAGGTACTTCGATTAGCACATTGAAAGCCGCTGGATGGTTCGCAACCGGGTGAGCTGACCTTTTGCTGCCTCAGGTTTCAAGAATACGAGCTCATTCGGAGCAACGCGGACTACATCCCCTGCTCTGGTGTCAGCGGTGGGTTGTGGTATCAGAGAGAGCACAAATGTATAAGTACCGTATTTTCTGAGGACATCCTCGATGATCCAAGGGTACTTTCCTGTGATGCTAAATGTTGAAGCGCGTTAGCCAGAGTTATGATGTGAAAACTGGGTTGATCCAAGGAAAGCCAGAGGCATGCCAGGACTTGCGGAACGCAGCCTGACGAAGCTCAGTACCTTGAGTAAGCCCACCAGGCATCAGTGACAGCGGCAAGCTTTGGTCCGGGATACTTTACGAGCGGGTGGAAGTGGACATTGTAGATCGTTCTACCTATAGAGTAGGCGATAATCTGTGAGGAAGAGTATGAGGCCCAGGTCGGTGGCGGCAAGTTGCCTGCTCATTTGATCAAGGGCTCAGGCTCACCATGGCAGCGATGGCTGCTAGGCATTGGCCGATCGACACATCGCTGCTTATGTGACGCGATGAGTAGCTTTGGGACGCCATTTCTGGCGGTGACCTTGCAGGAACAGTTCTGCCGTTATGTTTGGCCAGACAAATTGCTCGACTTCAAAAGATGGCATATGTGTTGGTGCCACGTGTGTGACATTGTGAAGCCTGCATTGTAGGTCATTGTTTGATGGCTTGCTGGAAGGATTCTGTCTAGCCCGGACCTCCTAAGCCCAAATCGGAGGCATGCCCACCTTTGTGCTACCAACGGCCTGACAGGCTGACTGCATTGGTCAGATTTCATCATGTAGCTACCAAGATCGAGTAGCAATCAACTTTCTGGCTTCTAATTTGTCATTGTTTGACCTCACCTCGCTTCGCTATCGGTATAATCCATGAAGTGTACTGCTGACTAGGCCTGCCTCTAATGTCTTCGGTCTGAGTATTTAAGCGGCCTGAGATATTCAGGTCAATCTCATACCCAAAGCACCATCTCGTAGAATGTAACAAGACATGGCAATACTGGCGAGGTTATGAACAGTCTGAACATGGAGATAATGTAAATTGTATAGATTGACTAGCTTCCATACAACTGAATAGACTTTTGCAGGCCCGGGGGGGGGGGGGGGGTGGATGAGTCTCAGATCAATTTCTTTTCTTTGGTGTTTTTTTCTTACATCACTATAACTCGGTAATCAATTATGCCAAGGATGAGACGAGTCTTCATCTTGACGTCTGAAGATTGTAATCCTGTCGTGTGGATGATGAAAGTGTAACCTTCATATGCCAATTCTTCCAAGTTGAGCCCAAATAGTTGGAATGCACATTTCCCATTCTCGTCTAGTTATCCGGCCTGAGGAACTCAAACGCCTCGTCGAGAGACTCTCCCAACTCCTTCGTCTTGCCAAACTGGTCATGGCAGAAGGGGAGATTGTGTGGTGCCAGGGGTGTTGAGCGGAACAGCACTCGATTCCCCCCGATGCTGGCCATTTCCTCCGAGAAGCTCCTGATTTGGTCGTGCATCCCCTCAGCCGAGCCAGCTTGGACATACAGAGGCACCGACAGTTCGAATGGGTGGTGCAGCGGCGAGATGTAGGCCTCCGCCTCTGGCGAAAGCTGCCCCTGCGGCCGGTATACATCGGCTCCCCACTGCAGGACCGAGCTGTGCAGTACGTCGGCATGGGAGTGGTTTTCCTGGTCATAGTCCTGCCCGGCAGTCTTCGTCACGTGGACCCACGGAGAAAAGACGGCGACGCCCCCCGGTAGCGGGAGCTCCGTCTGGCTGTCCTGGAGATACCGCGCGAGCGCGACGGCGACGTTCCCTCCGGCCGAGTCGCCCGACACGATGATGTTTGCAGGATCCACCCCGAGCGATATGATGTAGTGGTAGAAGGCCACGGCATCCTGGACCGCGGCGGGGAAGCAGGTCTCGGGGGTGCCGGACAGGCGGTACTGGGCCCAAACGACCCTGTCTGCCTGGAAGTGCTTGCTCAGAGCGTCGGAGATGGGCCTCCCTGAGCTCTCGTGGCTGAACGCGAGGACGAAGGCGCCACCGGGGAAATGCAGGACGACCTTCTGCTTCGCGAGCTCGGCTGAGTCGGACGGGGGCGGGCTAGGGAACCAGATCGCATCGACGGCTGCCGGCTTGACGAGGTCAGACGCCGCCAGGGCGCCTGTGAAGAAGGCAGCTGGCGGTGGCTCGACCCGGGCGTGTCTCTCCTGGGCCTTTTCAGGCGCGGTATAGACGGGGCGCTGGGACCGTATCGAGGACCAGAAGCTGAAGAGCATCCTCGCCATGGCGGCGCGCACGTTCTCTTTGACGCTCCATGCTGGCTGGGGCCGAAGTGGCTTCACAGTATACGCAACAGAAAGTAGCAGCAGGTGGACTGGTGTTTTGACAAGAAAGTATGACGTGTAGAGTGCCTTGAACGGCTGCGATGACCAGAGCTGTTTGGATGAATCCATCGTGAAACGAGATGTTGTCCTCCGGTGTGATGGCTACGGGTGGTGTCAACAGCAGAGTCCCTGCCAAAGTCGCCAGACGGAGCCTCAAACGCCACTCCGAGGAGTGTCCGCCCTGCTATAGTCGCGGGATCGCTCTTGACTCCTGTCCTTGATGTCGACTAAAAGTCAATGTAGTACTCGGCTGGACTGATCAAGTACATCCGAGCAGTGGCAGCTGCGTGAGCTGTCCGTATCGACTGATCATCTCGGTGATAACCCGGTCAAAAAAGTTGTGGGTTTGGGGGCGGGATGTTGGCTAACGTGGATGTGCCCGCGCGCCTGCAGCTGCCAAGTCATCGGGAGGGTGGTATCGCGCGTCAGGTTCATCGTCAGGCAGCCGATATCTTGTGTCACATACCTGCACGGAGAAAAATTGCTGATCCTTCAGTGTAACATGATAGACTGCATTCAGGCCATCTGGCTAGGCTGAGACGGTTCGTCTGTACATTTCCAGGCTTGGGAGCCGACCGCATGCGAGCTCCACGTAGCATTTCAGCTAGCAGAGAGTTGCAGTCCAAGCCGAAGGATTGCGGGGGTTTATGCTCTTATGATGCAAGGGCTGACCGACGTCTTCGATTAGATGCCAATACGGGGCCATGGAAAAGTGCTCAAGCGGACAAGCTATTCCCAACACAGCCAGATTATCGCCTTCCTTTCTTCGGAGTGTGGGGGATGGGAGGGGTGTGTGATAAGAATTTAGAAAATCCACTTTCAGGGCCTTTTGTGTGCCACCACTGATCCATCGTCAGAGGCCGCAATTTAAGATGCAACTGATGGAGGGCATTCGTACAATGGGTTTTCTGGGTGACAACGATGGCAAAGCAAGCAATTTAGAGTTAGTCACTGAGTTCCATTGACAATGTCTGAAATACTGGACTTAATTGACTGCAATTCGTAGAAAGAAAATGTCTGTCCCGTACGAAATCCAATTCATCTACCCCTGGCCGCCCCAGGCCAACAACCAACTGACAGGACATCGTTTCTTTAATAAGCAGCCCTTGGATCCCGCTCTACAAAAACAGGGTGGGTGGGACCTCTTTCTACATCCTGATCAAACTGTGCCTGACCATAGTGAAGCTGGCCTTGGCTTTCAGCCCAGTCTTGAGCATAACCATGGTACGCTGTGGGCTGTTTGGCAGAATGCTGCGAGATATCGTTCGGCATCTCGTAGCTGTCCTGTGACATCTTGTACACATTTCTCCCAGGCTGAACTCGAGTCCGGGATCGGGACCAGATGGTAGAACCCCAGCTCCGGATCTGTGAGAGCCGCTTGCTGACGGTGTGGAGGATGGGCGCCAGAGTCGGGAGACACGCGCAAGTGATGGCGATTCCCAGCTGCAATGTCGACCACAGCATTGCGGACGAGTACTTGACTGGAGAAAAGTTAGCTCCCATTCAGAAGCGCTGCCTGTGGCGGGAGAAGACGGTGGGGGGACTTACAATCAAGATCAACATTAGGAGGATTCCAGATTTTAGTGATTCGAATGATACTGGCGACACAAACGCTGTATTGCCAAACAAGTTAATAACCATCACTCCAGAATTATGGACAGGAGCGTGCTAGACTCACAAGGTTCCCAGAGAAAAGACAGCCAAGAGACTCAGCTTGTTGCTCTTTGCCATTTGCAATCGCATCAAGATAGGTATAGGGATCGCGAGAATGAAGACGTCGAGGAACAAGTTGGAGATCTCGTAGCCAAGCAGGAAGCGGACCGAGCTCATGCAGTACGGGGCCTGCCCGAACATGTCCCAGAATGCGTTGATGGGATGGCAATTAAAGATGATGAAGAAGGTGACGCCGATGAACCACATCAGACAGGCGACCATCGTCCCCTGGATTAGGCGTTTCTTGAATAGGTCCTGCCCCGTGACGAAGGCTTTATAGTAGAACCAGAGGATGCTGATCTTGACCGAGGTGATGACCATTCCCATGAGGAGCTCGGCAATAAACGTCATCTGTCGTCCAGCCATAGTTAGAAAACTTCGTCCATAAGTTAAATTCAATATGCGCTTGCAATACCTTCAAGATGTTCCTCATCTCCTCGATCCCCAATAGGACGCTGGCGTCGAGAGATCCATACTGAGACGTGTGGAGAATGACTAGACGGCCCAAAATGTCAGAGTGGGTCAGCGAGAGAAAGCAATGGCATCAGGTACTGACAGTTCAGGATCACACCACAGTAGGCGTAGAAGAAAGCAAGCGATAGAAGGCATGTCCAGTCCGAGCCCAGGAGCTTTTGACGGTTGCTCGCCCTGACGGCGAATCTCGCGAGCATCAGCACCGTTGTCACCGCTATCATGGCGACGCAGGCGGCGAAATTCTCCCGCCCAGTATGTGTGAGCTGACGCATGTTGGGTGTTGTTTTTGAGGAACTTGGCACAAGTACAACAAAAGGGTTTTCCGAAATTGTGGAATCGCACGGGACAAGAATCAGGACGTGAACCGTGCTTTTTCCGGTCGGGGTCCAGATGTGTTTGATATATCGACAGAGCTGAGGCAAACTCTACAAGGAATCTACGTCTGGGAGGACGGGAGCGCTTAGAGGACGGCGGACTCGCCAAGACCGACGCGACGGGGCTGGATTCGGCAGAGCTAGAAGCGCAGCTTGTGCCATACCACCATGTAGTATATCGTAGCAGTAGGATCCAGAAGGATTCTGGTGTTGGTTGCATCACGACATTTCGGGAGGAACACTCCACCAGAGGTATCACCACAGGTGTCAGGTCAAGCGGCTGGCCACTGTCTTCCTCTCAACTTTAGGGCCGACACGAAGACAGTAAGACGACTATAGACCCACTTCTGTCAGGCTCCTGTCATGAGAAGGGGCATGATTGGTCTGCATTATGGACAGGTGTGGCCCCCAAATGCAGTCAGCGTAGTAGTCTGACGGATTTAAGGTTCCAGGACTGATAACGGTTGCCGGGTGTGGCTGTATAACAGAGTGCTCCGTAGCTAGCTACAGCAGTTGGGATCGTCGCCTAATTGTGTTTGGGGGCGCTTGAGGCGGGCCAAGCATGTGTACCCAGGTAGTTTGATAGACTAGACTGGGCGGCTGCCTACTACGACCCCTACAGCTTTAGCCCCGAGAGACTCAAAAGTACCGCCCCGCGACCCCGCAGAACCGCCATGGTGGGCAGCCTACAGTGCGGGCGTAACCAATGTTCCGGTACCACGTGCTGCAAATGGGTTGTTGTTACACAATGCAGGCACAATGCTGCCCAAAGCATGTGCAGCAAGTTCCTGTTACACAAACGTAGATTAACCGCATCTCGTCATAGAAAAAGCCTCCGGTGGCCTGCAATGCTCGGCAGTCCTGGCTTCCAAACCGCAGCCGGCTTTTTGAGATCGTGCAGCAAGCCTCCCGCAATCAATCGTGGTCAGGGATCTCGGTAGCATGGAAGGATTCGTCACGGAACGGGTCCTTGGCTCAAGCCATCCTCCCTACAAGCCGCCGGTGGGCTAACACAACCGGCTACTTTTACCCTTCTCGTCAGGATGGCGGAAGCGAGTCACCGTGTCATTGGACAACGGTGATCGGGAAGTGGCGAGTCCCTGGCAGAAAGGCTGAGAGGCAGCTGCCATCTATAAATACACTTGGTTAGTGGTTGCTACCCAAGCTATCTAGCCCGCGCTTGGTTGTTAAGAACACCCCACCCCCTTCGCTTGTACGATCCATTGTCCCACGTACCTTGGATCATTTGAAGCCGAAACGTCTTCTTAGCGGGACCATATCATTGAGTGTACAGCATCGATGAGTTATGTCTCGGCAGACAGGGCCCATCCAAGCTGCACATGTAACGGTGAGCGGTGATATGGGCTGAGGGTGCGGATGACGTGGGGCGGGTCTCAATACCTAGTACGTAGATGAGGTAGACGATGGCTGCTATCACGGGCCAGGGATTGGTCCAAGCAACTACACTTAGACCTTATATTGTGTAAGAGAGGCCCATACTCAAAGAGCCTGGGCTTCACATCGACGCGACGGGCTCTCGCCTAGAACAGATCACGTTTGCCCTGTGAACTGTGAGATTGATTTCCGCAAAGGCATCATGGGTTCTTACAGCAAGTCGCCACCCTACGAAGACGGGTTGGAAGACCCCGTGGTCATTGTTGGACTGTCGTTCCGATTCCCTTCGGATGCCGTGTCCGAGGAGTCTTTCTGGGAAATCCTGCGTGATGGCCACTCCACGATGACCGAGGTCCCGGCCAGCCGGTACAACATCAACGGCCATTATTCTGACGCGTCTGGTCGGCAACATGGGGTTAGTCTCACTGACGATGCTGGGTTCTCTGCGTTCACCAAACTAACCCGAGCAGGTCACTGCACGAGGCGGTCACTTCATCAAGGGGAACATCTCGGCCTTTGATGCCCCTTTCTTCAAGATGAGCGCCGCTGAAGCAAAAGCGATGGACCCCCAGCTTCGAATTTTGCTGGAGACAACATACCACGCATTCGAGTCTGGTGTGTTGAGGCCCCACCCCCCTGGCATGGCGAATAACTACTCGCAAATACTCACCACTATGTACCAGCGAATCTCTCCCTTGACGACGTTGCCGGGAGCAATACATCAGTCTACGTTGGGAGCCTTTCGCAAGAATACGATTCATTATTTGCCTTCGATGAGGAGATAGACGCGAAATATCAAGGTGAGTTACAATATCTCACATACTTAGAGATGCACCCCATCAATGCCAAATTTGCATCATTCATGGAGCGTTTGCTAATACAGTCCAGCCATTGGAACCTCCTCCTCTATGCTTTCCAATCGAGTGAGCTGGTTCTATGATCTGAAGGGATCAAGCGTCTCGGTTGATACAGCCTGCTCAAGCAGCCTTGTTGGACTGCATCTTGGCTGCCAGAGTCTACTACAAGGAGAGTCTGATATGGTCAGTCATCGTATTATCCCATAAGTTCAACTGGGCGTAGTAGTGCTAACCGACTGCCAAAATAGAGCCTTGTGGGTGGTGTCCAGCTGCAACTAGAACCACGGAAAATGACCGCAGCGGTGTCGAGACTGGGGTTCTTGTCTCCCGATGGCCAATGCTACAGCTTTGATGGTCGAGCAAACGGCTACAGCAGGGGTGAAGGCGTTGCGATGCTTGTCCTCAAGCGTCTTTCGAAAGCGCTCGAAGACGGTGACACAATCCGAGCTGTTATCCGCGGCACGGCCACGAACCAGGATGGCCGGACGCCTTCCATCACACAGCCGAGTCCCACTGCGCAAGCTGCGCTGATTCAAAGGACTTACCAGATGGCAGGGTTGGACTTCAAAGATACAGGTTACTTTGAAGCCCACGGCACCGGTACCGCGGTGGGCGATCCTATCGAGGCTTCCGGCATCAGCCAGGCGTTCACACGTTATCGCGATCCTCGAAACCCTCTTTATGTTGGGTCTGTCAAAGCCAACATCGGTCATTTGGAGTCGTCTGCTGGTTTGGCTGGACTTATCAAGACTGTTCTCGTACTTGAAAAGGGCGTGATCCCGCCCAATGCCCTACTCAAGAACCTGAATCCGAAGATACTGGCTGATAAGTGGCATCTCAACGTAAGCAAAAACTACCACGTTCTGGGGGTCAAGACACTCAGCTGAGACGTACAGTTTCCCACAACTTCTATACCATGGCCCACGCAGGGATTGAGGAGAGCTTCTGTGAACAGTTTCGGATATGGGGGCACTAATGCACATGTAGTGCTGGACGATGCCATGCACTATTTACATACTCGGAGCCTGCGTGGAAAGCACAATGTCCAATCAGCCCACAGTCGCAACGGTGTGCTAACTTCTAACGGCCATTCTTATACGAATGGCACCAATGGGATCAGTGACCACACAGCCAACTCGGAGAAGATGCTCTTCCTCTTGTCAGCTGCGGATGAGAACGGCATAGGCAGGCAGGCCTCCTCGCTGGAAGCTCATTTAAGTCAGCCAGAGGAAAAGCTCTCAGATACTTACCTCCGAGATATTGCCTTTACGTTGAGCAGGAGCCGGGCGTCGCTTCCATGGAAGTCATTTGTCCTGGCATCGTCAGTGTCAGAGCTACGACAAGGTCTGCTGAGTGTGGCCAACAAACCAGTGCGTTCCACGAGGAGCCCTTCGATTAGCTTCGTCTTCACCGGACAGGGGGCACAGTGGGCGTCGATGGGCGTGGAACTACTGGCGTTTGCCGTCTTCAGGGAGTCGGTGGAGTACGCCGATGCTTATCTTTGCTCCATAGGCTCAACATGGTCTGCCCTTGGTGAGTGAAACCCGACGAAATGACAGAATCCCTCCACTTTCCCAGGACGAAGGAACCGGGCCTCAGATATCGTCACTCCTGTCTGGATAGTAATAGTGGACTGGATATCGGCTGATCACAGATTATTCTGACAGATGAGTTATGTAAACCGGCCCAGACTTCTAATATCCACAGTCCGAACCTCGCCCAGCCGCTTTGCACCATACTCCAGATAGCGCTCGTCGATCTGCTTTCCTCGTGGAATATCCACCCGCAAGCCGTCGTGGGCCATTCATCAGGCGAGATCGCCGCTGCCTACTGCGCCGGCAGCCTCAGCAGAGATTCTGCGCTACGAGTGGCGTACTTCCGTGGCGAGTGCGTCTCAAAGCTCCTTGAAGACACCACGCGAGGGCTGGGAGGCATGCTCGCTGTCGGGCTGTCGGCAGAGGAGCTGCAACCTCACATTCAAGCTGTTCTTGACGACGGCGACCCAGATGGGCTGCAGTGTGGCTGCCTCAACAGCCCCAAGAGTACCACGGTAACCGGGCTCGACAGGTACATTGACGCGCTCGCAGGTCGCCTGGAGAAACTCAAGATCTTCTCGCGCAAGCTCAACGTCCCTGTTGCATACCACTCTCGGCAGATGCTCGCGGTTGCCGACAGCTACCGATCCAGCCTCGAGGGCTACCTGAAACCTGGCGCAAAGGGGAGGAATAGTGGCACGCCGGCTCTGTTCTCATCTGTTACGGGCTTGAAAGCACCAAAGGATGATTTGAGTAGCGCAGACTACTGGGTCAAGAATCTGGTCTCGCCCGTCAGGTTCTCGCAGGCACTCCAGCTCATGTACACGTCACTGCAGGACGGTGAAGACAGCCAGACGAGACCACTGACCTACCTCGTGGAAGTGGGCCCGCATTGTAGCCTCGAGCGGCCTATCCGAGATACACTGCCCGGGGACTCTGCCTTCGTCTACGATTATACTCTGCGACGCAACTCCTCCTCGGTCGACGATGTGAAAAGATTGGCCGGAAGGACAGCCATCCACGGATATGCAGTCGATGTGCACGCTGTCAACGGCCAGCTTGGTCGGCCGCGGGAGCCGAAGGTACTCTTCGACCTGCCAAAGTATTCCTTCAACCACTCTCAGAGCTATTGGGTAGAGAGCCGACTGTCTCGGAACACCCGGAACCGCGAGCACCCGCGACACGAGCTGCTGGGGACTCGTTCTGCAGACTGGAATCCCTTGAGGCCGACATGGCGGCTGGTCATTAGGGATTCAGACCTGCCATGGGTCGCTGACCACAAGGTATTTATCCATACTGCTTGCGGCATGTTCTGCAAACGAGGCTTATACGGCAGCGCTAACATTGACACAGGTTGACGGCATTATTCTGTATCCGGCCGCAGGTATGCTGGTCATGGCCATAGAGGGTCTGCGGAGCCTTCAGACCGAATCTTCACGGGTCTCCGGTTACACGCTGAAGGACGTGAACATCGGAAGTGCTCTGGTTGTTCCCACTGGGGACGAGGGCGTCGAAACGCAGCTGCACCTGGGCCCCTGCAACCCGACCAGTGACACTCAGAAGGGCGTCTCGGCCTGGTTCTTCTGGATCCATTCCGTGACCAATGACGAGTGGAAGCTGCATTGCTCGGGACAGATATCCGTCGAGGAAAACGCGACCGACGACACGGTGTCGGAGACGGAAGGCGGGCATGCCCATGGCACCACGGCAAGGAGCTTCGGCAAGGTGCTCGAGCGCTGCTCGAGCAGCATCGACAGAAAGGCGTTCTACCAGGCTGTCTTGGAAAAGTCAGTGGACCTCGGCCAGACCTTCCGCACCTTGCAGGACATTCGTTTCAACGAAGGCGGCCGGGAGGCGACCGCCAAACTGTCCTTTGGCGACTGGAGGCAGCAGGTTGGGGACACGAAGCTGTCCGAGCATTTGATTCATCCGACTACGCTGGATGGCCTGCTGCATATCCCCTTCGCCTCCATATTCCCCAAACTTCCCGTCATCCCGTCTGTGGTACCCCGACAGATCAATGAGATCTACATCTCAAGTGACCTGCTGAGCGACGCAGCAAGCGACACATTACGCCTGTATGGCAATACCACAGAGCTCGGCGTCTTCCACATAAACGCTGATGTCGCTGCTGTGGGGAGGTCGTCAGATAAGCCACTCGTCTATCTGCGAGGCGTTAAACTCCTTGGGTTCCACGCCACTGATCAGAGGGGAACAGCTTCGTCTGGTCCCACCAGTCTGTTCCACCGGTTCGAATGGAAGCCAGACGTCAGCCTGCTCTCTCAGGATGGAATAGAGGAGTATTGTCGGGAACATACGGCCAGGCAGGGAGTAGCAACCAGTGGCTTCGACGGCGAGACCGAGCGCATCTGTCGCTATTTCTTGTCCGCCATGTTAGAAGAGCTGGACGCCACCGCCTCCGACCAAGGCTCAAGGATCTCGCCGAAGCCTTCTATCCAGAATTACGTCAAGTGGGCAAGGACATTCCTGGATAGTGAGAGCCAGTCCACAGCAAGCCTCCAAGAAGCCTACCCTGGATTTGAAGACGACGAGCTGCGGCCGGCTCTCATAGAGAAGTTCGCGTCAAAGTCGGTCCAGAACAGAGATACAGTCGACTATGGCCGGAAGTTGGTCCAGATAGTCAGAGAAGAGGTCGATGCCCTCGCGCTCTTATTCAACGAAGGGCTCGCGGAGCGCCTGTACCAGAGCCCGACGTTCAGTCTCACATCGCACAGGCTGGCCTCATACATGGACCTCGTGGCCCACAAGAACTCAGACCTCAAGATCCTCGAGGTCGGCGCGGGAACAGGGAGCACGACGACCGCGATCCTCGACGTGCTGTCGCAGCCGAGTCTCCAGGCTCCCCGGTTCAGCCATTACGACTTCACCGACATCTCGCCTAGCTTTTTTGCCGATGCGCAGGATAGATATTCCGCCCACTCGGGCCGGATGGGGTTCAAGGTGTTCGACGTTGAGCGCGACCCTGAGGAGCAAGGCTTCGAGCCGGGCTCGTATGATGTTGTGATTGCTGCAGCGGTGCGTTCTATTCGGCGTCGAAACGCGGTCTCCTCGCCACTTCAAAGTTTCTTTGACTAATACATACCACAGGTGTTACACGCGACCAGCAGTATCGATCAATCGCTGCGCAACGTCAAAAAGTTGCTTAAACCGTAAGAATCCCGCCCTCACACTGACCCCAAGCAAAAAGAAAAACGAAAACAATCATCACACCTGTAAATCCGATCAAATACTAAGGTCCATTTCTCATAGTGGCGGTCAACTTGTTTTCTGGGAGCCGACGAGCCGACGAATCGCGTCGATTCCCTTCTTCGTTGGCGTCCTCCCAGGATGGTGGCTATGTGAGTGTGAAGTTGCTCAGTTTACTCAGGATGCATGTCACTAACAAACAGCGTCAGCTACCGAAAAGACCCGAACCTCAGGACCTCTCTTGACAGAGCCAGAATGGAACGAGGCCTTGCTGCGAGCTGATTTCGACGGCCTTCATGTTTCTTTGCAGGATGACGCTGAGGGAAATCATGTCAACTCCCTGTTAGTGTCTCATGCGAGGCACCAGTCCGACTCCACAAGCAAGAGGACGGATGTGTCGACCATCATCGTCACTGGGGAGAAGGAGCATGAAGGTCTTGCCGACCGGCTCCAAGCACATCTGCGCTCACAGTCCAAGGGACTCTGCAATATCATTCATGCCGACAAGCTCTCTCAAGCAGGGACAGCGTACGACCAGTGCATATGCCTCATGGAGCTTGGAAATCCCATAATGGCACATCTCGACGAGACCAGGTTCGAAGGACTTCGTCGCGTGACGACCGTAGCCACACAGATAATCTGGGTCACAGAGGGCTGCGGTGTGAGTGCCCAGAACCCCGAGGCGTCGATCGTGGCAGGCTTCGCGAAAGTCCTCGAAAGAGAGCGCCCCGGCCTCAGCTTCGTCCACCTGAACGTACAAGACGGTGAACATGCTGAAGAGACCATCCTGCGCATCGTCGACCAGAGCCACACGCTGTCGCCAGAAGAGCAAGAGACGGACCTCGTGGAGGAAGACGGCCAGATCCTGGTCCCGCGGGCGGTCGAAGCCCCCGACGTCAACCGCCTCCTCGACTCGGAGAAACACGGCCTGCAGCCCCGACCAACGGACGTGAGCAACGAGCCCACACCGCCAGGGGAGCCCCTCGAGCTGCGCTTCTCCCCCGGCCGCCTGCAGTCGGTGCACTTCGGGCCGGACACATCACCACCGCCCGACGCGCTCCGGGACGACGAGGTGCGCGTGCTGACCAGGGCGACGGGCATCAACTTCCGCGACGTCATGGTGGCGCTGAACCAGATCTCGGACGACCAGATCGGCGCCGAGTTCGCGGGCGTGGTCGTCGAGGCCGGCGCGTCCTGGCGGTCGTCCTTCGCCCCCGGCGACCGGGTCTGCGGGCCCCTGGACGGCAGCTTCCGGACCCTCGTGCGCGCGCCGGGGCGCAACCTCGTCAGGATCCCGCCGGGCCTGTCCTTTGCCGAGGCGGCGTCCATCCCCGTGGCGTACGCGACGGCGCAGTACGCCCTGCGGTACCTGGCGCGCATACAGCCCGGCGAGAGCATCCTGATCCATGCTGCAGCCGGGGGAGTCGGCCAGGCGGCCGTGAACCTCGCGCAGAGGGCCGGCGCGACCGTGTATGCGACCGTCAGCACGCCGGAGAAGAAGAAGATCCTCATGGAGAGGTTCGGCATCGAGGCGAGCCACATCTTCTCGAGCCGCCATACCCTGTTCGCGTCTCAGATCATGCAGAGGACGGGCGGCAGGGGCGTGGACGTCGTGCTGAACTCGCTCGCGGGCCACGCGCTCACCGAGAGCTGGCGGTGCCTGGCCCACCTCGGGCGGTTCGTTGAGATCGGCAAGCGCGACATCAGGGCTTTCAACAGGCTGCCCATGGAGCCGTTCTCGCGGAACGTGTCGTTCTCTTCGCTGGACCTCAAGGTTCTTTCTGACCACAACCCGGCTCTCTTGAGTACGATCATGAAAGAGATCGAGGAGCTCGTCTGGGATGAAACGGCCCGGCCTCATCTCGTGCCGTACCCTCTGACGGTATTCAAGCGCTCGGGCTTCGAAGAGGCGTTCCGCCTGTTGCAGAGTGGTCGACATAGTGGCAAGGTTGTGGTGGACTGGGAGCAAGCAGACACGATCAAGGTGAGTGCAGCATGGAATCCGTGAGCGTGAAGGAACGTGTTGGCTAACAGCGGGACAGGTCGTGCCGAAGAGCCCGCTTGACTATTCCTTTGACCCCAATGCCACTTATGTTATCACAGGTGGACTTGGGGGCATTGGAAGGAATTTAGCAGGGTGGATGGCCCGGAACGGTGCAAGGAACCTCTGCTTGCTCTCACGGTCCGGACCCGTCACAGCTGCGTCCAAGGACCTTGTCACGGCCCTCGAGCAGGATGGGGTTCATTTGTACACTCCGGCGTGCGACATCTCGGACGCCCAAGCAGTCACAAACGTTGTTGCGCACATTGAGGCTCACATGCCGCCCATCAAGGGCTGCATCCACAGCGCCATGGCCATCGAGGTGAGTACATTGTGGCAATAGCCATCCCCAGAGGCCCCCTGACGACACAGAGCTGACCATATATGCCGACAGAACCGCGTCTTTGAGAACTACGACCTGCCAACCTTCAACTCAGCATTCCCAGCAAAGGTCCAGGGGACGTACAACCTGCACAAACACCTCCCCCGGGGCATGGACTTCTTCGTGATCCTCGGCTCCATCGCGGCATTCATCGGCCCGGCCTCCCAGAGCAACTACGCGGGCGTGAGCTCCTTCCAGGACGCCTTCGCCCGCTTCCGCCGAGCGGGCGGCGAGCACTGCTTGACCGTCGACCTCGGCGCCGTCGAGGGCATCGGCTACATCGCCGAGCGGGTCGCCGTGGCGCGCAACGTCGACATGATGTTTGTCGACCACAAGGTCCTGCGCGAGTCGGACGTCCACTTCACCCTCAAGTGGGCCTGCAACCCGCGGCTGTCGACACCCGAATCGCCCTGGGCGGCCCAGGTCGCCGCAGCCCTCACGACGCCGGCGTTTGTGCGCCGCGGAGGCGTCCTGCGCGACCACAAGTGGATGCGCATACCCATGTTCCGCCACCTGTACCGCATGGAGCTGCAACAGGGGGACGGGGCCACGGCCGGCAACGACGGAGACAACAGCGACGGCGGCGAGAACGCGGGCGCGCTGCTCCGGGAGGCCAGGACGCAGGCCGAGGCCGCCGCGGCGGTGACGCACCTGTTCGCCAGGCGGCTCGCGCGGTCGCTGGCGGTCCCCGTCGCCGACATCGACGTGGGCCGGCCGGCGTACGCGTTCGGCGTCGACTCGCTGGTGGCCGTGGAGCTGCTGTTCTGGTTCTCGAGCGAGATCCGCGCCGACGTGCCCGTCGTGCAGATCCTGGGCAGCTCGACCATCGCCCAGCTCGGCGCCGTCGCCGCGGCGAAGAGTGAGCACTTGCTGGGGCGGGACTTGCCTGCGTAGGCGGGACCACACACAAATCTGAATTTTTTTTTTTGGGGGGGGGGGGGGGGGTTGTTATATATGTGCGTTAGAATACATTTAAATTCCTCTATGACGGAGAATTAGTTGGTTCAAATTGTTATGATTCAATTAGATGGCTTCTCTTCGCGCGATGCGGAAGTGGCCAGACTGACTTCGTAGAAGAATCCCTGTCTGCTAGACGAAGTACGAAGTATACTTTATGAGGATGGAGGCAGGAGAAGTTCATTCAAGTAATTCGAATAAAAGAGTTTACGATGATACTTTCTGAGTCTTGTCCATGTTGTGCCTTATGATGTGGCACCACACTTGTAACCAATGCAGCCGGGAGACTAATAGCCAATATGCACAGAGGCCTACAAAGGTAGCTTCAGGGGAATGTACACGCACAAGGGCATTGATCCCAAAGGTGGATTATACTGCACGCACCCGAAAATACTCATGGGGGCGGAGGAAAAGCTGTTTCTGCTATGGCGGAGCGCGGAGCTGACTGCATATAGCTTGTCCAGCCATTCCGATTGATCACACTGACGAGGCAGGGCACAGGGGCCAACGCCTCTGCCTGCATGAGCGCGGCAAACGTGGTATTTTGAGTGGCTGGTCGACTAAATTTGCACTTCCTATGCAGTGGCTCAAAATCTCAAGTGCCGATGCCAAATGAGTGAACTCAGCTGCAGAGTACTTGAGCCGCACAGATTCCCTTCCTTCCTCTACTCCATCCTTCGCCGAGATTATTTGTTAATAGTGCCAATAGACCAGCTCTCATGCTGAAAGTTGTCTGGCCGTTACATTTAGATACAAGTCTAATTTTTCTTGTCGGTCTGGAGATCTTTAACACATAATGGGTTTCTGGAATGAGTCCAAGACCGCCTTTCGCAGGAGTTACCACCAAAGTTATGACGCATCGTACAATCAGGCGATGAGGCTGTGCCCCGAATGCCAAGCCATTACTTTGAAGTCTTCTGTCGATGAGCGCAGACTCGTTCGGGAATACCCAGACAATCAAGTTCTGTACGATAGCGCAATCACTGGATGTTTCATTTGCCTTTTCATTCTTCAACGCAACATCAAGAAAAATCGCGTCCGATTCACAGGTGACAACGTGTTTGATCAGGCCAACGTGGACGCCTCGATAAAGGTCTTTCAGACGCTCGAGCATGGGCAGCAGAATCTCGAATGGGAGTCAGATGCCACCCTCGGGTTTCCTGGAGGCGCCTCCGGTGGCACGTTTTACCGTGAAGTGTTTGGCGGTCTTGTTGCTGATGACGGTAAGTCAAATGGTTTCCTACCGCTAATCTCCTGGCTGCCCCTTAGTCACCTGATTGTTGCCCAAAGCTCACAATTTCTTTAGACTCCAATGTAGGAGCCGTAATCGGCGGACGAAGGGTTCACAGTGACGTGAAGACCAAAGAGAATTTGCAGCGGGCCCGGTCATGGCTCGAGAAGTGCTTGAATTCCCACCCGCATTGCAAGTCAGAAATTCCACATCTTCCCACTCGCGTCATTGACGTTGGTTCGTCAAACAAACATACGAAACTCGCCATCACCGATGGAAAGACCTCGAATCCATACGTGGCTCTGAGTTACAGCTGGGGGAAAAGCCCGAATCTGCGGCTTCTTGCCAAAGATCTGCTCTCCTATTCGCAGCGCTGCATTCCGTTCAAAGCAATGCCCAAGAGCGTACAAGACGCAGTCACCATCACTCGTAGTCTTGGAATACAGTATCTCTGGGTTGATGCCCTATGCATCATCCAAGACTCATCTTCGGACTGGGACAAAGAAGCAGCCATGATGGGCGATATATATTCGAACGCAACGTTGGTTATGAAAGCCGCCTCCACCGCCGACTGCCAAGACGGACTGTACCGAGCACGAGCGCGCGATGAAGTTGCGGACTTCAACCTGAAGATGGAGTTGGAGGACGGATCCTTGGGATTCGCATCGTTGAGAATCGAGTCCTTGGTAACCGCGGAGCCTCTTGATGATCGTGGCTGGTGTCTGCAGGAGTCATGGCTTGCCCGCCGCATGCTCGTCTTCGGCTCGCGGCAGATTTGGTGGGAATGTCCGACTTGCACGCTTACTGAGAGTGGAGGTGCGCAGGTGCACGACAAACTTGGGCATGCCCCATTTCACAAGCCTACACATTTCGTATATGGAGGCAAAGATGAGGAGGTGAGAGATAGGTATTCGTGGGAAAACGTTGTCCAAGATCTCACCTCACGGACTTTACTTACGCTGATGACAACCTGCCGGCCCTCGCTGGGATAGCGAAGCTACTTCACAACACTAGTCACGGTGGTGATACATATATCGCAGGCTTGTGGAAGTCTGGGCTGCCTCGGAACTTGCTATTCACCGTTAGTCCTCATAAAGCCCAGGATCCCGACGAAGACAGACCGGCAGCGTACCACGCCCCTTGATGGTCATGGTCATCAACCAGTGGAACTGTATACTGGAAAAAACAACAACAGGCGGACGGCGAAGAAGACAAAGACAAATTTGAAGATGGAGAGGAGGACGGGAACGGAGAACAAAGTATGGATGAAGGGCGAGATGTCCTTGTGGATGATGTCTATTCCTCAGTCGAGTCATACCAGGTGACCCCCAAAGGGCCTGATGGCTTTGGGAAAGTCGAAACCTTGGGCTTCATAACGCTCAGCACACAGATTCGAAGTTCCTGGAGATTTTGGAGACAAGGCGGAAACAACCTTAGAGGCTGGTTGCTGACAGCCCAAAAACCGGCGATGCCAAGGCCACAGATCAATCCGGTAGAAGACTTCCAAGCAACCTTCGACGGGACAATCGGACAGTGTAGTCTTGATTGGAGAGACATAGATGAGGACATCGAGGGTGCTTATGAGCTGTATTGTGTGAGAATCACTACAGTACACGGATTAGTTCTGGAGAAACTCAAAGAGGTGGATGGCTTTGAACGAAGAGGGACCTTCAAGATCTGGGAGGATGTTGTGGATGAGTTTTGGATGGGTTGTGAGAGGAAGAATGTTAAGATTTTCTGAAGCTTGGTTAGTGATGGAAGGATTCTAACGGCGATCAGGACAGCCAATACCTTGAGTTCCACTTCCACCAGGTGCTCTCTCTAGCTTTTCGTCGAACCTTCATACTGGAAGTTGTTGGATAATGTGTGGTAAAAGCACAACATCCCCCCCGGCGGCGACCGAGGCCATTGGATATGCGCGCGCAACAATCTCTAGTAAAATCTGGTAAATATAGCATATATGCAGCCTGTAAATAACGGAAAGCTGAATGCAGGCCACTTGATGGCCATGTATCAAAAAGCGACCTCGGATCACTTTCCCGGGGCCGTTCCCGGGGCCGCCCCATCAGCTCCTTCGGACGGCCCCCTTCTTGAGCCCCTTGTTTGACAACGGGGGCCTTCTCCCCCCTTTTAACAAGCAGAGAGACCTTGCGCAGGGATCTAGCCTGGACCGTCCCATGTCGCCTCTTCTTCATTTTCTTATTGATGCTCTGTCTCACCCTCCAAAGGTAGAGCCAAGCCTTCCTATCGATGGCGTCGACGACTCATCCCGGGGCAACAGCCCCCAAGCCTCCCGAGTTCAAGGAAGGCCTCTGGACCTCGTGGATCCCGCTCACAACGGCTTATTCCGGTCATGATTCACAATGCACATCCAAGTTCTGGCAATTGGACGTTGGCAATGATGTGATAGCCTGGGATCCCGGGCTCGGTGTCAAGGTGACCTCGAGCTCCGGCCTGCGCTGCGTGCCCCAGGCGGCCACGACCTGGTGGGATCAGACGTGGCTGGGCCCCACGACCGAGACTGTCGTCAGCATCGGGCCGTTTACCTGCCCTGAAGCTTTCGTCCAGGTGGCCACGTCCGTCGTAGACGCGCATAGCACGCAGGTGGCGTGTTGTCCATCGTGAGTCCGAGTCGCCACTCCAAATCATGGTCCCCCGGAGTGTCGTGGGCAGGAGGAGATACTTTAGTTCTAATACATCTGGCTACTGCAGAGGCTACTTGTTCGTCGACTGGAAGCCGGCTGGGGTTGCCCGGCAGTGTTACAGCGATGTCTCCGCAGATGCCTCCATCGTTGTTCACACGAGAGTCGAGTGTGACAAGTGGATTCAGCCAACGACTCAATTAAATACGTCACCAACCATCTGGGCCGCTCACATAAACGGCTGGGTCTTTGCTGCTGAGCAAACGGCTGCGACGTCTCAATCATCCGAGACAACATCGCAACCACCGGAGACGACATCTCCACCATCAGAGACAGCATCTCGATCCTCGCAGACCACATCTCAGTCACCCGGGACAACATCGCCTCCCTGTTTCTCTTGCAACAGCAGCAGCAATAGCGACAACGCCAAAAGCATCGGGATAGGCGTTGGGGCCTCACTGGCCTCTGTCGGTATTGCAACCCTGATTGCAGGGCTGATCATGATGCGCAGGTCGAAAAAGATGTTACGTGCTGCGCGACACGGGCAAGAAATGCCCAAGGACACAGAAACACTTCAAAAAGACTCTCGAAACAGCCACGAGCGGCCTGTTTCTCCAGCTGGGGATGATGCTCATCCCCGTCAGCCATATGGCAAACCAGCCGGCGAGCTCTACGGTTCCGACCCTACCTTGTTCCACGCCGAGGCGCCCGCTCCACAATAGCACACGTCGGAGCAGGAGCCCAGATGCGCAAGACATGGTCTATATATGTTGCCGGTTTTGAAGGAGTGGACTGTCCTACAGGATAGGGGTGGGATCTAGAGTGATTCATCCCTGCATGCTGTTCATGGTGGTGCATGCTTTTACTAGCTATATTTTATCCGCTTACCCAGGCCTAGGTATGCTGAACTGGCATTTAATTTGAAGCCATTAGAGGTCTCGGAGCAATTATAATCACGCAATGAAATTCGCGACATGAGACACACACCAGATGCATCTCCAATCAAACTTTACTTCTGAGTAGCAGCCCATGCAAGCAACGTTGTTGTTATCTTATCGCAGTGGGCCCCTGTAAGTACACAGCTTTAATAGCCACGCGTGTTTATAACGCGTTCTCCCCTCGTTTCTTGACGCGATCCTGGGCCCATCGACCGTACCTATAAGGTGAACCAACCATCGAGACATCAGCTCTTATCGACCCGCGAAATCGCCCTTGAATATTGCCCTGCTCACAAAATGAGATCCAACTCCCCTGCAATGGACCCCATGGCCATTATGAAGCACGACGCGCTGCGACCAGCCCTGCCGAGCGTCCAACTCGCACTGGAGCACATGCACGCCGCCAACGAGGACGACTCCTTTCAGCAGCTGCTCAGCATTGATGACGCGCTGCAGGCCTTGGACATAGCGAAAAACGCCCTGACGCTCAAGCTCCAGGCGGTATATAAACGACGCGGACGCTTCGCTGAGGAATACAGGGTTGCCGAACAGCCCCTCGTTCAGCTGAAGGGGCTGATTCAGATATTCGAAAACCTCCAGGCAGAAGCACGGAAAGGGTTCAACTCGCGCGCCCGGTCGCTGCGCAAGGTCAAAGTAGGCATCCTGGACCTCCCAAACGAGCTGCTGTCAATCATCTTCAACTACTTCGCACGCCGTTCGGGTGACCGCGACATCTTTTCCGACCCGATGCATGTGGACCGCGGCGCCGGTGCCATCACCATCCAGAACCTCAGGCTCACCTGCCGCCGGTTCCGCGACAACAGCTCCCACCTGCTGGTCCGGCAGCTCGACATTTCCCCCACCAAGTCGTCTCTTGAGCACCTGGAAGAAGTAACGCGCCACCCGGAGATCTGGCGGGGCGAGCGGGTTTTGAAAATAGACCTCAGGTACTACAGCGCCGCCATGGCCGGAGACTTCCAGGCCTTTGCGGCCATGTGCTGCCAAAGGCTGGGAAACAAGATTATCTCTTACGACGAAAAGTTCATCGATAAGCCGCGACGCGAGGTGGGCGAGGGCCTCGCGCCGCTTCGGCGTATCTTGGGCTACTGGGAGCCACTCCAGGACGGCCGAAGCATCAGGAAGAAAGGCGCCCGCGTCCGCGCGGCCGCGCTCGCCCTCCGGAGAGGCCACGAGCGCTACCGCGAGCTGTTCCAGCAGCAGCAGGAGATCCTGGAGGATGGCCGCTTCGCGCGGGTCGTTGCCGAGGCCGCGGCGGGCAGCGGCTCGGGGGTCTGGCTCTCCATGTCGGACAGCGGGAGGCACCCCGGCGACGACGGGCCCTTTGAGCGGGAGGAGGACGTTGAATACTCGGCCCTGGAGGAACTTGGGGACCCGGAGTTCCTGGCCCGGTCTCTGATCCAGCCTCATGCTTGGTGGCACGCCAAAGGCGGCGAGGCGGGAGAAATCCCACAGTCGCTGCTCTACGAACTGCCCCTGGCGATGCGTGCATCAAAAGCCCGCCTGGCCGGAGTCGGGGTCAACATATTCCGCCCTTTCAAGCTGGGCCTGGACATGTCGCAGGATCAGCTCTCTGGCTTCAGTAAGGTTGCCGAGGGCCTGGAGGCCTTCGCATTCCGCATGTGCGATGGTATCACTAGCACTGAAGGGCCTCGCCCGAGCGTGGAGGAAATGAATGGCCTGTATGCTTACATCCGTGCAGCCATCGGCCCTCAATGCGTTCCGCATCTGTGGCTAGAGCTTCCTCCCATGGGACTCGGAACGGCGCGATTCTCCATCGAGCCTCTGCTGTGCTCTCCTAGCTGGCACAGGCTTAGGTTTGCCAAGCTCGAGTCTTTGAAGATGGATTTACGAGATCTGACGAAGCTTATGGGCATGCTTGAGTCGAAAGTACGCTTCAACTTGAGGGACATCTACCTGAGTAGAGGAACTTGGGCTGCAGCACTAGACTGTCTTCGTTCCAAGGCCGCCTGCGGCTCCGAAGTGCTGTTCCCTGGAGGACCAGACTGCAGGCTTATGACGAGTACTGAGTACTGTCAGAGCTTCGTGACGCCTGATCTGATCAAAGAGGTTAGCAAGGCGACGCAGTATATCACATCTGTCGAGGGCGTCGAGAATCCGTGTCGCACGAGATGAAGCAACTGAGGCAAATGCAGAGCCTTGAGTGGGAGTGAACGTGTGGTGGCCGCACTTCTTTCACAGCTGGTGGCTAACCGGGTCCAATTTCTTGTTTTACTTGGCCAGGAAACCTTGCGCTACTGTATCTCATTCGTATTTGATGCACTCAGCAATGCCGGTGTTAGTTTGCGCATCCAGAAGTATATTCCTCGTTTCGCTACATAATTCAGTTCACAAAGCTGAGTCCGCTTTGCTTGAAATTATATTTGTGTGTGTATATTCTCCTCCCATCCGGATCAACGTCCGATCAAGAAGTGTATTCGGGTAGATGTCTGTACCTCTCGAGCACATCCTCGCTCTTTTCAACCAAACGAACCCAGAAGTCTTTCCACTGAAGCTCTAACAACTCCTCGGCTTTGCAAGCCCAAAACAGTCCACGATGAATCGATATTACATGGATGTCCATGTTCAATTTTCAGAACGCTTCTGCTCCCTCCCCACCCCCTCCCCTCAACACTAAGGTTCAAAGGCCTAAAATACAACTTGAATTCGCTCATATTGCTGACGATTATACCTTTCAGCCTAAACGTATGATGTATACACTTCTTTTTCTATTAGATTTGTTACCAGGATCTTGAGGTTATAGACTATTTGTATTCTTTGAGCTCCTCTACTAAGCTGGAACGACAGTGAGTGCCCTAGCGGGGCAAGAGACCATGTAGGTCTTAGGCAATTAGAGTCAATTTTGCTATGCATAGCTTTGCACAGTGGCTTTTTATTCTACTTCTGCAAACCAGTTTTGTGTCAGAAGCCACTCTTTCGTGCCAAGTGTGTGTGTGTGTGTGTGTGTGTGTGTGTGTGTGTGTGTGCGCGCGCGTATGTCTTCGGGTTATATTTGCAGTAACCATACGAGCGAGTAGCTTCTAAAACCTAACTAGTGACTAGCCAAATTCTGGTCACAAACACGATAGATTACAATGGGTACTCAGAAATGCAAACGCTATTCTCTAAATATGAGCAATTCAATGTTCACATGATCATAAGCCTCTCCGCCGTTTGACATTACTGTTGCTTGTGACCAAGATGTGATGGCATGTGCTTGTCTCAACCCCCGCGAACTCTGGCTAACCCCCGAAGCACGTCTAGAATCTCACGCCGCAAGTTTCGACGGCGATCACCTCCTCCACCTCCTCCATCTCCCCCTCCCTAGTATCTGTTAATAACCTGCTATGGAGCTCAAAGCGATGCTGGAACAATCCAAAACACAACGGACGGGACACCGTAGTAGAATGAGAAGAGTTGTACTTACACCGTCGCCTCCTCCTCCAGGAGCCGCAGCAGCTGCCTGCTCGGCGAACAGGCCATCAAACGCATGCCCAAGAGGAGCTACATAAGGTAACGGTATATCATCCTGACGCTGGCTCCTGATATGCCAGGCAATCTCGCATCCTGTTCCCACAACCCATCCCACGGTAAAGACCGCCGTCGGCACAGTCAGCATCAGGGCGTTGGCGAAGTTGAGATAGCTGATGTTTGTGAGAGGCCTGCACTGCGAAAACCAGGTCCAGGAGCCCCAGACCAGGTACCAAGCGAGCATAATCACGGCGGCGAAGGCGGGCGTGGCGAGCCTGTTGGCCGTCAGGTGCAGGACGGTCCTGATGGCGGAACCCTGCTGCCGGCGGCCCAGCCGGATGACCTTGGCGAAGATGTACGCGGACCACAGGATCAGGAGGAGGCACATGACCACGTAGAAGCCCGAGACGATGGTCATGGCCAGCGGGTCGCCCTCCCAGCCGTCGTCTTCGCACAGCCCGTGCTGCCTGTGCCTGCCCCCCTTCCTTCCGCCTCCTCCGAATCCCCCCTTCCTCCTGGGGGCTAGATCACCATCGCCGCACAGCGACGGTAAGTTATCTAAGGCATCGCCGATGGTGCTGTTGACGGCTTCGTCTATCTTATCCTGGATCGGGTCCCATGGCTGATGGGCGCTCATGAAGGGCCACATTTTGCCCACGATGAAATAGATCAACCATATTGAGATACTGAATTGTGAAAGGAAGTGGAAGATGAGGGCTCCGGACAAGAGTATACCGAGAGCGTAGAATAGGCTCTCCATGGAACTGGGCGCCACAATAGCTAGGATACGTGTATGTATAGGATTCACTGAAGCTTGGCAATTTGCAAATCGGAAGAAGTGATGTAGGTGTTGCCAATTTTTCTGAGACACTCAGAGGTATCGCGATGTGAACATTGCTCACACAAGTGGTGCATTAGACATTGAAATACATTTATAAAAATTCTATGTCTTTGAATAGTACTTTCCTAAATGCTTTGCTTCGTGTTGTTTGAATGAACCGCAAACGGAATATGGTAGCCGAAAACAGTTTATCAGGTTTGTTTCGTAAAGCCCTTGTCTTGTTTAGAAAGGTGGCTTTGGTTCCACTCTTTGTTTGATAATTTCTACGACTACTTCCAATTACAAGGTTCCACTTTCTATGGCCTATGAGTATTGAAGATAGAAGCGAATTATAATTTCGAGATATCCTTTTTTTGAATAATCAGCCCACCAGGGCCATGATATCGGCCACCTTACCTGCGAAATCAACCTACACACGTAATCTTCAGTTACACCACACATCATCACACACCGAAATGGCGAGTGCCGGTGGCCCAGCTGGAGGCACCGCGCCGGCTCCGGCTCCGGCTCCGGCTCCACCTCCACCAGGTCCGCCCGCGCCTCCGCCAGGTCCGCCCGGTAGTCGCGCGGGCCTCACCAGGCTATGTCCGAACTGCGGAGTAAGGAGGCCAATGTACCACTTCATAAGGCGCAACGCCAGAAGTGTAAGGAATCTCGTCACGAACTGTGCCGCGTGCCGTGGGTTCCAACCAGTCGACCCGAGCTTGCCAGACGGCAACCCGGGGGGCGGGGGTGCTGTCAACGGCGGTAAGTAGCTTCCGGATACAATTGTGACCCTGTACCTCGAAAGTGTTGTCAGGCTGCAGGTTTTG
Source organism: Diaporthe sp. P3_1W (assembly GCA_037177825.1). Lineage (NCBI taxonomy): Eukaryota > Fungi > Ascomycota > Sordariomycetes > Diaporthales > Diaporthaceae > Diaporthe > Diaporthe sp. P3_1W. Next base: position 4,281,397 of record JBAFXB010000008.1, read on the forward strand.
AGACAAGCCATGAGGACATTGTGTCCTGGTCCTCCCCATCGTCGAATGAAACTTCTTCCTCGGCGCTTTGATAGCTGACTTGTACTGCTGCAGGCGACGGCACCCGCAGTGGCCACGAGGATGACGATGACGATGACTATGACGACGACGACGACGATGACCTTGATGGCGACCGCGCGGGACGGCAGAGTGGGACACGGCGGGGAACGCGGCGCGGGACGAGACACGGCGCGAGCAGCGGGGACCCGCACGACTCGGATTCCTCGGACTCGGATCACTCCCATGGCAGCGACGATGACCGCAGGAATCATTTCGGTGGGATATTGTCGGGCAGGCGCAGACACCACAGGCGGCACAGGCACGCGGACGGCAGCTTCGATGAGGCTCAGCTGCGGGACGAGTCGGAGTGGGTATTGACTGGGCTGGGGATCGTGCTGTATTTCTTTGGCTGGTTCTCTATTGTGGCTCTGTTTGTTGTGATTGTAGCATTCTAGATCTCAGTCCCGCATCTGGAAATCAGGATAAGTGAGCTTTGCCTAGTAAGACGAGGCGTGAGGAAGTCCAGGATTTTCAATGTGCAATGTCGAATGTCCGACTTCACCTATAGATAAATACATAACAGACCCAGGATGTCGATTCTATGAATATTTTTCATTTCAACAGGTTCAACAGCCTGCGTTCCCTCAGAGTCTGCCATAGATCTGTGTAATGCAAGAAAGTATGCCTTGATGGGTGCATCAGTACGCTGGATCCTAGTGTAAGCAAATCAAGTCTTGGCTGATATACACTTGTCCGTGATGTGTACAGCGACTATTCGTTCCTGGTCAACCGTTGGCCAAGATCTGCCGCCATCTTCCCGCCGCAGTCTATTACTCCACCCACCCGCTGGACAGTGTCCGCGGGATCGATGCAGCAGATCGATATTGCGGTAGTCCACTTACGGGTCGACATAGGCGTCCCGGACGTGAGGGCCCGTCAATCTGGGTCCCCGAGGTGGCGGTCGGCGCAACAGGGTCTAGCATCACGTTTGCATGGATCATGTTGGGGACATCAACATATGGACGGTCTAGAACGGTAGGACACATATCATAGTGGCACACGGAGTTTACTGAGTGCCATATGAGGCGACATATTCGTCTCGCAGCCTGGCATTCAACATTTCAAGTCGGATAATTTGTCCACCAGGCTTCCTGGAACACTAAAAACACCCAGTGCTAGAGATGAATCGGTGACGTGGATTGAGACTGAGACATACAGGAATGGCGTCAAAGTCAGCCAGGAGGCTCGAGCCCCTGGAATTTTGGATTCTGAATGCCGTGTTGGTCTCCTGCATGATGCATGCGTGCTCCTCTGTGTGGGACTTGCCTTGTTGGAGCAAGAGTAAGGCTGCAGTGTGAGGTATCCCCCCTTGCCTGAAACCAAAACGTTGCTGGCATGGTCCGACTTGAGTGGCACAGCAAATAGATTCTGGCTGTCAAGGGCGCATGGCGAAGCGAAGCAAGGTGAGGGAGTGTGTCGTGTGTCGTCTGGTCTTGTGTATTCTCTCCGGGCTGAAAGTTGAGACACGGCACAAGGCAGCCACGTTCTGGGTTAATCCTTCCAACCGGTGCTTGGATGCGGCCCGCCTGGGTTGAGTCGGGGCGAGTGCAGCCCCACAGCTCCAGAGCTCCACTGTAGGGTCCAGCTTTGTGGGGGACGGGTGGGCCCTTGAAATCCTCCGCCAAACTCAATCTGGGCTGTGGGTGGGGGTACCAAACACCAACCGACCGCCCAGACTGCTACGAGGAAAGCTTCGATTCGACTCGAAGCGGTAAATGCAACAGTCGAACCGTGCTGTTGGGACGGCACGGGACAGGTCAGGTCAGGGAAGGGAAGGGGTCAGCCAGCGGCACAGTACCTGCAGTACACACCACTTCGACCACGGCGACAACCACGACATCCACCACCACCAAGTGCAGCCGCTGCGGTGGGCAGCGGCTCCATCGCAGCGCCAGGGCCATTTGGTGCAGGCATCGACATCCTGTGACCGCTCTTTTCCATTCGAACCACTCCGCATCCTTCCATGCGGCACAGTAGCTCGCTTGCAAGAGCCCCCTTAGCAGCCAGCCCAGTTGCGCCCATCAGCACCGGCGCACTCGATCCGGAATGTGCCTGTCCCACACTCCTGATCCAACAAAGAGGCTCCATCTAGCTCTTCAGCTCGACCTCAGCCTTGCCCACCGTGGCACCAACAGGCGGCTGACCTCTCTTCCAGTCCAATGGTTGGCCCCGTCCTCGTCGTACTGTACGGGCCCCGATCAATATCTCCGCCCTGGGGCTTTTTGTATTGCGGCTCTTGTGTGTATTTTGTTTCTTTTTTTGTTTGCCTTCCCCATTTATTATGCTGACAACGCTTTGATCTCGCGCAGATAGAAAAGATCCATCATGCCGCTCTTCTCGCAATGAAGAGAGGTGTTGATCTTGCGACCAAGTCCTCCCACATCCTGCTCCTACGCACATCTCCCTGCCTCGATCTATCCTGTCGCCAGTCCCATTGTCCTTTCGGCGACAACTAATACCAGTGATACCCCACCCTTCAGTCTCTTTGTTTCTATCCACTGTTCAAAATGGAGGACAACGAGTACATCGTCTCGGTCGTCGCCCTGATCATATCGGTCGTCGCACTGATCGGGGCAATCCTGCAGCTTCTCCAGCAATACTATGCCTCGGCAATAGGATACTCCAGCTGTAACGAGCGAGTAATGGGCCCCTGGGCCAGCACCAGGAGGAGGATCTTCCGATATTCAGAACTCCGTTTCGAGGTCCGCTTCGAGGCCCCAGTCCTCTTCGTCTGCCCGCCGAGCAACACAAGGGGCCCAGTCCCCAAGCAGGAGGTCAAGTTCCTCAAGGGAACAGAGGAGAGCGAGGCAGACACCAGGACGCTGCCGTTGGCGAGGACGGAGAAGGACAGGCAACAAGCCGAGCAGAAGGAGGTGGAGAAGCTGGGCCGCCAGGCCAGGCTCCACACACACGTGCACACCGCGGACAACGAGCGCGCCACCTGGGCAATCCTGCTGCAGGCCCTGCAGCAGATGGAGTACAGCAGCCACGAGTGGGAGGTCGAGACGCTCAAGCAGGATGTGACACGCTCCGGGCCCAAGGCTGAGCTCCCGGAGTCGGTTCCCGGTTGGGAGTCGCACTCTGCCGTGGTCGCCCTGCAGCCCAAGCTGAGGAGCTGGGACACCATGCCCGACGCGGTCAAGAAGCCCTACGCGACGACGACCATCTGCCATATTGTCGAGATAGCAGCCATGCTGGGCCTGCACTGGAGGGAGTTTGACCGGTCCAACCACAAGTACCTGGCCGAGGGGAACGGGTACCTGCTCACCGGCCACGAGGTCCAGGACCTGGGCATTGGCTTCAACTTCCAGATGTACGGCGGCAACAAGTTTGAGCAGAACCGCATCATCCCCACCGACGAGATTAAACTGCTGGCTTTTGGGAATGTGTCCACCATCTTCCGGCCGGAGGCGGGCAAGGACGGCAAGGTGCCGTACGACAACGAGGACCCCAAGAACACATGGGTGCTCCAGTTTGGCAGCACGACGGAGCTGGTCGAGTCGCTCACCCACTTTGGCTGCAACTCCAAGACGACGAATTACTTCCGTGACCAGCAGAAGAAGCACGCTCATCTTTTCCCTGGTAAGCAGCACTACTCTTTTCTCCTCCTGCGAGTGTTACGGACTAGACTACCACTGTACTTCTCTGGTCTATGCTAACGGGTTACCTTGTCAGTGGTCTTTGAGGTCCTTGGTATGATCGCCAAGCCCATGTACATCGAGGACACGTACTACCGCTACCTGCCCAACCCGACGACGTACAGCTGGAACAAGAAGAACTTCTCCCTCCCCAAGCTGATCCTCGAGTTCAACCGCGCCGTCAACGATGACGACATCGCACCCGAGACGGACCACTTGTTGCAGATGCAGAAGTGGGTCTACGACGTTGCCAAGCATCTCCAGAACAAGAAGGCCTGGCGCGACGACAGCGTGTTCCCCATGACCCTGCTGCGGGCGCTGCACGAGGCCATCGCCAAGTGTGACAAGTACCTGAAGGACGAGGGTGCCGATCTTGTGTCCCTGGTCATCCGCGAGCACGTCCAGGAGGTGATGCGCCTGCTTAACACGAAGGCGCCGTCTTCGTCCAGCGACAGCGGTGACGAGTCGACATTTTCGGCGCGGGAGAGCCAGACTTTCGACGAGCTCAACTCGGCGGGCCCGGAGGAGAAGCAGCAGAAGTTCATGGACATCTACTTCACGACGGTGGCGCAGGCGGTGACTCGCAACTGCCACGAGGTGCTGCGCAAGAAGAACAGCACCAAGTACGTGCACTCGCCGTCGCAGTCGAGGGTGGACCTAGGCGTGGCCGCGACGCCCGACGACGCGGCGACGACGGTGCGCGACAGTGTGGGGTCGGAGCTCAGCGGTTCGAACCCGAACGAGAAGGCGGACGCGGCTGAGGTGCAGGTGCAGCCGAGGCGGTCCTCGACGCCGCAGCTGCTTGTCACCCCGGGCCAGCCCCGCGAGGGCGAGGGCATGGCGCGGCTCAAGAGGATGTCGACGACGCTGCACGAGCAGCTCACCGGCAACGTGTGGTGCACGCTCGTATTCCGGATGCTGTGCTGGCTGCTGCTGCACGACTTCCACAAGAAGGACGTGCAGATCAGCAAGAGCGAGCTGTACGGGAGCCGGCTGCCGGTCTACATTGTTTAGGCTTAGGCTTAGGCTTAGGCGGCTGGTGTTTGTGTGTTTGCATGTTTGGGCATATATAAAATACCAGGGGTGTGGGGGCGCATTGGGTTGAAAGGTTGTAATTTCTGGGCATGCGGCGTGATCTCAGCGTGCATCTGTCTGTTCTGTATTGGGACACACGGCTCATTTTGCATACGAAGCGCATGTAGATATACCAGCTTGGGCGCGTCCTAAGCGCTGTTTAATCATGAGTTAATGAGGTCATTTAGCAGCTACCTGCATAGGATGCTCTTTTCTCATCCGTGTTATTCTCGTTATGGAAGGTCGGGCCTCTGTTGATACTCTACAGTAACTCGCCCTGCCGTCTTCACCTGCAGTGTAACAAACGGCCGCGTCCAGTACTCTTGCCGAGGCGTATGTTGCAGAGCTCAACAGCTGCCCAGACCTGTCAGTCAAAAGCATGCTTTGTTCACTACCCTAGCTCGCCTAGGTGGTTCATGGGCCATGTGTTTGCCACCGCAAGCTAGTGACGGTGGCTGCCTCTCAAAACTGGGAGAACTGAAGCTCTGACTTGCCCGGGGCCAATGACAGAGCTTACCAGCGGGTGAGTGACCCCCGTCGCATGAATGCGGTTGGTATATGATTGAATGCTATAGGTGTCTCCCGTCTCGCGGCGCTGGGAGTGACCAAGTTGATTTGGGGTAAACTGCAAACACGGCCAAGCTGCGGTGGTGTGGTCGTGTTTGGCATCAACCACCCGATTGTGCTGCACCGGGCAGATTACAGCAGATTACAGCCCAGTACGTACATGTCATGTTGCCGATATTTCCGGCGCTCTGGGACCAGGTCACGGGACAGCTGCAGGAGGCGTGGGGACCTGCTGCTGCGTGCATGCAGGAGTGAGCTGGAAAGAGCCCCAGGGGAGAATCCGACTTGTCGCTCTGTGGGCTACAAGGGCCCCGCCCTGGAAAGACTGATAGGCGGGCGGAAGGGCGATACTTCAGGCGGGCCGGCCAATGACTGCCGAGCGGTTGGGGCGGCTGCATCGCTGGGATTTGCCGACGGGGGGTCGCTCGATTGGCGCCGGGGCGGCCTCTTGGTGTGTGTGTGTGTGTGTCCTTCCCTCATTGCGCAAGCCTGGTAAATCACTCGTGAATCAGGGAGGAGGGCGGGAGAGGGCAGCCAACGTTGGGCTCACTTTTGGGCAGTCCCCGCTGCTCCGGAAGCCATCCGGGGGGCTAGAACATGTCAAACTTTATGCATCGGGCTGGATCTTGACCACTGACACATGCGAGGTGGGAAAGCAAGAAAAAGGAAAGGAAAGAACATCGGCCGTTGTTGTCTCTGTTTGCCTGCCCACTAATACCCTTAGTTCCTCCCTCCCTCCCTCTTCGTGCAACTCGATTTCCTCCCTCGCTGCAGTGTTCATCGATCTCCTTCCTCTTCGGAACCAACGACTGCGACTGTGGGCTCTTGTTTCAGAAAGCTGCACTCCGGTGCAATCGATATCCAGTGACTGCCACTGCAAGTGGGCTCGCCGCTACTGCAGACCTCAGATACAGCTGCAGAAAAGGGGGGCTCGCAGACCGCCTCTTCGGGCTCGAGACAAGACTGTCGCGAGACCTGCGCAGACAGTGACTTCAGGAGGCTGGAGGCTGGACACCGACCTTTTACAGCTCTTCCTATTGTTTCCGTGGGGGGACCGGATTTATACATACTTTTTTTCCACACTCTCATTCCTCTCCCTGGTTTCGGCAATTGGCTCTGGACAGTCAATCTTGTAGGACGGTTTTGAGGGATTTGGATTCACTGGTTGTCAAGATGCAGCTCACCGAGACGGTCACAATCATCAACAAGTCGGGCAAGATCATTGGCAATGTGAGTCTCGCCCCTGTTCACTGCTGCTGCTTGTTGTTCGCTGTGCGACTTGCAAGTTTGAGGGTCGAGATTGAGAGTGCGGGTGCGAGTGCGAGTCAAACGGACGGTGCTCTTCCCAGATGCTGTTCAACCCCGCCGTCAAACCCACACACAATCCAGTTCCAAACAACAGACCCTCCCCTCCTTCTCGCCGTCTGGCATGGCACACCCACTCCCGCCCTGAGATCGACTACTGACAGCCGCGTCTGCCCCCACAAAACAGGGAAAGCACATTGTCAACATCTTCAAGGAGGCAAAGGCAGCCTATCAGGACAAGAAGGCCTCCATCAAGGCCGAACGCGCCGCTGCCGCCGAGCTGCGGCCCGGAGTCAAGAAGGCCCAGACCTATGCAGGTCCTGCCCCGTCTCAGTACAGCTACGGCCAGGACCAGGTCTACGATGTGCCGGACCGCAGGCACTTCCTCTCCTACGAGGAGGGGAGCTACTACACCCACGAGCCTGAGCGCATAGACGACGGCGACCGCAGGCGGTCCATCGACGATGCGAGGTCCGAGGCGAGGTCCGTCGCCAGCTCTTGGAGGAGCCACGCCACCAGCCACAGGTCGCACAGGACCAGGAGGACCACCCGGCACGATGACGAGACCAGGAGCACGCGCCCGCCCCTGACCGCGACCAACCTGCGCACCCACAGCGAGGTCTCGTCTACCGCGCCCAGCCAGATCACTGCCGTCTACCGCTCGCCCTATGCCGAGACGGCCCCGCGCGACAGCATGATGATGAGCAGGCCGAACCTGGCCCGCGCCCCAACCGCCCCGCCGTCCACCATGGTCACCATGGAGCCGGCCCTCGTGCCGCGCCAGAGCTCCGGCGTCATGCACCACGCCATGTCCGAGTCGGACCTGTCCACTATCCGGCCAACTCCGCCACCAAAGGACAAGAAGAAGAAGAAGGAGATCGACATGAACCTCGCCTATGGCAACATCCCGCCAGATCTGGCCTCCCGCACCGACCTAGGTCCCGTCACCAAGGCCGAGGAGCAGCGCGCCCAAGCCGAGGCAGAGCTCAAGAAGGAGCAGGAGGCCCGCACCCTGATGGCCCGCATCGACACTATCCTCGATGAGGCAGAGGCCGTCCAGCACTCGGCCACCAGCATCATCGACCACCTGCAACGCAAGCCCGAGGCCGCCGCCGCCGTTGCCCTGATGCTCGCCGAGCTCAGCACCCTGATCAAGACCCTCGGCCCGGGCTTCCTGACCGTCGTCAAGGGGGGTTCGCCCGCCATCTTTGCCCTGCTGGCGAGCCCCCAGTTCTTGGTCGGTGTTGGTGTCGCGGTAGGTGTCACCGTAGTCTGCTTCGGCGGATGGAAGATTGTCAAGCGCATCAAGGAGGCCAAGGCCGTCGCCGCCGAGAAGGAAGCTAGCGCCCAGGCATTCGAGATGCAGGACCAGCCGCAGTATGCTCCCCGGAGCGGGCAGTCCGGCTTCGAGGCGGGCAGCAGATACGGAGCCCCCGGCCCCGGCAGCGTGGATGACGCGCTGGTGCTGGAGGAGGAGCTGAGCACCATCGAGACGTGGCGGCGGGGCATCGTGCCGTCTGAGGCCGACGACGAGGAGCTGGCCCGGAGCATCGCCGAGAGCGCTGACCTGGAGCTCATCACCCCCGACGCCGCCCGCTCCGTGCGCGACGACGGCCGTTCCATCCGCACCGTGCGCACCCACCGCTCATCCAAGTCGCACCGCAGCCACCGGAGTCACCGGAGGTCCGAGGACGGCGGCGACGACATCGACGTACCGGAGCGCAAGAGCAGTCGGGCGGCCAGCAAGGTTGCCACAGATGCCGCCAGCGAGGCGGGCAGCGAGCGCAGCAGGAAGACGTCCCGGTCCAAGGCCACCACCGTGCGGACCACCACGACCAAGGCCATCGAGGACGGCAGCCGGCAGCGGGAGGAGGACTCGCTCGAGTCGGTGCTGTCGCAGCAGCCCTCGCTCGGGAGCAGGAAGCCCAGCATGCTCAAGACGCTGTTCCGCAAGAAGAAGGACCGCGAGGAGGGCAGGGAGAGCGCGCCTGTCTCTGTTATGGCTTGATGATATGATTGTTATGAGTATTTATGAACTTGGGTCTCTTATTCTTGTTCTTGTTTCCTTTTACTCTTTTCCTTTTTGTTACTGCATCTGCATTGGATACTGGAGTGACACACGGAGACGAGAGGAGCTCAAGTGCTGAGCTAGACTTTCTTTGTGGCTACGGAGTACATATTGATGATTACATGAATTTTTGGTGTAGATTTAGGTTCAGACAGGAACAGATTTCTTCTCTCGCAATCAGTCTTCCTACTACCAACCGTCATGCTCTGGCTCAGTACTCGCCAACGCAGCCAACGACAAGAACTGACCTGACCCGGTGCAGTTGAGATGGTGCCGGGGGACAAGTCCAATTCACCCTCCTCCTCATCCCCCAAAAAATCCCACCAGGCGCGGCACTCCATCACATCCAGCTCGTCGAAGCACTGCAGATCCGGGTAGAAGAGGCGACTCATTATATCGTCACCAAAAATAGTTGTCATCTTGACCGTCGCCATCATCGAACTCGGGATTTGGCTCGTGCTCGTAGAACTTTTTGGGAAAACCGGTGGGTGATGTTCAATGGTCAGCCTCCAAGACCGGCACAGGCATGGCAGACGACACTCCCCTTTCTGGGAGATCAATATTGACTGTAGCCACTGTGCGTCCATCGACATCGATTGGGAGGGTTCGGCTCGTATGACGTCTATGCTGACCTCCTTTAGGAGTCATAGTTCCTCTTCGGTGACCAGAAGTCATGAAGCAGTAGATATCCGGCGAGGAACAGAAGGCTTGTAGGGGCGGGACACGGTCTGCAGTGTGGACAGGACTGCTCACCTGCTGTTTGGTCTGATGACGAAGGAATTGCCATCCCAAAAGCATAATCACTAGCAGGACATTTTCCTCTGGGATAGCCTCCTCTTGGGTAACACCCTCTATGATGAATGCCTATGTGATAGACTCTATACGACAGGCATCGTTTAACAAACCTCGTATGATAACCTCCTGTGGAAATACCTCCACAGCACCAGACTCCTGCTGGATCAGAACCCAACAGTATGGTTGAATAGAACACAGGTGAGCCAGTGATGCCGACTCACTCCAACAATTTCGCTGCTCAGAGTATCAATGGTCAAGCAGCAAACGGTCCAGACACCAAAAGCCTCATCAAACTCGTTTTCCCAAAGCTCCGTGTTGGCTAGCTGCCAGGCGTTGCCTCCGCCTTGATTGCTGCGCAAACGAGTCGCGTTAGTTCGTGAGCGGATTTTCATCCCAGCTCTGAAGCTGGTGTAACGAGCCGAGGGCTTCTGCCATCCGCTCGCTTCCCACTACTACCCATCCAAGTTTGGCACAATCCCTTCTATGCTTCACCCATTCCCTCAAGCCGGTTTGTTGGCAACCAATCCTTAGAGATGCCGACGTACGAGGAGCGCGCCAGGGCTCTCTGGCAGTCGCTGAGCCCGGCAGACAAGCAACGTATCCGTGGCTTTCTCACGATTGACGGCACCGCAAGCTGGAAGTTCAACGCCGAGAAGGTCGCCGACCTTTGCGAATCGCGCCCCGAGATCCCCTTCGCCCTACGAGCTATGGTCGCCACCGACAAACGCAAGGCGGGTCCAAACGAGAGCTCCGACGATTGCCTCGCCCGGGCTTCTGAGGTACTTGGGCACGCGGAAGTTGTAGCGAGAACCGTTTCCAATCGCTTTGGTGAGGTGGTCACCGAGGATGCCTACAGAGACATTCACTCCAGGTTGATCCAGGCGGGCAGGCGTAAGGGTTGGAAGGCTGTCCCGGTGGCAACAATCATGCAGATCATCGACCTCTACGCGTTCAATATCACAATCACACCCTCCGATTCCGATGAAGAGCTTGGCGATGAGACCCGAGAGGGAAACCTGAGGCTGCTTTGGGAGAGAGCAAAGCTGTGGAGCGCCCCGCGAGACTGCGGCCGCTTGCAGCGCCTGCTCAGAACGATCGAGATAGAGCTCCCAGACAACATGAGGCCCATGATCAAAGAGAGGGACGCCTTGGCCGACGAGGCCAAGGCTCGTGTGGCTGTGCTCAAGGACGACCTGGAGAATGCAACAAGCAGGATGGACCAACTGTCTCGACGACTGGAAAGTGCCAAAGGCGCGAAGAAGATCCAAAGCCTGGGGGACAAGCTTTCACGTTGGGACAGGACGAGGCGCCACCTCTGTGAACAGCTCCAGGTGCAAGAGGCGAAATCCAAGTACCTGCGGTGGGGCGGCCGGCCCCTCGGACGCTTCGACCCTTTCGACGAGATCCAAAAGACAATCCGTGACTTCCAGGAGGCAGAGGATGAAACAGCTATCACGCAAGACTAGGAGTCAGAGCTAGTGGTCATCCGTGAAGAGGACTGGGGCAAGTGGATAGCACAGCAGGAGCATGCCATGTCTGAGCCCGCGCTCGCCAGTGGAGACAGTTCGGGCGGACATGCATCACCGCAATCCTTCAACCTCAAAGCACTGCCTGCGGAGCTGAGAGACATCATCTGGGACTTGGCAGTCCGAGATGCTCTGAATGAGGCTGCGCGTTCGCTGCCAGATGAAATGGTCAGAGAGCTTGGCTCAGCGGTTGAGGGATACCATGGATCTGGCTGTCGCTGCCATTCTTTCTGGCGAAACATGCGGCCTTTTCTGGGCACCTGCAAGGAGTCACGAGCGGCAGTCTCCAGGTACACCAAGCAGTTGACGGCAGATGCGTGCAACGGTGAGGATGGAGACATTGTCTAGCAGCAGGACGATTTTGGAGCATCACTGGAGGAGGGGGGCACTTCAGATGAGGATCGATGATATGAACGAGGTTGGATCAATGTTTTGAACCAGTTCAGATCATGTTCAAGGTGTGGCATCACTTACGGTTGGACAATTAATACTGTCATGTTCAGCATGGTCACGAGAAGCTCCAGCAGTGTGGAGGACGGTCGGCAGGTAGCCAATCATCTAGTCCAAAATGATGCCAAGTTCAATGAAAGATGACATGTGCAAATCAAGAGAGAGTACAATTCGCACAGATTATGTGGCAAGTCTCATTGTTCTTTGTGCACACTGTGGACACTTGGGAGTGGAGGGGGAAAGGGTACATAAGGCAGCGACTTCACAAAAACATCACTTGTGCGGCGCGCCCTTTTGGCCGAATCGGTATGGCGGGCAACGATTCTTCCAGCATTTTCGCAGAGCGAAATAGGTTGGCAGGCCACGACGGCGCAGTCGCACGTGCTTCACTCGACCGGGTACCTTGGAGTGAACACACAACCGGTGCTTACCCTGCCCGGCAGCGCGTCCACGCTTTCGTCCACAGAGAGTCCTGTCGCCCTTGGAATCTCTGGCGCTGAACCGGATGGCAAGCGGAGGCGGAGGCCTGTTACCCAAGGGCCTACGTCTGTCTTGAGCCGTGTTGAGGGGAGGGATCTTGATCCCGACATCATCGTGTACCTTTTCTTTCTTTTCTTTTTTGGCCTGCGCAAACTCCCACGAGCATGAATCGAACCCAGGAACCAGGGCCGTTTGCCTCCTGTAACCTGTTGGACAGACGCGATCGATGGCCCTGGATCGGCACAGTACCGACTCGATTCCAGAACGTGTACTTGGCGACGGCCACCCAGCTCGGTACACTGCAGAGATTGTACTCTTCCAGAACTCTAGAGTCTCGTCTTTTATCCTTGACAGGTTCTTCCTCGGTATCCAGCCCAAGAGTGCGCTGAAAACACCCAAAAGCACAGGAGTGGTTTGCTAGGGAAGCTTCCGAATTACTTCTGCCACGAACATGCTCAGCTACATTTGCACATGTACGAAGAGGACTTGGGGACTGGAACCATCGTGTGGACTGATCCGAGTCATGAATTTAAGTTTGCCATTCATTTGCTACTTTTACATACACATCTGACATGCTCGACATCACCTAGTTTCCTCGGCATCAAAGAACAAATCCCCGTCCTCGTCAGGCAGGCCATCCTCACCCTCTCCCAAACCGTCCACCGATGCCAGCAGCTCCTCAAATGCCGCCCGCTGGACCTTGTCCGTCACGGGCCTCCTCAAGAATATCTCCCTCGGCGTCAGCCCAGCTTTATTCCTCTCCACGATATCAAGCCCCCTCATCCCGACCGCACTGAAGATGCGCATCGTCTCGGCGTCGCCCAGCTGCGCGACCAGGTGCAGGACGTTCTCCCCCGGCAGCTCCGGCAGGAGGTAGTCCGCGCCCCTCCCGAGCAGGAACCGCAGGCACGCGTGCTGGTTCTGCAGCAGGCCCGCGACGAGCGACGTGTGCCCGACGCCGTTGTCCGCCTCGACGTCGGCGCCGCTGTCCACCAGGAACTCGAGCACGCTGAGGCTGCCCCACCACGCCGCCAGCGCCGCCGCCGGCGTGTCGTTGACGCCCGGCTTGAGCGCCCGCGCGTTGGGGTCGGTGCCCGCGGCCACGAGGCGCCGGGCTACCTGGATGCAATTCGTCCGGCAGGTCCAGTGAAGGGGCTGCCACCCGATCACGGGGTCGCGGTAGTTCAGGTCCGCGCCGTAGCTGGCCAGGGCCTCGAAGCAGGATATCGCGGAGGGGTTCTCGCCCTTTTTCAGGCAGAGGGATAGCGGGCGGACGCCGGTTAGGTTGTCGAGGTCCGGGGCGGCGCCGGCGTCGAGGAGGGCGCGCAGGGTGGTGTCGTCTTGGCGGACGGCGGCCCAGTGGACTGCTGTCATTTGGAAGATGGCGTCTTTGTGATCGAGTTCCTCCTTTGTGAGGGTCTTGACGAGCTTATGGACGTCGCCTTGGCAGATCCCCACCACGACCTTGCTTAGGTGGGAGAGCTCGAGATCCTCCAGGTATTTTGACGTGGAGATCAGCTCGCTGAACTGGCGGAGCATGTCTCCTTCATACCTCCCAGAGAGCAGGTTGAATATGAAAGAACCTCCCGCAGACCTCCCGTAGTCGTCCACTTGATCGAGGTCGGCGCCCTGCTGCAGTAGAAACCGGGTGGATTTTATGAAGCCCAGTTCTATCGCGATATGCAAGGGCCCCCATCCCGTGCCGGGAACGACACAATTAATCGAGTCTGGGTCAAGCCTCAGGCACATCTTCAACGCATCCAGATCATCAGTCTTGACTGCGAGCATGATCGTGCCGGGAAAAAAGTCCATACGCCGCTTGAACACAAGTTCAAACCTCGGGCTGCCCTGGATCGTCCTGCTGAAAGTGGCTGATATGGCATAGTATACGAACCAGCCGGGGAAGACATACTTGACCTCCAACGATGTCCTCCCCTGCTCGCGGCAGTTTATAGAGCTGCACTGCGGCCCCTTTGCCGGCTGGCCCGAGTAGCCGATGAAAAGCATCCCGAGTAGTCCGCTCCGGAACCAGACGTGCTGGGCCGGCCGCGAGTGGCACACGCAAGGGCACGTCGGGGAGCATGTCGCCCGTCTCCGACTCTGCATCACGAAGCTCACTGGCGAAATTGCTCCCAGGGCCCTGGCCCCGGCTTGGAGGCTCGTAGCGACTGTTGGGCCCGGAGCCACATTCTTTGCCGGCACCTTTCGTCCACTGCCTTCGTATGGGGACGGTTTCGACCTTATCAAGGCTGTGCTGCTCGCAAAAGCAATCTTCTGCCCATCGATGCTCTCCAAGATTTTGGCAACACTTGTCTTCTCGTCCTCAGCATCAGCTATTGCCATTTGCTTACGATCTGCGCGTTCCACAAATGGCAATGCGAGACTCAGGGCAAGATCTCGGCTCGATGGCCTCTCTTCCCTCTCCTTCAGAATCTCTCGCTTGGTCTCCAATTTTATCTTGGAGGTGTCCAGTTTAGCGAGCGACTTCTGGTCCTTGTCTTTGGTTATTCCGTGGATTTCTTTGAGGTCAAGCTGGGCCTGGGAGGTCACTTTGCTGAAGTAATATCAGCTTCAGCTGGGCAGAAAACGGACAAGATACCCATACACGTTATGAAGTAGCAAGCAGTCATGCAACGCGATCCGCACGTCCCTCAAGCGATCCTTCAACGTTGCCGTCTTGCCATCCCTGGATAACACTTTGCACCGCGTCCTGCCATCGCGAGCTCCAAGCAACTCTGTTACCAAGTTCTCGACCGCCGTCAGGAGCCGGCGTGCTTCGGCCAGAGGGTTTTGGAGGTCGTCGAGGAGCTTGGTATGTTCCCTGCTAGTATCGACCTCCGTAGCCGCTCTCGTGTTGTCGAGGACGACGACGAGGTCTGAGATCTCGTTGTGCAGCGCGTACATGAGAGGGGGCGCATGACGCCATGTTTCAACGACGGCATTCGTCCTGGCAGAAAGGCTCATGCTGGAGTCCAGCGCGCTCGTGACACCCGCCATGGTCGCGCGGTGATCCATACTCGCATTTTGAATGAAGTCTTGGGCCTATTCAAGGCAGCAGAGGTCATTGTGTGTCTCGATTTAAGCTCGCTGGGACAGTGATCTCCCACGTCCAAGGGCCGGAGGGGACCAACACCTCTTATTGTACCGTCAGAACTTCTACGCGTCAGAATTTGGGGGCCGCAGAGCTCTAGAGCGGAGTCCCCCCGCCGGGATGGTACGCTCGTGGTAGTTATCCAGCTTATCTCCTAACCTACATGTATCGATGGCTCCCAATGCCACTCCCGGCTGTCAGGAAGACGTCTCATTGGTAGTCCAAAGCTCGTCGGCGAGCTAGGGTCGCGCGCAGTTTAGCCTGTACTGATATGCTAGACAACCAGACAACGCGCCCCCTGGACCCCTGAAACTGTTGATCCTTCCCGCGCCGTCCTGTGCTAATGTGCTGCAGAGTGGCTGGCTAATGATGAATTAGTGTATTGCGGAAACAGACGAAGGATCTAGCTCATTACCCATCACGAATCATCCGTCAGGCGTGAAATCTACGCCCGCGGCTGGGGCACGCCCAGAACAGCGGGGATTCAATCAATAATAGTGTGTCACTTATGCATGCGATCTCTAGAAACTGAGGTCCCACTGAACGGTAATAAGTCTATGTAGGTCAGCTCAACGTTTGAACTTGTTTTAGAGCCTAGGCCGTAGGTTGATATATTAGTTTTTGGCAATCTGGATGCACAGATAGAATGGTTCCAATGAGACACTCAGATATGTCCATTTGACATATGCTACGAGAGCTGTGGGAGTGTTATTGGGATTTGGTCAAAACTAGCACTTTGTATTCGAAGTGGATATAACGAATACAATTCGAATGTAGAAGGTTGGCTCCAAGGGCCGTCTTTGACATGTGTGTGTAGTCCGTTTGTATTTCCCCTAATATTAACATGGACGCTCAGTCAAGTCTCCCATGCCAGGCCCGAAGCTACACAGAAATCTCATATCGGTATCTGATAGCGGGCCTTGTCATCTTTCGTCAACTCCATGCAGCGATAAGAAGAAAAGGAGACTCGTTGCAAAGCCAGACGCACTGAGAGGTCCGCTACTCGTAGAAAGACCAGTCCACAGAGGTTTCAGGGAATAATACAATCGCAGACTGGGTTACAGATCTAGTGAGGAAATAGTGGACAAGATCAAGGGCGTATGATATATTTGTGAGAAGGTATTTCACAACCGCAGGTGCTGTCATTGTTTTCGTCCCATTGCAATCAGGCGTAGCCCTCGAGACTCTGTCAAATGGGAAAGAGGAAGGAAGTCATTTGTCTCCAAGTTCTCTGAAAAATTACTCGTATTTTTGCCTCTCTTGATCGTGATATTTCTAAGCAGGCCTTGGGGCCTGACAAACTTCAAGTGCGGGTGTTCCTTGGCATCCACGACCACGAAATATCGCCCCACTCGCAGGTTTCCAATGCTTGGCTCGGTGGTTCACCACCGAGTCATCCTGATTCGGATCACTTTTGAAGACTGTGTGGATGTGTGGAAGACCTCACTGGCGCCCGTGAGAGTCATGGTTGGCCCAGAGCATACGGAAAATTTATATCAGTATCGAACCATTGCAGTCATTGTCTTGGAACTTGACCCTTTGTTTCTACTACCAGTTATCCGGTCCAATGATAGCCGTTGCGCCTTTGATCCGACGGGTATGATGGCAGCCACAGCCTCGCTGCTGACTGTCCTCGGCCCGGAACAGGGGTGGCAGAACCACAGCCCAGAGAGAGCCAACCGCGAAAATCTACCCATCCGATTGGATAATGTTGGATCAATGAGGTAGCAGACGTCTTCGGAGAACTCAACAATACTGTATACTGTTTTCCCGTTGATGCCTCTCGAATTCGAGCTCGATCCTTGAAGTAGGTCAACGCATTCTAGGAATTTATTCGAAAACATCTAGAGCCAATGATGCAGTCTTCGTAAAACGTTTCTGCCAAGGCTCTCAGAATATATACATGAGTTGTCCAAGCCGTGTTCCCCAATATTCTCCATGGAATGACGATTATCTTCAAAGCCTTCTCCGCTGGCCTTGGATGACTGGTTTAACTTTAATCTCTTGATGAAATCGCGCAAAGGGTCTCCGTCCAGAGCTGCACGGTGATTTACGCAAAATCCAGTCCCGGGATTCCCAAAGGCTTGGCTGCAGAGCGAGTGCCATCCGCCGTCTTGGCGGGTGAGCAGGTGAGCGCGATAAGACCTTAGCCCACGCGATTTCGTACCGGCGCACAAAAGCCAAGCACGGGGGACAGTCGACAATTGGGAAGTCGAGTCCCCCACCGAGTTCCGAAGTCCTTGATGAGCTTAGTACGATTAAGCATATTTTTGAATTGCCGGGGGATGCTCCACCTTGGTCCAGGCCGTCTCCTGGTGGTGTTGCTGGAGTGAATCAGGGAAATAAGTGGACTACCAACTTAGCAGTGGTGGAAGTCGAGGAAGAAAGGAATATCCGCCAATGGCATTGCGAGTCAGCGATACGAAGTCGGATTTTGGACGTTGTCCAGTGTCGACATTGAGGTTCAACTGGCAAAAAAAGTGCGGTCTGTATCGACATAAATACCATGTGTTTGATCTCGGACGAAACCACGATGCTTTGCGACCTCAATTTCTCCAGTGTCCCATAGCGACTAGGCGACCGAGTTTTGATCAGCAGCCTCTCCACCCACAGCTTCACCATGCTTGTCTTCCCTACCCAGCTTCTCGCCCTGGCCTCAGCCCTGCCAGTCGCCCTGGCATGCCTGGGCTACGAAGGCGGCGTCCCAGTGGCCACGGCATCGCACTCGAACTCGGCCCCCATCACGGTCAAGTCGGGCGAGGTTTACGACTGCGGATGGGCCAGGTACGATCGCGGCTCGGGCGCGTGCGGCGATGGGGAGGGGGGCGATGCTGATGCCGTGTTCCTGGTTCAGGCCGGTGGAACACTTCGGAACTGCATCATTGGCAAGAACCAGATGGAAGGGGTTCATTGTCTGGGTGCTTGCAACCTGGAATTTATTTGTGAGTTCTTTCTACAATCGCTCACGAAGTGTTGATGGCTCAAGGAAGGGCCATGACAAGGGACATGTGGCTTTGGAGATCCGTGAGACGGTCTGTTGTAGTCTCTGCTAACTCTCCATAGGGTTTGAGGATGTGTGTGAGGACGCCATCACCATTGTAAGATCCTTTACCTCGTACCTTCCACACGATCGAAAGAAAATGAGTCCCTAACCAAATCCACAGAAAGGAGATAAGGCAGGCCAGGAATCCTGGATTGTCGGCGGTGGCGCGTACAAGGCGAGCGACAAGATTGTTCAGCACAACGGCTGTGGTACCGTGAATGTAAGTCCACTTGCTCCTGCACACAACCGCGTCAAGACCACAGTCTGCGGTCAGGTTCGACTGGTATCTGACAATGCAATAGATCATCAACTTTTACGCGAATGATTATGGAAAGGTCTACCGGTCGTGTGGAAACGTAAGAGTCCCAAGTCCCAAATCATGTATCTGATCCCACTTGCAATTGCTGACTACTGCCAAACAGTGCTCCAGCCAATGCAAGCGCAACGTCTACATCGAAGGCACCACCGCCCGCAACGGAGGAGAGGTCTGCGGCATAAACTCCAACTATGGCGATACTTGCACGCTCAAGAACGTCTGCACCGACGCGTCCCACCCCTGCACCCTGTACAATGGCTGCGCCGGCGGCTGCGAGCCGTCGAAGGTTGGATATTGCTCGGGCTGAGCATCCCACATTCACTCAACAAATTGTCCAAATGTTACGGTTGGTGGCATGGAGTATTCTATTCTTGGCGGCAGGAAACTTTGGTGAACAGTGGTCACGACCCGAAGGTTCCGAGCAGCGCAAATTGTTTCGGTAGAGCTACTGTCGAAATTTAAAATCGCTTGTCACATTGACTTTGATACGATGCTGTGCAGAACATGAAATGAACCCTTAATCATCCCGAAGACCTGACCCGGCATCTTTTCTGAACTAAGAACCCTGGACACGGGTGTAAGGTCGTTTGAGTACTCTCACGTCACAGTCTGCGGTTGTTTGTTGGTGGCTGGCTTATTGGCTCTCCAGTCAGTTACATCGCTTGTTCCTGACGATCAGATAATAAGCCCTCCGAGTCGAGCATACAGTACCATCACCTCCGCGTATTCTTGTACTCGGTACCACCTAGGCACGTCATGCATAAGCCGGCATCCTGCAGGCGGTTGCAGCCACCCAGAAAGCTGGGTGTGCCATTTGTGGAAATAGGCGACGTAGATCAAAGCTTCGACACACGGATTGGGACGCCTTGAGTACCTAGGTACAGACTACAACATGGTTTGGTGTATACATTTGCAGATTACCCTTTACTGAAATACCAACACCACAGCTTGAGCCAGGCCTAGATGCGATCACCATGCCCGTAGTGTTGGATGCGCGTATATCCTTTCTTTCTTTTTTTGCCCCCTTTTCTTTTTTCAAAAAGAAGAATTTGCGTATAGTCATAACCGCCCTTATCGAAACAAGTGTTCGGAACTCAGGGGTTTGCCTTAGGATCCGAGGTTGTAATCTAGTCACATCGGCAGCGAGCCTGGGGAATATTCAACATCGCCAACCCATGGGAATATTAGCGCACCTTCTTCTACACTTCTCTTCTAGCAGCATTCGCCGACAGCCACGTTCTTCTGGCTCCAGGATTTTGACGCCGCTGCATTTAGCCTCTTGATTAGCCTGTTACCTCCCCACCGGGTTTCTTGCCCAGCCCCAAGGGAAATACAGTTTCTTTGTCCCCTTTGTTCCTATCCAATAGTCCGGACGCCATTGCGCATTGACTTGGCTGGAAGCCACAAGCTTTACGGCAGCTCAGCCGGAGCGACTAGTGTAGGCTTTTACAGCGTATGCCTCGTGATGGTACCGCAGGCTTGGTTTGACAGCCGGCTTCCCAGCCAGCCGGCTCTTGGCGTTTGCTGCTCGACGGAAATCTATGTTAGTCTTGACGCCCCGAAACTTGGTTTAATACCAGCAGTTACCCTTCCGTCGTTGTCAACGCCACCGGTGCACAGGTTCAACCTCGACAGGCATTGCTTTGTCTAGTCCTGAGCCAAGACACCCCCATTGTAGACCAATAATGAGGAAGCGGTCACAGCTGAAAGTACGGAGCACGCCTTTCTGATTTGTTGCAGATTATTCACACAGATTCCGAGGGTTTAACGCTCCGGGATTTGCTTCCTGCATGATAAATCTTCGAGTGTATATAGTTAGTCTGTCATAGCTGGTACCAAACAAGTGTTTATCAAACGCTTTGGTGTACTCGAATGTAGTCTATTCTCAATCACTTGAGCCCAGCTTTTATTAACACTAGCAGCCGAACTATACATTTAATGATTTATAAGTCATAGAGGGTATCATGGCTTGCGATTGCATACTCGAACGTCAGGCATCATGGGTGGAATTACAAAAAAAAAACAAAGGCTGTGGTATCCCAAGATCAACAACTACGTCCCGTCATACAGCGTTCGAGCTGAGCTCGATTTCGGATTCTGTAGCGTCTCGGTCGGCATTTTCCTTGACCAACTTGCTACTGCTCGGCTGAGAGCCGCCGAGGTCCTGCCCCGTAACCTGCGGTGTCATTTTCGAGGCCCGGCGGTGGTTCCCCGAGTTTCCGGGGAGCTTGAAGCTGTAGGACTGCCGGGAGAGCGACTTCCTCGTGGAGACCCATTGGACAAATGGCTTGATGCCGCTCAGGGTGGCGCAGAAGATAGCCGTCGTAAGCTCGGCATTGCTCCACACAGCTACCCGAACATTGTCATCTGGAGAGGCGGCGTCAGTCGCTTGGGATGCCCGGGGTTTGAGAATGCTTTCTTACGTGTCACATCCGAGGTCTTCGCGACGGTGATTATGCTGTCCAGTCTTAGCATGGTGATCAGACACACTCTGTATTGGATGTCAGTGATTTCTGAAGCTCGGTGTTATGTCTGGAGGTGGGTACTGACATGATCCCGATGCAGAAGACGCCAATGACTGCGATCTTCTGTCTCATGTTCATGTTTAACTTGAGAACCGTCGGAACAGGTATGAGGAAGATGATGACATCGGTGACAATGTTGATAGCCGAATGGGTGAGCCAAAGACCTTGCTTGCTGATGCACTTGTCGGTTGGCGAAGGGTTCCAGAATCCCGAGACGGGGACGCAAAAGAAGATAGTGGCGAAGACTGAGGCTATTCCGTAGCATATACAGACGCCCACCATGACCCAGCAGAATCTTGTAACCCTTGACCCGACGAGGAATCGGAGGAATTGGAGCAAGATCGACGTCTTGATAGCGGCGAGGGAGACGGCATAACAGAGGATGCTTGCCCATAGGTACTGGATGGTGGTGGGGGATGGTTAGTCAGTGCCTTCGCGGCTGCAAACATCACTTTTACTGACCATAAGCACTTTGGATAGATCTTGGAGAGGAACCTCCTCTATAGGGACACCTAGACCGTACGGCAGTTCTTGGGATAGTCAGTGTCAGACCTTGGATTCGGACTGGAGCTGACTTACGGGCGCAGACAAATACGTTGTATGCCAACATGCCCATCTGATACGTCTTGTTAGCCCCCCCAAGCTGTCATATCAGACGGAGCAATGACTCGATGATAATCAGTAGGACCCACCAGAGACAGTATGAGTACAGCATCATCGTGCTTGGCCAGTTTGATAATGCGGACCCGGGCGTATAACCTTAAACCCACAGACGCGCATGCGATTAGCGAGAACGTCACTGACGTTCCCACAATCAGGTTGAAGGTCGATTGAGGCGCCATCGCGGTCGTGGAGAATTTCTGGCTGGATATGCGAACATGTAGAAGTAAGAACTCTAAAAAGTCTGGGTCAATTGATCCTGGTGATGGGTTGAGAACCTGAACAAAGAAAGAAAAAAAACCAAAGCGAATTCACGACAGATGGAACGACGACAGGCAGCCCTTCCTAAAAGAAGACCGAGATGGCTGGCACTGGGACCCCTACTGCGTACGCACAGCTTTGTTCGCCGCATGGCATCAAATATACCACTAGCATGCGCGTCCCAGTTCAGGCGGCCAAACCTGATCGATTTGATCGACTGCACTAGGACGTTCATCGTTACTCCTTGCAGGAACGTCGCGATCCCGCACGGCCTGCGCTTGGGGCACCAGCAGCGATTGCAGCACACCATCAGGCGGGCCGAGACTTGTCAAAGTTGAATTCCCGCCCAAGGCCTGAGGGATAGTCTACATCCTGGGCCCCAGCTGTGCCCAACCTTATCGGCCCTCCACTTTTTCCCAGTTGGCAGGTGGTAGAGCAATCCCGTGACGAATGCCCACTGCGGGAAAAAAGCTGGCCAAATCGGCCGGTAGCGAGGGTCCGGGGCAGCATTCCGGCTGGCATCGTAGTATCGCTTTAGATGACAGCTGCAGCAAGCAGGGCCCTTTTACACGCAGACACGGCGGCTCCTCATGCGATGTGGCTGTCTAGCGAGGGTCCCCGGGAGCCCCTCGCCTATCGGGGATCAAGTCTCGAGGTTCCGGCCCCGTACAGGCCCCATGCTTTACCAAAGCGCAGTTCCGCTGTGTGTGGAAAACGAACCTTTCCCCCCCCCCTGTCGTTTTGGTCAGCTCTCCCCTCCTATACCAAAATTTAGCGGGTAATGCGGAATATGCACTAAGATCTTTAAGGATAACCTCCTTGCTATCGCTATATACCCAATTTAGTAAAAGAGAGGCTGTAATAATATAATTAATTCTTATATAACTATAGATATTATAGTTTTATTTATATTTAAATTTATTGCCGCTAAATAAGTGGCTATAAGTTGAATTTTATTATAATAAGGTTATTATTATATATTATTAAAAGAGGGTTATTATAATAAATAAGGTAGCCTTTAGTATATTTTTATAATTATCTTTAAATACCATTAAATTAAAGTAATAGGTTTTAAAGGTATATGATATTTTTTGGTATAATAAGCCTTTTAAGTATTATTAATGCTTAGTTATTATTATATAAAAGCTTAAAGATTTTTTTTTTAATAAGCTAAATATATATTTTAATGAAATATAATGCTTTTTTATTAAATAATATTAAATTAATATTATTATATTAATTATTATAAAAGCCTTTAAGGTATATAATTAATTTAATAAATAAGTATATATATTAGCTTAATAGTATAATAAGGATTTTTAAGATTATTACCTTTTTAAAATCTTTAAATTATAATATATTATTAAGATATTTATTTTTTATAATAAATTAAGATTTAATAAATATAATAATATAAAAAGAATAGGCTAAGTATTATCTAAGTATATTTTTTAAATAGAGAGTCTTTTTAAATAAAGCGCTTATTTTTATTTATTATTAATAATTATAATTAATAATCTTTTTAATATTATAATATATAAGGGGTATATAATAAAGGAATTTTTTTTAATATAGCTTTTAAAGAAGATTTTATTTTAAATAAATATTTATTTAAGCCCTTAATTGCTTTTTATAATAAATAATGCTTTATAATATTATAATAATGTTATTTATAAGGTTATTAAAGTAAGGGGTATTTAGTTAATATATTTATTATTATATTTTTTTAATTTTAATTTAATTAAGATATATTTTAAGGATTTAAAGAAATATATTTATTATTAATATTAATTTAAATATAATAATAATAATAATAATAAAAAATTTATAAATTTTTTATATTTAAATATTTAAAAAGTTAGCTAATATATAAAGGTAATTAAGGGATATTTTTATTATATATATATATTAAAAAAGAAGTTTAAAGGCAATAATTATAATATAAGTTAATAGAAATATTATATAATTAAAATAAAGGTAGAAAAAAGGATAATAAAAGAAGAAAGTATTATAATTAAATTATATATAATAAATAAAGTAATAATAGGTAAGTTAATTAAAAAAAAATTATTACTTAAATTATTAAAAGGGATAATTAAGAATTTATTATAAAAAATATACTTAATTTTCTTAATTTATACTTTAATTATTTATTTAAAAACTCTTTTAATTATTTATAAAAACTTTATTAACTTCCTTTTATTTATATTATTCTTTTCCTTATAAATAATATTAATTACCTTTTTAAAAATTATTAAAAAATATTTTAAATTTACTCTTTATTATTAATATATTATTAAATAATATTAAAAAGCTTTTTATATTTCTTAATAAAGTATTTTAATTTAAAAAATAGCTTAATATTAAAAAAAGTTGCTTAATTTATTAAAAGGCCTTATTATTATATATACCCTTAAGGGTTTATTAAGGATTATAATTATTATCTTATATTAATAATAATAATAATAACGGCTTTTTTTCCTTATTATTATTTTTAAAAAATATAAAGAAATCCTTCCTTTCCTTTAAATATAGCTTTATAAATCT
Organism: Diaporthe sp. P3_1W; assembly: GCA_037177825.1. NCBI lineage: Eukaryota > Fungi > Ascomycota > Sordariomycetes > Diaporthales > Diaporthaceae > Diaporthe > Diaporthe sp. P3_1W. Next base: position 4,305,842 of record JBAFXB010000008.1, read on the forward strand.
TTTAATTAATTTAATAATATTTAAATTATTTTTATTAAATTAAATATCTTCTTTTAAATATAAGGCTTAAAAATTAATATCTTTATATCTTATTATTTTTTATAACTTTATTATCTATATTCTTTTTATTAATATATAGAAATGTTATTATAAGGCTTTAAATATAAAATCTTTATTTATAGCCTTTTAATTATTAAATATTTATAATAATAATAATAAAAATAAAAATAATTAATAATAATATATAGGGCTGCTTAAGTAAGGAGTTATTAATAATAATAATATTAACAGCCCTTTAAAGCCTTTAAAAGAATATATTAATAGCAATAATATTATTAAATATTTATATATAAAGCTAAGGGTATAAAAATTAATTAATAAATTAACTATTATATTAATATTATTTTCCCTTTATTTATTACCCTTTTTAATTTTCTTTTTTTTATATATAAGGCTAATATTATTATTATTAAATTCCTTATTACTTTTATTAACTTTAATAATTTTTTTTTATTTAAAAAAAAGCCTTTCTAAGGGTCTTTAAATTATAACCTCTTTATTAATAATAATTTATATTTATATTATTAAATTAATATTAATAAGGTTAATATATATATTATTCTTTATAATATAATATTATTATTATAAAAAGTCCTTTTTATTATAATAATAATAATTAACTTTATAATAAATATCTTTAAGATATTATTATATTTTTATTAGCTTTTTATATTTTTTTTAAAAGGGGTTATTCTTATTATTTATTATTATTAATATTTAAATAGTAATTAACTTAACTTAAAGGGCTAAGAGTAATAGCAACTCCTTTATTAATAAGATATTTTATATTTATTTAATAATTAATAAATTATTTATTAAGCTAAGTATTAACCTTATTAATAAAAATATTTAGAAAATCTTAATATTTAATTACCTTAATATTAAATATATTTAAAGGGTTATTTATATTATAAGAAGAGTAACTTTATAAATATATATAAAGGAAAGATAATATAGCTTTTTATTTAAAGAGAATATTTTTATTATTTTAATATAAGGAAATATTCCTTTTAAATAATTTATACTTCTCTTTATTATATTTAATTATAATAAAAATATTTTTAATAATAATAATTAATAACTTACTTTAAATAAAATATATATTAATTTAATTATAATTTTCTTTTCCTTAAATTTAACCTTAATTTACTTTTTTATTTTTTTTAAAAAATTATTTAATAATATAAGGATATTTAAATCTTTATAAATATTATTATTAAATTTAAAGCTATATTATTTAATAAATAAGGTATAAAAAGCCTATATATTAATAACTTTTATATATAATATTAAATATATCCTTTTTAATAACTTTTTTAATAAGGGATGGCTTTTTAACTTTTTAATATTATTATTTATATTATTATTAATTAATAATAATAATATAAATATATTTAATATCTTTTAATTAATATAAGTATCCTTAGCTTTATTTAAGTTATTTAAAATATTATTTTTATTAAAGATAGCTTTAAGGATAATTTTTTTAATATTCTTAATAATATATTAAATAGTATACTAGGTAGCTATTTATTTATTATAAAAGGTTTTTAATTAAGCTATTAGCTTTTATTTTATAATAATAATAGCCTTTATTTTTATTATTAATTTTTTTATATATAATAATGCTATAAATTAATTAATAAGGTATTTATTAATAAAGTATATAATTTAATATTATAAATAAATATATAATTATAATAGCTAGGCTTTTGCTTTTTAAGGGCTATTAGAATAAGCCTTTAATTAATTTAAGTAGGATATAATTACTTTGGGTTAAGGTTAATAAAGTATATGCTTTCTTATATAATAGGTTTAAATTAATTTTATTACTTTTAATTATTTTAAAGATATATATAAAATAGGGTTAGCGATAATATAATAGTAGTGATATTAATAAGGAATATCTTTAAGGATCTTAGTATATATTTTGCGTTGCTTGCTAAATTTTGGTGTAGGAGGGGAGAGCTGACTAAAACGATAGGGGGGGGGGAAAGGTTCGTTTTCCACACACAGCGTTACTCTTTCATAATTCCGCCCGTCAACACCAACACAGAGTGTGCGCAGGACGGGACTGATAGCCGGATTGGAGACGGACTGCGCAAGCCTCCAAGCGCAACCTACAAGGAGCAAGCTCGCAGCAAAAGGGGTCTTGATATTGAACCCCTATTATTTCGTTCATCTGATGTGCAAGATACCAACTGCCGAGCCAATCAAGGATATACAAGTGATATTTGTGGTACGGGTCCTCCGATTCCACGGCGGTTGTGCACATGTGTGCTCTTTCAAGACAGTTGAGGTTTTGGACGGATCGATCCCATTCGGTTTTTTCTTGAATCCAACGGCTACTTCCGTGAAGCCCTTGTTGTAGTGCGGAGATCAATCGCACGCCACTTTCAGTCGAGTCTTGGCAAAGTTATCTGATTTTAATACTCTCATGTTCTTTGGACTGCGCCCTCTGCTTTCCCCCCACCCTGTCAACTCCTTCGCCCACGCACGGGGAAGGTCCCGGGACACTAACGATGCAGCTGAGGTGCCAGGTGGAGTTCGCAGTCAAATACATAACAGACTAAGCGAGACAGCCACCGCCGAATGGGTGTTCGATGAGTTTGGGCAGAGAGGGCTTGGGGACCGCCTGTGCGTCAAGGGACACAAACTAAGTTATTCGTTACTGGCCTTGCTAGCCGCGGCAAGAGCATTGCCTTGTCCTGGGTCATCCATGTAAGAGTAACTGTCGGCCGATCTATTTCCGATCCCGGTGCCTAGCCCGCCCTTCGGTCAGCAATAACAATCGGCATCCCGGTCATTATTATGTATAGGTATGCCGACATGGCAGTGTTTGCATTTAAACATCAACTATATGAGCTTCTTTTCCTGCCGTCGGTGATGAACCCCTGGTGAGTTGGGAAAATCCCCGGTCCAGTCGCATGTGGTGGACACGCATCTCCATACATACCAACCTAGGCTAGAGCTAGGCACGCAGGCACGTACGTTGCCGCAACTCTCGCGTCTGAGGAATTCCAATCTGAATATTCAATACGTAGACGCGCTACTGCAATCCGCCCTCCCCCCCTTCTTCTCACGGAGATTATCTGTGCGGCCTGAAACACCACGGACAACGCCGCAGTTCTCTCACATCAAGTGGCGAAAAGGTCAGGTCTGACGTCTGTCTCATACAGCCGCACCCGCGCAGATAGCCTTCGGGCCTAGCCCGGGTCACCCCGCCGAATGCTGCAGGACCTCTAACACTCCATAGCCACGGGACCAGATTCTCTCGCGCAAGTTAGACTTTTCTTAAGGCGATCGGACATCCTGTTTGTGAGAAGTGACCTGATTGTGTTCTTCTAGTCGTCATGCCGGCAGCGAACATGCGCTGGCAGGCAGGGGTTCAGGAACCGCAAGCGTTTGGATGATCCCCCCCTCGTTCAAAGCTGAAAGCCAAATCAAGGTGACCACCGATAGTGGACCCGCAGCGGTGGAAACAGATTCTGTACGTCCGACTATCTATATCCTTCTCCACTTGATGGGTGGGGTTCGTGGATCTGCGTGGCTTCGGACAGGCCGCATCACTATGCACTGACAGTCGACTACAATGAGGACTGTTGCCCTGTCGTAATCTCAGTCAAGTGAGGTGGTGTGGAGATCAAGTATCTCTATCGTGCTTATTCCCGTCCGAACCTGGCTAGGCGTCTCAGAAAAGAGGACGAGCGGGACAAGAGACATGCTTCAGAGTGGGCAGAATGGCTAGGCATGACCTGGGGATTGTTGATCAGATGAGCTTCGTCATGGCTCGCTAAGCACCGTACCTATGGCATCACGGAGACTTTGAGATAGGGATGGCCATATCTAGAAGTGTTCCGAAGTGAAGAACGGAATGTCATGGCGCTGCTTCTATGCCGCGTCGCAGACAGGGCAATCAGGAACGGAGATCTACATGTTCATGATGGCAAAACAAGGGGGGGGGCGTGGCCTCATGCCACGCCAGCTGGGGTTTGCGGGATGGACTTCACTTGCCTAATCTCCTTCAAAGACCGTATTCGTATTCAAAGAACCGTAGATCACAGTGATGTCCATCATTTTTCTGGAACTCAACATTGCCCCTGCTGACACTGTACCCTCGAGGCTCTGCCGTCCAAACTATGAGAATTGGCTCGATCTAGAGTACGAAAGTAGAGATGGGTTGGGAGCGGATTGTTATTTCGGTGCTTCTTTGAGGTGTTAAGGGCGCTTTACACTCTTGAACCTTCTTTGACACCAACGTTCTAGGTATAGGACCAAGCGAGTGGTTCCAAGTTTCATGCTTTGGCCCAAGCCTTCCACAAAATGCTAATCCCACTGCGTCTTGCCAGGACAAAAATCCAGTCTCACAGTCGATTGACCCAAAGTCAATTATCCCACAGCTGATTATTCCAAGCCCACAGTCCACTATCGGAACTGCCTGTGATCAGACGAAGAAAGATCGAAGCTTGCGGACTATATCGATCAACTACAACCGGGTATCAAGTTAAAAGAATTTTCGAAGCCATCGGGAGCACTTAACACATCGGTTTGCTACATGTGTGAGCACTCTTTCGTGGTCGAGCATCACTCTACCTGGCTGAGTTCCATAATTCGGGACAGGAAAATCGTCTTCCGGTTCGTGCCCCAGCCCACGAGCCACATCCCTGATAGCACTAGGCCCACCACCGCTCTCTTTCTACGCGCGTAGGTGCTGGGGCAAGGCTTCTTCTGCCCTCGGTTCTGCTGGGTCATTAGTGTTTGTGAGTTAGTTTGGCTTAATCGCTGATAAAGTCGTTCTAAGTCGAGGAAAGTCGGGTGGGTGTCTGAAGAAATGTCTGCTCTGTTACTCAGAGTGATATTCGTCTGCGTGTGATGCAACTCAGTCTATCTTTGGATTGGCCGCACTTCCTGGCCGCCATGATGATGCACCCCTCAACCCTGGCTGGTTTCGATATACATGTGCCTGCGGTGATTTTCTGTGCGGGAAAACCTACGTAATTCTGGTCTTCGTCCAGACTTGTCAACTTATGACGAGGTATTTCCGCAACCCAGATACACAGCGCTGATGTTCGATCCATTCGCCCCTAATTGATCCCATGCTGCTGTAGCATTCTCAGGTTGTCGATGAGTGACGGGGTCCATCATCCACGAAGACCATCATGAAGTGATGTGTGCTCTGTGGTGGTGTTCATCTGACATGATGATCTGGTTACCTCGTTCAAGAATTGCATTCGATCCTTCGTGAAACAACAGGCTGCGGGACGAAGATGTGCGTGATGCGAGGCCTCGAACCAGCATTGGAGGCTGGCTCCTGAGAGGGCTTGGAACGAAAGGTCGTCTGTCAGAGGCCGAGCATGTCCATCTTGGACGTGAACTATCGAGAACAAGCCAGCCAGTCCTATCATATGCCAGCGGAGGTAATTCTCTGTGCTGAACCAAGCCTCCAGACTATATATTCATTGGAAGAGACAGTTTACAAGTCTCAGGGTGGACAGCAGATATGGCTTCTCTTCCCAGGAATAAATGTTTATGCACATTGACGAAGTCTCAAGACCAAGTTGATTAATTTCAGGGGTATATACCAGCTCCGATACCTTGGAGCACTACAGAAGCCGTGACCACCACCATATGCCTCAGTGAAAATAAATGGCTACCATTGAGCATCCATAGATTCCCAAAAGAACTCGTTCAGGCAAGACCAGCTGCGTCATCCCACAGCTCCTCGTCCCCTTGATCATATGCCACGTCTTTGTCGCCGCCAGCCTGTGCCTCCAGCAGACTAGCCTTGCTCGGCGCCGGCACCTCGATACTGCCCAGCCCTTCGAGGACACGCTTGGCCTTGTCAGTGACTGCATTGACGGCGGCCGTCTCGGCGCGGATCTGGTCCAGGCGGGTCTGCATGGTCTGGATGAGGCTCTCCCTCGCCTGGTGGGGCCGGTACTCGTTGATGCCGTGGTGCATGTTGAACAGGATGGTCTGGATGTCGCCGGCCTTGTCGAGGATGCCCTCGGGGTTGATGCTGGCGGCGCCGATGAGCTCCAGGAAGTTGAGCAGGACTGACTTTGCGAGCCGCTTCAGGTTCAAGGCACGCTCACGGTTTGCGTCTGAGGAGGAGTGGCTGGCGGGTGTGGGCTGTGATGCGCTGGGCACGAGGCGAGGCACGCCCATCTCCTCGAGGGTGGGCAGCTCATCTTTTAGCTGGGGACGTTGTTAGCAGTCGTCGCATGTGTCATCATGGGTGTTTTCAAAGACTCACAGTGAAGCGGTCGCCGTAGAGCTTCCAGACGCCTTCTGTGGGCTCAGGCGGTGGCTGCAGATGTCTGAGGTCATTTGGGAGGTCTGGTATGAGGATGGTGTCCTGCGGATCGGCTTCTGGGTGGTCCTCGCGCCATTTCTTTGTGAGGTCGTCGTAGCGTGATACGTTGTCGGGTGTGAAGTCACGCCAGAGGAAGTCGGGCGGGTTGGGGTATGTGGATGAGATGTTTGGTGGCTGATGCTGTGCCGGGTCTGCCATGTTGTCGATTGCCGATTGGTGCTTCCACCATCTATGAGATTGGCTTAGGAGCAAAAAGGCCCGGGCTGGTAGTCGTCTTGAGGATCCAAGTGGCAGCCAGAGTGGAGACGAGGCTGAGGTCGAGGCTCAGGCTGAGATTGCAGATGAGGGTGAAGGCAATGAAGATGGATGTGTATGTCACCGTTCCCACGAGGGAGGCCAAGGGTTCTGCAGTTGGTCATCCATGCGCCCCACCAGTGCGATCAGGCGATTCTCGCGAAAAGTAAGAGAAAGGGGCCGCTTCAACGTCAAATGGAATTGATATCACCATCCACTGTGATGAGATGCCCCAGGGCAGGGCAAGTAAGCTCAGGTTAACGCGCCTAGAGTGGAAGTGACGTTGGGAGACGGCAGTCAAAAAGATGCCTGCCGGGGCACGGATCAGGCCAGGCCCACGGTACGTACCTTTTGCAGCTAGCTACCTAGGTACCCTTGTGCGGACCACGGGCGGTGGGCGGCATGGCTCCGCTTCTGCTCTGCTCTGCACTGTGGAGCTTGGACGAGGCCCGGAAGTTTGGACATGGAAGAGCCCAGACAAAAGAAGACAAGACAAGATAATTACCACCAGGTCCTGGCTTTTCCCCAGCAAAACCGACACCTCGAGTCACCACCCACGAGCACACTCACGAGTAATCGACATCAATTTGTCTGACTGACTAGTCTAATTGATTGGCTGCCTGGACGTGGGGGAGCATGAGCGGTGGCAGCGTCTGAACGGCGCAGAACACGCAGGAAAGCAGACACTTTCCGCGACAAAAGGGCGACAGCAAACAACCCACTCGAACGGCTTCGCGTCTCCGTACACCTTGCACCTCACCAACTCGCCTCGACCTGCACCGTCCCACGATCCAACGGCTCCCGAAAATGTCCGACGCCCGCTCCCTCCTGCGCCAGCAGCGCACCGCCCGCCGCATAAACCACCCCCACGCCTCCTACACCGACGCCGGCAAGCTGACCTGCACCGTGTGCCGCGAAACCCTCAGGAGCGACGCCCTGTGGGAGCCCCACGCCCGCAGCGTCGGCCACCGCCAACGGCTGCTCGCCCAGCAGAAGTCCAGACAGCAGCAGCAGCAGCAGCAGCAGCAGGCTAGCCCGCCTGCCAACACGGCCAGCGCCGCCAATGGCAGCGGGCCCGAAAAGTCTAAATCGGCGGGCACGGACACCCTGAGCGACGAGGCCCTGCTGGCACAGATCATTGGCGGGGGAGGGGTCGGCGGTACAGGTGCGGGTGCAGGGCAAAAGCGTAAACACGGGGACGACGACTCGGACGTGGACATGGACGACGCCGACGCCGAAGAGGGAGAGGAGAGCATACGCAAGAAGCGAAGCAAGCAGGACATCACCTCGCCGACGGCCTCGAGGCCCTCCTCCTCCTCGGCTGCCGCTGCCGCCATGCCACACTCCGCCGCAACGAGCGGCGGCACCAGCAGCAATGGGAAGAAACACTCCCCATCGGACGCGGACGCAGGCAAGAAGACCCCGCCCTCGTCGACGCCCCCGGGCCTCACACGACGCACCTCAGGGACCCCGTCGCACGGCGTCGAGCTCCAGATACCCTCGAGGCCAGCGACCCCGAATGCTAACGGCACATCGGGCGGGTCGACACCGAGGGCGGCCCCGATCGGGAGGAGCCCGCTCATACCGCAGGAGGGCCAGGGGTCGGCATCCGCAACGACATCCGCCCCGAGGGCCTCCTTCGCGACGCCAGCAACACAGCCAGCAGATACGGCAGCCACCGCGACGACCGCCGACGAGGACGAGGACTGGGCCGCCTTCGAGGCAGAGGTCGTCAACGCCCCTCCATCAACAACAACAACGTCAGCAACAGCGGCGGCAGACTACTCCTCCGACGCGGTCATAGCCGCCGCGCCGCTGACGGCCGAGCAGGTCGCCGCCAAGTCCCGCGAGGAGGAGCGCGAGCAGCGGCGGGCGGTCGCCGACGCGCAGCTCGAGGACGACAAGGAGGAGGCGACGCGGGCGCTGGAGACCGAGTTCGAGGAGATGGAGGAGCTCGAGGCCCGCGTCCGGAGGCTCAAGGAGAAGAGGGAGGCCATCCGGAGGGGGAGCGCCCCTAATGGTGCTGCTGCTGCTGCGGCGGCGGCGGCGGTGCCTGCGGGTTCTGGGCGCGAGGGCGAGGAACCTAAAGTGGAGGCGGGCTCGGGCAAGACTGGGGCGGAAGAACAGGGTGACGATGATGAGGATGAGGACGAGGACGAGGACGACGAGGATGATGACTGGGCGGGTTTCAGGTTTAGAGCGTGAGGGACAGTGGGTGGCTGTTTGTGATAAGCATTTGCATGCATGCATGGTCTGGCGATGGTGGGCTCAAGGTGGTAGCATCTTTTGGATGGAGGGAGGGCCTTTCCAACATCGGCGTTAAGGGGGCACAGCACACACTGTTTGAACTCTATGTTCGATCTATACAACTGTATAACACATATTCTATGATCTCAATGATGCTGCGTAATTGACCTTTCCAAACCAAACCCACAATTCGTGGGGCGTCCGATGCAGCCCCCACCCAAAGAGCTCAGCGAGCGAAAGCTGTGGCTACAAGGTGCTTCAGCCGTGTAGTGTATGTTTCGCAGCGCTCCATCATCGTATGTGGCGTTGGAACTGTTGCAACCAAACGCCGTGTATCAATGCTGCTGCTTGTACCTCACAGCCCGGCCAGATAACCGCAGGGGATGCCCCAAAAGAAAGAACGCCAGCCATGCCAATCCGCCATGTGAAAATCAAATCATCAAATGTCATCTCATCTTGTCTCATCACAAACCATACCAGCCATATCGGCCGAGCGTCTAAGCTCTCATCACTTACTTTCATGCTCTCTCTGGCTTAACAATCCCACCATGTAGGCTGATACCTCTCAGCTAGCCTGTATCTCGCCCTTCCCGACGCGCTCCCAGAAGCGCCGAAGCCTCCACACGCGGCCCACGCCGCTTCGCTCCTCCCACCGGCGTCGGTCTTCGGCCTTCTCCCGCCACCGCCGCTCCCACACGCCGCCCACCCACCGCCGCATGCCGTCCCGCACCTGCTCGCGCTCGACGGCCCGCCTCTTGGCCACCAGCCCGGGGGCAACGGACCCGAACGGCACACACTCGGGCGGCAGCACGGACCGCGCGACCAGGGCCTCGGGCTCCGGGCGGGCGGCCAGCCGCCTTGAGAGCCGGATCGCCGTCAGCGAGCGCGCGAGCCTCCTCGACACTACCGTCGTGTTGGTGAGGAATATGGAGCGGTGGATGAGGTCCGTTAGGGTCGGGCGCGAGGGACTCGTTAGCAGCGGCGGCAGGACGTTGCGCGCGTGGCGGAGGCGGAGGCGGTGGAGGATCGGGGCGAGGGCCAGGGAGCGGAACTGGTGGGATGTCTAGGCGGAGATGATGGTCAGCTACACGTTGAGCAGATCTCTTGACGTGCTGGGCAAATATTTCCAGGCCAAGATGACAGGAACCCCTCCACATGGATGCTCTCTCAATGAAAGCACACGGACAGGAGTTTGCGGTGATCTAGGAGGCACATCTTGGAGACATTCGTGGGAAATACAGGCGTCCCTGAGAAGATGCAAGTCCCGCTCCGCCGAGAATTCACAACAGACATGTACTCACCCTCGAGGTGGCCAGCAGGTCAGACACGTCCAGGAAGCCCAGGACATGCAGCAGGACCTCGTTCGGAAGAACCGCCAGCGTCACCCTGTCGTCAGGCCCAGGATACAGCGTGGCAAGCTCTTCGTATTCCGGACCGCAAATCGGGGTGCTGCTGGCACCGAGCGCACCACCGGCTGCGAGCATAGGCTGGTGCCAGTCCATCATCTGTGGGTACGCAGCTGCGTCTCCCGCGCCCCATCCGTCGGCCTCGCCCTCTCCCCTGTCGCTCGAGCGCCAGCATGGGGATTGTGATGGTGATATCGGTGGAGCCGGTTGGGCATCGGCGGCCGGGCCAGGGGTGGATGAAGTACTAGTAGTAGTGGCAGGCAAAGGCACGAGTGGTCCGACCGGTGCGGAAGCTTGCCGGGGGCGCTGTGGCGGCGGGGAAGCGTGGTCGCTGGCAGCACAGCAGGCGGAGCAGGCTCGCGTACGGTTGGGGGCGGGATTTGGGGGCTCGGAAGGCGGAGACATGACCGGTGAGACAGCAGTGTCTGGCGTCGTGGGCCATGGCATCTGTGTGGATAGGGTGAGGTGGCTTGCCTGGTGGGCCAGCTGTGTGGACTGTGTGTCGTCGTGTGGGAGCACCGTTCCTGCAGTAGCAAGGGTTGGCGAGGCGGGAGCTGGTTGGGAGCAAAGAGGCGTTGCCGAGTCCATGTCTCTGGCCGTTGGGTACCGAGGCTTGCGCTGTGCGATGGGGCACGCTATGGGCTGTCGGCTGCAGCGCGGTCGCGTCAGGTGTCGAGGGAGGGAATCGGCAGCCTCAGTCGATCAGTCAGTTGGTCAGCTAGCCGGCCTGCCAGCCGCTTTGCCCGTCTGTTCGGATGGGGGCTTGGGCGTGGGCGTCACCAACGCAGGTACGCCTGGTTGTCTTGAAAATCCTACGGGCGCGGGACCAGGGGCCAAGGGACTTGTCAGCTCGCGTGGGGCGGCCCTCGAGGAAGAAAATGTGACGCGTTGCAACGGAAGGGGCAAGTTGGTGGTCCAATATCAAGATTGAGGAGCGCTGGCGGCTAAAAGGTGACCTGTCATGGCCGAGTTGGGAACAAGTGTGGGCTGCGGGCTTTTGCCGATATTTGGTCAAGGATCCAACAGCCGAGGACGGACAAGACGAGAAAAGGCGCAAATTGAGGAGGCCTTGGTGGTTGTTAGCCCGGGCCACAGCAGGTGTTGACAATAATAACCAAGAGGGGCAGGAGGGGCGAGGCCAGAAGGAGGAACACGAGCACGAGGAGCTGGAAGAGACGATCCACGAACCTAGCGGCAGAGTCGCCTGGCCGGAAACAGGCACGCGTGTGCGAATAGACTTTGAGCTAGGTACCTAGCTTCTAATATTATGGACGACGACGGCGATGATCTCTTAGGGTGAGACAAATCAACTAAATGAGCTGGTTACGGGATGTCTGTCTAGGTAGGTACTGCTGTAATCTATGGTCTGGGTGCGGAGAGGTGGGGTCAATAGGAGCCAGAGCCAAGTCAAGAGGGGTCTGGAGGTTGTTCAGGTCACTCATAGGACGGTCAGGTGATGGTCGCGCGGTGTCGTGGTTGGTGTTGTGTGTTGTGCATTTGTGTGTCGTCGGTCGTGTCGTGGAGTTGAACCGCGGCAGGAGCTGGGCCTGAGCTGGGTGCCTGTTCTCGTCGTAGGTCGCAGGACGTTGGACGGGCCGTTTGAGACGAGCGAGACACTGCCCGTTGCGTTGCGTCACGTCACGTCGCCAGGGCACAGGGCACAGGGGCAGGGGTGGAGGGGCCCGTTTCGATCTCGCCAATCGTTACATCGGTACGTACCCCGGGGAGGTACACCTCTACCAGGGTAATAAACGTTATTTTTTGAAATCGTGCCCCACTTGACCCACATGTGGTGGAGCGGTCACCCTTTCTAGCAATTTCTATGGTGGAAGGACTTGAGCAGATCACTCAACTTTTAAGAGATAACATTCGCTACCTCAACTTTCATATAATTTAGGAGTTGAATCACGTACCTTATATTATGTGGGGCTGGTGGGCAGTACCTAGGCAAATAACGTTTATTACCCCGGTGGAGGTGTACTAGGTGGTGTACATCCACTCCGTACCTTCCCAATCCCCCGGTGAGCCACATGGAACAGAGGGCGGGGTTCAGGTGAGCTCGGCCCTGTTTGCGTCGCCCTTTGCTCGAGACTACTGTATACACTAGGTAGACTAATAAGTGAACCATGCACGGACTGCATGACAACTCATCATCTCTGCCTTGCATGTTCTGTACTATACTTGGAGCTGGCAGGTTTCTGTGTAGAAGCCTTGGTAGGTTCCATCTGCTGCCGTCCCGTCTGCACCCTGTGCCACGTACCGCCGTATTTGGAAGCCTTGGGGCCCCCTGCTCTGGCGCCTTCCCCAGTCCGGCTCGATTGATCACGGCCCGCAGGGGGGATTTATGGGACACAGGACACGGACGAAATAACGGGTGGGGCCTGCTGCCATGTCCATATGACGCTGCGGGGTAACGGAGTAGACTGCACTTCATGTACGGATACCTGCCATAACTCAACCTGCCGTTCCGACCACCAGCACAATGGATGTCATATGCGGCTTTCAGGGTATCTTAGTGATTGATACCTTGCCTTTGCTATGGTATCGCGTGGTGTGTGATGTGTGATGTGTGATGTGTGATGTATGAAGTGTGATCTGGTGTCGACTGGCCTGTACGTCTATTGTCTGCTGCCCTGGGCAGTCAGTCCACAGTACGTGCTGCACGCCACAGCCTGCTCACGTTATGCTGTGGTGCTCTGTACGGACTACCCTATGGCTTGTTCCGCGCCGCCTTCCGTCCAACATGTCGTCCATGCACCTCATCTTACCCGTTCGCCCACCACACCCACTCAGCCACCAGCCGTCTCCCTCAGTTACACAGCATCTACATGGAACCGTTGAATGTATGGTGTCCCGTCTCTTCCCGCAGCTGTCAGTAAGTCAGCTTATCAGTCAAGTGATTTAGTCAAGTTTTTTGATGTGGGTTTGTCTCGACAATTTTGCCCATAAAGGGTCCCCCTCCCCCAAGGGAGCCCACACCCGCGACATGGTCCCCTATTCCAAGGGGGGGAAATGCACTTTGCGCTTTCGAACCGAGCCTGTATCGGGCATGAACTGTATCTCTACCATACCTGCACGAACAGGCTTGCCCACATGCATGTTCGGCAAGGTGACAAATCACCTTTAACCGTCTGCAAGACATGTCTCCAGTACAGTACAGATAGATTTCCCCCGAGCCGTCTGCCTACCCAAAGTACCTGGTTGCTAATCTGCCTTCCAAGGTTTGTCTGCCTTGTCTGCCCCGTCTCCAGTGTGCCAATGTGCCAGTCTGTCCAAGAAAACGAGTGCTCCATCGCTTCATCCATGGGGTATAACACCAACCTCTTGCGCCGCTGTCACTTATCACCTTCTCACAACTCAGCCGCGAAAGAGCCGAACTTGCTCATCCAAGATGTCATTGCATGCCGTCCTGCCCAACATCCCTCACCGAGGTCGTATCGCGTGTCCGACTATCATCACTACGGTCATACCTGTTACATGTCTTCTTCTTTGCTGACACAACCCATTGCCCCGTTGTGACACACACACACATACACGCACGCACCCACACACATCTTATACCCACCCACACAGACCATGGCACAGGCATACACGTACACACTTGCGCACGAACACATTACCAGACTCAGCAGGCTCAGAATCGATCACCTCCGGCTCTCGTGGTCGGGGACCGACCGAGTCACAAGGATCGTCACACAGAAATAGAGGATCACTCCCTGTTTCCACTCTCGAAGACAGCAGTGGGGTTCCTGTTCTAAGAAAAGGTTTCCCACTTCACCGGTCCACGGGTACGTCTGCCGGCGCGGCATGCAAATGACGTGCGTTTCTGTATGTCTGTATGTCTGTGTGCTTGCGTGTGTTTGTTTATGTGAGTATGCATGTATCTATGTTTGTATATATGCATGCACGTGCGTGCGTGCGTAGATGGGGATCCCGTTCTGCACGTCTTGCCCGGATCATCGGAGGTGGCCAGGGAGGTAGGTACCCTGTCTTTGTCCCGAGCAACAAGCTGCAACGCCGCGACGCCGGGAGAACTAGGGGGCTCGGGATGGGACCAGGCCTGTTTTCGGCTTATAATTCCGACAAGGAGAGACATACAGATCGTGATCTGTGATGCTTCAGATCCCGCGCCTGGGTGTTTCTCTGGCCAACGGTTCCCTGCCCTTGCCCCATCCCCCCTTCGCCTTTTTCCCACCACCACCTCCTCCTCCAACACTACCGCGCTTCTCAATATAGCATAGCCAGCCCAGTCGCCCGGCAGACCTGAGGAGCTGTGCCGTACCGGAGAGACTTGACTTTTCCGTCCAAGCCTGGGTGGAGATGCTGTGCGAGGGTGGCCGCGTTTTGGGCCACAGTCCACTCGCACCCATGCGCGTGAGTGGTGCCCAACCAATCAGGCTCCTTGCGAGCCGCCGAGGAGGCTGAACCTGAGACGCGTCTTTGCGGCAAAAGTCATAAAACGAAAGGGATTCAATCAACAGAAATTGAAATAGCCCGAGGTTCGAGGGTCCTGTGTGTGAATTGCTGTCACGGGTTCATCCGTCCAGCAAGGGGCCGTTTTCACCCGCCGTCCTTGCGTGGTATGTTGAGTAGTCTTGGCTTGGCAGCAATTCTGGGTATTTGGTACTACTATAGCCTCCGCAACGGCCATGCAATGCAAGAAAAAGGAAAAGCAACTCGAAAAACGCATAGCGTCCGCTGAGGGTGAGAAGTGAAACCCTGCTGCAGGCTGAAGTGGCTGGCTGTCAGGTTGGGAGCAGGCCCAGGAAATGGGCTGCCTTGCCTGTGGGGGTGCCGCTGGGCATCTGAAAATAGAGCCCACCGGGACCCTCGTGTTATGCCATTGGCTGCTTCAGCTTCCTCCAGGCGTGCGTCCGGGGATGCTCGGCATAGACTTGCCTCTTCCGGTAGTTCGCATGCCTAGGTCCTCACATGATTCGTGGGCCGGGCGCTGCTGCTCCCCCCTGGCTTGATCGACTCCCGGCTCCCACACACACCCGCGAGGCTGTTTAGAGAGAGAGGCGTTCTTGCCTGGTGGCCGGCGGCAGACAAAGGTTGCCTGTATAGCCTGGACCGTGTGCCATCTATAGAGCTGGGAATTAAGGTTTTGGCTCGCTTGTGCGCTGTGGACCCAATTCGTTGACACTTTCGATTTCCTTTTTTGCGCGGCCGAATCACAAGCCGCAGACATGGTTTCATGAGCTCACACACGGAACGGGCCGTCACCGAGACGACCGGCCGTATGTCGTGACCCGCCACAACCCAACACAGGCACAGTCCAGCCGCGACGCCATTTCCTCCTCTCCACCGACCCTCAACACAGAACGCAATGAGGCCGGCCAGGTCTGGCCGTCCACGGTTTCCACTTTGCGGAGCGGCCTTCCCTTGGACCGAGAAAATTTTCCTCGTGCCGAGAGGAGGTGGGTATACGGCTTTGTGAAGGTGTCGCTCCAAGTATCTCCACCCCTCCGCCGACCGGGGAAGAAGAAAACGGACGCTGCGGTGGGATAGGCACCCTTTTTCCCATTCTCGGAAATGTTTGCGGAAGGGTCCTTTGGAGATGACACCGGAGTTGCGGCATTGAGTATAGTGTGTCGCCGAGGCCCAGATTCATACCTGACTGCCGAACGGGTGACTCAACCTGAGGATTTTCAGCTGCTGCGAGAGCCACCTCCCGAAGGAGCAGCACAATTTCATCACTTTTCCGCCTCCTGGCCGGTTGCCCCAGTCTTCTGGTCGCGATTCTGGCCGTGGTGAGTCAAGTTTGGAGAGACTGTGGTCGTCATACTTGTCAGCCAGGACATGCGACGTACCGGAAATGCCAACTGGTCTCGCAGAAGCCCATAATGCTGTCTCTCTGCCGAGTAATCTCGAGTTTTGGGTTCATGATGGTCTCCTCCTCCTCCTCGACGATGCGTCATGGCGGATCCGTATTTCAAATGAATATAGTTCGTCATCATCCATATTGAGGCCGGTGAACGTTCGCCACAGGCTGCTACTTCGCGTTCCGCCCCGACTCCCCGAGATGGCTCATTTACATGAGGCTTGTAATACTTGGAAGCATGCCCATCATCAACGGGTGAGGTTGTATGACGTTTTCCGGGACGTTCCCTTACGGCCCCAGCCCCCCGCCCACGATATGCCACCGTCACGGGCGTCCAGGTCAGTTCGGACAGATGGTCTGTGGGGGTCAGTATCCTACCTATTATGCTCGCACTCGCTTGACACATCCTTCGTTGTCTCTCGATGCTCCCCTCTGCGCCGTGATGTAGCGGGTGCTACTTGCTGCCCCACGATATGGGCTGCTCTTGCTCGCCATCTCGCTCGGTCGAACAATGACTCGTCGGCCCCTGACAGGTTACCTCACGAGGCGGCCACAAAAGGCGGCCACCAAGGCCTGCAGCACCACCACCACCACCACCATTTATACCCACCCCTGGCGCGGACGGCCGCCGATCTGGCCACCGCGGTCATGCCTTCACGTCGGAGTCGCGTCTGGGGCGCTTTACGCGGCGGAATTCCTGGAAAATAAGGGAAAAAAGCCGCGATCAGCGTGAGGCGGCGTTCGGGGGAGACATCGCCATCGAGACATTGTTATTCTCCTTGCTGGAATCCGATCGTCGCGGCCATGATTCCCCCCTTGCTGCCTTCACCCCTGTGCCGGGTAGCCTTTGTCGGGCCACACCTGGGCATGCGCGGTAGAGTACCTTGCATGGTTGATCTGGCCTCTGAGCAAGTCAGTCACGGCCACGTCGATGGTCTGTTCCGCTTGAGCTACCCTCCCTTTCCCGTTGAGGAAGGCCTCCCCCCCATGGCCCCCCCCATGGCACTGGGGTCAGCACTTTAATAACAGAATTCACGCTACACGTCGTCCGATCTTACCAAAGGTAATGTCCACAGCGGTAGGTAGGATGGTGACAGAGGGCGCTGTCGCGGCCGGTGGTCTTCCCCATCGGCTAGTGGGCGCGGATGCCACAACTGCCACCACAGCGCAATGGACCCAAGGCAGTCAGCACAATAGAACGACGATGGCTCCATGTGGCAACGGCGGACCCAGCCTCTTCAGGCAAGTCCAAAGCCTACCTTGGGTAAAGTCGAAACCTAATGCGTCTACAGTGTCATTGTTGCGGCTGCCGCTCGCCTCGTCTGCTGTCCTGATCCTCACTCGTCCACGGCCCTGCTGGGCCACGGTAGAGAGTGGTGGCTCCGCATCATGGAGGTGGGCCGGCTCGCTGGATCATCTGGTACTGTGACTCTTGTGAGATGCACGATGTGTTGTCTCACGGCTGCCTCCCCCATTCGCTTGCCATGCCCAGGCTGGGGGGCCATGTAGACAGCTAACAAGCGCAAAGATCCGGCCTCTTCTCGCTGTTCGGGTTCCCGCCGGGGCCTTGGTCTGCCTCTGCTAAGCACATACCATACAGTGGCTAGACCACCCAGTCGTAGGCGGGACGGGCTTGCTGAATGAGCCTCCAATCCCGATTCGGTGATTGCTGATGAGCTCAGGCTGATTCACTTGCCGAGCACCATCACTTACACTTGAAGTGCAGATGATATATTTCCTTCGGCCCCTTGTGAAGCCAAGCCCGGTAGACAAGCCCTCGACCAGAATGACTGTGCTGTGGGCAATTGTACGCCTGTTGGCCGGAGCATCGAAGGCTGTCCTTTCGTTCGAGGGGGACCAAGCCATCATCAGCTCAGCCTTACGAGGAGTGTGTGAGACGTCCGTGAAAATGTCCCAGGGTGTTCCATGTTCTCATGGGCCAAATTCCCCATAGGGCTAGGACTTTGTCTGTGTTACTGACCTTATCGACCTGCATACTTCAATCCCAGGCCCTGGCCCCTGATGGGCGGGGCGGGCCTAGCCTGAAGACATCCGACCTGCCCAGTTGTGCCAGGTGGTACGAACTTTCCAGCTTGGTGGCGTCCGCATAGGAGATACAAGGAGCAGATCGCCATCCCCTTGGCAGTTCGTGTGGCGGCGGGATGGAACCGTGAGATCAGGAGGAAGAGCATGCCGGCAAGGGTGACGGCCATGTACTTCAGTGGGCCGGGTTCTTTAAAGTCTTGGTTGATGAATAGGGTGGGGTACTGACATGGTGATCTGCACGAGGTATTAAGAGAGAAATCGTCAGGATTAGGGTGCTGACGACCAGAAGAGGGTAGTGTGGGCACCACGGGCGTCGACAGGCTCACGCCCATGCCAATGCCAATGCCCATGCCTCATTCGGACCTATCCGGCTGGGGTGACCATTCCGTGCACGAGCAGGCATTGCTGTTTCACAGCACGAAACGGCTTGACATGCATGCTTCCTCAACAGGGGGCAGAGGGTAGGGGGGTCGGCAGCGGGGCAATATAGCCTCGAACGCGTCGGAGAGGAAGTAATGTACCGGCCATGGAGCTCTTCAATGCGGTGGCGGGAGTGATTTAAACTGAACACATGTAATATGATGATAGATAGAACAACGTGGCTCCACCAGACCGAGCCCAGTGCCCAGAACCGACGTTGGGAAGCATGCGTCTGGGTGAATGAGAGAAGAAGGGATACATGTCAGGGGTCTGGGACCCGGTACTGGGCAGCGTGTCCGAGGGGAGAAAATGACCCGTTTGGGGCGGTGGAAAGGTACCTACTCAGGACGGTTTGGACATTCCCTAGTACTGGTTGGGCAGTTCTGCCCATTGACTGTGGGTTTTGACCGGCTGCATATTGGGGCTTGCAGACAAGTTGCTGTGTCTCCTAAGAAGCAAGCCTCGTCAACAAAGATGCTGCAGATAGTGGTGCGTTGGCAATGGTTCCGGTCCACCTTCCCAGACCAGCCATACAGGGTCGGCCATCACGGTATAAGAATGGTGCCTGCTCGACGTGTTCTTTGCTCGGTCGCATCATGGAATGTGCCTGCTTCAATATCGTAAAGACCCGTATCAATTTGCACCGATTGTTGCATGGGAAGTCTGAGACATCCCAAAGTCAGCACGTTTCCGCCCCAAGACCACATATCACGTCACCTCTGAAGATATTTTGAGCCCGTCACGCACTTGGTGGGTCAGCCCTGTGTTGGTACGTCCCGTGTATTTTAGAGCCCGAGGGGAGCCCAGCTCGGCCGGTCATTAGGTTAGGGGTACATGTGGGCTAACGCATCTCACCAGTGCTGGGTAACGCGCCTCGTCAATAAAGAAGCCGTTGGTCTCTCACCCCTGCTCGGACATGTGTTATTTCGAGCAAACCCGTTGGCAATGCGGCTTCTGGAAATGGGGAAACTTCAGACAACAATGCAATAAGGAGTACCGGACCGGCGAGACTTGTGGTCTGAAATTGGTCTACGAGACAAACTACTTGCCCGGCAATTGCAAGCTGTGCGATCAATCGGACAAAAAACAGCGCCGTTACAACAAAATGGCTCAGGACGTGGAGCGGTGGAGGAGAGAGGGCAATCGAAGGGCGACTATTGAAAAAACAGAGATTGACATGGAAGAGGTCAGAATGGCGATAGAGAAGCTATGGGTTGAGCATGAGACCAGACTGAGAACAGTATCATGAGTTGGGGCCGGTGGGGGAGGGGGGAGGAAGGGGGACGCAGCCAGTCAGTCGGCAACACTGCGTCGACAAAAAGGACGACAAGCACTTGGAAGTCTGGAGGCCGGCTGGGGAAAGCACTCGGTTGCAGATGTTGACCAAGACAAGACAACGAGGTAGGGAGGGATGGATGTAAGAGATTCAGATGTGTGTAGAATTTATCAAATCGGGGTGGGCTTTTCTTGCGAGTTGCTGAACACACTTCTCTGGGCATGTGATGGATTGAGGGCACTGGACTGGGCCAGAGTTGGGAAATGTACAGATCTCCATCGCCATCACCGATGGCAAACGAAACTCGATCTTCCAGAAGCTTACCTGAGCCGTGTTTGGAACCTCACAGGAAGCGGATCGACTCAGCTCAGTGACCGGTGACAAGCCAGGTGGGGTCCGAAAAGCAAGTCTTGCTGCAGGAATCTGCCCGTCGCGTCGCATCCCACAGACCCTTCACGAGCGAGCACATGCAGTCTCAGACGTGCCGGGTCATGCGTGGAAATGATGATGCATGTGAGCCGAGTCGACGGGGCCCCATTCCCCACGTTGACTTGCATCATACTGGCCCGCAGAAGGTTCTGACAGGCTCATCGGGGCACCAAGTGCCCCCCTGAGCACGTAAGCCTTAGCAACTGGGCTCCCGGACCGGCGAATGGGGTGAAAGACCAGAGATGAGGGGGCGCAGACTGGCACGACGGGACGAGT
Source organism: Diaporthe sp. P3_1W (assembly GCA_037177825.1). NCBI lineage: Eukaryota > Fungi > Ascomycota > Sordariomycetes > Diaporthales > Diaporthaceae > Diaporthe > Diaporthe sp. P3_1W. The sequence continues at coordinate 4,326,436 of JBAFXB010000008.1, forward strand.
ACCTCTGCGGGACGACACAAGTGGTAGGCTGTGGCGAGTTCCGCCCGAGCAGTCGTCCATGCCCAATATCAGACAGTAGCGACATGAACTCTAGCTTTCGCGACGACATGATTGGTGGCAAAGCCAGAGACCAGACAAGACAGCGCCGGCGAATACCGTCTTGGGCCCCTGTGTATGTCCCAGTGAATTAGTTGTACGGAGCCGTGAGGACTAGCTTGCTGTGTCGACATCAAGCCCCGGGCTTGCTGGCCCATCGCTCTGCTCCACGTCGGACACGCTGCGCGCGAGTGATGCGACCATGCCGCGTCCTGCAGAGCTAGGAGCGGGCGTTGTGCCTATGCTGGACGTGCGGAACGAAGGCTATGTGGGTGGATGGCCGGGCTGGTCACTGGGTCACCGATCGCTGTTCAGCCTGGTAGGCCCGAGTCCCTTGATCAACAGTTCGTGGGTGGTTTTCTAAGCAGCGCCGCGAGGGTTCCTGTCCCCCACAGTGCACTGTTCTTGATCTGGCAGAGCCTCCGGAGGCAGGCCGTGGTCACTGTACTTGTCCTGGGCCGATTCCAATCGGCTGGGATACAGGTTTTTGCTCCCGCATTAGCCTGATCTCCGCCGGAACCCAAAACAGGGCCCTGGATCTCCAGCGTTGCAATGGCCGCCCCCAGACTTGTGCCGGGCGAAACATGCACCGAAGCCGGAGAAGCACGGCGAGAAAATTCTGACGAAACGCAGCCGACTTGAAGCTAATCGTGCGACGGCCGATGCTAGTCCCCACCTCGAAGCAACATCAGGGAGAGTTCGTACGTGGCTGCTGCTCAATGGGTCTGGCTGGCAGCGGCCCTTGGAAATTTCTCCATGAGGGTGTCGGTGATTGGTGGCCGGGCCTGAAAAGAGGAGATCCGAGCTCAGTATACTTCGCGGCCGTCGAGGAGAGGAAAAGATCGGTGAGTGGGGAGGGGGAAGGGGGGGTTGGACAAAAGGGAAAGAAAAGCTTGTTGGTATGGACTGTGTAGTGTAGAATACAGATGTGCCGTCGCGCCCATGACGGAGTGCGGCTCCCCGAGTTGGTACTGTGGCACAGCACCCTGTCCGACATGGTGGGTCGCCCGTTGTCTCGGGTCCTGTGTGTCATCATAGGAGGTGTGATAATATGGGCAGACGAGCATCGGCGACCGACACCTTGCCCAGCTGCATGTGGCAGCCACATGACATTGGGCGTATGCTCGTCAGGGCCATGAAGTTGAAATAAGGAAAGGCTAGAAGATTGTGATGTGATGTGTCGTCCAAATCCCGGTCCGCGTGAAGCCCCTGTCCCTGCTCAAATGCAATCATGCCATTGCCGCTGCAGCTTCTCGAAAGTTGCCGACCAGGGCGTCGCTGGGCTCGGTCCTGACCTGTGGAACTCCCCTCTGCAGTCCTGTGGCGTCGTCGGCCTCGTCCTCCTCGTCCTCCTCCTCTGCGGACCACTCGACCCTGGCCTCGGCCGCCGTGTCCTCCTCGTCCGCGCTGAGCTTGCACAGCAGAGACTGGTACCGCATGTGACGTGCCTCCTGACCCACAAGGCCGTATGGGGTGGGCGGTGCCCTGTATTGTGCGTCCTTCGGGGGTGCGATCTCAAAGATATCCACCATGTTGCTGCATTGCCACGGGTCAGTCACTCGCTGCCTTCCAGGGGCGCATGCCGCGCTGCCTTGTTCGGGGGAGAGGGTTGCAACATACTCGGATGTTCGGGCGACGACCCGCTGAAGAGCCTCGATTTCTCGCTGAGCCTCCATAGGGTCGTTCTGACTCGTCATCTGCTGTTCACCAAAGCTGCCGTAGTGGATACCATTCGGGTCATCGAAGAGGAGGCGCGATTCCTCGTCCTAGGTCGCCACCAATCCCAACATGTCAGCAGGCGAGAACATTGGACTTCAGCAACAAGGGGAGGGCAGCTCTCACCTCCACCACAGAGTCCCGGCGGCGTTGGCCCAGGCATGATGCACAATTACCCATGATGGGCACGACAAAGGAGAAGCAGCAGAGGCTGAGCTGCTGAGAGCAGTAATGTTGGGCGTGGAAAGGTCGAGGTCGATGTCGTTGTTAAGGTGCGTCGTATGTCTATGTCTCTGTCTCGGTCTCTGTGGCTGTGGCTGCTGTGGGTTCCCTCTACAGGGAACGGGTTGAAACTTGCATAAAGAGTGAATGGGTGAGAGAAGAAATGTTCATGATAGAGTCGCGTCCATTCGGGCGATAAGCGTCCTGGCGTCGCAATTGCAGTCGCAAGTCGCAAGTCGCAGGCGCGTTGGTGTTGTGATGTGGTGGTGCGATGCGATGCGATGCAATCTGATCAATGCGAAATTGCACTTTCCCATGCCATCATTTCAAGGTCTCCTTCCCGGCAGGCAGCAACCCAAGTTGGGCAGGTACCGAGGTACGTAGATACACGGCTTCACCAGGAAAGGCCTGCTGACTAACCCATGCAACCGCACCGCTATCGTCTACGGTACGGTACGTACTTGTCATGGTGTTAAACATTGTAGACTTACCCCTGAGTCCCCTGTGCTTTTGCATCTAACCCATCCCTTGGACAGGCCGACGACACACCACCCAACTGAACCAGTTACAGCCGAAACACATCTATACATGCAGGGAGAATCTTGATGGTATACCTCTCACAAACAGTCAAACAGTGGACGGGATCGCGGCGGACGTGCGCTCCATCCCTCGGGGCCCGAATCAACACCATCTCGTCAATAACCTGGTTCTAAGTTTCGCCCATCGATCTATCTCCGGGAGCAGTGATCCATCAATCTCCCTTCGCAAAGGCTCAGCGCTTCGTTGACTCTCCTGCCGGGCCATATACTCAGTGTCTTGTATCAATAGTAGCCATCTATCTACATCCCTTCGCAACGGGCCGTAACGTTGAACAATCGAGGAAGCATCATGTTGAGATGAGGTTCGCTCTGTGTCGTGATACACTCACACACATGGATGCCGTGGTCGATAGTCGCAATCTATCCATCTCCCTTCATCATGGAAGCAGTCAAATTGAAGCTGGCGTTGAGTGTATCTGAATGTGAACGACGTGATATATAAAGAGGGCTTACGAGTTCTCGACAGATCCATTCAGCCTGAGATATTCCCATCATCAAACAGGGCTTCATCTCTATACTCACTCTAATAGGAAATCCTCTCCAAAATCAAAATGGCCCCCGCAAAGACAAACGCCCTTCTCACTCTCGCTGCCATCCTGGTCTCCTCCCAGGCCCAAGCCTTCGGCCGCTTCCAGCGAGCTGAACACAACAGGCACGAAGGCCGCGATGTCGATGCTCAACAGGCTCGCCCAGCAAGTTATGGCTGCCCACCTCCAGTGACCATCACGGAGACGGCCACTTTGCCTCCTACAACGGTCTTCCCGTCCAACCCCGGCTTGGCCTCAGTCAGCACACCCGGTGAAAACGGAGGCAGCAGCACCATCTCGACGGTCACCGAGACAGTCACAATCCCCGGAACCACTATCACCGTCCCAGGTAGCACTATAACCGTCCCGGGCAGCACTGTCACAATCCCAGGGACCACCGTCACCATCCCAGGCTCCATCGTCACCGTCCCAGGAACCACAGTCACCGTGACCGAGACCCAACCCCCCGTGCCCCAGTCTCCCACACCAGGCAGCCAGCAGCCCACCCCGGAGCCGTCGGTCCCATCGCCGTCGGTCCCTGCCCCCTCATCTGGCCTGTCCGAGCCGCCGCAGCCCTCGCCACCACCCCCAGCTACCGCATCGCCGCCGCCCCCGCCGCCTCCGGCACACTATGGCAACGAAACCACCGTCACCATCGAGGTTCCGCCAACCCACACCAGTCCGCCAGACACGACGGGCACTACCGACACGCCTGGTACCCCAGGCACTACCGAGACTCCAGGTACTCCAGGCGCCCCCGGAACTACAGACACTCCAGGTACTCAAGGTACTCCAGGCACCCCAGGCACTACCGAGACTCCAGCCACCCCAGCCACCCCAGCCACCCCAGGCACGACAGAAGTTCCAGGCACCCCAGCCACCCCAGGGTTCCCCACGGTCTGCGGGATGGTGACCGAGACCGTCATCGACACGGTAACGCTGACTCCGGGCGAGACGACCCTGCTGCCGCCGCCGCCCGTCCCCACCACCATCGTCAGCAGCGAGCCGTCCCCGCCGGAGGTCCAGAGCGAGACTGAAGTCATGTCGCCGCCCGTCGTCCCGCCCCCCACCCTGACGACCATCACCGTCCGCACCACGGCGGTGCTGAGCGAGCCCGAGCCCAAGCCCACCGTCACCGTCACGAGGCGCCCTGGGTACGGCTACGATGATGCTGCTGGTTCCTGAGTGATCATGGTGGCGGTGGCGGCGGTTTCCGGATGTTGTTGACGGTGATGGCTGGCCGAGTGGGGAGCGCCAGGCTTTTCTCTCTGTATTCGATGTCAACAGCAGGAGTCAAGCAGGAAATGATTAGGCTCAGGAGTATTGGTGTTGGTTTCCTTTCTGTAACCGGGAGAACGGGAGGGGGGTTGTCTCTTCGTTGTGGGCCTATCAGGGCTGGTGGCTCCATTTCTGCCGCCAAAGATATATGTAGGTAACTATCCCTGCGTGGTGTAGAAGTTTTAATAGTGTGGTCAAATTTATTTCATTTGTCTAGCTGATTCCTGAAGCATACGAGGAGAAGTCGCTCCTTCCCGTAGCAATTTGACATCATGAGACACCTAACGTGAGCTGGACTGTTTGGTGGTACCTTAGCAAAAAAGGATCCAGTACATTACCGCCTTCTTCTCATGACCCCATCCTCCACTAGTCGCAAGGACTTCCGATAGACGGGGAAGAATCATTCGTGAAAAGCTCGTAGCACACGCTGCGTACATCGACTCAGCTTTCTCTGCTCAAGCAGCGTGGTCCATATTTGTGTCGACTGGCAACAAGAACGTGGAGCGTCGAGCCGCAGTAATGATATGTTTCGAATCATGGCAAGGCTCTTCTTCGTACGATATCCCTGTTGACTTCTATACAGGCGAGCAGCATTTGCTTCACGAGGGGAGTCTGAACGGCTTGTCGTTTGCCCTCCGTTTTCCTGGTGCTTGCCACGTGTTTCGCGGTGCTGCTTGAGATAATGTGGACTCCTCAGTCGAGGAAGGAAAAACTTGGGTTCACCTTGGTAGATATCTGAGTCTGTCGGCTTTGACTTGGGGTTCTCAGACGCTGTGTAGGAGGCAGATCTTCTGGGATCTCTTCAATCATGGCCTATGGGTCAAAAATCAGAAAGATGAAGTCACCAGTTTCAAATGGAACAAGATACTCACAAGGCGAGGATACTTCGATGCAACTGTTGCCTTCCCTCCTGATTCCCGGGCGGCTGGCACGGAATGACCCTGTGAAGCGGAGCGTTTCTTCGCTCTTCTGCGAAGTGGGTGTTCCACGAGCGGAGACCCAGGAAAAGCGTGAGCTTGAGCTGGATCGTCTCCAGCAAGACCAATATTCTCAGTTGGGAACACTTCCTCGCGGCGTTCTTCTGGATATGACTTCGTACTTGGCTGCGATGTAGAACCCGCAGGATCTTGCCGACGAGGGCGAGAGGTGGACCTCTTGTGTGGACTTCTCTGCTCCTTGCTGCCATTTGACTCAGATATCGGTCCGGCTGGCGATGCTGCCAAGTTCGGTTCTGGACTGGCTGATGCTGTGACGGATGAACTGGCTGATGCCGTGAGGGATGAACTGCACAATTCTGGAAGCTTTGGGGTCGTCACGCGTGGCAGAACTTCGGGGAGAAATTGTCCATCCGCATCGTGGGCTTCTCGGCCCGCTTCTTGTGATGGGGGCGTGCAGCTGAGCTCCTTGTCGTCAGCTGTGCAACAATCTGCAGATCACTTTATACTGACCTGAGTCTTCCAACCCGAACGCTGCTGGATCCCTCCCTGCCTTTGAAGGCCAAGAGTGCTTCTCTTATCCCATGGCCGTTTCCAGCCCAAACGCCTTCGAGCTTGGTCTTCTTGTCCACAGAGGAAACGAACAAGTGCGTATAGAAGGGATCTGGGAGCTGCGGGCAGCCAAGGACCACCTGTTTCAAGGACTTGAAGACATCCTCTGAAATCCTTTCCTTCAACGGCGTGTCATCTGTCCCAGTCCAGTCCGTATAGATGTGGAAGTCTCCCAGTTCAGTGTAGCTGAACTTGAGAGTGTAGCATTCGAGCAGGCTGTCTTTGGACCATTTCTTGGAATCGGTGAAACATATATAGATCTTGCCGACGAACCGATTCGCCAGGGCGGCGAAGATTTGGTCCTAGGGCCTGTCAGCTTTTGCAGGAGTTTGCCTTCTCAAATGTGGTTCGGACAGACCAGATCTGCGAGCAAGCCGTGCAGACGATGATTGTCACACTCTCTCATGTACACCAGCGTCTGCCTGTCAGGAGAGAGGGTGTGGAGAGGATCGTTTTTCAACGAAAGTCGCGGTCCCGTTCTGAGGAGGTGCTTATGAGTGGCCCGGTGATGGTCCAAGTCACGTATTGACACCTCCCGAAAACAATTCTGGGGAAAGGCTTGCCTGCGTAGTTACATTATCAGCTCTCAAAGATCAGTGCAAGGTGACGGGGAGTCTGGGACACCTACCTTCCGTAAAGGATGACACTGAGCTTTATGAAGGCCAATATGTCAGTTTCAGCATGTTGGTACGAGACGAAATCGCGAGCAGGACGTACAATGGTCGTGATGAGCGTCTTGGCGAGTTCAATGTCGATGGTAGCGACATCGTCTGTGGTCTTCTCCATGGTACCCGTTGGAGCACAAGCACTGCAGAAGGGCAGAGACCAGTCCAGACAACCTTGCAACTTTGCTTGGAAGTTATGGGAAAGTGAGTCTCACGATGCTTCATCCGTGGAGACAGGGATGGGGGAACACTGGGCCTTCGTCAAGATCGGGAACAGCCGGGCTTCACGATATTGGGGGGAAGCATTGATATGGACCAGACTGTCAAAAAATCAGGCATTGTGGCAAGAAGAAGGAAGGGGTGCACGGCGAGCTGCCCCCCCGGTGCGGCTGTTGGCCTTCCTGTGACGAAATGGGAAGGAACGTCGACCGTTGACCGTTGTGGCTCCTGCCCGTTGACAACCAAAGCCGCAGTGATTTCCAAGTAGACCTTTGGCTTCCATTCTATCAGGACAAGAGCAGCACTCCATTTGAGAGGCGAAGAGAAGTGACATGGTAATCAAAAGAATATTTTGTGTTATGAGAGTCTGTCTGGCTATGATTTTTGCACAGATATGTCTGCATGCATATTGTGGGTGTAGAGAGAGCCCAAGTGTGGATGCGAGAGTGTGTGCAGCAACGACAACAGAACTACACAATTCAAACAACGCCTTGTAGGCCATGCCGTTCTGAATTTGCAGCTTTGAATACAGCACTCGAATGAGAACACATCAGTCAAATACGAGAAACCGTCTCATCCACTAGGTGCAAAGGGCAAATAAGTGAGTACCTAGTGCGCATGTAGTCCAGACGCCTGCCCGCCTACCTGCCCAGCCCATATGGACCTCCAAATCAACAAAACAGCCGGCTCGCCACATGGCATTCGGTGCAGAGGGGGCATGGAGGTGTTTGTGAAGGATCCTGAGAAGGGAGGCGGAGTCGGCCGAGGACGGGACGGAGACGGATCTTATTAAGACAAAGGAATGGATTTGCGAGCCAGCGACACCGAAACGGCGTGCGAACCGAACCCGAGGACAGGCTGATGATCGGGTCGGCCGGTCGGTGTTGTTTTGCCACCTGGCTAGCCTAGCACGCGGGCGGATGGGCCCTTGACCAGAAGAAGTTTTTGGAATTTTCACGCAGCCAAGGCCAGCGGCTGAGCGGCTGATGATGAGGTAGGATCAGTGTCAGCGACGGATGTGGGCCGTCTCCCGGTGGGCTACCTATGTCAGTCAACAGCCCTGCAACAGGCTGGGAAGATGAAAGGGGGACGGTGTCCATCCAGCCTGTTCGTGTTGTGTGTGCCTGTGCACTGGGTCTCATCTGGATCTTGGTCTGGGTCCGAATCTGGCTCCGGCTCTGGCTTTTCTGCTGGTCAGGGGCACGGGCACGGGCACGGCATGGCACGGCACGGACAGGTGGGAGGCAGGGATATTTTGGGAGGGGGACATCAGACAGGAGAGGGCAGTTAGTGTACATCAGTACGTATGCAGTAGTACGTAGTAGACACTGCGGGTTTCAAAGAGATCCAGAAGTGTCTGGTCTGCCCCAAGTGGAGGCTCGTTGCACTGCAGTACCCAACGAGTGGGCACTGGGCAGCAGCGGGTGTGGCGTCACTCTCGGGTGCGAGCGTCTTTTTCTTTTGATGGAAGACTTTGATCAGACCAGCAGAAAGTCCGGGGTCAGCGGGTGTAGGTGGGGGGAAGATCGGGAGACGATATGAGAGAGTCTTCGCCTCGACCAGTTCGGGAGTTGGCTCCCCCCAAGAGCCTGTTGGTAATAGGCAGCAGCACCAACTGCTGAGTGGTCCTAGGAGGGAATTGGGGAGGCAGGCGCTGGGCTGCAGCAGTGGATTCGGCTCATCACATCCCGTCACGTCCACGCCCCAGCAGCAGCCCGCGACAGACTGACAGCGCCGTCCCCTACCCCTCTCGTACCGGCAGAACCTTACTGTTATTAGTCCTCCTACCTGAGAGTCAGTCCATGGGCTTGCAATAACAGACTGGACCTGTGTCTATCTGCATCTGCATCTGCATCTGCTTCTGCATCGATCTTCACATCTACATCTACCTCTCCCGAGTCTGACCAAGCGGGCAAGAAAGACATGACACCATCATAGCAATTCTTTCTCCCTCTCTCGAGTCAAACGGCCATCATCAGTCAGGCCCAGCCGAGCCGTTCATTAGGCGGCAGCAGCAGTACAGCAAGCAGCACAGCAGCACCAGCCGAAGCCTCCTAACCGCAGGCCTCGGATAGCCAACCCCTCGCGCCCCCTGGTGCCCTAGCTAAGGTTTGGCGTTGTTGACCGACGCCTCCTCCTTTCGCCTTCGCCGTCCCTCCTTCGGCCTGCGCCTACCTTTTTTTGCCTGCCCCGTGCGCACCTTCCCCAAGCAGGCTCGTTGTGGTTCGTGTGGTTCGTTGTGGTTCGTGTGGTTCGTTGTGCCAGTGCCTGTGCCTCGTGTGTGCCTCGTGCCTCGTGCCTCGTCTCGTCTTACTCAATCTTACTTCTTTCTGACAAAACTTCGACTCCCATCCATCTCCTATCCCGCCATCCAACACCCGCCTGCTGATCCTCACCCCCCGACACCACGCACGATCTGTCCGACATAGATCATTTCCCATCCCCATCACCACCACCACGAGGAAGGACATGTTGGCCAGCGCTTGAGCCTCGTTTTGAACTCGGACTTTCCGTCTTCGCTCCTTCGACCTGCCTGGTGTGGCACAACCCCCCCTTCTCCCCCACGCCCACCGCCACGGCCGACGGGAAACGCGTTGCAGCCCGCTGCACACGAGGCTGTGAACAGCAGTCCGACACAGACGCGTCCATCAGGCCAAGGTCAGGGTCAAGGCCAGGGCGTCGCAGCAAGCCTGTCCCGGGTACGACTACCGACATCGAACGGGCCCGTCCATCTGCACCTCGACCCCGGCCACCCAACGCACCTCGACCCGCGGCCATCCACCCGCTTGCATCGCCATCCCATCGCCGCCTACCGTCCTCGCCCTGTCCCTAACCCGTCATTATGTCTCTCGTGCCTCCTGCAAAAGGCTCGCTGCCCGCCCAGAAGACCACCGAGATTCGACGCCCCAGGGCCAACCAGAGGCTGACCGTCAGCTTCGACGACAGCGAGAGCGATACATCAGGACACGCTGCGAAACTCCAGTACGAACTGTCTCAGTGCGTCGAGACCAAGACCGTCACCACCACAACAACCACCAAGAGGTCGTATCCTCCCCTCTTCATTCGACAGCCCAGGCCCCTCGAGACACTCGACGTCAAGGAGTACCCCCTTGCCCAAGGCCCTACCCCGCCAGACCTAAGGAAGTTCACCCTTGACCTGTCCGAGAACGACGACGAATTTGCATGGTCCTTCAGCGAACCCTCATTCACCTCAGGAGAAACTCAGGTCAGCCTGTCCCTGTGAAATATGTATTGGCGGTGGTTCGTGATTGTAGGTGTGTGTCCCTGTGCTAACTAGTCATTTGTCCAGTCCAAACCCCTCGAAATCGAGGACAGTGTCAAGTCCAATTCCGAACGTGGCACCCCCGCGCCTGAACCGCAACGGCAAGCCCCAAAATCCTCCGCCGAGTCTCAACCTCGCAAATCCCGCCGACATGCGTCTGCAAACCAGAACGCGTCCAGCAGGTCTTCCCAGAGGTCGTCCCGCAGCCATGCCGCCTCGTCAGTCTCAGACAGGCTACGGAGGGCCGTTTCCCACGGTGCCAGGGAGAGAACCACTCGACAGTCATCCTCGCTGTACCTGGCCACCCCGGACAGGTCCGAAGTCACGGCCGCGAGCGAGGTGCCCCAGAGATTGAGGCCCCTGCACGCCGACCCGACTTCAGGCCCTGGCCAAAGCCAGGCCGCTTATGAGGCGGCAAGCCCAGCCGGCAGTGAATCCCAGACAGTGTTCAGCAGCAACGTCGCTACTCCTCCCATCACCGACGCCGACGTCGAGCCCTTTGCCGAGTCCCTGGACGATATCTCACAACCCCGGCCCTCCATTACCGTTGCAGATCCAGATGCCAGTCTTCCTAGTCCTAGATTGTCTCCCACCCTGGCCGCCGCACAGCTGCACACCTCTGATCCCCAGGAGGATGAGGTTGATGAAGACGACGAGGGCTCTAGCTTCTCGCGGAGCCTGACCAGGTCCTCCCGGCGACGATGGCTCGATGAGAGCCAGGAGCAGGAGTCCCAGTCTACGCTAGGCCTGGACATGGCTGATATGGACCTGGTGGCCGATGGATCATCTCCCACCCAACGCGACCGCCACGCCTTCGAACGCGCCGTCGGCCTCCTCGACACCCGCTCTATGCTCGAGTCCTTCGACTCCATGCCCAACGACATGAAGACCTTCATGATGTACCAGTTCCTGCGCAGATGCCCTAGGAAGACGCTGCACATGGTTGCAGACGTCGTCAACCCTGCACTCAAGTGCGATTTCCTGAAGCAACTACCTACCGAGCTCGGCCTGCACGTGCTGTCTTTCCTCGACCACCGGGATCTCTGCCGCGCAGCACAGGTCTCTAAGCACTGGCGGACCATGATCGACAGCAACGAGACTGGATGGAAGGAGCTGTTTGATCGGGATGGGTTCCAGCTCTCGCCCGGTGAGCTGAGAAAGGCCATCACCCAGGGCTGGGGCTGGCAGGATCCGGAGGGCGCCGAAGGCGCCGAGCTCGACTTGAGCCTACAAAACCGCCTAACTTCGACCGAGGCTGAGCTGCGGTCGCCCAAGCCCGAGATGCCAAAGCTGCGCAGTTCGAAGCGGAAGCGTGGGGTGCACAACTACGCCAATCTCGAACGGAGCAAGCGACGAGTCAGCCTGCAGGAGTCTCTTAAGGAGGACGCCCCGTTGTCCCCGCCCAAGTTCAAGGCCGAGGGCCCCATCTCGGCGGCCAACGAGGCGGTGCTGTCTGTCCCCGACCCACAGATTGGTCTGCCTACCCTCCGGAGACTGCACCTCTTCAAGTCCCTGTACCGTCGGCACTACATGATCCGCCAGAGCTGGACGAGTGGGAAGGTCAAGCCTGGACATGTCGCCTTTGCGGCGCATCCCCGCCACGTCATCACATGTTTGCAGTTTGACGACGACAAGATCATCACCGGAAGCGACGACACTCTCATCCACGTGTACGACACAAAGACCGGAAAGCTGCGGAAGAAACTCGAGGGCCACGAGGGCGGCGTGTGGGCACTGCAGTATGAGGGAAACACGCTGGTGTCCGGTAGCACGGATCGCTCGGTCCGTGTTTGGGACATCGAGAAGGGCATGTGCTCGCAGGTCTTTTACGGGCACACCTCAACTGTGCGTTGTCTACAGATCCTCATGCCCACTGACACCGGCAAGGTCGGTCTGGATGGCGAGCCTGTGATGATGCCACCAAACCCGCTCATCATCACCGGCTCCCGAGACAGCCAGTTGCGAGTATGGAGGCTGCCCGAGGCAGGATCTCGACGGTACATACAGACAGGCCCCCCCGCCAATGACGCTGAGTGCCCGTACTTTGTCAGGATCCTGAGTGGTCACACGCACTCGGTCCGCTCCATCGCCGCCCACGGCGACGTCCTCGTCTCTGGTAGCTACGACGCAACCGTCCGCGTGTGGCGCATCAGCACGGGCGAGGCTCTCCACGTGCTTCACGGCCACACGCAAAAGGTCTATAGTGTTGTCCTTGACCACAAGCGCAACCGCTGCATCTCGGGATCTATGGACTCCTTCGTCAAGATCTGGGACCTCGACACGGGCGCCTGCCTGCACAGCCTCGAGGGCCACACCCTCCTCGTCGGGCTGCTCGACCTGCGCGACGAGCTCCTCGTCTCGGCCGCCGCCGATAGCACCCTGCGCATCTGGAACCCGGACTCGGGAAAGTGCAAGCACACGCTGAGCGCGCACACGGGCGCCATCACGTGTTTCCAGCACGACGGGCGCAAGGTGATCTCGGGCAGCGAGAAGACGGTCAAGATGTGGGACGTCCAGACGGGTGACCACATCCAAGACCTCCTCACCGACCTGGGCGGCGTGTGGCAGGTCAAATTTGACGAGCGGCGGTGTGTTGCTGCTGTGCAGAGGGACAACCTGACATATGTTGAGGTACGTTGGACGAGGATATATCTTTGAAACACCCAAACCCACTCTCCACCCAACGTCTTGACTAACTCTTGATGGTACACAGATTCTCGACTTTGGCGCCGTCCGCGACGGCAAGCCACCGGAGGAGCTGGGCAAGCGCATCCTGCTGAACGGGCCAGAGGTGCAGCGCCTGATCGAGGAGGAGGTCTGAGGTGCCCGCACATGGTCTCACCCGGCCTGGTTGTAGAGGGGGAAATCCGAAGACAGAGAGAGAAGGGGGTAACCTCCCCATCCACCCAAGACATGGTGGGTTGTCTAATTTGACGCAATGCATAATGGCATGAACTTCTCATTATGGACGGAGCGAGGGAATGCATGCTTTGGCTCTTTATTTACTACTTTGTTCATGAAACACAAACGTCGGGGAAAATGGCCGGGGCACTGACCAACACACAAAAAGTGGTTTTTTATACTTGCTGTTCATAAGGTCTAAGGGGCCCGGAGAATCAAGGTACATATGTATGCGTTTTTTGTTTTCTGCTGTTGGTCTCTGATTCTTTCCCCCTCTTTCTTTTTTTTGTTTGGCATGTCATTGAGGGCGAAGGATGGCCGTGGTCAGATCTTGTTCATGCATACCCCCAGAACGAACGGACGGTTCTCTTTGCTTTCTTGATCTCTTCACTCTTTTTCCCCCTTCACCCTCCACCATCTGGGAGTCGAGGGGGCTTCGTCTATACAAGATTGATGGGTGTCTTGTCCTTTTTTCTTTTTTTTAGTCTCCTCCCAAAAGGGCCGAGCAACTTCATTACCGGCGTTTTTGGTCTCCGGTGCTGGACGGGACAACTCAGGGATGCATGTTTTACCTACTTCTCACTCTCACCCGGTGCTTCAGATATCATTCATGGCGGCCTTTCGCTGCTGCTGCTGCAATTGCGGCCTCTGCCTATAGCTAGCTGGCCGGGCCTGGCCTCGGTCGGCGTGGTCGGTCCACTGCGTTTGTCCTGTTTGGTAACGTCTAGAAAGATAATTGATGCATCATGATCATACATGAAACATGGACTGGTGTGTCCCGTTGGGTGTATAGTGTGACCTGACTTGTAATGCGAGTGACCTAGAAGGATAACTTGACGCGTGGTCATGGATGACGGACTGGGGGCTTGATATTCGTCCCTTTTCAGGAGTGGATGGAGTAGTTGAACGGCCACCTTGAAGAAGGATAGACGGGAAGCATGAGACTTACTCCTACGGGATTACTAAAGCGAGCCTACATGTAAGTGTACATTGGGGTGGTCGATTTCACCGTGGTGACAGGTTGATCATGTCGCTGTGTTCTGTATTGCGTATCACGTAGGAAAACGGTATTGTGAGGTTTGGATTTGTATTTCCACGTACGAGGGAACCAAAGACCAAGTGCATCAAATATCAAGCCCCTCGCGTGTTTAATTTCAAAAGCTGGATATCATGTTCATCCCCCCCCCCTGAGCCGTGCCTGACCTGACGTAAAGAAGAACGATCGACCCTTGGTGTTGCTGTGCGCACACTTGCAAGTACAATGCCTATCTCCTTGACAGACAGACAGACGGCTCCTCAATTCTTCCCAAGACGTAGACATTGTTCCCCCCCCCCCCTCCTGTTCCTGTTCAACGCTCCTGGCGCTCTCACATGACGACGCAGGGGATTGGGATGCAGCAGCACTCGTAGCCGTCGCACTCGATGCACTTTGACTTGCCGCTGCCGCCAGTGGCCTCGGCGGGCTTGATGATGCTCTCGATGGTCGAGATGGAGGCGGCGCCGGGTCCGTTGGGCATCTTGTCGTCTTGAATTGGTGGGTTTGGATTTGTTTTGGTTTTTTTGTAGGATGTTGTTGTTGACTGGAAATAGGGGCTATGATGTCAGCGGATGGGCCGTCTAGTGTACCAAGAGTCCAGTGTGTGTCCGTGTGGGGAAGAGTGGATCGAGAGGCGCTTGAGATGGCTTACAAGGCTAGAATGTGGTATAGGGCTGGTCTGAGGTGTTGTTGGTATTTACACTCACAATAGTTGTCTTCTTGATGTTGCCTGGTGGTGGATGTTCTCGTGCTTGGCAGGGTGGGCGGTTGGTGTGCTCCTTAAATAGCAGGTAAAGCGTGTCAGTCAGTCGGTTGCGGTTGCACTCACTCAGTCTGGATTGTGTTTATCCCCCCAGCAAGCCCAAGGCCAGGGATCACTGCGGCTGTTTCGTCATTGGCGCCCCTCGGACTTAAGTTGTGGGGTCACTCTCATTTCTCGTCTCTCACCCCAGCTTCCCAGCTTCTTGGCGGCGGCAGTGCCACAGCTGAGCGAGCCTGTGGCGCAACAACCAACGTCCACCAACGGCAGTTGTCCGTGCCTATACAACTCGAATGGATCCCGAATGAGTGGATGTATCCGTATGTCGACCCTAGCTCACTGGGACAACCTGGATTCAACAGTCTCTGGGAGGTCAGTCTCTAGTAGGATAACCTGTAATGCAACACCTTCCTATTTTCAATCTGAAATAATCTGGTTGTTCCCGTGTAGCATCGTCTACAAGTCAAGAAGTTGTTACCTCTGGCATGCTCTCGTGCCGTACAAAGTCACAGATGACGGGGGCTCCAATACCTTGGGCTTGCCTGCATTATCAACTTTAACGACACATGGTCCAGATCCCGACGAACGGCGCTTCGAGTTGGGGGTAGCTAGAGCAGTCATACCTAGGTATACTGAAAACATTGGATTGTTTGATTTCTATCTCGATTTCAACCCCCATGCGCAAACAACTAGCCATCACTACTTGTGTGCCTAGGCGTGTGAGAGTCTGCTCTAGGGCACATTATCAACCGGACCAACACAAGTATCAGGCGTCTTGCCGTCACTGCTGCGTGTTACACCCCCGTGCAGTAAGTCTCGAACACAACCCACCCATTGTCACCGCATCGCCATAGCGATGAGCGCGCTATGTTACTTACGTCTTGGTCGTCATGGGCCTTGCCCTTTGAGTTCGGCTGGTTCCGTATGGTCAGGTTTAACACCCCAGAGTAATAGTACGGATCCAAGTCCAGCAGGCGTTGTCCGCCCATGGTCATGCCCGACTGGCATGTTCTTGTGGGCCTTGAGAGGATGTGTTAGCATGAAAGTACCACAAAGCTCCTGAGTATTCTCGTCTGATCACGAGGGCTCGACTTGCCCTGGCTGGCTAGACGCAGTGACTGTCGTTGTAGAAACTGAGGTTGTCGTTGCCACGGATATTTCTGTCCTCGTGGCCGTGGTTGTAGTCACTGATATTGTAGTCGCCATTGCCTTCTTCGTTGCCGTGGTCGTAGCTACGATTTCCTTCGTAAACGTCGTCGTGGATATCAGCTTTGAGTGAACGGTGGCAAACTTGGTGGTGGTGAAAATTTCCGTCACCAATTCAGGCTTGTCCGAGTCAATCGAGACAGTTGTCCAGACAGTAGAAGACTCCCAGAGCGTGCTAGGAACGGTTGTGGTGTCTGGAGTTGTCGTTACGACCAATGTGCTGGAAACCGTTTCGCTCACGGTGGAGGACGGCGGAGAGGAAACAGCGCAGGTCTTCGTTGCTGTGTCCCTGTTAGTACGGCCCTTACCGGAAGTGAAATGATTCTTAAAATTTGAATTGCCTCATACCATAAAGAACCGCCAATATCGCTGTGCAGGTGGCGAAAAGTCCCAAGATGAGGGAAAGTATTAGGGTTTTGGCCCAGAGTCTATTCCTTTGCTTGCGAAGGTCGTCAATCAAGGTAGATATGAAAATCTGATGGGGCACGGATCCCATCTCGTTATGCGGCCAGCTTCGAAGGTGATACGAAGGAGTTCTGTCTGGTGTTGGAGGACAATGTGCGATGGTCCGCTCCTGAGAGCGTGAACGTTTGAGCAAGTCTTCGAGCTTTGTGGCAAGTAGCGTGTTTATGAAACTGCATTTATGGTGGTCTTGGTTTTTTTATATGCCGTACTATCGGCGACGTGAAGACGTACTAGTATCTATGGGATCGTTTTACATCAAAGCCGGACTTCGACATCTGCAGTCGACTCACAGTCATTCCGGAGTCACCTAACCAGATAAGACAAGCTACTTGGAGCTTATGTCTTTCCTCAGTGGCATGGCATGGATCTCGAGTCACTTAGGCGTCATGTCCATCTTTCAAAGAGCCGGACTAATCATAGTCAAGATAAGACAACCTAGCCAGCCGCGCTTGTCCATGGCGAAGAAAACTGCATATCCCCTGAGAAAATGCTGACATAATTCCTCATGATACAAAATAACCCCATCGTTGCAAGTCTTGCACGTAACATTCGGGAGGGCAGGTATCCTCAAGTACTGCTAATAATTGTTATTATGCACACTTGCAACTTCTTCTGGTCGATCCAATTTTCGAGCCTGGTCACTATTGAAGAGCATGACATAATGCAAACTAGTTTCTGCAAAACTTTGTCGTCCTCAAACACCTATCTCATCCTATTTGTGTTATAGACCAGGTGCCATGATACTGCCTACGCATCATACGCTCAGGCTGCTTGTGCTTCCATTTTCTCGACCTCCTCCCTGAGCTTTCCCCAAAAGTTGTCCGGGTCCCAAAGGAGGGCTAGGCAGCAACGATTCGAAGGGAATAGGCAGTACAAACTCATATTTGTGGTGCCATCTTTGGCAGCATCTTAGGATTCTCGGATTGTTGATAAGTGACAAATTAGAAATCGGGAGGCAGGGCGAGAAGGATGAAGTTGGGCCGAGAACAGATTTCCTCGGTGAATGATGTCCAATTCACAATCATTTCCATATTTCTGTTCGCTGTGACTCAATTGATATGTACGCTATCAAAGGCAAGAGGCGTTGTTTCCGTGCAACTGTCTCCAGGCCAAAACTCATTTATGAGCTACGCAAATAGAAGACGCCTCATAGTAATACGGGCCTTACACATCCGATTCCATCGGCAACCGGGCCAAACAGGAATGCAAGACCTCGAAAGACGAGCATAGAACCAGGTCTCCCCTTCATCATTGTTCGAAAATTGTTCCCTCTGGTATGTGCGATCATCCTCTGCAACACCTGTCACTGCCTGAATCACTCACATGGGTAGAAGTTGCCCACAAGGAGTAGGTATTCATGAGATCGGAAAGTAGTGTCCTCGAGAGGTCCGAAACACACAAATGGACGATTCTGTCGTGCGGCCCACATTAGGATTGTGCTACAAGTGCGGTCATCACAACCAGGGACGTGTACTCGTCTCTCAGCAAAGCTTCTGCACAGATCATGATTGAGGTAGAAATGTCAATTCCATGGTGCCTGTCCACTACCAAGGTACCGGGTACCGTCCCGTACCCCTCCCACCCATACATATAAATACAGCAACGGTCATAGATAGACTGGGTGGATGAGAACCACTGTCATTCATTTGAGTGCCCCCCAACAAAGCATACATGCCAGGCACAACGCCTTTTCCCTTTCCCTGGTTCCCCGGTGTCGAGGCAAATTGCATGTAGGAACTCCAACACTGGTATCACGAAAGACACTCAACAATCTCTTCCACGTCCTCCCATTAGTATGTTCCACCATCTGAATCAATCATGGCCAAGCCTATGCGTCGTCTCGTGTACAAGGCAATGTTGGAGAGAAAAAGAGCTACTGGAAAAATCACCCGGGCGCCTATCGGATAGCCCTTTTCTTACGGCTTCACCGACTTCTGTCTCGGCAAGGTCCGATCCCTTGTTCCAACTGTAGACTTTTTCGTCTATCTGTAGATCCACTTCTACTCCGTGACCCTTCCGCGAGCCTGTGCTTGCGCAGCCTGGTAAGACTGGTGTACAGACGCAGGCATGCCCGGGATAGACGGCAAAGAGATGGGAGTTTGTCTTGTGGTGCTAGGGGGCGAGGCAGACTGGGGCGCTTTCGGCGACGCGCTTGGGGCCACCGGCGGCGCGGCTCCCTGTGGTGGGACATAAGCCTGCTGTGGAGGAGGGCGAGGAAGTGCCGGTTGCGCTGCCTGCGCTGGCTGTGGGAATGGCGCCGGCGGGTTGGGCTGAGGAGGAGGAGGAGGATGAGGGGCCGCTTGCTGCTGCTGTTGCTGCTGCTGCTGCTGCTGCTGCTGCTGCTGCTGCTGCTGCTGCTGCTTCGCCTGGCCCTCCTTCTCGATGAGCTCCCCAAGATACTTGAGGTTGTCACGCGCTTGCGGCTCCCTGTCAAGAATGGAACGCACTATGTGCCATTCGCTTGCCTGCATTGCGTGGGCCTGAGGCAGGATGAAAGCCACTGTCGAGCAGGATATGTGCTCGCCGAGGATGTCTCGAGCCACGGCCTCGCCCTGTTGCTGAAGTTCCTCTTGTGTCAATGGCCTGTTTGGCGGGGGTTGAGGCTGCTGGGGCTGTTGCGGCGGCGGGAAGCCACCGGAGCCGACATGGGGGGTCGTGGGGGAGAAGCTGGGGCCTGACAGCGACGCGCTGCGATGGGCAAAGTTCTGCGGAGCAGGCGTAGGTGTTGCGCTGGCTTGTGCTGAAGGCGAGGAAACCGCCTTGTTGTTCCACTCAGAGCCATGCAATTTGGTCATGGTCGAGTTATCGTTGCGGAAGACAATCACCAGGAGTAGCATGTTCTCGTCCCGGGTCTGGGGCAGGTAGTTGTCCTCGAGGTTCAGGATAAACTCAGGGTGGTTACCGGTACCAGCCGGCACAGGGATCAGGTACGTGTCCTTGACGTTTGCAAGACACTTGTCACCCACCACGGCAATTTTCTGTCTGGTGTCGAAGTACTCATAGATCCTGTCAAAGTCTTTCTTGCCATCATCGTATGCTGCTGTCAGGCTGGCGACAACAACATCCACGCTAGGGCTCCATCGCATGCCACAGAGGTACTCGGTCGCGGTAGCCACTGACAGGCGGCCACCGATGACGAGCTCCTGAGGGACCAGGGTTTTCCACGAGATGCCCAGCGTCTTCGCAAGGTCTGCTCCACCGACGTGTTTGGCCTTGGCCTGAAAATTCGCTATATTTGTCATTTGGACCTTGCCACGCCAGACGACGTCTGGGTCAGTCTCTTCGGTTGGCGAGTAAGGAGGCGACTCATTACCGTCGTCTTGAAGCAGCCGATCAACGTCAGGGTCGTCCACGGGTCCCTGCGTGGGAGCAGGAGCGGGAGCTGATGGCCGGCGCCGCTGAGAGCCCGTTGGGGACTTGACGCTGGAGAAGACCTTGTTGATATCGAAGTCCGGGTTGGAGGGCGAGTGCTGCTGAGTGTCGATTCTCATAGGCTCGCCGGATGGCGTGCGAGCATGAGACCCTGGACCACCAGCCCGGGCCGGGGCACCGGCCTTGGAGGCCTGGCCTGAAGACTCGCGGTTGATCTGGCGTTGCGGGAACGATGGTGTCTCGCTGGGCACCGCAAAACCATCACCCTCGATGAGCTCCTCGCCCTTGTGCGTGCGCCTGTATCTTGGCCCGGTTTGGGTTTCCTCCGTGGCGATGATGGACTGGCGCATGCTGCGTTCCCTAGCCGCAGCGGTCTCTTGCTGTTGTTTCTCCGAAGCGAGCTGGTCGGATGTCATCACAGCCAGCATCGGTGGAGTCAGCGTGTGGTTGAGCAGCCTGACAATCAGCTCCGGGTTGCTCTTGAGGTTGGCGGACAGGGTCCGGCACTGTTTCGCGTACTCCTGGACATTGGGGTGCGAATCGTGGACGGCCCTCTCAATGGCAATGGAGAGACGTTCCGCCCGTGACTCGTTCGAGACGCCATCTGCGGGATTGTACCCGCCCTCTTTCTCGTAGACATTGATGGCATGCGCGAGACCCTTCTGGAGCAGTTTCGAAGACCCTTGGCGGCCGCTGGGAAGCTCAGGAATGGTGTTTGGCAGGTCGCTCGGTGGCTCGTAGTCGGCAGCCACAGGCACGGACTCGCTCTCGGAGACCTTGCGCAGCTTCGACGGTTCCTGATCCCGGATGTCAGTAAATGGGGGGAGATGTACGTGGGTGATGAGGCAGGGCCACTTACCTTCGTGGTTGTGGTGTCAGCCGAGTCGTGGCGCTCCTTTCGCTTGCCAGCTGCCGTCTTTGCACCGGAGACCTTCTTCTCTGGGGCCGGTGAGGCAGAAGACATGGCAGACTTCTGGGAGGACCTCGGGTCGTCCTGAGACAGCTCGCTCTGGCGCTTCTTGCCCTTCTTCGCGCCCTTTTTCTTCTTCTTCTCGTCCTCCTCGGCTGCCTTCTCCTCCTCGTATTGGCGCCGCTTCTCGTCCCAAGGCCTCTCGCCCCTGGCGATGGCCTCGACGAGGTCTTTGTGGTCCTCTGGCTTGCACTGCTCGCAGTAATATGTGACGTCCTCCAGGTCCTCTCCAAATATGCTCATGCCCACGCAGACATTGTGCTGCCAGACGCCGCAGCCTTCGCACCCTATCCAGGGCTCGTCCTCAGCATAGCCGTCTTGGCTGGTGGCGCCGCAGACACAGCGGATGAGCTCGTCCTCCTCGGTCTCGGGCTCTGGCTCAGACTGCTTCTTGGATGACTTCTTGCCGCGGCGCTTGGGCTCGAGGGGTGTGTCGAGGGCATCGAGAGCCTTGTGCTGGCCCTTGGTGCTCCGCACCGAACGGCGAGGCTCTGCTTCGGACATTGTGTGTCTCTGTGGTTAGAGAGCGACCGAGTGGTTGGGTCGTGCTTGCTTGGTGTCTGGTGTGGAGTGGCAAAGGGCACACTCCGGGGTGGCGCGCTCGCCGTCGCCAATGGGCAGTGAAGAATGCGCGGGGAGTTGATTCTCCTGTCACTACAGCCTGGTTTGTCCGCTGCTGGGAGTCTCCCACTGCCTGGTGCCCTTCCTCTGTGGTTGAAACGCACTAGGTTGCCGATGGTGTTGTTGTCGCCAAGTGGAGTGGGACAGTGTCATACAGTCATTGGCAGAGTAGGCTACTAGATGAGGCAAAGTCGATGGGCCTACGCAGATGGGCAAAGAGAGGATGGACAAGTTCTACAGGCAGTGCGTCGCGCGTTGCTGTCGCGAAGTGGGATGTTTTGCTCAAGCTCGAGCCGAGGCGTGGCGCACGCGACGCTCCAGGCACGAAGCTCGCGTGTGGGACGAGTCAAATCGGGATGCGGTCGCGACACAGATGCGACACGCTTTCTGGCAGAGTTTCTGGACGGATTGGTGAAGGTGTTGAGGGAGTTGAAGGAGAAATCTGGGAGAGGTTGGAGGAGACTGCCACAAAAAGTGGAGGCGAGGGGGAGGAGTAACAATTGTCGGCAGGAACCTCACCTTGCCGCTGCGAATGCATCTCCAACGGACAAGAGGAGCTAGCTCGATGATTGGTTTGACTCACCGAGCAAGCTGACTAAAGAGTCGGCGGAGACAACACCGCTCCCCGCACTAACCAGGACCAGCTTAGGCTCGGCCCCCGAAGTGCCCATCGACCTTGGGAATCCATCAACATGGGTCCTAGGTCTTGGCCCCTGCAGCATTCGCCCATTGACGCGTGCCTTCGCTTGCCTGGAGCTCCCTCAATCGTCAAGCTCCAGTTGCCTGCCGTCACTAAGCCAGCAGCCTCACCAAACAACCTCGCATACTCTCTCTACGCCAGCCCATCCCATCCCAACAGCACTCTTCCTCTCAGACCTGACCAGCAATCTGTCCTCCCCCGTACTCACCGATATCTGACTCTGGTTCGGCCGGGAAACTGCAATCATGTCTCGAAGATACGATTCCCGAGTAAGTCTGCGCAGCGGCTGGGCCTGGACCTGAACCTGGACCTAGCCACAGCTGCGAGCTTCCAAGACGGGGAGCCGCCGGCCGCCTTTTACTTGCCATTGCTGACACTCGCCCCAGACAACCATCTTCTCGCCAGAGGGCCGTCTCTATCAGGTCGAGTACGCCCTGGAAGCCATCTCCCATGCCGGAACTGCTATTGGAATACTGGCCAAGGATGGCATCGTCCTGGCTGCTGAGCGCAAGGTGACGTCGAAGCTGCTCGAGCAGGACACGTCTGCCGAGAAGCTCTACATCCTCAACGAGTGCGTGCCTCCTATCGCCCCCTGCATTTCCTAGTACTTTGTTGGTGCGGTGCAGTGCATGCTGACCACGTATCGCCTGCAGCAACATGATCTGCGCCGTTGCAGGAATGACCGCCGACGCCAACATCCTCATCAACTACGCCCGACAAGCAGCCCAGCGCTACCTCTTGACCTACAACGAGGACATCCCCTGCGAGCAACTCGTGCGCCGGCTCTGCGACCTGAAGCAAGGCTACACACAACACGGAGGACTGCGGCCCTTTGGCGTGTCCTTCATCTACGCAGGCTGGGACCCCCAGCGCCAGTTCCAGCTGTACCTGTCGAACCCATCAGGCAACTACGGAGGATGGAAGGCAACGAGTGCTGGCGCGAACAACGCCAGTGCATCCAGTCTGCTGAAGCAGGACTACAAGGAGGATTGCACCCTGGAGGAGGCATGCGGCACGGCGGTCAAGGTGCTGAGCAAGACGATGGACTCAACCAAGCTGAGCAGCGAGAAGATTGAGTTCGCGACGGTGGGACAAACCAAGGACGGCAAAATCTACCACCGGCTGTGGGATGCGGATGAGATCGATGCGCTGCTGAAGAAACACGACCTGGCGAAGGAGGAGACTACAGAGGATAGGTGAAGGGACGGATGACACGACTGCATCATGATCATAGATGACTTGGGAGATGGCTCTACATAATGCCCGTGTATCAATAGACGTCGATGACCGCGCTGAACCCAGGTCCTACATGATGGACTCGAAATGATGAAGAAACACTAAACGTTTACCAGGACGTCGTCCGCAGAGCCAGCCCGGAGATTCCATATTAACCACTGGTGTAATCATGATACGGTCGGTATCCATGATGATAAGATTACTATCTGCCTTTCGACTCCCATATGTACACCAGTCGACTCAGCTTGGCTATAGGGAATACGATGTCAGCCGGTGGTTTCTCAGTGTCTGGCGGGGAGAGGTCCCAGCTCTATGCCTACATTGTTCCCGCCCCCGATGCCCTCCTCCTCGTCCCTGAGGCGACCGTACAGCGGCAGGCCCCCTCCGTCGTTGGCAAGCCCCGGGTACGGCTCGTGGCAATGCCAGCTGGTCAGCTGCGGCCAGTACCTCCTGTAGCTCCAGAACGCGACCACGTAACCCAGCAGCGCGCCGGTGCACACATCGTACACGTCGTGGCGGTAGTCCTGACAGCGGCTGATGGCGATCATGGCCGCCCCGAGCAGGGGGGCCAGACACAGCAGGGCGCGGGCGAGGTCGCCTCGAGCATACACCGCCCTGTCGTCGCCGTCGTCGGCCCCGGCCCTCCCGTTGGGGCCCTGGCCCGCGCCGCCATTCTTCCTGCCGCTGCCGGCGCCGGTGCCGACCACGAACAGGCGCACCTGGCCGGCCAGGAACAGGCTCAGGTAGCCCAGCCCCGCGAAGCTGAAGCTGCTGTGGCCGCTGGGGAAGCTGCGCCAGCCGTCGTGCAGGACGTGGTGGCGGGTCTCGGTGCACACTTCGACGCCGACCAGCTTGTTCTCGGGCGTGCCGGGGGCGGGCTTGCAGCGGGCGACCAGGTCGGGCCTCGGGCGGCCCACGGTGTTCTTGACGGTGTCGGTCAGGAAGCTGGTGAGGATGAGCGCGATGGCGAGCCCCAGGACGGCGACGTGGTGCTTGTGCCTCGAGGCGCCCGACAGGCTGTTCGCGAGGACGATCAGGACCAGCGGTACGGCGGCGGCGTAGACGACATTGAGGGTCACGGGCACGCGCTCGACCTCGGCGTGCGGGAAGGAGATTGCTAGGTCGTTGATGTAGAATAGGCGGTGGAAGGGCTCGACGAGGAGAACGATCTGTGGTCAAGGGCTTATTAGTTACCTAGCTTTTGGTTGGATCGCATGTCTTGGTGGCCAGCAGCAGAGAGCTTGGCAATGCGAGTAATACTGACCAATGCGTATGCGGCGACCAGGATCACGAAGCCGACATAGTCTGGTGCGTAGGACCGCTGTGGGTGAGTTCGTTAGCCAGGCTGTTGCCAGTCACGACTCGAATGGTTGTGGTTGCAATACCGTCCAGAACCGGGCGAGCGACGACATCGATGCTGCATCCGAGGGCTTTCCGGGTTGTCGCGGCGCCAGCACACTTAGTCACCGTCTTCGAGCTCCTTTGAACAGTGTTCGTAGCATCTTCTGGTCGTGGTCTCGTGGGGATGGACTTCGAAAGGAGTACACTACAGAGTACACGTGCGTCATTCAGCCCAGTACCCGCTGGCCGATCCGCCTAATTTCGAGTCTAGGCCCGTTGTGAGGAAGGACAGTGACCTAACTGTGCTGTAAGGCTGAGTTACATGCCACGGTTAAACGCATATCCTGCCTCTCGTTATTTATCTACCCGGACTCCAACCCAACCTCAATCACCTCGCCTTACACACTCGCTTATACATTTGTGACGAGATGCTGATGCCTATATTACTGTATTAACCCAAGCATGATCTTGTGCTCAATTCATGATTTCGTACATATAACCCCCATACGAGATGTTGAGCCCTCTCCTTTGGTGATACGCGACACGCTTGCGCCCACATGCCATAGTCAGGTGGCCTCTCGGTGCCTCGAGTTAATATCTAAACAGAATCAATTTATCTGCCCTTGGAAGAAGTATTACCGTCTGTATGGTAACTGACAGTAGGATAATCATCTGCAAGATAATTGTCTCTAGCATGACTGGCTAGACAACTTTACATTATGAAGCTTAATACCATCAGGTCGGCCCTCCATCCCGTCAGCATTGATCCTCTTCTTCCTCAAGGATCTTTGCCATTCTGCGTTGATATGCCAGGGGTGTGAGGCTGCACCAAGGTAACCCAGGAGGCCAGCTGAGTTTGCACGACGGGCCGTATACCAGACCTGTTTGGTGTCGACTCTCAATCCTAGACACAAACCTTCATCTCGTTATTCCAGATGCTGCCCCCTCCGGTGTAATGTGACCCTGTGCCGGGCGCCGGCCGTCCCGCCCCGGGGTGTGTTTTCGACCTCTTTACCAAGGTCTTGGAGGCCCTGGGAAAGAAACGCGACGGGTTAGCTATGGGGCACGAGGATATATGAGAGGCAGTCTGGTGTTTCTTACCTTGTTGGGTTGGATGCACCAAGGCGTCTGCACAGGCTACCACTTCGGTCGCATCGCACTATTTACCCCACGGTGGTTCCCATGGTGGTTGTCCCACGTATCATGCCTCAGGTGCGTCGGAGATGGCATGCATGGCGGATAGGAATTGCTGTGGGTTCTCGCCCCTTGGACCTGTGCCAGTTCTCTCTTTCCTTCTTGGTCTCCGTCCCGTCCCACCGGGTGTCCGAATTGTCCGTCGCTTCATCTTAGGTGCCGCCACGTCCGAGCTCAATCCAGCGGGGCTTTCAATACCTCCAAGCACTTTAGGCCTCCAAACGCGAGGCCAGAGGGATTTTGGGGGCATGGACTGGTCGTGTCGTATGACGATGATCTCTTTGGCGTTGGTGGTCGGAGATTTGGCCGTGAAGACGACGGCTTCACCTTGCCATGGCTTCTCATGCTGTGAGCTGTTGAAGACGGTCCAGTAACGCTTGACCAGATTCATTCGCTTTCTCGTTTGCACATCTGCCTCGTACATCTGCTGGTACGAATCGTTCCATTCTGCCATGCGTGACATGGATATCTCTACCATTCTTTCGTCGTCCCTGTTGAAGAAGTTATGGCACGCCACAGACAGAGGGGTTTGCGATACCAGGAACATGGAGGCAGTCGAGGTCACTTTCCTCTCCAGCGTCCAAACCCTGTGCCATTGCTGGGCTCGCCTGGCTGCTCTCAGCTCGCAGACCATTGCGTACACGACAGCTTCGAACTCGGGCTGGATCCGACGAATGGCGCGTGCCAGGGCGGCCTTTTGGGCTTTCAGTAATTCGTTGATGGACTCGGTGCTATTGAAAATGATGATGTTGCGTGCCTTTTCTGTGGTATCTGCGATATTGTTCAGGTACCTCCTGATCCGGCCACGCTCGTACTTGGACGCCAGGGTCTTCGCATACCAGCGGCCGAGGTGGTGGGCGCGGATCGCGTCGAAATCCTGAGAGTACGCCTTGGGCACGGCATCACTGGACACGTCTTGGGCCACGGCAGACAGTGCACCTTGTATCTGCCCGTTTTGGGTTGTAAAATAACGGATGGAGCGATCCACGACATGATAGAGCGGCAGCGACCCCCCCTCTGGCTGCACAGGGGCATCCTCCGTACGGGAGTGATCATGACCTGGATCCCGTAGATAGGGCTGTAATGCTCTGTGAAGTTGCCTGAGAGTACCGCTGGAATCTAAGACGGGTGCAGAGATGGCTCGGCTCAAAAGGTCGGCGTAGCTCATGGGCATTGGCTCGTATGCCAAGGGCGTGTACTTGTTCGGCAAGCGCCTCTGCCTAGGGGACGAGTGGTGACGGCCTGAGATATCTCCCTCATCCGAGTCTCTCCTCTGCTCATCTCTGCCTGCCTCTGAGGAAGCTGCTGTCCCTACACAGCGGCTCAGATGTCCTGGAAGGGTCGGCCGTGCCAAGAAGGTCGACGACGAACCCACTGTCGTGACAGCACCCGGCCATCGAAGCTTGCACCTGGTCGCAAACATGATGGCCCGCATGTTAACCGGAGAAGGGCATGCGGTCGGAGCTGTTTGCACAGTTGATTTGCATGCACATGTGCAGCAACGGATGTGAGTGTAGGAAATTCAGTGCCAAGACCTAAACACGCACCCAGGCACGCTGCGTCCGGGAGTGGTTGGGGAGCCAGGGGGGGTTGATGTGGGCTTGGCATGGCCAGGTCCCCTTGCTTGCTTCTGTGCTGCGATTGCCCAGGCGCTGTCAGTGGAAACGAAGCGAGGCCCCCCGCTGGTCACTCCTGCACAAATACTTTATCATAAACTATCTCGCTAAGCGAATTTTAACATTTAACAAACATGGTAATTCTATAATCTCCTTTCCTAAGCTTTGATCTGACATTTTGTTTTGCTCTCTTGAATTTAGTTTTGAGAAGGTTGAAAAATTTCGAGGGGGGATTTTAACAGCGACTGAGAAAGAAACGGGGACCTCAGCTCGTTTTCCACTGACAGCAGATCTGGCTCAGGAACCTGGACAAAACATGTCACCCCCGCCCCCCCGGGTGCTCGAATCTGAGAGTAGCAATGAGTGTAGCTAATTTGCCGGAGAACTTGGCCCAAGATGTACATTCGCACAAGATTCTTCGAGGATATCACGCAAGATCAGTTCAGGGATCAGGACCCAGGTATTATATTTTGAAAGTGGACCGGAAGCAGCTCTTGAATCTCCCAGGTGCCACCACTCGGAAAACGGGCTGCGTAGCAAATAGCCTGATACAGAGATATTGAACCTGATTCGATGAGCTATGACTTGTTCACCACGCAAGTCATCATCTTCTGCTCCTGTGCTACTTGCTGAAGTACATGTGTTCCGCGGCCTTTATATCTCTGATCCTACGACAGGACTTCTATTACACCCTTCTTGTAATAGACAACGATGGTATGCTCCTCAGCGGCCCCGTTCGATGGGAACACACCCACTTTCACATCCGTGTTCAGGTCCGGGTTGTGTCGAGTCGACCATGGTGTTTTGGTCTCCAGCGCTGGGTACTCTGATGATTTGGGCGAAAAACGAAGTCTACCGTCTGGGCTGATGACCTGCTCGGAAATGCCAACTTTCCGATGTGACAAGAGCCCCCTTTTCGTGGCCCCGACGAGGAGCATCGAATCTCGGACGGTGCAACCGGCCCAAGCGTAATATCCATCTGGATTTTCTGAGAACTTTTGAGAGATGAAGCTTCTTTCTGAGCCAGTAGAAGAGGAATTCTGTCGGGAGGCTGACGAGCTATCCCGACGAGGTTGGTCGATATTGCACAGGAAGAAGCTGGTCGGTGTCGGGCCAACCGCGATGACGCACTCGCGGTGCTTATCAAACGGCAATATGAGAGCTTTGTGTTCGCTGAATGCTTTCTGTGTCTCTGTTAGCAAGAGGACTCACCCGGATCTAGATATAGAAGTTCTTATTGATTTACCTTGTACTTGCCCTGGAAGACCTCCTCACCAACGCCATGCCCCCCTTGTTCGAACTCGTACGCGCAGAGGACTCCGTAGAGATCCTGGTTACCCCACGCGTATAGTGTTGAGCCCGAAGAGTCAAAGGCGATATCTACAAACTTGCCGACAGGATATTGCCACACCATTTGGATTTTCGATAACTCCTTCAGAGATTCGTCACTGTGATCCGGTTAGACTTTTCCCAAGGTTGCCGGGACCATTTCAATGTTGAGAGACCAACTTAGCGTCGAGGATCAGTATCTCGTCGTTGTGTATCACGGCGATGAAGCCTTGCCTAGACACTGCCACCCTCCTGGTGACGTTAAAGTCCAAACTCCTTGTCGAGCTGTGAGCACGAGATAGCTGATTGTTTGTTATTTTGTAGACCCGTAACTACCTGCGTCAGAAAGTAGCTTTGCAAATCGGATATGAGTACTCACCGAAGATTCCCGCCCATGGGAAAGTTTGGAACCCCAGACAACAACGTAGGGTTCTGCCACTTTGATTCCACGCCACCTGTGATCAATTTGCAACTGCTCAACTTCAGGATCAGATCTCAGGCTGTCGACCAGGAATAGATCGATGCTCGTTTTGGTTAGGTACGCCAGCCTTTTGCCGTCCAAGTCATAATCAATCACTTCACGAGACGACAAGGGTAGTTCAGTCAGACGACCTCTCCCGGCTGCATTGGACCCAACGATAATCGGAGGCTCTGGCGACGTTGGAGCGTCTTGAGGTTCTTCATCCATCCACACCGAGACAGGATTCCTCGGACCAGGCCCCACGAATTCCGGGTGCGGTACTGTGGTGTCCTTGGCGTGTCTGTGTAGCTCTGCGATCCATTGAGAAAGCATCGGGGCGCTCGGCCTGTTGTGAGGATTTACCTCCAATATGCTCTTCACACATTCTGCCCAGCACCTCAGACAGACCCCCGCTGGAGCATCCTCCGGCTGGTGTTCAAAGATGAACTCTTCCAACCAAATATAGACCTCTTGCCTCAGTATGTACGGGGGTGCAGAGGATGGTCTCCTCATATGCTCGGGCATGGTGGTGTAAAAAAAGTCGTTGTGCACCAGCTCGCCGTTTATGGTAGTCCGTCGCTTTCGTTTGTTGTCGAATCTCTTGACCCCTGAAGCACCATCATGAGCATAGGCCAGAACCTCTGCAAATATTGCGCCAAACGACCAGATATCGGATGTTCTTGCGCCGTACTCAGAATTGCTGCTGTCGTCCGAATGTTCGATTTCTGGGGCCTGATACACGCCTGGGATCCGTCTTGGAGATGTCCTGATGGTCCTTTCGAGCTTGTTGAAAAAGTCTCCAGCTGAGCCAAGCTCCACTGTCGGAGAGCCTTGCAGATGTTCAGCGCCGAAGACAGATATTCCAAAATCGCAAAGCTTCCAATGGCCCACCACTTCGTCTCTCTGAGCTGATTCGAAAATCAGGACGTTCGAAGGTTTCAGATCCAAGTGAGCGCACTTGATCTTCCAGTCATTGGCCTTGGTTGTAAACCCATTGTGAAGAAATTCCAAGGCCGAGGCTAGATTCTTGGACTGTCCCAACAGAGACATTCTCAATTGATGAGTGTTCGAGGCACGAGGGAACTGTTCAGCCACATTATAAATCTGACCCCAATGACCTCCGGTGATACCATATCCACCAGCTAGGAATTGGGCCAGGTCACCAAGACTGGCATATGGAGACACGATGCTCACGATACCAGTGTCGTCGTCTTCCTGCCTTTGTTCTATTATGGCATCGTGTATCGAAATATTGAGGTTGGTGACGAGGCTCTGTTTCAGGAGCTCCATATTCTTGGCTTCTTCGATCACATTCTGCCGTGCCGAGAACGATTTGACTATTCTCAACAGCGGGGCTGTCTATCAGGAGATCAGTATTCTTTTTGGCGTTCGGCCCGGTGAGGTGGAACATGTAGCTTACTGGTTCCCAAGTCTCCAATGCCCTTATCTCGTTCTCTATATACTCTCTGGGGATCGTGTAAAGCTTGTCGACGTCAGAATAATCTCGCATACATGGCCAAGTTGTTCAGCACACCTACTCGAACAGTCCCATATTGACTTTCATAGCCTGTGGTATCGCCAAAGCCGCCATGGATCATGACACCCGAGTGAACATCCTGAGTGAGCTCGAATGGAAGAGGAATTCGCGGGTCGATTCGTTGGGGCTCCCACCGTTCAGTGGCGAATGTGATCTTGGCTGGCCTAAAGCGATACTGTTCTTTCCAGCTGTGGGCTTGCCGTGGGGTGAGACCCATCTGGAGGAGGTCTGCCTGTGATCTTGGTCCATCGTCGTCCTTGAACTTCAGGGTCGTGGACTCAGGTTGCTGAAAGAACACGTCTTTGCACGAGAGAATAAAGCGCGGGCGGACTTCAATTTTGACTAGGAAAGAGATGAACAAAAGAAGATCCGTGAGCAGAGACTTCCTCTGGCCCTCGCTCAAGTGTCCGAAGACAACATCGACCAGCCTTGGCTCGGAACTCCAAATGCTGTCCAGATCAGAACGGCAAAAAAAGGATTTCTCTTCGGGTCCAATGCGGCCAGAGCGTCGTTCACATTGGATGAGAGCGTGTGAAAGGACGCCAGTCAGACAGTCTTCTATGCGTGTCTCCAAGTCCCTGTCATCAATAGACCGCTGGCCTGGCCGACCTGGCGATCCACTCATACTTGAAGAGGAGAGTCATGCCAAGCCTCTTCAAGGCCTTTCGGAATTGCGATTAGTAATCACCCATGGCACCGGATATGGTTCAGATAATAAAGCTGCCGTGAGGCCATATATGACGATCGAGGTCGTGTGTGGGGTGGAAGGGAAACGTGGAAGACGGGGCATGAGTGGGGAAATGGCAGTTGAGAGGAAATCAGGGCTGTAGTTCAGCCTCTTTGGGGTGTTGATCCTGTGACCATGTGCCTGATCCAAGTCCAAGTACATCGCCACCACAGGGCTGGTACTTTGATAACAACACTCGACGCCTTCCGGCTGTCTCCAATTTCCCCAGGAGCTGACGTGGTCAGAAGGCAGATAAGCCACATGCTGGCCATCTGCACGCCTGTGTACAATGGAGGCAATGGTTGGGTACCGGTTCTCCAATCTAACCGATTCGGATGGCACATATCTCCGTAGGATTGTGACTAGGCTGCCACTTGTGCAGGCAGGCAAGGTAGCTGGGCCATTTTGCAGCTTCTGACCTGCAATCGTACCTTGGCCCGTTGAAAATCTTATCTGTTGGATCTGCTAGCAGCCCTCGCAAATATCCCTGTATTCCCAGCTCTGTCAGGTCAGTTTCTGGTAATGTTATGTAACTAGACATGCATATCGTACACATATCGGCCATGAAAGCCAGCTGATTCTGAGCAAGTCTTATAATAATTGTTACAGCAACGGCATAAAATTCCCTGAGCAATAGTCACATTCGTTGAAATCCTGGGCACTCGTCCGCGGGCATTCCCTGCCTGTTGTCTGTAATTGGTGATGCTGGACCTATCATTCTCTCTCTGTAGGGCCCAAATTCATGCCGATCGACATCGTTCGTCGGGATGTGTGTCCGTTGAGTGTGCTGCTCGCAGCCCAATCCATAAACTCGATTTCTTCCCTCTCTTGATCCGTGTGTTGATCCCTCTCATCCGCCTTTTTCGACGCCGAGTTCAGATTGTCGATACAGTCGCGTAACATCTCAGGGTCTAAAGGATTTGTATCCATAGGAACCCACCAGACCTTCTTCCAGTTTCCGTTCCACGCCTTGAGAATTGCCCAAAGGGCCAGGAGAAAGCCCTCCTGATGGTCGACTCAGTCAAGGATCGGCGTACAGTGGGAAGGGTAAGACTCACCAGGAAATAAACCGAAACTGACCAGGCAGTCGAGATTCCACCCTTATCATTGACCTCACCTCGTACGTTCCACCAGACCGAGCTCGACACAACGACCAAAAGTAAACAGCCCACAAGGCCAACCCACGCCGCTAGTGGCTGGGGGAGAATTCCTTTGGATACGACGCGGCCTTTTGAAATATACTCCTGGTAATGATGACGGCTATCGCCGTCCAGTCTCCGCAGACCCATGGCACAATAATTACACCTGCAATGGATTAGTGGCATTTCCAGGTGTGAGATCACAGACATACCAGCTTCGGAATCTAATGAATGCCAGGCAGAGGCCTGCCCAAACCACAATATAGGCCATGCTAGACGTAACGAAGAGGAATTGCCTCATCTAAGTGTTACAAAGGTTAGTTGAGGCGTGTAACCTGGATTGCGTCGAGCCATTCCAGCATATCAGAAACTAACTTACATCGGCCAAACCTTGCCAGTCGCCATGCCACGCGAAGCCAAGGAAGGGCGCCCAGCAGAAAATAAGCCACGAGAAGACAACCGCGTAGAACGGAACTCCTGTTCCTGGACGAGTTGACCCGAGATACCGTATCAGAGGGTTTGTGAGGCCCTTGCGTCTCACCCTTTCGCTCGATGCCAGGCCGTACAATGTGCGACTGGCGATATACAGTGCAGCGTTGCCACACGATAGAACGCTATACAGGAGAACAACATTTACAAAGTTCGCGAGGCCGCTGACATCCGCGTTCGGGGGTCCGTCCCTACCAATGTTGCAAATCGCCTTGACCACACCAATCGTCGATTTGTAGCATTCGTCAGTCGAGTTGAACGTGTGGAAAAGTGCACTGCTGGAATCGTTAGAGGCCCTGTTGATGTCGACCCAAGGGTGAAACGAAGTGACATCAATGGTATTCCATGGGACGGTAAACATCATGCCGAGAATGTAGAAGAAGTGGAGGACGATGAGGATCCAGTGGATAGATCTCGATGCGAGTGCGATGTCGTCTTTCCGCCTTGCTTCAAAAGCTGCCATCGTAGTGCTTTCGATTCCTCCGAAGCTCCATGCTACAAGGGGCAGAGCCATACTGGGGATTAGAGTCAGTCCATCGGTTGAATACGTTAAGTGAGTTAATTCCATCCGACTGACCAGAATGCCGTCCACGTATTGTCTGTGTAATCGGGGTTGGGCTCGAAGCCTCGGCCAATGGCTGCAGTCAATTTTGTGAGTATCCTATCTTTATGATTCCATAAATACACGTGGGAGACTTACTCGCATTGTCTCCTGTTGCCAGTCCATCTGTTCGGTGTAAGTGTCTGGTAGCGTGCAAGTGCAACGTTTCTCTCATACACGGTACTAACATTTGCCAGCCACTGCATAGAAGGCGATAGACAAGGTAATTATGAGCAAGACTTTGAGCAGCCCACCCGCAGTCTCCACCCATCCAAAATACTTGATTACGGTTAGCTAGTCTTCATTCCAGACGGAAGGGTTCTACGGGACCAGGTAAGCACCTTGACATTGATCGAGTTGAGCACAATGCAGAACAGCGGGACTCCGACATAGAATATGACGCCGATTGCTACGTGATTAAGGCCCCAGTATTGGGTGATAGAGGCAGCGGTAAGCATTTCCAAAGCGAAAGTAGTAACCCAGGCATACCTGTTGCACATGGTCAGTATTCGGAATATCAGGGGTCATAGAGACATGCCACGGCACTCTCATTCAATCGATCAACTGAGGACATGAAACGTACCAGTACGCAAATCCGACGACCCACCCGAGCTCATGATCCACAAAGTTATAGACGTACTCAAAGACTGCATTGGGCGTGGGGAATAGCTGGACGAGGTGGCTGACAGTTTCGCCAATGCAGGCCGCGATGACACTGAGGATCAGGAATGCAACCAGGAGCCCAAGCGGCCCTACAAGCTGGAGTGCGTCCACATCGGTCATGTAAATGCCAGCTCCTATGAGAGCACTGAGTACTATGAACTATGACACTGTCAGAGCCCAGACGGGTGGTACTTGGGGCCAGCACGAACTAGGATCTGCTGTCCACTCAATTCCTGTCTAGTTTGAGGCGTCCCAGTCAAAATATGTTCAAAAATGGAGCGGGCCAATCACAATTCTCACCTCAGTTGCCCTGTCCCCGGCGCATCCTCAGTAGTCGCCATCGCCTTGCTCGGAGAAAACTTGCGATTTAACCTTGAGCTGCCGTAACTGCCGCTGATGATTCCGGGGGAAGTCTGTCTCAGAAGGACCCGTGTGGTGTTTCTGAAGCCAGCCGATGCGGAATATGAGGCAGAAATTCGTAGTACAATTAAACGAGCGAAACAATATGAGCTGAGAACCTCTTTGCTATGGTCTCGCTTGCGGTATGTAGATACTGACAACCTCAAGAATCAAGACCGGGGAAGGGGAGACCACTCGGGGTGGCTGAGCCGGAAATTTTGAGGCTCTGCTGATGCGCTTCCGGTCATCAGGATGGGCGTCTCAGAAGGCCTACATGCGAATTCTATCGCCGAAATGGCCAATTTTTGCCTTGCAGTTCGCCCGAGTGCGAACAGGGCGGAGTTGGAACACACACCAAGACAGGTCGCATGTAGAAGTACCAGCCAGGGGGCGTAGAGGTAGCTGCGACCTCGAGCCAGGGATCAGCGACAGGATCCTCCAGGAAAACGCCAATTTGGCAGTCAGGTCCTGAGTGGTCCGAGACCACCAATCACGCCCATATCACCCTGCAGCCATGCAAGAGCCAATGCCAAGTTTCAATGGCCCCCAGTTCGTGGGGGCCGGCTCGCTTGCTCGCCTGCCTCGATCCTGAGATGAACAGGGCGCCATGCAAGCCACCGGTGAGCATGTGGTCCCGCAGCCCCAGCCAGCTCACAGGTCAGACGAATTAACCGCACTTGAACTCCCAATGGTGTGTGAGCAGGCGCCCCGGTCCATTTGGGCCTCCAGGCATCCAGATGTATCGTGGTTCTTGCATTGTGACTCTTCGGATTTACCTGCTTTCGCATGCACATGAGAAACAGGCAGGCAGACGAGAGAAATCGAGGCTGTAAGGCTTCCACAAGCAAGTCGGTACAATATCTGAGCATGATATTTGAGCATAATAGAGCACCGCCGCCGAATCTGCCTGTCCACTTCCGGGAATCTCCTCTAGAGCTCTTCAAATCGCTCCGGTCTCCTCAAAGCCGCCCCAATCTTTGAGTGAACAGCCCGAAATGGTCAAGATCGTTGTCCCAAGCCACTGCAGCCGGTACATTGTTACTGCCAGTGACCTCGCAAACTACCTGAGGAGCCACTTTGGCGAAGGACATGATTTCCAGATCGAGGTATTTTGAAAATCTTTGGTTCGTACCTCCATGACCCGCTGGCTGACCCACAACCGACAGCATACCAACGACTTGTGGCACTTCGAAAGTCCGACAGACCTCTCAGATGTATGTTGCTTGCGATATTCCTCTCATCGCTTGGATGTTGGTACTGAGGCTTACTTTTCACAGAGAGAACTAATGTATGGGCATCTTTCTGTGCCACGCAACGCAGACTGACAGCATGATTCCCAGGAGAATGACAAGAGACATCATACGGCGGAGAAGAGCAGCAAGCAGCACAGAGCTGATACGCACTTGATCATGAGCTAGGCACTGGACGGATTAGGATTGCGGGCATGTTTCTTAGCTTCTGCCGGAGGCCTGCAGGTCTAAAGGGGGTGGCATGCGGGGTCTTTGTGTAATGCGAGAAGAGCTGAGGGATGATGCGGGCGGAGCAGAATGTGTACAAAGGCAGTTGGGCAAACCGCGCGCTGACAGGCTGATGGGAAGTCTCAAGGCACACAGATGGTGGCAAGCGAGGGGTGGTCAGCATTATGTAACCTTGGCTGCTTGTGCTCAAGTAAACCCCTGCTCGCAAAACCCCCGAATTTGGGAACTGAATGTGAACTGATTGACTGGTGCATGTGTGTCTCGAACTCTTGTCTTTTGATTACCTCTGCGGCCCGAGCACGTTGAATTGACGCTTCGAAGTTACTACGATGAGCGGAGTTGGTACACAACTTATTCAAGAGCTGCTTCAGGAGCAAAACTTGGATTCTGAGGACGTTTTCTGCCCAGAGGGCGGACACTTCCAAGTAATTGACATCAGAGGTGGTAAGATCGACAGGCCAGCCATTTTCATGATCATGCCTCTTGAACGATTTCATGGGAATAACCAAGGCTTGCCAGGTAACGTCAAACATCTCGAGATCGACAACGAGATCAGCTTTCAAGACCTTTTGTCCCAGAAAAGAATTTCCGGGACCCGGATCATGTGTGTATATTCATACCTCGCCGCGGGATTCAGCAGATTGCTAAGAGTCATTCCAATCTCGACAGCTCTATAAGTGGGCAAAGCACCGTCTGCAACCTTGATATCAGTCTTTCGTGGACTGCAAGACTTTTTGAGGCATACAAAGTCCACACGGAATTCTCGCGCACTTTAGTGTCTTTCGGAAATGGCCCCCATTTCGCAGAAGCTTGCGACGGGAATGACCTGCTTTGTAAAAGACCGAACGGCACATGTGAGCAATTCGCAAGCCAGGGACACATGAGATGCGAGCAAATTCTGACCGGATGGGTGCAGATATCTTGTCATACAAGCTCAACTTTGTCGAACTTAACAACCGGAACGTAAGCGAGCGTTGGTCTTCCAGACATCTTGGGGTATATCATCAGCATGAGGAAGATTTCGACCTCTATGTCTTGGTTCACTGCAGCAGGTCGAGCGCACTGTACAGCAGATTCACGCCCAAGTCGAAGAGCCCGCATGGCCCAAAGTATGACTTGCAAGATATTGTGCAGGATCCCGGAAGTCTTCATGACCTGATATTGCAAACATATGTCCCCAAGTGGCGGCCATACTTGAGGTCATGGGGAAACGAGCTAGCCAAAATGGTACGTACGCTGAGGCTCGGAACTTGACAAAACTCAGGCACACGCTGATAATATGGCCTGCAGAATAATCAAGCCAAGGTGGCCCAGGTTACAGAGGCAGGCACCCAGAGCTATGTCTCGCTGCGCCGGCTCAGATCGCTCAGAGATAGCGTGGACTTGGCCTCGGGGCACTGTATGAGCAACCTTGCGGTCATCCAGTCGATACGCCAGAGCAAACAGACCAATAAAGAAATAGGTGACCAACAAAAGCTTTCATCAGCCCAGAGGGCCATCGAAAGTTGTGTCAAGAACTCTCAACTCTTGAAAGATCGCATCGACAACACCATTGAGCTTGTAAGTCTGCTCCTACACAGCAAAACCCCGAATCTTCGAATTGGTAAAAAAGATCTAACGATGACCCAGATCAGTTGCACTCTGACAATCCACAGCCATGAAGAGGCAGCCAAACTGGTGCATGAGATCAAGGTGCTCACGGAGGAAACGAGCAGCGTCACCAAGAAGCTCACGCAGATTGCCGAGAACTCTGCGAATAGTGGAGAGATAATAAGGGTCATCACTATTGTCTCGGCCATCTATCTGCCAGGCAGCTTCGCCACCGTGAGTGCCAATATCCCTGATGATTCAACATAATCGACCCGTCTCTAATCTTCTTTACCGTTTCGCACATCCAGTCAGTCTTCGGCATGAATTTCTTCGACTTTGTTGAGGGATCACGACGGATCAGTGTTGCCAAGGACATATACATATTCGTGGCATTTTGGATCGGGCTGACACTCTTGACTGCCGCCACCTTCTTCTGGGCCTACATGCGTGGTAGGAAAAGGCTGAAAAGAGTGGAAGAGGCCGCATTTGAAGCGATGACGCAGACTTCGGCTAAGCGGACCAGTGGACTTCTATCGTCAACAAGTGGGTTTGAAAGACCCGGGGTGGTATGAACAGCGAGCACATCAGCATAGTAGAAAGCAGGCGTTCTAGAGTGATGATCCTTTTTTCTGAGGGATACTAGAGAGTTCTGCATGGCAACAGGTTTGTCATCTCAGTTGTGGATTTATTTAAATTTTTGCCATCACATAGATACACTCAGTTGCGATACATATCTATTTGTCAGGGCTGTAAAATTGTGCTTCAGTGCCGCCAAAGGGGCGAGTCTCTGAGAGAAATGCTACGGATTGCCGTGCCGCCAGTTCCTACTGCATTTGCCAACCAGGACTTTGGAACTTGTAAACTCTTGCATTTTGGAGGGAGAAGTGAGAAGGAACAGGGGCAAGACAAATTACAGAACATCAGTGAAGACATCGAGAGTGAGTGCACACAGAATAATCCCAGGCAGGCACGAGTGTGCCAATACAGTATCTGACAAGCAGTTGTTTTGGTTGATGCCGGCAGACTTTTACTGACCTGAATTGCTTTGCATCTAGCAGATCATTTGCGTGTTGCAGAACCTATGGTCTGATAGAAAAACGCACTCCAATCCCGGCGTCGCAGCACCTATCGAGTACATTTGCACATTTTATGCCAGTCGTTCTCACCCTGATATTGCTTCTTCCCTGACAAACAAGCTCTGCAACTACCCTAGGGTATTCAACTTTTTGGATCCCACAATAGTCTTGAAGCAGAAACCCGCACATAAAAAGCTTCACGGCCGGGACTCCGCAAGAAATACCCCCTCAACACGCGGGAAGGCGCCTGTAAAACAAGCCAGCTGCTGACACGATAATGAAGCACATGCCATTATGCCCCTCGGCATCAGAGGAGCCGTCATCCGAGACACTCAGTCACCGTCGTACAAATCCTCGCCCTCGGCGTCCTCCATCTCCAGATCCTGCACCAGCACGTGTTGTGAGGGC
This sequence comes from Diaporthe sp. P3_1W, assembly GCA_037177825.1. Classification (NCBI taxonomy): domain Eukaryota; kingdom Fungi; phylum Ascomycota; class Sordariomycetes; order Diaporthales; family Diaporthaceae; genus Diaporthe; species Diaporthe sp. P3_1W. The sequence continues at coordinate 4,365,902 of JBAFXB010000008.1, forward strand.
GCACTGGCCGACGCGCGCATGACGGTCTGGTTCAGCTCCTGGATCTCCTCCACCGCACGGTTGAACCTCTGCACAGACCCCTTGAGGTTGGATCTCTTGGCCGCCGTGCTGGGCTCCTCCTCCATGAGGCGCGCAAATACGTCCGGGTCGTACGGCGCTGGGCCACCGACCAGGCCCATCTCCTTGTCCAGGTGCATCTCGATATCGCTGATGAGCTCGGGGAACAGGCCGGACGTGAACTGCATGGCGGTCACGTCGATGAACCGCATCGCGGCTGTGAGATAGTAACCTCTGACGCGGGCGGCCACGTCCAGTTCAGTGGCGTACTCGTCGTCTCCGAGCTTAAGCTCCTCCTTCTGTATCCGTTGCTCCTCGTTGCGGCGCGCCTCGGCGCTCAGCTTGCCCCAGTCCTCCAGCTTCTCAGGGGAGGGGTCGTTGTTGTAGGCCTTCCATCGGTAAAAGTGCCGACTGCGACGTAGCATCTGCGTCTCATGGCCACGGTGACGCTGGAACGACTCGTCGTCGGTGGTGTAGACCTTGGTCGTCTCCATCTTGTAATTCCTGTAGAGGTACTCGAAAATGCGCTGCTTGTGACTCTTGAGCCACTCGGCAGTCAGTCGCTTCGCATCCCGGTAGACCTGTCTCTTCTGCAAGTCCCTATATTTCAGTTAGTGACAGTGCTGCGATCAAGTCCTGGCTATTGACTTACTTGAATGATTCGTTCAGAGAGCTATCCAATTCCCGCCGAAGCTGAGTCATCGTGTGGTCCAGGAACTTGTGCAGAGGGCCCTCCCAGGTGGTCACCGACTCGACGCACAACTTTTCGATGACGTCGTACGGTACCTCGCCAGGCTTTCCAGCTTCTCGCTCCGACCTGATTAGGTTACGTATCTGTGCCAGTGTCTTGCTAGGAACTCTACCGCCGGCATCAGACAGTGGCCCAGGTGCGTGCCCAGGAGTTTGCGCCGGCACATCAGCCGCAAAAGAACCGTTGAAATCCTCAACCTTGATGACGCCGTTCTCGCCCCTGCGTCGCTGAGCAGAGGGCGTAGATACGCTGTCGTTGGTTAGGTCGAACACCTGCCGGTTGCGCTTCACAGACAGGCTCGGAGAGTTGTTAGCACTGAAGACCGAGTCCCTATCGCTGGCGCCCGAGCCGATTGGCCTATCAATCGCGAAGCCCTCAGGCATCACTCGGTAGCGGGGCTTGAGATCGATCACCTTGATTCTGAACGTCTCCGCGATCTTGCCCCACGAGGAGAGGAATACCTTGCTCCTGAGCCGCGACTGAAATTCCTGGGTAAACTTGAGGAGGCTCCTGCGTACTTCGTACTCGGGATTCGCGGGCATGTCGGGCAATCGAGCCAGCTGCTCCTTCGCCAGGCTGAGCTTCTTGTTGAGCTTCTTCTCGAGGTCGGGGAGGTTCCTGGCGAACTCCTGCGCGAGAGATTGCGCGAGGAACTTGACCAGCTGGTCGATGCCGCAACGCTCGTCAAAGTGTCGAAACTCCTCAGGCCAGCTTCCGGTGGCACGGTTGAAGAAGGCCTCCTCGGCGGCGTGCTCGTCCCGGAGACTCTGGCGATCTCGACGCTGCAGCTCGTGCCCATCGCCGTTCTGGAGCGAGGGAGGCGCCCGCGAGGTGATGAAGTACCCACGGCCAACTTGATGTTGCTGGCCAGCCCTGTCATGCCAACTTAGTATCTCCAGGTAGGTGGTGACAACATTCAGGTGTGACCTACAGCATCTCCAGCCACTGGTTGTGGCCACCGCGTGGGAGCAGGTCAGCCTTGGTCATGACGCCAATGGTGCGTTGCTGAGCCCGGACGTTCCGGATGAGGGCGTAAGTCGAAGATGTCTCGGGGTCATGGTTCATGGGCACGGCCCACAAGATGATTGCCTTCTCGTGAGAGATGTACTCGCGAACGAGGTTCTCGACCACCTTGACCAGGAACTGGTCCTCCTCGTGCTTGGCGTTGCGGAATACACCAGGCATGTCGTAGAAGGAGAGGTCCGGCAGGCCTGGGCCCTTAACCTCGATGGCCACGGTGTTTGGGCTGAACTTGGCCTCGGTGGTACGCTCGGCCTCGGCAAGACGGCGGGCTTCGTACTCTGGCTCCTTCTCCTCGGCAGTCCGGAGGTCCCAGTCCTTGGGGACGTACTGAGTGAAATTCCGGTTGTGGTTGAGGATGGCTATCTGGGCCCACCTGACTATCTCGTCGATGGGATCGGTCTTGTTGTAAATCATCTTGAACTCTTTTGTATTTCTTGTCTGCTTAAGCCAAGGAGGGAAAGGGTTGTGCTCCGTGACATCGGCCTCGGTGATGGGCTCGTCGTTGGGCGGGCGGTACGCATAATCCTGCTGGAGGGAGACGCGGCAGCGCCACGTGGTGTCGCTGGATAGACGGATGTGGACGGGGCAGCGCGTACAAACGCCGTCGCTGCGGGGGAGTATGATCTGAGAGATGGCCGACATCAGGCTGGACTTGCCCGAGGACTGGTCGCCGACGAGGATGAGTTCAGGCAGCGGGGTGTCATGGTGGATGCCGAGCGACTGGAGGGAGCCCAGAGTGTCGTTGAAGCTCTTCAAGTGCTGGCCGATGTCCTTCAGGTTCTTATCAATGTCGCCTGCCTCGGGCACGTGGATATCATGGTGGGCGATGGCCTCTGGGTCCTCCTTGAAGGTCCTTGGCCGCACCTGCATGAAGACAACATCCTCTCCCATCTCGGAGTGCTGCTGGCCGGCATATGCGGTGGCCACGGTAGCTGGGTTGATGTTAGTAACGTGAGGGAAGACATAACAGAACAGTCAGGAATGGAATGGGGGGCCTGCAGGAGGAAAAGCAAACTCACGGGCACCTGATCGCTGGGCTCGCCTCGCATCGGGAGATACAACGGAGCTCGAAGTGGCCGAAGGGGCCGGCCTGTTGGGTATCGCGGACCGGGGGGTGACGGCAGCGGGAGTCCTCGGGTTGGAGGGCCGAGGAGGCGTGGCAGTGCGGTTTGGGGCATGATGAAGGCCAGGCTCTGCCTTGATGTGCCTATTCCGGCTGCTGGGCATGGTGCAGATGCAGATGATGCTCTGGGGGCTGTGAGCAGACCGATAATTGTATCGAGAGAGCCAGCCAGCTCATGTGCCTGGTATGGTATGAGGACAGTCCGAGACTGCCTGAGGGTCCGAGGCTTGGCACAAATTAGATATGTCAAGAGTTGCAAGGCGTCGTTGAGGAGTTTGGGTATGGTAATGGAGGTTGGAGGGGCAAACTTGTTCTTTGAAGAAGTGGGTATCGGCAACAAAAGCTATGAAGAACGTGCTGGGAATAAGACGAGGCTATCGAGTACAATGGGAATCAAGAGGGCAAGACAAACGGTAGACACCCTGGGAATGAATGAATGGGTGAGTGAAAGATTGAGTGAATGAATGAGTGAGTGAATGAGCGAGTGCATGGACGCGACGAGGACAGGCTCGAGGGCGCGACGGCAAGCCTGCAAGGGTGCGGTTGCTGGAGATGGCGATGTCCCCAGGTGGACACAGAAACGGTCAAAATCTGTTAGGCAGGTGGTGAAAGGGTGGGTGAGGCTCCTAGCAGTCACTAGCTGGACCTGGAGGAAGCTTGGTGCAGGAAGCTCGAGGTCGAGCTGTGACAGGCGCTGCAAGGGGAGCAAAACTGAGTGGCTGGGGAACTGGGGTTGGCACTTCCGGTCCAGCCAGCAGCTTCAGAGTTATCCAGGTGGTAGATCTCCACCAAGCAGTAGGCCTACACTCGACAGGCTATAATTTTGTTAGTTCGGCATGAGCATCCACTCCCCCTCGCTATCAGGCTGGATTGGATCGCCTACCTGCCTGACCCTTTGAAATACCCTCTTTTCCTCGGATATTTCTGGAGAATAGGTAGCAGGACTTCTGCTTCCACAGAGTTTGAGTGCAAGTTGATGTTCTCTACTTCTCCACCCATATCCACTTCATGTCGAACTAACAAAATTAAAGCCGGTCGAGTGTAGATACCCACGGCTAGATACCTAGGTAGGCAGATTTCACGCCCATCCCTACAAATAGTGCAGGAACTTGTGAAGAGTTGCGTAGGTTTGGCAGCCAGTGTTGGAAACGGGACGGACCAGGGCCAGGTGCAGGGGCTTGCAGAGCAAACTCGAACAATCAACCCCCAGCCTGCGCGCTCGGATTGCCACACAACCATACGTCAAAGGTCAACACCATGCCAGCCTCTCTTCTCCTGCTCAGGATGTAGTTGCACCACCAAGCACAGCCCAATGGGTAGAACGACTGAAGGTTTGACAAGATCCAGGGACGGGAAGGGAAAAGACAGGTGTTACAAGAACCACATGATCGTATCTCTCATGTAGGCAATCGAACCAAAACGCATGCCTGACGGAAAAGATTCCATGTTGGATAACCTCCAGACTTCTGGACAGGATTTCACAAATGAAAGGGACGGGAACACAGCAAAGGCTGCTGGCATGGAGGAACAGAGTATGTACGAGGAACTGAGAACGGAAAACGAACAGAACGGAAAGGGATGCCATGCACATGAACACAGAGGCCAGCACCAGTACGGTGTGTAACTGGAGGGGCTTGCATGAGATGCAAAGTGAGGGGGGAGATGCTGCCCCAATGATCATGGCTACAGTCATGGCCACATTGTTTGCAGGGAAAAGCAAAGATATATTGAAGTCAAACGATGTTGAAGGCAGGGTCGAGGCGGGGTCCATAAAATGTAGGGAACTGCAGGTGCAGGCCATCCACTATCCCCGGGGCCCTGGACGTCACTTGCAGGGGACCCACCACTAGACCTTGTGGGGACAGGTGAGCTGTGGCCAGCAGGCGGGAAGCGGGAGGTGGGAGGGAAGGGGTACAACATTTCGGTGACACAACACCAACCAACCCAGACCAGGGCAGGATTCCAGATCAGGACAACATCATCCCAAGACACAACACCACATCTACCACCGACCAACGACCACCTCTCCTTTACCATCTAAAGTATCTTCCCCTCTGGCCGGATTCCTCCCTCCTCCCTGGGTCTGATACAGCCATCTCAACACGTACTTCCGTCTTGTTCTTCAGCCCCTCACGACCTGCCCGTCATGTCGTCCCTCCAGATTCCCCATCGGCCACGGCCCAACGGCGACCACCACGGCGCCACTAAAGCTGTGATTCTGGTCAGTCCCAGTCCCACCTCTTCTCCTTCCGGAGTAAAAGACCGGAAACAAAACAATTGTAATACTGACAATGTCTCTGTCTGCAGGTTGGCGGCGCATCTCGAGGCACCCGTTTCCGACCTCTCTCCCTTGACGTCCCCAAGGTTCGTCTACAATCCTCCACCTCTGCCTCCACCAAACAGAAACATATCCGCCCAGTCGCTTGCTGGCTGGCTCACCTGCTTGCTCAGCAGCTACTAGCAATAGCAACAACAACACAAGGCTAACAGTATCACCACTACTATTATAGCCCCTCTTCGACGTCGCCGGCCACCCCATCATCCACCACTGCCTGACCGCCATCTCCAAAGTTCCCTCCATACACGAGGTCTACCTCATTGGCTACTACGACGAGTCCGTCTTCCGCGACTTCATCAAGGATGCCGCCTCCGACTTCCCCAACCTCTCCGTCAAGTACCTGCGCGAGTACCAGGCCCTGGGCACCGCCGGCGGCCTGTACCACTTCCGCGACGCCATCCTCAAGGGCAAGCCCGAGCGCCTCTTCGTCCTGAACTCGGACGTTTGCTGCTCCTTCCCCCTCAACGAGATGCTCAAGCTCTTCACCGAGAAGTACGCAGAGGCCGTCATCCTCGGCACCCGCGTCAGCACCGAGGCCGCCACAAACTTTGGTTGCATTGTTAGCGACAACCACACCAAGCGCGTGCTGCACTACGTCGAGAAACCAGAAGGCCACATCTCAAACCTCATCAACTGCGGTGTCTACCTCTTCAGCACCGACGTCATCTTCCCCTCCATTAAGAGCGCCATCAAGCGCCGCGCAGACCGGCCCCGCCTCGCCAGCTACGCCAGCAACGAGAACCTCGAGAGCTCCTTCGTCCTCGACCAGGACGACGACGACGACGACGAGAGCAAGAGCCAGATCATCCGCCTCGAGCAGGACATCCTCAGCGACATGGCCGACAGCAAGCAGTTCTTCGTGTACGAGACAAAGGACTTTTGGCGCCAGATCAAGACAGCCGGCTCCGCCGTGCCCGCCAACGCCCTCTACCTGCAGCAGGCCCGCCAGAACGGCTCCAAGGAGCTCACAGAGCCCTCGGCCAACATCATCCCTCCCGTCTTCATCCACCCCTCGGCCCACGTCGACCCCACCGCCAAGCTCGGCCCCAACGTCTCGGTCGGGCCCCGCGCCACCATCGGCCGTGGCACCCGCGTCAAGGAGTCCATCGTCCTCGAGGACGCCGAGATCAAGCACGACGCTTGCGTCATGTACTCGATCGTCGGCTGGGGCTGCAAGGTCGGCGCCTGGGCCCGTGTCGAGGGCACACCCCTGCCCCTGACCAGCCACACTACCAGCATCGTCAAGAACGGCGTAAAGGTCCAATCCGTGACTATCCTTGGTAAGGAGTGCGGCGTGCGCGATGAGATCCGCGTGCAGAACTGTGTCTGCTTGCCTTACAAGGAGCTGAAGCGGGTGAGTCCCCAGGCCTCGGTTGTCCATGGAATAGTTGACAGTCATGCTAACCTCAGCACAGGATGTTTCGAGCGAGGTCATCATGTAGAGACGGCCTTCAAAGTCGGGAAGGGAGTTGAAAAGCGACACTAATGATACCATCTTTGTTGGTTGTTTCTGCGTCTTCTGCCGCTGTTGTCCAGTGGATGTCTCCAACACGAGGCCCAGCTGCGAACCAAGACCAACACGAAACACAAAATTCTGTCTAAATGCATAAAAAAAAATTCAAATCTCATGCTTCTGGCCTTCAAGCAGAGCACACTATAATTACTAGAAGCATGTACACTGACGGGTGCACATATGGGTGCGGTTATATGTTCGCCAGTAATTTGTCTCACGTGAGGCCGTTTCGAATGCCCCTTCGCTTCAAAGCATGCAGGGATTCGAGAGAAATGCTAGCAGAGAGATCCCAGAAACAAATGGTGAAAACGAAATGGGCGTTCAGTAAGTTGAAAGCCTCAACTGGTGGTGGACATCGTCCCATATCTGGGCTTGGTGCTAGCCGCCAAGTACATGCCAAGACATGTCGGCCAACCCCGCCACCTGACTCATTCTCACAAACGACATAACACCCCACTCGAGCAGCCTGACATCAAAAAAAGTCTGCCTAGTATAGTGGTCAGTACACTTCGTTGTGGTCTTCTCCAGAAGAACTCATACGGTCCGAAGAAACCCATGTTCGATTCATGGGGCAGACATCCTTTTGGTCCATTCAGGATTATATGCAGTTTCCTTTTATTTTTGTCTTCTTTTATGTGTTCCAACTCATTCAGCAGTCTGAGGTCCAGTCACAACGGCCGTCATGTGGTATTCACGTTCTTACTCTTACCTAGTATATCATATTCGGTATAGACTATCTGCGCTGGTGTGAGACAAGATGCACCGACTCGTCTGATAGTATCTGAATGTAGATGCACCCTTATTGACATATCAATACTGGCCTTTTTATTTCTATCGTATCATGATATTGTGTATATACTCGCCCGTTCTGGCTGCCACCTGGTCGAGCCCAACAATAATTTAGGCGGAAATGACATCAGCGAGCTCCGTAGTAGGGACAATGTAAGGCGCCCCCTTTTGCTGTGCAAGGGTCTTCTGTTCGAAATCATAGGCGAGCCCAATGAGTTTCTCCTCGCTGAACCTCGCGCCCATAAACGCAAACCCGAACCTATTTGGGGTAGTTGTCAGCGCCTTGAACATTAAAACAAGACATACATGGACTGAAAGAACTGGGAATACTTACGGTATACCGGGTGCAGTGCCGATCAACTCCCTCTGTGAAGGGACCACGCTCGTCCCATTCGGGAAGAACCCCAGTGGCACGGTGACAATGGGACTGCCGACCAGAGCGGGGAAGGATGACGAGACGGCCGTCAGTGAGACGACCGCATCGAGATTGTCTCTCTCGAGGGCCCCGAGAATACCACCCGGGCCTCCTACTGCGAGGTTGTTGAGGTGGGCGTCCCAGAACTGGGGGCTGGTGTTGTTGAAGCCGCGGGCGAGAGCACCGTCCCAGATGGCCGTGTCCCGGTCCGGCCAGTCCTCGGCGGGGAAGGCGTGGGTAAAGGCCGTCTCGGTGACAAGGTCGGTGATGTCGTTGGGGTTCTCGGTGAGCTCGTCCAGGTACTGCACGAGGTTGACGATGAAGTCGGCGTCGAGCCCGATGGTCTCGGTGCTCGAGTCGTTGAACCACTGGTCCACGGCCGTGAAGTTGGCGCCCTCGACGACGGTGGCGCCCGCGTCGCGCAGGACGTCGAGGGCCGCCTGGAAGGCCGCGAGGTTCGCGGCGGAACTGGCGTTGGCGATCGTGTCGACGCCGTAGGAGGCGTCCATCAGGTTCCGGGCGACGCCGATGCGCGCACCGCTGAGGGCACCTATCTTGCAGGCCTTGACGTAGTCTGGGATAGTGCCGTTCTTGAAAGGGATGGCGGACGTGTAATTGTCGTAGGGATCCTCGCCGGCAATGGCGGAGAGGATGTAAGCCGCGTCCTTGACGGTCCGTGCCATGGGGCCAACCGTGTCTTGATGCTCTGAGATGGGGATGACCAAGTTGCGCGAGGTCAGGCCCACTGTTGGCTTGATTCCGACAAGGTTGTTGACATCCGAGGGCGACACGATTGAGCCGTCTGTCTCAGTGCCGAGACTCGCGAGCGCAAGACCGATCGAAGAGGCCACGCCGCTCCCGCTGGAACTCCCACTTGGATCCTGGTGAGGGTAGAAGGCGCCATAAACCTGCCCACCGTAGGCGCTCCAGCCGTTGGTCGAGTTGTTGGAGCGGTAGTTCGCCCACTGGCTCAAATTGGTCTTACCGAGAATGACCACGCCGGCCTCACGGAGCTTCCTGGCGACCTGAGAATCACGGGGGACCTTTGCGCCGACGAGGGACCAGGATCCCGCTGTGTTGTTCATCTGATCGGCCGTGGCGATGTTGTTCTTGATCAGGATGGGAATGCCGTGCAACGGGCCCCTGGACGTGCCATTCTTCCGCTCGTTGTCGAGTTGCTCCGCGATGGCGACAGCATCGGGGTTGATCTCAGTAACCATGTGAAGAGTGCTGTTGACCTCCAGGATTCTGGCAATATAGGCGTTGACAAGGTCGACGCTGGTGAAAGCGCCGCTGTCGAGGCCTTCTGCAAGCTCATCTATGGTAGCATCGATGAGAGAAGGGATCGCATATGACTGTGTTTTGTGTGTGCCAGCTGGATATTTTGTCAGCTCTGAGCTTTGACATGTGATCTTCGGAGTGCATTACCTTCTTTGCGCACAACAACGTTGCGGCCCTCCGTTAGAGGAACAAGAAGCAGCCATTGGATGACATAGAGTCCCAACAGATAGAAGGACGCCATTCTGAGAACCGCAGGAATAGCTGACTGTCGACCGGAGCTCTTGGGTTCGTTGTCCAGAGTATTGCCAACGTCCAGGGAACAACCGTAGGGACGGTGCTTGTCTTCGCGAAGCCTGGATGTCATCACGACCGTGAGAATGCTGGTGGCGTGGAAATGGCAGCGTCTTATATCTACCCCATGTTCATCCCAATCTCATCACTGCGTGCAGACTCGGCAGCAGGGATGAAGGCTAGCAGCTCGTCAGGGGCACGCAGATAACGCTACCTTATTAGTGCTATAGTATAGACACCCGGTAAGCAGTACAAGGTAATAAACTCTATCCCGGCAGCCCGGCTGGATGGGTCCAGCCGGCAGGATCGACGATTTTTGGGTTACCCATACTCTAGTGCCGGGCGTGTAATGGGATCATAGACATGGAAATGGTGAGGGGAATATCCAGATACCTTGGCGCTCACCATTCCCCATTAGGCAGCTGGCAATTGTGGTATTCAGACCTCGATGCGGTACAAGTCTACCAGCACACAAAGGGCAATCGTTCCGAGGAGAAATAGCGGCGGCAAACGGTGGTACTTTTTCTCCAGACCACGAGTTCGCGTTTCTTTTCGTGACTGGGGATGACCAATTCAAGACCATCAGCTCAACGCGCCAGATTGCTCGGCTTGGACGGCATCTGCCCCTTTGATTATCTATCGCCCTAATCTTGGCTATCGGCTGCTATAGCTTATGCGGCAATATGATGTATGGGACATATTGATATCCATGGCTTGGCTGACGCTGTTATATAGCCCTTGCTTTCCTCCGGATTAGGCTTGCAAGATATCAACCGCACAACTGGAGTAGTTGCAGGCAGAGTCAATTCAATAACTAAGTAGTGGGTGGAGTGCCTTTTGTCTAACCTCCTAGCCATGGTTCAAATTCGTGATGATTCGGATCTCGAGGGTGCTCCTGATTTTGCTATTACTTGTAGGTAAATTTTTTGAAAACACGGTAATACTATGCAATAGCCTGCCAAAGTGAAAGTCCACATGCTTTATCATTGAAGAATCTTCTTCAGGTTTTCCAGTCGTCAATGTTAGGTTTGAAATCCATCACATGAAATCGAGCCAAAGGTAAAGTGCACATTGGTACCGCCTCGCGCATTTCATAACCAGACAGAGGCATCTCATGGCATGTCTAAACCAAGTTCAATTCGATGTCTACGCTTTGCGCCGCTTCTATTGACCGCTTGATGATGTCCTTCTCTGCGTCCGTAAGCTCCATCGGGATCCCGCGTTTCATGCAGGACATGTCGGGCTTGTTCGCCCCTTTCTCCCATTCGGCATCCATCATCCAGTGCGTGGGCACCTCAAACTCCCGCTTGTTGGTAATTTTGTTCTTAAGGAGACCACCATTGTACCAGAGGAGCTTGTCGGACTCGTCGACGTGGGAAATAACAAAACTGCAGACCTTGTCCGGTTGTCCGAGAGTCGTGTTGGTATTTGCCGTCGGTGTAAGCTGTGCGTTGTTTCTTCCCCATCCCACGATGCCGCCGTAATGTTTCTCGAATGCGTAAGTCGCGTTGGCCAGTTCGAAGCCGAACCACCACGCCTCCTTGTCGCCGTAGGTCATCTTATACGTCGTCTCCTCCCGCACATCTCTTGTGTTCTGCCAGGCCACGTGAAGAAGGCCGAGCACCACATCCAAGCGAGACTTGTCCACAACGACCACTCCCGAGTCCTGTTCTTCGGCATATGTCTCGGTCCAGACGAGGCTCTTGTTGAGGTTGGGTCCCTCGTGGATGACCTGAGAGTGCCACCACTGGTGTCTCTCCTTGAAGTCATACTGCCAGAGCAGCCTGTCATGAAAGAACAGTGCCCCATTGTCTTGATAGGCTTTTTGCCGCAGGAGCGAGATGGGGTCCTGGAAGAAGACAGCATCGGCGTCCAGGAGGATGACCTCGGTGAATTTGCTGGCCAATGCGGCGAAGGCTTTGATGGCCCACCCGCCGTACGCCAACTTCAGAGTGGCATCGTCAAACACCTCCGTCACGTCGAGGAAGCTGATATCGCCGTGCTCAACCTCGCCGGATTCGGTACGAAAAGTGGCCAGTGATTCCAACGCATCTCGCTTTTCCTTGGGAAGGTCAGTGTTCCCAGCGTAGACGACCTGTATCGGAAGTGTCGTCTTGAACACCCGCCGGAGGCCGACAATTAGGTGGCAGGCGAACCGGAACGTCTTGTTTCCCGTGGGGATGACAATTCCCCGTGGTTCTGTGAATCCCTGCCTCAGGTCGGCCAGTGGCGTAGTGGAAGTTGAATTCTTCGCGAGGAAGGGAAATGCGGACGCGGTGACGGCCTCAGCCGCGGCAATGACCCGATCCGTCTGCGGCCCTGGACCGGCTTTCTCGCTCATCTCTATCCATTTTCGCAGGATCTGTAGTCTACCGCCGAGCTCTCCAAATCGTTTCGTATAGGGTTTTTGCAACGGGTAGTCGACGAAGAACTGAGATGCGAGTTCGATGAGGGTGGCCTCGGCGTCAGAGATGGGTAGCAATGGATCTACCGGAGCGGACGGAGGTGGGCGACTTGCGGCATCCGGCCCGTTGTTGAGCAATGGTCGGCTGGTGGAGACGCCAAGGCCGTGGATCGAGCCATAAGACGTCCAGAAGATTGACAGCACTATGATTGTCAGAAGGTACTGCGCTACCAATGCTGTCTTCGAGAAACGGACAGCCTTGAACAACATGGCTCGGTCTCGAGATACATCAGCAGTAACGGTGCTGGAAGGTATCAGGGAGGATGAAGATGTGTACTTTGATAATTATTTTTTGCCCGACAAGATTTAAAAGCAGGAGTGTAAAGGAGCGTCGAAACAGCTACGTCCCTAGCCGAGTCAGCCAGCTGACGACGCAGGCATGCGCCTCCCGGCCCTAGGCGCCCCCACCGACCCGTGGCCAGAATTAGCAGTGGTCTGATGGGACCAATGTCTTGCTTGACTGCTTGACTCTCGGTTCTCTCTGCCGGCAGAGACCCACCTGTATTTTGAGCTTGTGGCGGTGTTTGAGACAACATGCCGCAGCGGACTCGTCACCCATGTGGAAAGCAAGGTTCATGGCCTCCTGATGTGCCCTGCCATCCCACAGGGTATCTATCTGATGCCACCCTACCCATCCTAGTCCAATCGTACCGCGAATCATCGAGAACAGCGCCAGATCCAAATCCACATAAGCTTTTCTACAATGGCCCGGTCCGCCCGGCTTTATTAAAGCAGAGGGCTCTCGTTCCTTATGGCGGGTCAGAAGTTGACCGACATTCACTGCGAGGCAGTGAGATGCAGTGAGATGCAGTAAGATGCAGTGATGCAGTGAAAGCAGCCCCCATGGGACACCATATTATGATCATTCCATAAACACTCGAGATCCCAACCCCGCATTTCCCCTTCCCCCCTTTTTCCTGTCCAACGTTTTCAGTCTACCACCCAAAGTCAGTGCTGGTTGATTTCTATACTGCTTTAATCCACCTGTCTCAATTGTCGATAATTCGCATCATGCTGTGCCAGCCTTGCCAATACGTATTGGGCGAGATTCAGAAAAATCCAGGTGGCAGTGACACATTTCCCCATCATGCTTCAATCGGTGACTGGGAAAAGGCTGTGGAGCAGAAGTGTCTCCTTTGCCGGCGATTGGATCGATATGAGGTTGGTGATGGGGCTCATGCAAGCTTCAAGTTGATTGCGAGGATATCATCTGAAGGCGATGTGCACGGAATCGGAGTCATATCGTTTACCATTTCGACCGACACTGAAGATTTTGAGCTCTGTGGCAACTTCTGGTTGCGTCCCATCAAGACTGAAGAGGGTTGGTAATAGAAACTACGAGGGTCTCCCGAGCTCTCACTGAATAATATTCCAGACCGCCTGACGTTTCCAAGCTATGCGCCTACTAACACCGTCGGCTCGCCCCAGAGCATGAGTCTTGCTCGACACTGGATCAGTGACTGTCACAAGCACCATTCCAGATGTAAACGCCCCGGAGTTGTCTCGAAATCTGATTGGGTCCCAGAGCGGCTTATCTACATCGACGATGAAAATTCGCGCCTGAGGCTCGTCCGTGGCGCTGACGTGCCATCTGATACTTCTTACACAACCTTGTCCCATTGTTGGGGCCAGGTCAAAGACAAGCTCGTCTTAACCCGGTCAAATATTGAAGAGTGGCATGAACAATTGCCGTCGCTAGGAAAGTGGAAGACATTCGTGGATGCAATAGAGATCAGCCGGCGACTACAGATCCCATATATATGGATAGACTCGCTTTGCATTATTCAGGACTCGAAAGACGACTGGCAACACGAATGCCCCCAGATGTGCAATATATACAAACGATCCTATTGCAACATTGCGGCCACTTCTGCAATCGACGATACCGAGGGTTGCTTCTTTGGGAGAGACGTCGACATGGACCTCCCATTGCGGTTGTGCTTTGCCACTGAGGGATATCAGCTCAAACCTGCTGAAAGTATTGTGATTCCAGCTAGAGGCAATGACAAAGATTCTCTACATGGGTTATATGATCTCTGCAAGCAGCAGACCTGGTTTGATGACATCAGACACTCCCCGCTGAATTCTCGAGGCTGGGTGTTACAGGAGGTAGGAAGCCAGACTACCGCTCACGCCCATTGGCTAATGAAACCGCAGCGTCAACTCTCCCCACGAGTACTAAACTTCACCAAGGCACAAATGTACTGGGAATGCGACGAGATGCAGGCCTCAGAATCATATCCGTACGGGTTTCCAGAAGAGGCCTGGGCGAACGTAAAGGGCAAGGCTATAAATCCATTCAGTCTTCTAAATATGGATCTCGAGGAACAAGACGCTCCAACCGACACTGGAATTAGCCCCTTGGTGAGAAGGGCATTCGATGTTTGGGGCAATGCAGTCTCAAACTACACTGCTGGTGGTTCAAACCTGACGAATCCGGCCGACAAGTTGGTAGCCATCTCGGCTATTGCGCATGAGCTTCAACCCTTCATGAAGTGTCGCTATCTTGCTGGTCACTGGGAAACTGATCTCGTAAGGCAGCTTGCTTGGAGCGGTTCGAGTAGCCAGCGAGAATCAACATACCGCGCGCCATCGTGGTCTTGGGCAAGCGTCGATGCACCGATTCAAGATTTCAAATTTCTCTATAACCCCCCAGATGGGACGAGGGAGGCATTTCATCCCCTAGCAGAGGTCCTGAATGTCGAAGTGGAATTATTGACGGATGATCCAATGGGTCAGGTGATTTCAGGATCTTTGACTTTGCGGTGCCATCTCATTGAGCTGGAAGTTCAAAGGCTCTTGACTTCACGTTACGGGGGACCAGACTCGGGGGATGAAACCATTCTGGTCAATGGAGAACGTACATGCTTGCATGTGCAGCTAGATGACGAGTATTCCCGACCATCATTACCCTGGAGTGTGTATTGTGTTCCAATCAGTCTCCTCATTGATCGGATACCGTCTGACTCCACAGGGCTCAATGTTCCTGAAATGGAATTGACCTTGGAGTTCAACTCGATTCTTCTGGAAGAGACCAAAGTTGAAGGAATATGTAGGGTTAGGGTGCGTCTTTGCCACTTCCAAGTTGATCATGGTCAGCCGACCTCGGGATTTCATGAGCTGGCGTACATACAAAACTGACCACAAGGCCCATGTGCAGGCGCGTACACAGCATGTTCTTGTGCAGGTTGCCAAGGAATGCATTCCTATCCTCGAGTTCAAAGATCACAGCCTGCAGCTTCTCCACTTCGGCAACAACATCTTTCAGGATGACGACTCAAGAGCAGAGCAAGGCCAGCAGTCCCGCGGCCCAAACATCCGACTGGTCGGCGAACCAGTATCTCAAGTTTGGCAACGAGCGCACTCGCGCCGTGCGAGAGCTCGTCGCGCAGATCCCACTCTCGAAGCCCTCGCGCATAGTCGACGTGGGATGCGGGCCCGGCAACTCGACGGCGGTGCTCGCGGCCCGCTTCCCCGATGCACACATCTCGGGCATGGACTCGTCTCCTGACATGCTGGACAAGGCACGGAAGGCCATGCCCGGTGTTGAGTTCGTCCAGGGCGACCTAAAGACATACCAGCCCGAGCCTGGCGCTGACCTGGTCTTTGGGAACGCCGTCTTCCACTGGCTGCGGCTCGAGGACCGGATCCCGACCATTCTGCGCCTGCTCAAGACCCAGAAGCCCGGCGGCGTGCTGGCCTTCCAGGTGCCCGACAACTACGAGGAGCCCACGCACAGGGCAATGAGGGAGATGGCCCTGCTGGACGGCCCGTGGACCGAGCACTTCCAGGCGCTGCCGGCCGACCAGCGGCCCGACTTCGACCCCATCGAGACGCCTGCCGACTACTACAACGCCTTGCTACCGCTGTGCGACAAGGTGGACATATGGCACACGTATTACCAGCACCCCTTGGACGCGCCCGCCTCGATAGTCGAGTGGGTCAAAGGCAGCGGGCTCCAGCCTTTCCTCAACGCCCTGCCGAACCCGGAGGTGCGAGACGAGTACCTGAAGGCTTACGAGAAGAGAATCGCGGAGCTGCACCCCAAGCTGGCGGATGGTAAGGTCCTGCTGAGATACCCGAGGCTGTTTGTCATTGCAACACGGAAGTGATATGTGGGATCCAATGGCCATGTATAGATGATAGTGAAGCTTTTGGTATCGCCGTCACATCAAGCGGGCCATCGGGAGCGCAACGCGCTTCGGGAGCTTGGAATGCATATATGCAGACACATTCAATGGATCTTGGATTCCTAGATGACGATTACGCCAACTCGACCTTATTACTCTGGCCGACATCCCTACTTTGTGCTTATTATTAATAGTTCGATATTGGTGAGTGAAGATTAAGCATTGACAGAATTCACGCCGTGAATAACTAGACCTTTGATTTATCTTCTATTCAAGATTCCAAGACCGTCAGAAACTGGTAGAAACACTGTGTAAGTCCGCATCTGGTCTCTCGGTTACTTCCATGGCCATCTTGCATACAATGCCACTCAGAAGGTAGTGCACGCCATACAGTTCTCCCCCACAACTCTAGACGGCCACTCATGGATTCCCTGGCATTGTCTTCAGCGTCTGGACCACAAGCGACTTACTGGCGGTTGATACGAAGTACCAAACCCGAAGGCAGCGAGCACTTCGTCTTCTCAAGAGTCAAGACGCTTTCAAGCCCACGCGAAAATGCAACCCAGATGTAGCACAAGCTGCATCCAATATAGCCAGTCCATCAATGTTCCCAAGAGCTGAACTGAGAACTCAGTGCTTCAAAAAGTACGGGACTGGGCTGAATTATGAGCAGAAATTGCGAATATGTTCGAGAGGTTGGATGAGAGACATTCCCGGCAGACCATCAACCGTAGAATAGAGGTGTGTTTGATGTTTTTTTCATGAAAATCATAGTGACAGGATGATGTGCTTCGCACAATGCAGAGCCTTGGCTAATGTCCGAGCGGATTGACTAGGATCCGAAGCCGCAAGCTGCCAATCACGGCTAGAGAACACGGAAAGAGGAGGCACATCTGATTCGATTTTGTATCTCGATCTCAGGACCTAATTTCGGTCAAGCTGGCTGTGCAGCCCCCTGTTCCCAACCTCCATCGCCGCCTGCAGCTCCCGCTCCCCATCCCTGAGCAGGGCTTTGCTGTGTCTCAGGTTCTTCTCCTGCCTCCGCTTCTCCTCCTCGACGGCCTTCTCCCGGTCCTGCAGCGCTTTCTCCCTCTTCCTGCGCATGTCCAGCACCTTCTGTGCTGCTTCATCATCACCTGCTGCGTGTCCGTTCTCGGGGGGCGGGGGTAAGGTCTGGATGAAGGCATCGACTAGGGAGTCGCGAGTCTTGGCATCCAGCGAGATGTAGCGGATGTCGGTGATGACTTGTAGAGGGAGATGGGTGAGCAAGGTCTTGTTGCTGAGTTGCGATATGGGTATGGATTTGAGCAGGTTGGCCAGGTCGGTCTTCAGGGTGGCCTGTGGGAGCTTGAGCCGATTGATGTGTTCCCTGTAGAGCTTCTCCCTGTCCTTGTCTGGTAGGGACGAGTCCTTCATCGATGGCTCCTTTTTGTATTTCCTTTTGAACTCGGGCCAGTACAGCTTCGGTGTTGCCTTTTCGTGCAGTAATGCGAGATACGGTACCCGCGGGTCCTTCTTCTCCTGTTTTGCCCTCTGCTCCTTGAGCTCATTGATCTTCTCTCGTGACCACTCCTCCCATACTTCTCTCCTCGCCTTGGTGGTGCTGAGGACTGTGTATCGATTGTCATCGAAGACCTTGCCCTCCTCGATGAGCTTCTCCCAAGGACTGTACGGGTTGATGCCGTAGTCGTTGAGGAGGTCTTTGAACAAGCCCTTGGCGTCCTCCTCAGATAACTCAATGCCGGCTGCACCTTCGGGCCATTCATCCATGTGGCCGTCATCGTATTCGCCCGGGTCCAGTCCGTACTCTTCGCCCATTGCCTGCAGCTGAGCAGCAATGTCTGCCTCGCTGAATTCCACCGGTCGGTCGTCGTCTTCTGAGGTCTCTCCGATCCTCTGGCGTTTTGTGGCATGCCCATCGTCGCCCTCGCCATCTTCTGCTTCGTCGTCTGTGACCTCGACTTCCTCGTACTCGGAGCTGTCATAATCATGCTGAGGCTCTTCGGCGGTTTCTTCCACAGCGGCCTGATCATCCTCGGTACCGTCGCCATTTGGAGCCGTGTCCTTTGGAGGTCTCTCCACACCGCCGCCTTCTTGCTCCTTCTTCTCCCCGACACCTGCCTTGTCTCGTATTCTCGCCCTGTCCAGTTCAAGTATTGCCGGCATCAGCTTCTCCGGGATGCGCCAGTAGCTCGCGTTCTTGACAGGGTTGTAGGCAAAGCGTCGTTGGCACTTTGTGTAGACCAGGATCCATGGCTCGCAGCCGGGGATGGCAACCTTGGACCTTGGCTTGTCGGTCGGTTGGGGTCGCGGTCTGTCCCCGTGTGCGCCTCCCCTCCCGCCTCGTCCTCCATGGCCGCCATGACCGCCGCGGTGGTTCTGTGTGGCTGGCGGCTGGTTGTACTGTGACATGAAAGCGTTGGCGACGCGCGGGTCGGAAAGGTTTACACTCGGGACAGCGCTGTGCTGCATGAAGCTCGCAGATGGGTCCATGGGCGCGGGCGCGGGCGGTGGCGCGCTCGGGCGGGTGTAGGTCGATGTCTTGGTGGCGGCATTGTAGTAGTAGGTATGGCCGGTAGGGGCCTTGTGTTCGGTCCATCCTGGAAGCAACGGTTGGGGCGAGGTCGCCGAGGGCTTGTAGGTTGACTTGAGCATCGTGGCAGCCTGTCGACCGAGCCTGGGGACGGCCGCCGTCGTGTCTGTGGATGTCGATGTGATGCTGGTTGACCTGGGAGCCGCTGGAAATTCTAGGAACTATTGGACCCCTGCATACCTCGTCGGGAGCTCGCGCCGCTTACGTAAGGCCCGCGCAGCTCATGTCCCAACGTCATAGCATATGTCCTTCTTTTCCTTCCTCTTACATGGAGCGTGGGAACTATTAGCTTTTTGCTTGTAAATTGCTATGATATTTAACATGAGTTGCTATCTTATCTAACTTAGATTTCATCATGCCACGGACCTGCTCATTAAAGTCAGCCCTCGATATAGTCAAGCCTCTCTATTACAGTACCTCTTTCATTGAGTCTTCCCAACGTCCCATCACCCGTCACCCGTCATCTACAACCTCTGGCCCCACCCCGCGGTCGCACTCTAGAATCTCGTGTATCGGGCTCACCATAGCATTTGAATGCCCATGTGTGATTTGTCCTGCAACCCCTGCCTGTGTTGTCATCTGTTACCGTAGTACAAATCGAAAGGGCGTATCTTGTAAGATTGAGCTCGGAATTAGGCCTGCTGCTAAACTTGACGCTGACACTCGGTGGCTATCGTGGGATTAACTCAAAGGTAGGTCACATTCACTCACGCAAGAAGTCCAGTGTGAGCTCCGCGGCGCCCCAGATACAAGTATAGTACGTGAAGGGCGACTTGAAGCGCTTGTCCATGTGGACTGGACATCGAGAGTTGGACGGGATAGAGTCTTCACAGGAAATACAGGCAGCGTGTATCCACAGGATTGATTTGAATGCTAGCAATCAAGGGCCGGCTACCAAATCCTCTTAGCGACCATCTCGTACCTCATCACACCACTCAGGTCCTTCTCCTCCTTCCCTATGCTCTGCTCCGTCTTTCTCTCCCTGTCCCTGGCCCGCTTCATACCATCTGGGTCATCACCATAGATCCACCTCCTCCTGTCATCCCCGATCTCGACGGCACCAAAGCCGCCGAACCTCTTTGTTCCCTTCGTGTCGAATGTCTCCTTGTCCATTTTCCCAGTGGCCACGGCGTGCTCTTTGAGTTTCATCCTGGCGTATCTGTCACGGCTGTACCTGAGGAGTAACATGCCGAGGAGGAGCTTGAGGATTAGGAGGAACAGAAACGCAATGAAGAATACTAGTACCTTGGTCGTCAAGGCAATGGCATCATCGGTGGACCACGAGAGCCACGAGAACATGGAGGTGCCATTCACGGCCGTGCCGTTGGCGAGGAATTCATCATCAAGCCCGTACACAGACCGGCCGAGGGCGTTGCGGATGAAGTGCTCAAGCCTGTCGAGGGCTGCTGTCACCGCAGGCGAAGATGGCATGGAGGAGTCCACCGACAGCGAGGTCTGGGTTGATGGCGGTATGGGTGCGGGGAGGTGTGTGGCGAGGAACATGTGGTAGGTCTGGAAGGACGCCCGGATGAACAGCGTCGACAGAGGGAGCAGGGGGAGACCAAGACGACGGGTGAGAGAAGGGGCGACAAAGGCCTGCGAGTCGTTAGATGGGGAAACTGGAAAGGACGTCGGGGCACTAACGTTTGTGTAGTAGTCCTTGCAGAGGATGTCAAGGATTCTGCTGTAGAAGTTGGGCTTGATGTTGTTGAACTTGTTTATGTACGCGTGCTTGATCCAGTCGACAAACATCTCGCTGCCAATGACGATCAGAAAGGGCGACAACACCTCGCCGGACCAGAGCCATGATGGCAGGATGGTGAAGCTCATGGGGAGGATGGACGGGTTGTGCAGCGGCCCCTTGGCGGCAGCCATGCCGTCGTCTCCGAGCTCAATGCCGGCGCCGGGCACACTTAGCCCGCCAACCTCGACCACATTTCGCATGCCGATGATGAGCAGCACGAGCCACAGCTGGAAGCGCTCCACGACATCTGCGCAGGTAAGCTGGAACGTGTTCTCCTTCTCGAAGCGCTTGAAGACACTGCCTTTGATCTCAACGAATTGATTGGACATCAACAATGTTAGGAGAGCGTTGGAGTATGAGTTGACGGCCACGTTCAGGGCAATGACCTGGTAGAAGAGCGTGATGGCGTGAGCACAATTGTAAACGAGAGAAAGCAGGAACATGCCGAAGGGGAGCATGACTTTTGAACGGCCGGAGCTGTTTCGCGACAGCGTCTCTGAGCTGAACAGGCACTCGAATATGTCCTGCCCGAGGGCGGACAGCAGGCGGTCAGAGACCTGGGACTGCTTCAGCATAACCGACACCTTTTTGGGCTGCAACCGGGGGAATGCCATGACTCACCTCGACAAGGTTGTAGATGACATACAGCTTCACGGCTGATTGTGCTCGGATGAAATGGTACATGCGGCTGGCATCCAGGTTCATGAGGGCGACAGAGCTACAGATTATGACCAACCCCTGGAGGAGGTCGGCCTTGTGGAAGGAGGTCAGGTTCGACGGCGTGGACTTTGTCCGCCTGTGGCGGAAGGGCCCGTTGTGTGATCTGGACTGCATTCGTAGAGGAGGCACTCGGGATGTTCCATTTGTGCCTTTCCTCGTCCGCGTGGACGGCCCCCGCTGAGGCAGATCTCCTTGGGGGCCGGCATGGGTGGTGGGTATGCCACTATTCGCATTGCCTTCGTGGAGGGAGTCCCTGGCCCTGCTTCGGCTTCGAGATTCACCATCAGTACTCCGCGAGCCGTCAAAGCTTTGCCTGCGCTTCAGGCCACGGCCTCTGCGCCCTCGCTCCCACAGACGGCCCATGCCTTCCCAGACGAAGCCGATGAGCCACCGCGCCTCCTTTCCAGCAATGTACGCCCACCATCTGAACAAGACGCCAAATGCAATGCAGAAGCGCATTGGCAGGATTGTGAATGTCCACAGCCACGCGTCCAGACAGGCCAGAGCGCCAAACATCAGCGTCTTCTCAAGAAACAAGGGAAGGAACAAGAAGTTTTTCAGCCGCTCGAACTTGACGGCGCTGGACTCGTAGGGCAGGTCGCTGGCATAGGACTGGTGTATGTAGAGCGGACTGGGCCGCTGGGCGGCAAGCTCCAGTTGGAGGAGAGTGGGCGCCGACAGCGGTGGGAGGGGTATGGATGGCGGTATAGGAGACGGTGGCCGCGGCTCCCTGTGGTCGCGATGGTCTCGATGTTCAGGCCGGCCTTGTGCGTCGGGATAGGCATTCCTTGCGAGGGCAGGACCAAAGTTATGACTGCCTGTCTCGATACTCAGGGGCACAGGCCGTGGCGAGGGCTGGAACGAGTTGCGCCGGGAGGCAGAAGGAGGTGCGGGACCTGGCTGGCTGACGGACTTTGTACGGTTGATGGGAGGGGTGGACACGGTCCTCGTCGAGAGGCTTGGGCGGACCGAGTGCAGTGTCCTGCTCGACGGGGCATCGCCAAAGGCTTGTGACCTGTGGTTCTCGACCTTGTCAAAGACCTGCTGTGGACTGGCGGACAGCTGGGCGGACATGGGTGGACGGTGGGTGTCGACGATGCCGGCGGACAGAGGCTGGTCAGGAATGGTGGCGATGGGCAGGGACTCTGGGGAGGCGGCAAGCTCCTGGATCTTGGAAGCGGACAGACGCCTGACACCGCCGTGGTCGCTGGACTTTGTGCCAGAGCGCTCCCTGGTCTTGTTCGCGATGGACGAGCTCCTCCTGGGTTCCTTCTTAGGGGTGACATGGGTGTCGTCGAGCGAGGGCAAGGCATCGGTCGACGAATCGATGGCGGACTGGGGGGCGGAGGTCTCGGCCTCGGAGACGGCGCAGGAGGAGGCCAGGCCGTCGTAGGATACACCGTCGGGGCCGGGCTGGATACCGGTGAAGGCACGGGGGAAAGGAGTGTTGCCGTTTGCGAGGAGCAGCGTGGGCGGCGGCATGGAGCTGTCGAAGTCGACATCGGACGTGCGCGAGCTGGAGTGGGAGTGGAAGTTGGTCGGTGGGCGTTGTGGGAAGGGGTTCGCCGTCGCTGTTGTCGTCGCTGCCCTCTGCCTGTCGGTCGTCTTGGACGGACCGACATCTGAGGCGCCTGCGTCTCTTAATTCGGAAGCATCATTGCTCCATCCGGCGCCGTCCACCTCGGAAGCCCTGCCGTGGAAGCCATTGCGTCGGTCGGCGTGGGCTGCTCCAGGCACGTCCACCTCGACAGTTGCCATGGCGAGACTCTCTCTCTCTCTCTCTCTCTCTCTCTCAAGTGCGGCAGGAAACAGGGCCGTCCTTCATCTCTGCGGCTGAGGGTAGATTGGATCTTGCTGTCGGCCAGTCTGGGCGCTGGTTGTGGTCTGGCCGATATTTGTTTGAGGTGGGACAGGTGCAGGGTGCAAGGTGCAAAATGCAAGTGTAGGTCCAATTGATCTTTCAAAATCCGGCATGACGTCGGCAGTCACGGCTAGGCGCAGGTGCTATCTCCCTTGTCCCCTGAGCCGCAGGCTGGCCCGGCTGGCTGCAAGGTCCAGCTCGCTGCCAGGGAGGCGCCAAGGGATGTCAACTGGCCGTAGCTTCACCCAGGCACAAATGCTTAGGTACCTAGGTAGAGTTTATTACAAGCAGACCATCCATGTTTGCACATCGCGCAACGACCACGTTTGCATAATGTTGCAGGACGTGCTCCAATATTCTTTAGACCGCCTCAACCCTCGATAGCACGGCCAGAGACCAGGTCCCCGAGGAATTTCCACTCGACCTTCTCCTTCCAGCCCTTCTCCTTCCACGCGTTGGCTGGCTGAGGGAACAGGTCCACCGCCCCAAACAGGCTCGCCTCATGCGCGAACACAAACCACACGTTGTCCTGCGCATCCGCCACCTGCGTCCGCTGGATTGTCTGCATCACAAGGTGCTCGTCCTCAAACAGACTCGGCTCGACGAACGCCTGGTCCGCCTTCCTGCCTAGCCTCGCCTTCATCTCGCGGAACCACGCCCCAGATTCCACTGCAGAGACCTCCTGCGGCAGCGAGTCTGGGATTGGAGTGTATGGCGACGGCCTCAGCTCTGCGCCGTGGTGTATCAGATCACCACCCATCATGATGAACGTGTCTGGGCCCGTCGACGTCCTCGCCAGCCCCGCTATGTGTCCAGTCCAGTGTCCAGGCGTGTCCAGCAGGTAGAACGAGCCGTCGCCAAAGAAGTCGTGTGCCGGGAACTGCCCAGCCTTCAACCTGTCGTCAAAGTTGATCTCTCGTACCTTGCGCCCGGCCATGTCCTCTTCCCTCACCTGTGCATCCGGCTTGGTAGGGAAACCAGGCCACCACTTCGCCTTGAATCCTGGGCCTACCACCAGCTCTGTGCTGGCAGGGAACGTGGTCGGATCCCCCGTGTGGTCGAAGTGACTGTGGCTGCGGTAACGTGTTAGGACGCTGAATCCGTCATCCCTCCAAGGCTAGGCCCGTCCTCACGAGCAGCGACTCACCTCCAGACGACGCTTTCTATCTCCTTGGGGTCCACGCCATGGCGCTGGAGGATGTCTGCAACGTCCTCTTTGACGTCCACCTGCCAGCCAATGCTTTTGACGTGGTTCTCAACGCGTGGGACACACCGGCCCAGCTCCTTGTGTGTCCCCAGGTCAAACAGCACCTTCCGCCCGCTGGGGCTCTCGACCAGGAAAGACCACGTGGGGAACGTAGGTAACTCATTGAAGCCTTCGATTGGTGGCTTTGTCATGTAACTCGCCTTGATCTTGGAGAATCGCAGAGTCGAGTCTATAATGCTGACCTTGGCGACTGCGCCAGGAGGGACTTCGAACGGCGGCTTGTTGCCGTGTGCCATGGCTGCGGGCTGCGGATCTCGAAGACTGTATGCCTTGTTCTTGGCCTTGGTTCAATGGTGGTGCCCGTCGCCTGTCCACATAGCATTGCTTGTGGTAAAATGCTCATATCACGAAAGACGACCGTCCTCACTAGACCGGACCCCGAACCAACAATACTCTAACCTGATGAATAGCTGCTTACGCACTTGCGTATCGCAACACAACCTTGCCCCTCACTTGACCCTTGGAGCAATTGACAGCTCGGTATCTATCTATGACGTGCTCCTTGGTCTGCCGGCCCGGAACTAGGTTGCTGGTGATTGCCCCGTCAAAATGAGGCCCGGCGTCCTCTACATTACAGTAGATGGCCAACAGGTTGAGGAGGCACCCGGCCAACTCATCAAATGGCAATTGCTTCTTGTATCGCGGAATACTCCTCATTTCCGAGCCGGACAGCATCATCAGTACTGCTTGTCGTTCGGCTGCCCAGGCTGCCAGGCTCGGGTGTTTTAGTCCCTGCTTGAGAAGCTCGGTATCGATCTCCACGGGTACTCGGGATCTACACCACCGATCTGCAGGGGGGTGGGTAGCAGGTTACGGCACTCTTCCAGGACCCTCGGGGCTTTCACAGTCTGTCAGTCACGTCAGTCTCTACACTACACTAGCACATCTGCCCGTTAGACACAACGGCTGGCCTGCGGCAGTCACGGCGGCCCCGAGATCAACGAGAGGCGGCGGCAGTGGGTTCGCGCTGTTGGGATAGGGGAAATCGGCTAGGGGAAGTCGGCTAGGGGAGGCGGCTAGGGGGAGCTCACTGCATGGCAACTTTCCGTGCTATTACATCAGGGACAGCCAGCAAGACCTTGGACTGGGTGACTGGCCAGACTCGATCTCCATCCATCTAACACACTATTGTTCCGGGTGTAGGCCGGGTAGAAGAAGTTGGGTGGGGCTATAGTGGGACGTGGGACAGCTTGGCTGCCGGAGCAGATCAGCCAGATCTTGCCTTCTTCAATTATAAATCAGATAGCTCAACTTTTTGTCCCCTCGTCTCACAACCTTTTGGCGGACGAAAAGTGCTCAATCGCGTGTGTACCTCAACTTAGACACCTTAAATCAGACAAGACTTCTTGCTTTCATACTAAGCAACATGGCCTCCAACCCCCCAGGACAGTGCTGCACAGTTGGTGTCAGGCACGAGTAAGTTGCTCTCTGTGCTGCGTCCTCCCCAGGTGCCGAGGCTCTGGCCCTGGCCGTGGCCCCCAAGCTCCGAGCTCCGATCAGTGAGATTCAAGCTTTCGAGCCCGGCGCAAATGCCAAGCTCAGCGGCATTTGCATTGCATACAAGCACATCCAGGCTGACCACCACATCTCCACTCCCACAGCGGCGAGCCTACCGGCAAAACCATCAAGGTCGGCCAGTATGAGACTTATGTGGCCGAGCCCAAGGGCAAGAAGCACGATGGTGTCGCCCTGCTCTACATCCAGGATATCTTCGGCATCTGGCAGAACTCCAAGCTCATGGCGGACCAGTTCGCCGCCAACGGCTACCACACCATCATCATCGATGTCTTTAACGGCGACGTCTTCCCCAACCCCCCGCCACAAGACATCATGAAGTGGTTGGCCGAGGGCACCGACGGCAACAACCCCCATACCAAGGAGGCTGTCGACGTCGTCGTCGAAGAGGGTCTGAAGTACCTCAAGGAGCAGGGGTTCACCAAGATCGGTGCCGTAGGGTACTGCTTTGGTGCCAAGGTAAGCTGGCTCATATTTGCTCATCACTCACCCCGTCTCGTGCGTGCTGACGGCCCCCATCCTGTTTCTAGTACGTTGTCCGCCATTACAAGGACGGCATCAAGGTCGGCTACGTCGCTCACCCCTCTTTCGTCGACGAGGACGAGCTGGCTGCCATCACCGGCCCACTTTCCATCGCCGCCGCCGAGACGGACCAGATCTTCCCGACTGAGAAGCGCCACCAGTCCGAGGAGATCCTGCGGAAGGTCGGACAGCCTTACCAGATCAACCTGTTCAGCGGTGTATCGGTATGTATTGTCCCGTCCACGAAATACACGACGTCGCTAAGACTCGCGCGCAGCACGGTTTCGCCGTCCGCGGTGACCCCTCGGTCAAGATTGAGAAGTGGTCCAAGGAGCAGGCCTTCTACCAAGCCGTTGCCTGGTTTGACCAGTATCTGCTGTGACTTCCCAAGGAAACAAGGCAAATTAAGTACGAGACTAGACTTTAGAGCTACGGTCACGGACGTCTAGGGGAGACATCACCTCTTGGCGTATGAAGGTTTCCATGACATTTCTTCCACCATCAATTGCCGGATCCTAAGATATGTATGCTTTGATAGCCGTGAATCTCACCGTCGGCCCTCCGTATCACCTTGACGTTCTGCAATCGGGGCAATAGTACATCGGGTTTCCTGAAAATGCATACTGCTTCCAGTTTTTCCTTCCCATGCGTCCTATCCTTGGGCCTCACGGCGAGTAGACTACCAACAGTTGAGTCGTAGATGGGTACGCTGAGAAATAACCACCGGCAACATGTGGTGTACCTCGTAGCGACAAGAACTGATCAGGGACACGACCACTATTTCCCAGTTCTCGCGTTGTAGCTTGACTGGACAGTGATATCGCCTCGCTCGCCCTGCCGGCCGTAACAAGAGGCCTTTACAGCAGATTCAAGAGACCGTCGCCCAAGGATAGATGTGTAACATGATGCTCCTGCAAGTCGACTAACAACCAGAGCGTATCTTCTCACCCGGATGACTAAAAATATATAAGAGAACACGGAGGCACTTTTGAGTCCTTTCTGCTATTCGTTCAATTAGGTCGGGCATATCTTGAACATTACATATGATCAGTCACTGGGCGGCAGATAGTCTCATGTGGTTATGTGGTGCTTGTTCATTGTGAAATGTGAGAATATATAAAGCATTTGTCAAAGTAACTTCAGAATAAACCAGGCGGGCCGTGGTAGAGCTTCTAGCCGACTGATGCACCCGTGCCCTTGAACGCCAGACACCATTTCCTCGAATAAAAAGTCGTAAAGGTAAAGGTCATAATTACCTCTGGGGAATAATAACATAAGCAAGACTGAACCTCTTCAATGCGCACCTAGTCCATGATCATCCACCCGCATCCGCCAAGCATGCCTGCCAGTGCCATGGCCGTCAATATTCCGGCGCCTGCACGGTCGCCTGTCGTGATAGGAGGCGTGGGATCGATGCTCTTGTCCGTCTTGTCGCTACCGCCACTCGAATCCCCGGTTGATGTTCCTCCCGTATCTGCACTGAGGGGCGCAGGGCCGTCCAGCGTGAACAGCACGGCCTGTAAGGCGCTCATCTGCTGGCCTATCCCACTGGTCCCGTCATTTGTGCTTCCCGTCCACTTGAACCCACATGCAATACCATCAAGCGTGGCGCCCGCACTTCCCGCCGCGGACCCGGTGCAGCTGGCTGCCGCAGCTTTCCCCGAGGCCAGGATCATCGGCTTCAGGGTATCGCGGACTGACGGCATCAGCTGGGCGGTCTTGGCCATCCACTTCAGCGCGTACCCCTTGAACGAGTAATTATCTGTCCTGCAGCTGTCTTGGGGCTCGCAAGGCGGTTCCGAGATGATGTTGTTCTTGAAGAAGTACTCCGACGTCCGCTTGATGAGCCCGGTGACGCGGTTTCCCCAGACCTCGTCGCCGCCGGTGTGGTTGTACATTGCTGCCGCCCCGTGCATGAAGATCCCGGCATTGTATGTCCACTGAGCCCTGTCGGGGTTTGAACATTTCCCATCCTTGCTGTCAGCGCCGTCGTAAACGTTGAAATCGTCGTCGATGAATCCCACGTTATCCATCCAGTCATACACGGTAGTCGCCCAGTCGGCATAAGACTCATTTCCCGTGTACAAGGCGAGTCTCGAGGCGATGTTGAAGAAGCATCCGTTGGAGATGGTGTTCTTGTAGGTATATCCGGTGTTGAACGTAAAGATCTGCCATCGCAGACCGCCGGCACACGTGTCGTTCGATTGCTCCCACCGCCAGACATACTCGTTGAAGACGGCCTGGACCGACGCCAGCCACTCGACTCCTCCATCGTTGGTCGAGTTGGGGTTCTTGAAATTCGTCTCGGCGGCTGTCATGGCCGCCATCGCCCAGAAGCCCTGGTCGTCATTTCCCTCGGTGAGGGTCTGGTTTTCCGGCATGAAGTCGCCGTCGTCTCCTATTTGGTGTTGGATAGCTTGGTATGTCTCGTCGACGTAGCTGTCATCGTCGGTATAGGCCCAGTAGTCGACAAGTGTTCCGAACATTGCTCCTGCTTCCCACCAGTAGTACGGGTCCGGCAAGTTGCCAGGCACGTCGCCGGTATTATTGCCCGTATACCATTGCAGCATTCCCCATGCGATCGTCCCCGCCCCTTGTTTTATCGAATCTGCGTTCGTCGTGTCAGCAAGCAGTAATTGGATGCGCAAATATGAGGTCAAATCGGAAAATGCAATGCAGAGATGCCCAGCCCAAGGAAGGAGATTGGTGGAGATGCGCCATGTGCCCCCGTGAGAAACTACATGCCGTCAAGGCGGCTGATGTACAACGAGGTTTGAACACGCCGCTGTGCTCCTCGCTATATGTGACCATGGAAAATAAGAGCAATATTATGACTTTTTCCCGTACTCTCAACGTACCATCTGATGACCAGTCAATGTCGACGCTAGCCGCAGCGAGAGGCGCGAGGACACTCAATGCGCAGAGCGGCCACGCGGTTGATCGCATTATGATTTTTATGGTGTTTCCGTGGACAGAAATGAGTGACCAGACTCAAGACCACATCGGATTGATATTGCTCGGCGGTCGGTCGTGTCGTGGAGTCTTGGCGAGGCGTTCCGGGAGGTGGTAGTAGTCTATGGGTTAAAGCAGGGGCTTAAAAGAAGCGAGGCCAAGGAAAAGCCAAGTCCTGCTGGAAGGGCGTCTAGCGAAGCGATTGCGGGTTTTAAGGCTGTAACACGGGCATGATGGGCACGTAATCCTCTTTTGTGGGTATTGACGGTGCTTTGCGCTGTTCGGACCGATGAGGATTTGATCCGTCATGCCCGTGTGGGTTTACACTGGGTCTCGCTCTGTTTTCACGGCTGTTCCAGCGACAGTGAGGATCCGTCACAAAATCCCAAGGCTGCGTCGTCCGTGATTGGGTGATTGCCCTTCTTGTCATTTCAATCCTCCCTCAGAACTTGGAAACACTGGACTTAGTCAGTGTTGCTGATGTGTTGTTGGCTGCGAGCGCGCTGGTCTCAATTTCTATGTGCCACTTTTTCCCCTGGAAATGTGGACTGAACACAAGCAATTCATGCGCCGGCCGCGCGCATCGAGTGCCCCGGTGACGTAATTCCATCTACACAAGAAGCAGTGATTGTCTATTCAGCTGTGTGCCGTGGTCAATTGCAGTAAATATTTAAAGCCCTGCGCATTGCCATGCAGAGACTTCCACCAATTCTCAGTATCAACCCAATCGGCGGGATGTTAAAACGAACAAAATGATTTGTTGGCTGTCTCACTAGTCAAACAGCCAGCTCGCGGGATGCCTGCACTCTTCGACGTGGTGCTTCCACCAACAGTGGGTGGAATGGATGTGTAGTTGCAAAGCGTGCAAAGGTAGCTGGAGCCCTCCTTATGGCGCTCATGAGGATTTTCCGTTCCTGCATGCTCCTGCATACCTGCCCGTATTAAGATTGAAGGGATGGACTCGTATTGACGTCCTCGGAAACAGACCACTTTGGCGACCCACTTTCATGTGTGACGGGATCCCTCGCGGTATCCACTTGCCTTGGATAGACTGCATGTGACGTCGATCTCAAGGGTAATTTTTTGATTTGCCCAAAAATAGAACATCCGCTCCAGCCTCAGGGCTGAGAATGTTTACAGAAACGCGTATAGCTCATCTGCGCCGCGACAGATTTGCAGACCGGCCTGCTGCACGCAATGCCGTCCCAGCCACTCTACAATGTGTCTAGAGACATGAAACAAAACATAGCTGTTCCCGACCCTGGGTATAAGCACCGTGTTTCATTCAACGAATCACTCTCAATGGCTGGCCCTTGGGCCGGACCAAGATCAGCGTTAAGATGCCACAATCCTTTGGTGCTCCAGCAGAAATCGGTTTCTACAGTATTTTTAATTATTCTGGCAGGTAATGTCGTCCAGTTCACTCATTAATAAATTTCGGCGACTTGCTACAGCTTGAACCTACTGCACTTAGTCCGGAAGGGGTTAAACTTTGCCGAGGTGGAGCCGAGTCTTCTTGTTCCAGGGCGTGCAGACCAACACAGCATGGTTTCACGCAATGCCTGGACAACCACTTTGAAGCAGACAGTCGATAGCTCGTTCAAGTGTCTCCGCTCGGATTTCTCATACCTAATCAACATCAAAGCCTTTCAGTCGTGCGACGTACTGATTGCGTGAGGCATGTCAAATGAGACGCCGGCCTCGCAACCACACTAGGACATAGAGTGAACATTTCAATCAAAAAAACTGTTGTTCCTGGCCACTTTTGAGGAGAAGTCCCGGCCCCCAGCTCTGATATCTACCTGTGACGGTATATGCATGTCCAAGGAACGGGACACTCCTGAGACATCATTCCTCGTGCGAGGCCGGATTGACGTGACACTTGGGTACGGCGTTGTGGGTTTCCATACCACCTCGCAGGCACAGATGCCGAGTTCGGACCTTTGGTACAGGCCTTAGTTGGTGTGTTCATCATGAGGTCAATGCCTTCAAGGGATTTGGAGTCCAGGTGCCCGGGCAGGTCAACTGCTACCGGCCGATCGACACTAAGTCAACGCTTGCGAGGGGGAAAGTGGAAGATGAGCAGCAGACTCGACTGAGCCAAGACTCGGTAGATGCTGGATAGGCGTGATCGGATATGATAGGAGAAGTCCCCATGGTGAGGGCTACACGAGCGTGTTGAGAATATACTGGGGTGGTTGACGTTTTCGGGCAGTGCCGAGTCGTGTTAATCCCCTTTGGTATCCTGCCCAGCACAATCGCCGGGCGCTACAAGAAAACAAAGTAAATACGAGGCTGTTGTGCCGTGCCTTAGACAAAGCATTCACAGCCCAGTGGTGCAAATGCTAATTCAATGATGTCAAACCAGCTGATCTGCGCGAGGGGCTGACAATGTTGCTAGCAACCGCTTAGACTCAAGCCGGTCGCCAAGTTAAATAGAACGGCGGGATGAGCTCTGCCCGAGCTCAGGCGCCAAATCCAAGCTTATTCGGTGTGCCGAGCAAAGCTACTGCTCCCCCTTCGAGCTTGCACGACGCGATTGAGGCCGTTTATGGTGCTCTCAAGGCGCGCTTGCAATCAGCTCTACACAGTGAGCAGGTCATTTCCCTCAAGTGCTGTGCATCAAGCACTTGTCCTCGCAACACGACTTTCCATGTGATACAATAGCCACTCCACAGTCGGCTGAAAGCAGTGATCTGCACGCATTGAATGTGTCCGAGAACCGTGTATATAAACACAGTCTCGCTTCCAGTCTTCAGTGTTTCCGTACATGTGTGTCATTCTCCTGTTCGAGTGCCATCTGTTAGCCTTCTAGCAGCGAAGGAGTCGAAACAACTATTTCTAAAGTTTTGTTCAAGCAAAGAACCATCTTCCAAAATGAAGACTTCAAGCCTAGTCGCAGTTGTCACCGCTGCTTGTGGCACCCTCGCGGCACCCACACCACGCGACGCAGGGTCGAGCGTTGCTGAATTGCTCAGTTATGGAGGCAGCGCCCTGCGGATAACAATTGAGCCCCTCGAAGGCGGAGGAGACCAAGTCTTCGACTTCAGCTCAACACAGCTCGTCAAGGCTACCCCGGATCAGGTCGTCAACGGTACAACACCCACTGGCGGTCTAGCCGGCGCTTCTGGGACATACAATTTTGGTATCAACTCGCAAACTGATACAATCTGCTACAATATCACGCTCTACGGATTCCGTGGCGAGTATCAGTCTCCGGCAGCCACTGCGACCCATCTCCATGAAGCCGCCCGCGGTGCCTCTGGGCCGCCCAGGATTGCGTTCCCCAACCCACAGCCTTTGGTCGACAACAAAGATGTTAGGAACAGTGTCGGGTGTCTCACTGGTCCTTTCAAGACTGGGCTCCTCGCCAACGGAGTGGATACTGGCACTGGGTTCAAAGTTGCCAGCATCGAGAAGAATCCGGCGGGATTCTTCGCCGATGTTCACTCTAGTCTCGCAGTTCCTGGTGCTGTCCGAGGACAGTTGGCCTGAGATTCCCGGCGGAGCCAAGTACAGATGTGGACCCCACGGAAATGTAACCTTCTTTTTGAGACAAGACCGTGGAGGTCAGAGACGGGCACGGGTCATGAGGCTCGCTGCCGCCTGCATTGTACGCAGATTAATTAGTAACTGAATTCGATTATTGTACTGTAATGGCCGAACCACAATGATAGTGGAAAGACCAAAGCCATGTGCTGCCATTGACCAGTATTCATCAACCATGAGTTTCTTAGATCCCAGACAAAACGAATACATTAGTCTTCATGAGTGTCTGCGTCCTCTTATCCATTGGAGTTTGGCCTCATGAAAGAATAGAGAGACTCGCACCTGCAAAAGCGGAGAATACACCGGTACATCACCACCTCGCCCACACCCACACCCACACTTAACACCCATACCCACACCCAGACGCCCATTACTTATATGCTTATCACACATACCTAAACTACTAGTATACGTCTAATTAAACTTAGATATATAGGTATTAGGTACGGGTGAGCGAATTAGTCTTAGGCAATATACTTTGATTAGCTATTGCTATGATGTGAGTTAATGTACCGGTGCACCCTCCATTTTTACAGGTGCGAATCTCCGATTTCTTTTTCAGTAGGGTACGGCCCCTGAGTCGGGATGATACAAGGTCATTCAAGCAAAGGATATGGGTCACCGTGGACTAGTTGAAAAAGTAATGTGGAACATGAACGTGCAACTTTGAATGGTTTGAATCTGCTTCTACCAATCGCTGTATCCATTCTCTCCTAATTACCTATTCTCAAAATTTCCGCTGCCCTCAACACCGCCTTCGCCGTCTTGTCAATCCACTCCACAGCCGCGACTTCATTGCCGGAATTAATATTATCCGTCACAGCAGGAAACACGTCCGCACCATACCCATTATCAATGCCCGGCGCAGAAATCACATTCTTGAACGTCTCTCGCCCGGGCAACCCTCCTGCGCTCGCGAAGCCCCGTGAAAAATCCTTGTACTTCGAATTCACCACCTCTACCATCACGCTGTCATTAAAGGACACGGCTGTCTGCGCGACTTTGGCAATGTTCTCCGCTTGAATCGTGAATTCCTTGATTGCGTCTGCGATGGGCGAAATTTCGAGCTCAGGGAAGTCGGAGTCAGCAATGGTTTCGTTAAGCTCGGCGAAGTAGGCCGAGAGGACACTGGCAGCATTGGGAAGGTCCCATGGTATGAGAGGGTCGTCGGCGATGTGGTAGAGAATTAAAGTCAGCCACTGGCCGATTGATGTATGCACTTTGAAACCTGGGTCGCCGAATTTGGACATCCAGGCGTAGGAGTCATAATTGGAGTGGTAATGGTAGACGGGATCGGTCTTGCCACCGTCACTACCGATGTCAATCTGAACTGGCATTAGGACCGTCCTTTGTCTCACGCAAAAAGACAAAGTGTAGATAGAATGGAAAGGTTGTAAAAGACTTACACAGCCGATTCCATTCTGGTAGAAGCTGGCATAATCAGATCCACTACCGAGGGGAGAGATCTCGCCTTCAGTCACGTTGTACCACATGTCGTACAGCGTAGTGAAATTGCCCCAGTCTTCAGGAAAGAGAATTTTCTTCATCTGTTCAACAACAAACGTCTGAATCTCACCCGACCCAGAGAAGGCGGTTCTTGGGCCCGAAACTGCGACGTCAAGGTTGAGATAAGCGACTGCAGTTGTTTGAAGCCAGGGAAGATGGGACTCGACCCATTCGGTTGAACCTTGAAGACCGAATTCTTCGGCATCCCACGACCCTAAAATGCTATTGATGTGTGTTAGCGTTCAAGGTACTGTACGAGATCACCGCCGAGGGTCGGTGCTTGCCACATACATAGTCCTGCGGGGCTTCCAGCCTCTCTCAAGTAGCTTTCCAAAAGCATTTGCCAGCTCAATGAGTACAGCACTGCCGGAATTTGGATCTGCCGCGCCGCCAATCACCCAAGCATCTCTGTGATTCCCCACAACGACCACCTCTTCAGGGTTTGTTCCGTTGATGACACCAATGACGTCCCACACTGGCTCAATCGACTCGTGCATGACATGATCCATGTTGACGAGTGCACCAGGAGCAGGTCCAGAGTCATAAGTGATGTTGCCGAAGCCGCCTATCCAGCCACTGCGGTTCGCTTCCTTGGCCGTAACGCCGTGCCCTTGGAGAGTAGTAAGGAGAGGAAGGGCATCCTTCATGCTAATGGGAATCGAGGGAATAGATGGATTGTAAAGTGAGGTGTTTCCACGGGCAGAGTCTGGACCCGAGGCCCATCCGACCGTTGAGGGATCTCCACTATAATTCAACGTGTCAGTAGTACTTGTATTCTCTTGGCCAGTACCGCGCTTGAGCACGACTCACCTATAAAGTGACGAGAACCGGACCGAACCTCGCTGAATCGAAGAGGGATTTCTGGCTGGGCCATCTAGTGAAAATGTCAGGCAAGGTTCTAGCTTTGTGGGAGGACGAGACGGACTTGGATATGCCTCGTAACCATTCTCCTCAGTAACCTCTCCATCGTCGAGCGGGTCCGTAAAGATGATGCAGCCCGCCATTCCGTTGTCTTGGGCATTCTTAACCTTGGTGCCTCGGTAAATGCCGCCATAATTGGCCATCGCAATCTTGCCCTTCAAGTCAATTCCAGCATCAATCAAGACCTGGAAATCAGCACGGGTGCCACGTCTGCATGCATCAGAACGTCAACTCCAAAGTTCAGGACTCGCATGCGGCTTACCCAACGTAAACATATTCCGCGGTGACATTGCCACTCCCACTCATGGCATGGTAGGCTGGAATCAGGTTGGGATAACTACTCGTATCATCCTCGGTCAACACATCCTCCACCAGGTTCGCCTCGTGCGTTGTCCCATCAGCCCTGATAAGCGTCAAGCTTGAGTGCTCAGGGTACGTGTACCATATGGGATACTCCGCCAGCCAGGCGTCAAGGCCCGCGTCTCTCCACTTCTGTGCCGTCCACTCCGCCATTGACTTGTTGTGGGAGCCCAAGTGGTCGCCATGAGTGTAGTAGTAAGACCAGTCACTCAAACTCTTGTTATCGAACGAATTGATGAGGATTGTTTCAGTCTCTGTGAGCGCGGGCGGATACTCTACTTCTGCGCGTTTGGCATGCTTATTATGGGCGTGGTGCTGGTGCATGCGGCGGTGCAACGCGCCCCAGTCTCGTTGGCAGGCATATGCCAGAGCGCCCAGAAGGACGAATGAAGTTAATAGACGAGACATTGAGAACTCAACTGGCTTTAATCAGCCCGAGAAAATGGTCATTCAAGCACAACCAGGAGCCCTGAAACATGCGCCCAATTGCTGCTCCCCTGCATCTTTTATTCGTGAAGCGAAACCTACGCTCTCGCGTCATGATCTGCTGCATCGGCAGATATGGTGCCGAAAAGTGTAAGCTGGCTATCGCTCTCCAGCATGAGCTTCCGGCATTCCACGGCAGCTGTGTATAGGCTGATGCCGTGATCAGTCGCAGTTGCCTCATTCAGGAACGTCTGCACAGCGGTGAACTGAAATGGCGGGGTATATATCTTGGCGCACATCCTCAGCAAGTTAACGTGGGGGGAAACAATGAGGGACACTGCCTTGGCACACATCACCGGCTGCGCAGGCGACGGCGGTGGTGTTGTTGCGGAGAGGAGAAGATAAGCGTTGGCTTGGCAAAGCTAACCCACTGACGACAGGTAAACTTGTGCAACCTCTTGTCGATCTGCCAACACGGGCTTGTATGCTTATTTTGTCAATAGCATGTAATACCTTATCCTTAAAGTGAATTAATATTAATAAAAGATAAGCAGGAAGTATAACAACAAAGCACTAATAATACTGGAAAACTGAAACATCAAGTGTATATATTATGTTGATCTTTTCATCGATTAGGATTTAAGATATATATAAATTAGACATTTCTAGGCCTCGTGATATCACATAAAGCTAAATAAATACAGAGTCTTTAATACATGTGTTGTCAAACTCATACTCAAAGATCCTGCCTCTTTTGGATGTGCAGCGGATGTGCATTTGTGGGCGCCTCTAACGTCCCCGGCCCAGATTCCGGCCCCCCCCTGATCCCAGCCCCCTCATAAAACTATTATAAAGCACTTATTTTTCTACTTTCCTTTAATTTATATAAATAAACAAGAATAATATTAATAAAATATTTTAAAAAAGACTTTAATAATTAAATTTATAATAATATTAAAATAAAAATTTAATATTTTAAAATCATTATTATTTTTATTAATATCTTATTAAAGAAATTAATTATTATTATAAACTTTTTAAATATATATTATTTATAATATAATATAATAAATATTAATATTTATAAGTTTAATTTTATTTTATTTAATTTATAAATTAAAGATTTTAATTTTTTTAATAAAATTTTATATAAAAAACAACTTTAAACTTTATTTATTAATATTAAATAATTTTCTTTATATATATAATTTATATATAAAGTCCTTATATATTTATAAATTTATATTATATTTTAAAAAGAATTTTAAATATAATATTAAAAGAGATATAAATAAAGATATAGGTATTAAGAAATATATAATAT
Organism: Diaporthe sp. P3_1W; assembly: GCA_037177825.1. Lineage (NCBI taxonomy): Eukaryota > Fungi > Ascomycota > Sordariomycetes > Diaporthales > Diaporthaceae > Diaporthe > Diaporthe sp. P3_1W. The sequence continues at coordinate 4,403,337 of JBAFXB010000008.1, forward strand.
TTATTAATAATCCTTAATATTTTCTTTATTCTCTATTTAGAAATTCTTATAAAATTTAATTTATTATATATAAAAAAATAATATATATATAACTTAAATATAATTATTTATATATATAAATTTAAAGTTTACTTATTATTAAGATTTTAATAGAATTAAATATAAAGGTTGGAAAAGATAGTGTTTTTTGGTGGGAATACACCAAAAAGCAGGGGGCCAGGATCAGGGGGGGGCCGGAATCTGGGCCGGGGACGTTATACCCAACCTAAACCTCCACTTCTCGAGTACGAGTGAGCCAGTTACAAACTCGACGTCGCACTCGGGTGCGGGAATTGCACAGACGTGAATTATAAAATTCTTGGTAAGATGTCGTCCTGAGCGTATCAAATATCCGCCTCCGTAAGGAGACCATGATGCCTCAAAACCATCAGTACTGAAGTACACTTTGCCATTGGTAGGTCTTCCTGAACGCGCCTTCAGGTTTTATTCAGGCGGGGCAGCCTTGACCTTCACCTGCAGGCTGTCTCGTTCTGAGCTACCTTGACGCCAACTGGGTCAGAAATGTAATAGCCTTCTGACCATCGCCTTTCCAGTTGGCCAAGCGTGGTCAGCTTCTTGCGCAACGCCATCTAGCATACATATGCCTCCCTACTAGGTTCCTCTGCCTCAAGTTTCCGAACAGAGTCAGCACCAGTGTGAGCAGAATTGTAAGGACCACTCCACCCGTCGAAATTCACAGTCCTAATTCCAGCGGATTCGGAGGGTAGTATTAGAGCTTCGTCATCCATACTTGTAGTGTCCTCCCACTCCTGGAAAGTCGTCAAAAGCACATCCTGTAACGCTTGCGTTTTCACACGGAGTCCACTGGACTTGGACACGCCGGCTGTGGGTTTAGACGGTGTGTATTCCACTGCCTGTTTCTGACGCTCTCGAAGCTTTGCCCGCTTAGCAGATGCTCCCCTATCCGTGTAGAGAGCGCGGAATGAGACCAGACACCCAATGGTGAATGCTAGCGGATGTCCATCAGTAAGAGGCTCGCGTAAAGATTCAAGATATTCACGAGTACGTACCGACGTCGAACTCGATATTGAACCAGAACCAGATCCAGGTCACGTTCAATTGCTTCATGTTGTCTTCCGAAATCGACTGATAGACGCCTCCGAAAATGCTTCCGCGAGTGATCGTGACCGCAATGGTAAAAGCAACAAGTCCAAAGATTCCAGAGAGGACAAGCTTTTTTCGAAGGCCCAGCTTACATCCCCAAGTTATCCAAATGGGAAACCCAATTACTTTGCATGTCTGATTAGTGACGCTCTGGAATTGTTTTCGGCCCTAAGGAACTTACTCATAGCATCCCCAACAGCGTCAAGTGAGCAGGAGACCTTAGAGATGGTATAACTTCCCATAACCGAGCTTGGGCTGCTGCACTTTGCGATCACCTGTTCAGCAGGTGGCATCAAGCACTTAAAATCGACGGTACCGATGACAATGACACCAGCTGCTAGATTGAAAACAACAACAAACCACCACAGCATGCGGTACATCTTAACGTGGTTTCCGAAACGACGGAAAAACAAAAGGAAATTTATCTTTATGAGCCAAATACCAAGGTAATTCAGCACCATGAGGACACCGAAATTGCGGAGGCCTGTCGTTGTCTCGCTCATGAAGTCTGGCGAGGGCATCGCCTCGCCGTTCCCCACTGCCACCATGTTGTAGATATAGCCGACGCAAAGTTGCCCGATGATGGTGGCTGCGAGTAGCAAGCATAGAGAGAGTATCATTAGGTAGTCTTCGGGGAACAGACGGCCGAAGCATATGACTCGGATTGAGAGTCTGCTGCTGAATCCAATGATGCAAAGCCCGAAGCCAGCCCAGATGATTCCCTTTCCGCGATCACGTCAGTATACTTTTAAGTACACGACAGAAAGCACCCGATATTCGTTGTAACATACATGGAATGCTTCCAATGAAACCAGTGGCGGTGTTGTCGGAACTGGTGTGCCCGTCGAAGCCATGGCAGCGGCGAGGTCAGCAGGTACACGATGCGATTGGTTCCTGTCGTGTTTGAATGCAATGAAAGTTTGAGGCGAATAAATCTGCAGGAAAAAGTCGAGGGTCTTCAAGGACCAGCGTTTGTATGTGTTCAGTATTCTCTTCCGAATAATGGAAGAGAAGTAATCGGCGAGGATACGAGAGGGAGAACTGAACGGATCTAGGCTCCTCGTGGAATGGTCGATCAATAATACTTATAATACAGGTATAGACCAACGAAGGTGACAGCCGATCCACTTCCATTTTCTTGGCCCTGGATGATATGGTACAATAGACACAATCATTGGTATGCACCAGTACCTTCATCCACCTGGCTGCAAACCCCGCTGCGAAGCGAGCTCACAGATTGAGATACATACTAAGATCCTGTTGTTTCTAAGTTATACACCTTTATGTAAACGTAATAACATTCCCTGAAATGAGTGGCACAGCAACTTGAATTGATAAGAACGGATAGGATAAGACAATATTCTGTGGAGCTTCAGGGAAGACTATGCTATTGGAACCATTTCTAGCTTAGAACGAAGGTCCGGATGCCCGAACTCTATTCATAGTAGTTCAGGGTAGCATGAGTGTGCCTAGCCGCCGAGCCAGTGAAGGGCTAGGGACCAACAGTGACGGTCTATCCACAAAAGAATGACACCTTGGCCCCGCAGACTCGCTGTTTTAACCAACAGCACCCTTTAATGCAACCCGACAGAATGGTTCATACTTCGCCAACGTCAAACTTTTGCTCAGCCCAACATCATCTACTATGCCCACTCAGCCAGCCAACATGCAACGACTCGGGGAACACCCGAGCCCAGGGAACTCAAGCCCCACTATGGAGTGCAACGGTGTCTCTAACGATGTGACGGAAGTGACCTTGCAGATTTGCGGATACCAACCAGTCCTGCAGGTTGAGGTTTCCCGTTGGCCTCTCGTTACCCTCCATAGTGACCCACACCCTCAGATGCTCTGCCCTGGTCCCTGGTCAGCATTATTGGGGGCACCTGTTGGGGCTGGGAGCCTCGGTGGCAGGAGAGGACGACAACGTTGTCTTGGCAATCAAGGCTCAGGCGCGGCGCCTTGGGCCTTTAAGTGCATGACTTCGGCCAGGCCCAGTTCGCATAGGCGGGTCGGGTCAAGCGTCAAGCCACAGCAGAAACTCCTCACAACCGACCTTCAACGAGTCGCCTCGCCAGACCTTTCTTCAATTTTCTTCACGTTCCTTTTGACCCTTTTCTTTGTTGGCCTTGTTGGCCTATTCTAAAGCTTGCCGTCAGCACCCACGCTTTGATTGTTAGGTTTGGAAATATCTGAGGCTTGCCGCAAGACATTCAGCATGTCTTCTGTTTTCCAAATCGCCGCGGGCATTGCTGCCGCAACCTATGTGTTGCTGGTCGCTCTCCTCCGTTTCACCCAGGATTCGAAGGAGCCCATTTCCATCAGCGACAGCATTCCATTCATTACGCCTATCATCAACATGATATTGAAGGGTAGCGACTTTCACCGTCAAATGAGGTAAGTATTCCAACATCCCGTCTGCACACCGGGATCACACTACCAGAGAATAAGTGATGCTAATCCAGCTTCAGAGATAAATACAACCTGCCCATATATACGCTGCGGTTGCCTGGTTCGCGGATGTACATTGTCAACTCGCCAACTCTTATCACGTCAATCCAGGCTCAATCCCGAGCACTCTCTTTCACCGCCATAGAGGCCAACATAGCCGCCAATCTTCTTGGCTGCAAAAAAACGACCATCGACATCATAGGTCGTGACGTGACCAAGGATGACAGCTATCTCATGAGCTTTCCCAAGTACGTCCATTCCGCCCTCAGTGCTGGACCTGCACTGGATGCCATGAACAGAAGAGCAATTCAAGTCATTGCCGGGTCTCTGGACGCATGGTCTCATAAGAAGACCACCGAAATACAACTGTGGCAATGGGTTCGCCATGAGTTGCTTATGGCGTCGACTGAGGGTGTGTACGGACCTAAAAATCCGTTCCGCGATGATCCCTACATGGAGAAAGCCTGGTAGTAAGTGGAGGCAGCGTCCGCCCACCCAGTGATACCCGAGTTGCACATTTTGATGCTCTGCTGACTAGCACAGCACATTTGAACCAAACATGATGATGTTCATCCTGAAGCTCTTCCCTCAGGTGTCCGCCAGGGACAGTTTCAAAGCACGTGAATACATGGTCAAAGCCTGGGAGGAATATTTCAGTGCGGGCTCGCATCTTCTGGGTTCAGAGCTGGTGAAAACTCGCGTCAAAATCAATGATGATTTCGGGATCCCCTTGATGGAGACGGCTAGAATTGAGGTTGCGGGGAGCCAAGCCATCATCACCAACACTCTTCCAGGAGCCTTTTGGATGGTGTACCACATCTTCTCCGATCCGGTGGTTCTTGAGTCCGTCAGGAATGAGTTGACCAAAGGTGTGCGGCAAGACGAGGATGGCACCTGCGCCATTGACTTAACCCATGTCAAATCGTCCTGTCCCATCTTGCTTTCTACTTTCAAGGAGACGATGCGTCTGCACTCAACCAGCACGGCTACCCGTATCGCCATGGAGGATTACCAACTCGGCAACAAGTACCTCTTCAAAAAAGGAAGCACCATCATGATGCCGTCAAAGGTGCAGCACACGAATCGAGAAGTGTGGGGTGACACAGTCGACACATTCAATCACGAGAGATTCGCTCCTGGGGCCAAACGCGTCAATCCGGTCGCTTTCCGTGGATTTGGCGGCGGGACCACACTGTGTCCCGGACGGCACTTTGCATCCACCGAGATACTCATGTTCGCGGCTCTACTCGTTCTTCGATTTGACCTCACACCTGTGGATGGCAAGTGGACAAAACCCACGACAGCCAATTCATCGCTGGTGAATGCCATGCCCGTCCCTGACTCAGATATCAACATTGAGTTGCGTCCTAGGAACGACAAGGCATGGCGAGTGTCCTTTTCGGGATACGACATGGGAATGGAGATAGCAGCCGAGGACATGGGTGTTGCCGTCTCTGACCCAGGGCATTGAGCAACTACCTGAGCCGTTAAACGGTAGAGAAGCTTTGTGAAGAAGGCTTGAATTCGTTACTCGTTGGAATGCAACAGAAGTGCCTCTTCCGATGCGTCCTAAGATCTCGATGGTTTCTCCAACAAGCCGATGTATGAATAACCAATTGATGTCACCTTGATCGACATATAGTCGTTTTCTTGAAGTACCAGACGTTTTCCGACGCGGTTGGCCATATCTGAATACTCATTTTTCCTGGTGCCGCGCTGAGAATAATGGCCAGCAATTTCGCTCGGGGGCATTGCAAGGCCTCAAGACTGATGGGATGATTCACTGATGAATACTAAAGTAATGATGAGAGCTGTGCAGGATTCATATTGTTGAAACGCAGAGTTTCTTTGACAGTCGAACACTATATATAAAGTCCTAATGTGCTTTCTTCTCTTACCGCTTGGAGCAAGCCTGAGTCGAAATTCAACGATGACAGCTAGATTGGAAAGGGGATGGAACACCAGCGGGCATGCGCCCACTGTTCGTGACACTTTGAAGGGTTGGTAGCATGAAGCCGTGATCCAGTTGATACCGCGCTATTCATAACATCAACCGCCGCCGGCTCGTTTTTTGGCTGGCTTTTCAATCCGAGCGAGCAACACTAGGCTGAACCCTAGCAATGATCGCACAGTAGGAATAGAAAGAAGCTAGGCTCTCCTCGTTGCCATACTTTAAACGAAACTCAAATCAGTTCTGGACTCAATTTGAGTGGCAAAGAAGAGTCAGGTCAGATACTCACAGCAATATAAGCCAGTTGCAGCTGCTTGTGGCTGGGCTTGGTGAGCCAGTGAACCTGCTTGAAGTTGAGAGTCTCGCCTCCGCGCCACTCCTCGATTTGTTCATCCATCTCATGATAGTCCTCTATGCGCATCATACCGCTCATATGAAGTGCTCGATCGTTACCAATGATCATGGGGTCCTCGTCCTCGTAAAAGTTCTCGAGACTCAGCACAGGCTTCACACTCGCCTCGAATCCGAGGCGGCCGAATGTCTCCCAAATGACCATGTCGAGGCCCTTCAGCATATCAGGAAGAATCACTGCATCAGTGCTGGTGTGTGCATATGCGTGACTGCAATAGAAGCCGAGGCAGCCGCCTGTCGAGGAAGTGTAAGCAAGTTTTATCAGAGCGCCTACGTTGATATATAGCAAATTGAGGAGATTGCTCACCTTCCGGCATGAAATCCTTGTTCTGAACAATACTTTTCAACGACACGTAGATTGGTAGCTGCGTCGCATCAAGCACAGGGGGCTCGACTCCGGTAAGCATGCCGCCTCCGCGGACAGCATACAGATTGTAAGTCAATGTCAGACGGTAGCCGGATTTGACCTCGAGTACCTCATGTTCACAATCACTGTAGAATGCGGCCCACGATATCTTATCCTGGTGGCTACCCCAATCATACGTCACCTCCCTGCCTTTGTGTCGGACCTGGAGCTGTCCGCCCTCGTGTTCAAGCGGCAGGCAGACAACTAGGGAGCCGAACTGGGTGCTGCCCCGAGGGGTGTCGATATGTGGTTTGAATTTGCCAGATGGGCTGGAGTAGACCTGATGTTTCATCAATGAGTAGGGTCGTCGAAAATTGATATGAGCTCGGTGGGAGCCGGGGGGAGCCCGAGGGGATAGCTCACATTCAACTTGTACAGCTCCGCTCTCACACCTCTTCGGAGGTCGGATTCTGGAGTGCTTGGCAAAAGCACTTGGGCAATGCCATCGATGATGCCGCATTCGTAGGGATTGAAAGTGCTAGCGAACCTATTGGTGTCCATCTTGAGGGCCTTTCTATACGTCTCATCGAAGACATCCTTGCCATGGTAGCCGAAGCTAGCGGGCTCCAAATCATTCATCAGCTTCTCGACATTCGCCTGCCTGTTGGGCACGATGGGAAGGACGAGTTTGGCCTGCGACGCTGGTGTTTCCGGTGTGGCCGGGTCCCAGCGGATAGTGACAGGCTCGGATGTTGAAGAGATCTGTTTTTTGTCGGATGCGAAGGCTTGACCAGGCTTGGTGATGGGAATTGTACCGCCGCAGGTGAAGATGGTCTTTTCTGTTTCTTTTCCAAGCTCTTCACGCAATTGATCCAGAAGCTTGGCTGTAACTGGATCACGTAGGACCTCGGATTGAGACTCTGACTGAGACGTCGCCATAATGTTGATTCCAATAGAACTGTTCACAGTAGATGGCACTTGATAGTCCTTTCAAGTGCAAATGAGGGATTGGGACCTTCTCAAACGACTGCTAACATTGAAGCTGCCAAAGTGTGAAGGGTGTTTGTGGTATGTTTCCGTAAAAGATATCAGTTGGAACGGGAAGGGAGGACCCCTTTTATAAAACGTAGACTGTGATCGGCTGTCGCGGTAGAAGTTTGAATTAAAAGATGCATCAATACATTGGTGAGAGTTCGCTAGGCAACAAGCGCAGTTGGCTTCCAGAGCCACAGGCGGCCAACTGGGATTGCTCCACCATACCTAGGTAATGTGGCTACAGATGTATTCACATCTACTGTTACTGTTCAGCATTCACATGCTACCCAAAAGAAAACAAGAAGGTTCAAGCCAAGCGTTTATCCACTGTCGCGAGAACTGAATATCTCACAGTTGCCCACCTACTCCGCAAACTCTAGGCAGCAAGTGGGTCGTGATTAGTCTCAAGCAGTTGGGCTGTCACATCTCAACCTTATCCGTTGGACTGGCAGAGGTTCAAAAGAGCTGGAATTTCTGGTTGGCCTTGTTTTACAATGCTATTGGCTGGTTTCGACATGTTGGTCCACATCTTGCAGGGCTTTGAATTTCGAACAGGCAGCCTACAAGTCACCAACCTCTTTTGGCTTTCCTTTCCTGGGGCAGGCCTGCTTTCCTTCACACCTCTCGAAGACGCCGAAGCCCGTGCGACATCAGATGCTTATGTTCTGCATTCTTGCCCAGTCACTTCCTCGCACCTGGGATCTATAACAGTTTCCTAGCCAGAAGACAGATGTATTGGATAACACTATCCTCGCCAAGCATCACCTAGGTATCGAAAAGGGAGGATTATACGTCGGAACGATATCTTGTGCATATGTAGTCCAAAATATGGCAATACTTTGACCGGTCCAAGCGAACGACGAGAACGGCGGACTGGCATGCATGAGGGTTCCGACATCATATGTCAACGTAATCACACCAAGTTATTGCTTAGTGGGATAGCTGAAACACATAAGCAACACTGCTCCTGCTCATCTACCAGTGAGCCTGCACCCCAAAAGGAGAAACATGCAGGGTCAGTGGGCTGCATGCCGCATCTCCAGACCTATCGTTTCTCGCTTCTCTGGGAAAGGACGCACGCTAACTTCAACACAACACTTAGTCTCGTCCTCGGTTCAACAAGGCAACCAGCCATCAGCCCAGGTCGCTTTCTTTCTTGCTATGTCTGTAAAAGAAGCCATCGCGCCCGCACTGCAAGGTCATCACGGCTCAGTTGCTAGCCACGCATCCTTCTCCATGGCCTAGGAAATGATATCCCCCTGGCCAGTCCGGGTGAATCCTTCTGTATCACCACACCAGCTGGACCAGCGGTACACTCAGCTCTAAGTCTGTTCTCAAGCTCGTTTCTGGATCCAACTCCTAGGCTGCCAAGCCAGCTAGAATCTGTTCTTCGGTGGCACAGCAGGGGGGAGACCCAAACTTTGGAGCACACTCACAGGCGACTTTGACCATCACTTGTTTGCCCCGTCAAGCAGTCACTACTGAGATGCTTCCAGAAATTGTCTTTCTTTGTGCCGTTTTATTGCTGGGTCCCTCCTCCATTCCGCCGGCAGACCAATTCATCAACATCCCCTCGTGATCATGAGTTCGGCAGCTATGTGGCGGGGAAAACGGAGGGCCGTGGCCGAGTTTCCGCAAAGGGCAATTAGCACCTGTTGGGTCTGCGGGGAGGCGCCCAATCAGCTGGGATGCGGGCGGGAAAAGGGTGGGCAGGGGGGCCCGACATTAGTCTTGTACCGACACGCATTGCGAAAAAGACATTCCACGAAGCAGCCTGAAGGAGCCAGGGAGCCCGATCTAGTTTGGGGGGCCGTCGGAGGACTTTCCACGCATCTTGGGCTGATCCCAGCTCCCAGTGCTGGGGAGCCACCGCGGCGAGCCAATCGCCAACTTATGTCGCGCATGAAGAGCCAAACGAGCAACCCTCCATCCCGTTGCCAGACCTTCCGTCCCCCGGCCAGACGGGTAATGATCCCCTGTTCTCCAGGTTGTTCCCTGGACATGGCGATCACTCTATATCTGGCTCCCTTCCATGTCAGAGTCTCGAACTTTCTGCTTTGAGACTCTGCTCCTCACGTCTGACGGACCTGGCGTGTCACGCTTCCACAATTCCGAGTCTGAAACCGTGATATTTAGGTACTACACCACAGGCTGCAGCATTTCTTGGCTAGCTCATAGGGCAGCCAGACCGCTGCCGACGATTTGCCTCCATGTGGCGTGAGCTGGGAACTCTTTAACCCAGCGTCTCTCCACCCGGCCCCCGGCCACACGCACCGCATCTTTCTAAAATGCCTATCTCCTCGTCCAAGAGCTTTGAGCGGCTTGCCGATGAACAGTCTCAGACGGGGAACCCAGAACAGCCAGACATACTCTCACGATTAAAAATGTCAAAGGTCGGCGCAAGAAGACCACAGGCGGAGATGGAGGTGGCTCGGCCTGAGGGCCCACGGTTCGAAAGGGTGACATGGTACAGGGAACCTCACCTGCGGAAATTATATGCCATGTCTCTGGTGCTCATGATCGCCTCGGCGACGACGGGCTACGATGGGATGCTCGTCAACACCTCGCAGCAGATCCGTCGCTGGGAGGAGTATTTCGGGTTGGACATCGACGACAACAACAAGCTCGGTGTCTTGATCAACATGTTCAACATCGGGTCCATTGTGTCCTTCTTTATCACCCCATACGTTGCGGACAACTATGGCCGAAAGAACGCCATCATTGCGGGCTGTATATTCATGATTGGCGGGGGTTGCCTCACTGCATTCTGCGACGGCTACGCACGTAAGTGTGGATGGGCTTCACGACGCGCGTCGGGGGTTGAGAAAGTGCTGACAACGATGGTTCACAGTCTACATCACAGGACGGTTCCTCCTGGGCTTCGGGAACTCGTTGGCGCAAATGGCCTCACCCCTACTGCTGACCGAAATATGCCATCCACAGCACCGTGGCCCAGTCACTGCCATCTACAATTGTCTTTGGAACCTCGGTGCTCTTCTTGTCTCGTCCATCGGTTGGGGAACAGCCTACATCGATAACGACTGGTCTTGGCGGTCCATCACACTGATACAAATCGTTCCCTCTGTCATCCAAATAACATTCATCTGGTGGCTACCAGAGTCGCCGCGATACCTGGTCAACAAGGACCGGAACGAGGAAGCTCTGATCGTCTTGTCAAAGTGTCATTCGGGCGGAGATATTCACGACGCTGTCGTGCAGTTCGAGTTCCAGGAAATCAAGCAAACCATCCAAATGGACAGGGACGCCGACAAGGCAACATCATACCTGGACTTTATGCGCACCAAAGGTAACCGGTGGCGGCTTGCCATCATCATTTCCCTGGGCATAATCTCGCAGTATTCGGGCAACGCTCTCTTCTCCAACTACATGAATACAATCTACGAAGGCGCCGGCATCACTATGCAGAGCCAGAAGCTTGCCATGTCCACCGGCAAGACAATTCTTGATTTGGTTGTGACCATCGCGGCAGCCCTCAACGTTGACCGGTTCGGCCGGAGACCACTGTTTCTGATCTCTACCAGCGGCATGGTGGTCGCATTTGCGGCATGGACGGCGACTGGCGCAATCTACGAGAATTCCAACCTGACCAACATCCAGAGCGGCTATGCCCAACTTGTCTTCATTTGGCTCTTCGGCATCTTTTACGACATAGGCTTCTCCGGGTTGTTGGTCGCGTACGCGTTGGAAATTCTCCCGTTTCACTTGCGTGCTAAGGGCATGATGATCATGAACATCACCGTGCAAGCCGTCCTTGCGGTTGGGAAGTATGTCTCCTTCCAGTCCCGCCAAGGCATCAACCTGCTGACGTATTTCCAGTCAAACCAACAAGATCGCCTGGGATAGTTTCCCCCGCCACTGGATGTTTATGCTCTTCTACACATGTTGGGATGTGGTTGAACTGATCTTTGTCTGGCTCTTCTACGTCGAGACGAAAGGTCCGACGCTTGAGGAAATTGCTCGCATATTCGACGGCGACGACGCGGTAGCACATATTGATCTGAACGAAATCGCAAAAGAGCTCCACGGTGACCACTACGAGGAGGCTCATTTCGAGGCATATCGACACAAAAAGGGCCCGTCTGCCCGAGAGAGATACTATTCGTAGTGTTGCACTGGTTTGTTAGCTTTTTCGAGGAGCAGCGTACGATGTAGATACATATGAAAATTCAAATCTGTCTATTGATAATCCTTTGGTATTGATGGGTGTTGATGTCTTACATGATTCGCTCTATCCAGTGTAGAGGATATCTATCCCCAATTGACCACTTGACGCCGTAATTACAGTGCTTGCTTCAGTTTCCCACTTCGGCGGCACTTCTAACCCTAATCTAAACACCTCTCATGAAACCCCTCTTTCTAATTGGCGGCTTTTGCCCTTTTTCCTTTTCCAATTCCTTCTCGCCATCTTGGGTGTTGACCACGTACCGGTCTTTGTTTTTCTCGGCTTGCCTCTTTTCATGTTCTCCTTTCCACCTCATGAAATAGCAACAGAAAGGAAACAGGACAGTATTGACCGCCGACCACGCGAACAGGACGCCTACATTCAGGCCAATCCTGGAGTGCAGGTCGAACAGAAGTTGCCGGCTGGCTTCGACGACATGATGCAGCGGCCAAGCGTAGCCCCATCTGTAGAACCCTGGCGCCAGATCCAGGCTGTAGAAGCTAGTAGAGACGTTGGTGATGACCCAGAAGATCAACCACAACGCTGTCCACGGCTGCCCGATCAGCATAGCCACGTTCTCGCACGCCAGTCCCAAAGCACACATGCCGATGTAGTTGACCAGCCAATAGACGACAAAGGTAGCCTTGCCATAGGCTGTCGCTCCCTCCGGCGGGGGCGAATAGACGTGGCTAGCGGGCCCGGGCCAGAATGGAATCTGGAATGCAAGTGAGATGACGGAGTAGGCAAGGCTGATGAGGCAGTACGCTGCGATCGTGGCGAGCCATCGCCAGATGATGAGCTGCCAGAAGTGCAGCGGCGGGTGGCCTTGGGGCTGGATGTATTTCATGTGAATGGGGAGGAAGAAACTAAAAGAGAAGAATGCCATGATGATGAGGTAGATGAGGCCGATACTGACAGCCGGGGTTGCGGCTGGCGGCTTGAACGGCCGAAGGTCGTAGAGAAGGGGGGTCACACCGGGGTTCACAGCTGCAGCTGCCCTGGCCAGATTCTCTCGCGGGAGGCTTTCATTGGACATGATCATCTGTCCCCACATGGGACCAAACATGGCCCCAAACTCCTCAGTAAACTTCTGCAAGTATGGCGAGATATCGCTCTGCATCGTTGTCGAGTCCCGGGCTGTCTGGACAACGATCTGCACTGCCCCGGTTGGGTCATAGGACGAGTTCCCAGTCTCGATGGCTTCTCGCAGGAGGAAGGTGGAATTGGGGTTAACAACTATGGCGGCCCATGCGTCCCATCTGTACACGGCCTCGCGCACCTGGAGCGGATCGTTGCCATACTCGGAGGCGGGCACAGTGGTAAAGCCCAGTGATGGCGTGGGGGATTTGAAGAGCTTCTGGGTCAATTCCACAACGGCCGGTCCAACAACTGGCTCAACACTGTTGTAAGGGGCCACTATCGCATCAAAGTCAACGACATGGACAACGATGGAACGCAGGTTTGCTTCGACCCGGAAGAGAACGCCCCAGTACAGCGAGAGGATGGCGAGGATGGCGACCAAAAGGATGAGCACTGGACAACATGTGTGTGAGATTCGTGACCAGCAGCTTGCGAACAGTGAGGTTGCAGATGACTTACCTGTCCGGAACCACAGCAGGATGACATGACGGCGGACCTTGCTCATATGGGGATGCCAAAACCCGACGGACTTGTGAGGCTGCTGTTCTTTGAGGCGACGGAGCCCATTTCCCTGGCCATGCTCCTCGTCCGCACCTGTAGCCGAGTCTACATCATCCTTACGGTCTTGCGAATTCATGTCAACGGTCTCAAGATGTATCGTCTAGTCGATTGTCGATGCCCGTCGGGCGGACCACTCGAAGTCTGCTGGCCTGAGCCTCCTCTCCCAGGAATGTCCAGAACTTGGTGGTTACAGTTTGCTTCTCAGCGCGGGGTTTGTTGGAAGCGTTGGGGGGTCCATGGTATTGGAAGAACCTGTAGTCTATACATAGGATTACATGGAGAAACAATGTGCCATCTGAATCGGCGAAGTCGTCATACATTTTGGATCACTACGGCCACCGGTGGGCCCAAATACCACACTGATCGTGCAGCTCGGGCGCCAAAAAAACCAAAACGTCAGGGCCAAATGATGATGTCACCAATGTAGACTATAGTAACTATACCCCCGTGAAGTCGCGTCAGCCCAAAAAGCCGTTAGTCATCATCATTCAAGGGCAGGACTTTTCTGCAATCTCCGAGTCTTGAGGTGAAACGTAGGTATGGCTTTTGCAGTGCGCACTGGCATCCTAAATAGTTCCTGTCCCTTCTAGCAAAAGGTGCAACCTGTCTGGTATCTCTGAACACGAGCGCTGGTGGGTCGGGACTTGACGGGGCTAGACTTTGTACTGCTACCACCACTGCAAAGTAGACCACATGTACTTGACTGGCAAGTAGTAGGTACGCGTAGGTAAACAGCGTACATATCTCACACAGCCGATCCATACTCTACACCAATGTTAGAGACAGAACATCCTCCCGTTTCCAGTTTTTAGTCACTTTATTTTGCGAAAAAGTGCAATACAATCAACGACACCATGACGCCGGGATTGTTGTCTTGTCAGCCATGAAGGGTTCCCGGGTCATCCTTTATACGTGATAGAGCCCGAAGGACATAAAGTTATGCCTTTAGATGCTACCACAGTTTCCTACAGTCTACGTTGTTCGTTAAGGGGCCGTGAACCTACTTCTTCGATTCCTTCTCCCTGTGACCGAAATGCCCTATTGAACTGCATAAGTACCTTGTTCTGCTCACACAAGTTGCGAAGCGCGTTCTGGCCTTGCCATTCCTCCTCGCAGCCTTTCCTGAGGAGGCAGATGCTGCAGTCGGGCGGGAACTCATCGTGAGTTGGAATTGGTCTTGATGACAGGTTTGAACATCCACGGGCATAGATACTATCAATAACTTTAAAATCGAAGGTTAATACCTGCAAAAACGGAGGGTACACCTACTGAGTACATGAACTCACATCATAACTATAGCTAATCAGAAACATTATCCAGGTCTGATTCGCTTATTCACACTTAATACCTACATATTTAAGTTGCTAAGTTAGGCTTGTAAATTGGATTTGTGAGTGGGGGGTAATATGAACATTGGATATGAGTACCTAGGCATGTATATGGGTATATGTGTGTATGGGTGGCTGTGGGTGTGGGTACTGGGTTAGTGATGTATCGGTGCACCCTGTTTTTGTAGGTGCGAATCTCTGTATGCATAACTTTAATAACCCTGCCCGAGTAAAGACTCGCCAGCCGGCTCATAGGGCAAATGAATTGGCATGTATCCAACTGAATTTGCTGGGCATGTTGCCTCGTCGCCCAGACCTTTTGTGGCGCGCGTCTTGCATACCGCGAAATGGCTTGCATTTCTTACGATGAAAAGGTCGGAAGCTCCCGAACCCGCGGCCCTCCCCTGGCCTGGCCGTACTGACCAAGCTCAAGCCCTCGTCGTCATGCCGAAATATATACATCTATGTTTAACTCACATGCGCTTTCCTGCTTCCTACTCTTTTCGACTTCCAAGGCCCAAAATGGGATTTTGGCGGCAACATTGATGCTTGATGACCCAGGTTAACTGGTTCTCTGTTAAGCGCGAGACTGCACCTGCATCCGGCGTCGGACCCATCTGCGTCTGATCCTCACGTCCAAGTCCCATCTTGGTACGTCATCTGAATGGGGTCCCCGCATGACTAGTGGCCCTCTCGAGGCCCAGTCCCCATCTCCCCACGATCTTTCATTGGGGCGCATCGGAATCATAACCAAATTTCGGTAGAGAGAGAGCCTGCATAACGCGATGATATGGGCACGAGCTCTCCCAGCCTGTCACGCCTGCCACTCAGAAGCGTGCCCCCAGAGACGGATCTCCACCTGCTCAGAAGTCCGATGAAGCACCGAATCGTGGTCCAGCCAGGGACGAGGACAGCACCCGGAGTCCTGCAGCAATTATCCCTCAGCAAGATCGCCAGTCTTTCTCCTTTTGAAAAGTCGGAGGAAGCCGGGTCGAATAGATCTGCAGACTATACATATGCGCACACGTACCCGTGAACAAGTACCGTTGCTGCACAGTCGTTTCAACGCCGACCTGGTCGTACAGTATCTCTACGTTCTGGGCCCTTGTGCAACACACCTGACTAAACATCAACACCGGGCACTATGGGCGAGTTGCAAAGACTGGATGGCTTCAATGTGGCCAACCACTTTGAGAAGCGCAGGCTTCTCATCGCCATCAACAGCATAGCTGCGCTTAGCATCTTCTTCTTTGGCTATGATCAAGGCATGATGGGAGGCGTAAACACCGCAAAAGACTACATCGAACTGATGGGGTTCGGTTACAAAGACAATGGTGTTGTCGTGATAACAGACAGTCTACTTCAAGGTAAAGTTTAAAGATCCTGAGCCCGGAATAAGCGAAGACATGTGTCCTCACAACACACTTTATCATAGGCGGCATTGTGTCTGTCTACTACCTCGGCACACTGTTCGGGTGTCTTCTTGGAGGCTGGGTCGGGGACAAGGTCGGCAGAATTAAAACAATTGCCTTTGGCGCGTTGTGGGCTATCGTCGGTGCTATTCTGCAATGCTCATCTCAGAACCACGAATGGATGATTTGCGGTAAGCTTTAGTGGTCATCTCGTTCATAAATTTATACATACTGACAAGGCACATTAGCAAGAGCTGTGAACGGCATCGGTACGGGCATACTTAACGCCATTGTCCCCGTCTGGGCAACCGAGACGGCGGAGCATACGTCCCGCGGTCAGTTCATCGCGATCGAGTTCACGTAAGTTCTGCAAAATGACAAGTCTTCTTCTCTTCACCTCGCACGTACGGGTTCGCACTACGGCTCCTCGCGGTATCAAAACTAGAGTTCCAAGTCCCGGGCTCAAGGTTTCTTGAACCGAGTATTGTGGTTGTTTGCTGTCCCTAACGACAAACCTACAGTCTCAACATTTTCGGTGTTGTAGTAGCTTACTGGCTTGAATTTGGGCTCTCCTTCGTGGACGGTGGCAACTCTTCCATCGCATGGCGCTTTCCCATCGCGTTTCAGATCATACCGCTGCTTGTCCTCCTCGGCGCAGTCTGGTTCTTCCCAGAGTCTCCTCGATGGCTCACCAAGGTCGGCCGCGACGAAGAAGCTCGCTTCATCCTGCGTCGCCTGCGTGGTACTGATGCCGCGGGGGAATCAAAGGCTCTTGCCGAATACCATGACATCCGCAACATTGTTGCCTTGGAAGCCAAAGAGTCGTCCAACAACTCATACCTCCACATGCTCTTCGGCATCGGCTCAGGGGAGCTGCACACCGGCAGGCGTGTACAGCTTGTGATCTGGCTTCAGATTATCCAGGTATGTCATTTATCTCTGATCACTTTTGTACTCAATCTCTAAAACGCCCGGCTGACGCCGACTGCCACCGTAAAAGGAATGGGTTGGTATCGCAGGTGTCACAGTCTACGCGCCGACCATCTTTGGAATAGCCGGGTATGATTCCACAAAGAGCGCGTGGATCAGCGGCTTAAACAACATCTTCTACATGTTCGCAACGCTCATCTGCGTCTTCACCCTTGATCGTATCGGACGACGCTGGACTCTATATTGGGGCGCAGTTGGCCAAGGCATTGCCATGTTCCTGGCCGGTGGCTTCTCTCGCCTCGGTCAGGATGCACGCAACGCGGGAAACCCGGGGCAAGCCGCTTCCTACGGGGCGGCGGCCGCATCGTTTGTATTCATTTTTACGTCGGTTTTTGGTGCAACATGGCTCACAGTCCCGTGGCTGTATCCAGCAGAGATATTCCCGTTGCAGGTCCGAGCCAAAGGAAACGCCTGGGGGGTATTTGGCTGGTCTATTGGTAATGGCTGGTTAACACTATTGTGCCCAGTCATGTTTAACGCCATCGGTGAAAAGACGGTATGTCTTGCCTACGAATGCCCGTTTGCTACTGGCACCCCTCCCACGAGTGCACACTCCTGACAAGTGTTGCCCGATTCATATGAAAAGAATATGTTTTTGGACTTTTCTGATCTTCAATTTCACAGTTATACATCTTTGGAGCCTGCAACGTTGTCGCCATCCCGATTGTGTGGGCACTTTATCCGGAGAGCAATCAAAGGACACTTGAAGAAATGGACCTGTTGTTTGCGGCACCCACACCAGTAAGTACTTTCGCCTCATTTTATTCACTGTCATGCATGTCAAAATCTACTAGGCCATAAGTTCCAGCACGCGAGCTTTGTTTTGTTTTGCTCGTCCCGGTTCAGACGTAGATCTCACGTCTTGCTTTGATCAAGAATCTCTCGTTGCATCTTTATTTTATACACATTCCCCAGTACTCGATAGCTGACTGAGGACTCTGTAGTGGGTCTGGGATGCCGAAAATACGTTCAAAAAGCTTAAAGAGGAGCGGCCAGAACTCCTGGGGAATCGCACTCTCGACACCGAAGCTGGAATCATAACTACTTCCCCGGACAAAGAGGCCGGTCAAGTCGCTGCAAGCCAACATGTGTAAGGCGATATATAAGAGACTGGGTGGAAATGATTGTATTGTTCAATCAGCAGTGCCGATTCCGGGGCAAGGTACATATGAATTGAGTTGTATGTATGGGATGTGGCTTCGATGTCAGTCGATGCCCATCTTGGTTCCTCACATTTATTAGGCCTGCCAGATGAGAGCGATAAGACGGCCGCCCTAGTCGCTCATGAGCCAGAATGGCAAAGATTCGGGCGCTGACATGTAAACTATGGCTATAAAGGTTAAAAAAATGTGAGCTAATTCCCCATGGAATTGGCGAGCTTCTTTTCTCCTCAGATATCAAATTCCACTGCCCTGACACAACGCCCGTTCTGACACATGACTTTGGTTAGTCCACAACACTTGACGGAAGTCCTCGAGCCATTCAAAGGCGTAGTCTGCCTTCAGGAATGACTCGGCCACTAACTGCCTGGATGGCTCCTTGCGCTGCCTCTTGGGTTTCTAAACCGACAAAGCAGTAATGGTGGCTTCCGGGCCTTTCTCGTGTGGACGGGTGAGGAGTGATCCGTTTGCTGATTCCGATACTTCAGAGTTCGCACGCCAGCCAGTCAATCATCGTAGCGTTGTTTCGTCTAGTGGAATAGCAGGAAGAAGGTAAACAAACACGTTGAGACCGTCGAGATAGCCCCTGATATCCCAGTCGTTCTCATACTTGTTGATCATCTTGCCCAGTTCTCCGAAGTACACTCGAGCTGGCACGTCTGCTTTTCTGAACGCATCGATGTGATCGATTGCCCCATAGGGTCGCTCAATTTATTCATCGCCAGGATGACGCCCGGCTGGATCGCTCTGCCCAGTCACCCCACTGTTGGAATGTCGGCGTGTAGTCGTCACTCCTCCCGACCGGTTGGACGCGCTTGGGCTGGCACGGGCCGATCTTAACCGGTCGACCTTGAATTGAAATGTCGGTCAAGGACTCCAGGGCTGTCTGTTCCCCGCTGCCAGTCTTGAAGTCAATGAAACAATAGCCCAGGTTGCGCCCAGTCACGGGATCGACGGAAATGTGGATATCTACAGTACTCTCGACTTCCTCCCCAAATCCTTCCATCGCCAACATCTCCTCAATCTTGTCGGGTTTGATTCGATAGAGGATGTTGCCGAGATAGATGCGCCTGCCTTGTGAGATCGTGTCTGCCGACTCGGTCCAGGCTTGGTTGGTTCACAGCGTTCCTGGGCGGACCAGGCAGACGCCGTGGTCCTCGCTCATACGTCTCCGATGTTCCCCGACCGTCGACGCGCCGCCAGACTCGAGAGGCGTGCGCTGGGTTGGGGTTCGTTGCTGGCTTTTCGTCTCTACGGTCCTCGAGGGGCATCCTTACATTGCGGATGAAATTCCACTGTACGTCAAGGGATGGTGACTTTTCAGAGCGGATAGGAGTCCACACGCGCAAGTTGTGCATCACAACTGAATCGAGCTGCCGTCAAGGTTGTAGGCACGAAAGAGGGCACGATGTACCTAGGTAGATACTTCCCCCCAAATGCAGAAATTCGTGAACGGGGTGGCTTTGTCTTTCTAAGAGACAAGTCAACTCGTTACGGAACGGTAGTTTCATAAGCCGGGGGCCGCTGGCCTTTTTCTTGGGGAAAAAAAGACCTGCACCTCTCTCCCAGCGTTAGAAAACTCGAATGTACGAGTGACACCTCTGGCCTTGGTGAATATGACACCCCACAAGGTAGTTACGTAGGCGGTATTCAAAGGAAAAAGGTGATCGGCCCATACTATAGGGTATTGAGCTAAAGTGCCCTATTGTAGGTGGCCTCCTAGCAAAGGCCGAGTTTTGTGGCGTGTGTTTCTCCGATATGTTCCCCTAAGCTAGCAGAATATCGTATGCGGAGGCTTGTATGCCATTGAATCCCTAGCCGTCACTTTTGCGGTTGTCAATATGTGATATGACCGATCGTCAGCCCTCTGGTCCCCGGCCATTGAGATCATCGAGCCCGTTGCTGAGGTGGGCAAAGGTTTCTCGACTTGGAAAGTCGGCGACTGGGTCGGCACTGGGTGATACGGCGGGCATGACGACAAGAACGCAGCGTGTCTTTGGACATCCAGGACCTATTACTCACTGTTGAGCACAGCAACCTAACACGCATGCAAGAAGGGGTGGTGTCAGATATGCGAGGGGCAGCCAAGGAGCTCGCCTGAAGGCTGGACGCGTCCAAGTACAATGAAACCAAGAAGACGCGCGACGTCGGCGCAACGCTGCAGAGGCTTGGCGGCGCCAGGCTGATGGTGACAACGTCACCCACGGGACAGGGCATGCCGGACCGTCCCAAGAGGCTGGGCCTGCTAGGCAAGTTGCTGATTCTGTCTCTTGTCGGGCGAGTTCGCTGTACATTATTGAAACCTTTGTGTTCTCATCCTTGAAACCTTCCCCGCCTGCGCACCCCGCACTTTGTTGTGCAGGGTGGGCCAACTGACAGGCTGTGTGGGCCGACGCTGCCGTAGCGACTCTTAGAACCACCAGAGCCTTCAGCCCACTGACTCCGTGATGTGTCGTTGTCTACGAGAGGCCGCTTTTCCGGATTACCAGATTTGGCGAGTACCCATAAGTTAAAAACAGGTGATGTAGTCTAGTTGGTACACCACTTCCCCCCTCTCTTGTTATATCAACTCCGCACCTCAATATCGATTCTTGCGCTCACGTACACCCCCAAGTTCTCAATATCTTTCACTCGCAATCACAGCACCTCCAACGAAACAAGCCCGAAAGACCTACAATATCTCTCCACTATGAAGGCACTCGTGTACAACGGCAACAACTCCGTATCCCTGCAAGACAAGCCGATCCCGTCCATCTCAGCCCCCTCGGATGCCATCATCAAAGTCCTCCAAACCACTATTTGTGGCACTGACCTGCACATTCGCAAAGGCCATGTCCCGACCTGCCAGCCGGGTCGAACTCTCGGTCATGAAGGCGTAGGCGTCGTCCATGCGACCGGCGATTCCATCACTCGCTACAAGAAGGGCGACAAAGTCCTCATCTCAGCTATCTCCAGCTGCGGCACGTGCGAGTACTGCCGCAGGGGCATGTACAGCCACTGCACGACGGGAGGATGGATACTCGGCAACCTCATCGACGGCACCCAGGCCGAGTATGTGCGCGTCCCGCACGCCGAGTCAAGCCTGCACCCGATCCCCGAGGGAGCTGACGAGGCGTCTTTGGTGATGCTGAGCGATATCTTCCCCACCGGTCTCGAGTGCGGCGTCCTCTGTGGCAAGGTGCAGCCCGGGGCCACCGTTGCGGTTGTGGGCGCCGGCCCAGTTGGACTGGCGGCTATTATCACGGCGCAGATGTACTCACCGTCTCAGATTATCGCCATTGACACTGACCCCAACAGACTCGAGGTGGCTAAGAAGTTCGGCGCCACGGATGCCGTCCTCAGTTCTGGTGATGCTGTTGCCACTATTCGGGGAAAGACGGAGGGCAAGGGCTGCGACACTGTGATTGAGGCTGTTGGCATTCCGGCTACGTTTGACCTCTGCCAGGAGTTGCTGGCTCCCGGGGGTGTGCTTGCTAATGTCGGCGTCCATGGAACTAAGGTGGATCTGCACCTCCAGAATCTCTGGGACAAGAACATCTGTGAGTCATTTTACGGTCGAGCTCATTTTCAGAAGTTGACAAACTTTTAGCCATCACAACCAGACTCGTTGACACGACGACTACTCCCATGCTACTGAAACTTGTCCGGTCTGGTAAACTGAAGCCGGCACAACTCATTACCCACCGTAAGTCTGAACTACTTAGTTGAATGCTTATAGTAACTGCTAATTAGAGACTCAGACTTTAAGCTTGGCGAGATTGAAACGGCGTATGAAACCTTTGGTGATGCATCTAAGCACGGTGCTCTCAAAGTTATAATTGCTGTTGAATGAGCACTTACGTGGCTCTTTTCTAATATAATTTTAATCATATCCGTCAATTGTACCTGAGCTTAATCATTCAATTATTGCATTTCAAGTCAAATCCGAAAGAGCTTGTATTCATTCTGTATTCAACGGTCATGAGACGATTTTGAACGACCTCGTCGAGACCGGCCTCATTCTCATCATGCGAAACCGGCACGGCTACAAAATCAAACATAGATATAGCAGAAAGCTCCATCATTCCCACCCAACTGGTCATGTGTCTCGAAAAGCTTGATGGGTGGGCCAAGCCATTCCATGTCGACAATAACATCTTGAGGGTCCGGCGCCCGTCGACGCCTCATGGGCATAGTGCCGTTAGGCAAGGCGTTCAGACGGTTATCCACGTCCTGCATCTGCCAGATCCACCAGATGCGGTCGAGGGAGGTGTGATGGAAGTAGAAAAGGGGGTCGCCGGGTGAAGTCATCGGATCACCACCCGGGTCGACTGCCGCGACATAGTGACCTGCCGTGTGAACCTGTTTTGAGAATGTCAGTTCCAATCACGCGTGGGTATACCCTTGGAGAATTTACGTACACCCCAGGGATACGAGTCATTCTTTGGCGGCGGCATCCCGAGCAACGTGTTGTAAAAGCTGTTGATATCCTTGCTCTTAGTGACAAGATTGAAGACGCGGTCTGCCGTAGCCCCCATGAACGCATCCTTGTTTATGTCGCGACGTAGGCATCGAGGATTCGACCCTGTGCCATCGGCTCTTGGGTTCTTGGGGAGGTTGGTCCCGGTGGACGTCGAGGTTGGTCCTAAGCTGACGATCATGCTGTAAAGGCGTCAGTTACGCACCGTCCGCATATCCGAAAAGCAATCAAGTAACCGACTCTGAGAACGGCCCCTCCTTGGCACAGCCTCCACCACCTCCCGACTTGATTATGTTGGGAGTTCGCCCGGGCTGCGGAATACCCTTGTAGGTGGGCTCCAAGACACCGTTCCCTCCTAAGCTAGATGCATTGCCGTTGAGCAAAGGAGAATTGAACGGGTCATTCGCATAACGGTCGTAATTCATGTACTATTGGAGAGTCAATAACAGTTCCCACTGGCTGGAGAAAGCAGAGTCAACGAACCGGCTGGTAACCAGTGTAACCACACTCGTCACGAAGAGCTTTCTCGAAGAGCCAGACAAAATACTTGTGAGCGCCGAAGAGGTGGAGGTTGTCGTGAAGTTGCACTGAGCCAATCACGATCAGCCATGTCCCTTTTCGCTCTGGTGTCAAGGGTAGACAGAAATTTGCTGCTGTACTTACTAGCGTGTGTCATATGATACGCGACAAAGTCATCATATCGGCTGAGAGCTCCCGGAAACCTGGTAAGGTTTGACGTGGGCGGTAGCTTCATCAAGCACGTCACAGCGGCAACGTAGTCTTGTCTCTGCGTCTCAGACATATCGCTCCTGTCAAGTTGGATTAATATCGTTGAGAATTCCTCTGAATATTGGCAAATGTACCATTCTCTGCGTACCACAGCGTTGTCCATGGTGCAGCCATTGTTACTTCCATCCTCAATCTTCTTGTCCAGCCATTCTTCAACCTTGGGCATCGTAGCCTCTTCAAGCTTATCCACGTCATCGAGTGGATAGACCGGGTTCCGGACACTGGTATCAACCTTTTGGTCAGCTCATGTGAAGGAAAAGGAAGGAGAAGACGCTGCCTACATCTCCATGCTCGGTGAGAAGCTGGTTGCAGGCGCTTGAAGTGTTGCAGCTCTCGCCCCGATCAGGAGCGAGGGCAGTAGGAGAGTACTGCAGATGGTCCGCATATTGAGAGTGTGGCCTGTTCAGATATGAAAGAATGGCAGAACATTAGAATGCAGGTGAATTTCAACAGAGACCTGGATTTTGGTGTTTTCCTTGCGAATTGTTCTTCGTTATATAGCCCAAACTCCTTGCGGCGGCCCAACCATCAACCCAGATCGACGATGCATCTCCGCACGGCACTTCCAACCAAAGCAACAATAATATACATTTCATCTACGCAGCCAATGACAATCTGATCTGAACATATCCGTTTGCATTACCGGAGCATACAACCATATGACTTGTGTCACGAAATATAGAATTCAGCGCAAGTGTGGAGCGTCGACTTTGTGTGACAGATCGGGACCCCGAGAGTCTGACAAACGCAACGCAATTCGCCACATGCCTGGAATCTCGGCAAAGGTCACTGTGAGAGGATCTGTAGTCGTTGCAGTGGAAAACTTCGAACCGTGGGTGTCTCCGTTTGTCAAGCTGATGAACTGTCTCTGCAGGGTGGCGGTTGAACGCACAGAGAACCACTACGGCCGGTAATATTGAGTGCTGATATTGAGGTGCGCATACTATATTTGGAAGGGACTGGGTGCCGTGATTGGCATCCAAATGCGGCTGCAAGAACTGCCGGGCAGTGAGGGTGGCAAATACTTATGCTGATCTACAAGCAGTGTCGTGTTGTCTTGACTATTTTGTCCTGGCTTCATTTTGTTCTCTCACTTGATGCAGCTGTTAGCCCCTTCATGCGAGGTTACTCACGAAGAAAGGCTGAAAAGCTGGCCTCCGTATGCTTAATTACATTTGGCAATTGATACCGAGATCGGTGGCTGCTTAATTTGATTGTCCCTTACTTGTGATTGCGGCATGCTCACGCCGGGGCAGTTCATAATGGCAATAGAGTGAGACTCTCTATCAACAGAACTTAGACATATCCAAGAAATATGCTATTGACTACCCTATCAAGTATATATGTAATACTGGGGGTTTTAATTTCCAAGGCAAAGCTTTTTTACTGCCTAGCCGTAGTCTGCCCCATTTGAATCATACTTATATGTACGGTCTTCCGATCGAGCAATCGATGAGGGAAGAGTGAGCGGACACTTTTCCTCCTCTATATAATCAATCAGGGATTAGCCGCAAGCTACAATTGTGTTCGAAACCTACTGTTATCGGCATTGTGTTTTTTTTTCAACGCTAGGTGTTTAAGCGTTTATCACTGTATGAAGGGACTGATGCATACTGCTTAAGAGGCATATGTATACAGATTAAAAAAAAACGAGACCACTCAATCAGGGATGTCAAGAAATCCCGTCTCGTTCTCCAGTAAGACGAGCCTCTCCAGCGAGACAAGCTGTCTCTGAGTCCAACAAAGCATGCAATGGAACGGGCTAAGTCTACCTTGTTCCTTAACCAGCGTTTACACAGGTTCATTCCAGGAACATGAACCGGCTGGACGGGCCGCTAGCCGTAACGATCACAGTTAGGATAGAAGTGCGCTGGTATATCGGCCATCATGGTGGAGAGACATGGCTTAAAAGAAGGCGCCTGCCGCCTTGTTAAAAGTCACAGTCCGGGCTTTTGGAGAACCAAAGGCTCACGAGCGAGTAGTGGAGGCAAAAGACCTAATATACGACTGGCAACTGTAGTTAGACTTTCAATGAATTTGACTCGTAAGTTGTCTCAACCACCGTTTTATGGCTATTCGACCAATTTGGAAGAAATGATAAAGTTTTTTCACTCTAGGAAAAGTGCCAAGAGCTATGACCAAACAGCCGGAGCCCACTATCTAGGTAAACTCCACAACTTGAAGTTTATAACACGCTGTCCGGTTAACCTTGGATAGTGGTCCCCGTTAACACTATTTTGATACGGGTACGAGAGGGCTTGTTCCCTCATTGTATATTAGGGATCATCCGTGTGTATGAGCGAGTCGTGCATCCTACCCCTGAAGACAAGAACAGAACAACCTCGCACCTCGCACCTCACACCTCGCACCTCGCACTTTTTTTGGGCCGAATTGTGGGCCGCGGCGCGCGAAGTTGAGATATGCAGTGAGAAGGCAATTGCTTCCGCCCGGATTGTGGGGGAGTTGAAGAATAAGTCGTCACTTGCCTGATTCATCTGCTACTTGAGCCTGCCAAATCATCTCGAACTTAGAAACAAGATAACCATGTCATTTATCCTTATGGTCCGTTGTCAGAAACCGAACTATAAGCAGTGGAAACATGACTGGTATTTATCGTTAAACCCGAGTCACTGGTACCACATCACTCAAAAGTGTGGCGTGGAAAAGCGCATGAGACAAAGACAGACAAAGGGTTTCTCTGCTGTCGCAATAGCTTTCGGAGCTGTAGTAAGAAACAGTGTTCAGGGCAGGCTCGTCGATCCGATATGGCCCTCATCACCACTAGAAAGCATGTTTCTACCAAGAAAACAACCAAGTGCCAGACCCACAGGGTTCGGGTGTGCCGCCACCACGGAACGGCGCCAAGACTTACCTGAACTTTGTTTTATGGGTGAAGGATAGAATCCGACTCGTAAAATATCAGGACGGCCCATCTGAGGCTTCGTGGTCTTGTGAAGAACTCCGTTGGAAAAGGAGGCGCCCCTCTCTCGGACTGTGTATATATTATCTCTTTGACCGAGTGCAGCAAAGGATCGGACGTCACGTTCATCCGACTTTGGCTGCTTGCACTCTTCACACACTCGTTCCCCAGCACCGGCTCAATACGGTCGCTTTGTCTGTCGTTAAATCAAGAAGCTTGGCAACACCAGCAACACCAGCTCACCAGAACATACGTCTCTCCCTGCAATGCATTTCAAAAACTTACTGGCTCTCGTCGCTTTGCCGGCCTTCCCATCAGCCGCATATTACACCACAGAATATCTCACTGGAGCCTCCAACAACACAATACAGGTTCTCGTTGAAGGAGAGGGCCCGTCACTGCTTGTCTGGCCATCGTTCGCCCGCGATAGTATTGACGATTTCCATGAGTTCTCTGCCGCCCTTGCGGAAGCCGGATACCGCGTCCTTCGGCCGCAACCCCGCGGCATGGGCGAGTCCACCGGCCCGATCAATACGACCTGGGATGAGCTTGGCGCCGACGTTGCTTCAGTCATTGACGCTTTTGGCGACGGCAGGACCGTCATCCTTGGTCACGCCGCCGGCCAGCGGGTCACGAATTACATGGCTGCCACCTATCCGGAGAAGGTGCCGTCTATCGTTTTGGCGTGCATCAGCACTGGCATCAATACCAACGCCACAATTGCCGCTACGGCCACGATCGCCAGTAACTACAGCAATACTGCCGAGGAAAGACTTGCGGCACTGGAGCTGGGCTACTTTGCCCCCGGCCACGACGCCTCGGTCTGGTTGACGGGTTGGTTCACTGACGCCGTCGGTTCTGTCTCAGGTACTGGCGTGAGCACTCTTGGAGGAAACAACACACAGATCCTGGATGTCATTGCAACCTTGGATCCGTGGAGGAAAGAGGATCAATGGAACTACACCACTAGCCTGGCGGGTAACCGTTCCACTGTGGTGTTTGTAGAGGATGCATCCCACGCATTGTTCCCCGAAAACCCGCAGGGACTTCTCGATGTCCTACTACCGTGGCTGAAAACTCAAACTTCTGGGTGGCTGTAGGTACTTGGAGGGCGATCTCTTTTAGTTTGTTCATAGCTAATGTATTGATGGCATCCCGGTTCACCTCCCTTCCCCGGACCAGCTGAGCCACAAATATTCCGACTTCACAATGACCAATGCGTGATTGTGAATGAGTACATACTAAAATTCAGGCATTCTCTCTGTTTTGTACATTGATATGTTCACGTCTTACCCTCTGCCCACCTGGCCCCATTGGACGGCCTCGCGTCTCGACGTTCATCAACGGTCCGCATGACGTGGCCATTTCCGGCACGGTCTCAAAGTCCAGATTATGCCCTTGTAACTCCTCCATGAAGCTAGGGCGAAGTTCCGTTGTCAAAGTGGTAGACCCATCCTGTTGAGCCTCAGCAAACGGGCTTATCAGCTGCCGTACATGCCAATCCACTTCGCCGAGTCGCCCGGGATGTCGGAGGCCTGCCTCCGTCGTCTCGTCCTCGGTGTTGGCGCGCGCCATCCCCGTAATAGGGCGATCCCTCAGGCTGATTTCACCCAACTCTAATTGATTTGGAAACTCCCTCTTCGTGCTCTCCATTGATCGCATGCGTGACAAAGATAAAGTTGTTCCATGTCTTTGTGACCACCGGCCAAAACACCGGGATCGAGTTGTTTCTAAGAGCCCTTTCACATTCTCTTGTAGCTGCCTAGGGTTGCCTAGGCTTCTTTGTATGTATGTAGCTGCATTAGGGAGGATATTCTGCCCTCTGATCTCTGGGGAGAGGTTGAGAGGGTAGGCGAACTGCAGAATGAATACTCATTACTGAAAACTACTGATCGATGCTAAAGCCAGAGACAATCGGTTCTCAGTTTCTCCCAGCAGTATAATTGTCGGGAAGGAGCTCGTAGGGTCGGGCTCTCTGTCTGAAGTTGCCCTGTTGGCGACGATGCGCCCCGCTGCGATGACATTGATTCTAGATGTCAGATTAGTATGCACTTCCTGTTGATTGCAAGAAAAATTAATTCAAGCCCCTGCGCTGTCTTACAATGCTCCAATCAATAAGAGTCCCACAAGCCCCAGCTTTGTGCGTCGAATGGTGTTGTCGCTAAATAGCAAAGGGATAGGCAGCACAAGGATTATAAAGTCCAGAGCCATATTGGTCGCATTAGATGCCACAACGACGTTATAAACGTCCATCGGGTTGGTCGAGCCGTATCCATAGCAATTTGATTCCGAATTGAGGCGGTAAAACTGCTGTACTGGGAAGCAGGGGAACCATGCCATGAAGGAGAAAGCAAAGCCCCAGATTGAGACAATGACAATCAAAACCATTGACACCATCCTCAGGCTTCTCATACGATCTTGGAATACTCGGAGGTACTGTAAAAGGATAGACAGTTTTACAAGGGCGTTCGACGTGGAAAATGACGCGTTGGACATGTAGAATAACTACTCCAAGTGTGAGCTTGACTTATTTTGGAGTGGTACTGTAACCAATGGGCAGAGCTCACGAGAAAGAACATTTCTCTGTCGCTGTCAGGAGACTCTCTAAAAGGGTGGCCTAAGCCGTAGTCGGTCGCTGATTCTCTGTTAGTCCAACGTTTTCATGCAGATCGCCAATACCAGTTGAGCCGGGATGCAGTTACCCAAAGAAGGTCCTATCGCGCTCATTGAACCGGCAAGCTTTAGAGTCAGCACCTATCATGACGTGATTTGGGAACAGCGCTGTTACCAAGGCAAGCAAAACTACAAGATCATCCCATCCAGGTGCTCGTACGATGCACAATCTCACATATATCCTTAAGCTTACGCATAACCAAGCTACACCCTGTGACTGTCAGCAGCGAGTTGCAATTTCCTGGTTCAGAACGCTCATACCACACCAGAAGCAATCACGGATATGATCGTGCTTTTCCGGTTTTGAAGTGGTAAACCCTCATCAGTGTAATTGGAGGGAAATTCGCCAGCACGGGTCAGGTTCCCGTACATGGTCGTAGAAGGAGAGACCCAACGAGTATGTTGGGCTTAAGAGCACTATAAGCAACTATAATAGTATCGTGGTGGAAGAATTCTTTAGCACAGATTAGAAGAGAGGTTGTTGGATGAGCCCCTAGGATCCAGAGGATCATGCGCGTGATTAACGTTGCATTTTTACTGTTTCATTCTTGTCAGGAAGCTTTACATTCCCTTGACACGAAGGCAACTCCCGGACGCACTCTTGCGCATACCAATGACTCGTTTCTCTGACAATCCTGACAAATTAATGATCTCACGGACGTGATTCCAAAGTTTATTTTGCTGTTCTTCCGTAAGAACCAGTCTGCCGTTCTGTGCTAGTAAAGTCATGATACGCCGTGCAGGGGCGGAGAGTATAACCTAGTAAAGGGTTATTAAAACATACCTTTTTTTGCTTCCTTGTTAAATGCTATGTACATTTCCGGAGAACGCTTCCTCAAAAACACGGAGTATGTAAGCAAAAGCGTCTGTGAGGCGGAGAAGATATTGACTGGGAATAATATAGGACTTCCATGCTTACCTGCCTGGTTTCGAATCATTTGGTGCAGGTCATGCCATTCAAATTCTCGTCATGGTTGCTAAGAAGCAACTTAACAAGTTTCTTGGTGGGTTTCTGATCCTTCTTCCTGCACAATACGTTGAACTTTGTCTCTGAACTCATCAATAGCAAAGATCACGAAGCCACTGTCTGATGAGACCGCCTTATCCTTTCAAACAGTGCTCGGCGACTCTACCGGTCAGTTCACCCCACGACCCCTGGTTTGATGCAATCATCTAAGGTCCAATGGCATACAGAGTGGCAGGAAATCATCCTGGGTCAAATAATGCTAAGCATAGTCTCTCGACTTTCATCCCGCGTCTTCCTCGGATCCGAAATCTGCCGCAACGAAGCATGGTTGAAAATCACAGTCATGTATGTCGTAGACTCGTTCGTCGCAGCTGAGAGGCTCCGAATAATCCCGAAGCCCCTCAGACGTATTGTTCACTGGTTCCTGCCGGAGTGCCAGCGGGTCCGCAGCCACGTCGCAGAGGCCCGGTCTATCATTCAGCCTGTCATCGACGCCCGAGCCCGTGAGAAGCGGGCGGCAGCTGATCAGGGACGCCCGCCCCCGACATTCGATGATGCCAGTCAGTGGGGAGAGGAAGAGTCCGCGAAGTCGAAGTATGATCCCGCAATTTACCAGCTTGCGCTCGCTGGTGCAGCGATCCATACCACGACGGATCTTGTGACGCAATTGATCTTGAACATCCTTCCCAGACCTGACTTGGTTGCTGCTCTCCGGGCCGAGATGATTGATGTCCTTGGTCGAGAAGGCTGGGCGAAGACTTCATTGTACAACCTCAAGCTCATGGACAGCGTAATGAAGGAGACGCAAAGGCTGAAGCCAATACAGTCAAGTAAGTCATAAACGTCCTCGCACCACACACAATATGTTATTTATTCAATTTCAGTTTCTCTTGGTCGTATCGCCGAGGCTGATGTCCATTTATCTGACGGCACCTTTATCCCCGCGGGCATGAAGTGTGCAGTCGCCAACACATCAAGACACGACCCTGCTCTCTACGACAACCCGTTTAAATTTGATGGCTACCGCTTTCTGCGCATGCGTCAGACGCCTGGAAAGGAGAATCAGGCACACTTTTTCATTACTAGTCCAGACTCTCTGGGTAAGCATCCTCCCGGGACGAATACGTGCCGCCTCTCCCGGGGCAGGAATTCACCTCACTGACCGAGTAAAAAAGGGTTTGGCCATGGACAACACGCATGCCCTGGACGTTTCTTTGCGGCGAACGAGGTCAAGATTCTCATGTGCCATCTGCTTCTCAAGTACGACCTTGTCCTGACGCCAGGGTCTGACTCTTCGGTGCAGGTGCATGGTTTTAGTCTCAACTCGAACCGGGGGGTAAAAGTCCAAGCGAGACGGAGGGAGGAGGAGGTTGATTTGGGCCGCTCGTGAGGGTGTGACGTGCTGTTGATTTTGGATATTGTGAGAGCAATGACAAGCTTATCTATTGCTGTTGTTATGGGGCGTAGAGAAGTCACGTTCATTTCCCTCCGGGGAGAGCATAAAAAGCCCTCAGATAACTAAACGTTGTCTTAGGAATTTTCCACTTGTCAATTTAAGTATTTCTGTGAGGTAGGACAAATGGGTTATGCTAATTAATGTTAGATTCACCATTGACAAAACATCTCTCCCAGTTATGTCTTTCTGTTGTGAATTTCCAGCATGCATTATTCTGTGTTGCCAATCTCCTCACTAGTCTCGGGTTGTACTCCCCTTCTCTTATCCATCCTCAAAACAAGTAGCCAAGACGCCAGTATTGCCAAGATAGAACCTGTAAGAAATACAAGGCAGGTCCCATACGATACATGGTAAGTTGGACCAAACACGGTATTATAAACGTGCGGTCCTGCAATGCCGCTGAACTGTGCCATTGCATTTGTGAACCCGATGCCGAAGCCTGATGCCACGGTGCCCTCCAAAGCCCTGATCCTCTCCGGCCAGATGATAGGATATGCGGAACCTGCGCAAGCAACTGCAACGAGTAGGAAGATATACTTAACTGCCGGGTTAGATAGGGTGAAGAGGACGATGTAAGAGACGACAATAGCTGCTTCGGCTGCCGTAAGAATGGTTAGCATACGTAGACAGGAGACCGCGGGTGCAAAAAGTCCTTACTAGCAACAGCTGTAGTCCACGGACTTATCTTCTTCTTGTGCAGAAAGCAACCGACAGTATTCAGATACAAGAATGCTGAGACATAAGGAGGCTTGAACATATGTCAGCACTCCCAGTAGTAAATTCACATGCGGGAAGACTTACGATGTTCATCAGCTGCGACTTGGCCGTCGTGGTAAATCCCAGCTCGTAGATGACTGTTGGTAGTGCATACCCCACGCCGAACCCGCCAATGCCATGACAGATCCAAAATACACTGAATGTGTAAAACGTCGGGTCCCGAACCAAACGTCTCAAAGAGTTCCAATCCCAGTGCCCTTTCCTTCCCGTCGGCGCTGTCCTATCCAGCCTAGTTTTCGCGTATCCGACCTCCGTCTCGCTGAGCAACTTGGAAGTCTCCGGATAGTCAGGCAACCCGAACAAGGCCACGAAAGCCAGGATGATGGCCGGCAGACCTTCAATGATGAACAACCACCTCCAACCAGGGAGACCGCCAAGACCGTCCATAAAGCTGATGGCATAAGCCAACAGGCCGCTGAGCGCACTGGACAGCTGGCCGACAGAGTAGAAGATGGCGATTCTTTGCGGCAATTCGCTTGGCTTATACCAGAACGCCATATGATATAGCACAGCCGGGAAGAAACCCGCCTCGGCGGCGCCAATCGCGAAGCGCACACACATCATCCCAGCAAAGTCCTGTGCGGCTGCCGAAGAGCAGGCAGAGACACCCCACAGCAGGATCAGGACGAACATCCAAACCGAAGGCTTGAAAGTCTTAAGCAGGATGGTGTTGCTGGGCTCGAATATCATGTAGCTATAGGAGAAGATAGACAAAGTCCAGCTCCACTGGGAAGGGGTGAAGCCCAGCTGCTTCTTGATGCCGGTCCCATTTTCCAGGTTGATGATAGCTGCGTTGGAATAATTGGCCGAGTCGATGACACGGAAGATGTAAACGAGTGAGTAGAAGCCCACAAGCCAGGCGTCAACTTTGCGGAGATAACGCTTCTCTAGCGTGACGTCGGGTTGGCTGTCTGGTTCGTTGAGATCTGACAGCGCATCTGGTGTAGTTGTAGACAGTCCTTTATGTCCCTTAGTAACGGCATGAACCTGAGAACTCATGTCGAGCTGCCGCAATGGACTTCTTTGAATGCCGTCAGGAGATTAAATTACAGAATAGGAAATGTTGAACAGTTGGTACAAGTGTATAATAGTTCGTTTACATACATTGTAGCTAGAAGAATCCCTCGACGGCCTTTATATCTTTGAACGATATTAAAGGCGCGTACCCAAGTGGGCGGTCTTTCAAAATACTCCAGCTTCTACGAAAATCCGATGCAGGTTGTCGCAAAGGACCCTTGTGAAGAAGCCGACGGCTCCTCAATATATCACGACATGATAGAAGAAATGGCGATGGCCTTTAATCCAACGGCAACCAGTGCCGTACCATCCTGAATGTGGGGATGGCTGGGGGTTGGCTTCGCGGGAATAAGGGCGGAGAGATTGGCTCATTGGCGAGAGCCGAGGACGTGGGGTGTAGAGTTCCTGCAACCAGCAGAACTCACCATCCCAATCACATCGTTGCAAATGCCAGCACGTATTTCATAGCGGGGATGAGAGCATTGAGCACGCAAGACTCACAGGAGGAGGAGAACATGATCGGCGTCAAGCTGCATCTCCGCGGTGGCAAGCACATGATCCCAGGTGGTCAGAGCTGTTAAGGAGCCCTTGACGGTATAGATACAGTCATTAGTGCCCCCATATGTCCCCGGCCCCTGGCGTGGCTAAATGGACTTTGTGTAGGTGAAGGCCAGAATCAGAAGGCAAGCCGCGAGTCCTAAACCCCAGCACCTGCCAACCATGGCTCCGATCGCACTCGAAACCCATTCCTCACAGGATACCAACAACAAGACAACGCTCATCAAACCTTGGAGCCGCCCAAAGCAGACGAGCGAAGGGCTCGACTGGGCCGAGCTACCAAAGCTTGACCTGTCGCGTTTCGATGAGCCGGGAGGAAAGCAGGAGCTGGCTGATCAGCTTCACGACGCAATTACAAGGCTTGGATTCTGGTCTGTTGTCAACACTGGTCTTGATGATGAGCGCGTGCTGCGGCAGTTCAGCATCGGCAACACGTTCTTCAAGGAGCCTCTCGAAGAAAAGCGGGCACACCCGTGCAACTTTGCCGAGGGCGAGTACTTTGGCTATCGTGAGAACTCCCGCTGGGTTGGCGACACCGGCGTTAAGGAGAACATCGAAATGGTAAGGAGAAAACGAATTTCCCCCTATAACAATCACCTTCTTGTTCCTTGTTGCTGACGATCCGCCAGTTAAACATCCCCAAGGCCATCCCGGCCTGGGACCACATCGGTCGCCACAAGATCGTGCAGGAGAACTGGGATGAGATTTCGTCTTTCCATAGGGACGTCTGGGAAAAGGTTGTCCGCAAGCTCTTCGTCTTGATTTCGATTATCTTGGAACTGCCGGAGAACTATCTCGCAGACGCACACAACTACAATGACCGGTCAGACGACCACCTCAGGTACATGATCTACAACGTGCGGACCAATGACGAGTGGGACAAGGCACAGGCATACTCCAAGGGCGGGCACACGGACTTTGGCAGCCTCACTCTCCTGTGGTCCCAGCACGTTGCCGGTCTCCAGATTCGAACTCCCGAGGGCGACTGGAAATACGTGCGCCCGGTCGATGGTGGGATTACTTGCAATACAGCGGACACGTTGACGTTCCTGACGAATGGTAAGCAATAAATGTTTTTTTGATAGAGCGACAGATCAATTGGCTGACATAAAATAACCGAAAGGCTTTATTAAGTCCACCGTCCATCGGGTTGTGAAACCCCCACGGGATCAGATCGATATTGCTCGGCTAGGATTGCTCTATTTCAGCCGACCCGGAGACCATACGGCCATGAGGACCGTCCCTTCGCCGCTTCTCAATAGACTTGGCCTCCTCACGGAAGACGATCTCAGTTCCAGCAAGCCAGCGCCCTCGGGTACCGACTATGTGCGTGCGAGGGTAAAAGATGTGCACTATAAGACTATCATCGAGAAGCGCGCCGGGACGTCTTTCGAGTTCAAAGGATTAAAGGTGCACAATCACTATAATTAATCCACAGGCGATGAACGAATCTCTATATACTGGTTGATAATGATTTCGATTGTGTGCAGTACGAAATTTGTTAAGTCCAGGAGTTCCCAAACAATAATCAGGTCACATGGCTCTTGAAAATACCCGATCCTGTTTTACGGACTCGGCCGACCTATGCCATCCTATGTCACAGCTGAAGCCTCACTAAATCGTGACGGACAGAAACGGCGTCCAGCTGATTGGCTAATACGGGAGACTAGGGCCTCAGCGCGCGCATTGAGCTTCGTTAGAGTGTTCTAGGCTGAGTAGAAAACAACGGCTTCCCATAATCTATCTTAATAGTCTGACAGATTCTAAGCCTTGGCGGGCGATATAGGATATCCGAGTTCTGAACCATATCATAGTCGGTCTTCGCTGATATTAAGATGTTTAATGTCCAGGTATAGACTCAACTATGTGACACAGCCTTACTAAGAACGCCGTAGGAGACATCCAGCTGTGTGCTGAAACAAGACAGCAGTTCTTTCCATCTCATGGTCACTGCGGTCCCGGCCTTCCTCGTGGTGACCCGCACCGTACCAGCCAATTTGAGAACACACCCTTCAACCAGTACGCTCTACGCCTCCATTTCGAGGCGCTCACCGCCGCTATGTTTAAGGCTGCCGCCCTCGGCCCCGACGACAGCCACCATCGCGTTCATAAGTTTCGCTTCGAGGAAGATTACTCCCAGGGAGGCTGACGGATGCGCGCCTTTAACGGTCATCGGTGGCTTGTCTACGGCGTCGGACGTGGGATCGGTGGCGAGGTCCGAGAGCGTCCAGCCTGAGAGGAGGTCGGTCCAGTATTTATTTGCTTTTTTCTGCGGACTTGATCTGTTTGTGTGTGAAATAAACCAGAGCCCTGATAGCAGGTGAGGACGCCACTGTGCCTTGTAGAAGAATTATCATACGAAAATCACTGGGAACGACTCGGCGCCGAAGACAACGTGTTGTATAGATACTGAGACCTGACTTTCAGAAGATGCCTAGGTTATATGAACACGCGGGGAGACTCAATCTTCTTGATAATCTTGTTAGACATCGAATAATATAGTGCCTTGAGATCAGCACTCCTCGATTAGCTCCAACCACTGTAAGCAGGAGTGGCTTAGGTTTAGGAACCAGTTTTCTAATTATACTCTTACCAAAGCGTTTAAATCACATGTACAGAATCCCATTGCCCACGATGACTTTATTATATGTATTTATAGGGTCAGCAATGTTAATATAATCCATCTCAATATCACCCGGCAAATCGAAGGTGATATAGCTTATATAGCGCACGTCGTCCCTGTCTTTCCCGGCTTATTAACCACGTGGATTTGTACATACGGCAGCGTAGTCGCATCACTAGTTAAGTTGATTGCCACAAGCTATAATTAAATTCAAAACCGACTGTTATCGGCATTATTTCCTTTTTAATGCTAGGTATTTAAGCATTTATTACTATATAAAGGGACTAGATATATACTGCTTAAGAAGCATGTGTATATAGATTAAAAACGAGATTATATATCACTAAGTGCAGATAAGTTAAGGAATACCGACTCGCCCAAGTTATTCAAGGGTATTTTCATCCCAGTTAGCATACTTGCAGGACTGGACAATTTCGCGTCTGGGTTGCGCCTCGGCAGAATTACGCTGGCTACTCTCAAGAACGGCCGTCCCGGAGGAAGGCAAGTCCTTTTGCACTTCCAAGACTAGAACGCTCATACACTGTGGATCGGAATCACAAGATATAGAGAAGAGGAACCTGGCGAGGTATCAGGGCAGAAGATGGTGAGACGGTCGCCGGACCTATGCACGTGAGGACAGTGGCACGCAACTATTGAATAGAAGTGCTATTGAAAGTCGTTAGCTGGACCCTTCCAACTGGCTCGAGCGGCATTTAATGGGCAGCGCGGCGAATTGCTTGATTGTTGCACCGACATCGCTGGCAATTATTTCGGCCGGGATTCCCGGCATTTAGGTTAATATCGACAAGGACATGCCCAGCAAAGGCGTAGCTCATGACAAGTACCTTCGGGCTCGAAAAGACTACCGTGCTATTGGTGGAGTTGCATCAGACGTAGAAGGGCCGAGCAGCGCAACTTCATCGTTACGCCAGCGATGAACTTTCACCGGATATGGAAAGGAGAACGCGTGTAGTGGTGTGAGTGAGAAAGAGAGGTCGCCTCTAGAATTCGATCTCGGTGGCCAGTGACGCATCCGTCACGCCTCTAGCGGTGAATAAGCATTAAAAGCTGGGGCCAAGATCCGTGGTGAAAGGGAATATGGATTGGAGGAAACGACAAGAAAAGGAAATCATATAAGACAAGCATCCCTAGATGGTGCCTGGAACTACTGCGCACTACCCCACCATTTGTTCAATGATGAGCGATGGAGCCATCTCATCCTGGTCCTCTATGAGAAATAAATTAGTGCTGGGTTGAAGAAGTCCATCTTCCTCTTGCCTGAGGTGTCTAGCATGCATTTAGATAACATGTCTTGATTTTTGGACCGCGATGCAATAGTTATTCACCAAAGGGCGGGAAAAGGCCAGTAAGAAAATTAGGGTTCACATGTCTGCACTTATGAAGAGAGAGACTGACGATCTCTGTCGCGTTCATTCCACGTCCCTTTTCTCCAGTCTCGGCAATGGCCTTCCGAGTAGCACTAGGCCAGGCAAGATAGGCATAAACAAGCGGCAATTAACTATATGTTTGGATTACTTGAGCTTGTGAGATGATGCACTGCATTGTGCCCTTTTTTAATTGCCCCGATCTAATTAGATCATCAGATTATTGGTGGGCCAAGAAGGATCTTGGGCAGGTACTATATAGCCAGGGAATAAACAAGGGGGGATGCCTGCTTGGAGTTATTTGATCCGGCCCGCGAGCTCATCTTAGCCAGTATAAAGTAGCCTAGATGCTGTTTTACGACAAAACCTTAAAACCGCGCTTTTATACCTTTCCCATCAACCCCTTTTTATTGCGCTTACCTCACCTCTACCTATACTTTTCCTTTACCTGTAATAAAACCTTAATTATTATAATAAGCATCTTAAAATATTATTTTATCAATATATAAGTCTTAGTATTATTTAATTAAAGCCTATCTTAAGCTTTTATAATATCTATTACCCTTAATCGCCCTTAAAAAGCCTTAATCGCAATACTTAACCCTACTTTTTTTATAAATCTTAAGCTATCTTAAGCGCGCATTTTATTATAATAATAAAAGTAAATATATAATATAATATTATTATTAAATAAGTTAGTAGCTATATTTCTTAAGAAATAAAGTAAGGCGCCTCCTTTTAAGGATTGTAAGATTATAGGTGTCTTAATTATTATAAAGCAGAAGGAATAGGAAATTAATAAGATTAAGGAATAGATTATAATTATATATATTAGCAAGCTTCTTAAAAGTAAGAGCAATATAGTTTAAAAGATTATATTTAATGCTAAAATAATAAATTATAATATTGCGCTTAATAATAATAATTATTAATATTAATGTATATTATAAAATATTAAGTATATATTTAACCTTAAGATTATTTTTAATGCTAAAACTTAAAGCCTTCTTAATATTAAAGTAAAGCGCCTATATTATAAGTATATTATTACTTATTATTTTTATAAACTAAGCAATAAGCAAGCCTAGGGCGGTAAGTATAATAATAATATCTCCTTTATATAGCGATATAAATATAATTACTCTATTTATTATAATCCTTAAACTAATAATCCCTTTATAAAGTATATTACTTATAATAATAAAAAAGATAATATAAACTTTAAGAGTATATGCCTTAATTACTATTATATAGGAATAAGCTTAAAGTATTCCCTTTATAAAAGTAAGCTCCTTATAATTATAAAATATATAAAATATAAGCTGATAAAAATAAAGGCTAAGCTAGATAAGAAGAATAAAGAGATAAGAATAATAAAGAAAATTAAGGAGGAAATTAATATTATAATAATTAATAAAGTTAATATATAGCTCCTAATCCTTAAATATAAGCTAAGAACCTATATAGAATATAAGGTAAATAAATTCCTTATAATGCAACTAAATAAGGAATAATAGGATAAGTATAAAGGTAAGGAGTATAATATATATTAATAAAGAGTTTAGGTAAAGGGTTAAGATTAAGTTTTATAATAAAATAAGATATTTAAATTATAAAATCAATTAAAGCTATAAAGGTAGGTTATATTAAATAAGAAATATAAAGTAAAAATAAAATAAGAGTAAAATGAGTAAGGAAATAGAGAGGAAGATAAAGAGAAGATAATTTAAGGTAGGTAGCTAAGAAATAAATATTAATATTTAAGGGGGTTTATTAGAATAATTATAAGAACCTAAAGGGGCTATAATAATAATAGTAGTTTGAATAAAGTTAGGGCTTAATAGAGCTAATTAAGGGATTTTAAAGCTTAACAAGGGTGTTTAGATTTAAATAATAATACTTAAGCTTAGAATTTAAATAAATAAGTTATAATTTATTTAATATTTTAAGTATCTTAATTCTTAATATTTTATTTTATTAAATAATAATTATATTAATATATATATATTTAAATAAAGAATATTAAAATTAATAAAAATATTAAATATTAAATTTTATATTTTATATTTAAATATATATATATTTAATAAATAATTATAATAAGCTTTATTTTATTTTATATTAAATTTATTTTTTAAAAAAATAATAAATATTTAAATAATATAAAATATTATAAATATAAAATTTTATATAAATATTAATTAATAAAAATAAAATAAATTATTATTATTAAAAATTTAATATAATAATTTTAATTTTATATATTTATATTTATTATTATTTTAATATATATAATTTTATAATTAATTAATATATTTAAATATTAAATAATATTTTATAATATAATATAAAAAATTAAAATATTATATAAATTAAAAAACCTTATAGCCTTATAATTTTATTTATTAAAATAGCTTTTATAATTTAAAAAAAAATAATTTTTATTTATTTATTAATATAATGCCCAAAGCCTAGCAGCTAGCTACCAAGGGCCTAAGGTATAAAAGGGGACTAGTGGCCCCTTAAAGGTTCTTTAAGAGGGCTAAGAATTAGTCTTGATAGCAACTAATACCTACTAATAACACTCTATTCACCTTACTCTTAATACCCATTATACCTAACGACTACATACATTATAATTCTAATTCTTTTTCAAAACGCTACCCATAATGCTACTAAGAAATAATTAAAGCCAATCAGGATAAGCTCAGGATAATAATAAGGGCAGCTTAGGAACTACTTAAGGGGATAATACAAGCCCCCAAACCAAATAAGCCACTCACCTAAAGAATGAAAATTAATAGCTATAAGAATAGCTCACTATCCTCCTCTTAAGCCAACAGCTATAAGAAAAGTCCCTAAAAGACCTTAAATTAGCTAATATTACTACTCTCCCTATAAGCTACTCTCTTTAATAGTATAATAATTAGCTAATGGATATTAAATAAGCCTAGATCTCTTAACTATAAATACTATATAATGATAAGATAAAGGTTATATATATATTAAACCATATTAATAAAGAGTGTTAAAATAAATAAGATACTTATATGAAATCCTTATTATAAGAGGGATAAACCCCCTTTAATTATTACATTTAGGGCCTTTTTAAGAAATTTATAAAGAACTTTAAACGAGATCCCTATGATATTATAGGAACTATTTAAACTACCTTAAATAAAGCATAACAAAGGGAAAAACAAGACTCATAATCTTTCCACTAATACCTTAAGATGCTAAAGCTAAAATAAAAACCATAAAGCAACCCTAAAAAAGCTAATTTATTCTTATTTAAACTTATCAACTAGCTCTAAATAGAAATCCACTCTCATTATGCTATAAATATACCCTAAATTAAAGACGATATAATTAAATTAGCCTAGGTAATCTAAGTTAACACACCTAAAAACATCTAAAAGCAAAAGCATAAGGAAATAAAGCTAAAGAGGATAGGAACCTTAAAGACCCCAAATAAGAAACCCCGCAGCATTAAGGCTAATCAAAAACCAAATATAAGGGAATCAAGCAATTAAGATTTTAAAGGCTGAGGAAGCCATAATAAAGGCCATAGAGAAACTAATTACAATTAAGCATCCCAAAACACTAAGGGCTTAAATAGCTCCGCAAACCTCCCAAAGTTAAACCTATTAAATAAATACAGGAAACCTACTATATGTTTTTATTATAGGAGCACCTATTATTATTTAAACAATTACCTAATACCCCCTAATAAGAAAGCTTAAGTAAAATCAATATAGGATTAAGGTGATAAGGGCTAAGGCTAAGACTAAGGTAAAAGGGGCCAGAATGCCTCCCCATCTCAAGGCCAAAGAACTAAAGAAAAAGGCTACTTAAAATAACTATACTTAGAGAAAGAGGAGCTAGAAGTAAGCAAAACATTTACAATTTCAGGGGAAGTATCCTTAAAAAAGGGTATATAAAGAGTGAAAATTAATTTAAATACTTAAGCCTAAATAAACCTTATAAGCTATTCATTAGTTCAAAAGTATAGATTCAAACTATCTATAAAGAAGGAAATTTAAATTATTAATATATAATATATTAAAGTCCTAACATATAGCATATTCTAAATCCCCTTATTAATAAAAGATTGCTATAGAAATTAAAAAAAAGAAACCCATGATTACCTAGCTATTAATTAAAAGTAATATAAATCTACCTTATTACTTAAAGCGCTAACTCTAAATATATTTCAAATAAGCCTAAAGTTCTCCCCTTATAGCTAATAATTAAAGTAAGATAAATATAAGCTAAGAAAATAATACTTAAAGGCTTTCCTTAAGGATTTATAATATTCTATATATTATTATTCCCTAATCATTTTAAAAAAACTTATTTCCTTAAGTTATAAATAAAAAAATACTATATAAAAGTTATAAGAGATAGCAAAAAATAAGAAAACCCTAAAGGAGTAACTTAAAATATATTCTTAACTATATAATCTAAAATCATTCTTCATTACTATTAAAGTAAAAAGTTTTCCCCTTAGGAGGGTAGTAAATTATATAATTAACCTTCTCCTTAGAACTTCACTATCCTTTCTACCCTTAAGATCACTCTCTAAAAAAGAATTAGGCATTCTGTAAAAATAACTTAAGGAAGCCTTATCCTTAAGGCAGATCATCCCTAGTAAAAGCCTAGCAAGAGCCCTTATTTTATTCGCCTTAAAGAAAGACAGAATCTTATAATTATATATTAATTATCACACCCTTAATAAAATCATGGTGAAGAACCATTACCCCTTACCTTTAATATTAAAGATTTTAAACTAATTATCAAATACACAATATTTCTTAAAGATTAACTTAATAGATGCATACCATTAAATCTACATATAAAAAGGCAATGAATAAAAGACCGCTTTTCATATATATTATAAACATTTTAAATTCAGGGTAATACCCTTTAAGCTAACTAATACCCTAGCAACTTTTCAATCTTATATTATAAAAATTCTAGGAGATTATGTTGATATATACGTAATTATTTATTTAAATAATATCTTAATCTTTTTAAAAACTAAGGGAGAACACGCGTAATACCTATAAACCATCATTAAGCAATTATTAACCGCTAAATTATATAAGAATGAGAAAAAATATACCTTCTTTTAAAAGCAGATGGAATTCCTTAATTTCATAATTAACTAAAAGGATATATAAATAAACCCTAATAAGGTCAAAACTATCCAAGAATAGCCAGCCCTAAAAACCTTTTAAAATATATAAGTATTTCTTAAATTCTACAATTTTTATTAAAGATTTATTAAGGGCTACTTAAAAATCATACAACCACTAAACAACTTATTAAAGGGAATACAATAAGGTTAGAAGCTAGGGGGATTTAACCTCTATACACCAGAAATAAAAAAAGCTTAAGAAGCATTCAACCACCTACGCAACTAATTTCAAAGAGCCCCCTTACTCCAACACTATAACCTAGCGCTCCTAATACAAATTAAAAATAATACATTAAATTAAGCTAAAGCCGCTATTATTTCTCAACATTATAAATTCAAAGGGAAATCAATCTAGCACCTAATGGCATTCTAATCTCAAAAATTCACAAACACTAAAGTAAACTAAATAACTTATAATAAAGAGCTGAATACTATTATGGAAAGTTTCTGCTACTAAAGATAATACCTAAAAGGCGCTTACAAACTAATTAT
Organism: Diaporthe sp. P3_1W; assembly: GCA_037177825.1. Lineage (NCBI taxonomy): Eukaryota > Fungi > Ascomycota > Sordariomycetes > Diaporthales > Diaporthaceae > Diaporthe > Diaporthe sp. P3_1W. Next base: position 4,446,782 of record JBAFXB010000008.1, read on the forward strand.
GATCTTAATAGACCATAATAATCTATAAAGCTTCATAAAATAAAAAAAGCTAATGCAGAAACAAATTTAATAGCTTATATATTTAGCGGGATTTAACTTCACTATTAAACACCACCCTAGGAAAAGCAACCCAGCTAACGCCCCTTTAAGGCGGCTAAATTATATAGAAAATAAAACCCTAATAGACCTCAATTAAGTCCTAACATTAAAATCAAAGATGGCTGCAGCTAAAAAAAATAATTTATAGATTACCCTTGAAGACTAACTAAAGCCTAAGGGCATTACTATAATATAAAGCATAACAATACTAGGAAATCTTAATGGAAGACCCTTAATAGTAGGTTAGCTTAACTCTACAGGCCCCATATAAAAGCAGTTCATTATTAAAGTCCGGGCCTAAATATATGCCATAAGCACTAATATAATGTACTTTGGGTCCTATTCTCCATTAATAGAGTTGATATATAAAGCCTAAGAAATTAATCAAAAGACACAGAATATTATTCAAAAGATAACTTCCTTTAATTAATATAATACTAAATTAGCAAGAAATAGGTATAAAGTATATAAAAGACTTCTATATTATAAAAGCCGCCTATTAATATTAAAATAAGAAGCTTTAAAATAAGAGATCCTTTGAATTAATCACAATATTCCCTTAAGTGGATATTAAGGTTAGATAAAGACGCAAAACCTAATTAAAAAGCATTTCACTTAGCTAGGCTTAAAGGCCTCTATAGCAAAGTATATATACTCTTATATAATATATTAATACAACTCTATCCTATATCATCGCCCATATAAAGAGCTTACTTTACTCCTAATTCCTATTTAAAAAATAAGTAAACTTATAATAAACTTTATTATAGGCTTACCATCAATCTTAATAAGGCTTAAGGAAGTTAACTTAATCCTAGTAATAATAGACTATTATATAAAGATAAGCTTCTTTTTCTTAATAAATACAATAATAAATACTGTTAAACTAGCAGCATTATTTTACTAGGAGATAAAATATAAGTTTACGCCATTATAAGAAATTATAATTAATCAGGGCACAATCTTTACCAGTAAATTCTAGCACCACCTATACCGGCTTAGTAGAATTAAAAATAAATATACCATTATATATTACTTAGTAGGTGATAGGTAAATGGAATGAATAAACTAAATGCTAAAGCAATACCTATAAGCATTTATTACTAATAACCCATAAAATTAACTATAATTATTAAAGATAATATATTTCACATATAATTCAGCTAAGAATGCTATAATTAAAATAACCCTATTCTTTACACTATATAATTACGAACTATCATTTTAAATACCATTAGATCAATGGCTTACTATGGATAGTATCCTATAGAGGGAGGTATTAGTAGTAATTAAAAGATATAATAAATTAAAAATGTTATAAAAGACCCTTAAAAACAATTAGAAAGAAGCTATAGAAGCTTAAGTGAGGGCATATAATGCATAATATATACCTATATAGTTCTAAATAAGGCAATAGGTTATACTATCCATAAAGTACTTAGCATTAAAAAATAAAAAGCTAGCTCCAAAGTGAATAGGCCCTTTTTAAGTGATTGCCTACAAAGGAAAATAAATATACTGCTTAGTACTCCTAGAGAAGTACTCTTGAATTTATAATACCTTCTATATTAGCTTATTAAAACCCTAAAAGTTTAGAGGATTAGAGGATCTATTAACCCGTAATTAAAATATCCTTAACTTAAAGGATAAGGAGGTAGAATGAAAGTTAAAGGTAATCTAAAGCTATAGGGAAATGGATAAGATAACTTATTATTTAGTAAAGTAAAAGGGGTAGCTTATTAAATATAACTCCTGGATAGCAAAAAATAATATATTTACTAAATAGGTAATAAATTTCTATTAAAAAACTTAAGGGAGGAAATATAAATAATAGTAAGGATAAATATAGGATAGCTAAGATAAAGCCTTAAAGTAAAAATAAAGAGCTAGGATATTTAAGTGAAATAAAGCTAAAGAGCCAGGATAATTAAAGAAATAAAAATAAAAAGCCAGGATAAATTAATAAAATAAAGCTAAAAGGTTAAAATAGCTAAATAAAGTAAAGCTAAAGGGCTAAAATAGCCTAATAAAATAAATTTAAAGGGCTAGGATAGCCTAATAACTTAAGATTAAAAGGCCAGGATAATAAGATAATCCTATACTAAATAATTAGGATAACCTAATAACCTAAGTTTAAAGAATCAAAATAATAAGATAATTAAATTCTAAAGCATTAAGATTAAAGGATAAAATCATATTAAAGATTTAAAATAAAAAAAGGTTACCTACGGAACTTTAATATAATAAATAACGCTATTTTAATATAGCAGAATAATTAAACAAACCACCCCTAAATCAACTAAAGCAATATATTTATAATCTATAAAAAGTTAACCTTATAATAATACACTTAAATTAACTTAAATAAAAACTAAAGATAAAAAATAATATAATTATTATCTTAAAAAGTTAAGAGATATTAATGGAAAAAGTAATGCAAGCTTTATAAAAAGGGTAAACTACCTAAGCTACCCAAAATTTATCCACCTAAGAAATTAATATAAAGAGGTATTAACTAATACCTAAAGCGCTATTCTATACTATCCTATTAATATATATTCTCACTAAATAATTATTATAATAAAGCTATTCTTATCCTATAAATTATCTCTTATAAGAACAGAATATAACCCTTAGGCTAATCTTTATATACCTTTATAATTACACTCCTAATTTCCTTTAAAAAGCCCTAAATTACCCCATATTAAAATAGGAAGCCTTAATTCACTAGAGATATATATAATATATTATATCAGGAATTTATTAAATCCTGTAAGATATTAACTCAAAGGGCCCCTATATAATTATATTCCCTTAAAAAGTTCACAAGCTTAAAAGTATATATATTCGCTAAGGCCTGTAAATAAAAAATCAAGGCCTCTATAATTATTAAATCCTATTTAAAAAGTTAATAAATAAAATTAAAAGTATATTAAAAGTATTCATATTAAAAACTAAAATATACTACTTCTTAAAACCTTTTACTTTATATTTTAAATTATCCACTATCTTTTTAAATATTAATATACTACTAGGACCATTAAATAAAAAAATCATAATTAAAATCACCAGCCAGGCCCAGGAAGCGCCCAGGCGCTCCTATTAATAAAGGGATATTAAGAAGTTAACATCTTTAGCAAAGCCCTGCAGAATAATATGCGCAAGGTAGATATTAATAATGCTTCCTATAATTAATAAATCACCCTATTAATAGTTAACCTTAATCATATAACTTTTAGGAATAAAATATACCATAATATAAGGAGAATAATACTTCTCATTATATTAATTATATTATAAAGTATTCATATTACTAATAATATAAAGAATAGATAACTATAATGCGGATATCTTACTCTTATAATCCTTAAGAAACTTATAAAGGTAGTATTCACAGGGTACTTAAAAAGTAATTACCTGCTCTTAAACCGTTATCTAAATCTTAAGCATTAAGATATTCTAGCTAAAGGCTAAAGATAAGGGTTAAATCTAATTAAAATCCTTTTATAAAGCTAACAAAAAGTAAGTATAAGCCTTAAAAGGAGCATTTATATATCTATAATCAAGGGGAGGAATGGGTATTTCATGAGGAAATTAAGATACCTTCAGGGGACCTACCTTCTCTAGCAATTAAATATTTCCGCTAATATCCTTCTTTACATAAAATAAAGTTAAGGTGCAAGGATTACTTAAAGATTCTATAAGAAGAACTTAGGTAGCAGCAATACTTATAAATAGGCAAGGCATTAATAAGGCTGGAATGAGGCATGAATGAAGGCTACGCGACATGCTAATACCATTACTTAAAGTATTAATAGTTTATATGCAAGGAAGGGATAAACTTATAGGGGCAAAGGTATTAATAAGTAAAGGGGTAAACTAAATATTACAACCAGCATAATCACTACTAGAAATAATCATAAAAGGTTTAAGAGATAAGTTTTACTAACTTAAGATACTTAATATAAGGTTATTAAGATTTAAACTTAATTAGGGTAGCGCTTAATAGCTATTTAAATAATATAAGCTAATGTATCATAACTCCATTAAGAATATATCTATACTAAGGGGTTCCTTATTAAAATACTTAGCATAAAGAGAGAAATATAACTCACTATGCCTCATAGAATTAAAAGGGATGCGCCTAACCATATAAACTATTATATAATTAGCGATAAAGCTTTAAATAGCTACTCTTATAAAAAGAACTATTTATTAAGCTTAAGCAAGGCTTTAGCTACCTAACCAACTTAATTAATAACTACTATTTAAAGCTATAGCAAAAAACTCATAATATAAATCGCTTTTATTATATAACCTTAACTTAAAATCCTTAAAGCCTTATAATAACTTAAGGTTAAGGGAATGAGGTAAAATTAAGGGAGATATCTTAAATATAAAGTAATAATAAAAAGGTTTTAAAAATATAATAAAGAGTAGTAATTATAATAAAGAAGTATAATAATTTAATTATAGATAAAAGTAGTTATCACTAAAAAGAAAGAAGTTAAGGATAAAGGGTATATAGCGATAATTCTTAAAGTAAGCGCTAAGTTAACCTATATATCCTAAATAATAATACATCACTATTATACCAACCTAAAAGCTTAGCTAATAAGGTAGATAACTAATAACTAGTATTATAAAGACTTAGCTCCCTAAAGAAGATATAATTATAATACTTAAAGCTTAGCGGCTAGCTATTAAGGGCTTAAGATATAAAAGGAGATTAATAACCCTTTAAAGGTTCTTTAAAAGAGCTAAGAATCAATCTTAATAGCAACTAATACCTATTAATAATACTCTATTCACCTTACCCTTAGTGCTCATTATACTTAGCAACTATATATATTATAATTAATAAAGAATTTTATTTTTTATTTTTAAATTATAAAGATTATTTTAATAAATAAAAATATAATTATTATTTTTAATAAAATTATTTAAAAAGAAATATTTAATATTATTAAAAATTAAATTTATTTTTTTTTATTTTTTTAAATATAAAAAAAATATATTAATTTTAAATATTTATAATAAATATAAATATTTATTTAATTATATATTTAATTTAAATAAAATTTAAAATAAAATTATATTTATAACTTTATATTAATTATATATAAATTAATATAATTTATAATTATTATTATTTATATAAAAAATAAATATTTTTTTATATAATTATTAATATAATTATAAAGAATTATTTTATTATATTAAAAAAAAAAAGATTTATTAATTACTTAGGGCCTTTTTTATAAGGCTTATAATAGCTATTTAAGCTTATTATATTAAGCTTTAAGGTATATTATATTAATTACTTCTTATAAGATAATTAAAAAATTATTTATAATTTAATTATATAATATATCTTTTAAAAGGATATTTATTAAAATCCCTTATAGCTTATATTTTATTATAAAGCTAATTTATAGCTAAATTCTTTTATATTAAATTAATTTTAATATAATTAAAAATTAAATTTAAGGCTATTATAATATTAATATAATATAAAACTTATTATATAAAAAAGTTTTTAAATATAGTTTTATTTTTTTTTAATATAAATAATTAATTATAATTATTATTTAATATAATTATAAAGAATTATTTTATTATATTAAAAGGAAAAGAGATTTATTAATTATTTAAGGCCTTTTTTATAAGGTTTATAATAATTATTTAAGCTTATTATATTAAGTTTTAAAATATATTATATTAATTATTTTATTATTTTATTTAATTATTAAAAATAAATATTTTTTAAAAATATTAAATTTATAATTTTAATAATTTTAAATTAAAGAATTATAATTAAATTAAATTAATTAGATTTAAAATATTTAATATAAATAATTTTTTTAATTTTTAAATTAATTATTATATTATTAAAAATATTTTAAATTTAATTAAATAATTAATTTTATTATTAATTTTATTATTAATTTTATTATTAATTTTATTATTAATTTTATTATTAATTTTATTATTAATTTTATTATTAAAGCTTTTAATTAATTAAAAGTTATTATTAAAAAAGGAAATATAAGAAATTAAATTAAAAATATAAAAAAAAGTAAATATTATAAATATAATAAAAATAAAAATAAAAAAATATTATTAATTTTTAAAAATATAAATAAACTTTATAAATTAATAAAATAAACTTATAAAAAAATATAATTTAAAAAGTTATATAATTTAAATAATTTAATAATTAAAATTATTAAATTATTTAAAATAAATTAAATAAATTAAATAAATTAAATAAATAATAAATTAAATAAATATATTTAATTAATAAATTAAAAAAATATATTATATAAATTATATTTATTATTAATAAATAATATTAATTTAAAATAGCTTTTTAATAATTAATTTAAATATATATCTTAAATAATTATAAAGCTTTTAATTTATTATTATTATATATTATTTAAAATATTATTACCTTAAATATTATTTAAATATAAATTTATTTATTAAATTTATTAATTAAAAATTAATTATAATTATTATAATAAAAAATTATCTTAATAAATATTTTAATAAATAATTAATTAATATAATTTTTTATTATATATTTAAAACTTAAAAATTTAATTTTAAAAAAAATTAATTTTCTTTTTATTAAAAATAATTAATATAATATAAAAAGCTAAAATATTATATAAATTAAAAGGCTTTATAGCTTTATAATTTTATTTATTAAAATAATTTTTATAATTTAAAAGAAAATAATTTTTATTTATTTATTAATAAAAAATCTTATTTTTTATTTTTATAATATTTTTATTATAGCTTTTTATTATTTTATTTAATTATTTTATAAATTTGAATTATAAATTTATATTATATATTATATTAATTATATTAATTTATTTTATTTATAATAATTTAAAATAATAAAATAATTTATATTATTAAATAATATAATTATATCTTTTTATATATAAATATTATAAAATAATTTAATTTAATAAAATAAATAAATTTTATATTAAAAATCTTAATATTAAATTATTATAAATAAAATTATTTTTAATTTAATATTATTAAATATTATATTAAAATATTTTTATTATATAATTTAAATAAATATAAATTATTTAAAATAAATAATATAAAATTATATTATAATTATTTATAATTTATTTTAAATTTTATTATATTAAAATAATTATTATTATTTATTATTATTTTAATTTAATAAAAAATTTAAAATTATTAAAAAATATTATATTTTTATTTTATTAATATTTAAAATATTTATTTAATTAATTTATTAAAATTATTAATATTAATATTTATATATATTTAATTTTATTTAAATTTTTATTATATTAAAATATATTATATATTATTTTTATTTTATTTTATTTTTCCTTTATTTTATTTTATATCTTTTTTATTTTATTTTATTTCCCTTTAATTATACTTTATCTCCTTTTTATCTTACTTTATTTCTCCTTTATTTTACTTCATTTCCATTTTATTTTATTTTATATCCTTTATTCCTTAATTTATTATTTTACTTTTTAATTTAACCCTTAATATCTTTATATATTATGCCTTATTTAATTATAAATCTAAATCCTTTTTAAGATTATATTCTTTTAGAATATGTATTAAGCAAGCTTATATTTTATATTAAACTTAAGCTTTTTAATAATTATGCTCTTTTTATTTTATTAAAGATTATTAAGCGATGAATTAAGGAATAAGGTATACGTTTTCGCTATATTATTACTTAAGACTTAAATAAGCTCCGTTATTAAATAATTCTCTATTATTATAATTATGCTTTATTAAATCAGGATTTATAGCTCCTTTTTTTTAAAGATAGCTTTATAATTAGCTTAATTAAGGTTATAGTAATTTGAAGGGAATTTAATATATATTATTATTTATCCTTTGAGCGTTTATTATTTTAATAAAATGAACTTTAATAATACTTTACTGAAATAACCTCTTATACTTATATTTTATTCCTATGTTTAAGTAATTATTAAGCTTATAAATATATATGTTAAAATTAATAAATAGTTATTCCTTATCGTTATATTTAGTTTATATTTCATGTATTTTTTTTAAAGAAATAAGTATTATAATAAGAAGCTTATTTTAGGAAGCAAGGTAGGTTTATAATGCTAGGATTAAATTATATATAATGTGTTAACGGATATTATAAGCTATTATTATATGGTATTTAGATTTATATAAGAATTAATGCTTATTCTTAATATATACTATGGATTTATATTAGCAATATAGTATAAACTTAATGTAGTATCTTTATATAATATATCTAGGTTATTAAAAAATATAGGATAATGCTTATAGTTATTAGGTTTAATTATAAAAAGGAGTGTAGTATTATAGCTATTATTTATTATTAGCTTTTATTATAATTTATATATAAGCGACTAATAAAGTTATAGAGAAATATAGATAGCGAAGTTTAGTTTATTATTATGTATGGAGGTAATAAGGAGTAAGGGCGTGTTATTATCCTTTTATTAAATTTAGATAAAGAACTCCCCCTTTAGCTATATAATAAGCCGCTTAAGTTTTATAATATTTACTGCTATAGAAAGAGCCTTTTAAATTAATATATTAAGAGTTATTAGTTTTAAGTTAATTAAGGGAGAATCAAATTCTAAAGGGTATATATAATTAAGGTATTTCAGATTTAATTAACCTAGATCTAAGTTAATATCACTAGAAATACTTTTAATACCTGTATTAAAATTACCTTTAGTTACGTTTTAAAATATAAAACCGCTTAATACTTTTATTTATATTTATATCTTAAATTTACTTTAAAGTTTTTATATTTATGAAATATTGAAATGTTTATTATATTTAATGATAAGATTAAAAATAATATATTCACTATAGGAAGCTTATTAACCTTTAGTAAATACTTAACTTAAATTTAACCGTTTAATATAATATACCTTTTAAGGAAGATAATTAAAATATACTTAATTAGTTTATTAAAGTTAATAGTATTAATCTTAATATATGGATTTTACTTAAGATATATACCTTTTATAAGTAAATAATAGTTAATTTTATTTAATAAGCACTTAATATCTGCAATATACCTTATTATTAGGAATATTTTTAGCTTTAAAAAAAGCTAAAGGCTTATTTTAAGAGTTAAATAAAGCTTAAGCTAGCCTAGTTAGAAATATTAAAAGATACTTAAGAAAACTTCACATTTAACTTAATAATATATAGGATTAATATTATAAATATATTAGATATAGGTGGTAATAAATTAAATAAGAATAAATAAGCTTATATAAGTAATATTAAGGATAATAAGGTACACTTAAATAAGCTTATAAGGTTATTTAATATAGCAGGAGATAATTATAATTAATATAATTTAATACTTTAAAAATATATATAATGAATCTTATTTTAAAAAAATTGCCTTTATTTACTTATATTTTATTATTATTTATAGGTAGCAGTATGTATTATAAGAGGTAAATTAAGATATGCTTATTTTAAGGCTAAATAAGCCTTTTTAAACTTAATTAATTATATTTAGACGTTAATACTAATATTAGCGTTATTCTGGGGCTGTTTATAAAGGATTTAGCTTTTTATTATTTTAATTAATGTGAATTAAGCTTTATAATATTAAGTGATTTACTTTATATCTCTCCTTATTTATTTCCCTATCTTGCTCACTCTTAATAAAATTTAAATTATTATTTTCTTTAACTTAGGTGAAATTAAAGACCTTTGTTTTTATCTTATTATTATTTATAAAAATGAAGCTTTCAAGCAACTTTATTAGCGATATTCCCTTCCTTTTTAGAGTAATATAGCTTATTACGGTATATTTAAGCGAATTCGCGGCTTGATGTGAAAGGTGCTAACTTAGGCTGCCGTCGTTACTGCCTTACTTTAAGTCCTTAAATAAGCTATTAGTTAAAAAATTATAGCTAAACTTATTATCCTAAGAATGAATGCTTTTAATATTTGCTTAAATAAGCTCCTTTTCCTTTAACTTCTTCTTTAGTTAATTAAATAATATAAAGGAAAGATTACTTTAATTAAATTAAGTCTCCTTCTTTATTTTAATAAAAGATATAATATAAATATATCTTCCTTAGTGATTTTATATTTAAGTATTGCCTTATTCCTCCTTTATAAGAGTGAGTAATATATTTAAGGCTGAGCTTAATCTTATAGATTAGCTTTTAAAACTAAGTAAAGTTTTCTTAGGCTTTTTCCTTAGCTTCTTTATATTATTATAGAGTTTTTAAATCTTAAGTTCCTTATCCCTAAGCTTAGTTAATTACATTTATTTTTATAACTCCTCCTTTTTTTCCTAATATTAAGCCTCCTTTTTATTTAGCTTTTTTATAATAATAATAATTAGGGTAAACTTCTTATAATTATTTAAATTAAAGGCTAAAGCATTACCTATATATTTATATACTATTTCTTAAATTTAATTAATAATAATTAAGCTTATTATAAGGTAAGGCTAAGTAATAATAATAATATTATCCTTCTTAATAATAATATTAATAATTAGTTTATAAATCTTTATAATATAACTAAATACCTAAATTAAGTTACTAGTATTAAATAAAGCAGCAATTAATTCCTTATAATTTTAATATTCTATACCTTAAGTTAAAAATGTAAGAGTACCTAGATTAATCCATTAAGCTTTAGTGAATTTCTTAATTAAAAAGCCTTGAATTATTATAGGAATATAATAAATAATGCTATATTTAATTAAAAGGCTAGCTTTTAAGGTATAGGAACGTGGCGCTTAATTAAGGCTTTTTTAATATGAATTAGCCTATTGTTAATTAAGATAATTAATATTATATGTTAAAGGGGAGGGATTTATCTTATGAAAAGGAATAAGTTGAGATTTAAGAATGGATAGTATATTTAATAAGGAGGGATATGCTTAAGGGTATTTCCCGGTTAATATAAATATACTTATAAAAGTAGAGGCTTATTTATAAATAAGGAGTAATAAAAAGAAGTTAATAATAAGTGCGCTGCTTAAAGAGGCAAGATTAAAGGAATTAAATTCAATTAGGTTTTATTACAACTTTTTAAGGAGATATTTATGATATTTAAGATAATAAATGAAATGTAGGTTGGCCTAATTAATAATATAGTGATCTTTATAAGTAATAGGGTAATAAATTAATGCTATAATATAATGTGATAAAATTAAGTAAATAAAGGGAAGGGTGCTTAAAGAAGAAGAGATAAATAGTAAAAATAAAATTTAAGAGATAGATTAGGAGAGTAGGTTATATATATAATAATTATAATAGTTAAAAAGTAAGTAAGAAAGTTAGATAAAGGGATTTAAGGTGGAGTAAATAATAAGGATATTTAGGTTTAAGCTAGCCTTTATAGGTATAATTAGGCTTAATTATACTTAAAGTTGCTTATTTTATTTAGATTTATTAAATAAGGATTTAAGCTTTTTTAAAAAGAAATAAAAAAAGGATAGTTAATCTTAAGCTATAAAGTTATATTTAAAATAAAATATAAGTTATTTATTAATTTAATATAATAATTATTATATATTTATATAAATAATATTAATTATATTTAAAAAAAAAAAGAAAAAAAAAAGAAAAAAAAAGAAATTTAAATTAAAGTTATAAAATATAAATATAAATATAAATATAAATATAAATATAGAATATAAATATAAATATAAATATAAATATAAATATAAAAATAAATTTAAATTTAATATTTTATATATATTATTATAATATCTTTTTTATTTTATTTTATTATTATAAGTTATAATTTTATTATAATTAATAGAGTTAATATATTATATAAAATATAATATATATATCTTAAAGTTTCTTGCCTTATAAAATAAGATACGTTAAGGCATAAGGACTATAGTTTAATAATAAAATTTAAATATTAAAAATATTAATATTTAAAGTCCTAGGTTTAAACCCTAGTGGTCTTATCTGCCTTAATGTGCCTGTTTCCTTTATTTTTTTTTTAATTTTATATTATATTATTTTTATTCTTTATATATAATTAAATAAATATATATATAAGGTTTAATTATTTTATATTTATTTAAATATATTTAAAATTATAAAGATTTTTAAAAGCTTAATAATTTAATAATATAATATAAAAAGATATTATAAAGTTTAAAATATTAAAGCTTTTTTATATTATATTTAATAAAAATTAAATTATTTAAGTATTTAATTATTTATTTTATTACTTATATATATAATTATTTATATATAAAATTAAAAAAATAAAAATATTATTTAAATATATAATAATAAAAGTTAAATTTTTATTTTAATATAATTATAAAATAAATTAATTAATATATATTTAATATAAATTTAAAAAATAAAATTTTAATATTTTTTATATATAATAATAATTTAAATTTTAATATATTATATATAATTATTATATTAAAATAAAAGTATTTATTTTATTTATTTTATATATTAATTTTATTTAATTATTATATAAATATAAATTTAATTATATAATTATATATATATTTATAATATATTATATAATAAAGATTATTTTTTTATTAATTAAAATAAAAAGAAATAAAAATTATATATTTATATTAAAGATTTAAAATTATTTTTTTATTAATTAAAATATAATAATAATTAAAGATTTTATATAATTTATAATAAATTAATTATATAATAAAATATAAATAATATTTTTAAATTAATTTTTTAATTTTAATTTTTTAAATTTATTATTATTTATTATATATTTAAAAAATAATATTTTTAAATATATAAATTAATTTTTATTTTATATAAATTATAATAAATAAAATATTTTTAATTTAAATAAAAATAATATTTTAAATCTTTTAATAAATATTAATATATATATTAAATATTTAAAAAAAAAATTAAAGCTTTTAAAAATTAATTTTATTTATATAATTATTTTAATAAATATTTAATTTATTTATATAAATATTTCAAATTTAAAAATTTAAATAAAATAAATTATATAAAAAATAAATATTTTTTATAATAATATAAAATAATATTTCCCCTTTTAGGTATAAGGGTAATTAAAAACCTATAATTATATTTTTTAAATTATATTTATTAAATTATAATTATTTTATTAATTATTTATAAATAAAATTTAATATTTTATTAAATTATCCTCCTTAATTATTTTATATTTTTTAAAAAACTTAATTAGCTTTTTTAAGCTTTTATTATTTATCTTTTTATTTATAATCTTTATTTTAATATTTATAAAGAATTTAATATCTTTAAAATAAATTTTATAATTTTTAAATATAATAATAAATATATTAATTATTTTAAATAATATTAAATTTAAGTTATTATTTAAAATTACTTTTATTTTAAAAAAGATTTATTTATTATATTTAATATTTATTTTTATAGCTATTTATATTAATTTTATTAATTTATTTTATTTATATAATTTAAAGTAATAAAATATATTTATTTTATTAATAATTTATTTTAATATTAATTATAAATATATTTAATAATTAATAATTATATATATTAAATTAAATTATTTTATAAATAATTTTAATTTTTATATTAATTTAATAAATTAAATAAATATTTTTAAAAAGTTTTAATAATAAATTAAATAATTATCTTTAAATAATTTTATATAAAAAAGTAAGGTTATAATTATTATATATTTAAAATAAAGATAAATCTTTAATTTAAGAGATAATAGCTTTATATTATTTATTTTAAATATTTTATATTTATTTAATTTATATAATGAAAGTATTTAAATATAATATTTAATATTATAAAATTAAAAATAGCTTTATTTATAATTACTTAATAACTTATTAATAATATTAATATAAAAAGATTAAATATAATTTAATATTAAAAGTTTTAATATAAATTAATAACTTTTAATATAATATTAATTTATAAAAAATTAAATAATTATTATTTAAGGCTATATATAATAAATTTAATTATAATTATTTATAATTTATATTATTTTTTATTTTATTAAAATAATTAATATTATTTTAATTTAATAAAAAAATTTAAAAAATATAAATAATTTATAAAATAATATTTATAATATATTTAATTTATATAATTAATATTATATTTAATTATAAAAAATAATTTAAAAAAATATAATTATATAATTTATATTATTAAAAAAATAATTTATAAAATAAATAATAATTATATTTTTAAATAAAAATCTTTATAATAATAATTATTAATTTTATTAAATTATTTATTTATTATATAATTTATAATATTTATTATAAATATTAACTTTTATAAAAAAAATATTTTTTTTATTATTAATTATTTAAAAATTAATTTATTTTTTATTTTATATATTTTAAATATTTATATTATATTAAAAGAAATTAAAATTTAATTAATTAAAATATTTTATTTATTATAAAATAAAGAATAAAATATTTTATTTTAAAAAATTAAAATAAAAATATATTAAAAAATAATTATTTAAATTTTTTAAATTTATATTTAATTATTTATTTTTAATTTAAAATTAATTTAATTATTTTATTAAAATTTATAATAATTATAAAAAAAAATAAAAAATTAAATATTAAAATTTTAAATAATATATTATTTTATTAAATTAATATTAATAATTAATTTTTTATAATTTATATTATAAAAAATAATAATTATAATTTAATTATTATAATATATTTATTATTATTTTAAAAAATATATAAAAATTTTAAATATATAAATATAATAATAAATAAATAATATAAATTAAAGAATTATATTTATATTATTAAATTTTAAATATATAAAGCTTTTTAATTTTATAAATTTATTATTATATTAATAATAAAAATAAATTATATAAAATTTAATTTTAAAATTTATAATAATTATATATTAAAGCTTTATAAAATATAAAATATAAAATATAAAATATAAAATATATAATATAAAATATAAAATATAAAATATAAAATAATAATAAAATTTATATTAATTAATAAATTATTTAATATAATATTAAAATTTAATATTAATATAATATTTTATATAATATTAAATTAAATTATAATATATTTAGAAAATTTAAAAATCTTAATTATATTATATATAAATCTTTAATTATTATATAAATATTTAATAAAATTAAATATAATAAATAAATAAATATTAATAATTAATATTATATATTTTAAAATATTATATAAAAAGAATTTTTTTTAAAATTATAATAAATAAAAAAAAAAAATTTAATAAATATATATAATATTAAATATAATATTAAAGAATTTAATTTTCTTAAAAAATTAAAAAAATATTTATATAATTTTAAAATAAAAGAAAGTTATATAAAAATTTAAATTTAAATATTTAATTAATTAAATAAATAATATTTTAATTTTTAAATTATATAATTATTAATTTTATATTAAATCTTTATAAATAAAATTTATATAAAAAATAAAAATTATAAAATAAAATAATAATTAAATAATATAAATATTTAAAAAATAATAATTAAATAAATATTATATAAAAATAATTTTTATATTAAAAATCTTTAATTATAATTTTATATATAATATTATTTTTAATTATATATATATAAAAATATTAATTAATAATAAAAATAAATAATATATTTATTAAATTAAAATATAAATAAATAAATAATTATTAAAAAATATTAAAAAAATATAAATATTAAAATATTAAAATAATAATTATATATTATTTAATAATTAATAAATAAAATTATTAAAATATTTATTTATTATATATTATTAATTATATTTTAATTTAATATTAAATTTAATATTTTATTAATAATATTTAATATAATTAAATTAAATTAAATATATTTATAAATAATTAAATATTATTTAATAAAATATTTATTTATAAATAAATAATTAAATAATAATTATTTAAAATTTATATTTAAATTTATTATATAAAGCTTTTAATAATAATTATTTAATTATTTATAAATTAATATATTAAATATAATATTATATAAAATTAATATATATATTATATATTTAATAAATATTATAAATTATAATATAATTTAATATAAGTTTTATATTTTATATTATTCTTTTATTAAAATTATATAACTTCTCCTAAAATTTCCCTTCTTATTATTCTTAACTTAAATATCTTTAATTAAATTTAAATACCCTTAATTAAATCTAAATACCCTTAACTTAATCTAAACCCCTTTATCCTTAAAAATATTCTAATAAACCCCCTTAAATCTTAGCATTTATTTCCTAGCTACCTACCTTAAATTATCTTCCCTTTATCTTCCTTTTTATTTCCTTATTTATTTTATTTTCATCTCACTTTTACTTTTTACTTTTTATTTAATATAATTTACCTTTATAGCTTTAATTAATTTTATAATTTAAATATTTCATTTTATTATAAAACTTAATCTTAACCCTTTTCCTAAACTCCTTTTTAATATATACTATACTCTTTACCCTTATATTTTTATCTTACTTCTTATAACGCTTATATAAGCTCTTATTATCCTCCTTTTTCGCTTATAGCTTAACTTTATAAAGGTTAAAAAAATAAAGCAGCTCCCTTAATTCCTCCTTAATTATATTATTTATTATATTATTTAGGATTCCTTTAAACTTTCCCTCCTTCTTATATTTATACTTCTTCTCCACCTCTCTAGTATCTATTCTCATTAGCTTATATTTTATGCATCTTATAATTATAAAAAGCTTACTCTTATAAAAGGAATACTTTTAAGTATTAAGCTTATAATAGTAATTAATATATATGCCTTTAAGGAAGTTATAGCAATCTATAATTTAAGTAATGCATTCCTTAAATAAACTAATACCTTAATTACTTTTATAAATAAAGTATTTTAAGTAGATAACTTTAATTAAACTATTTATTTAATTATTAAAGAGATTTAGGCTAGGCTTATTACTTAAAAAAAGAAGATAATTAATAATAGTGGTTTTATAAATTAAATTATTTAAATCCTAGGTAGCCTTTATTTAAGTTTACCCACCTTTAATAATTTTAGGCTTAATTAAGCGCTTAATATCCTGTGATATATATTTATATTAGTAATTATTATTATTAAGCGTAGTATTATAATTTTCTATTTTTTTATATCTTGAATTTATTAATAATAAATATAATTATATTGCTTTTATTTTTATAAAGCTTATTAATAATATAAATTATAAAATCCTCCTTAATAATATATTTCTCCTATATCTTAATAGCCTTAGTAATCTTAATTTCATTAATTATAAAGTTTTTATAGATAGGATAGGGAAAGAGGGCTATTATAGTTGCTGCTTAATAGTAGTATTATGTTATATATTTACTTTTATTGTTATAATAAGGTATACGCTTAGGTTAGCTTTAGGTTTTTAATATAGTATTGTAATTAAGGCTTTTTAAAGGTGATTAAGGGTAATGGATATTATAAAAGCTTATAATAAGCTTTAATTAAATGATATTAAGGTTTATATATTAATAGAGTAATATTAATATGATAATTGAGGTTGCGTTGTAAGTGGAGGAAAAGTATGGGTGGAGGTGGGGTGAGTATAATGAAGGGAGGTTAGTGTAAAAGCGCGGTTTTGGGGTTTTATCGCAAAATAGCGTCTGGGCTACCGTACCAGTAAGAAACCCCATAATCTCATTTTCAAATCCAGACTAACAGGTAAGTCTCCGTACCGCTGTCCACTCGCAAGCCGCAAGTCCTTTGCAGTAAACGTCATCCACCCAGAGAAATCCTCACCACATGGCAGGGCCCAAGGAGAAAGAAGACGGTGAATAAGCTACGACGCTGAGTGAATCAAGCTGGGCAGACAAGACGTCAGAAGTACGAGTCCGAGTGGCACAGGTGCACTGCAAGCATACTGCAACACACCCAGACGATAGACGAAATGCTTACAATAGAAGCAGGCCTCAAGCGGGCCAAGCAATAGACAGCTAGAACTCTCCTTGACGGGCGCCGTCAGATCTGCAACGGTCATATCCACAACGGTTCGGCACTTGTGGTTATGGTGCATTCCGGGCCTGCTAGGATGCATTGACCTCTTGATCTCAGTCCCATCCCACCCAACACGGGGAGCCAACAACCATCACAGTCTGCAGCTCCATCCCCTGGAAACTAATACCGACGCCATCCTACCCTACGACCGTGGGCCAGGCTATGGTCGTCAACCTCTCACGTGGTGGTACATCGCCCAAGGTGGAAGTCGTCCCTCTACAGCCGACGGTCGTAAGCGTGAGCCAGCTATACGCTGAGTTTCTCAATGTTTTCCGTCTCGTCTAGGCCGTAGCATCACCACTCCGATGATGGCTTTCTACGAATGCCTGCCCCCATCTTGTGGGTCTGTGGGTGTCCCGGCTTCTAGGTAGTGTTACAATGCTGCTGCGTTGTCGGATGTCCTGTCCTCGTCCCCATCCACGTCCAAAGTTCTCGTTCGAGGGGCAATCGACCGCCTGTCCAAGATCCTGACCGACTCACTGTCTGAGAGCTTGCGTCCCCGGCTTCAAGAACTCTTTTCCTTCCCATCTGCCACTTCTTCACACGTGCCTCCCTCCCCCAAACCATACGTCACCAGGCTTTGGTCGTGCGTCTCACCCAATACGATCTTTTGAGAATGCGTGTTCTGTCTGTTGTTCAATACTCTGGACTGTGTTCGGCGCGTGAAAATCAGCTGCATTTGTTTGTTTCGTAATGGCAGACGCCATGTCGTCTCCCTCAAACCGTCTATCAAAGCCTGCAGTGGCTACCGTAGACGAACAAAAGACCAAGGTGAGAATCATATGAGCCCCGTCGTTGCCGGCATTGAAGACCAATATTGCGTGAGCATGCCACTGTATAATATTCTGACAGTATCACTTGCCTGTAAAGAAGAACTTATCCCCATCAAGCCTTGATCTTTCGCCAGCCAATGGCTATCTACGGCTTCTATTTCTCACATCTAAGGATTCGGCTCTTGATTTCACCCTGGTTTTCATCGGCTTCTTCGCCTCCGTTGGTGCCGGCATTCCCTTCCCTCTACTCGGAATTCTCTTCGGAGAACTTGTGGACGACCTCAACTCGACATCATGCAGCACCAGCAGCGTGGATGACGGGTTCCTTCAAGCTGCCGTCAACCGCAAGGTCCTGCTCGTCATCTACGTTACCATCGCCAACTTCTGCCTGATCTGGCTGCACTGCGGCTGCTGGTCCCTGTTTGGGGAGCGCGTCGTCCGCAGGCTGCGCTACCGCTACCTCAGCGCCTTGCTGCGCCAGGACCTGACCTACTTCGAGACCCTGCCGGCGGGGGACATCACGACACGCCTCGACGCGGACCTGACCACCGTGCAGGCCGGAACTTCCGAGAAGGTTGGCATAGTCGTCCAGAGCGTGTCGTACTTTGTCGCCGCCTATATTGTCGCCTTCCTCAAGGACCCCAAGCTGGCCGGCATCCTGGTCAGCCTGGTGCCGTGCTTCTTGCTCATGGCCCTGGGCGGCAACTACTTCACCAGAAAGTACGCTAGACGAGTCACTGAGGGTACCACCAAGGCCACCGCCATAGCGTCCGAGTCGCTTGCTCACATGCGCCTCATCAAGGTCTTTGGCGCCGCCAGCAGAATCGAGAGCATCTACACCAGCCACCTCAGTAGCATCCAGGGCGCCGCCGTCGGCAAATTTCTCACCGCGTCGGTACAGATGGGACTGTTGTACTTCATCGCATACTGCGCGAGCGCTGTGGCTATGTGGCAGGGTGGTCTACAAATTGCCGAGTCCGTGGCGACCGGGGGTGGCAACGGCATCACTGTTGGGAATGTCTATACCGTTATCTTTGTCCTAGTTGATGGTATGTATCACTCACGAAGTTGGTGAAATACGAGTTCCGGGAGGTTTACAGGTCACTGATATACTGGCAGCCTCTTTCATCATCAGCCTGGTGGCTCCTTTTCTAACCATCTTTGCCAACGCATCCAAGGCATCTGAAAAGCTCTTCCAGACCATTCAGCGACAGCCCCCTATGGAAGGGACGAACCAGGAGCAAGGCATCGGGTGCTCCAGCATAGTAGGTGATATCTCCTTCGAGAATGTCTCATTCAGCTACCCGTCTCGCGCCGATGTCCTTGTGCTCGAGAACGTCAGCCTGTCCATACCAAGCAACAAGATGACCGGTCTCGTAGGCCTTTCCGGGAGTGGCAAGTCCACCATCGCGGCCCTAGTTGAGCGCTTCTATGATCCAAGTGCAGGCAAAGTCACCGTTGACGGGACCGATCTGCGCGATTTCAACGTTAATAACTACCGTCGACACGTTTCCATCGTCGAACAGATGCCCACCCTTTTCAACCGCTCCCTGTTAGAGAACATTGCTCATGGCCTCGTCAACTCGGGGAGAACCGAGCATCAACAGTTGCAAGAAGCCCTCCTCGGCGGCGCGCTAGCCCAACTTGCAGACGACACCCGCAAAGGCGGTGATTTGGACACACTTGCTCAGCATGATCCTGCCTTGCAGACCATCGTCAGGCTTACCCGGGAGGCATCCGAGCTGGTCGGCGCAACAGAATACATCGTCAGGCTGCCGCATGGCCTCGCGACGACCGTTGGCCCAGGTGGCAGTATGCTTAGTGGAGGTCAGAAGCAGAGGGCCGCATTTGCCCGCGCCGTGGTTCGTGACCCCTCCATTCTCATCCTTGACGAAGCAACAGCCGCTCTTGATTCGGCCAGCGAGGCCAGGATTCAGAATGCCATGGATAAACTCTCGGCCCACCGCACCACTATCGTCATAGCTCACCGTCTGTCTACCATCAAGAATGCGGATAATATTCTTGTCCTAGAGCGGGGTGGAAAGGTCGTCGAGCAAGGGACGTATCCTTCCCTCATGGAAAAGGGTGGCGTCTTTGCTTCGCTTGTGAGGCTTCAGAGCCTGAAATCTGATGAGGACGATGTGGATCCCCGGAGTTCCGGCGAAACGACCGCTGGCATTACAAAGACTGAGAAGAATATAAAGGATGGAGTAGATGGCCTGGACGACGTTGAGAAATCGATGGAGGGCGAAGACAGCGGTCACGGAACTAATACCCACGCTCTCGAAAACACTAGGATGACCACCCGTGGCTTCTTGTCCACCTTCGGTGCCATCCTGGGATTGGCACGTCCCCAACTTCTTTTCATCGTCTGCGGCATCATCGCCGCCACCCTAGTAGGCGCGACCAACTCGGCAGAAGCGGTCATCTTCGGAAACGTCGTCGGGCGTCTCAACAGCTGCAGGTTGCCTTCGGAGATCCGCGAGGGCGCATCGCTCTTTGGAGGTCTCTTCTTTGGGCTGGCATTGGTCGAGTTCTTTGCTAACTTGATCAGCACTGCTTCCTTCGGCTGGGTGTCCGAGAAGCTTCTTTTCAAGACCCGCGTCCTCAGTCTGCGGTCGCTGCTCGACAAGTCACTGCACTGGCACGACTCCGAGGGCCGCACGCCCGGCACGCTGGTGGCATACATCAGCGCCGACGCCATCGCCATGTCCGGCATGACGGGGACCCTCCTCGGGATCGCCTTCTCTGTCATCGTGAGCCTCATCTCCGGTATCATCCTTGCCCACGTCGTCGCCTGGAAGATCGCCCTCGTCCTTCTGGCGTGCGTGCCTGTCCTCTTCATGTCCGGTTTCCTGCGCGCCCGTGTCCAGGCCAAGTTCACAGCCCGCCACGCCAAGGCCTTTGCCAACAGTGTGGCTATCGCCATTGAAGCCGTCGACTCGATGCGCACCATCAGCGCATTCTCGCTGCAGAAGGACGCGGTGAATACCTTCCAACGCAGCCTGCGCGGGCCTTACAAGTCGACGTTGAAGAGCATCCTGTACGGGAACTTTTGGCTAGCCTTGAGCTTCAGTATTGGAAACTGCATATACGCCCTGGCGTACTGGTATGGTGCCAAGCTGACCGCTAACGGGATGTATACCCAGACGCAGTTCTTTATCGTTCTCACTGCGCTTCTCGTTGCCGCGCAGTCCAGTGGGCAGTTCTTTTCCCTCGCGCCGGATATCTCCAAGGCCGCCGTCGCGAGCCGGAGGGTGCTCAGCCTCATCCTTCCCAGGGGCGAGAAGGCGTTCCGTGTGGAGAATGAAGTCCGTTGGATCGCAGGGGATCTCGAGCAGGGTAACAACGCACTCGTCAAGTCCCGAGGACCGGGCGTAGACGAAAAAGCTCAGACTGGAGTAACCATCGCCATGAGGAACGTCAACTTTGCCTATCCATCCCGGCCAGACGTCCCTGTCCTGACCGACCTCTCCCTTGACATCCCGGCCGGCTCCTTCGCCGCCCTCGTCGGTCCCTCTGGCGCCGGAAAGTCGACCGTCCTCTCGCTGATAGAGCGACTTTACGTGCCCGCTTCGGGTACGATAACACTGGACGGCCTAGACATAACCCAAGCACCCGAGGCTGCACCCAGCACGGCACAGACCTCGTTCCGCGACGAAATGGCGCTGGTGCCTCAAGATACGGTGCTATTTTCAGGGACAGTGGCGTTCAACATTGGGCTCGGGGCAAGGCCAGGCGACGTCGCGACACAGGCCGAGATCGAGCAGGCGGCGCGGCTCGCGTGCATCCATGACACGATTGAGGCGCTGCCGCAGGGCTACCAGACCTCCTGCGGGCCATCGGCCGGCCTACAGTTCTTCAGCGGTGGCCAGAAGCAGCGGATGTGCATCGCGCGCGCCCTCGTGCGCCGCCCGCGCCTGCTTCTGCTCGACGAGAGCTCCAGCGCCCTCGACGCCGAGAGCGAGGTGCGGTGGGAGGCGGCACTCGAGACGGTCCGCGCTGGGGGTGGGGTCACTATCGTTGCTGTTGCGCATCGCCTGAGGACTATCATGAAGGCCGGGGTGATATTTTTCATTGAGAATGGGCGGGTCCTAGACCGTGGGTTGCATGAGGAGCTGGTCGTTCGGTGTGAGAGATATAGGAATGATGTGCTTCACCAAACCCTGGAATAAGGGCTACGTGATATATTGTTACTACGATGTATATACGAGTACCGATGTAATCAACAGATAATTAAACATAAACCATTTATACCACTTGAACTGTTTCAAGAGCATCATGGAAATCATCGTCTCGTTCATCATTAATGTCATCCCGCTCAGCATACAAGTCGTTCCTAGCATGAGACTGTAGATCAAGGCAGATGTGGAACTGAGACTCACGCTTATTATCTTTAACCCCTACAGGATCTGGCGTCATGTTAATAGCATGGAGCAGTTTCTTAAATGCTATGAGCATCCTCTTAGTTATATCAGCTTGCTGGTGAAGGAGAGACCTGAAATCCGCAAGGCTGTAGTCCTTGTCTTGTGTAGAGCGGGTCTATCCAGTCGAGGGCAGACGGTGTATTCTGACCATTGGCCAAGAAATAGGTGAAGGGAGTTGTAGCTTTTGCACTTGATTTCCGTTATACGTTGTGTTTTGTATATGAATGCCAACGCGTTGATCTTGGTGCTGTGTTTGAGGAGAAGGATGGCGAATCTTGCGTTGTCAATCCTTGTGGCGTGGAAGAAAGGTGTCTGGTTCTCGGCTGTGAGCGAATTAGGGTCTGCGCCATAATCGAGAAGTCTTTTGAGCAACGTTGCATGTTTGCCGTTTCTAGTCGCAACGCTGACAGGGCTCCCCTTCTTAATTTCCCTGGGGAGTAGGTGGTTTAGAAGCTGCACCTGATTCCAGAAGGAGATTAGCGCAAGGGGTATGACCTTGGGCTATTACGTTTGATTACAGTCCAGAGAGTTGGAAATCCATGACATTCGGACCAGCTCCGTGGATGAGTAAATCTGCAACGGCTTGACGCCTCCTCTAGCGGCCACCCAGGTCAACGGTGTACGGTTCATGGCGTCTTGTATATTGATTTCATCAGGGTTCAGCACAAGCTCTTCTTGCAAGTTCTGCAGCAACAGCCCTAAACTGTCCTGTGAATCTTGGTAGATTTTGCACCATGAATAAAGTCGTTAGGTAGTCGCTCCCCTGTGTAATTGTTCTTAATGCATTTGTTGCCTTTTCCGACAGCCAACCCCTAGTAAGAAGCGACAGGAGGGGGACGGCCTTTCCATCCCTACATATATAAGCATTCGAATTACACGCTACGATAAATAATAATGCCTTGTCACTATATACATGTCACTCTACTCTTAACCACTAGGGACGCCCACTTCCCCTAACTTATAATAAGTAGCATTAAAATCCATATAGGATCTGCTATTAAATTAATATTATAAGAATAAGGTTTATTAACTTGCTTTAAGTATAAGGTTTAGCTATATTATATATATATAATTTATATTAAAGTAAAGTTAGCATTATATTAATTATTTAAAACTTATTAAAATGCCTTATTAAGCTATTAAGCATGATTTAAGCCTTATTAAGCTTTTCTTTACCTTTTTTATTAATAATAATATAAAAGCTTACTGGTATTTAAATCCTGGAATTAGGTCTTTAAATAGATTCTTTTAATTTCATCTTAATTATTTAAATACCCTTAATATAATACTTAGCTTTAATAAGCTATAATAGTTTAAAAAGATTAATAACCGCATAATTAAGCAATTCTTTATTAAGCTAATTAAATATAAATAAGCTAAGAATTTATCTTATTAAAGTCTTTAAGCTTAATAATAAATATTATAATTAATTTAAAAAACTTAATTTACCTTAAAATTTAAAACTTATGCTAAAATTTATTTAATTAAAAATATTATATTATTTTATAATAATAAGGTTATAATTAAAGTTATCTTTTTAATTAAATATAATAAGTTTACACCTTTTTATTTTATTATTATAAGAAGCTATACTTAAATAATATTAAATATAATTAATTTATAATTATATATAAATAAAGTAGTACTTATTATTAAAATTATAAGTAATAGTCTTATTATTATTTTTAAAATTTTAAAATATTAAAATTATATATTATTTTATAAGCAATAATTATATATATCTTTATTATTAGTTTTATTATAACGAAACCGCCCTTTATATAATTTTTTAAGTAGGATATATTAATTATATAACCTTTATTATATAAGTAATATGTAAATAAAAAGCGACTTTAAATATATTTAATAATTCCTATATTTAAAACCTGTTATTTTTTATATATACTAGTAATAATTTTAATATTATTAATTTATTAATTAAAGGAGGATTAAGTTAAAGATAATAATCTTTTTAGCTTTATTATAAAAAAAGTTATAAAATAAAAAAATTATATAATTATATCTTATTTTTTTAAGATTTCCTTTAATATTAATGCCTTAACTTTTACTTAAAGGGGTTTATAAGATTTATAAATTTATAAATATTTAAAGGGTTT
Source organism: Diaporthe sp. P3_1W (assembly GCA_037177825.1). NCBI lineage: Eukaryota > Fungi > Ascomycota > Sordariomycetes > Diaporthales > Diaporthaceae > Diaporthe > Diaporthe sp. P3_1W. The sequence goes on from JBAFXB010000008.1 coordinate 4,472,297, forward strand.
ATAAAGTAGTATTTATTTTATATAATATTAAAAAAAGAAAGGGGGGTTATAAAATTCCTTAAATTAACTTTTAAGGGTCCTTTAAGGCTTATAAAGTTATTACGCTTTTATATTACTTAATTATAATCTTAGTTATTATATTTAAGATTTATAAACTTTTTTATATATATTTTTAATAAAATATAATATTATATAATATTAAATAAAGCTAGTATTTATAATTTCTTAAGGCTTAAGTTATAATTAAAAGAAATATTTAATTTTTATTAATATTTTAATATCTTAAATTTAGCTAATTATTATAATATAAATATTATAAGTAGTATATTTATTATTAATAATATAAAGATCTTTTTAAATATTATTATTAATATTTCTTTAATTAATAAATTAAATTTATTAAATAATAATAATTAAATTAAAAAAGTAATAATATTAATTATAATATTATAAATTATATATTTTAAATTAAAATAAAGCTTTAATAATTCTTTTTATTTTTTATAATAATTATAATAATAAAAGCTTAATAAAGACTTAATAATTTAATAAAAGTTTTTTAAATATTTATTTATTTAAATTATTAATAATTAAATTTAAAATAACTTATTATATAAAAAAGCTTTTTAATATTATTTAATAATATAAAAAAAGAAAGGGTTATATAAATAATTATAATTAATAAGCTTTATATATTTAAATTATTTTTTTATTAAAAAAAAAGAAGATTTATATAAAAATTATATAATATAATTATATTTTAATAATTAATTTAAATTTTAAAATTATAATAAAATATTAATAAAAAGCTATTAAAATATTATTAAAAATAAAATATATTAAAGCTTTAAATTATATTAATATTAATATTATATTAACTTTAATTTTATATTAATATATATTAATTACTTTTTATATTTAAATTTATTTTTATTTTTAAATATTTTTATAATTTTATAAATTCTTTTATAATAAATAATTAAGTTAATAAAAAATAAATAAATATTTAAATTAAAAATAAAAAAAAAAAGGTATTTTTTTATTTTTATATTAAAACTTAATATTATATTATAATATATTAAGAATAATTATATATTAATAATATATAAATAATATAAAATATATAAAAAGATATATTATTAAAATATTAATATTATATTATTTTTATATTAATATTTTATTAATTTACTTATAATATTTAAATAAAACCCTCTTCTTTTCTTTTAATAAATTTTATTTTTCCTTTTAATATTATTTAAGATTTTAATATTTTAAAATATACTTTTTACTTTTTTTTACCTTAGCTTTTTTTATTAATTTGAAAATATAATTACTTAAAAATATAAATATAACTTATTAGCTTAATATTATTAAATTTAACTTTTTAAATTTTATTTTTTTATTACTTTAAATAATTTAAAAGTTTATATTAATTTAATATTTATATTATTTAATTTAATTTTATTTTTTTATACTTTTTTTTATATATAAAAAAATTCTTTATTAAAATATAAAATTTATTATTTTAAGAAAATTAAAAATAATAAAATTAATAATAAGGAAATTTAAAATATTTTATTAAGAAATTTAATATAAAGATTTTTAATAATTTTTTTTAAGTTTTATTTTATTTATTAATAATATTTTTAATATTATTAATAAAATATTAATATATATATTTAATTTTACTTTTAATAATAAATTTATTAATAATAATAATATTATTAAATATATAAATTTAAATATTATAAAATTACTTTTTAAGCTTTATTATTAACTTACTTTAATATTTAATTATAAAATAATACTTTAATATTTAATAAATTTTAAATAAAATGTAAATTAAAAATAAAGTTAATAAAAAAAGAATAAATATAATTATTAAATAAAAGGATTTAAAGATAAATAAAATAATAATTAATATAAAAAATAACTTTTAAAAAAAAGCTTTTTAAATTATTATAATTAAAAGTAATATTATAATATAAAAGCCTTTTATAATTATAAAAATATATAAAATATTTATATTAAAATATAATTAATAAAATAAAGAATAAAAAATAAAGTTATTTTAAAAGAATAAAGATAATAATATAAGGAATATTATTTAAAATTAAAAAAAGAAAGGTTTTAAATAATTATTAAAAAGGTTTATTTTAAATAATTAAGCTTAAAGCATAATTTTTTTTTATTTTATTAAAAAAAAAAAAATATATTATTAAATTTAATAAATAATTTATTAAATATACTTATTTATTTAAATTAAAGATATTTAGCTTAATAAAAATAATTTATAATTTATAAATAATTATTATTTAAATTAGCCTTATTTATATTAATTTAAATTTTATTTTTAATAAAGCTAATTATAAAAGTATTTTTCTTTATTAATTAATTATAAATAATATTAAATAAGAATTAAATATATTAAAGTAAAATTTAAGTTAAAGTTATATAAAATAATTTAAAATATAAATTAATAAAAATTAATTATATTAAATAATAATATATTAAACTTTATTAATTATTATTTTTTATAATTATATATAAATATATATTTATAGCTTAAATTCCTTTAATTATTAAAAATATTAATTATTTAATTATATAAAGTAATTATATATAAGATAAATAAATAAATATAATTTAATATAGCTTATTAATTATTAAATTTATAAAAAAGTAATAAAGAAAATTAAATTATTAATTATTCTACCTTTTATAATTTATAATTATATTAATATTTTAAAATTAAAAGATTTTATTTTTCTTTTTAATTTAAATAATTAATAATTAAGGACTTATATTAAATTATTATAACTTTTAATTAAAAGCCTTTAAAAGCTTTATTATAATTCTTAAATAAAAATCTTTAATTAACTTATTTTAATTTTTAATAAAAAGCTTTTAAATAAATAATAATTATATAAATATTTTTAATAAGTAATTATAAAATTTAAATAATATTATAATTATTAATAAATTAATTTAAATTATTTTAAATTATTTATAAAATATTTATTTTTAAATAATTTTAAATTATATAAAAAGAATTTAAATTATTTATTTTTATATATATAAAAAAGTATTTTATTATAAATAAATTAAAAAAAAGGCTTATTTTTAATTAATATAATTTATTTAAGTTTTTTTTTTTAAAAAAAAAGTAATTTTTTTTTATATATTATATAAAATTAAAATATAATTAAAGTTTTAAAAAAAAGATTTTATAAAAGATTTTTAAATTATAAAAATATTTATAAAAATTAATAAATTAAAGCTTATATATTTTTTAATATTTTATTAATTAAATTATATTTAATAATAAGTTATAATAACTTTTATTCCTTAATTTTAATTTTATTTTTAAAACTTATATTTTAAATTATTTTTTTTAAATATTTATTATTTATAATAAAACTTAAAAGTTAATAAATTAATTTATATATTAATTTAATTTAAATTTAAATAATTTAATATAAAGATTTTTAAAAAATAAAATATATTTTTTATTTTTTAATTTATAAAATTATATATTAAATAAAGTAAATTTAGCTTATTTTATATAATATATAAAAAAAATATAATAAATAAATAATTAAAGTAAATTTAATAGCTTTATTTTATTTATATTTTATTATTAATATAATATTTATATTAAAATATATACTTTTTTATAAATATTTAATATAATTTAATTTAATTAATATTAATTATATATATAATATATAAAGTAATTTAATTTAATTAAATTAAATTAAATTAAATTAACTTAAGCTTAATTATAATAAAAAATAAATTTAATTAAATTAAATTAATTTAAAATTAATTATTATATAAATAAAATTAAATAAAATAAAATTAATTTAAATTTAAATATAATAAAAAATAAATTTAATTTAATTAAATTAATTTAAGCTTAAATATAATAAAAAATAAATTAAATTTAATTAAATTAATTTAAGGTTTATTATAATATAAATTAAATTAAATTAAATAAATTAAATTTAAATATATTATTAATTTAATATAATTTAATTTATTATATATAAATTTAATTTTATTATTAATTAAAATTTAATAAATTATATAATAATTAATTATATATTAATTTTAATTATAATATATATATTATTATTAAAAGATTATATAATATTATTTAATAATAATATTAATTTATATTTAAATAAAAATAAAAATATATTATATAATTTAATAAATTTTATATTATAATAAAAATATAAAAAATAAAATTAAAGATTTAAGATTTAAAATATAAAATTATAATTATTAAAATATTTAATAATAATTTTAAAGCTATAATAAAATTAAAGTTATATTTTTAAATATAAATTATTTAATTTTATATTTTATATTTCTTTATTTATTTTATAAAGTTATAATATATAATTTTTTTTAAATATTATTTTATAAAAATTATAAATATATTTTTTTAATATAATTAGTTTTTTTATATTTTTAATAAAAATATATAATTTATAATTTTTAAAGATTTTTAAAATATATTATTTATATTAATAAGTTTTTTTTTAATATTTAAAATAAATATAAATAAAATTATAATAATTTTATTATAAAGTTTATTATAATTATTATAATAAATATTATTATAATTATATAATTATTATAAGTATTTTTACTTTTTAATTTATAATATTTTAATATTAAAAGTTAGCTTTTAATTATAAAATTTAATAAAAAAAAAAATTTTAACTTAAAAATATATAATTAATAAAGCTATCTTTCTTTAAAAATTTAAAGTTATTTTAATATATTTTAAAAAATAATATATCTTTATATTTATTTTTTTTAAATACCTTAATATATTTTTTTAAAAACTTTTTTTTTTATTTTATTTAAAAGTTTAATATATATCTTTAAATTAAAGCATTAAAAATAATAAATATTTATTTTTTTAATATTAAAATAAGGCTATACCTTTAATTACCTTTATTAAATATAATTATTTTATAATAATTATATAAGCTTTTAATAAAGTTTATAATCCTTATTATTTAATAAAAGTTATAATTTTTATAATAAAAAAATTATTTTAAATTTATATTTATAATAATATAAATTTATTTTAAACTTTTTTAAATATTAATAATTATATTAATAATTAAAAAGTTACCTTAAATTTATACTTATAATAATATAAATTTACCTTAAATTATCTTAAATATTAAGAATTATATTATTAAAAAAGTATTTTAAATTTATATTTATAATAATATAAACTTATTTTAAATTTTTTTAAATATTAATAATTATATTAATAATTAAAACATTACTTTAAACTTTTTAAATTTTATAATTAATATTATTATAAAAATTATAATTTTTAAATTATTTATTATTATAACTTATAATAAATATTATTTTAAAGATTATAATTTTTATATTATTTATTATTATAAATTATAATAAATATTATTATAAAAATTATAATCTTTATATTATTTATTATTATAAATTATAATAAATATTATTATAAAAATTATAATTTTTATATTATTTATTATTATTATAATATATATAGTTGCTAAATATAATAAGCATTAAAAGCAAGGTAAATAAAGTATTATTAATAAGTATTAATTATTATTAAGATTAATTTTTAGCCTTTTTAAAAAACCTTTAAAAAGCCTTTAATTCCCTTTTATACCTTAAGCCCTTAGCAGCTAATTATTAAGCTTTAAACATTATAATTATACTTTCTTTAAAGAACTAAGTCCTTATAATATTAATTATTAATTATTTATTTATTAACTAGGTTTTTAAGCTAATATAATAATAATATATCGCTATTTTAAAGTATATAAGCTAACTTAATGCTTGCTTTAAGAATTATTACTATATACTCTTTATCTTTAACTTTTTTCTTTTTAATAATAATTATTTTTATTTATAATTAATTATTATACTTTTTTATTATAATTACTATTCTTTATTATATCTTTAAAACCTTTTTATTATTACTTTATATTTAAAATACTTCCCTTAATTTTATTTTATTCTTTTAACCTTAAGTTATTATAAAGCTTTAAGGATTTTAAATTAAAATTATATAATAAAAGTAATTTATATTATAAATCTTTTATTATAACTTTAAATAATAATTATTAATTAAATTAATTAAGTAGCTAAGGCCTTGCTTAGGCTTAATAAATAGCCCTTTTTATAAAAATAGCTATTTAAAGCTTTATTATTAATTATATAATAGCTTATATAATTAAATATATCTTTTTTAATTTTATAAAATATAATAAGTTATATTTTTTTCTTTATATTAAGTATTTTAATAAGGAATTCCTTAGTATAAATATATTTTTAATAAAATTATAATATATTAACTTATATTATTTAAATAATTATTAAATATTACTTTAATTAAGTTTAAATCTTAATAACCTTATATTAAGTACCTTAAATTAATAAAATTTATTTTTTAAACTTTTTATAATTATTTTTAATAATAATTATATTAATTATAATATTTAATTTACCTTTTTATTTATTAATATCTTTACTTTTATAAGTTTATCCTTTCCTTATATATAAATTATTAATATTTTAAATAATAATATAAGTATATTATATAGCTTTTATTTATACTTTATTTTAGCTTTATTAATACCTTATTTATTTATAAATATTATTATTACCTAAGCCCTTTTTATAAAATCTTTAAGTAATCTTTATATTTTAACCTTATTTTATATAAAAAGAGATATTAATAAAAATATCTAATTATTAAAAAAGGTAAATCCTTTAAAGGTACCTTAATTCCCTTATAAAATATTTATTCTTTCTTTTAATTATAAATATATAAATATTCCTTTTAAAGCTTATATTTACCTTTTATTAACTTTATAAAAAGATTTTAATTAAATTTAACTCTTATTTTTAGCTTTTAATTAAAATATTTTAATATTTAAAATCTAAATAATAATTTAAAAATAAGTAATTATTTTTTTAAATATTTTATAAATACTACCTTTATAAGTTTTTTAAAAATTATAAAAATAAGATATTTATATTATAGCTATTTATTTCTTATATTATTAATAATATAAATACTTTATAATATAATTAATATAATAAAAAGTATTACTTTTTTTATATTATAATATATTTTATTTTTAAAAGTTATATAATTAAAGCTAATTATTAATAAAGTAATTTATTAATTATAAAAAGTATTATTAATATTTACCTTATATATATTATTTTATAAGGCTTTATTAAGAATATTAATCTTATAATATCCTTTTATTAATAAAAGTACTTAAGCGCTTCTTAAGCTTAATTAATAAATTTAATTATAACTTTTTTATTTAATAATTTTAATAATATATTAATATTTAAAAAGATAATAAATAATTTAAAGTATAAAATAAAAAGTTTTAAAAAATAATATATTTTAATTTTTAATATAAATATTTTTAATATACTTTTAATTTTATTTATTAATTTTTTAAATAAAATTTAATAATTATAAAAGCCTTAATTTTCTATTTATAAGCCTTAATAAATATATATACCTTTAAGCTTATAAACTTTTTAAGAAAGTTTAATTATATAAAGGCTTTTTAAATTAATATTTTATAAGATTTAATAAATTCTTAATATAATATATTATATATATTTTTAATAAATTAAGGCTTTTTATTTTAATATAAGGTAGTTTAAGGCTTTTTAAAAAAAGTTAAAAATATAATTATAAAGGTATATAAGAATTAACTTAAAGATTATATTTTATTTTTATAAAAAATAATTTATAAAATAAAAATAGCTTTATTATAATAATTATTTAATAAAAATATATATTAATAAAATAATATAAAATAATGCTTTAAGTATTAATTAATACCCTTTTATATTAATTTTTTAAATAAATAAATTTTAAGCGGCTTAAGTAATTTATTTTTTTTATAAAGCTTATATTACTTTTTTTATTAATACCTTTTAGCTTTTTAAGATAATAATTATATTACTTTTTATCTTTAATTTTTATTTAAGTTAATTTAAATATATTATTATAAGGCTAACTTTTTATAAATTATAAATATATTATTTTAATTAATTTAAGGGTAATTTATTTAGTTATTTTATTATATTAAAATAATATTATTTATTATATTAAAATTTTATAAGCAATCTTTTTTTATTTTAAACCTTTAATATAACTTTATCTTTTAATTTTAATATTTTAAAATCTAATTATTTTATTATTTTAACCCTTTAAATTTAAATAATTAAGTTATTTTAATTATTTAATATAAAATTATCTTATTATCTTAGCTTTTTATTTTTATTTCTTTAATTATTTTAGCTTTTTAGCCTTATTTTACTTAAATATCTTAGCTTTTTATTTTTACTTTAAAGCCTTATTTTAGTTATTTTATATTTATTTTTATTATTATTTATATTTCCTTTCTTAAATTTTTTAATAAGAATTTATTATTTATTTAATAAATATATTATTCTTTATTACTTAAAAGTTATATTTAATAAGTTACCCTTTTTATTTTATTAAATAATAAATTATCTTATTTATTTTCCTATAGCTTTAAATTACTTTTAACTTTTATTTTATTTTTTTATTTTTTAAATTAAGGATATTTTAATTATAAATTAATAAATCCTTTAGTTTTTTAAACTTTTAAGGTTTTAATAAGCTAATATAAAAGGTATTATAAATTTAAAAGTATTTTTTTAAAAGTATTAAGTAATATACTTATTTTCCTTTATAAGTAATTATTTAAAAAAGGCTTATTTACTTTAAAGCTAGCTTTTTATTTTTTAATACTAAGTGCTTTATAAATAATATAACTTATTGCTTTATTTAAAACTATATAAATATATATTATATATTATATACTTTTACTTAAGCTTTTATAGCTTTTTTTTAATTATCTTTAAAGGTTTTTTATAATATTTTTAATTTATTATATTTTTTAATTATTATTAATACTTCCTTTTATAAGATATTATTTATAATAAATTATTAATTTAATAATATTTAAAATAATAATTTATAATTATATAATATAAAGAATAAAGTTATTTTAATTATAATATTTTTAATTAAATTATATATAAAGTATATTATCTTTAATAATTATAATTAATTTTATAAGTTATTAATAATAAATACTTATAAGTATTACTTTAATATTTAATTTATTTATTTTATTTACTTATTATTTATTAAATAATATATAATAATATATTTATTTTTAATTTTATTAAATTAATATAAATAATATTAAAATTTATTAATAAAGATTATACCTTAATTAATTATAATTCCTTATAATAATATAAATTTATATTTTATTTTTTAATAAAATAATATTATTAATTTAATAATATTTATTATTATATTTATTAAAAAAAAAAAACTTATTTTTATATAATAATTTATTATTATTAAAATTAAATTAACTTTTTTAAGCTTTATTAAAATTAATAATAAGCTTATAATAAAGTTTATAATAAGTTTATTTATTATTTAAATAAAAATTAAAAATAAAATAAGCTTTTTATATAAATAATAATATAAAATAAAATTATATTAATATATTATATAAAAGTATATATATTTTATTATAAAAGCTTTTAAGCTTAGCTAAATAAAGTATTTTTTAATTAAATTTTATATCTTTATTTAACTTTAATATTTACTTAAAGAAATATTATAATTAATTTAAAAAATTTTTTATTTTAAAGTTTTTTATTTTAATATTAATAAGCAGCTTTTATAATATAAAAGTTCTTTATATATTTTATACTTATTTCTTATTAATTTAATATTATATTAATTAAAGAAAGTTATTCTTTAAATAATATCTTATATTTTTTAATTAATTTTTTAAGCTTTATATATTAATTTTATTAATAAAAAATAAGACTTAAAGTATATTATATTAATATTTATAATATATATTTAAGCTTAAACTTTAATAATAAATTATTTTTATATAAAGCTTATAAAGTTAAGCTAATTTATTATTAAGGGTCTTTTATTAAGATTTTTTAATATTATTATACTTTATATTATAATAATACCTTTAAGCTTTAATTAATCTTTAAAGATAATTTATAAATTATTTTTTTTAATTATAATTATCTTTAATTTTAATATTAAAACTTAATTAAGATTTATTAAAGTTTTATTTTTTATATAATTTAATTATTTTAAAAAGGTATTAGCTAAGTTACTTTTCTTAAGGCGATATTTAATAATAAAGTTAAATCCCGCTAAATATATAAGTTATTAAACTTATTTTTATATTAGCTTCTTTTATTTTATAAAGCTTTATAAATTATTATAATTTATTAAAATTATAATTAATTTATAAGTGCTTTTTAAATATTATTTTTAATAATAAAAACTTTTTATAATAATACTTAGCTTTTTATTATAAGTTATTTAATTTATTTTAATATTTATAAACTTTTAAAATTTAAATATTATTAAGTATTAAATTAATTTCCTTTTAAATTTATAATATTAAAAAATAATAATAATTTTAATTTAATTTAATATATTATTTTTAATTTATATTAAAAGCGCTAAATTATAATATTAAAATAAAAAGGCCTTTTAAAATTAATTATATAAGTAGTTAAATGCTTTTTAAGCTTTTTTTATCTTTAATATATAAAAGTTAAATCCCCTTAGTTTTTAACTTTATTATATTTCCTTTAATAAATTATTTAATAATTATATAATCCTTAAATAACCTTTAATAAACCTTTAATAAAAATTATAAAATTTAAGAAATACTTATATATTTTAAAAAGTTTTTAAGGCTAATTATTTTTAAATAATCTTAATTTTATTAAAGTTTATTTATATACTTTTTTAATTAATTATAAATTTAAGAAATTTTATTTATTTTTAAAAAAAAGTATATTTTTTTTTATTTCTATATAATTTAATAATTAATAGTTACTTAATAATAATTTATAAATATTATATATATTCTTTCTTAATTTTTAAAAAGATTAAAATATTATTTAAATAAATAATTATATATATATTAATATAATTTCCTAGAATTTTCATAATATAAAATTAAAAAGTTATTAAAATATTAATTAGCTTAAAAGGTATTACTTAAAATTTAAAATACTTATAATATATATAAAAAGTAATTTTTTATTTATTACTTTTTTATATATAAATCTAATAATATATATTTATTAAGTTAATTTTTAAAAAATATTATATATTTAATAATTAATTTAAAATCTTTAATATTAAAGGTAAAAAGTAATAATTCTTTATTATAATTTTATTAAAAATATAATAATTAATATATAGTTATAAAGTTTTATTTTTCTTTAAAATAAATAAAATAAAAATATTTATTAAGCTTTTATTAAAAATAATTTACCTTAAGGATAAGGCTTTCTTAAGCTATTTTTATAAAATACTTAACTCTTTTTTAAAAAATAATTTAAAAAATAAAAAAGATAATAAAGTTTTAAGAAAAAAATTAATTATATAATTTATTACCCTTTTAAAAAAAAAACTTTTTATTTTTATAATAATAAAAAATAATTTTAAATTATATAATTAAAAATATATTTTAAGTTACTCTTTTAAAGTCTTTTTATTTTTTATTATCCTTTATAACTTTTATATAATATTTTTTTACTTATAATTTAAAGAAATAAGTTTTTCTAAAATAATTAAAGAATAATAATATATAAAATATTATAAATTTTTAAAAAAAGCCTTTAAATATTATTCCCTTAACTTATATTTATCTTATTTTAATTATTAATTATAAAGGAAAAACTTTAAGCTTATTTAAAATATATTTAAAATTAATGCTTTAAATAATAAAGTAAATTTATATTACTTTTAATTAATAATTAAATAATTATAAGTTTCTTTTTTTTAATTTTTATAATAATCTTTTATTAATAAAGAGATTTAAAATATATTATATATTAAGACTTTAATATATTATATATTAATAATTTAAATTTATATTTTTAAATTAATAAATAGCTTATAAGATATATTTAAGCTTAAGTATTTAAATTAATTTTTACTCTTTATATATTTTTTTTTAAAAATATTTCCTTTAAAATTATAAATATTTTATTTAATTTTAATTTCTTATTTTCTTTTAAATATAATTATTTTAAATAGCTTTTTTTTTTAATTTCTTAGCTTTAAAATAAAAAGGTATTTTAGCTTTTTTAATTTTAGCCTTAGCCTTAACCTTTATTATTTTAATTTTATATTAATTTCACTTAAGTTTCCTTATTAAAAAATATTAAATAATTATTTAAATAATAATAAATATTCTTATAATAAAAATATATAATAAGTTTATTATATTTATTTAATAGGTTTAATTTTAAGAGATTTATAAAATTATTTAAGCTTTTAATATTTTAAAATATTTAATTATAATTAATTCTTTTATAACTTTTATTATAACTTTTTTAACCTTTAAAATCTTAATTATTTAATCCCTTTATATTTAACTTTTAATTAACCTTAATATTATAAAATTTCTTATTTAAAGTTTTTAAAGTTTTTATTTTCTTTAACTTTATTTCTTTATATTTTTACTTTTAAATATTCTTAAGTATATTAATTTAAATTATTTAAGTTAATTTAATTATATTATTTTTAATTTAAAGTATATTTATAATATAATAAAAGTAAATCTTTATTTAAAGCTAGTTAATAAATTTAAATAAAAATAAATTAGCTTTTTTAAAATTATTTTATAATTTTTATTTTAACTTTAATATTTTAAAATATTAATAAAAAGATTATAAATTTTACTTTTCTTTTTATTATATTTTATTTAAAGTAATTTAAATAATTTTTATAATATTATAAAAATCTTATTTAAAATTCTTTATAAATTTCTTAAAAAGGCTTTAAATATAATAATTAAAAAAAGTTTATTTCTTTTATAATAAAAATTTTATATAAATATTTTATTTATTTTAATATTCTTTATTAATATAATTTAATATATATATAACTTTTATTTTATTATTATATAATATTTATAATTAAAAAATTTAAGCTTATTTAATATTTATTAATTAATTATTATATTATTAAAAAAAATAATTTATAAAAAAAATAATAATATTAATTAATTTAAAGTTTTTTAAAAATTTTTTTTATAATTATTAATTTAAAAAAAAAATAATAAGTTATTTTTATAATTATTAATTTTTATCTTTTAAATAAATAATTTATTTAATTTAAAGGCTTATATTATTTCTTTAAATAATTCTTAAGTTACTTTTATTATTATTTAGGGTTACTTAGGGTTACTTAGGGTTAGGGTTAGGGTTAGGGTTAGGGTTAGGGTTAGGGTTAGGGTTAGGGTTAGGGTTAGGGTTAGGGTTAGGGTTAGGGTTAGGGTTAGGGTTAGGGTTAGGGTTAGGGTTAGGGTTAGGGTTAGGGTTAGGGTTAGGG